>OX424472.1:13627254-15048385 GCA_949152455.1 Lithophane leautieri | reverse complement strand
TTTTTAAATCTTTTCCTTAAATGAATCGAAGCCGGTTTTTGAATTTAGAAAACCATTTATGAAATATTTAAATTACAAATTTTAATTCATGCGCAACTATTAATTATGTATGATTCATATTTTCCGTTTTCCTTATAATTATGGTAATTCATCGGTGTATTCAACTATCCTCAAAAATATCTTACAAGTTGATGTTTGGACCTCGAAGGTTCTTTCCTTCCCCCTTGAGTATTAAAGACGACATTGTTTCGTTAATATTGCATCAGGTCTTTTATCCACTGAAACTTAGGTATTAAAGTTTTATGAAGGTATGACATATTGCCATTTATCGGCCATCCTTATTTCCTAACTCCTACAGAAAATTTCCTAAAAATCGAATACTTACCAACTTGGCAATCGAACTAACTCCTTGCAGCCATACTGAAGAGGACATTTGTATTACAATTATAAGTATTGACTCGCAACCGGCGCTCGTGCGTGTATGACCTTCATTTACGTAGACGAAACAACCCAAAGGAGTATGTAAATAGCGTAGCAGGTAGCGTTCTGTAGTTCCTGCTTACCCCCATGGGGATAAGGCGTAAGTTTAAGTTTTGTTAAGTAAGATCAACTTTGAAAACGGTACCTACCTTGAACGATAAAGCAATTGTTTTTCCTTAAATTAGGAAATTAAGAGGTTTTATTAAATTCCTCATTTAAATACGTAATAAAATGCATTGTTTCAGGTAATACACGCGCACAGCGCACTATTACACGTGAAAATGGTTCTTTTTATTGTAGACATTGCATTTCAGATAATTAGGTCATACAGAATATTCTATTGTACACTAATTGTTTGTGACGGACTTACCCCATCTCAAAATAATTATAAGGAAATATTTTTCATCTAGCAACACTCAAACAAAAGCCAGTCGTCATGTGCAAAAATACAAGGAAACTGATGACTGGCAGCTGAACTGTTATTTACTTTTAATGACTGCACTTAGGCTGGTCGTCCACGAGACTATTAAAAATTACCGCCACCGCTTACATGGGGAAGAGATGGAGCTATACGTCATGTAGAGCTTCATCTCAACAATTCAAAAATTAAATTAAAATAAGCTACGGTAGCTAAGAGATGACCAGTCCCTACTGATGGCGCCCGTTCACGATCCTGACGCATTTAGTAAATAAAGCCGCAGCAATTAAATCAAGCCATCGACCCCTCACTAGATTACGTGCCACAGAGTATGATGGATCACTAACTATTTAGTTCACGTGACCTGTCCTATCTACTGGGACAAACAATGCCTTCGTTAGACTCATCAATTTTCACCTGATGGCTGTATCAGCATTTGCATTTTTAGCTTTCACCCCTTTAAAGGTAAATTACGACTGAAAAAAGTGATTTTATAAAAAAAAAAACTTTATTTTAAATACTGCAGAATTCATAAATACCTACTGCACAAAAAAAGGAGAAAGTTAATTTTTTTTTTTTCCGTTTTTTTAATTCTGCAATATTTCACAGTGTATATAGAATTAAAAAACCGCCCAAGTGCATGTCGAACCACGCACAATGAAGGGTTCCGTAGATAGGATGAATTTATCCAACAAACTTAACATTGTAGTTGAAACACATATTCTCCGATACAAAATATATGGGAGAACATGTTTTTACAACTGCAATTTTAAGTTGGTCGATTATTACTCGGTAACTTGTGGAGCCTACGTAGCGATGATAGTTTTCCTTTTAATTTCGTTATAGATACTACTGCCGTGAATTTTTTCACATATCCAAAACCAACCATTTAGCTGGCAGGGGGGGGAAACTTTACGGTAGGAGGGGTTCACATCGGCGTCGAGTCGACGATGAAGTACCTGGGACTCGTCCTCGACAGCCGGTGGAACTTCGTGGAGCATTTCCGACGTTTGGCTCCAAGGCTGGACCGGGCTGGGGCCGCCTTGAGGCGGCTCCTGCCCAATCTAGGGGGTCCAAACGCCTCCTGCCGGAGGCTCTATGCGGGGGTCGTGCGGTCCATGGCCCTTTACGGGGCACCGGTGTGGGCGCGTTCCCTTAGGCTGCGGCCAGCACGCCGGTTGAACGCGTCCCAAAGGGTCATGGCCATTCGGCTGGCCCGGGGATACCGCACGGTCCGTGAGGCGGCGAGCCTCCTTGCCGGATTACCGCCATGGGATCTGGAGGCGAAGGTCCTCGCGCACATCTGGGAGTGGCGCGAGGAGGTGAAGCGCCGGGGTGTAACTCCGCTGCCGCGAGAAATCGCGGCACAGCGGACAGAGCTCCGGCAAGATCTCATGGCGGCATGGAGAGTGCGATTGTCGCAACCCAGTGCTGGGCACGCCACAATAGCGGCGATAAGTCCCCTCTTTGAGGAGTGGATAGAGAGGCGCCACGGCGTCCTCACCTTCCGCCTGACACAGGTCCTCACCGGACATGGCAGCTTCGGGAGGTACCTGTGTAGGATTAGGCGGGAGGAAACGCCCGGGTGTCACCACTGTGTGGATCGCCCGGAGGACGCGGTGGAGCATACGGTTGAGGTGTGCCCTGCTTGGGCGGGGCACCGCCGTGTCCTCGCGGAGGCGATTGGCGGCGGTGACCTCTCGCGTCCGGCCCTGGTTCAGGCCATGGTACGGAGCGAGAGGGCATGGGAAGCCGTCACCTCCTTCTGCGAAGCAGTAATGCTCGCGAAGGAGGAGGCGGAACGCGTGAGGGAAAGGCAAAGTTGGCGCCCTCACGCCCCTAACCGCCGCCGTTGGAGACGCCCTGGGCGTCGGGAATCCCAGGCGGATTTCCGGCCACCATAGGCGCGGGCTTGCGGACGGCGAGCAACGGGCAGCTCGCCGTCCGATAAGGACCAGGCCCGGGTCGATGGCGCGTCGTGTTCCACGCGCGCCTCAAAGAGATGTCAGCAAAAATGACGGGGTCCAATAGGACCGATGCCTGCCAGGGTTGCGGGAAAGTCCGAAAGGGATACCGGGACCTTGGCAACAGGCAAATGAAGGAACACGGGTGGGTTTTAGTCAGTAAAAGTCTGACACGCCCTTCCGCTCCGCCCAGAGCGGGAGAAGTCATTGGATGATTTCCCACCCTCAAAAAAAAAAAAAAAAAAAAGGGGGGGGAAACTTGACTCTAATAAAAATTAGCACGTTAAAGCTTAATATTTCGCAAACGGATCCCTGATTCCAAAAATGGATTTAACAAACTCAACGATACCCCACATCATAGGATTGATGAGAAAAAAAAAACCCTCCCACATTAAGTCTATGGGAAGTACCCTAAACATTTTTTTACCACTTTGTCTGGCGTGATTTATATGTATATCCATACCAAATTACAGCCTTCTAGTACCAACAGTCTCTGAGCTAAGCCGCGGACGGACAGACAAGACAGACGGATATGGCGAAACTATAGGGTTCCTTGTTGACTACGGAACCCTAAAAAATAGAAATCCGAAACCTTAACATTTTGATCGAATAATAAAATTACCATATCGCGTTATTTGATATTTTATTCACGCACTATATTTGGATACCTCAAGAGAAGACAGAGATTCTCTCTTTATACATTCCAAACAAAAATGAAGTTCATTGGGGCATTGTAACAATTTTCCTCTAAAATCTTGGACATGGCCCGGGGGTACATTTGATTTCATTCGGGAAATATCAGTCGCATATTAATATGCCTGACACATAATTGAAAATCCTCATTTTAGTAAAAGAACACTACATAGATTTTTATCTACACCCATGCTATAAATCCTCTATAAAAGTTTCTGAAACAGTTAGCTTAATGCCAACATTAAAACAGCCAGTGTCATAGTAACCATAATAACATCCAAACGGGTGTCATAATGTTGTACTAAATTTCATAATACAACTCATTTCAAAAAAAGAACATTGTCCTGCAGGCGCGTTTCACAAAAAAAGTACAGTAATTAAAAAAAAAGAACATATAGGTTATTCGAATTCGAAAAATTCGAAATCATGTGTGTCGTATCCCTCCATTTTTGTTCGATATCAGTATTGCAAACCTTTTATAGAGGATTCATATCATGGGTGTAGATAAAGTCTTGTATGCAACTGTAAATAATTAGGTATTAAAACACGAATGTGGGTTTATCACATGTGATAAACCCACATTCGTGTTTTAATACCCCTTATTATATAACAGTTGCATAAATAACTATTATTGCATTGTAATTCATTTTGTCTCTAAAATCAAAAAATTAAAAGACGTCATCGGAATTTCGGTCTGACAGTTAACAGGAAAACTTTAAAATTAAGTGCCTATGTCAATTTATATAAAAACGTTATTACATTCCAAAACTAGTTTGCCAAAAAACATTTTAATTTTTAAGTAGGTAAGTACCTATACATAATTCCCTATAAATACCTATAAATAAGACCAGTGGTAATTGACGCGTATAGTCCTCAGAGTTCCATGACCAAAAGGCAATGACCACAGCATCGAGTCTTGTGACAAGTAATTTATACAAACATGGTACAACAGGTTTGCTTTGCCAACAAAAACATGTTCAAATTGAATAATATGGTAGGTACCAACGATCGTTATGAGATTCTTAGAGTGACCATCAAATGCTCGAGATTCTTGAGATACAATTTTTGATCATATTATTCTATACTAGCTTTTGCCCGCAGCTTCGCCAGCGTGGATGTCGGAAAATATCCCACAGGAACGTACACACGGCTACACATCAAGCTATACATTTCTAGTTTATGCTGATCACGCATTGTATAAGATTTCCGTACAATGCGAGGTCAGCTTATACTGGAAATGTATAGCTTGATGTGTAGCCGTGCGTACTACCCGGATAAAAGTACTCTATGTAATAATCCAGGTTATATTTATCTGTGTGCCAACTTCCATCCAAATCCGTTCAGCCGTTTTTGAGCCACTGTTATATAATTGTAGTTAGATACAGCCATTATTGTAGTCATATAAACATAAATATTCTTGAGTTCAAAAACAGTTAGAATTTGTTACCTTTTTAATTTTATTAAGGATTTTTTTTACTTTTTCGTATTTAGTGTTGTGTGAAACGACTCGGAGAAGAAGATAATAAATTAGCTGTTCATACTCATAGGTACACACGGCTACACATCAAGCTATACATTTCCAGTATAAGCTGACTTCGCATTGTACGGAAATCCTATACAATGCGAGACCAGCATAAACTGAAAATGTGATATAAAAATTGCATAAAAAAAGAAAAACATAAGTATTTTAAGTATAGTCAGCAGATACAAAACTTTGACGACAGTTACAAGTACCTACACGAATTTTCTATCAACGTTGCTGGACTTGCTTCACTGCAAAGCTGGAAGTAAAAAACAAAAAACCCGACTGCAAAAACCGAAAAGAGAAAAACAAGCATTGAGCTTTGTTTTTTGTAAGGTATTGCAGGCGGGGGACAAACTAACGTTACACCTTTAGGAGTATGAGGAACAGGGTGTAAAGTTCACTCATCCACCATAGAAAAGGGATGATCCTCCGACCAGACGGGTGTTGTGTCTGGCGGGCAACTGCCCAACGATTGATGTCGGGTTCTTGTATATAATTATGTCCATTGCACGGTAAACTTTAACTGTGCGATGCAGGATTTATGTGACGTCAGGTTTTTGTGTGGCTTCAGGTCTTTTTGATGCGTAGTTCATATGTGGCGATGTAGGTACCGCCACACACCATACAAAAAACAATGTTCAATGCTTATTTTTCTCTTTTCGGATATAGGTTTTTACAGTCGGGTTTTTTGTTTTTCAAATAACTTGTTTTATTTCAAGCTTTTTAGTTTTATTAATATATATATTTGGAATTAACTCATTACTAGCTTTTATTTGATACCAATATAATATATACATATTTTTTTTTAAACATTCCCCTCCTTTTTTTTATATTTGCAGATGATATATATAAAAAATATAGCCTATGTCACTCCCACAATTAAGACAAACCTAACGACACCTTGTATGTTAAAATCCATCAAGCCGTTTAGGCTGCAGAGCATGCCTAAGAAATAGACATACATACATACATACTCTCGAAAAATATTACTTCTGGGGCAGTCGGGTAAAGACCCTGGAAGAAAATGCAAGACTAAGAATTATTTCAACAGACCTACGCGAATGACACAACGCACCATATATGTATTTCCCAAATTCCATTCTAAAAACCCATTCAAATCTTTTCCAGACGATGGCTTCACACTTATGGCCTTCCACGGCAATCTCAACGTAGAGATGGATGGCCTAGAAGCTGGTCAATGGGCTCGTGACATCACCAAAGTTAAGAATGGACAATGGGTTTTCAGAGACCGGAATGCGGAGCTGAAACTTGGTGACAAGATCTACTTCTGGACTTACGTCATCAAAAATGGGTTGGGCTACAGACAAGATAATGGAGAATGGACTGTTACAGGTAAAAGTTCAAAAAAATTTTTCAAAGTGTTTGCTATTTATCAAAATATATCCAAATATTCCTTCTGCCACACAATGTTTATGTGGATTCACACCATAAAGGATTCCCTAAGCCCCCTTCTGGTCACTGCTCAACTGCACCTGGAAGGACCTATGAATAAGTTTTTGCTACTAAATATGCTGTGAAAGTAGCCAGGTTCTGGCACAATAAACCCGATTTATATATTTTTACCGATTTTTTATGAATTTTATTACAATGTTGGAACTTTGCACACTTTATTATGCAAGAAAATATATTATGTGAAACCTTTGTAATATATGGTCGCTTGCAATAAATCCTCACAACACTGTTTGCAACTTTCAGAATACGTTAACGAAGACGGATCACCAGCTGACCCATCCAAAATCCCTCCTCCAGCGCCTACGTCAGCCACACCTTTTCCTCAAACCGAGGGCCAGTACTCTCCCCCTACCGCGACACCCTCTAGAAGCTGTCTGCCGACACCCACTAGGGTCGCGGGAAGCAACCCCGTTTGCAAGGGAGATCTGATCTTCAGCGAAGAGTTCAATGGTTCTAGACTTAAGGACTCACCCAGTTGGTTGGCAGAGGTCAAGTTCCCTCAAGACCCGGTATGTAAATAGCGTACGCATAGCAAAATTCATACTTTAATATTATATAAATTTGACGAATGAGTAGCCTAGAACCTGGAGAAGGACTTAGGCAATAGTCGCATGATGTGTTAACATCTGACATCTTGGCTGACAGTATCAACCTCTCGGAAAATGGAGTGGTACCATCTGACGGCTAAGACTAGCATCGGGCGCGCTCATTGGTCAAATCGAATAGCGCGCGCTTCCCCAGCTTCCTGTAACACACTTCCGTCGCTTTCCACGAAATCATCTCCCAGAGATTGCAGGAAGCGATGTCATCAAAAATATAAAATACTCGTAGACGAGTCGAGTTAGCCTATAATGTTGCTTGCCACAGCTGGGACACAGCTTCTCTAGGAGAGGGAGTGGGTCGCAATGCACCACGCGGAACCAGTGCGGGCTGGTAGATGTCACACAGCCATGTCTTCGAATTTTTATAGTAAAAGATTAGACACCATGTGTGTGTATGTGTGTGTAAGGTGGTGCATTTTTATGTAAAAGGGCGCCCCTCGCCGCAAACTTAAAAGTTTGGCGATTTTAGAATTAAGTAACACCTCTGTATTATAATACCAATAAATAAATAAATCGAGGGTTTACGGGCTATTTGTATTAAGCGACATTTTTGGAACTTTACAGGAGAGCATTTCAAAGTTTCATTTTTAGGAAAAAAAATCATTATAAAAAAGTATTAATATTTTTACAAAAAAGTGTTCTATGTTGTTTTCCTTTATAAAAACCGCACAATTTAGTCTAGTTTTCATTTTTGCAAAGCTGTTATTACCAGAAATAAATGTCGCTTCATACAAAATTACCTCAAATCGCTTTTATTTAGAAACAGGCTAAATGATTCAAGCGCCATAAACTGTATATTATATGTTCAGGAAAAAGGATTTAAGCAAAACTCGGTGTTGTTTTAGTGTAACGTTAAATGTAATAGCTACCATCGCGATAGTTATATAGAATCAGGCTATTCAGCTTATGCAGCTGAAGTATCATATAGTAGTTTCAGACTAAAATGATTTATGTAGCACTTCACATTAAGTATTTATAATAAATTCCAGGTATAAATTCCACGTGCAGGCTAAATATTTCAAGCGACATTAAGCATGGATTTCAGATGCAGGCAAAACGATTCAAACGCCCTATGTTACGAAATTTATGTCAGGATAAACAGCTTAAGTCTAAATCACAAAATATTTGGTTTGTGTGAAGTCTATCTTTAGTAAAATTGTATAAAATTTGTGTCGCATCAGTCAAGTCAGATTCAAACTAGACCTAACTTTACTGATGTTTCAATCAACAAAAAAGTGCTCAGATCGCTACCAAACGACGCAGAAAAATCTGGCGATTCCGAATATATATATCACTCAATATCGGCCAGGTTGTCGCTTAATACAAATAGCCCGGGAACCCTCGAAATAAAAATTAAAAAACCATTACAGTATTTAAAAAAAGAAATAGACTCACAAAAAGTGCAATATTGAAAGCTGCTGCATTACAATTATTTTAGATACTAATTCAAACACCTGTTTAGAATCGGATAATTTGAAATAACATAATTTAGGCGATCTTTCAAAAATAAATTTTGTATGACCTTCACCATTTTATTTAAGATCTTCTCATAAATATTTATAAACTTACAAAGTTAGTTAAAAATTGTAAATAATATGTTTTGTTTTTTTTTCAAGACTAGCTATGAATAATTTGAAATCAAATTAAAGCTCAGCTTTCCTAACAAAACAGTGTCATCAAATAGCGGCCGTAAAATAACGTTGCATATTTTTTTTGCATTAAGGCATCGCTGCACAGCAACAGCCCACGGCTAAGCTTCGTATGAAAATGTAGGCGGGTTCGTCTGCTGCGACCCACGGCAAGCAACCCTACGCACGAATGCGTGGCTTGCAAACAACCGCGGAGCTAGTAATTGACAACCCATCCTACCTAGCAGTCGAATTTATGCTTTACGATGTAAAAAAAGCTCTCTATGATCATTGTGGCATTACCAGCTCATTAAACATATTTTTCACACAATTTTGAAACATTATGAACATTCCATAGCTAATCAACTGACAAAATTTAACCTTCCCTGTACATAAGGTCTATTTAAATCCTTGTTTCCAATATTGATGTTATTTCCACTCACACAAAAATAAACTTTATGCAAGCGCAAACCGAACCTTATGTGTAGGCATTACAGTTGCTTTTCAAAGTCAAAAGTCAAAGTCAAATAATTTATTTCAAGTAGGTACATTAAAGGCATTTTTGAACGTCAAAAACAAAGAAATAGAACTGATTCTAGCTAGGTTTCCTAATACACGTGTTTGTTTACATGTTTGGCAAATAAATTGCGAACGCAGAATAGATCTTTCTGTCCTAACCTCAAATTCTTGTTCCAGGACTATCCCTTCAACGTGTACGATCCGGAAAAAACTATAACCTTTGAAGACGGCTCCCTGGTCATCACTCCCGTGCTGACCGATTCACTATACCACGAGGGATACGTCTCCACTGGAACTCTTGATCTTACTATGAGGTTGGTGCTCGCTAATCTAATGCTGCGTACAAACTCATGAAAGGTAACATGCAATGTAACGTGAATGGAGTATTTCATCAGTGTGGACGCAGCGCGCAACACGCACAAACCGAACATCTACGTGCTCGCATCTGTTTTAGCGCAAGAGCTTATTGGGCGTCAAAAAAATCGTTCGCGTCAGTGGGAAAAGTGCCCAAAAAGCTGGCAGCGTTGCCACGTTTGATGACAATGCTGATGATACTTTGGCCTAAAAATAGGCCAGCCCTCTGGTCACGTGAAGAGTCGACTAAGCGCTTGGTGATGTCCCGAAATACTCGATGAGCACTCGGACCCCACGGCCCTAGTGTTTCAACCCCAATCGGCTCAAACATATTATAGCTCCCAATAAGGTTGTTATATTTCCGCTGTTTGAGGTTTTCTGCTCCTGCAGCATAGCCCGCCGTGCCAGGAAGATGGATTTTGTTAAAAATTGAATAATAATTCGAAAGAAAAACATTTAGGGCCTTACCATAGTAGTATTTGGATCACTTTCTGATTTCAGTTCATTGGAAACACTTATTTTTTATAAAATGTATTATACAAGTCTAAAAAACTATGCACTATGTCTGGCTGATGGCTATATCTCACCCCACCTATTACATAGAACTTAAAACATATCTGGCGATATTTGGGTATACAACTACTCTGCTCTGCCCAACGAATTCGGGTGTGATGCTCTCTGTATAAATGGTATAGCAATGCACTATTGACAGATATCATCACCACTTGTAATGTACCACTCCGAAAGCAAGCAGGGGTGTGACTCTGTAAGACCTCATCCTAAACTTCGAATCTGAATCCACTGTGAGTTTCTTGATTGGCATTCAAAAAACTCGGTTGATACACTAGCGCTACCCTTGCGAGCGTGTCAGCAAGTTGAACTAAATTGACCGTGAGATTTTGACAGACAAAGTATGAGATGACGTAAGAAGTGGCATTCAGTAAGGTAATTCCCCCGTCACTTCGACGCTCACTTCGCACTCGAACCCGAACATATTTTGAACCTTAAGTGAAGTGAGAGTGAATAGCGATGTGAGATGCGAGTTGTTGTTTGAATTTTATAGAATCGACGTACAAGTCTTCATTCCACTTAAAATTCTCTATTTCCAGGTGTACGGGTCAGTTAGGCACATCAGAATGCAAACACGTAGCGTCAGGCGCGATGATCATACCGCCAGTCATAACTGGCAAGATTACTACAAAGCATAGATTCGGGTTCACATTCGGCAGAATTGAAGTCAAGGCAAAACTACCTGCGGGAAGCTGGCTTATACCTGGTAAGCGGAAGGATCTGGAAGACTAACTTATCTGTTACAAATATGAAAGATACATCTATATGCATCTTTGAACCACACATACCACTATAGGTATGAGGAACAGGGTGTAAAGTTCACTAATTATCTATAAAAAGGGAGGATCTTCCGACTGGGTGTTGTGTCTAGTGTGCCCAACGTTTGATGTCGGGATGTTGTATAAATGTATACTCGTCGCGCAGTAAACCCTGCTTGCGCGATGCAAGATTTAGCGTGACGTCAGTGTGATGCGTAGTTCGCATGTGGCGATGTAGATGCCGCCACAATACTAACTCGGCTTCTTAAACAAAACCAATGGTTTAAGCATTTGGTACACTACACTACCTACACCTACACTGTCCTCCCATAACTATTAACACTGTAATTCGAAATTATTGTAAAAGCCAATTATCTTTTAAAAGAGTAACCATGGAGTTTCTTGCCGGCTCTTCTCCATAGGAAACGACCAATTGGAACCGTGCACCTAGCTTCTGACGTTTCATAAGTGCCCATGTAGGCTTATGTGAAATAAAATATTTTGATTTTGATTTTGATTTTGGTAGTGGTAAGGGCCTTTTGGGAGGCTGACTTTTGTAACCATGATGACGTTCAAATGCATTTTAATCCATTAAGAATAAATTCGATCGCAGTAATCCCGTTTTTTGCTGTTATTCGTTTATGCTAATAACTAGGAGAATAGTACATTACAGGAGGATTTTGCTCCAAATTCTCAAACTCAAACAGTAGACTCTTTATGTAATATGGTTTTTTGGCTGTTTTTTTTTTTTGCTCACCGTATATACCTACCAAAGATAGGTACTTAGCCTATTTTCCACAAAAATCACACACTATTTCCATTCTAGAAATCAACCTAGAACCTACCGAAAACAGATACGGAACCCAAAGCTATGCATCGGGTCTGATGCGCGTGGCCTTCGCTCGAGGGAACCCCAGCCTAGCCAAGAAATTGTATGGAGGACCCGTCCTTTCCGACTCTGATAAATACAGGTCAATATTGATGAGGGAAAAGATTGGAATTGATAATTGGAATAAGGAATATCATAACTATACTATGATTTGGAAAAATGGTAAGAATTTTTAAAGATTTTTTTTTACTTTTTAAAAGAAAACAGAAATCTTAAAGCCGTAAGAAATTAAACACGCACTGTACTGTATGATTATTTCAACTTGGTTGCTAATGTTGGTATTACATACTTAGACAACCGACAAGATGTTTGGAATTGTAGCTTTAAGTAAACAGACATCAGTCACTACTTTCAATTAAGCAGGTGGTCTGATTGGGCCAAGACAGAAGAAAAAGGATGCACCAAGAAAGACAGGATATTTATAAAAGGTCCAGGTGCCGTATTATGAAGTATTAATGCCACAATTTTTCCAATGTGAGAGAGAGACGGAGCTAGACAAGGCCGCTAGCACCATCCCGCTTTCACAGTGGAATAATGATGGCATTAATACTTCATAATACTACCCCAAATTATTGCTTCAGTATTAGGAAGACTTCAAAGAAGATTAATTTCAACACCATACATTTGGATATTAGTAACAGTTGTAAAAACTTCCACCCTTATGTGAAAAGGTGGGCAGTCACAGTCAGGATGGTCACAACAAACGATGATTTGCACTATAATTTATTTATTAGTTTCCACTTGAAGATTGCACTTTGTGACGGTTACAAAACGACTGACTCAAATTACCTGCCTCACTGGTATTTATAGGTTTCACAAATAACTTAATATTTAAATGGCATTACTTAAAGTAATGGGTAAAATTAAATAACAATTAATAACATAGAAATAAATGAATATAAATCAATTTAGCTTAAGCAATCATTAATTTAAACTTAATACTTAGCGCGCCGGAAGTTGACAAACTGAGGGCGCCATAGCGGATATTCAACAACTCTAATTTAAATCACTCAAAATAAATTAAACATTTGGCTAAATAATTTTATAAGAATTAGGTACCTATTAAAATACTATTTATTTAATTGTGAAGTCGAGCTGGTATATGCTGGACCGGAAGTCGATAACACTTACTACAGTACCTCTAATCTAATCATACTCTTTCGTAGACGGTCTTCAGCTTCTAGTAGACGGTGAACAGTACGGTGACATCAACCCGGGAACGGGATTCTCCGAGAGTGTGGACGTGAAAGCCGTGCCGCATGCTAACATCTGGTCGACAGGATCTATCATGGCGCCACTCGATGAGACGGTAACTTTTGTTCTAAGTAGAAAATTTAAACATTTAACACAAAAAAATTAAAGTCATAAAACTAAAACCCAACTACGACAAAAAATTCAACTAAAAAAATATATAACAAGACATCACAGACATATTCAAAATCCGAAGTCAGACGTGTTAGGGGCATAAATCAAACAAATTACGTGTGACTACTGA
Organism: Lithophane leautieri; assembly: GCA_949152455.1. Taxonomy (NCBI): domain Eukaryota; kingdom Metazoa; phylum Arthropoda; class Insecta; order Lepidoptera; family Noctuidae; genus Lithophane; species Lithophane leautieri. The sequence goes on along the minus strand of OX424472.1, from coordinate 15,035,017 downwards.
TTTTGAATTTTTATGTCTTTCTTCAATAGTTTGGGCTGTGTATGGTCTATCAGTCTATCACCCGTACCATTTGTTAGAACATTTTCAACATTTTTAGTATTTCACAACTTCTTAGATATCATCAAAGTTCCATTATCACCAACTTCCTGCCCTTGTCCCATGTCACTCGCGGTCGGCGCAACACGTTTTTTTCTTCCATTCTCCCCTGTCAACTGTCACGCGATCATTCACTCCCGTTTCTTTCATTTCATTCCTCATACAATCTATCCATCTTTTCTTTGGCCTTCCTCTGAACATTTTTATATTCATGCAAGTTTTTTCTATTGGTCATTGAAATAATTGTCCCATCCCCTTCCAGTTCTACCTGTCACTCGGTCTTCGCGTGGGAGGCGTCCATGACTTCAGCGATAATCTTCCGGACAAACCCTGGAAGAACGGCGGCAGTAAAGCCAGACACGAGTTCTGGAAACAAAAGAACTCCTGGTATCCATCTTGGTATAACACCAACTTGAGAGTGGATTCCATCAAAGTGTACGCCTTGTAGACATATAAAGTGATATGTGATGTTTCTGAGATTATATTTCATAAGATTTTTTTATAAAATTGTAACTTTATGTTTTGTTTTATTTTTGACTGTCTTCATTTTTTTTCCTGTTTATTTAAAGAGTTCTGTTTTTTTTTGCAAATACGTCTGACCAAATAATATCGAAGAATATTTTTCATAAAAGCGGATGTAAATGATGAGGCAATCCGTACTTTTAAATACACACCCAAATAAAAAAGTAACTCTCATTCCCACTGTAGGTACAGATCGATTCAAACTTAGTGGCGGCTCGGAAGTTAGGTTTTAGCTGCGCAGTAGCCCACTCCTCACCCCCGCTGTCACATGAAATTGTTACTGCGCAGCGCCTCACTTCATGTTCCGAGCCGCCATTAAGTTTGAATCGAAATGTAAGTCAATTAATTCTTCAAGGACTTTCTAATTAAACTACAATAATTTTTGGAAAGCGGCCCGGCCGCGGTCTTACAGGTTAAAAATATGAAAGTTAAAAATCATCAACATTTCTGACAAATGCCCTGATAAAAAAGACTATCAGCTTTGCAAGAGTTTTCTAGAAAGAAAACCGAGATATTTGAAGAATTACACAAGTGATAAAATATACTCTTACATAAATCCATAAAGAGAAAAAATTGGAACCTACACAAAGCACAGAACTACATAAAAGAGCTCACTCGAATTAAACTTTTTCTCACTAACGGCGAAACTATCAAATGAAATAAAATCATTTATTCGTTTGCAAACATGGGTAATTAGTACATAGATGTTTTCTTTAATAAATAATAGTGCTCCATTTTCTACCGTCACATGGGCATGCAAAACATATTTAATTTAAATAAACTTAAAAGACATTTTAATTAAATGCTTATCATAAAATGTAAGTAGGATGTTTATGCCTCAAGCTTTTAAGAAAATATTAAAGTTCTATGTTTACGTAAGTTTTATTTCGTACTTTTTAGTTCATTCAACTTGTCTTTAAAAAGGTTTTTACTTAAATTAACTGTCTGTGCTATTGACCGTTTAGGAGATCCCTCGTCTAGAGCCATCCCTGGATGCAACACCAAGGTCATGGTGGACTTTAGAACGGGCTATAATAGACCCCGTGTATTCAATTTTGCGTCTCTGCTGTTGACTGCTAACGAGTTTCCTCTTCTGGAGCCAATCTTGGGTGCAGCAACCAGATCATGTTAAACTTTGCAAAAGTTTGTGTCTGTACTGTTGACCGTTGAAGAGTTCCCTGCTCTGGAGCTAATGCTGAGTGCAGCAGCCGGGGCATGGTAGACTTTAGCACGTAATATCATAATCGAATGCGTATAATAAAAAAAATGTCTCTGCTACTGACCGATGAGGGAGTATCCTTGTCTGGAGCCAACCCTAACTGCAGCAGCCAGATCATGGTGGACTTTAGAACGTACTATCATAATTAAATTCGTATATAAAATTTTGTGTCTGTACTGTTTATCGCTGAGGAGTTTCCTCGCCTGGAGCCAATCCTGACTGCTGCAGCCAGATCATGGTAGACTTTAGAACGAACTATCATTATTAAATGCGTACATAAAATTTCGTGTCTGTACTGATGACTGCTGAGGAGTTTCCTCGTCTGGAGCCAATTCTGGATGCAGCAGTCAGGTCATGGTAGACTTTAGAACGGACTATCTTAATAGTAGCATTTCAATCAGTCCGTCAATTGTGTAATAACATTTTTCAATTAATATTCTATCATGCGTACAATCATCCGATCACATATCAATATATCCTTAATCACAAGGATGGTAATAATCTCGTAAACATGCAAACTTTTACACCAAAAAAATAATATCATTAATTACAAGAATTTAAATTTCGATCTTCAATTTTCCTGCTTTTGACCATCCGACCTTCTAAAACCGGCCTGTACCTAAAATATTATGTAGCTTCTTCGTCGTGAATCGAATCAGTCGGTTTCACAAATGAGCGAGACATGGCGTGTGTCGATAAAGCTGTATTCATTTATTTATTTGTGTTTATTGCAATATGTGAAGCTCAGGGAAGGAGTGAAGACTACCAGGTTCCTACGCCAGTAGTAGAAGCTTTGTATCCCAAAGGGTTTAGGGTGACCTTGAAAGGTAAGACAGCTTAATGTCAAAATGTTCTGCCTTTAGCTGCTGGGGAGTTCGTTGCTCTACTGCTTCTTCCCAGCTTAAGCACTAGGAAGTGGTGACTTTCAGTAATTTGAACGTTCAAAAAGTGCTGATTCTCAGCCTAATTTGATTACATGACTTTTGATTTTCAAAGTGGTTCGTTATTTGACTGTTAGTTGTGATGAAGTCCGTCTTCTTTAATTCACTGACAAAGAAACAGACAAGATAGAGATTGTTGATCCGAAGAATATGATTCCTGTTTTTTTTTACAAAGGAGCAATTCTTTCTTTACAATTGACATGAAGACCTATTATCGTTATTTAAACTTATACTTCATAAAGAATAGTGACAATCGCAAAAAAATTCAAAGGTAAAAAAGTTAAGTCAAGAGTCCTGTAAATGTCGATTCGGCAGTAGCTACTAACTTGTGAAGTTCTATATCATCGCAAGATTTTGTCCCGCCACACCCTGTTGAAACTTAAAGAATATTAAACTGATGATCGGAAAGAACACGAGGATTTTAATAAAATGATAATGAGGTCGAAATCGAACGAATTTAAATAAACATGAATTCAATTGGTGCATGTCACTGGAGGCTTACTAACGTCAGTGTCTGCAATAGCCAGAGTAATTAATCCTTCTTTTTTAGATGACGGTTATACCTTGTTCGGGTTCCGTGGAAATATCAACAAAGAATTCAAACGACTGACCGAAGGTGATATAAAGAAAGATGTCGAAAGACGCAAAGGTATGTTTTGGGTGTACAAGAACCGTGACGCCGAGCTTGAGGTTGGAGATACGATTTTCTACTGGATATTTGTCATCAAAAATGGAAAAGTATATATGAACACAGACCTGGAATATACAGTTTCTGGTAAGTTTTCTTCCAATTATATTTTCGAGTAGAGTAGAGCAGTGGTGGCCCAAAGTGACGTTACGTATTTCTACAACGACTTTCAACAGGATTGACATAAGCTTTTCGGTAGCTTAAGTCAGTCCCATACATTTTTGACGTATCCATCATCATTATCGCTGGTTTCTACCAGTCACTTTGTCTATACCCTCATTATGCGCTATAATTTTAGCGCATAATGAGGGCCTAAACAAAGTATAGCCATTTGGGGAGGCTATTCACACCAACTCACGTTAAATATTCAAGTTTCGAAGAAAAGTAAACCATTAAAATTTTTGCCTCTATGTTTTTTCTAGAATTCGTCAAAGAAGCTGGAACACCAGTAAGTGGTCAAACTGGCCAAGTTCCATCCGGCCCTCAAACTCCTAAAGAAACGTCAACTCCTAATAAATACGACATAACAGATATGAGATATAACACATTAGCACCGGACTGCCTGATTTCTAAAACCAAGGTTCAAGGTCATTCAAACATTTGCAAGGACCAGTTGATATTCAATGAGGACTTCGAGGAAACTAGCCTTAGGGAGCTGAAGAAATGGGACGCGATGATCCAGTTTCCAACCGAACCGGTTAGTTCAGTGCACATAAAGATACATTGTGGTTGATCGATAATATCGATAGTTCAGAACGATTCAGTACCGCACATGACAATATTGAATAGATACTTCGATAAACAAAAACCAAGATCCATCCGAGAACCATTTTAAAATAAAAAAGAGATGTATGATGTTTCTGGTTTTGCGAGAGAAAATATTTTTTCTACTGAAGTTTGTTCAAACTGGGGTTGATTATAACGAAAATTTTGTCAAAAATGACAGATTTTTTCCCTAGAATGAGTTTTGCACGCTAGCAGTAATTAATAATGTTGATTATTACCTATCGCTGGCTTACCTGGGCATTAATATATTCCATCATTGATAGACACGATCACACGACACTATACAAAGCTACACTTTTTCTAAAACTAGATGAGCTCCGAAACTAGACAAAATCAACTATATATCCATTTCTCATTACAGGACTATCCGTTCAACGTGTACATTCCGGACGACACGGTGAGCTTTGAAGAGGGTTCCTTTGTCATCACACCGGTGCTAACTGAGTCACAACGCCGGGAAGGATTCCTTCATCAGTCTCTGGATTTGGATGTCAGGTACATACCAGTCCTGCCAGGGTTGCTGGAAAGTCCGAAAGGGATACCGGGACCCTTGGGCAACAGGCAACTGAAGGAACATGGGTGGGTTTTAGTCAGTAAAAGTCTGACACGCTCTCCCGCTCCGCCCAGAGCGGGAGAAGTCATTCGATGATTTACCACCATCAAAAAAAAAAATCGTACCAGTACTTTGTTTTCTCTGGTACCTATCGGGAAGAACTTACCCCGTCGTCAAGAGCTACACGCTCAAGGCACACGCTTCTTGCGACAGCTATTGCGGAAATAATAAATAGTTAGTTGATTCAGACGTGACTTTGCAGAAATCCATGATAAAATACTAGACGTAGATAAAATAATATTTAGTAACCTATTCTTCTTTACTATTCCTAAAGAGTCATAAAGTCTGCGTTCGCGACAAGTCAATCGTTAATAGCATGAAAAGAACATGCAAAAGACAATTGCTCAGCTGATGTACCATCGGTGGAAGGTAAACATTATGCAAGGATTTAAATCTTTTTCTTTTTTTTTCTATGTCATATAACGACTCGCCCCTGCACGCGTGCGATGCCAACATGTCAAAACATCGAGATTACAGTGCTATATCTAAAAATATAATTTTTATACACATCAACCTTCCACAATAAATGCTCCAAATGATGTTGAAACCGCATCATAATCCATTGTGTAGTTTAGAAGATCTAAGCGATCACACAGACAAACACGTAAAGCGACATTATTTTATCCTATGTAATAGCCCCGCGGTTTCACCTGCATAAGTCTCGATCCCGTAGGAATATCGGGATAAAAAGTATTCTATGTCCTTCTCTAGGTCATGGTCTACCCCTGTGCCAAACTTCATCCAAATACGTTCAGCCGCTTTAGCGTGAAAGCGTAACAAACAAACAAACAAACTCACTTTCGTATTTCTAATATCAATTAGAATTAGGATAGTTAAAGATTTCGTATCCCTTTGGTTTCCACCTGTGGAGCAATCCTGCATATATTTTCTTGGATTACCACCATATTGTCAAGTCCCCTTAAGGCGGTACCCTGAGCAAAATAAACTTGAGCATTTGTTCCCTCTTCGCAGACTGAAAATCCCGGTGAGATACAGTAGTGAATACGCCCAAATTTTAGGTTAAAATCTTTATAAAACCAAATATTGGTCTTTTGAAAAAACAAATTGTTGCAAAATGTTTATTATTAAATTGTCTATCCATTAGTGTCAGTAGCAAAATTAAATAATGTTTACTTTACGAGGAGATGCATGATAACAAAGATTATTTCTCATTTTTATAGTTCGTTGGAAGGAGATTAATGAAACATATACTACTTAAAAAAAAAAAAAACACAATTTTGGAATCCAGATTATGTAGAAATTTAATGTATATTTATTATTTGTTATTTCTTTTTAAATAACAAGTAGACAGCACCTAAAAACTACACAAAAAGCGGCTAGCGTGGCGTTTTGCTCAGGGTACCGCCTTAATAATTTCAGGTGCACAGGCAAGGCAGACACGTCAGAGTGCAGGCAAGTAGCCTCAGGGGCTCAGATATTACCGCCTGTGACGACGGCGAAGATAACCACAAGACGCAGTTTTAACTTCATGTTCGGAAGGGTAGAAGTGCGCGCGAAATTACCGTCTGGCAGCTGGATTATGCCAGGTACGTTATAAATACGTTTTGGTTAAAATCTAAGGATATCAGAGAGGGGCTCGTGGCTAATAACTACGACACAGTTACTAATCCAACGCAGTATTAACGTAGGTACACAAAAATTGTTTCGTTTTTTTTTTGTTCCAATAAAATATTTGTAAAAAATAATAACAGCCGCACGTTCGGAGGTTAGGCTACGCTAGCCGCGGTCGGTTCGTGGATGGGTGAGCTTCCATTACATTATCGAGACGAGACCCCTCCGTGTCTCGGAAAGCACGTTAAACTGTTAGGTCCCGGCTGTCGATCTTTGTAAGTGGTTACGGATGTTCAGAAGCCTAAAATTCTGACAACCAGTATTACCAAGGAGTATCGTGTTACCCAGTAACTGGATTGTAGAGGTCAGACAGCCAGTCATTCCATGACAGATACTGGTATTCAGTAGCATCCCGTTAGACTGGAAGCTGGTCCAAACATAGTTGGGAAAGGGCTTGGCAGATTGACTGATTGATTCTCTAAGACAGCGCTGCGTATGACTTGAGTCTTTATTATAACCTTAAAAATCATGATCCCTAATACCTACAAAAAGGACTGAATCTCTTAGCTCTCGCCCGCGGCTTCGCCCGCGTGGTATGTCGATAAAAAGTAGCCTATGTCCTTTCTCAGGCTCTAGACTATCAGCTGTGTACCAAATTTTTTTGGTGTGAAAGCGCTACAAACAGACAGACAGACAAACCGACAGACAGAGTTAATTTCGCATTTATAATATGAGTAAGGATAAGAATTATACTCGTACGATCACTTTAATTTTGCCCTTTCAGATAATTTAGCCTAACTCTCAGTGTGTATTTTGCCCAGAAAGTTTATAATTTTTTGCCAAAGTCTTCCCGTACTTTATTCTATTTTTCTCGGTTTCTCGTCAGCAAAATTCTCCACCTAATTAAAATTTTCTGTTCCAGAAATCAACCTGGAACCATCAGACAACGCATACGGTCCTAATAACTACGAATCTGGTTTAATGCGAATCGCCTTCGTCCGAGGAAACCCTGGTCTAGCCAAAAAGCTGTACGGAGGTCCCGTGCTCACTAACTCCGAGCCGTTCAGGTCCTTGCTGATGCAAGAGAAGATCGGAATTGACAACTGGCACAAGGACTTCCATAACTATACCATGATTTGGAGACCAGGTAAAGTGCTACAAGGTTATTTAGGCGCGTGACCATTTTTTTATTTTTTTATTCTTTGAACTTAATGAATTATTTAACTAACTTACTGTTTCAGATGGCATTGATTTGTTAGTGGATGGTGAGCAATACGGCACCGTCAATCCAGGCGCGGGTTTCTATGAGGTGGCGAAGAAGAACAACGTAGCTCATGCGTGGCTTTGGCAGAGGGGAACTGTCATGGCGCCCTTGGATCAGATGGTACGAGAGATCCTCATATAAACTTTATCGTATTCAAAGAAAATGGACTGGACTGGACAGTAAAAGTCTGAAATCACCCACCCGTGTAGAGTAAGAGTGGTGATCAATGCTCGTGCCTTCTCTGTATGAGAAGAAGCCTTTGCCCAGCAGTGGGATAATAATAAGTTAAGTCAATAAATCTGCCTAGCCTTTTCCCAACTATGTTGGGTTCGGCTTCCAGTCTCACCGGATGCAGCTGAATACCAGTGTTTTACATAGAGCGGCTGCCTATCTGACCTCCACAACCCAGTAACTGGGTAATACGATCCCTTGGTAAGACTGGTTGTCAGACTTCCGGGCTTCTGACGACCTCTAACGACTGTCAAAGATCCACGAATGACAGCCGAAACCAACGGCTTAACATGCTTTCCGAGGCTCGGAGGAGTCTCGGTATGCAAAGATGGTCACCCATCCACGGATCAACCCCGGCAAGACTAGCTTAACCTGATGGATCGACCCGTGCGGCTGTTATTACGTAGCCACGAGCTCCTCACTCACTAACTACATAAAACAGTTAATAAAAGTCTATCCAACATTCGTCCTTGGTCTCAACGTTGTTGGTACCAACATGTGTGTTAATCATGTGTGTTAAATAGTAAATGAGGAATTTTCTTGGTAAAAAAGTGAGAGGTAATATTTACTTGCATGTATGGACTCTATTCAATAGAATAGAGTACATTATGTTAACTAACAAAGGGCGTTCCCGGAATACCGGGAACGCCCTTTGTTAGTTAACATAATGTATATCAAAACCAAGACCTTCTGCTAAACAGTAGTACTTCGGCCCACTAGACCAACGGAATTTACTGAACATTTTCTTAATGGTGATTGCTGGGGTCGTCTTTGTCTGTGTGTATGGTTTTTACCAATTTTTTTTTATTTTTATTAATGTATTTTTACAAAATTATACTTTAGCGGTTTTCGCGTGTATTCGGTAGTGTGTGAAAGACAGTGAAAATCCGCAGCGCGTCGCTAGTGTCGCGCCGTTGTGTCGCTCCCTCCGTCCCATCGGTCGGTGTTATTTCTCACCAGTAGATGTCGCTGTGGTCATCAACAGTGATAGTTTGGTCGTGGTGAGAGGATGAATGCTAGGTGACTAAGGACACATGGATACATGGAAACGCTGGAGGGGACGCCCAAGACGAACAATTGTGATCTTATTGGTGATATTCTGCAGAAAAGTCAGGTGCGTAGTACTCGCAACCGGCGTGCGAGTATGAGCAGTGCCCTGTTTATCAAAAGTTACAAGTCTACACGTTCACAAGATACCTAGAATGTTATTTTTTCGTTAAATCAACCTTATTGTTCCCACTGCTGGGACACGGGCATCAGGGGTGTGATTCTGTAAGACCTCATTCTAAACTTCGAATCTGAATCTGCTGTGAGTTTCTTGATTGGCATTCTAAAAACTCGGTTGATACACTAGCGCTACCCTTGACCGTGAGATTTTGACAGATAAAGTATGAGATGACTTATGAAGTGGTATTCAGTAAGGTAATTCCCCCGTCACTTCGCGCTCACTTCGCACTCGAATCCGAACACATTTTAAACCTTATGCGAAGTGAGAGTGAATAGCGATGTGAGACTGATGCGAGTTGCTGTTTGAATTTTACAGAATCGACGTATAGGTCATCTCTCTCATTTGAAGACATTACAACAAAAAAAAACGAATTTAAAAATTGATTGCGGTACTCAGCACGACACTTGTAAACTTGTAAGACGGATAAGAGAGTCGTCGGACACTCTCAGGATTTGCTATGATTTTCTACAAGTTGTAACTTACAATGATTTTTTTGGTATACAAAATCACGAATAAAAGTGTAAAAGCATTACCCTCCTTCTGGGGCAGTTGGGTAAAAATATAAGTACTTGGGAACTAAATTATGACACTTGTAACATGTAATTTACACGCGTAGTTTTTTTATAATAATGAAATTTTTTACAGGAAAAATACTTGTTATACACGGTTTGTAAATTTTGATAAACAGGGCACAGATGTATGGACGTAAACGAAGCAAAAGGAGTATGTAATATCAGCCTACCTCCATTATGAGAAGGCGTAATGTTTTGTATGTACTTATGTGTTTTTCTTCTTTTCCCTTCTCAGTTCCACTTGACGCTTGGGCTTCGCGTGGGAGGAGTCAACGACTTTGCCGATGACCTGGAAGACAAGCCCTGGAGGAACAATGGCAGTAAGGCAATGCTAGACTTCTGGAAAAAAAAGGACTCTTGGCATCCTTCGTGGTATAACGGTGATTTGAGAGTAGACTACGTCAGAGTACACGCTCTTTAGATGGTTAAGTACGATAAAGATCTTAAGAATAAAAGATTGTGTTTTATTTTCATGTTTCCTACACCAACAGCCCTACATGATAGATTTCAAAGCTTGACACTCAGACCAAATAAAAAACCAAGACGGATCGCTGCATTACAGTGAAGCATGCTAAAACTACACCATCGCTCTTTGCATACACACACATTTACAACTATTTACAATGACACTACAATCAAACTACACCAAACTAAGTGCACACATGTTTACGAAACCGGCCTCACGTCACTGTTGACAGCGCTCTGCCTTGGTTTTTTAATTGGTCTGAGGCTTGACACTAGATTTTAAATCATCTACTCATTAAATTAAAGTCGCTTTTCGTGTCTGGCTATGTGACTGCGTCGTTCTTCTGAACTACGAAACGGATTTTGATGCAGTTTTCACTATAATTTACAAAATTTATTTCGGGAGGTTTATGAGAACAATATTCAACTTACTTATTTAGGTACCTCGATGTTTTGATAAGTCGTAAAAACCGTGTGAACCAGGGGCGGATGGCTAATCCTACTGTCCTACTATCCTACCTGCAAGTTTTTAAATATTCAGTATATCTGAAGACTTGTTTGTTTGAGAATTCATTAATAGTTTAGCGTACCTATAGGTTAAAAAGTGTTGAGTATGTCTAAAATTATTAAAAAATGAGCTGCGTCTGCCAACAAACTGCTGTGCAGTTAGGCAGAGGGAATATTTAGGTGGTAAGGAATGACATCTGCAAATAAAACCTTTTTTTTTTTTAATTCCTACTAATCCTACTATCCTACTAATATTATAAATGTGAAAGTTTGTGTGTTTGGATGTTTGTTACTCAATCACGCAAAAACGGCTGAATGGATTTGAATGAAATTTGGCAAACAGATAATTTATAACCTGGATTAACACATATCCTACTAATATTATAAATGTGAAAGTTTGTGTGTTTGTGTGTTTGGATATTTGTTACTCAATCACGCAAAAACGGCTGAATGGATTTGAATGAAATTTGGCAAACAGATAATTTATAACCTGGATTAACACATAGGATACTTTTTATCCCGATATTCCCACGGGATCGACAATTACGCGTGTGAAATCGCGGGGCGCAGCTAGTAAGAATATAAAGACAACAGAAGTAAGTAAAGTGGTAATGAGGAGTGGGAGGAGATATGAACAAAGTAAGAAAAAAGAAAAAATAGGTTTATTTGTCACAGAAACACTTTTTATATGCACCAAGAAGATCATACTTAATCATAATATATAAATCATAGAAATACGAAATGAGGAGAAAATAAAAAATCAAAATTTAAAAACACTTGGCACTTGGTTGACATAGCAAAATAAACTTAAGAGGGATGCGCTAAGGTAGCCCGCGAAGTTCAATTTTTTTGAAAAATTGCTAATTGTCATGATTTCATGAAATAGTCATTCAATTCACTTATATGAACTTAGAGAGTTGTATTGCTGATTCTAATGACTATAATTCTATAAAGCCATATTTTTTGCGGCCGCGCATCATATTTTAATCAACATACAACCTGACACTGACCTGCAAATTGCAAAAAAACGTAAGAAAATTTGAATTTCGCGGGATACGCTGAAGCTTTCGCCTGTACAGCATTGCTATTCTGTAATCATCTCACCGTAAAAATTTAGGTGAAGTGAGCTTCAAGTGAACTGTCACTGCCTTAGTATCAGTAGGTATCGATGACAATGACAGCTCACTCCACGCTCACTTCTCCTAAGTTTTCACGGTGAGATGGTTACAGAATAGCAATGCAGTTCATTCGATCAAAATTCCTACAATTCATACCCATAGTTGGCGTAGGTAGTACTCCACAACATAGTCATATGTTTACAAGACTGATATTGCTTTATTTCAAGGTCAACAACAAGTTTTTTGCTGCCATGCATTGCGACTGCCATTGATCATCACCTTCGAAACGGAATATGTAATTTTTTGAAGAAACTTACAAGTTTTTTCTGATATTGCAAAAAGTCCAGGCTATGAATACTTTGTATAACGGTTAATTGAACATTATCTGCTTAGTCATCTTTGAAGAGCTCGTGGCTAAGTAATAACAGCTGCACGGATCGATCCATCAGGTTAAGCTACGCTTGCTGGGGTTGGTCCGTGGATGGGTGACCATCTTTACATATCGAGACTCCTCTGTGCCTCGGAAAGCACGTTAAACCGTTGGTCCCGGTTGTCATTTGTGGATCTTTGACAGTCGTTACGGGTCGTCAGAAGCCCGAAAGTCTGACAACCAGTCTTACCAAGGGGCATCGTATTACCCTGTTACCGGGTTGTGGAGGTCAGATAGGCGATCGCTCCATGTATAATACTGGTATTCAGCTGCATCCGATTAGACGGGAAGCTGACCCCAACCTAGTTGGGAAAAGGCAAGGCAGATTGATTGATCTGCTTTATCATCGATAACGTCCACCCCTATAGTTATTCGAGGTTAGAGCAGTATGACTTTTTCTTCCAGACCTAGGCCAAATATTGGGTTCCCACCTACGAAATTGGCGTTTTTTCTATGATATAAAATCGTCACTTCTATGATTTAAAATATTCATCAATTGCTTGGTATCATATCGAATAATATCCATCGTAGACAACTACCAATAGTAAAAAAAATCTTATTACTTATAGTTTTCTTTACCTTGGAAATGACTCCTCATTTTGTTAGCAGAAATTACCACTATTTGTTTTAAACATTACGCTTCGTTTTTAAACATTAGTGCATAAAAAGTTTGCAACATTAGTGTTCATGGTTGTTATTTATATTTTAACACTTTCGCGGACACTGAATGAGACACAATTGAAGTTTTATTGTTACTACGTCTATGGGCGTTTACAGTCCGCGAAAATGTTAGTATGAAAAATGCAACTTCTTTAAAATTCTCCATACAAAACGCTGATTTCATAGGTGGGGACATAATATTTTTTTATATTCTGATAGCTAATGGTCTAAAGAGGTGCCATAAAGAATATGAATTAAAAATCTAAAAATATAAGATTAATATAAAACCGCGAAATTTTGCGTCGAGTTTGTATGCCATCCAATTCGCATTACATTACACATTACACACGTCTGGATCCGGTTTTAGGTACACGAATGGGTACATCCATACTTAACTATATTTACATAGATAATTAATAAAGTAATAGAAAATATGGTGATTATTGAGATGACCTTGCTATTTATTTTCAATCACAGTCTATAGCAATCTTTTTTTTTTATTTTTTTTTATTTATTAATCACCAACTTGCACTAACAGTATAAGACACCAAACATACAAGTTATAGGCTATGCATGCTAGCATGCATTTCTCAACGCTGAGAGCAGGATTCCCGGTACGCAGCACATACCTATCTTCTTGTCTAAAGTCTTCCTGCTTTATCTGTGTACAAAACTAAATTCTTAAATAACTAAAATTAAATTTAAAATTAAAAAAACCCCCGTCAAAAACAAAGCATCTAATAAACGATTTTTTTTTTCTAGCTATGGACACTCGATCAAATCACCTTTCAAACAAAACCAAAAAAATCAAAATCGGTTCAGCCGTTTGGCAGCTACGATGGCGCAGACAGACACACAGATACACAAGTTAAACTTATAACACTCCTCTTTTTCCGTCGTGGGTTAAAAAAAGATTGTCAACAAGGAAAATTAACACTGTATTTTGGATTTTGCTTAATTGTAATTAATTAAAAACCAACTTGAAAAACTACCGGTCTATTTTGGAAAACCTAATTTTAATTAAGATAATTTATTTTATTTTTATTTAAACGAGTCGTTGATATCTTCATTTCACTACGTGTTATAATTATGGTTTGCAACATGATATAGCGAATTATTATTAGCATTAACTCCATCACAAACTATTCACAAATACGAACACTTAATAATACCGGTTTTCAAGAGCAGTATAGCCGACATCAGTTTAAAAAGCTATTTTATTATAATTATGTTTGGTAAAAATTTCGAAATACGTCGCCGTTTTAAGGGGTTGTGAGTGGTTGGGGGGAGGGGAGGGGAGGCGTCGGATCACCCCCTCACCATTTTCACCCGCCGGAAATACTTGGTTTCCTTAGAAAAAATTAAAAACAGAAATTTATACAAAAATTGTTTATTCAACTTTATAAACATGTTTTATAGCTTTTATTAATTCCATGAATGGATCTTTTTTGTATTTTAAGTTGTTTCGCCGCCACAAATATTCAAATATAACATCTGCAAAATTTTCTGTATTATTAAAATTGTCCTTCTTAAAAAATCGTTTAACTGCTCTCCACTGGGACTCAATTCGTTGAGTATGAGTCCCATCTTCAGCTATGAAAGGATTGTCACGATCCGAGTGATTGACTTTTTTATGTATGTAGCCATGTTCTGACAAGCAATCATATGCTCTCCAAAAATCAGTATGAATGGTGGTGCCAACTTCCACATTCTTCAATATAAGTGGCACCAAAACCTCAGCGGAGCGAATATTATCTGGGCACACCTCCAACCTCAGATCTTCAGATCCATCCTCAATCATACCGAGAACCCAATGGCCTTCAATATGGCGACCTATAACAAAAAAAAATGTATATATAAAACTGGCTTTAATTACGAGTCGACGGAGCCCCGCTACGCGGGGCTCCTACTTCTGGGTGGTTTAAAAAAAAATAACCACGATGGCTTAGGCGGGAGCTTCGCTGCGCTGCGCTCCCACCTTAGCCATCTAACCTAACCAAATGAAGTCGGACTGTGCCAATTCAGAGTAATACATTGCTATTAATTACCTAACAATTATAATTATATTTCCTCTAACACATCTAATATATAACATATAATTACCTCGATTGTATTTTCTTTTTCCAAATTTAGATTCATCAATCTACATTCACTTGTACACGGAAGCAAAGGAATGTCGCACAAATTTGACATTAGCTGTCAATATCATCCATCCAAGATGGCGGATTGCGTTTCGTTTCACGTTTTTCACTTAAAACCTAAAAATTATATTCGAAAAACTGTACTAAAGCATAAAGACTACGTTCCGTTTTACATAATTGCATTAGTAATTAAGAATTTTCGGAAATTGTTTAAAAATATTTAGACGGAACTCCGGCAGCCAAAATTACTTTGGGGGGATTAAGACTAACTCCCTTAAGCCCCCTACACCACCAATACCCTAAAATTCAGGCGACTCGTTATAAAATCCAACCCTTATGTTTAGATACTCGGAACAGGGAAAATACATGTTTTTATTTTTTGCTTTATAATTTACTAGCTGCGCCCGCGGTTTCATCCGCGTAAGTCTCGATCCCGTGGGAATATCGGGATAAAAAGTATTTTATGTCCTATTCCAGGTCATGGTCCACCCCTGTGCCAAATTTCACCCAAATCCGTTCAGCCGTTTTAGCGTGAAAGCGTAACAAACAAACTCACTTTCGCATTTATAATATTTTAAAAATATAATAAGTTAGGAACTTAGGATATACCATGCATTTATTCACTATATTAATCCCATAAGGAGGGTAAAAGAGTGTCCAAAGAGTTTATTGCCCGTTCTTCTCCATAGGAACCTTCTACGCTTTAGAATGGGCTACTAGCTTCATCTCTCTGACTGACCGACTCCTTGACGATTCGAAAATGCCTGTACCTAATTTGGTTTATGAAGCAAATGCTTTGAGTTTGAGATCATTTTTATTATTTGTCAAAACATGAGTATAACGGGTGTAAAACACGCTTAACGAAGCCGAAAGTCCCTTGTTATTTCCGTCATTATGATCATTTTTTTGTTCTGGACCATGCTTGGGAACCTTCTGGTAACGGAGATTGAAGGTCAAACTTTTTCAGATGATTTTTAAACAACCCTGAACTGTTGCATGCACCCATAAACACAATGTTTTGCGTGCGTTACGTTGCGCTCTATCGTAAACAGCAATTTTTCACACCAATAATAAAAGTCGTTTCCCAGCAATTATTTTTGTGCAATGTTACATAATTTGTTGTACCTACAGAAACACCCTGTATACATACATGGCATACAGGATGTTTTACATCGTTTTAAATAATATATTGTTCGTAATTTAAGTCATAGTTAGCCAAAACCGGCTTCTCCTGAAAAATCTGGCTGTGTATAAAACCCGTCTCAATTTGAGGATTTCATTAAAGGCTTTGGAACGGAAGAAATACTCGATATTGACAATACACAGTGAGTATAATAATTTGGGAAGTTTTGAGTATATGTGGATGGCTACATAATAATATAAGAGTAGGGGAAGACTAAAGAAACGATGGATGAACTGTGTGAAAGATGGTATGGCTAAAAAGGGGTGACTGAGATGGCGACTAATATAGAAGCCAAGAAGAACTAGAAGGTGGAAATGGGGGGGTGGTGGGGGAATGTGGTGGAGGTCTGCGGAAAAAGACATGTTGCGTCAACCCCAAATAAATTGGGATAAGAGCAGAAGGGTGATAATTTTTCACTTATAAATAAATAATTAAAAAAATACGACATATATAAATAACTTTTTGAATAAATAAAGAAATAACGACTACAATACTGCAATGATTGATTAGAATATTTCAAATACGGTCTCTAGGAACCAAAATTTGGGAAAATACTAATTAATTCGTCATCTCACGTTGTTTTTGCCTAAGTGCTCATATAACCGCAAAGTGCAAACACATATTAATATTTTAGTATATTTACAAAGATAAAGGTCAACGTATATCAACACTATATTATTGAATCACCGCTCTTGAACAAATTGCTAAAATATTTTACGCTACGTGCGATTATTAGGGCTTCAACACACTATTGTAACATTCGCACGGCATAGGTTTTTTTATGCTCACTGAGTTTTCTATAATTTTCCAGCATGACTCCAATAAGCATTATTGGACCAAGTCATTTTTTAATTAATTATATAACTAATAACTAAGTAATTACGCCCAGAAAAAATTATGATTTTGCAACATTCAGTGGACACTTTTACAGATAATGTGATCTGTGTGACTGACTAATAAACTTGTATGATTAAAATGTGCCTACGAATATTTTAAAACGAGGTATTCCACTCATAGCACTGGTTTCAACAGCACTTGTCCGAACCACACCTATGCACTTCTACTAACAGCACTGAAACAAAATTTTGATAAGTGCGGTTCGGGTGAAAAGTGAATTAAAAAAAAAAAAATGGTGAGCCTGTTGCTAATCTCTTCAATGTACGTGGTGTGTGTTGTGTGTATGTGTGTTACCTACTGATAGTATAGAGCATGACAAACATAAAAAATGTATATTAACTTTACCTAAAACACAGAGAACTTTACATGTACTGAAATAAACTGCAAAAGCAATGTCGAATATGTTTCCATTGATTTAGTTATAGATTATAATAAACCAACAGTAACGTCTTTTTGTCAAAATACTCGTCACAGAAATGATTTTAAGTACATAAGTAAATTGATAAACACGGCAAATGACTGTAGTGTGAAGGCAGGCTTACAAAACACACATCCGTCTATTAGGTATTACGAAGAACACAACCTGTTCTTCTCAGTCGGACACCACGAACCAACAAACACTGACACATCTAGTCAATTATTTAAATATTTTAAACACGTTGTACGTAAATGAAGTCGTTTATTTTCATTTAAATCTGTGTGTGATGAGATTTTGAGCACAATGGCGAATTTTTGTGTGTTGTTTTTGATTTATTTATTTAGTATTAATTATGTGTTGTGTTACGAAGTGCCGGAAGCTAAATTAGAAGCTATTTATCCTAAAGGATTGAGGGTTTCTATACCAGGTTTGATAAAAGACTTCTTTATTAAATCTTCTTTAATAATATTCTAAAAAGTTTACTTTGAATTTCATTTAATTGACCGTACCCAATTCGTGGACGAACTCACTTATTTTTTACATTTACCAGTTTTTTTTAGTCATAGGAAGTTAATTTTCGAAGTTGGTGGCAAAAACAAAAGACAAAAGCAAAGAACAACGATCGTGACGTCAGAAATTCAAGTTTTCTTTTTTTTTTCTCGGTTTTTTTTTAGTAAATCTTCGCGGATTCACACCTCTACACTGGTTGAATTTCGAAGTGACGTTTAGAGAAAAACTATTGGTCAATGAACCGAAAATGGAGGCATTCGTATAATAATTTAATTTGTAGGTAAACTGTGATCATCATTTGGTTTGGCAAGCTTGGTTATCACTACACACGGCTCCATATCAAGCTATACATTTCCAGTTTATGCTGATCTCGTATTGTATCGGATTTCCGTACAACGCGAGGTCAGCTTATACTGGAAATGTATAGCTTGATTTGTAGCCGTGTGTATGTCAGTGGTGAAAAAACCAGTTTATGAAAGCCACTTCAAAAAAAGATGGAGGTTCTTAATTCGGTTGTATTTTTTTTAAATCTCTTATCCTATTGAAACTACGAACTACGCTAGGCCAGCACAAGGTCAAAAAGTTATCACCGACGTACGGTCTACCGTACAGGTACATTGGGAATCCCATGTAGTTACCAACGCTAGGTTATACACGTTTATGGCCTGATTATGTAGTATAAATAAATAATCAATGTACACACAGTAAAATAGATACCTACAGATATAACATACAGTGTGTTTCTTTATAATGTGCACATATCGAAATGAGGGAATCTATGCTTAATTTTTTCTACGGTGAGTATATAATAACCGACATCCACGCGGCACCAGCTAGTTTTAAATCAGATAACAGTGATTTCAGCCGGGTGACACGAGATGAAAGGTTATCTTTAAGTAGGTTAACAAATATCATATCATTACAGGTTATCAGTTTTATAAACTGACATAATCTTGGGAATCCCAGCATGAAATTGACAATTATGTAGATCATAATGCATCATTAGCATAATAGCCTATATTGTTATGATTTTTATGAGAGCCCGATTTCAGTTAAAGATCCTGAACATGAGTATTTTCAGGAAGTTATGTATTTATTTAACTGTGTATGTACCCACATAAGCAGACAAGAAGAAAGGAACAGAAAAATACGTATTTTTTCACTCTTTTCGTTTTCTCCTGCATACAGCAGGTATGAATGAATATATGAACAGTCCTACGGTTATAAATTATATGGATGTATTTCTGAATTAAAATGATTTGATTTGATTTTTGATTTGATTTGATAAATATCAACGCAGTCGGGTAAAATTTAAAAAACCCCCGACAAAAACAAAGCATCTTATAAACGATATTTTTTAGCTATGAACACTCGATCATGTTACCTTTCAAACAAAATCAAAATCATTTCAGCCGTTTGGCAGCTACGATGGCGCAGACAGACACACAGATACACACGTTAAACTTATAATACCCCTCTTTTCCGTCGGGGGTTAAAAAAGGGATGTAGACTCCGTGTGTAAGAGTAGAAGTGAAAATAAACCCTAGGTACTAATATCATACATGTAAATATTTGTATGTTTGGATGTCGGTTACCTACTTAATTACGCGCAAACGGCTGAACGGATTTGGATGAAAGGCACACAGACAGTTTATGTTCTACTGCCTAACTATTACGGTTCATTAGATACAGCTCGCTGACAGACGGACGGACAGCGGATGCTTACTAATAGGGTTCCTTTTGGTAACCTCCGTTACGGAACCCTAAAAAAGCTTTGGTTTTAATTTTGGAACCAACCCAAAGTAACCAAAAATTCATTGAGCGAAAAAAAAAAATGTCAATTATTGATTCAATCTTCACCTTTATCAAAGTTCGTTATGCTAATTAGCTTAATTAAAATATGCTATTAACTTCTGGGGATATTTTATCGAATATTATAAGTAGGTAATTATTACATTCCTGAAAATTTTCCCAATATCTAATAATACTTCAGGAGAGTGATTCTAATAAATACTTATTGGATGAAAGTCATTCTCTTTTATTAGTTCATTTATAACTGAGATAATTTTTTATATATGTATAATCCTAACTTTATGGTAATCGTTGGTAAGTAATCCATACTAATATAATAAATTCTAAAGTAACTCTGTCTGCCTATCTGTATGTTACTTTTTCAAGCCTAAACCACTGAACGGATTTCGATAAAATTTGGCAAGGAGATAGATGGCATCCTAGGGCAGGTCATAGGGTACTTTTCATCGTCATACCACGCGGGCGAAGCCGCGGGCGGAATCTTGTCCTCAAATAAATGAATAAAAAGGTAAACTGTTGTAAAGGGCTCGTGTCTAAATGATAAACGCCGCACGGGCCGATCGAAGGTTAAGTTAAGCTTACCGCGGTCGGTTCGTCGATGGGTGACCGTCCGTTACATATCGAGCCCCCTCCGTGACTCGGAAAGCCGTTGCTATCATTCGTAGATCTTTGACAGTCGTTACTGGTCGTTAGAAGCCCGAAAGTCTGACAACCAGTCTTACCAAGGGTATCGTTTTTCCCAGTTACTGGGCTGTGGAGCTCAGATTGGCAGTCGCTCCATATAAAATACTGGTATTCAGCTGCAGCCGGTTAGACTGGAAGCCGACTCCAACATAGTTGGGAAAAGGCTGGGCAGATTGAAATTTAAACATGACATCAAACTCCCACATGGTCCAATAGACAGCACCGGGCGAATTCTGACATATTAAACGTAATAAAATTTCATCATCATAAAAATCATCATTTTAGCCGAAACACGCCCACTGCTGGACATAGGCCTTCCACAATCACCGCCACTTCGACCGGTTCTGTGCGTTCCGTCTCCAACGGATAAAAAATTATACTTAGTAAATAAACATTATTTAGTAAATTTACATTATTTAGTAAATTTACATTATTTAGTAAATTTACATTATTTAGTAAATTTACATTATTTAGTAAATTTACATTATTTAGTAAATTTATATTATTTAGTTCCTACGTATTGTTACCAATGAAATGAAATGAAATGAAATTGTTTATTCTGTAAATAGGATATTGGAATCACTTTTACACGTCATATTATAAAATATTAAAAATAAGCTAGATGAGGTCGGCGTTTCCTATATGACTACTCTGAGAAGAAAGGCCGAAACAAACTCAGAGGTCTATTAAAAATATATATATTCGGAATATTCGTCCTCATCACCATACTTGATTGTCTAAATCTATACATGAACTTGCAACTTGCAAAAACTAGTCAAGTATAATCTGTTAATTATACTTAAATAGCTTCCGCCCGCGGCTTCGCCCGCGCGGTACGTCGATAAAAAGTAGCCTATTTCCTTACCACAAAAAAAAGGGTTCCATTTATCTCCTTGCCAAATTTTGTCGTAAATCCGTTCAGTGGTTTATACGTGAAAAGGTAACATACAGACAGACAGAGTTACGATCGAATTTATAGTATTACTATGGATAAATTCGAAAGTAACTCTGTACATGGATCATGGATCATTACTATGGATCCAGGGTTGCGGGAAAGTCCGAAAGGGATACCGGGACCTTGGCAACAGGCAAATGAAGGAACACGGGTGGGTTTTAGTCAGTAAAAGTCTGACACGCCCTTCCGCTCCGCCCAGAGCGGGAGAAGTCATTGGAAGATTTCCCACCCTCAAAAAAAAAAAAAAAAGTATTACTATGGATTTGTCCATCAGCATTTAATAATTTCATAGTCGATTCGATAACGAACCGCAAATAATCACAAACGGCGATTAGAACCACAACTGCTATAACTTAATTGTTCAATAATTATGACGTCACTTGAGAGCCGGTTATTAAGGTTTTAAATCGGTAATGACCTTGTGGTCTAGAGTTTTTTTCGGTAAATAGACAGACATATTAAATAATTATTTAAGTCGGACGAGATTCCTTGATGAGACGTGTAAATCTATAACAAATATTGTCGAATCGAATGTGAGCGACCCGATCAAGACCCGAATAAGAGAGCACCCCTCTCAGACCAAATAAAAAACCAAGACGGAGCGCTGCGAACAATACAGTGAAGCATGCTAAAACTACACTAACGCCCTGTGCATACACGCTCACACACACACAATTACAACTATTTACAATGACACTACAATCAAACTATACTCCATTTGAAATAAGATTAGACATGTAAACAAACCTTTTTACAGTCCGTTCAACCGATTTTGACTTCTATACCGTAGGCATAAAGATGGCCTTAAAAGCAAAAAAGGTTACACAATACCATCTGTCTACTGCAGTTGCCATTTAAAATCAAAATCAAAATCAAAATATTTTATTTCACATAAGCCTACATGGGCACTTATGAAACGTCAGAAGCTAGGTGCACGGTTCCAATTGGTCGTTTCCTATGGAGAAGAGCCGGCAAGAAACTCCATGGTTACTCTTTTAAAAGATAATTGGCTTTTACAATAATTTCGAATTACAGTGTTAATAGTTATGGGAGGACAGTGTAGGCCATTCAAAAAGTTTCAGATAAAAAAAAAAAATATTAAAATTAAATTAAAATTAAAAATAAAAGTCTACAGTTCACTAAGCCTACGACGTTCTCACATTCACAAGATAGAAAGGAATCTATATACGATAAATAAGATACTACAGATAAAAACCTATTTAAAGCAAATGACATGATTGCCATTACAACTGTAACAAATCTGAATAATTAACATGTCCGCAAAAGCCACTACTATAGAGTTGAAATTAAATAGTAGGTATATAATGTCAAATAATACTATGATTATTATTATGTCTGTCTGCGATGAATGTATAAAAATAAAAAATAAACATGGTAATTTGGGAGCAGTTAATAGACTCTTACAAAATTATGCCGTTAATGAGGTACCAGGGAAGCCACATGTGCAGAAGGAATTATTGCCAAACTTCCTTGTCATGCCACTAACGCAATAGAAGTCAAAATCGGTTGAACGGACTGTAAAAAAGGCTTATTTATATGTCTAATCTTATTTCAAATGGAGTATACACCAGACTAAGTGCACATATGTTTACGAAACCGGCCTCGTCACTGTTGACAGCGCTCTGTCTTGGTTTTTTTTTTTTGGTCTGAGGCACCCTTTACAAATATCAAAATCCTAACTCATTTCCTTCTTCTTCCAGACGATGGCTTCTCACTCTTCGCCTTCCATGGCAAGCTCAACGAAGAAATGGAAGGCCTAGAAGCTGGTTACTGGTCCAGAGACATCACCAAGGCCAGGAATGGAAGGTGGACCTTCAGGGACAGGAACGCTGAGCTCAAAATCGGAGACACCGTGTATTTCTGGACGTATGTCATCAAGAATGGACTGGGTTACAGACAGGATAATGGAGAGTGGAGGGTTACGGGTAAGTTTTATGTGGGTTTTGGTTAAGATGTAGTACAGAGCGTTGGGTCCTGGGTTCGTTTCCCTGGTCGGGCAAAGTGTTATTGGGTTTTTCCATTAGGAATTTCTTAGTAACAGCTCGGAGTTTGGAAGTTGGCGGTGTGATACCCCCGTGCCTCGGAAAGCACATTAAACCGTTGGTCCTGCGCCTGATCTCTCTCCGGACGTGTCGGATTGCCGTCCCATCGGACTATGAGAGTGAGGGAAGAGAGAGTGCACCTGTGTCTGCGCACACATTTGTGTACTATAATATCTCCCGCGCCGAAGGCTAGTCTCTTTAGGAGTATGAGGAACAGGGTGTAAAGTTCACTCATCCACCATAGAAAAGGGAGGATCCTCCTACCAGACGGGTGTTGTGTCTGGCGGGCAACTGCCCAATGATTGATATTGGATTTTTGTATATATGTTCACTGCACGGTAAACTCTAATTGCGCCATGCAGGATTTTTGTGACGTCAGGATTTTTGTGTGACGTCAGGTCTTTGATGCGTAGTTCGAATGTGGCGATGTAGGTACCGCCACATCTCCATTGAGATTGGCCACTGTGGCCAAAATACGGTCTGGAGGACTATATATACAGGGTTACTGGTAACTCGACGTATTCCTTGCAGGACGTCATAGTAGGGTTAAAATGCAACAAATTAAGCCACCAAATGTTCTACCGAAATTCAGTAGTTTTTGAATTAGTTAAGATTTTAGAGCTAAAAATTACAAAAAATTAAATGTTTTGTTAGTGATATTTGCCAAAGTTTTAGGCATTATTGAACTTTTAATTATTAACAAAGGTCTGCTACGGCGTCAACTATGATAATAACTTAAATTTCAGTACAGTCGCGCCGTAAATCATTTTTAAATTGGTTTCAAATGGTTTAATCTGGGATTTTTCATTAAAAAACTAAAACTTAACTAATTCAAAAACTTCTGAATTTCGGTAGAACATTTGGTGGCTTAATTTTTTGCATTTTAACCCTACTATGACGTCCTGCAAGGAATACGTCGAGTTA
Source organism: Lithophane leautieri (assembly GCA_949152455.1). Taxonomy (NCBI): domain Eukaryota; kingdom Metazoa; phylum Arthropoda; class Insecta; order Lepidoptera; family Noctuidae; genus Lithophane; species Lithophane leautieri. Next base: position 15,010,518 of record OX424472.1, on the reverse strand, counting down.
CCAGTAACCCTGTATAGTACAGAGCAAGATATCGCGCCACCAGTGGCGTCTAGAGACGGCAGTACTATTCAAATTTGTGGTACCGAAAGTGCGTTGACCGCACAATTTCTGTCACGAACCGCCTCCAAAGCCGCCAATTTCTAAACGTCATTTGGGTCGTAGAGCGAGTAAACGGTGACACGCTAGTTTTGTATGAAAAGTGTTGACAGTGAGTCGAGGCTCCATGCACTGCCGGATGTAAGTACTGTAGTTAGGAATTGCTAAGAAGTCAGGATTCAGTCAGAAGAAGGTGCTTCGACATTGCAAACATTGGGAATACTGTACCTACCAATTGGTGAAATTTGGTTGAACTTGTGGCGGCATCTACATCGCCACATGCGATCTACGCATCACACTGACGTCACGCAAAATCCTGCATCGCGCAAGCAGGGTTTACCGCACGACTATCAGTCTTCGGGCATTTGCCCACCAGGTACAACACCTGTCTGGTTAGCAGATCCTCCTTTTCCTATAAAGGGTTAGTGTACTTTACATCCTGTTCCCCATAACTCTATAAACTAATACCTACAACTCTGCCTCCCTGTTTGGGGTATACAGGCAATATGTTATGTACGGTCGCGGTCTGGGAATGTTTACCACCTTAAGGCTTATAATTGCATGCACACATCTATGTCACAAGGTCGATGATAATTCTAAAATTCAAACCTATTCTCTTTGTTAAATGTCATTATGGTAAAATGACAACTTTAAAATTAAGAAATAAAGTAATAAGAATGAGATACTCGTATAGCATTTTAGACTTTACTGCACGCAGTCATCATTGCCTAGCCTTTTCCCAACAAAGTTGGGGTCAGCTTCCAGTCTAACCGGATGCAGCTGAATACCAGTATTTTACATGGAGCGACTGCCTATCTGACCTACACGACCCAGTTACTGGGTAACTCGATACCCCTTGGTAAGACTGGTTGTCAGACTTTCAGGCTTCTGATTACCCGTAATAACTGCCATAGATCTACAAATGACAGCCAGGACCAACGGCGAGGAGTCTCGGTATGTAAAGATGGTCACCCATCCACGGACCAACCCTGACAAGCGTAGCTTAACCTGATGGATCGACCCGTGCGGCTCTACTGCGCACAGTGTGGTAAAGAATCTAATTTGAAAACTGATAAACATTTTTAGACCGAGATGTTAACATTTACTCATGGTATGTACATACCATGAGTAAATGTTAATTTTCTTTTACATATTTATCTTTGAATAAAATCCAAAGCTGATAGATGCATGTATGCTGTATTATGTTACTTATTATCTATAGGTAAGTTCTTACTTACGTAAGTTCTGATAAATAACGAAAGGTCACGAACCAAATTGCAGTTAATCAATAATAAGGTAATGCAAAGATATTTTCCTGCTTTAAAAAATCCGTTTGCTATGTGAACGTTCATCATAACATAATCTTAATTTATTCTAGCAGATACTTACCTATTTATTTGAATTAATACTATCTGGAAATTCTGTACATGTATCTTATTTTAAATATAATAATATGATTTAAGAACAAGTACGGATCTTTATTTATAGCGGACAGACAAACTGATAAATGATAAATGATTTTTATTTCTGTAAGTAGGTTTGTACAAACACTTTTATACGTCAATCACATTTTTTAAACTAGATGAGGTCGGCGATTCCTATCTGACTACTCTGAGAAGAAAAGCCGAAACAAACTCAGAGGTCACAGTTTCTTTTAAAGTCCAGACGTAATCTTGGTCAGACCATGTGAAGACCACGACCATCTAAAATGGACTTTTGAGGAAAGAACCATACAGATTGACTGGGCCTGTCCAGTCAGTGCACGCATTTCTCAATAATCGTGCAGCTCAACTCCAATTTTAAGGAGCCTAACGATTTGACGAACAATACCAAAGAAAGGACATTTGGTTAGGCCGCATAAATTACTCAAACTGCCAGACCATGATTAATTAAAACTAAGGAAAAATGAATAATTAAAAACAAAAGAAAGATCCACATAGTCTTCACATTCACAATAATTAAAATAATATAATACTTTACAAAGTAAATATTCATGTCATTATTTAAATAAAATGTCAATGTAAATATCAAAATCCGAAAATCCGGAAATAATCTTGGTCAGATCATTTGAGGACCATGTAGATTTGTGTCTGAAATGGTCTTTTGAGGAAAGAACCACACAGATTGAGTGGACCTGTCCAGTTAGTGCACGCATTTTTCAGTAATCGTGCAGCTCAACTTCAAATTTAAAGAGCTCAACGACTGGTTTATATTTGTGTAGTTATGATAACATTAAATTGTATTAGTCTATTCATTGTTATTTCGTGACACATAGACAAAGCAGCTGTGTCGTAGCGCGGGTCCACCCCTGCTTCCCACGGTTTTTGAGATTTGACAAAAAATAATATCTACTCCTTGCTAAGGCCAAGTGATCTCGTATTACTTAGTAACAGAGTTATGGTGATGGAAGACAGACAGGCAGTCAGTCCATTTAAAATAAAATTTATAAAACTAAAACCAAACCCAACTACCTCATTTATCAAATTGTGACGATCTGGGGGCTTAAAACGGTCACTTTAGCAGAATCATACCATGAAAATATTATGAATTATCGTAAAATGTCACAAACTGACAATTCATAATATGATCTGCGTGTAATTTATATTACGTAATTCATATTAGATTCGTAAAGGGGTCCACAAATAATGAATTGTTTTTGTGTCAAATTAGAGGAATTGCTAATGACAGCTGGGAATTCAGGAATTGAAATGCTTTTAGAGGAATTGCTAATGTGGCCGGTTTAGGCCCCCAGTTTAGAAGATATGAGGGAACACATGAACATCCATACATATATACATACATACATACCGGACAAAATCATAACCCTTCTTTTTGCTTCGCCGTAGTCGGATAGAAAAACTGGTATCAGCTGCATCCGATTAGACTGGAAGCCGATCCCAACATAGTTGCTAGGCAGATTACACTAACCTACACACACACACACACACACACACACACATCCCACATCACATTATTTATACTAACCTTTCTTATACAATATCTAAAGATAAAAACATTTTGAACAAAATGCTTTTCATGTATCTCCAATATTTCCCAGTTTCTCGAGCACAATAGGTTCAAAGCTCAAGGGGAGGCTATAAACATGAGAGTTCTCTTCAACATCTTAACACCTGTGAAAGTCGTTCAGCCATCTTTCTTTTGTAAATTGATTTCTTTAGAGTGTTTGCGTCTTTTCTTGAATCTCTAGAAATGGCTTGTCTTTTTAAGTGTTCATGATCCAAAGGCCAATTCCCGTAGTATTTAAAAACGTACAAAAACTGTCAAAAATTAGGGGTAGTTTTTAATAGATTGAGACAGATTAGGATGCTAGAGTTCTTTCTAAAAATACGAGAGAATTTTCCTTCAGTTGTAAGCATAATTAGCCTATAATGTTCCCATTGCGAACTATAGTTTTGTATAATTTAGAAGCACTTTTTCAATTTTGTAAATGTGAGTACCATGGGGCCGTTTCATATGGTATCATGTTGTATGTTGACTTGAAAGAGCCTGGCAGATGAGAGTATGTCATACTCACTTAAATGTCTCGCTGATGGTGGCGCGTGTGTTGGATCATTCGGTTCCCTACAAAATGGTTGAGCTGGATGGTGCTGATCCACGTGTCATGTTCCTGAACGGGCGCCGTCAGTTGAGACTGGTCATCTCTTATCTGCCAGGGCTTATTTTTTATCTTATATTTTGTATTATTTTTGATTATTTTTCGTTTGATATTGTTCTCACATATAGAAGCACGAAGAATACTGTACCCAGGATCTTGTAATATATATATACATTTTTAAAAGAGTGTCCTTGGAGTTTCTTGCCCGTTCTTTATCTACGAATTTGAATGGGCAACTAGCTTCAACTTTTTGACTAACTGACCGACTCTTTGACAATTCAAAAGTGCCTGTAAATGGTTTAATTGAAATAAATGCTTTGAGTTTGAGTCTGAATTGCTGGGACACAGGCCTCCTTTCAGTGAGAGGGAGTGGGTCGTAATCCACCACGCGGGCCCAGTGCGGGTTGGTAGATGTCACATTTCTTTGAAATTTTGGTTCTAGGACATGCCGGTTTCCTCACGATGTTTTCCTTCTCAGCAGTGACGAACTATATTTACACAAAGTAAAGCGCTCGGCTCGGTTCGAACCTAGAACCTACAATTCGTAAGTAGCGGCTGCAACCATTGGGTTACCACTGGTCAATTCAATGAACACTCCAGTGAACATCAACTGATCAATTGTACCTATGGATTTGTAGAAAATCTATTCCGGACTTTCATTACTATATAAAATAACTGTTTTGTTGCCAAAGCCTTGAGTATGTAGAGTACACACAAAGAGTTAATAATGTATTTGATAATTACGTGAAACTAGAAGTTTTAGATTTTATCCAGAAGCAGAACTGGTTATTTTAACTACTTTGCATTTTTGCATACCCTAAAATTAAATGCATACAAGTCAGAAGCCCATAGGCGGCTTTAAAACTCTGACTCCAGGGGGCCTAAACCGGCCACATTAGCAATTCCTCTAAAAGCAATTCATTTCCTGAATTCCCAGCTGTCATTATCAATTCCTCTAATTTGACACAAAAGTAATTCATTATTTGTGGACCCTTTTACGAATCTCCATAGTAAACTGTCAAACAGATGAATTATTTCGTAATATGAATTACACGCAGATCATATTATTATGAATTGTCAGTTTGTGACATTTTACGATGATTCATAATATTTTCCTATAATATGATTCTGCCAAAGAGGATGTTTTAAGACCCCTGGTTAGTCACTTATAACCACTCGAAAAAGAAGAATATGCATACATAATTTTAAATATTATGCAACTTATCAGAACCTATCGTCTGCATTCCCATCATTTTTTACTAGCTGCCCGCAATTTCGTCTCCGATCTAAGATAAAAAGTACCCAATGTCCTTCTACGGGTCATGGTCTACTCATGTGCCTAAGTTCATCCCAATCCGTTCAACCGTTTTAGCGTGAAAGCGTAACAAACAAACAAACTCACTTTCACATTTATAATATTAAGTTCGGATTTCAACAACATAATTTTCATATTTATAGTGCTAATACTTCTGGATAAAATGTATCGTTCGCCACCACTATACGCACCACGCTACCACAAGAGAATCCATTTAGTATTTTTTAAATAAATAAAAACCATCAAGCCATTCTTAAATTAAAACTCGTTTTCCAGGATACGTCGACGAAGCCGGCAACCCTGTCAACCCAGCCGCCGGAACCCCCCTCGAAAACACGCAAGCCACCAGGCCTACTCAAGCACCACTAAACTCTGGGCCAGCCCCATCAGCTCCATCAGCTGCGTTTGCGGCCCCTACTCAGAACGGGCAGTATCCCTGTGAGATATCAGTGTCCAAGGTCAATGTAGCAGGGTTTATCTGCAAGGGGCAGCTGCTATTCGAAGATAACTTTAATTCTGGAATAGAAAAGGGGAAGGTTTGGATTCCTGAGATCAAGTTTCCTGGGGAGCCGGTGAGTAGTTGATATCTGAAGGCCAATTCCTTTAATTAAAAACGTTCAAAATCTAGTCATAATCGTATACTCTATTTCAACAACAGTATATTTAAAAAACTTGCCAAGAATGTTAAGAGAAATGTATTTTTCAGATTGAGAAGGTTCTAAAAATACGGGAATTTCCCATCTGACATTCACTTCTTATCTATACATACATCTTCTATATATACATTAACACAAACAAATAAATAAAATTGAAGTGTCTGTTTATAATGTCAAAATAGCAGCTTTTTACTAAATGCACGAATGCATATGATCGTGTATTTGAGCACTGTACTCTAGGTACACGAGCGGCACGATGTCTACGGCAGCCGCCGGCACTGACGCGTCGTCGGCTGCCGTCGACGCGTGTTGGCGGCGGTTGCAGTTGCCTCTGCCGTTGATGCGTACCGCTCGTGATATGAGCACTTAATCAGTCTCCAGAAACAACTGCTCCTTGTAACTTTAGTATAACTAACAATATTCATTTGTTTTTACACAGGACTTCCCATTCAACGTGTATCTCAATGACCGTAACCTTCAAGTGAGGGATGGACGCCTGTCCATTAAACCGATCACCCTGGAGTCCAAGTACGGAGACGACTTCGTGAGGCAGACGCTCGATATTACAGCTAGGTAAGAACAGCGGTTTATTATAACTTAAATTGAGATGGATTTGGAACACTTGTACACACGGCTACCTACACATCAAGCTATACATTTCCAATTTAACTGACCTTGCCTTGTACGGAAATAATAAGCAATGCGAGATCAGCATAAACTGGAAATGTATAGCTTGATGTGTAGCCGTGTGTACAATGAATATTTTCACAAAAAGGTCACAAATATTGTACCTTTTACCTACCTAAGAAAATACATTTATTTGGAAGCAAAAAGGCGACGACATTTTTCTAAATATCAAAAAATCATATTATTGTGCTCTACTTACGAATTTGAGAATAACAATAAATGTTTTACTTCGCCTATTTTTACTAAATTCGTACAGAAACGACGAAACTTTATTTTCTTTTTTCTTTTATTATTATTTCACTCCGAAGATTGCGAAAACACGACGCGTAATATAATCGTTTACCGTTACAATATGAATAAAAGTACGAGGGTTACTGATTTTCCTGTTCATATTAATGTTTTTACTATAACAGGAAAATATTTTTTCTCAATTTACACACAGATGTAATAAATCATACGTTGATTTTCGTATTGTACCTAGGTAGGTACCTATAAATTCTTTAATTCATATTTACAAAGCCAAAGACAAAGACATTTATTCGTAGGATATGGTATGTACAAGGATGGATAGTAAGGTTATGTTCCGAACACATCCGCCGCTCAAAGCGGCATACGAATATTTACAATAGGAAGGTATGTAATCTAATTTTTAAAGGTATTAGGTAATTATATTCTAATTCTGATAAATAATAAAAGCTAATATTTTTTCATAAATTTTTGAGAATATTGGAACCAGAGTGATAGGTCTATAATTCGTTTTATCTAGTTTACTCTTGCTTTTATGAAGTGGCTTAACTATAGAAACTTTTAATTTTTCTGGGAAAGTTCCCCCATATAGAGATAAATTGTCTGAATGGCACAGTATTGGTGTTATGATCTCTGCACATAATTTCAGTATGTGCGTAGAGATCTCATCATACCCAACCGATTTTTTATTATTTAGAGATACTATTGCACGATTTGTTGATTACTAACTAAGATTTAAGACTGTACCCAGGATTTTGTAATATCTATATACATTTTTAAAAGAGTGTCCTTGGAGTTTCTTGCCCGTTCTTCTCCATAGAGATCTACGATTTGGAATGGGCAACTAGCTCCAACTTTTGACTAAATGACCTACTTTTTGACAATTCAAAAGTGCCTGTAAATGGTTTAATTGAAATAAATGCTTTGAGTTTGAGTTTGAGTTTTGTTTCCGAGACTTTGAGCCAAAAATGGTGTCCTCGGAAATGCCTTGATATGCTAAATAAGCCTATTATGTGTCATTAATGCACTTTTCATTCATACATCGTAATCTAACATCACCATCAGATGCACGGGTATTATTGGCACAATGGAGTGTTCCCGGGAAGCGTCTGGTGCTCAGATCTTGCCGCCAATCATCACCTCCAAGATCACCACCAAGAACAAGTTCGCCTTCAAGTACGGCAGGGTCGAGATCAGCGCTAAAATGCCTTCGGGAGACTGGATTTACCCCGGTAAGCCTTCGTGGGAATTTGACTACAAAATGTTGGTTCTGAATGCCTAGTTATGGGGTTACCCTGAGGTCGGATATAGTGGCTTGCGGTATTACATGGTACTTAAAGTTAACTTTGTTAATAACCTGGGACTAAACTATCTTTTGGAAGGGGCAACTACATAGAATCAATTCGAGTTTTTTGTAAATGTTGACGGTCAAAGTGCCTTTTATGTGCCTATTTGAAGGAAATTATCTGACTTTGACTTTAAACATAACTGATGGCAAAATGTGGATGTACTCTAGGCACAATCTCTACCGAACCTTTCGGGGAATACTCAATACTCAATACTCAATTTTTTATTGCATTCCATATGTTACATAGATGGTACAGTAAATAAAAGATCGATATGGACCCTGTCGGGCACAGCAACATTAGGAGAGAGGAAGAGGGCTAAGCAGAAATGTAATATTATTATAAATTATTAGACGTGTTTAATTATGTAGGTAATATATTATTAGGATAGTATAAATAGGTATAGTTTATTAGTTATTTTTATTTTATGTATACAGGCGTGATAATATTATGTTAAAGAAGAAGAGACGAAAAATGTAGCAGTACCATGCACAGTTGCCTCCTTAAACGTCCTCTATTCTGGGCTGCTTTATTTTTAGCTGACTTCAAAATGAAAAAAACCGGCCTAGTGCGAGTCGGACTCGCGCACGAAGGGTTCCGTACCGTTACCTATAAAAACGGCAAAAAAATCACGTTTGTTGTATGGGAGCCCCCTTAAATATTTATTTTATTCTGTTTTTTAGTATTTGTTGTTATAGCGGCAACAGAAATACATCATCTGTGAAAATTTCAACTATCTAACTATCACGGTTCATGAGATACAGCCTGGTGACAGACGGACGGACAGACAGACAGCGGAGTCTTAGTAATAGGGTCCCGTTTTACCCTTTGGGTACGGAACCCTAAAAGACATCAATGTTTGTATATTTGCGATTTTCTCAAAAACCAATTTAGATGACTTTTTAATTATGGCGTTTCTTTCCAGTGATCCAATTGGAGCCTCGTGACTTCGTCTACGGCGTTCGCAACTACGCGTCTGGACTCCTGCGCATAGCCACCACCAAGGGTAACGTAGAATTTGCAAAGAAACTGTACGCGGGACCTATCATGTGCGACTCTGAACCTTACAGGTTGGTAGCTGTTCAGTATATTTTTGGAGTTGATAGTTGATATTATTTGCTTCTCTCTCTCTCTTAGCTTAATTATATTCCCTCTATGTCTTGAAGTCATAGTAATGTTATTGCCAACTTCATTCCATTACATTACACTAATAAATGTACTTTAAGATGGATTACCGTGTCGATCTGCTGAGCTTTGGATCCTAGGTTTGTTTGGGTGATTTTTGGGTTTTCAAATGGGAAATTTTCAGTAGTTGCCTAGATACTGAATTTACGGACAGGTAATGGTAAATAACATCACTTGGGAAAAATCCATCTGCCTAGCCTTTTCCAAACTATGTTGGTGTCGGCTTCCAGTCTAACCGGATGCAGCTAAATACCAGTATTTTACATTAAAATAAATTTTCAGTAAATTACCACACTTGGGAATTACCTACAAATAGGTACATTTCGCGAAATAGCTAAGATAGGTAGTAATACGCTTTTATGGTGCACCTATCCTAATTAATTCTCGAGAAATTATCCTAATTATTTCAGCTTTGGAACCTACCTGGCTTTTTACCTAAACAGCTGATTTAATTTAATAAAAACTTATCGTCCTGTTCCAGATCTAAGTATTTGCAAGAGAAGGCGGGATCTGACCTATGGAGCAAAGAGTTCCACAATTACTCATTGGAATGGCGGCCAGGTAATCCATTTATATTATTTTTTAACAACCTTTAAATGAATCTTCAGTGTAACTTCCTGTGCCAAGAAACTTGTACTCTTCACAGTAGCAAATGATGAAAAATACCAACAAATGTCACAATACAAGATTATAGTTCTTAAATGGAGCTGGGTTTTTTAAATTAAATATTCAGCTGCTCTGATGAGAAAATTAGTTCAGCTATGATACATTAGCAAATTATCGCCCAATTTTTCGTTAGGTCTGCACACGGCAGCTCCATTAAAATGGATTATAAAAACTTTTGTGAAAAATAACTATAATTTCGGAAGTCGGTGGTAACGGGAAACGAAAATTTAAAAGTAAAGACACCGACTTCCGAAATTAAAGTTATTTTTCACTCTTTAGTGATTTTTTTGGAAATCGGTTGTTTTTTTTTTTGTAAAAAAAAAATATTTTTAAATTTTTAGTTGTGGTACCTACCCCACACAAATTCGAATACCACTACCTGTTAAATAACAGTGACAGAGTAACTCAGAACATCGTTACCATATAGGTACTAAGAAAAAATACGTATTATTGAAGTTAACTCAAAAACTACGAAAGCAAAGTTAATAAAACTTCTAAGGGACCACCTCCGAAGCATGGCCTACCAAACAAAAAAGAATAATCAAAATCGATTCATAATTGGCGGAGTAATCGCGTAACATACACACAAAAAATAAACATACAGACGAATTGAGAACCTCCTCTTTTTTGAAGAAGTCGGTTAAAAATATCTTCGTTTTTCTTCCAGACGGTATCTCTCTATTCGTGGATGGCGAGAAATACGGTGAGGTGAATCCTCCATCGGAAGGGTTCTACAAGACTGCCATCGACAACAAAGTTGCCTCAGCAGCGCAGTGGCTCAAGGGAACTGTCATGGCGCCCTTCGATGAACTGGTCAGTAGATAAACCTTTGAAATTTTTTCGTCGAAAATGGTACTGTAAACCACTTCTATTTTGTGACAAAAATGAGAACTGTTTTCAATAAGCACAAGGATCTTACAAAGCTAATATCCCGTTGCACTGATTTATAAGACGAGCCCGATGTTGTTTTAGATGTAGTTTTGAAAACCAGATCATCTAAGTATTACAGTTTTATGGGATTTTGTTAAAAGGTCAAAATATAGGTTTGGGGATCTATGTTGCATAATTATGTGGACCGAGCGGTTGGCTATAAACTGCTCGGAAGATTGAACTTGTCTCTAAACGCACACTGTCAAATTGTGTGTCGAGTTTTTCCGTCGACGACGCCAGAATCCGTCAACTTTGTTCGTCAATCATGCGGCAGCATTCTACGGGGTCGGGAAATGATACCATGACACTAAAGGAGATGTTCCAGAAATGTATGGAGCCTGGGCTAGCACTATGTAAACTATACAAAAATATGGCTATACAATATAGTAACCGTTTTTTAATGTTAATTTTCTTGAATATTACTTCGTTTTATTGTACATTCAAATTATCTCGGTCAGAGTAACACAACGTAAATATGGTGGATCGGCAAATGCGAATGCGAAATGTCATTTTGACAATGACATTTTGTTTGATGGGTACCCCTTGACGGTCGGGACAAGTCATCGAGGCGGCCGCCAAAAATAATAATAATTAAAATAGGACTAAAAACAGCTACTTAGTCTGTGAATAAAAGCTACTTGATTGCGGTAGCACCTTATATTACCTATTCGAGCAGCTAGAGATTTGTTACATCGGATTCTACAGAAGCAAGAAACGAATGGTTGAACGATATTTTGTATAACAAACTTACAAATGTCAATCGTCATGTCAAACAAAACTGTCATGGCCGCCCTAAAAATAGGGTTACCTTATTACAAATCTTCCCAAATGATCATTTTTGTACGCCCGTACTCTTCTTCAAATTAATTTATTTGTATTATGAAAATCCCCTATTTTTTTCCTATTGATCTAAGTAGTGTACATAGTGCTGGCCCAAAATCAAACATCTCCTTTATTTTTTTTTCGTATAGCAATGTTAAAATAATGTTACCATGACAATAAATGTTTTTTTTTTAAATAATAGCAATATTTTTAAATGTCATCTTTGTGACATAATCTTGTGTTGCTAGACATATTAAAAAACCACTGTTTTGAGGACATTCATTTCCTAACGACATTTTGATATCTTATCTATTATCATCCTTACGTATTATAAAACAAAGTACTGCGGAGTTACAGGCATGTGTATATGAACGCACACTATCAATTTGTGTGTCGACGCCTCGCCGTAGGTGAGTATATGTTCCTTGGTCGACGCCATGCCAGCTCATAAGAAAATAGCAAGACTAAAAAACAATACCTACATTAAACGATAAATAACGTATACTCCCAACTATTATCGTCCCCACAGTTCTACGTCTCACTGGGCATCAACGTGGGTGGTGTCCACGAGTTTTCCGATGTCACCGGCAAGCCGTGGAACAATCGCGCCACTAAGGCCATGCTGAATTTCTGGAACGCTCGTGACCAGTGGTTCTCCACCTGGTATGATGATACCAGCGCCCTGGAGGTGGATTACGTCAGGGTTTATGCGCTGTAGAAGGTAAGCCTCTAATTTAAATCAAATAAAGACTTATTCTGTTCTATTCAAGTTACCGCTAGGAGCTGTTGACTCAGATACCTGCATATTAAAAATGTAACTCTGTCTGTGTCCATGACTGTAACCTTTTCACGCCTTAATGGCTGAACGAATTTTGATGAAATTTGGCACACAGGTAGACCATGAGCTCGGTTAGGACATAGGATACTTTTGATCCCAGCAGTACGATGCCGTGGGATAATTTCCGAACTCCACTTGAAGATGCGGATGCCATATTCAATAATGAATGATTTAATATAATTATTATTGAATTACTGTAAATATATTTCAAATGTAAAAGAAAACCTTTAATACTTGCCAACATGTTGTACGGTCTTTGTGGCTAATAAACTCACGCCTTCTTCCCATGGGGGTAAGCAGAAACAACAGAAAATCTTTCTTCTGTTAAGATAATGATAAAATCATTTCAGTTGTTTGTTTGTTTCAGATGCAAAAATCTCTTCATATCGAGACCTCAACTGCCTAATTTTATGATTAAATAAATATTTTCTACTTTTTAATTGAGTTTTACTGATTTCCTCGTGACTGTCATGGCCGTGAAGCCTAGAAACCAGCCGAACCTGCATAATGAAAGTTTGAAAAATGTCACACAAGCAATCATAGAATGATAGTATAGCGGTATGAAGAACAGGGTGTAAAGTTCACTCATCCTCTATAGAAAATAGAGGATCCTCCGACCAGACGGGTGTTGTGTCTGGTGGGCTACTGCCCGACGATGGATCTCGGGACGCTGTATAAATGTATACTCGTCGCGCAGTAAACTCTGCTTGCGCGATGCAGGGTTTAGCGTGACGTCAGTGCTATGCGTAGTTTGCATGTGGCGTGCAGGTGCACCACAAAAGGATCCAGTTTCTAAAAGCAATTTAAGCAGATTTTTTTATTACGTGAAAATTCCCTGCCACCAAAAAACCTCCCAATTTACCATTATAACACAAACATTACTTCGTCTATTTTCCCCGAAGCCATTACAACTTTATATAATTTTCATTTTTAAATTATTTCTTTGAATGAACTTAAGATCGTTCGAGTTACTTAGCACCAACCTGCTAAATCCCTAACCTCAAAATTACCCATAAACTGTCACTCGTCCGAGTGACAGTTTATGGGTAACTTTGTACCCGTTTTCCTCATATTGATTAATTATTATTTATAAATATAACGTTTCTCGCTAATTTGTCCGTCTTATCTTGTTATGCTAAAATAATAACTATCATCGTAAAACTTGCAATTAATACATCTATAATGGAATGCCGTTCCGTTAATTGAAGTTCTACGTTAAAGTTATAAATAATAACAGGGCAAAGTTTATCGCACACGTCACACTACATCAAATGTAGGTAAAGGCTCCCGCAGACAGGCGCGACGCGACGGTGCGACGCAATACTGGTAGAACAATTTACATGTTTTCATAGACATTGCTCTAACAGAGTCGCGTCGAGCTGTTGCGTCGCGCCTGTCTGCGGGAGCCTTAAGTACCCTCTTTCCACGATATTCGTTTATCTTGAACAGGGTTGAAAAACTGTAAATAAGTTGTAGGTAGTAAAACTCCTACATCCTATCCTACAATATGGAGGCGGCAGTAAGACAATAAATTAAGACAAAGGTAATAAGTTTTTTTAAATTAACAAATAAATCCTAACATCGAAATTAAAAAGTGATTTTTTCAAACAAACTAAATAGTCCACCAGACCGAATTTTGGCCAAGGCAGTCAATCTCAGAGGAGACTATCAGACTAGCCATCTACGCGGTAGATATTATAATGCATAAGTGTGTGCGCAGACACAGGTGCACTCTTCCCTCACTGTCGAAACCCGTCTTTTTTATGCGACGACATGACAACAAGTATCTATGCCTAGGAGCCTTAGACCACCAATTACTTAAGAGGAAATAGGGTCGGTCTTTTTCTCCATACAAAAAGTCATAATTCGAGGTTCGGCTCTCGTGTTTTCATTTATAGTTGTCAAATTTGTACAATAGGCCTCTGATGACAGCGGTCTAAACCGGCAATTTTGAGCATTTTCTGAGGCTTCTACAGACTGATAATGTACTTATCATAAAAACGGAAAACATAGGGGCACAGTAAATATCCTTCTTATTCAATTTAACTTTCAAATTGGAGGAGGAAATAGACGAGAGCCGAACCTCGAATTATGACTTTTTGTATGGAGAAAAAGACCGACGCTATTTCATCTTAAATCACAGAAGCAATTACTTACTAAGATTTTAGTATGAAGCCAGTAGAGGATCTTTTAGTGTTATTTTGTTGCAGTATACTTCGGAGATACGTAATTAAACTTTTTAAAGCAAAAAACCAATCCTTTCTCATAAACATTTATATAAACTAAATCAAAAACACCAAATTCCGACATTAAACATAACGATATAGACCACCAGTTCCTTATAATGAAAAAAACGTCTCAATAAAGGAAAAAGTTCAAGCGACGGTACAATCTGAGTCACCCAATAATAAAATATGCAACCATGTCTTGCAAAAAGTTTGAATTTATTTAGTAACAAAATGACTGCCCACGGGAGCAGACGTGTCGCGTCGTTCGTAACTGTGTTTATTTTTATACAAACGATAAGTGCTCAGTATCAAATACCTGATGTGACTATTACAGCTCTAAACCCTAAAGGGTTTAGGGCATCTATACCAGGTACGTAAAAGTTAATGTTTTAGTTTATAAGTCTGGTGTTAAATGGTTGTTGCAATTAATAAACAGATGAGACAAATTGTTGGCAAACTTTGCGATTACTTCGGTGATCAATACCTACTTATAATAAAACTTTTATAAAACATGTAAAACTGTATGAGTGAAGTTGCCTATGAAAAAAGTAGACAAAAGAAACTATGGAAGAATTTTGATCGGAATTTAATATGATAATAGAATGAAGATCGGCTGTGCAATTTCAAAACCTAGCAACTGACATTTCTCAATCTCAATCAATCTCCCTCTGATAGTTATCTATCAAGTCAAAATATGGAAAAACACCGTTTTTTTTTGAGAAATGTCAGTTGCTAGGTTTTGAAATTGGACAGCCGAGATGTATTGATAAATTATAACACAATACATGTACATTGTATATGCTCGCTACTTTGACCTTAGGACACTGATACAACAATAGGCAAATAAGAGTCTACGATAATCTCATGTACTTATTATTTCTCAAGCAAGTTAAATAGCACATATACTTGCTATACATAAATCGATGTCATTAAATAAGACAAATAATTATTTGCCAGTTGTGAATTATGGTTAATCAAAGTACAAATATAATATCGGTGGACCATTATATTTTATACTAGCTGATGCCCGCGGCTTCGCCCGCGTAGAAGTCGGTTATTATATACTAAAACCTCCCGCTTGAACCACTTTATCCATTGGTGAAAACAGCATGAAAATCGGTGGAGTAGTTTTTGAGTTTATCGCGAACAGACTGACAGACAGACGCGGCGGAGGACTTTGTTTTATAATATTTAGTGATAAATAGATTTTTTTTTAATTAATTTGGTACGAGCATGAACAGCCAGGTATGTAAGTATATATATTTATATTTACATAGCACACCAAACAATTTAAATATAATACGAAAAAACGGAAGAAAGCTTGGATGCTTATTTTATCCAGCTGTGGGAAGCATCTTTGACGAAAGATGACGATGAAAATGAAAATCCACAAAAAAAAATACGAAAAAGAATCCACAGAACCAAAGAAAGAGATTATGCAGCCATTTTATTTTTATCAACATTTGTTGGAGTTCGTCACGATTTTCTGAAAAGAATAACAACAAAAAAAAAGTGATTCCCCGGTACTTATCTTGTTTAATACAACTTTTAAAACATACTTATATAATACGCTAACATCACACGTTAGATATCATTATTGCTAAGCAAAAATGTGCTGATACGCAAAAAAAAAAACTTCTTACATTGAATAGAAAATCTTTATGAGAACGAAGCTGCGACTCCGATCGTGTTCAAAACTCCACTGTCACCAATTATAAAAGTAAACTTTAAGTTTAGATTTATAGGTAAATAAGCAGCATTCCATTTCGGGGCGTTTGTTACATTTAAACTAGTCTGAATTAGGCAAAGAAATTTAAAATATTACGGTAAGTACGATCTTTATCAACGATTTTGCATCGACACCAACTTTAACTTCTATACATTATCTTATTCCCTAATTTCTGTATAGTCCTTTATGTACATCTAAACATTTAAACTCTTAACTTTTCCCCCCAAATTCCAGATGCACCAAAAGTCAGCCTCTTCGTGTTCCAAGGCAACGTGAACCGTCCAATAGGAAACAAGGACGTGGGAGCCATCACAGGAGAAGTGATCCAAGCTAAGGATGGAAGGTGGACTGTTGAGGATCCGGACCTGGAGCTGAAGGTTGGCGACGTTATCAACTACTACGTCGTGGTGTCAGCAGACAGGGCTGGTTATATAAAGGATAAACTGAGCTACACTGTCACTGGTTGGTACTTATCCGTCACTAACTGTCTGAAATCGCCAGCCCGTCTTGAGCAAATGTGTGGTAATCAATGCTCATACATGCCTTCTCTGTTTGAGAAGATAGCCTTGCAGTGCGACAATACCGCACGGGTCTATCCAACAGCTAAGCTACGCTTGCCGCGGTTGGTCCGTAGATGGGTGACCCTCTTTACATATCGAGACTCCTCCGTGCCTCGGAAAGCACGTTAAGCCGTTGGTCCCGGCTGTCATTCGTGGATCTTTAAAATTCGTTACGGGTCGTCAGAAGCCCGAAAGTCTGACAACAAGTCTTACCAAGGGGTAACGTATTACCCAGTTACTGGGTTGTGGAGGTCAGATAGGGAGTCGCTCCATGTATAATACTGGTATTCAGCTGCATCCGGTTAAACTGGAGGCCGACCCCAACATAGTTGGGAAAAGGCAAGGCAGATTGATTGAGTGAAGGTTTTAGACTGGTCCTGAGTAGAATTTAGCCACTATCATGTCCAACCTTGCAGTCAACCAGCGAGCAAAAGATCATTATCAATTTCAGAAAATAAATATGGCGCATACCTCCACAGCCCGGTTAGGTATCAATATTATTTAATTTTATTAAACTGGTCTGCGTGGTGGATGACGGCCCACTCCCTGTCACAGAGAGGAGGCCTGTGTCCCAGCAGTGGGAACATTATAGGCCGATTATTCTAAACTGGTCCATAACCATTATTCAATAGATCCCAATAACTGCGACATAGAAATTGCCATAAATTGCAACGCGTGGCACTGGCCACAACTTATTAGTTAACAGTAAGGTGCTGCATTTACTGCTAATTAATCCTTTTGCCATAATTCGTTTGCCCTCGCATGTTTCGAACTCGTCCATCGAGCACCATCGTCATTTCTGCCGAAAGACATCCACTGCTGGACATTGACCTCCCCCAAGCATCGCCACTCGACCGGTTCTGTGCCTCTCGCATCCAGCGGTTTCTCGCGGTCTTCACAAGGACCACCGGTTTCTTCAAGCACCGTTTAGTGCTAACTCGATCCATAAGCTGAAAGAGAGTTTACTTCCTCATTTTCCAACTAATTTCCAAGATGTTGAAACTCACTATATTTTTAATCACTACGCCAACAGTGAGTCGACACTAGCAAGATGTTGATGACCTCAAATTATTCAATTGTAAGCTACCTCCTGAAATGTCAAGTACCTCCCTACATAATAAACACCTACCCCTTTTGGGACATCAGGGGGCCTAAAACGGCCACATTAGCAATTCCTCTAATTTGACACCAAAGAAATTCATAATAAGTGGACCATTTTACGAATCTCCATAGAAAACTGTCAAACAGATGAATTATTTCGTAATATGAATCGTACGCAGATCATATTATGAATTGTCAGTTTGTGACATTATACGATGATTTATAATAAGTCTTTTAAATTATTCAACTGTTTTATCTCCATTTCCAGCACTTCAAGACCGGTTGGCAACCGACACTCCTATCACTACAGGATGCAAACCAACAGTGACGAAGGTGCGCGGAGGAAGCGCCTGCGCAGGTCAGACGATATTCGAGGAGAACTTCGACAATTTCCGGGATAACATGTGGCAGATTGAACAGTTCCTGCCTGTTAACACCCCGGTATACAGTATTTTATTTATTACTAGCTTTTGCTCATGACTTATCCCACGAAAAATATCCCACGGGACCGCACTACCGGGATTTAAAGTCACATATAATGTTAATCCAGGTTATAAAATATCTGTGTGCTAAACTTCAGCCGTTCAGCCGTTTTTGCGTCAATCCGGAACATACACCCAAGAAAACGGAAAAAAGTTATATAAATTATGTTTTCGGCATCAGGCTTGTTCCCACAAGCTCGTAGCGGTTACTTTTTTTTTCATATTAAATTTTCAGTTTTGGCTTCTTTACTATTTTACTAGATGTGAGGTATGAGGTATAGGTAACATCAATAGGCAAAAGCCTCTTCACATATAGAAAAATCACGAGTACCGACATTCTTGTCGCGTTGACGATTTAAAACTAATATTGATTGGTTTTTCGTCACCGTATTCTAAAGTCAAAAAATCTAGATCTAGAATCTAGAAGACTACGGTCTTAGCAACAACTGAAGATCATCTTCAATTAGGTAATTTTGGTAGTTTATACATTTTTTTTTTTTATGATGAGTTTTAGCATGTTGTTTTTCGTGGTTTTGAGCTCTTCGATTCGTGCCTCACATTATTTATCAGTCTGCCTGCCTAGCCTTTTCCCAACTATGTTGGGGTCGTCCATTCGTTCCGTTATTTATCAGTCGTTACCCAATAAACAATAAGAAGAAACAAGAAGAAAATACGTAAGAATCATCTTCCCCAAACAATTATCTGACATTCCTACTGCTAAACTGTCCCGCATTCTGTTCAGGGCCACTGACCGCAGTATCCTACGTTTGACTTCTTGAAACCTGTTAATGACTCCATCGAGGGACTTTTTATTTGCTGACTCAATGTCTTGCGTTGGGGTTTTAGCGAGATGCGTTAATTATACCTTTAGAAATCTAATTTATTTTGTGATGATGGTTGGGTGATGTCTGTCATCTATTATGTGGATTTTCTTTTGGGGAAAGGGGATTAACCTACTTACAAAATTACTCTAAAAGTTAGGGAGATAACACGATATAATAAAACCTTGATTTTACCTGATTGTGGTAACATTTTTAAACGGGAAATATTTACCAGTGAATAAAAAAAAAAAAGGTGCTTCTAATGTGCACACTTTTTTTTTTATTGAGCGTCTTTCAATTTTTCTTGCGTTTCTCTCAGTTGGTCGCAGAAACTAAGCAAAGACACCCCGATCAATTTAGGTTAGAACTAAGACCAATCGCGCTCGAGCCGAGCGAGCGAAGCGCGTCGTGCCGCGGGAGCGGCCAGCGAGCGCTACTTTCAAATTAGTCGCTGTTACTATTTTTAGGAACCCAAAATAGGAATATTTTTGGGATCCTAAAAGGTTGGAGGAATTATTAAAGGTTCGATAAAATACATGCTCTTTTAAATAAAGGGCTAAGGCGACTTACATGTGATATTAATGTACCTTTATTGATTTTCTTACTGACACACTTTAATCCTATAACTATGTTAACGGTTCATACAAGACTGAAGACTGGACTGATAAATCACGTATTACAAACCATAAACTAACACATAAACTTAACATCACGCCTTGTTTCCCCGAGGGGTTGGACAGAGATCCAGACTCCAGGCTGCTACCCTATTGAATAACTATTTCATGAAATCATAATATTTGAGGCCAATTCTAACTTAAGGAGTTGTATTGCTAATTCTTATGATTATAATTTTGTAAATGGTCGCGAATCATATTTTGTGTATGTGTGTGTTACCGTTTACATGTGTGCGTGGCTGCGCCCACGCGAGGTGTTTAACAGACAATAAAGTAGTGTGTCCATAGCTGTCACTTGTTTCACTTGTCTCCCCGTACGAAGTACTTAACAGTGGCGACGAGTTTTTACCCACATCTCAAAATAATAATCGGAAAATGAACAGTATTGGCATTTTGTCTACATTCGATCACAACGTACAAGAATGGAAGTCGTACAAAGGCCGAATTACACAATGGTTTATTGCAAATGAGATTGTTCCGAAGAATGATGCAGCTGGAGCCAAGAGACGGGCGATCCTGCTCAGCGCACTTAGCGACGGTACTTATAAGTTGGCAGCGGATCTGGCCCTGCCAAAGGAAATCCAGGAAGTACCATATGACGACATAGTGCAGTTATTAGATGAGCATTTCCTGCCAAAGATATGCGGTTTCAGCGAGCGTTACAATTTTTATGCGGCTGTACAACAGCAGGGCGAGACTTACACGCAATGGGCGTCAAGGCTACGAGGACTTACGGCACATTGTAAGTTTAGTAACGTCGAGGAAACGTTACGAGATCGGTTCGTGATGGGAATGGTAGCAGGGCATGAACGAGAAAAGCTGTTCGCGCAGGACATCGACAAGCTGACTCTGACCAAGGCGGTGGAGCTAGCGGAGAGCGTGCGGTGCGCGCGAGCGGGCGCCACCACTACTTCGGCAGTCCTTGGGCAGCAGACGCCAGTGTTCAAGATTGCCAAGGAAGTAAAGAGTGCTAAAATCATTAGTGCCGGTAAATTAAAGTGTACAGTGTGCGGTCGTAATAATCACGAGTCATCACAATGTCGGTTTGCAAGCTACAAGTGCAATAAGTGCAACACCAAAGGCCATTTACGTAAAATGTGTAACAAGGTTAATTACGTGTTGGCAGGTGATGTGAATGAGGACGACGACGGTAAGTCATTGTTTAACATACGCTCAGTCGGTGGAGAACCTATGACAGAAACAGTTTCAATGAACGGAAAGGATTTACAATTTCAAATAGATAGTGGATCAGCAGTGACAGTTATATCGGAAGGTACCTATAAAAACTTGTTCAGTAATATTCCGTTACTAGATTCCAAAAAAAGTTTTTTTAGCTACACCGGCAATATTATGAAATGTGTAGGGTACGTAAACCTACCGGTGACGTACATGCGACACACTCACTCACTGGACGTGTACGTCATTCGCAATGGCGGACCACCGTTATTAGGCAGGGATTTCATTTCAAGATTTAAACTTAAGTTGACGCATTGTAACTTTTTGAAGGGTGAGCAGAGTATGGTGGACCAATTGCAATCGCGTTTTCCAGAAGTATTTTCTGATAAGCTTGGTAAATTTAATAAATATCATGTTAAATTAAGATTAAAGGATAATGTGAAACCGATATTCTGTAAAGCGCGTCCAATTGCGTTTGCGCTACGGGATAAGGTTGGCGAAGAGATAACACGCTTAGTGGACCTAGGTGTTCTAAAACCCGTTACACACTCTGAGTACGCGTCACCTATTGTTCCTGTGCTTAAGCACAACGGTACGGTTAGATTGTGTGCCGACTACTCAGTTACTATTAACAAACAGCTGATAATAGAACAATATCCTCTACCCACAGTACACGAACTATTTTCAAAATTGTATGGGGGCCAACAGTTTTCAAAAATCGACTTGACTACGGCCTATAATCAGTTTTTGTTAGACGAGGAATCTCAACCGATCACGTGTATCAATACACATCGGGGTTTATTTAATTATACTCGGTTGGTTTTCGGACTGTCTAGTGCGCCGTCTATATTCCAGCGCGCTATGGAAACGGTGCTTGCGGGGCTTGACGGGGTCCTATGTCTGCTGGATGACATTTTGGTGACCGACCGGACTCCGGAGGGGCATCTGAATAAGTTGAATATAGTTCTGCAAAGACTTCAGGATGCAGGGTTAACTGTGCAGAAAGGTAAATGCGATTTCTTCAAAAGCGAAATTAAATATTTGGGTTACATAATAAACAAAGATGGGTTGCAGAAGGATCCGGCAAAGGTGAAAGCTATAGCTGATGCGCCCATTCCTACCGACGTTCATACATTGCAATCATTTTTAGGCCTGGTAAACTATTATAGGAATTTCGTTCCTGGAGCATCCTGTATCCTGAGTCCTTTGTATGACCTATTAAGAAAGGGTGTGAAGTGGGTCTGGTCTACGTCACACCAAAAAGCGGTCGAAGAAATTAAAAAACGTTTAACGTCTGACCAGGTTTTAACACACTTTAATTCAAACGCTAAAATAGTTTTAACCGTCGATGCCTCGCCGTGTGGCTTGGGTGCTATTTTATCACAAACAGATTATGACGGGTTAGAGCGCCCGGTAGCATTCGCTTCCCGCACGTTGAATGCGGCCGAGAAGAATTACTCACAGATTCAAAAAGAGGCGACAGCAATAATATTTGGAATACGTCGGTTCCACCAGTATTTATATGGCAGGTCAGATCCATTCATATTACGCACGGATCACAAGCCGTTAATTACTATTTTCGGAAACCATAAAGGTATACCGGAGGTGTCCGCTAATAGATTGCAGAGGTATGCGATGTTTTTAAGTGCATACAATTATATAATTGAGTATGTCCGGAGCGCAGATAACAACGCGGATTATCTGTCTCGTGCGAGCTTAGAGAGTAAGTCAGGGCAGGCTCGCGCCGAGAGCGAGGGAGACAACATCGGCGCACACGCCGCCGCGGCTGCCGCTCCCATTGATCGCGCATCATACGTTAATTTTGTTATCGAAGGCGACATGCCGTTGACCTTGAAGGAGTTACGCAAAGCTACTAATGAGGATACGGCATTACAGTTAGTAATAAATTATGTTCAAAATGGGTGGCCTAAAAAGGTGGTAGACTTGCATTTGAAACCTTATCATTTATGTAAGGCAGAATTGTCATATGAAGATGGTTGTTTAATGAGGGGACATAAAGTTGTTCTCCCCAAAACAATGCGGTCAAAGGTTTTATTAGAATTACACAGCTCACATCTAGGCATCGTAAAAACGAAATCAGAGGCTAGGTCACGGGTTTGGTTCCCAGGCATCGATGCAGCGCTAGAAAAAATGATACAGTCGTGTGAAATATGCAAACAGCTACGGCCCACGCCTCCTCGGGCGCCGTTAGCACCATGGAAGTTTCCTGATGCGCCATTCCATAGAATACACGTAGACTTCCTGGGCCCGCTGAATAATCAGATCTTTTTAGTAGTGGTAGATGCGCACACGAAATGGTTAGAAATATATGACGTGAGTACATCCACCACCTCGGCTACCGTTATTGAAAAGCTTTATGAATTTATGTCAAAGTACGGATTACCTCACACGATTGTTAGCGATAACGGCACTGCGTTTACATCAGCTGAGTTCACAAAATTTTGTTTATTGAATGGTATTATTCATCTTACATCACCACCTTACAATCCGGCTAGTAATGGACAAGCAGAGAGTTATGTAAAAATTGTCAAAAAGGGTATAAAGTCAAGCGTTTTAGGTTCTCACAATAGGAATGAGTGTAGGCTCAAAATGTTGAAATTTTTGTTTGACTATCGGAATTCAGAACATTCTGTCACGGGGTTCTCACCGGCTGAATTGGTGTTTGGGCGAAAACTCAGAACACGTCTTGATTTACTCCATCCTAAGTTAACGTCGACCCCACTCACATCACTAACTGACGATGTTAAACAAAAACAGTGCTCGCAAATTAAGTGCTACGGCGGCAACAATAAACAAGTGTTTAAGCCGGGCGACGAAGTCATGTTTAAAAAATTTCTGAACAATTGCAAATTCCTGTGGTATAAAGGCACCGTAATTAAAAAACTAGGTAAAGTGTTATATTTAATTAAAGACCATGTTTCATCGTCAGACGTCAAAAAGCATAAAAATCAAATAATTTTACATAAAACTACGTCACGACCAGGGGACTTCAACGATTTTACGTTGGACAGCGACCCAATTCATAGCGAACCCAGTGGTTCTCAACCGCTTGATATTGGGGAGGGAGAAACGAATGAGGTGGAATTGTCA
Source organism: Lithophane leautieri (assembly GCA_949152455.1). NCBI lineage: Eukaryota > Metazoa > Arthropoda > Insecta > Lepidoptera > Noctuidae > Lithophane > Lithophane leautieri. The sequence goes on along the minus strand of OX424472.1, from coordinate 14,986,233 downwards.
TCCTTACCTTCACCTCGAAATTCGAGATGTTCCAGCAGACTGCTGCGGGACATTCCCAGGGTTGATTATAAACAGTTCCTTTAAAAATATAAAATAAGGAATTATTTGTAACTTTCTATTTGTGTTAAATAGGGGGAGGGACTGTTGTGTATGTGTGTGTTACCGTTTACATGTGTGCGTGGCTGCGCCCACGCGAGGTGTTTAACAGACAATAAAGTAGTGTGTCCATAGCTGTCACTTGTTTCACTTGTCTCCCCGTACGAAGTACTTAACAGACCAACATATATCATATGGTAGTAGCTCGTGGCTAAGTAATGACAGCCGCACGGGTCGATCCAGCAGGTTAAGCTACGCTTGCCGGGGTTGGTCCGTGGATGGGTGACAATCTTTACATATCAAGACTCCGCCGTGCCTCGGAAAGCACGTTAAGCTGTTGGTCCCGGCTGTCATTTGTGGATCTTTGACAGTCGTTACGGGTCGTCAGAAGCCCGAAAGTCTGACAACCAGTCTTACCCAGGGGTATCGTATTGCCCAGTTACTGGGTTGTGGAGGTCAGATAGGCAGTCGTTTCATATTAAATACTGGTATTCAGCTGCATCCGGTTAGACTGGAAGCCGACCCCAACATAGTTGGAAAAGGCTAGTCAGATTGATTGATAACCTGATACTGGCCTGCAAATTGCAAAAAACATAAGAAAATTTGGTTTTCCCTTAACAGTGTCTTTGTGTGTTCTCCTCAGAACTTCCCATTCGTGTCCTACCAGCGTCTAACTTCTGACCCGACGGTCTCAGTGTCTGATGGCAAGCTGCGCATATCTCCCAAGTTGCAGCAGAGACAACCTGGGTTCACTGACGAGTCCATCTACACCGGCTCTATCAATTTGTTTAGTGGGTAAGTTGAATTGTTGATTATTTTTTTTATTTAGACCTAAAGTTGAATGGAATTAATTCGTATATACCTACTTTGAATCTTCAAGAACGACTCAAGTAGAGAGAGCATGGAAAGAAAAACCTCGAGGAAGTACTAAAAGCAGAAGAGTGAGAGAGAGAAGTGGTCAATATCCGTTCATTCTTGAGTAAGCCAAGCCTAAGTATTTGTGAACGAGAAAGAGTCTCCATAATTCCGCCTAATAACCTAAGACATTTTAGCATTTCCTATGGATCTGGTAGACGGTAAAAATTCACATTAGTCCTGACCTCACAAAATCAGTGATCGACGATTGCTTTTCAGCCACCAAAGGCCTAGCTAAAACTTTTTAGTTAATAAAAATCTCAAATTCACTGCGACAGCGCACAGCCTAAATCATGGGGTCTAAGACCATAAAATTTTGCACTAGACTACCTTATTGTAAGTATAACGAAAGTAGACACAATTAAAGGATTTGTTTGTATCGCAGTTTGTCATTTTTCCGATGGAAAATCCTATTGAGCAGCTTGTATATTTGTCTATATAATTATCATTTCTGCCTACCTTCTTTCAGGTGCACATCATCAGCCGAGGCTTGCATGAAGCAGGCGTCGGGCGCAGACATCCTTCCGCCCATCGTCAGTGGCAGGATCACGAGCAAAGGCTTCGCATTTACTTATGGAACTGTCACGGTCAAAGCAAAGTTGCCGCAAGGAGATTGGGTATATCCAGGTAACTTGCATTAGAAGGTAGATACATCACGCAAGAATTCCTATAAAAGAAAGGTATTTGGATTATTTCTTCAGTTATGTTACAAACCAAAATCAAAATCAAAATATTTTATTTCACATAAGCCTACATGGGCACTTATGAAACGTCAGAAGCTAGGTGCACGGTTCCAATTGGTCGTTTCCTATGGAGAAGAGCCGGCAAGAAACTCCATGGTTACTCTTTTAAAAGATAATTGGCTTTTACAATATTTTCGAATTACAGTGTTAATAGTTATGGGAGGACAGTGTAGGCCTGCCTTTCAAGGAGTTTCATGTAGGTAGTTAAAAGAAACTGAAATAGTTCCATAAAAAAAAAAAAAAGGTCTACAGTCCACTAAGCCTACAACGTTCTCACATTCACAAGGTCTATTAGAGGAGAATCTATATAAGATAAATAAGAAACTAAAAATAAAAACCTATTTAAACCAAATGACATGATTGCTATTACAACTGACACAAATCTGGATAATTAACATGTCCGCAAAAGCCACTATTATAGAGTTGAAATTAAATATGGTAGGTACATAAAGTAGTAGGTGTCAAATAATATTATAATATGATTATGTCTGTCAGGGATGAATGTAAAAAATAAACATGGTAATTTGGGAGCAGTTAATAGACTCTTACAAAATTATACCGTTAATGACGTACCAGGGAAGCCACATGTGCAGAAGGAATTATTGCCAAACTTCCCTATCTTCAACGTAGTCTTTAATCTTATAATATGCTTTTTTGATAAGGACACGTTTGATGTGGGTTTTGAACTTACCATCGTTAAGTTCTGTAACAGACTTTGGCAACTTATTATAAAAGCGGATACTGTTTATAAGAAACGACTTACTAGTTTTAGCTAATCTAAATTTGGGTATCACAATTTCATGTTTACTACGTGTGTTTATATTATGGAAGTCGCTTCTTTTTTTGAAGAGTCCAAAATTTTTGCGAACATACAAAATACTTTCTAAGATCCGATCAGAACCCTATGTAAACCTCTACTTACGAGTAATAGAGGGCATCCTGCCTATTTCCATTCATCATCACCATTTCAGCCGAAAGCTGTCCATTGCTAGACTTAGCCTTCCCCGACGGTTGATTGAAGCGGTCACTTTAGCAGTATCATAATATGAAAATATTATGAATCATCGTAAAATGTCCCAAACTGACAATTCATAATTATTATGATCTGCGTGTGATTCATATTACGAAATAATTCATCTGTTTGACAGTTTTCTATGGAGATTCGTACAATGGTCCACTAATTATGAATTGCTTTTATGTCAAATTAGAGTAATTGCTAATGACAGCTGGGATTCAGGAAATGAACTGCTTTTAGAGGAATTGCTAATGTGGCCGATTTATAAAGACGTACACTGATTATATCCTTGAGACAGATGATTGATTGATAGTTTGTACCAGAAAAATAGGTACCCATTATCATTCTCCTACCCCGTAGCGCAAATTTATGTCAGTTTGTGATAGGCGCAACATGTATTTTTCTTTCATACTTCTCTTTTCTTCATCATCTCGGTAGTCAGTTCCTTTCTAGCCATATTATCTTCTATCACACAGTCCATTCACCAAAAAAATACCCAGTGTATAGAAAAACCTATTTGTTTGCTTTCAGAAATTCTTCTGGAGCCATTCCTGCAGAAATACGGAAGTCTGCACTACAGTTCTGGAGTTCTCCAAATAGCGTCTGCCCGCGGCAACCGGGAGCTCAGCAGTGGTACTTCTGATTACTCGAATAAGGTACAGTTTTGCACCCGTAGATAGTAGCAGAGCGTAATGTGAAGAATCTGGGCCACCACCATTTCTAAGTAGCCTCGTTGAATTCCGGATGTAGGATGCGGGTCCGATATTAGGCATTACAGCCAAATTAGATATTTCAGCTTTGTTTCTGGGTGAGCGATGGCGATTCTCTGATAGGTGACAGCAAATGATAAACTAGCTGCGCCGCGCGGTTTCACCCGCGTAAGTCTAAATACCCTGGGAATATCGGGATAAAAAGTATCCTATCAAAATCAAAATCAAAAGTCATTTATTCAAACTAGGCTGAGACTCAGCACTTTTCGAACGTCAAAATTACATAAGACAGTCCCCCAAAACGCCCACCTTTCACCACTTCCTAGTGCTTTAGCTGGGAAGAAGAAGTGGCGCAACAAACTCCCCAGCAGCACAGCTGTCTGTTCAGTTAGAAACAATTGATTCTATACAAAAGTATGCAAAATCATTTACATTATGTATGATATCTATGTATATCTATGTATATGATATCTATATCTATGTCCTATTCCAGGTCATGGTCTACCCCTGTACCAAATTTCATCCAAATCCGTTCAGCGTTATAGCGTAAAGGCGTAACAAACAATCAAACTCACTTTCGCATTTATGAGTTAGGATTATTTATCGATTTCGTGTTCGATTTTAGGTTCTCTTCGGTGGACCCATCATGGATTTCCAGTGTCATAATACCTTACTAAACAACAGAATGATGAACAATGGACTCTGGGGAGATGATTACCACGAGTATTCAGTCCGGTGGGCTCCAGGTATTTACTCATTTAAATTAAGTTATAAAGAATAGAGTAAAAGTAGGTCATTTATAGCACAAAATTCCGGTCATAAACTGGATGATTCGAAATACTTTGATTTTTAGATTGATTATTTTGAAGTTTATAGTTCTTGTAGGTAATGAAAAACTTCCATATAAGCATGAACATTTTCAGTTATCCCCGATTTAAGGGTTAAATTCAAGGAACAATTTCCTATAAATACTCACTTTCGTTTACGGAACCCTTGTGAAAAATTTAATGCTTCTACATCAAGTGATTTTGGCTGTGCGTTGTCTGTCAGTGAATTAATGAGTTATAGATTTTTATTATGTAGATTATTGTCTTTAGCACACTTGATGATACTTAATGCTATTTCTAGGTATCTAAAAGCATTGTTTCTTACACAGATCGCATAACACTGTCGGTGGACGGAGCAGAGTGGGCCCGAGTTGAGCCAACGGCGAGTGGACTGCGCGGTCGCTTCCCTGCAGAGTGTGCACAACTCCCGCGCACTTTGCTACAGATGGGATCAAAGATGGCGCCCTTCGATGATCATGTAAGTATTAGATCCTGTTCTCCTATTTTGCCATTTTATTCAGAAAAATACAACTTATTTTATATATCGTTTTACTGTCAATTTTCTCCCAAAAACGAAAAATCCGCAAAAAAGAAAATTGTAGCTCTTTAATTGACAAGTAATTACTCCCTTAATTCTACGTCCCCAGTTCTACATAACCCTGGGATTGGGAGCAGGCAGCATAACCGAGTTTCCCGACGGTGTGAAGACTGTGAACGACCGCCCTAAGCCCTGGACCAACCCCAGCAGGAAAGGACTGCTCAACTTCTGGCAGGACATGAACGCCTGGTTAGAGACGTGGAACGAGCCTCAAATGCTGGTGGACTACGTCAAAGTTGTCGCGCTGTGATAGTTTTAAGAGCATAGACTTTTTAAGATTGCGACACAATTGTTTTATTACTTAGCTATGTTGCCTATTGGGTTACTGCCACTGACAAGTCTGTCAAAATATCTGAGGGCACGGCAGTGCTCCCGTCAAGACGAGCCAAGCGAAGCGCTTCGTCGTTTTTTTTAACCCTCATAACGTTATCTGTATTTTCGTACATCTTTTTTTTTTTTTTGAGGTTGTGTAATCATCCAATGTCTTCTCCCGCTCTGGGCGGAGCGGACGGGCGTGTCAGACTTTTACTGACTAAAACCCACCCGTGTTCCTTCATTTGCCTGTTGCCAAGGTCCCGGTATCCCTTTCGGACTTTCCCGCAACCCTGGCAGGCATCGGTCCTACCGGACCCCGTCCATTGTGCTGACATCTCTTTGAGGCGCGCGTGGAACACGACGTGTCATCGACCCGGGCCTGGTCCTTATCGGACGGCGAGCTGCCCGTTGCTCGCCGTCCGCAAGCCCGCGCCTATGGTGGCCGGGAATCCGCCTGGGATTCCCGACGCCCAGGGCGTCTCCAACGGCGGCGGTTAGGGGCGTGAGGGCGCAAACTTTGCCTTTCCCACACGCGTTCCGCCTCCTCCTTCGCGAGCATTACTGCTTCGCAGAAGGAGGTGACGGCTTCCCATGCCCTCTCGCTCCGTACCATGGCCTGGACCAGGGCCGGACGCGAGAGGTCATTACCGCCAATCGCCTCCGCGAGGACACGGCGGTGCTCCGCCCAAGCAGGGCATACCTCCACCGTATGCTCCACTGTGTCCTCCGGGCGATCCGCACAGTGGTGACACCCGGGCGTTTCCTCCCGCCTAATCCTACACAGGAACCTCCCGAAGCTGCCATGTCCGGTGAGGACCTGTGTCAGGCGGAAGGTGAGGACGACGTGGCGCCTCTCTAGCCACTCCTCAAAGAGGGGACTTATCGCCGCTATTGTGGCGTACCCAGCACTGGGTTGCGACAATCGCACTCTCCATGCCGCCATGAGATCTTGCCGGAGCTCTGTCCGCTGTGCCGCGATTTCTCGCGGCAGCGGAGTTACACCCCGGCACTTCACCTCCTCGCGCCACTCCCAGATGTGCGCGAGGACCTTCGCCTCCAGATCCCATGGCGGTAATACGGCAAGGAGGCTCGCCGCCTCACGGGAGACCGTGCGGTATCCCCGGGCCAGCCGAATGGCCATGACCCTTTGGGACGCGTTCAACCGGCGGGCTGGCCGCAGCCTAAGGGAACGCGCCCACACCGGTGCCCCGTAAAGGGCCATGGACCGCACGACCCCCGCGTAGAGCCTCCGGCAGGAGGCGTTTGGACCCCCTAGATTGGGCAGGAGCCGCCTCAAGGCGGCCCCAGCCCGGTTCAGCCTTGGAGCCAAACGTCGGAAATGCTCCACGAAGTTCCACCGGCTGTCAAGGACGAGTCCTAGGTACTTCATCGTCGACTCGACGCCGATGTGAACCCCTCCTACCGTAATTTGGGAACCCGACGGTGGCGCGTTCCGAGGGCCATGAAAACACATGACCTCGGACTTGTGCAAGGCCACCTCGAGTCCCAACTGCCGGATTCTATCGACGATTGTACCTAACATGTTGAAATCTTCAGTTCCTGTAAAAAAAATTGTATGGAAGATTGACAGAAAATAGAGATTGTAACATGTTTTGTTGTGAATGTTTCGCCAGTGCAAACGCACAGTTATATCAACCTATGCTTGACATATTATTGATGTACCATCGAAGAAGTTCATAGCTATGCACCGTAAGGACTATTTCTGCTTGCAGCGCTCGGCCGTTATGGAGCCGTGGCGGTAACAGATGTGGTCATCGTGTTCACGGGATTTTGTTTTAAAACTGCTAAGATATGAAGTTCTTCGATAGTACATACCTATTGTAGCCATCTTCAATTTTGTTTTTTAAACATTGGACATGGAACATAGACATGGACAAGGACGTTAAATAAAAGACTTATCTACATTTGGGACTATTTTTATTTGCACGGTGTACATGTCTGCTCGTATAGCTAAGACATTAGATTCCCTTGCCATACGAAACTGTAACATTATTTGACTATCATTTTGAGGGCTGGTCACACTGTTTAGAGAGAAAAGCGAAGTGAAATGCCCATAAGGGAATCGAATTTCCGTATGGGACTAAATAAGATTGTATGGTCATCTGATCGGTAGATACGCCTGGGTGTTTGTGCATATAATATTTATGGTAAAGACACCAGTGACAAGAGGTAAAAAAAAAAATTGAAACTAAAACTGTATTTTGTAACTACCTATATTTTTATTCAGGTAGTTCGAATCCAAACAGGTACAAGGTAAAATATAAAAAAAAAAATACGGGGGGTCTTTCGTTCGTAAACCTACCCTAAACAGTGTAATCGCCATTTCACCTGTAAACTATACATTAATTAACTGGTTTATTCCACAATTTCACTATTTTACAAAGAGGTGAAAACAGTTTGAGAGATGTATTTAGAATACAAAATTATTGACTGGGACTGAAATCATTGCGACATAGATGTATGAATATTTTAGTGAGTTTAAAACAGTCCATACGATACAGCTTTGCGTTTGTGTGAGTATGTGCGTACACGCAATATTTTTGTACAACTTTGTACAAATTATTGTGACCGTCAGCTAAAAACGAATTGCTAGGAAACCAATTTCCTGCAAATCGTTTTACATGCAATATCACTGGACTCTGGTAGACATCGCTGAACATTATGTAGACAAAAAAATTCCAAAGACATCGCGTAACTATGGATCTTTCTGCATTTTTTCATCTAGTTTTATATTTTAGCACTTACTCACACGGACACAAAACAAGTATTTCATATTATGACTGGTGTTTTTATTTCTCATTGGCATCACAAAAATTGCAGCCCCACCCAACCTTATAAAAGACTACAAATACTTTGATCAATTAATTGATATTACATTTATAATATTTTTTTATAATTTCAAATACATTAAAATTTGTAATTTCCTACGTCTCGTCGAAATGCCCTAAGTGCCTTAATACTACAGAGAGTCAATCCCTACTTTACATTAACTTGTATGTAGTTTAAAACATCGAATATCTTATGAATAGTGAGGGGACGCGTCTAGCGAATAGTCGATATTTTTGCAATAGACTAACATCGATATCGATGAAAATGTGTTACGTATGTCAAAATGCGTACATTTTATGACGGCGAATGTCATCAATAAAACTACAATTTATCGACTGAAGCGCTTTTTTCTTCGTTACTCGCTAGACGTGCCACCGCTTTAGTAATACGACAGCTAAGAGACAATATAATTCGCAGAGACACAAACTTACAGATATGACTCGGGATCACATGGAAACATTACATACTATCACTTCTATTTCATAAAAACACACGACTTTTGAATAACTTGTACCCTCAAATTACGAAAATATCTGAAAATTTGACAACTCACTTAATACAACATAACCAAAATGGTAAATAATGTACTTTATGATTTTAAAAAAATAAAAGCGTTTTAGTAGTTAGTTGTTCAAAAGTCGTGTTGATGATCATAAATGCTTAAAAGCAGAAGTTTGATACGATTTCATAATAATTTAACTAAGAATAAAAAGGAATTACATTCACTAACAAATATTATGACATCATATGACGTTATTCCGCTAATAAATATAAGGTTCACAAGAATTTTTAACATTAAAATTGTAGTGTATCTAGAGACGGATTTGGTCAAATGAATGACAGTGGACAGTAACTGGGTTGTGAAGGTCAGACAGGCAGTTGCTCCATGAATGTACAATACAGATATTCAGCTGCATCCGGTTAGACTGGAATCATACCCCAACATAGTTGGGAAAAGGTTAGGCGATGATGATGAGGCTTGTGGACTCTTTTTATTTAGTCACTGGCGACTCGCCCCTGCTTCGGTTTTTACAACTTGACAAACCATGGAGATAAGTTTAATTCATTTTATTATACATGCGAGCCTTTCGGAATACATTCTAAGGGCTGAATTTATCAAAGTCAGATATATTTTATCCGTGGAATAACATTGTCGTCTAACAGATTTTGTATGGCAAACAGTCAAAAAATCAAAAAAAATCGCAAGATAAGACTTATACTCAGTATAAACTTAGTGGTGGTAAAAATCGCATCAAAATCCGTTGCGAAATATAGTAGAGACAGACACGAAAAGCGACTTTAATTTATAAAATGTATCGATAGATGAGTAATCATATTTTTTTCGGTCCCGACTCATAATCTTGCTGCTCGGGATGCATCCACCGCCCATTTCAGTACAGAACCCAGGCTATATAGTTTACCTGGAGCCGTATTATCAAATGTTAAAGTCAGTAAAAATCGATGGTGCTATTCGCCTTGTATAGCCCCATCTATCACCCTCACTGCAACAAAAATGGCTCTAACCCGCCATAATACGACCCCATATAAATACCATCAAAGGTAACTTTTTCATTTTTGAGACCATTAGGACTATATTCCCTTGTCAATCCACTGTCATTGCCACTCAAATCTGTTTCTAGCAGTCGAAATACACAATAAAATGAATTCATTGGGATAGCAATACAATAAATAATAACAACTCCCATACGGTACATATCAAGCACCATGTAAGACCGAAATGTACTGAGATAAATGACAATTGGTAAATTGTGAAACACAAAAATATAATGTTAATATACGAAAGGACATAACACAGACATATTAACATAGTTTAGCGCCAATAAAATTGTTATAGTAAACGCCAAAATGTGACAGTCGAGGTCATAAAATGTAAAAGTAGGACGGTGAATATTTTGTATAGGATTTTCTCTATACTAATCTCGTGCCGTCTCGCTCCACGTTTGATGACCGCGCCTTCCACTAACGTTTAGCATAGTATACATAAAAGAACGGATATAATTATAATAAAACCTTGTAATATCATCCGGGGCCATATCCTTGATTATCACAGCCAACACACACTCCCAAACGAAATTATTGTAATGGCACATACTTTTGTGCAATCGGAATTGTTATTGTGTATTTTTATTGAGTTTCCACGACATTTTCGGGAATTTTCGACTACTATTTAGTCTAATTACTTGCCGATACATAAATATTAACAATTCCTGAAAATAACCCGAAAATACAGCCAGTATTATTATGATAATTCAGCCATTAAAGGTCTCAATAAATGTGACACAATATCATATTCCGATTTCCGCAGTATGTTCAAAAGTTTTCACAAGTAGACATAAATGGATAGTTCATGATCATTTATTTAAATACGACACAAGGATACAATAAGAATACTTTCAATTTACTTTTAACTAGGCAATATTAATCTGCACCATAAGCAATATTACAGCGAACCGATTACATAGACAAACCACGCTTTTATTTACTCTAGCACATGTCTTTGTCTAGGAATAGACAATGTTAGACCGTTACATATTCCAATTACGAACACCCGGTTTCTAAAAGGTTTATCAACACAAAAATTGGCTGAAAGATTGTCAAATGATTTGATTTTGTTTTTGTTTTTATTTCAGACTGTAAGGGTCAGTTCACACCAAGACGCGACGTGAAGCGCACTTTTTTAAGGTCCGATACAGTATCGAATTTATTTACTACACAATAAGGAACAGGTGCTGCGCAGCACGCATCTCAGCGTACTTTGACACGCGTTCACGCTCGCACTGAAATTCGAATTCGATTCGATTCCTTTTTTGAAAATAAGTTCAATATTGGTTAAAAAGTCCGCGCAGCGTCGCGTCGCTTCACATCGTGGTCTGAAATGGCCCTAAGGCTGCGTACTATTTAAAAGCTATCGTCGCGCGAATATGCGATCGTCGGTCGTTTATATAATAAATGTCACTCTGTTCGGCGAAATTAAACGCGTATTCGTGCGGACATAGGGCGCTTTCCGAACTAAAATCGACATATGAACCCCACATCTCTCACATCAGTTAACATGGGTATCAGCTGTCAAAAACCGGGTGTAAGTGTAACAAATCCATACCTTCAAATTCCTTCCATAAGTCATATAAGTGAGATATGATAATACCATACACTACAAACATGAAAATTTATTATCAATTTATTTGCTATTTGAGTATCAAATAAATTGATATAAAATTTTCAAAGTATACATTTTTAATAATTTAGAACATTAAATCCCCCTTTGGGTAATATATAACACAAACTACTTATATAATAATATTATTTATTATTATTATTTTTAAATGTTTTATGCGTCTAACGCAGTCAAGATATCGTATGATGATAATTATAAGTTGCATTATTATAATTATATAATATTATTATAATATAAAAGTCAGCTGGTTAAGATTATTTTCTATGGTCCACATAGTCCTCTCTACAATGCAAGTTAGAATTGCAATTAATGACAATACAATATTATATAGATTATAGTTGCTTCGTCTAATAGAGTAGTTTCCCCATAATTTTTAGTCTCTCAGTGAATCTGTTGTCAAATCTCATGTCATCATCGTCATCATCATCATAATCATTACCATCATCATCTTATGTCATCATCATCATAATCATCGTCATCATAATAATAATTATCATCAACCCGCAGGGCAGCATGTGGCGAGCTGTTGGGCAGTAGCGACCCCACGGACCCTACCTCCCGAGAGAAGTCTTGTTCCTCACCTCTGGCTTGCCTTTATTGGCCGGCTGGAGTGAAGACTGACGAGGAACAGAGCTCCCACCTCATTCTTGCCTTCATTGGCCGGCTTGAGTGGAGACTCGCAAGAGCAAACGTGCTCGGAGGAAGGAAGTATTCCAGTAAGTGCTCGTAGGGATCTTGACCATCTTCCGGGCTCTGGGATTGTTCTGAAAGCCGTGGAATACCTCTCCACTCCTCAAGCACCTCAGGAAGTGTCGTCCCCTTGTCGCTACGTCACTATGTGCTAGCGACTGTTTTCGGGGGCCCATTATTGAGTGTGCAAGTCACCCCCTGCCATATTATCCATGTATACCATAACATTGATCAGGCAGGAGACAGAGCTTTTCCATAGTTCTAGATAACTAGTCCACTATAGCCACCCAAACGCATAGCCCAATATGTTTTATATCCATGTTCTGCAATAGTCCTACACCAACCGGGGGTTGTCCTTGGGTGCATTTGCATAGTGTATACAGGGATAATCGTCGGTGGGTGCCTCATTCCTTTTGAAATGGTCTAAGGGGCCTCTGCGAGTTGGCTTCGGCCCCTCGTACGCCTTCCAAAAGACCGGGACCCCATGGTCCTGAGATATGTAAACATTATCATCATAATCATTATCATCATAATCATCATCATCATTTGTTTGGTCAGTACAAATACTGATAAGAAATCGCAATGGTACAAGTACTACGTCTGGTACCAGTATCACAGCAAGGCCAATGGTACCGGTTCCCAGGAATACCGTTATTTCAACCTCTGGTTGTAATTGATTGACCAGAATATCAACAACCAGTCATCACAGTCAGTCATTAGATTTAACAACAGATCATTTAAGTCTTTAAAACATGGGATTTATTAGCACAGTATATAAAGTAACAGTATTATATCTCGGCATTGACCTTGAAATAATTACCTACGGCCGCTCAGTAGATAAAACTTCTGGTCCGTGCGAAACTACTGCGCACTCGTTACTGTTGCGTACTGATATACACTGAGATTTCGAAGCGCGTCGTTTCGTCCGTTTTCTATGAAGATATAATACTGTTATTTATTTATACTGTGACATTAGTATTTCTGACAGGCGAAACACGACTACAGATTACTTAAATCTAGTCGATTTATCTCGCTAATATAAATTACCTACCATAATCAAAATTGTATAATTATATCAATTTAAATATGTCTACATCCAATAAGTTATAATGTTTGAATAATCCGCAGAATTTAATAAATATTAATGATTTCAATAGATATAAGCTTTTAAAGCTATTATACATAGCAATAAGCCTAACCCTTTTGGTTCTAAGAATGTTAAAAAATTACATTGTGTGAGCGAGACAGAGGTATACAACCTGCATATCGCTATCTCTATTTTACAACGTTAAACGACACGATACGAATATACCCGTTAAATTATGTATTTAATATTTTATAAGTACATAAGTACTTCTAACAGTCACTAGTATTATAGAAGCGAGACGTTTATCTAACAATCATTTTTAAAACTTTTCTATTCTTATTGAAGCTAACGACACTTCTAGATGGAAATATTCTAAGCGAGTTTGCAACATTGATGGCCTTATCATTATGAAGAAATAAATAATATAATTATTGATATACTGGTGCAAGTGCCTAGCAGTTCTATTGTATTAAATACTTAGTATTGAAGTTATAGGAATGATGTCCTTGACATAGAACAGAGGCCCTAGTGTGAGTTTCTTTTAACTATCTCGACTTAACGCATCGACCGCGTTCGGCGCTCCAATTGGTCCTTAACTGGCCTTCACTGGTGAGACAGACAATGGAGAACCCATGTAATTTATAGAAATCAAACCACCATACTGTCGTGGCGATGTCTCATCCATTTACTAGCTATTCTGTGTTATTCGTCAAAATATTTAAAAGTCTATCCCTGTGTCCTAACCTGGAACCGAATGTAGAGCGAATACGCGATCGTTTAAATGAATTATTTACATAAAACCGCGATATGATTGCTCGTGCGTGTACGTCATATTCATATAATCGAGCGCGACGATCGCTTTCGGTTAGGACACGGCCTATTTGTTGTCTTAGACGTAGTTATATAATATTACTCTGGTTTTAATTGTGACGTAAATATAATGATTATGGTATTGTCACTGTCAATGATTCACTAATTTTTATTGTTATTTTTTTATGGGTATGAAATTGTCATAATATAAATGCAATATTAAGAGAATACATTTTCTTGTCCAAATGACTCCCAAGATGGCAGAGGTTTTTATACTATTTATACGATCTAATGAGATTTGATATAATATAATAACAACTTTATAAGTTTAAAGATATAAAACTCTGCAATCTCAGAATGTTCTCATTTTTTCTAAATACGGTCTACTACATCAACTTACATTATTAACACATAAGTAGCACTCCCATATACGACACACACATTTTATTCTAATAATAACTAAAAAATAAACTAAAAAAATATACGTCCAATTTCCTCCTGCACATAAAAAAGTCGAAAATATAAATTCACAAATTCCACTTAGGTACTTAATGTAAACAAGACAAAAAACTTAATAAATAAGGTGTGTCACACAAAAATACTGCGATATTTTGGGCCATAACTAGAAATTCATAGGAATATTGATTTTGCCGTCGTATATGGAGAACGGCGCTCGCGAGCATTCGCAGGCGCCGCTAAACGCGCACGAATTGCTCGCACGAGACTCGGCCGCACGAGACTTGCCCGCACGAGACTCGTCCGCATGAGACTCGCCCGCACAAGACTCGCCCGCACGAAAATCACTCGCACCCAATTCACTCTCACACGACACACTCACACCTGCCTCACCTACACTACGTGGGCCGTTAAAATTTTGAATGTCTAATAGTCCTAATTGGAACGACACGGTTGGTTCACTCGCGTCGCATGTCCCAGTAGTGTGGCCGCCCCGCCAGCATGGGCCAGGGTGGGCACTTGTTGCCCAGCATGGGCCAGCGTGGGCACTTATTGCGCCTTGCCGTCGGGCTTGTGTCATACGAAGTCCATCGCGTCCCGGGACTTGGAGGTGAACTTGCCTGCGGATCGCTTCTTCAATGTTCGCTCGATCAGTTTTTTGACTTCACTTACTATGAATACGCTTGATGTCAGGCATACGAGGAATATTATGTCTGGAAGTGATGAATGTGTGGTGAGAACATGTTGTTAAAACTGGTACATATTATCAAGTCGATGTAACAATTCAAAACCAGATCAGAACTCCTAAATTCTTTATTTCAAATCACCTATTTACTTCTAGTCAAGGAGTCGGTCTCTGATCTATTCCAAAGCAAAGTTTCTTATGAAGACGATACATGCCACATATTTGTGTTTAGAATCTGAGATAATGATCAAGTTTTGGAAAAACTAACCCAATGTCATACAGGACAATGTTCAAATTTCATTGGAATCAAATTATTTTTCAGACGTTTTTATTACAAAATGATCACTCAAATACATACGCTAAAGCAATGGCTGAGAAAGTAGGCGATGAAAGTGAATTATCTGAGATTGTGAATTGAAATATATTTTTATTTCTTCAAAAAGTAGCTCGCGTCTAAGTAATAACAGCCGCATGGGCCGATCCATCAGGTTAAGCTACGCATGGCCGGGGTTGGTCCGTGACCATATTTACATACCGAGACTCCTTCGTGCTTCGGAAATCACGTTAAGCAGTTGGTCCCGGCTGTCATTCGTGGATCTTTGACAGTCGTTACGGGTCGACAGAAGTCGGAAGGTCTGACAACCACTCATTTCAAGGGGTATCGTATTACCCAGTTACTGGGTTATGGAGGTCAGATAGGTCAGGCAGTCGCGCCATGTAAAATACTACTGTACTGTACTGGTATTCAGCTGCATCCGGTTAGACTGGAAGCTGACCGCAACATAGTCGGAAAAAGGCTAGGCAGATTGATTGATTGAATTACCTCTTCAAATTCTTAGAAGTATAGTCAAAGGAATCGACCATATAAGTTCAGAAGACTAATAAGTTTAGTGTTCTAAGCTTTTTCTGTTCTACTATTTTGCTGTGCCAGACAGGATCCACCTCCTCTCATCAAATCTCATAAAAAATTAAGTTAATAACACCTAAGTATACATTGTGCAATGCAATTATTGCAAGTACTGTGTAAAATTCCTTTCATCAACATACCATGTCCAGTCAACGCCTCGGTCTGGAACACCCTCTGCAGCGGCGGGAAGTATATAACCAGCATCTGTCCGACCAAACTCAGGGTCACAGCCACTAAGAACATCTTGTTGGAGAACAGTCCCACTTGGAACAGGGACTTGGTCTGCGACCGACACGAGAGCGCGTTGAACATGTCGAAGAGAACGAAGCAGGTGAAGGTCATTGTCGTATCGCGGGGGGTTATCTTGTTATCCGACATCTGGAATGAGAAAAAAGAGAAATTATGATTAGTATGAGGCTTTTTTACACAAAAACAAACCTACCTCCAATTTCAAATTGTTATAATTTAGCAAAAGAGGTGCATGTAGTTCCTGTCAGGGGTTGCAGGAAAGTCTGAAAGGGATACCGGGACCCTTGGCAACAGGCAACTGAAGGAACACGGGTGGGTTTTAGTCAGTAAAAGTCTGACACGCCCTCCCGCGGAGAAGCCATTGTATGACTTCCCAAATAAAAAAATTAAAAAATGCTTGTAGTTGCTGAAACGGTGTAAACTGATATTGTTACTGATACACGCAGTAGCGAGCGCTATAGTGTGCTTCTCGAATGCAACAGCCAGCATCTTATGTGCTAATAGATGTTAGGTAGGTAAAAACGCAACGGCACGCACCTTCAGTGTGAGTACACTGAAGGTACATGTCGTTACATTTAAGATACATGCTGTTGGACTGTAGTGCACACTGTTGTACTACATGGGCCCTCTAGGTGCACGCTGTTGCACTTAAGTGCATGCTGTAGCAGGAGTCGCACGCTGTTGCACTTAAGAGGCACGATATAGCACTGAAGATGCAAGCTATTGCACTATATGCTGGGCAGACCTTCGTATCCTGCTACTACTAAGTTCCCTGAGCGTCGTCCCTTCCACCTGAACAGCAGCAAAGTGTCACCTCTCTATTGAAGACCCACAGCGTGCCCGCGATGATGATGCCAGCCGACAGCAGCACGTTGAGCAGCAGCGCGCGCGAGATGATGTAAAGTGTCACCTCTCTATTGAAGACCCACAGCGTGCCCGCGATGATGATGCCAGCCGACAGCAGCACGTTGAGCAGCAGCGCGCGCGAGATGATGTAAAGTGTCACCTCTCTATTGAAGACCCACAGCGTGCCCGCGATGATGATGCCAGCCGACAGCAGCACGTTGAGCAGCAGCGCGCGCGAGATGATGTAAAGTGTCACCTCTCTATTGAAGACCCACAGCGTGCCCGCGATGATGATGCCAGCCGACAGCAGCACGTTGAGCAGCAGCGCGCGCGAGATGATGTAAAGTGTCACCTCTCTATTGAAGACCCACAGCGTGCCCGCGATGATGATGCCAGCCGACAGCAGCACGTTGAGCAGCAGCGCGCGCGAGATGATGTAAAGTGTCACCTCTCTATTGAAGACCCACAGCGTGCCCGCGATGATGATGCCAGCCGACAGCAGCACGTTGAGCAGCAGCGCGCGCGAGATGATGTAAAGTGTCACCTCTCTATTGAAGACCCACAGCGTGCCCGCGATGATGATGCCAGCCGACAGCAGCACGTTGAGCAGCAGCGCGCGCGAGATGATGTAAAGTGTCACCTCTCTATTGAAGACCCACAGCGTGCCCGCGATGATGATGCCAGCCGACAGCAGCACGTTGAGCAGCAGCGCGCGCGAGATGATGTAAAGTGTCACCTCTCTATTGAAGACCCACAGCGTGCCCGCGATGATGATGCCAGCCGACAGCAGCACGTTGAGCAGCAGCGCGCGCGAGATGATGTAAAGTGTCACCTCTCTATTGAAGACCCACAGCGTGCCCGCGATGATGATGCCAGCCGACAGCAGCACGTTGAGCAGCAGCGCGCGCGAGATGATGTAAAGTGTCACCTCTCTATTGAAGACCCACAGCGTGCCCGCGATGATGATGCCAGCCGACAGCAGCACGTTGAGCAGCAGCGCGCGCGAGATGATGTAAAGTGTCACCTCTCTATTGAAGACCCACAGCGTGCCCGCGATGATGATGCCAGCCGACAGCAGCACGTTGAGCAGCAGCGCGCGCGAGATGATGTAAAGTGTCACCTCTCTATTGAAGACCCACAGCGTGCCCGCGATGATGATGCCAGCCGACAGCAGCACGTTGAGCAGCAGCGCGCGCGAGATGATGTAAAGTGTCACCTCTCTATTGAAGACCCACAGCGTGCCCGCGATGATGATGCCAGCCGACAGCAGCACGTTGAGCAGCAGCGCGCGCGAGATGATGTAAAGTGTCACCTCTCTATTGAAGACCCACAGCGTGCCCGCGATGATGATGCCAGCCGACAGCAGCACGTTGAGCAGCAGCGCGCGCGAGATGATGTAAAGTGTCACCTCTCTATTGAAGACCCACAGCGTGCCCGCGATGATGATGCCAGCCGACAGCAGCACGTTGAGCAGCAGCGCGCGCGAGATGATGTAAAGTGTCACCTCTCTATTGAAGACCCACAGCGTGCCCGCGATGATGATGCCAGCCGACAGCAGCACGTTGAGCAGCAGCGCGCGCGAGATGATGTAAAGTGTCACCTCTCTATTGAAGACCCACAGCGTGCCCGCGATGATGATGCCAGCCGACAGCAGCACGTTGAGCAGCAGCGCGCGCGAGATGATGTAAAGTGTCACCTCTCTATTGAAGACCCACAGCGTGCCCGCGATGATGATGCCAGCCGACAGCAGCACGTTGAGCAGCAGCGCGCGCGAGATGATGTAAAGTGTCACCTCTCTATTGAAGACCCACAGCGTGCCCGCGATGATGATGCCAGCCGACAGCAGCACGTTGAGCAGCAGCGCGCGCGAGATGATGTAAAGTGTCACCTCTCTATTGAAGACCCACAGCGTGCCCGCGATGATGATGCCAGCCGACAGCAGCACGTTGAGCAGCAGCGCGCGCGAGATGATGTAAAGTGTCACCTCTCTATTGAAGACCCACAGCGTGCCCGCGATGATGATGCCAGCCGACAGCAGCACGTTGAGCAGCAGCGCGCGCGAGATGATGTAAAGTGTCACCTCTCTATTGAAGACCCACAGCGTGCCCGCGATGATGATGCCAGCCGACAGCAGCACGTTGAGCAGCAGCGCGCGCGAGATGATGTAAAGTGTCACCTCTCTATTGAAGACCCACAGCGTGCCCGCGATGATGATGCCAGCCGACAGCAGCACGTTGAGCAGCAGCGCGCGCGAGATGATGTAAAGTGTCACCTCTCTATTGAAGACCCACAGCGTGCCCGCGATGATGATGCCAGCCGACAGCAGCACGTTGAGCAGCAGCGCGCGCGAGATGATGCGGCGCGTGGTGTCGCGCGGCCGGCGCCGCAGCACCGAGTGGTCCACCGGCTCCACGCCCAGCGACTGCGCCGGCGGGCCTGCGGGACAGGTATCATGATGGCATGCTTTCAATAGTGCATTATGCAATTAGTGAATAAAGGACGGATTTAAAACGAAGGCCGCGAGTGATTCAGTTGTTAGAATCCTGAGCGACGCGAGTGATTCATGGCCCTCGATATAAATTGCGTTCTGTACTTTATAACATGACTACGAGAAAAAGAAAGATTTAAGCGAAAATAGACATTTATTAAAGAAAAATTTCGGTTTGAAGCCTTCTGATACCTTTAAGGTAAGCTTGCAACTTCGAGTAAGCTTTTATGTCAATGTTATGCCTTGTTTTTATAATACACCGTAGCATAGAATACATACTCCATAATGTCGATGACTTTTTCTTCGACAACTCATTTTTATTTTTCCTTTTACAAAATTCATCGTTGGCTTTGATGTAAACCAGCCGTGATTTGTTGGGTAGCAAGTTTTCTACTATATCGGCCGCCCTCTCTTTCATAAACTCAGGTGTTAACACATCTTCATCACTTGAATGCATTTTCAATCGATTTATTGTTAAGTAACACTAAACTTTGTGTTCGTACAACAATACAGTATTCAAAATGACAACAAAGAACACAAGACAGTTCTTATTCTAATAACTCCTTGTCGAAAATGTCGACTAATCAAATCTCGAGGAGTTATTTGCACAAGGAGTTTGTATGTCGAGTATTCTTTGCACAAGAATTTTGTATCGAGTATTTTTTTGCAAGAAGGTTGTATACATTGAGATGGAGGTCGAATATATAATTCAAACATCAAAATAGTGATCAAACGTGGTTTTTCACCTTGTTTTTTAGTTTTTAGTTCGTTTCGTTAGCAGAGGCAGTCGTGTTTTTTAATTATTTATTTTTATTTTATACATTTTACACGACTGCCCTCGTGTAAAAAGATATTTTCATTGAAGATGTCCCGACAAAAATCCACAAAAATAAACACTCTATTTAAAAAAATTAGTACTGACCGTCCATAATAATATTGATCCAGAGTATCTGCATGGCGTTGAGCGGGTTGGGTATGCCCATGAGCGTGGCGAGCGCGATGAGCGATAGAGCCGCGATAGACGTGGACAGTTGGAAACGCACGAAGTTGCGGATGTTGTAGAATATGCACTTGCCTTCTTCTATTGCGGCTCTGTGGGAAAGTATGAAAGAATTATTAGTAAAAATATAAAACAACACTTGTTGGTTTTGAAAGTATTATAAACGAGATTGGGAAGATATAGAAGATTGTGAGAACTAATATACGATTTACTTCAGACGTCGCGCGTTGGCACGCATTGGAGAGCAATGGAACGGAGACGCTCGTAGCATACCGCATGCTGCTAAATGTATATTAGGTACACGCAAATATGAACTTTAATAATTATTCCATGGAAAACTCCTAGAATCCATTTCTATTCCAGAGGTCTACACTGAACAGAGGTGGTATCTTAAAGCGTTAATTCAGTTATTTGTTCTGTTGCGAAAAGGCAGTGTTGGTGCTATTCATTCTTGGGGGTGTTTTACGTAAACAATCGAGACTGTCGAATTCTTTAAAATATAATAATACCCTAGAGTTATGGGATATAAAAAAAACACGTTGTATATTCCATCTCTTCCTCAAACTGCAACAATGATGATTCTAACCCATCATAACATCATCTGTAGCTGGTATGTAAACTCACATGATAGTAGCAAAGTCATCATCAACAAGTATCATGTCAGCGGCTTCCTTACACACGTCGGTACCGTTGCGGCCCATCGCAATGCCGATGTCCGCGCGCTTCAGAGCCACACCATCATTAACACCGTCACCTGTTTTGAGGAAATATTATTACTCTTATAATGTTGTGTAAAGGAAATGGTGGAAATGGTGAAAGCTATTGACCAGGAGTTTAAAATAACTGTTTACAAAAAAAAAAAAAACAACCGACTTCCAAAAAAAAACACCAATACAAAAACACTAATGCAGCAATACAACTCTCTAAGTTCATGTAAGTGCATTAAATGACTATTTTATGAAATCATGACATTTGACACTTTCATGAACTTAGAGAGTTGTATTGCTGATTCTAATGATTATAATTCTGTAAATTCATATTTGTTACGGCCGAAAATCATATTTAGATCAACATACTGACCTGCAAATTGCGAAAAATGTAAGAAAATTTGAATTTCGCGGGCTACCTTCTAATCCCCCTTAATACATGTGCACTAGTCACCTGTCATGCCGACGATGTTTCCGACCCTCTGCAACGACTTCACAATAGCCAGCTTGTGTTTAGGAGTCACCCTGTAGAACACGCTCACCTAAAAACAAAACGCACAATAATTTAGGTTAGTAGAGGTAATATTTAAAAAACTAACGGAACACTCATGTAAAGGAATTTTGATAGATATAATATCTTATTCTATTGCCCAGTAGTTGTCTATAGTTCGATTCAAACTTAATGGCGGCTCGGAATATGAGGCAAGTCGTTGCGCGGTAATAATAACTTCATGTTCCAATGGGGGTGAGGGGTGGGGTACTGCGCAGCGAGAAGCTAGCTTCCGAGCCGCCATTAAGTTCGAATCGAACTGTAGATTAGTGTATGGCGCTCCAATGAAAGAATAAATAAATAGTGCTATTAATATTTGTTCCATAAATATTGTGATAAAATAAGTTAACTTCATTATTAGCTTACAGTGTCAATCATTCTGTCCAGTTCTTCGTCGGTCATAGCGTCTAGTTGATCTCCGGCCAACGACTGAGAATGCAGCACATCCAGGCCAACCATTTGTGCTGAAATATAAACATTAATTACTGCAGTAGTTGGTTTAACATGTACATTTTTTTTCATGACCGTTTGCATAGTGTGGGCCTCTGTGCCTTTGATCCGCAGTGCATATATACACACCAACAGCTAGAGCAGTAGGCCTGGCGTCTCCCGTGAGCATCTTGACGTCGACGGAGGCCCGCGCCAGCGTGGCCACGGCGTCCCGCACGCCGTCCCGCGGCGGGTCGCACACGCCGCACACGCCCGCGTACGTCAGCGCCTCCAGGCGCGCGCCGCGACACAGGGCGATGATGCGGAGGCCTAGGGAAATTCATTTACTGTAGAACGTTTGCCTAGGGGTAAACAACTATTTTAAAGGCGAGAGTGTGTCTCTGAATCCTGAGCGGAGCGAAGAATTCTAGAGTTGAATCCTGAGCGCAGTGAAAGATTCAAAGTACGTCACTCGAGCTTAAAATTGTGTAGTACCTATCTTAGTTAAATCATAGAAAAAGGATATATTTCATATAGTAGTGGTTTCACTTCACAATAATGCTTTTTTAATCTCGGTACATTTTTAGTTTAATATTAAACCACAACTTTACTACTCACTAATTACGATATTACCCAAATACGAACATCAATATATCATCTATTGTATACCTACGCAGTTATAAATTTTGTCTTAGTATAGAAGTGCCTGCATCTTCTTAAAAGCTAAACAAAGATATAAATACAACAGAAAAAATATTATGAAAAAAACACTCACCCATCCTAGCAATATTATAAGCTTCACCCAGAAAGTCGTTCTGTTTCTCCTTGGTCATGGGCGCGTAGTTGCCGCTACTATCAACGTACTGCGTGCAGAGCGGCAACACCTTCTCTATGGCACCTTTCACGAACACCTCCTCTTTCAACTTGCCTTCAGCGAACTTTGGCGCGCATTTCACTACCATCATCTTCGTTTCTGAACTGTAATATTATGTTTTTGTTTTAGTATGAGGTAATCGATTATTATAAAATAAAGTCACTGACAATTTACTATGAGAGAGGAGATGAGAGTAAAAGCTAGATATCCTGTAGGTATCTGAAATGTATTTTCTTTTTTTTTTTGTATAAGAGACTGGTAAGACTGTTTTGGTAAACCCGCACTGGGCCCGCGTGGTGGATCACGGCTCACTTTTACACTAAGAGAGGACGACTGTGTCCCATCAGCGAGAACTTTATAGGCTTGTGGCGGTATCTACATCGCCACATGCGATCTACGCATCAAAGACCTGACGTCACACAAAAATTCTGACGTCACATAAATCCTGCATCGCACAATTAAAGTTTACCGTGCAATTGTCATATATACAAGAACCCGACGTCAATCGTTGGGCAGTTGCCCGCCAGACACAACATCCATCTGGTCGGAGAATCCTCCTTTTTCTATTGTGGATGAGTGAACTTTACACCCTATTCCTCATACCCCTAAAGGCTGATTAAGTAAACATTGCTTGCGCGTTGCAGGATTCTGTCAGATTGGATACTTTCACATAAATCAGGGATCTATCCGGAAAGTCCGAAAGGGACGCCGGGACCCTTGGTAACAGGCAACTGAAGGAACACATGGGTAGGTTTTAGGCAGTAAAAGTCTGACACGCCCTTCCGCTCCGCCCAGAGCGGGAAAACATATTTGATGATTTCCCACCCTGAAACAAAAAGGGTTGCTTATGTCCAGCAGTAGCCGTCATTCAGTTGAATAATGCCGATACGTACCTGAACGGTATCTCGTGCAGGCGCGTGTAGTGCTCGCGCACGTCGCGCATGCCGTGCTTGAGCGCGACGGCCAGCAGTGCGCCCTCGGTGGGCTGGCCGTACAGCGTCTCGTCGCGGACTGTCGCGTTGTTGCAGAGTACGCCCACCTGGCATGGAAAGTAGATAGATATTAATAAGTTGCTAACATATATATTGGAAGCTTGTTCCATACTCTAAATTTATAAAGAAATATCTGAAAAATAAGCATGGAAGCTATCAGTAATGTCGCAGACGTGATACTAAGCTGAGATATCCGTTGAAAATCCAGTTCGTCGGATTTTCTTATCAGCCAGAGACGAATCAATCGCATGTACTTATTCTGTAAAATCTCCGAGCGTATTCTTACTAATAATTTAAATGCGAAAGTAACTCTGTCCGTCTGTCGCACTTTTACGCCAAAACTACTGAACCGATTTAAATGAAATTTGGTACACAGATAGTCTAGAGCCTGAGAAAGCACATAGGCTACTTTTTATCAACATACCACGCGGACGAAGCCGCGGGCTGCAGCTAGTATTATATAGATTCACTGACACTAAAGTGCAGATTCGACTAGCAATCACAGCTAAGGTCGCATCTGAAGATTTATTTCTAGATTAATCAGTAATCCCAAAATAATGTGTGCCACACAGCTTATTAATCCTTTTTGAATACTTTAATGTGGCTCTATGGTACAAATTACATGTAATATTACCTCCAACATAGTATTAACAGCCATCCTCGCCACATCCAGATCGCGTCCCTTATACGCGCGCAGCTGTATGTCGCCGCACGCGTTGTACCCGGTGCCCGTCACCTCGGCAATATGGCCGCCAGACGTCGATATTGTTGTCACTGTCATCTCGTTTTTAGTGAGTGTTCCTGTGGGCGAGAAATATAGATATAATTAGAACATGATGAGAAAACCAGATGCGGTTTTCAGCTACGTGCGAATCGAGTACGGCGCGTAAAACGTAAAGTCTTAGGCAGTAGTGAGAGGTCTTTGTGAAGGACCTCGTCCAAGGAATAAGTACTTAACCATACTTATTTCTACGCACTGGACTGCTTCGTTAGTTCAGGGCCCTGTTTATCAAAAGTTACAAGTCTACACGTTCACAAGTTACCTAAAATATTAATTTTCATTAAATTCATGGGTCATCTCCATATTCATAATCAGCCTTAATGTTCCCACTGCTGGGACACGGGCATCGGGTCATCTCTCTCTTTTGACCACATTAAAAAAAAGAAAATCGAATTTAAACATTTATTGCGGTACTAAGCACGACACTTGTAAACTTGTAACACAGAATAGAGAGTCGCCGGACACTCAGGATTTGCTACGATTTTCTACAAGTTGTAACTTACAAAGAATTTTTTGATAAGCAAAATCACGAATAAAAGTGTCAAAATATACGTACTTGTGAACTAAATAATGACACTTGGTAATACCAGGCTTGTAAGTTTTGATAAACAGGGCATAGGTGTAGTCATTATAAGCGCGACTGCTAAGCATAGAGAGTCCTGGGTCACTTGACGGGAAGGCCAATTCTCGTAGTTAAAAAACATTCACATTCAAGTCGCAATCTATCGCTTCGCGGCCTTTTGGCTAAGATCAAAGTGTAAATCACAATCTGTCAAACTTGTCAAAAATGGTCGTAAATTGATTGTATTTTTACCCGACTACGGCGAAGAAAAGAGGAGGGTTATGATTTTGACAGGTATGTATGTATGTATGTATGTATGTATGTATGTATGTATGTATGTATGTATGTATATATGTATGTATGTAAGTATGTTCATCTGTTCCCTCCTATCTTCTAAACCACTCATCACAATTTGACAAATGAGGTATCGTTGGAAGCGTCGATCGTCTGCTGATTATAGGCTATGTGACTTCACATTAAATTAAAAATGGCGCCCTCTAGAGGACATAAAAACAAGAACTAAAAAATTTTTTTTTTATCCTGCTATGTTGGGTAGCAAATGAAAGGGCTTAATGAGCACATAAAAAATATATATATAATAACACAAAAAGAATTTAAAAAAAATTAAAGTAATATAAACTAGACTAGACTAAACACGTGTTAGGGCATAAATCGAACAGATTACGTGTGACTCCGGATTTTTGATTTGTCTGTCTGTGGTGTCTTGTATAATACCTTTTTAGTCATAGTTGGGTTTTAGTTTTTATTACTTTAATTTTTTTGACAGAATGCGATTGATATGCGAATTCGAATATTCTTAAAAATTAAGGGAATGGCCCCTATTTACACGTATCTTGAAATACATAATAAGCATGATTTGTATAATAAGTATGCATGTGATGTGGTAATTGCTGAAAACCAGCGCTATTGACGATAGGCTCGTCCGAAGTCACAGCATTTTGCTGAGCAATGACCTATTCTTGCACAGATGCGACGCACAGCTTCATTATTCTTGTTATTTTTAAGCAGATAACTCTGCATTCGGCTTTTTGCTTTTGTTTTGTTGTTTGTTGTCATTGGCCAATGTCGCAACAACAGTAAAATATTACGCAATATTGTCTTTGGTCTCTGTCCTTGACATCAACCAATGAGCAGAACTGTCGAACTTTTATTGGTTGAATGCGATGCTTTGGGCTAATTTGAATGTGTATTTCGTTTTTTATATTATGTATAATGTGCCTTTTGTTTGTGCAGAATAAACAATTTTTATTTATTTCTCTTTTTCTATATACATCATCTGCCTAGCCTTTTCCCAACTATGTTGGGGTCGGCTTCCAGTCTAACCGGATGCAGCTGAATACCAGTATTTTACATGGAGCGACTGCCTATCTGACCTCCACAACCCAGTAACTGGGTAATACGATACCCCTTGGTAAGACTGGTTGTCAGACTTTCGGGCTTCTGACGACCCGTAACGACTGTCAAAGATCCACAAATGACAGCCGGGACCAACGGCTTAACGTGCTTTCCGAGGCACGGAGGAGTCTCGGTATGTAAAGATGGTCACCCATCCACGGACCAACCACGGCAAGCGTAGCTTATCCTGATGTATCGACCCGTGCGGCTGTTATTACGTAGCCACGAGCTCCTCCTCCTCCTCTCTTTTTCTATATACATATGTGTATAATTATACTATAGGTAAAACTAACCAGTTTTATCGCTGCAGATAACATTGACACAGCCCAGGGTCTCGACAGTGGGTAACTTCTTGACGATCGCGTTCCTCTTAGCCATGCGCATCACACCCAGGGCTAAGGTCACAGTTACCACGATAGGAAGACCTGGGGATAAATATCTCAGGTTATTTCTGTTTTAGATAAGTTTTAGTCGAAGGTTCTACTTAGATCGAGATTCTTGCACGTAAGTTTAAACAAGTTTAATTTAATTCAAAATTTAAAAATCCCCTGACAAAAACAAAGCATGTAATAAACTATTTTTTTTTATATAGCTAAAAACTCTCTTGATGAAAAAAATCGGTTCAGCCATTTAGCAGCTACGATGGCGCAGACAGACATACGTCGGGGGTTAAAAAATGATAAATTAAATCGTGTATTAACAACTGGATGATTTGAAATTAAATATGGGTTCACCTGGACACTGTTATGAAGTTTTTTTGGACGGTATATTTCAAGGATCCAGAAAACCATCAAAAAAGTATTGTGAAATGCTGCCCTAAATAAAAAAAAGTCCGTAGACCACACGTACCCTCAGGAATAGCCGCCACAGCCAAACTGACGCTGATCG
Organism: Lithophane leautieri; assembly: GCA_949152455.1. Lineage (NCBI taxonomy): Eukaryota > Metazoa > Arthropoda > Insecta > Lepidoptera > Noctuidae > Lithophane > Lithophane leautieri. Next base: position 14,958,551 of record OX424472.1, on the reverse strand, counting down.
TAAACATGTCCTGAAGCGCCTTCCCTTGCAACCAGCCAGTCACCATGATGAAGCCGATGATGCAGAAGGAGTACAAGGACAGCTGGGCGCCCAGCGTGTCCATGGACTTCTGAAGAGGAGTCTTCGGAGCCTCCTCAGCTTGCATCATTCGGAAGATGTCACCGAATTCAGATCGTTCGCCCGTGCTTACTACTATACCCTGGAAAGAAGGAATAAAGGGTTTAAATACTTTTTTAGATAGTTAAACATGATAACATTATCGTATTTGGATTAATATTTACTGGCCCACGTGCAAAAGAGTGGCAAAGAAGGCAAGTATTGTCGCATATAATGAGCTCCTTTTAATTCTGACACTAAGGTTAAGGAGAAATAGACGGGAATCTAGATTCCAAAAACTTTTTTCCAGGCAAACATTAAGGACCTGTTTCTCAGTGTCTGAATAAGCAATAACTCGAAAAAAAAAAAAAGGTAATATTACTCTTAACGAGATTGTAAAAACACGCTATATAATTGAGTTGTTATGGGATCACAGTGTTTCTTGTCGACATACCAACGTACAAAAGCCTTACCTTGGCGTTACCACACCTAACAAGTCCCCATGAAGGCAATATTATCCTTATTGACCCGCCCAGTAGCCGCCATGTTCGTTAACACACTCTTCACGGCCGATTCTATCTCTCCGGTGAAGGAAGACTCGTCAACGTTCAGTTCTATGGAGTCATAAAGTCGAAGGTCGGCTGGCAAACAACTAAATAATACAAGAACCTTACCTTCGCATTACCACACCTAACAAGCGTCCCCAGGAAGGCAATATTATCCTTATTGACCCGTCCCGCAGCCGCCTTGTTCGGTAACACACTCTTCACGGCAGGTTCCGTCTCTCCGGTGAAGGAAGACTCGTCGATGGCCAGGTCTGTGGAGTCATAGAGTCGAAGGTCGGCTGGCACGCGATCGCCGACGTTCAGGTGGACTATGTCGCCTGGTACCAAATTGCGTGCTAGGAAATGTTCGAGACTGCCTTCACGGAGACTGTGGAAAGAAAAAATGGGTCAGTATAATGTAATCGGTAAGTAATGGGTTTAGTATCTAAATACTAAAGTCAAAGCAACCATTTTATTCAAACTATTTAAAGGCAATCTTGGTCAGTTAGTCAGATAGTTGCCCGCTGCCAAACCCCATTATAAGATACTTAACATTTTGATTAATTTATACCATGGAAAAGATAGCAAAGCAAAGAACTGGACATAATCAAACTAGTTGCTAATTTAGTTGTATAATTTATTATTTGTATGTCAAAGAATATTTCTTTTTTTTTTGTAAATAGTCACGGTGGAGTTTCTTGCCCATCCTTCTCCATACGAAAACTACCTTTTGGAAGGGGCAACTAGAATCAGTTCTTGACGTTCAAAAGTGCCTTTTATGTGCATAATTGAAATAAATTATTTGACTTTGACTTTATACAAAAAACAACTTAAAACAAAACAATTCTTTCAATTAGAACATTTACATGTACTTTCAAATTAACGATGATCCGAACAGTCAGTCAATTATAAACCGCCATTGCCATCATAACAGGGAGAGAAATAATGGCCAATTACTGAGCTCAATGGAAAATTTCATCGCCATCGTAGGCGAACCAATGACCTGCTACTGAGCCTAATTTGCGACCAATCAGGCGATAACATCGCAATTCAACTCTAATCCTGTAAGGGTTAGAAGCCAAAAGTACGCAGCAAATTCGACAGAAGACATAGCATAAGTATAATTGACCTATAATGTTCCCACTGCAGTGACCAGGGACATAGGTTTCCAGGGGTTCCTCTAGGTTAGAGGGAGGTAGTCTTAGAACACGGGTGGGTTGGTGGACAACACAACAGACAAACAAGACTAAAAACATCTATAATACTGTGGCGACATCTACATCGCCACAGGCGAACTACGCATCAAAGACCTAACGTCACATAAAATCCTGCATCGCGCAATTAGAGTTTACCGCGCGATCAACATATTTATTCCAACATCAATCGTTGTGCAGTTGCCCGCCAGACACGACACCCGTCTGGTTGGAGGATCCTCTCCTGATCCTGTCTATAGAGGATGACTGAACTTGTTCCTCATACCCCTAAATTCGTGACCGCGACGTGACGTGAAATTGCCAAAATAATAAAAGCCCAGAACTGTCAATATAAGCGTTAATACTAATTGAGCTTAATCAAAGGACTAGACGACCCTACCTCCAGCCAATGTCAACGACAGCCATTAATTATGTAGTAATCAACTCTATTGTCAATGCGACTGGATTAATCAAAATAAATTGTGTGCGTCATTACTTAGTCGATATTTACCCTACTACGTGGCTAAAGTCGATTCGATATTGGTAGTAAAGTACGTAAACAACTCAAATAAATTAAAAATATTAATACGACATGAAAACTAAATTATGCCGCATAAACATAACATAACATCACGCTTGTGTTCCCCGAAAGGTTAGGCTGAGGTGTACCTATAGTACACCCACATTTCGCCAGCTATGTTTAAGTCCCATATAATAGATGGAGAGCCTATTGCTATCAACCGGGCTCAAATCCAGACTCCGGGCGGTTACTGAGAAATTCAAGCATTAAACATGTTTTATCTTTAATCAAAATTCTATAAAGACAAGTGTTAGGAGGGAAGGAAAAATACGCAATGCAGGAAAAGCTGCAAAAGAACGCTATACATCCCCAAAATTACATAATGACAGACAAAATCCAAGAGCCATTCATATTTCTGAGCACCATCCATATAATTTGGAAGATATGGCTTTTTCAATACAATCAGCATGATGTTTGGATGTTTCCAGATTGTATTATATAACGGCACCATGGAGAAAGACTACCTTTCTATTCTTGGCACAAATTAATCTAGAATCTTCCGTTACATAACAGAACAATGTTGCTTGTGCATCGTTGACAGTAATTATGTCAAGAAGGTTTACTATCTAGGCGGTTTTAGGTGATTCGCATGAAACACAATACAACTCCAGAAATTTATTCGCCTACAAATAAATTAAAAATATGAGAATAGCTTCAAAAAAAAAAAAACTTTTGTGTTGATTCGCTCGTTTCGGGCGAGTAATTAGTGCGAATCATCAATAAGCTATCTAGGCTTGTAAAATATAAAGACAGTAGGCAGTTACAATTAAGTCGATAGAACCACATAGCTGGTAAGCAACCATTCGTAGGGTTCAGTTTGACGGTCAGTAAAGTTTATCATGTGTCCTAGGAGTTCTTGAATGCTTGAATTTGTGTAAATTATTTCATAACCACTGCTCTCAAAACGGTGAAGGAAATCATCGTGAGGAAATCGGCATGTCAAAGAACAAAAAATTCGAAGACTTTGTCCCAGTAGTGGGAACATTATAGGCTGATTATGCTAGACCAAACGAACATAGAACCATTACACAAAATGTACCCTGTTTATACAAAAATAATAAAGAGTGCAGATAGAACGTGCATTCGCTCGTTTAGTTTAACACGAATTTTACACAGTCATAATAGTTGCTATGACACGTCATGATAACGGGATGTCCTGCGTGAGCGACGAATACGACGCGGTGTGACCCGACGCGACACGATGCAATGCGACGCGATGCTACTCGCGACAAATGTCCTACGTGATTTTGGTCATTACTTCTCGAAACATGGAGAAGTACAGTACAATTTTGCTTGAAAGTTCATATTTAAAGTACGTAGTTCGTGGTGTAGCGTCTGGTCGCCCTCAAAACAAGTACGCGTTACGGTGCGTCTTGCCGCAGACTGCCATATAGGCCGCAAGCAGGGCATGCCGTTGAGTTGGTCGCATTCGTCGCGTTCGCAACGTCGCGTGGCGTCGCGTCGTATTCGTCGCTTACGCAGGACACCCCTTAAGACCAGAGATTGTAAATCCAACTTACCAGTTACACGATGGAGGCACCAGCTTATTTAGTTCTTCCAGCGACTTCTCAGAGCGATACTCCTGGACGAACGCCACGGTGACGACGATCATGATGGCCACAGTGATCGATATGGCGTCGTCGAACTGCCGCATACACACGCTCACCACTGCTGAGCCTGGAGACAAAGAAAACATGGCGTTAATATAGGACTCAAAATCAATCTGCCTAGCCTTTTCCCAACTATGTTGGAGTTGGCTTCCAGTCTAACCGGATGCAGCTGAATACCAGTATTTTACATGGAGCGACTGCCTGTCTGACCTCCACAACCCAGTTACTGGGTAATACGATATACCCCTTGGTAAGACTGGTTGTCAGACTTTCGGGCTTCTGACGACCCGTAACGACTGCCAACGATCCACGAATTCGTTAATTCTAGGACTATGGAATGTGAATTTAGGTAAAGATTTCCCTCCGTTTTTCTTGGCATGTAGCACGGAGTACGGATGCGTATGAGCAGTTGATGTACTCGTATGAACGTAAACGAAACAAAAGGAGTATTTGTAAGGATCGTAGCAGGTGAGGTTCTGTAGTTTCCGTCTACCCCCATAGGAAAAAGGCGTGACTCGGCGTGAGTATGTATTTATTTGTGTAGAACGAAGAATATAGGTAAGTACCTATGTTGGGCAAATCAAGACTGAGTGCTGCGATCTAAAAAGCCAATATACCCCGTTTGTAGGTTTTATCGCACTCCCATATTGAAGCTCTTATTATCTTTTAATTCTCTTAAAATTCAAATGCATTTATTTGTTTGCAATTCATTTATAACACAGGGGCTTTTTAACCTAATGACCGTGTTAAAATATCACAAGTAGAATACATTCTTTTGATCGTTATGTATGAGTTATGTGCTAATCTATTTTAAGAGGGCTATTTGTAAACAATGCGTCATAATGTCCTCGCCTCACTCACATATTATGTGCAATGGAACTCGTTTCAACGCATACTGTTAATAACATACTAGCACCTGCCCGCGACTTCGTTCGTGTGAAGTTTCTCGTTTTATTAAACTCATTTACAACTCACCAATAGTGCAGCTTTCTATCAATGAAATATTTTTTGTAATCGGATGAGTAGTTCGGAAGATTACACCCTACATACAAACTCACAATTTTTACCTCTTTTAGTGCCCAATTTTAGCGACTAGTGACTGCGAGCTAGCAACGTGTAGTCAGTGTCAGGAAGGCACCAAGGTTCATGAAGCCAGGGATGGCAGAGACTGCCAAAGAGCTAGGTTGGTGTAAGTAAAATCTGAAAGGTGCCGACTGTCTAGGCATCGCCGCAGTGCCTAGACAGAAGACAGTACCTTCCACTGTACCTACCCACCATACAGTTACTCTGATCAATCAACCCCAGTACCACCACACTGACTGGCAAACTTTTCTGAATCTCACAGATCAACACAGAGGAAATTTCGTTATTTTACAATTATAAACTTTAAAGCATTATTTTCCTTGGTTACCTAAACTCCTACAACTCTGAAGGGTCTCTGACTCCCGAAGGGTTGGACAGAGGTGTACCTATACTACAGCCACATTTCGCCAATTATGATTGAGTACCATGTAATTGGGGGCGAGCCTATTGCCATCAACTGGGCACAAATCCAGACTCCGGACTGCTACTAAGAAATTCTAGATAGAAAAACCCAATAACACTTTGCCCGAACTTGGAATCGACCTCATGCTCAGCAGTAGCGCTTCCGACCACTACACCAACGAGGCAGTCGCTCCTTGAAATAACCTCTTAAATGCCATGGTGAATGAAAGCAGGTGCAACCGTTTAAAGGTCGCATAGCCATCAATATTTCATGACCACAGACTCGATATATCGACTACAAACTCGTTACTAGAAACCTATGCATAATTTAGTCATTCGACCTCTGTTAAACGACAATGGTACTATTTAGTGCTATTTCACAAAATCTGCCTGCCTAGCCTTTTCCCAACCTTGTTGGGGTCGGCTTCTATTCCAACCGGATGCAGCTGAACACCAGTATTTTACATACGGAGCGACTGCCTATCTGACCTCCACAACCCAGTAACTGGCTAATACGATACCCCTTAATGTACGCTAGAGGGACGATGTTACACTAGAGAACGAAGTTATACAAGAAGTAGCAACTGGCGTACCACCCATACTAAGAGAGGAAGTAGAGCAGGCTCTGAAATCACAAAAAAGGGACAAAGCCCCAGGTTCCGATAACATAACACTCTTGATAGCAACACAAAACGCCATCACATCGCCTCTGGTGTCTATCTTCAACGATGTATTAGCAATAGAAGTCATACCTTCGCAGTGGACTATGTCCACTATAATTCTTATCCATAAAAGGGGAGACAGAAGCGATGTAGGCAACTATCGTCCAATAAGCCTAATGTCAAATATATATAAAGTTTTTGCTAAAATTATTCCGAGTCGCATTACTAAAGTACTAGACGAAAACCAACCAAGAGAACAGGCGGGCGAAGCAAGTACTCGGTAGTTGACCACGTCCATGTGGTGAAGCAAGTTTTCAAAATAATAAAGAGTTTGATCTACCATTTTATTATTGTTTTGTGGACTACTGCAAAGCCTTCAACTCCTTAGAACACAACAGAATTTGAAATGCATTGAAAAAGCAGAGAGTTAAAGAAAAGTACATAAGAATAATAAAAAACATATACACAGGCAGTACAGCAATAGTCAAATTGGAAAAACGGCGGAGTAATCGGTGAACATACATAAAAAAAAAAAAAAAAAAAAAAAAAAAAAAAAAACAACAATCATCCCGAACATAGTACCTCCTCCTTTTTTAAAGTCGGTAAAAAGAAGGAGAGTGTATTAACAGAAAAGGGCGTACGACAAGGGGACCCTCTCTCACCGAAACTCTTTACAACAGTGCTGGAAGATGTTTTCAGGCAGTTTTAATGGACCACCCATGGCTTAAAAATTGATGGTGAAAACCTAACCAACTTGAGATTTGCCGATCACATCATCTTAATTGCAAAGTCGTCTCAGGAACTGCAAGAAATGTTGACTGACTTAGACACACACAGAAAAAATGTAGACGTCAATATGAACACATCAAAAATTAAAGCAATGACCAACGGGACAAAGAAAACAATCACAGTAAATAGCATCATAATAGATTACGTAGAAGATTATAGGTACATAATTAGGACAAATAATCATAACAAATAACATATCCAGCAAAGAGATAGAAACACGAATACGCGTGGAAGAAATACTGGTCGTACAATGAAATAATGAAAGAAAAGGAAATAAGCATCTCTGTTAAAGGAAAACTGTTCAACACCAGCATCATTCCTATACTAAATTACGGATGCCAAACATGGGCCTTAACCAAAGCCCAACAGACAAAACTTCGAACGTGTCAGCGTAGCATGGAAAGGAATATGATGGGGAAAAGAAAGATGGAAAGAACCAATAATTGTGTAATCAGGAAGGTAATAAAAACACAAGATCTAATATTGAAACTCAAGTAATCAAGTAATCGATTATTTCAACATTTAAATTACAATATTGAGGTACCGTTGGTCCCAAACTAGGTGCAGCCTGTATCTTGGGCACCATTATATAAATATAAAAACTGAGAAGATTAAAATGATGATGGGCCAGCCACACTGTCAGAGTAGAACAGAAATGGAACAAAAAAGTTACCGTATGGTACACTAGAGAGGGGAAGAGAAAGAAAGGGAAACCCTTTAAAAACTTCCTTTTAAAAGTCGGTGGCAAAAAAACGAAAATTGAAAAGCAAAGACACCGACTTCCGAAATTAAAGGTATTTTTCATTTTTTTGTGTTTTTTTTTTGGAAGTCGGTTATTTTTTTTGTAAAAAGTTTTTATTTTTCACTTTTTAGTTATGGTACCTACCCCACACAAATTCCAATACCGCTACCTGCTATGTAAATAACAGTGACGGAGTCAAATACAATGTCATCTACATAGACTAAGTGGGAAAAATACGTAATTATTGAAGCTCACTCAAAAACTACGCAAGCAAAGTTAATAAAATTTATATGGGACCACCTCGGGAGTATACCCTTTCGAACAAAAAAAGAAATTTGTAAATCGGTTCACAATTGGCGAAAATATCAATGAACATGCAGACGAACATAGAACCTCCTCCTTTTTGAAGAAGTCGGTTAAAAAGATGGCAGGATGACTTGGTGAGGACGGCGGGAAAAACATGGACCAGACAGGCAAGGAACAGGGAGAATTGGAAGGGGTTGGAGGAGGCCTTTGCCCAAGGGCACACAGAGACTCAGAACTGAGATAAAACGCTTTGTATCACAACTGTAGCTCTGCATAAAGGCTATAAATAAAATAAAATAACGATACCCCTTGGTAAGGCCGGTTGCCAGACTTTCGGGCTTCTGACGACTCATAACGACTGTCAAAGATGCCACGAATGACAGTCGGGACCAACGGTTTAACGTGCTTTCTGAGGCACGGAGGAGTCTCGGTATGTAAAGATGGTCACCTATCCACTGACCAACCCCGGCAAGCGCAGCTTAACCTAATGGCTCGACCCGTGCGGCTGTGGACTTAGCCACGAGATATTTCACAAAATGACTTATTTTCTTCGGCTTTAGTGACGGTAAGTTCACGTAAGTGCATTGAATGACTATTTCATAAAATCATAACATTTGGCACTTTCATGAACTTGAGAGAGTTGTATTGCTGATTCTAATCTTTATAATCCATGTGTTACGGCCGCAAATCATATTTAGATCAACATACAACCTGATACTGACCTACAAATTACATAAACGTAAGAAAATTTGAATTTCGCGAGCTACCTTAGCGCATCCCCCTTATGAGAAGAAGCCTTTGGCCTACAGTGGCAGAATAAAAGGCTGGTATTGTTATTACATGATCTGCGGAATTCTCGCATTCATTTTACGAGTGATGAGGCACGAGAGACTATACACTAATTTCACCTCCATGGTTACAAAGCTATTATTTCCAAAACGTACCTAGTATTTACGTTTCCGTCCACACTGCGTCAATGACACGGCTTATTACACGCTTTGATCGTATACTTGTAATGGAGCTCATTCATAGACCCCGGTAACAATCGCAACTCATCGTGGAACTACAGATTACAGTTCTGACATAGGATATCATTATCGTTGTATAATTATCTGTTTATTTTTTACAGGGCTTGACCACTACCTACCAGGCTACTACGTCTGGTAGGTAGTGGTCAAGCCCTGTAAAAAATGCCTGTAGAGAAGCAACGTAGTCACTCGAGCCAAGACTTCCAGGTTATAACTACCGGGGAACAAATGCTCAAATTAAAATCCATATAATCCAAAGAAAAGCCTCTAATAATCTACTAGTAAAAAAATCTTAAATTCACTGACTGACATAGGTCTCGACTTCAAACCCAAGCCACGCACATCTGGCTTTTCGGATTCATGTGCGTATTATAATTATTACTTGCTTCAAAAACGATGAAGGAAAACATCATGAAGAAACCGGCGGCATGCCTGAGAGATATTTATCGACGGCATGTGAAGCCAAGTCAGAGGCCCATAGACGGCTTTAAAACTCTGACACCAGTCCAACCACACGAAAAAAAGAAGACTCAATGACAGACAACGCACAGCCTAAACCGCTGGGTCTGCAAAAAACTTCCTCATATATATAACGAAGGTGGATGTTTATTTATCTAAGGAAGGTTTTTGAAAAAAAATTGTTTTTAGTGTACGAGTACTTAGTGTTTCTTGACGTATAAGTATTTTTTTGTTCTACCGTGTTTAAATTACGATACCCATAACTTTAGTGAAGTTTACACAAAAATAAACGCATATTTTTAACGCGATATTTCAATTAACTATTTACAAGAAAGGATAACGTAGACTCCAAAAAAAAAAAAACGCAATATTTTATTTTATTTTATCATGAAGATTTTTTTTCCCGATCTTACCCATCACAGTCACGTCACTGTCAGTTTCGCTAACATTTAATTTGTGATCTTTTATTTAGCAGTTCTTAGTCTTTACTGTACTGAACTCCTCGTAAACCACAGTTGTGTAATTCATCTAAGTATTACATAACACGTATGTATAATAAATACAACATATTGTGTATACCTGTTAAACAGATAAAACACGTGCAGACATAAAAGTATCTTCATGACACAATTTTGAACGTGTACCTATTAGCAGTAGATTAGCCACGCAAAGCATTGCTATAATAAAAAACCGGCCAAGTGCATGTCGAACCACGCACAATGGAGGGTTCCGTAGTTAGGATGAATGTATCCACCAAACTTAACATTGTAGTTAAAAAACATACATTCTGTATGGGAGAACATGTTTTTGCAACTGCAAATTTAAGTTGGTCGATTATTACTCGGTAACTTGTGGAGCCTACGTAGCGGTGAAAGAAAGAAAAATATTTTATTTGTGACACGCACAGGAAAAACAAGCAGTAATATAAAGATAATAGTGATAGTTTTCCTTTTAATTTCGTTATATATACTACTGCCGTGAATTTTTTCACATAATCAAAACCAACCATTTAGCTGGCAACACATGACCAACAAAAAAAAAAAATTTACCACTTTGTCGGCGTGATTTTTATGTATATCCATACCAAATTACAGCCTCCTAGTACCCACAGTCTCTGAGCTAAGCCGCGGACAGACGGACGGACAGACAGACGGACATGGCGAAACTATAAGGGTTCCTTGTTGACTACGGAACCCTAAAAATTTAGATTTTATTATTTACGTCAACATGTTGCACGAAGGTAAATTTTATCAATGCTCCATTTCAATATTTAGTAATAAAATAAAAAGAAAATGAAGGAATATTGAACTAGCACGAGTTTCCAATAAAATAAAATGTTTTTTTTTTGGTTTTTGTAATATTTTTCAGTACTTATGAAAAGCTGAAATTCTGGGAATCTAAGCAAGCGACTTTAATTCTATTTGGTAAATAAAAATAAGCTATCAAAACAGTGAAGGAAAACATCGTGAGAAAATATCCTAGAACCTAAAAATTAAAGACATGTGACATGTACTAAGCCCGTTCAGGGCCCGCGTGATGGATTACGGCCCACTAACAGAGAGGACGCCGACGTCCCAGAAGTGGGAAGGTCCGATTATGGTAAAAAAAAAAAAAATTGCAATGCAAGGAGTAGTTTTTCTTATGAATCACACACGCATAGCACGCATTACATATTACTAGACCATAGTAATATTTTCCGTCTGTGACTAGGCAACTAAGGTAAGTGAAACATTAAAATGTCAGTAGTTATCGTGACTTGATATAGCATTTAACACATAAGAATTGATACCACTCTGCTAATAAAAACAGACATTACCTACGGATATATGGTATTTAATTTATAGACTAGAAGATACTAGAAAACGGCACTCACTTTTTTTGCCTTATATTTATGAGCTTAGGTAAATGCTATTAGAAGCATAAAAAGTTTAACAAGTCTGTAGTTTTAATGGTGTATTTAAGCCAGTTTTACTCTTCATCTTAGTAGTTTTAGTACGTAAAACGTATTGTTTTCCATGAAATATATCCTGTGACACCCGGCAATACTGTAGTTTTCCATTAGTGAAAGAATTTTCGGAATTGGAACAGCAGTTCCGAAGATAACCGCTACATAAAAACTCACAAAATGTACCTCTCTTTATAATACTAGTACGTATTAGTAAATAAAAATCACTTGATGCTTTTCCCGCCTTTTCTAGTTTCTGTTTAGCAGACAAGTAAACGCCAGCGCTAATAAACAAATTCACAAATTGTTGTGTTGAGTTGATGTTGTCACAAATTGTTTCTATCCTTACATATTATAAAACAAAGTCCTCCGCCGCATCTGTCTGTCGTCCTGTACGCGATAAACTCAAAAACTACTGCACTGATTTTCATACTGTTTTCACAAATGGATAGAGTGGTTCTCGAGCAAGATTTTAGTATATAATATAATAACCGACATTCACGCGGTCGAAGTTGCGGGCATCAGCTAGTGTTAAGTAATTGTAATCTTTTACTCATATTTTACTAACACTATGAGTCCTGTTGCTTGAATTAAATGAATAATTTTTTTTTTTCATCACCGTCTCAAAAAATCAATCAATCTACCCAGCCTTTTCCCAACTATGTTGAGGTCGGCTTCCAGTCTAACCGGATGCAGCTGAATACCAGTATCTTATATGGAGCGACTGCTTATCTGACCTCCACAACCCAGTAACTGGGTAATACGATACCCCTTGGTAACACTGGTTGTCAGACTTTCGGGCTTCTGACGACCCGTAACGACTGTCAAAGATCCACGATTGACAGCCGGGACCAATGGCTTAGCGGGCTTTCCGAGGCACGGAGGAGTCTCTATATGTAAAGATGGTCACCCATGCACGGATCAACCCCGGCAAGCGTAGCTTAACCTGATGGATGTACCCGTGCGGCTGTTATTACTTAGCCACGAGCTCCTCACCGACTCACTAACATGAAAAGCAGAAAAATAACATGTCACTATGCTATTACACTACTACATAAAAGTATATTTGTGGAGCAATATTATCGGATAGTTTGGATAGCTCAGGATCATCATTAGATTTAGTAGCATCTTAGAATTCGACCGTTATCATCTCTTTCTCCGTTATCATTCTCGGGAGACTGAACATTGTTTTTTTTTAAAGTGATTAGGGTATAAACAGGACCTTAAAAAAGTACCGTTATGAATTCCAGAAGTAAACGTTCCAATAAAACTGAACGTATCCTGTATTTAAGGGCAGGGCGGACTGGCGACGTTACTTTTAAGTGGTCCAGTTATAAATACCGGTTAAACGTTGTTTTTTTAACATTATTTTAAGTATTTCAAGTCAAAGTTAAAGTCAAATAATTTATTTCAAATAGGCACATAAAAGGCACTTTTGAACGTCAATGAAAAACAAAGAAATAGAATTGATTCTAGTTGCCCAAGCAAAGCGGTCTGGCCTGGACATTGATTGGTGTCAATTTCAGCCAATCATACAGTCATTTATCATGAACATCATCATCAGCCTAGTCCACTGCTGGACATAGGCCTCTCCAATTTACGGTAGAGGTATGCCCTGCATGGGCGGAGCACCGCCGTGTCCTCGTGGAGGCGAGAGCGGGAGAAGTCATTGGATGATTTCCAAACCTGAAAAAAAAAAAAGGCCTCTCCAATTGCACGCCGTTCACGGCCAGTTTCTTCATCAAAAGTCACCCAAAGCCAAAGCCCAAAGTAACGTCAAAAAGAAACAAATTTAACAGTTTCTTTGACTTTTTGACGTTACTTTGGCTGATACTTTGATGAAAATACTGGCCGTTAGTCTGCTCTAGGTACTTACAGCGTAAATAACCCAATGAATATTGTTAAATTGTCAAAATAATTATCATCCTTACATATTACAAAACAAAGTCCTCCGCCGAGTCTGTCTGTCGCGTCGTACACGATAAACTCAAAAACCACTGCACCGATTTTCATGCTGTTTTCAGTTTCACCAATGGATAGAGTGGTTCTCGAGTAAGGTTTTAGTACATAATAACCGACATCAACGCGGGCGAAGTCGCGGGCATCAGCTAGTTGGGAATAATTGGGATTTTGATTGTGTTACAGAACTACCCCAGTTTTTCTGCACACCCAATGACCCGACCTTTAGAAGGACTTAATAATAACATCGTCATTCTATGTTACTGTTGTGTACTAGTTATTTATATTATAATTATTTATTAGGTATGTTGAAACTGTATGTACTTCCCGTCACTTGTCCTTATGGGTTCATTCGAAAACCAGCGTCAGACAGTATCTGTCTGGCATTAATGCTGAAATGAACCTTTTTGGCGCAGCCGTGAGGCACACACTATTGTTTTAAAAACAATACAATACTTTTTTTTTTTTGTTATTTGTATTTTGTGTTTCATGAACTGTGTCCAAATAAACTTTATTCTTTCTTTCTTTCTTTCTTTATGTTTGATCGATAAAAAATTAAAGTAATAAAAACTAAAACCCAACTAGCTGCAGCAACCCGTTAAAAAATAAATCGAACAGATTACGTGTGACTCCGGATTTATAATTTTTCTGTCTGTGGTGTCTTGTTTATACCTTTTTAGTCGTAGTTGGGTTTTAGTTTTTATTACTTTTTTTTTTTTTAAATATAATAATATATATATTTTTGAAATATGCTTATTTAGCCCATTCATTTGATACCCAACATGGTACGATAAAACCAATTTTTTTTTTATTTAGCCCATTCATTTGATACCCAACATGGTACGATAAAACCAATTTTTTTTTAAGTTCAGTCCTGCCTTTGTCCTTTAGAGTTCGCCATTTAAAGACGTCACATAGCCTATAACCAGCGGAAGATCAAGGCGCTTCCAACGATACCTCATTTGTCAAATTGTGATGAGTGGTTTAGAAGATATGAGGGAACAGATAAACATACATACATAAGTACATACATACGTACATACCGGTCAAAATCATAACCCCCTTTTCTCTTCGCCGTAGTCGGGTAAAAAGAATAAAAACAAATTGTACAAAGTTTACAATTGCCCATGAGCCATGAAGATATAACTGAAAACATTCTTTTGTTATCGTTATAAGTAATTGATTTCAGATCACGACCGGCTGTAGGTACCTCACTGATTCAATAATAATATGGCGCCGGGCTATATTGTGATGGTTTCGCTTATTCAAACAATGATCGCGTGACTTCAATACTTTTTGTTATGTGTAGAACTATCTCTGGGAGAAACCAAGGTATATCGTCCACTCTGAAATGAATGACGCGCCCCACTACCGCATTACCAAATCTGCAATCTGCCTAGCCTTTTCCCAACTATGTTGGGGTCGGCTTCCAGTCTAATCGGATGCAGCTGAATACCAGTATTATACATGGAGCGACTGCCTATCTGACCTCACAACCCAGTAACTACGATACCCCTTGATAAGACTAGCTGTCAGACTTTCGGGCTTCTGACGACCAGTAACGTCTGTCAAAGATCCACGAATGATAGCCGGGACCAACGACTTAACGTGCTTTCCGAGGCACGGAGGAGGCTCGGTATGTAAAGATGGTCACCCATCAACGGACCAACCCCGGCAAGTGTAACTTAACCTGATGGATCGACCCGTGCGGCTGTTATTACTTAGCTACGAGCTCCACTATAAAAGTGGTAATAGGGCGCATTTCCGATTGGACAAGTTTTACCTATACTATTTTAGTACCAAAGGTATAGGTACAGGTACCCTAGGTGCTATTTTGGTACCTAGGTGCTATTTTGGTACCTACTTGACTACTTTTCAAGATGACAGGCGCAAAAGGAGTTACCTTGTCCTTATCAACTAACGACCACAAGTATCATTGGAATGCTCATTTCATGTGTAAATTGTTAGTTGTTACTGTGGCAATCATTCTCAAACATATGTAGTAATAAAATGATGTAAGTAAATGCATGCCTCTCCTCTATCAAATGGATTAATATAACATCACGCCGGTAAAACCCGAAGGGTTAGTTAGAGGTGTATCTTAGTACATTCACATTTCGCCAGTTATGTTTAAGTCCCCTGTAATATTGCCGTCGGCGAGCCTATTGCCGTCAACCGGGCACAAATCCAAACTCCGGGCTACTACTGAGAAATTGTTGATAGAAAAAGCCCAATAACACTTTGCCTGACCTGAAAATCAAACCCAGGACCTTATGGTTAGTAGTTTTTATCACGTGTTACAATCAGAAATATTTATCACTCTAACTTGGTGAAGCATTAGCTGATTAATTTAAAATGCAAACAATAAAAAATGTTCCGACATGTTGCAATGTAACAAGGTAACATACAAGTCGCGTTTATTAATCAAAGGCTATGAAATAAATAAATGAAAACGTTTTCCTTCTTTCCCAACAAGCGTGAAACACGACGCAAGCGCACTGTTACATTTTAATGTCACACATTATTTATTTATGGACTAGCAACTCATCGTAATATTTCAGCCAATTTACACAAAACGTTAATTTTATACCTAAACCATCATGAATCACTCCGTCCGTTTGGTGAAAACCAAAGAGAAATAAAACAAAACCATGGTATGAAAATCAGTTCAGTAGTTTTTGAGTTTATCGCGTTCAAGGGGACTTGGTTTTATAATACGTAGGTAGTGAAGTGATGTAGGAACATCCTTTTCTAAGAAACAATTCGATATAATAAGCCGTATGATCTAGAAGCAAACAGCTCCACCTCTAAATCGAGGGGAAAGCGCTAGGATAACCCGCAGAATTCAAATTTTGTTACATATAGATCGCCAACATATAATTGAGTGTATTTGGCATATGAAAAACAGACTGATGAAGTGACAAATGGGATTGTATGAAAGATGACATTGCTATGACAAAGCTGACTGACATGTACTCCCTACATAAATGCCGAGACGACGGACAGAGATGGATGAAAGAAATAAAGGTATTACCACGATAAATATTACGCCGGCGCTAAATACGCAATTCCTTTGGCAGATGAAATTCTACATGAACTGTGAGCACCACCTTACACCTTCAGTAACGGTTTGTTTGGACATGCGGACCCTAAAAACTCGGGATTACAACACCAGACAGAGGAGTTTATTTATACTACTACGATAAACCGAATAACAACAGTGCAGGTAGCACCTATAGCTAATCCTAATCCTACAATGCGAAAGTGAGTATGTTTGTTACGCTTTTACGCTAAAACGGCTGAACGGATTTAGCTGAAATTTGCCACATGGGAAGACTGACCCGGAGAAGGACAAAGGCTACTAGTTTTCATCTTGGATCTCAAACGAAGTCGCGAGCAACAGCTGGTAAGATAATAATTTAAAGCATAAAACCATCTCAAAGGTCAACTACAGAAATACCCGAATTTTAAAACAAGAATTCCAAAAAATAAACCATTTAGAACACCACAAACAAAATGCTAATTAAAACCTTAAGAACACTAGGTACTCATAATAATAATGAGGTTCACATCCATTCGCTAATGCCTCTCGAAGCGTGACTAGATGCAAAAAAACTGCGCAAGAACAGGTTCGGATATCAAGTGCATGCGGGCCGTGACAATGAACTCGGATACCGCAAAATAACACGTAAGTACGGTCAACTACATGTCAGTTACTACACTTGAAGTACGAAAGCCGCACTTACTGCTGGGACATAAAAACGCTGTCAAAGTTATTTTGACACCATGAACGTGTGGTTAGTTGTACAAGCTGACTGATGTGTACATGTCAAGTTGATGTGCAGTTAGCTATACTGTATTTTCGTGTGGATTGAAATATTTCTCCTAGAAGTATGCATAGCGGATATGTCAGTGATGACTCTAGGGAAGCGACTTATCCAGCCAATAACTATTACTGCGAAAATATCGATGAATATTGGCAACAGGTAAATTCGAACCTCAGGAAGGACATGATGGTATTTATAAGTACACACTCACGATTCAGAAACAAATGGTACTTTAATCCCTATAATTCAAATTTTTATACAACAGAAGATTATAGAAGAAACAAGTTTAAAAGAAGATAGACGTTCAATGTGAAAGATAGACTCAGACAGACCTGGCGCCGCCGCCGATTCGGTTGTTCACAAACTAAACTAAATTTAAGTTCAGTGCATCTTTTTCTTTCTATTTCATTAAGAAAAGGAGAGAAGATAAATTTTAGTTTAGTCCTGTCATATTAATCAGCGCCTGTCACTACTCCATACAAGTTTAGACGTGATTAAAAACTTGCCTACTAAAATTACGTCAATTTACGTCAGGCGCTGATTAATTTGACAGGAATAAACTAAAATTTATCTTCCGTCCTTTTCTTAATCAAATGGAAAGAAAAAGATGCACTGAACTTAAATTTAGTTTAGTTTGTGAACGAGAGAATCGGCACCACTGACTCCGTAAGTGGAAGGAGGTATAAGTATATATACGTAACCGACAATCTTTGTAAATACTTGTTTGCTTAGACCAAGCCTATATTGTCTATATTCTATGTAAATGACTTTCACATACATACGCTGTACGTCTAGTAACAACTGTTCGATATTTTCATTCCATCCGCACGTTTCTCAACCTTTGGAAACATCATTGTACACACGGCTACACATCAAGCTATACATTTCCAGTAAGCTAACCTCGCATTGTACAAAAATTCTATACAATGTGAGATCAAAATAAACTGGAAATGTATAGCTTGATGTGTAGCCGTGTGTACCATCCAATGTCCTCCAAACGATATATCTTAAAGGAAAGGAATATAGTTTTAGGATCTAATCATAGACATAACAAGTACAAAACAAAATTGGGCTTTGCTCCAAACTTAGGAAAGTTGATCAGACATGCCAACATTGAAACAAGAAATTGCAGATAATAAAACTGCCACCACGTAGTAATCGCACAAGATTATTTTGCAGTTCTGAAGGTCGAAACAATCTTTAACGGGTTTAGATATTAATATAGTTGTTTATATTTTGATTTGCAAACAAAAGTAAAAAACCTCGAGAGGAAAATCTGGCAATTGACATAAATGTCAAATGTCATCACAAAAATAGTCGTTTTGGTTGCTGTTATTAATGCCCGACGTTCGTTCCTCGTTGTAAGCATTCCTTGACGTGTTCAAGCAGCTCATTTTAATAATACTCTTTATTTTTGGAACAGGTACTTTGTAATGCTGCGGGGCTTCTCAATGCAAGTCTGCAGCTGTTTGTTTTCCTGTACAACACGGCTACACATCAAGCTGTACATTTCCAGTTTATGCTGATCTCGCATTGTATAGGATTTCCGTACATTGCGAGGTCAGCTTATACTGGATATGTATAGCTTGATGTGTATTGTGTAGCCGTGTGTACTTACTACTGCGCCAATATGAAATACACTTAACAATGCCCTTGATAATGTCCTACACTTTTATACTTTTTATTTTTTTTGTTATCTGCTTATATTATGTAAATTGTGTGCCTTTTAGTCTGTGCTGAATAAATGTATTTTCTTTCTTTCTTTCTTTTTCTTTCTCTTGTAAAATTATTTTTTACTAGCTGATGCCCGCGACTTCGCCCGCGTTGATGTTGGTTATTATATACTAAAACCTTCCTCAAGAACCACTATCCATTGGTGAAAACAGCATGAAAATCGGTGGAGTCGTTTTTGAGTTTATCGCCAACAAGACAACAGACAGACGCGGCGGAGGATTTTGTTTTATAATATGTAATTATATACTAAAACCTTCATCGAGAACCACTCTATCCATTGGTGAAAACAGAATGAAAATCGGTGCAGTCGTTTTTGAGTTTATCGCCAACAGGACGACAGACAGACGCGGCGGAGGACTTTTTTTTCTAATATGCAAGGATAAGTGACATGTAACATAAAAGTAACAAATGACATAAACATATTTTCTGTTCTGTTCTATTTTTCCTGTACCTACTAGAGTATATATTTTTCTATGACCTGTGGCTATAGCCTTTAGGTCTCGTACACATTCATAATAGCTTTCCTCTCAATTTTTCTTTGAATAATGATTAGGCATTAGCTGTATCAAAATGTGGTCGATTTTTGAACATTTTACCTAACAAAACAAAGTTTATTTCACGGTGAACAGAATAACAAAGGAAGGTGACAGGTCCGGTTTAAGTTACGTGTATCTACATTTTATTCCATTTGTTATTTTATTTATCACATTATTACTTCTTGTAGTTATTTATAATCGAACATATTTTCTGATTGTAGCCATTACAAAAATAACGTTCACAGCTTAGATTATAAAATGCTTTTGTATCAAGAAACATAAGGTGGAAAACATGATTAGCATCACAATGGAATGCAGCGTTCAGAATGAAAGAACTGATATTGTGGATTATTCAGCTGCTTATCATAAAAATCAAAAGTCGAAGAACTGTCAGCCACTCATTTGAATGCTCCTCAGTCCGTTTCGATGAACTAACCAAAATTTGAGTTCTAAGAAACTATTTGGGAAAGATGAAGGAAGATAATAGTTCCGTGGCAACTTCTACAGAGTTCCAGCAGTTTATTTATAACCAGTGATCGGAATAGGTAGAGCTAATCTACCTAAAGTTCAAAGAACAGAGACAAAAAAAGTGGAGACTTCCTTACGACTAAAATATTTTTTCGGGACTAATGTCGGGATTTCGGGACATCACATAAATTATTATTAAAACTGTTATGTAAATAACATTAGCTTCTGCGCTTACTTACATCGTTCAAACGAATATTAGATTATTAGGAGATTACCTTAATTTTTTTTAAACAATAGAAATCGTGCATACTTTTTTTTTTAAACAGAAACAGGAATGTAATTCGATAGTTGTTTTACTTTATTAATTTTAGTTGTACTTAAGTAATGTTCTGAAACCCGGGACATTAGTCCCGAAAAAATATTTTGTCGTAAGGCGTCTCCACTTTGTCTCTGTTCTTTTTCGAACTTTAGGTAAATTAGCTCTACCTATTCCGATCACTGTTTATAACACACCGGAACCGGTGTGTTATAAAAATGAAAATGAATTTAAGCTTGGAAGTCGTTCGACTTCCAAGCTTAAATTCATTCTTGTCTCTTAACCATCAACGTACAACCTTTAATTACGAACCCAATCATGTGAATTACCTTCTAATTTCCTGCACCCTTCAAATTCCAATCAAAATTCACTTATCCAACCAATAGGCAGATAGAATAGAAATCTGTCAGAATGAAGTGCCCCTAGACCTGTCCAATATGGCGACCCTCATTACGACAGCCGGCAGGGTGTCGTTAGCCCTCTTATCCTAAGCTGTTAGAGCAAGGTCACTCGCAACCCATAGACTACGTGCTTATCAAACATCAAGGTTTGCTGCTGCCTCGCTAAAATTGATAGGGTTGCCACTATTCAACTAATCTATCAGAGACAAGGGTGTCGTAACAGTCACTTGTTTTTCCTAAGCGATGTGACGTGAACAATGTTGGCTGACCCTTTGAAATTGTGTTAATAAGTTTTGATGCTGACGGCGGTAATATTGTTAGGGTTGCCTGTCTCAAAAGTGTAACAATTCGCGTTGCTTTGTCTCTGAAGATTATGGCAGATCACTCTTTGTTATCATGTTTTAACAATAATCACGAGCTTAAATTGATATTATCATATAGTTACCATAGTGCTGTCGTACGCAAAATACGCGCTTGGAGGTAGAGTAGCGAACACCAGCCCTTTATTAATACCATACCATAGTGGTGATAATGGATTCTCACAATTAGATTGCCATCGACAAGTTTAGAACGAAGACGAAGCATGAAATTCAAGTAAAACTTTCTATGGTTACCCAGTCGCGATTATTTCAGATTTAGGTAGAGGTTGCAGATGATAAGAGTTCAATAATACAGGGTGTAAAAAGCCCCCTTCAGATAGCCGTCAACTACGCATTCTATACAACAAATTAAGTAACATTGCACTAAATTAATTGCTGGGAAACGACTTTTATTTTTGGTGCGAAACATCGCTGTAACGCACGCAAATCATTGTGTTCATGGGTGCATGCAACAATTCAGGTTTTGTGGGGGTATTTAAAATTAAGTTATAACATTTTAAACTTGCTTTTTTTAAAACGTCTGTATAAGTTGGAACTTTGATCTCCATAACCAGAAGGTTTTTCCAGGTATGGTCCAGAACAAAAAAAAATGAAACAAATGATCACAGTGGCGGGAATAACAAGTGACTTTCGGCTTCGTTAAGTGTCTTTTTACATCCGTTATATTTAGGTTAATCGTTTTGCTTATAATAAAGACTAGCTACCGCCCGCGACTTCGCCCGCAAGGTATGTCAATAAAAAAGAGCCTATGTCCTTTCTCAGGCTCTAGACTATTTGTGTACCAAATTTCATTTAAATCGGTTCAATATTTTTGGCGTGAAAGCGCGACAGACAAACAGAGTTACTTTCGCATTTATAATATTATTATAGTAATAAGGATAAGATAAATATAGCGTAAAACCAGACTTAAATCACAGCATACTTAATACATACATCTTCTCTAAGCAGGTAAAGATATTAGGACCGACTGTTTAAAAGTTAGATAACTGACATCCCTACGAGACGTCAGGTGTTCCGTGCAATTTCCAGGTAGGTACAATATTAAACTAAGTCAAGTCACAGGTGCTCTGAATACATTTACGTCTAGCTAAAAGCCTGGCTAAATTGTGGCCTGAAGCACGTAAATGTTTGAACATTCTGATCGATACTGTGAATGTTAATGCTTGTATAGGATGAGAATAGGAGAGCTATACTTAATTGATTATGGTGATACAGGGCACAGACAGGTACAAGGCAGACGACAGACACACACAGGCAGACAGACAGATGATAGGGCTAGAAAGGGGGTGACTACGGAGATGACGACTAATAAAGAACTATGGAAGAAGAAGACATGTTGTGCCGACCCCAAATGAACTGTAATAAGGACAAGAGAATGATAAAACAGTGGCTAATAATTTCAACTGATGAGGCTCATATGATCTGAACTCCAGTAAAATATAGAAAAACACCCGATCTGGGAGCTTAAAACGGCCACTGGCAGAATCACAATAGGAAAATATTATGAATCATCGTAAAATGTCACAAACTGACAATTCATAATAATATGATTTGCGTGCAATTCATAATAATATGATTTGCGTGCAATTCATATTACGAAATAATTCATCTGTTTGACAGTTTTCTGCGGAGAGTCGTAAAATGGTTTACAAATTATGAATTGCTTTCGTGTCAATTCAGAAGAATTGCTAATGACAGCTGGGAATTGAGGAAATGAATTGCTTTTAAAGGAATTGCTAATGTGGTCGTTTTAGGCACCCGTAGAGAGTTTTTACAAGGGTAGGTAATGAATTCATAAGGAATTTTGTAAAAAAATGAGGCCCATCTCTGACTTGCCAGATGTTTTAGAAGCCGACCATGAGGACTAACAAGATTCTGGTGAACTTGTTATTTCAGCCAAAGCTAAATACAGTGGGTAATGATGAATAATGAATAGAGATACCAAAGACTTTCCAATTACACAAACCTAAACTTTGATAATTCATTATTCATGAAACATTTTCTAGTAAAAGGCCGTTATTCGATCAATATGGACGATGTGTTGATATCATGCGTTTTAGATCAATGGTCCTGACCGATAGGCAACCTAAGTATCTGTTCTGCTACTAAAATTGACGCCTTATTTATTGCAAAAAAAAAACAATAAAGCAAATGCCCTTGAAAACGCGAGTTAATTGACACTTAACATTTAATAAAAACTAAAACCCAACTACGATTAAAAAGGTATAAACAAGACACCACAGACAGACAAATTAAAAATAGTAGTTGGGTTTTAGCATTTATTACTTCAATTTTTTTAAATTCTTTTGTGGTTATAATATATATATTTTTGAAATGAGCTCATTAAGCCCTTTCATTTGATACCCAACATGGTACGATAAAACATTTTTTTTTTGTTCCTGCCTTTGTCCTCTAGAGCGCACCATTTAATGTGACGTCACATAGCCTATAACCAGCGGACGATCAAGACGCTTCCAACGATACCTCATTTGTCAAATTGTGATGAGTGTTTTAGAAGTTAGGAGAGAACAGATGAACATACATACATACGTACATACATACATACCGGTCAAAATCATAACCTTCCTTTTTTCTTCGCCGTAGTCGGCTAAAAAGGATACAAAGAATAATAACATCGTTCTGAATTTTTTTGTTACTTATACACAAGAGACCCATAAATGATAAATATTGCCAACTCGTGACTAATATGTTACGTTTTTCACGTAAACATATACATTAATAGTTATCATAGTAATATGAATTACCTACTAACATTTAATTAGAAAGCTGTAGATTACGGCTATGTGTATATGACGTATTTGGTGTGTAATATAATTCTTGTCATCATTCTCTTATCCTAATTTATTTGGTGTCGACGCAACATGTCTTTTTCTGCCATACTTCTATTAGTCGCCATGTCGGTAGTCACCCCCTTTCTTGCCATATTATCATCTTTCGCACAGTCCATCCATCGTTTCTTTGGTATTCCTCTTTTCTGATAGCCCACATTCACCCACAGTACCTATTAATTCTTCAAGGACGTTCTAATTAACTACAATAGTTTTTGGTCATACAGGTTAATATAATTTCGTAAAACTAGTTTATTTAAAATTTTGCCTAAATAGTAAATTTACTAGCTTTAACCTTTTTGGTTTTATATTTTTAATTAATATTCTATAGGGCACCTCGTTAGGTCATGAGCTATCAGAATATCAAAAAATATTTGGCCTAAGTCTGAAGCGTGAAAATTGATTAGTTGTTACAATGTTTAGTAAATATCATTCAGAAGGACACTGCCGATCATCCTCAATTCCTATCATCTCTAAAATGTTATCAGAGTATGACACAATTTGTCAAGCATACGGATTCGAAAACAGTAGGCAAGGAAGTACATACTCTCGTAAAAATCTCAATAGATTTCGTGATGAAGAAAATTATGAATTTACGATTAGCTCCGATTTGTAAAATGTAAGCCAATGATACTCGTATAATTATACAGATCGGACTAACTTACCTAGTGACGTCTGATCCTTAATTATATGAAATAATTTCGCCTTCATGGAAACTGTGTAGTTTGCACTCGTGCACTACTTGCCAATCACATTATTTAAAGATGAAAGCCTTCATCATAGATAAAATTTAAAAAATGTTATCTGTGGTCCGTTCGCTGGCGCGTCATCCTGTCATCTGTCAATTCATTCTTTCAAAGCATATGAACGGGACTTAACGATGACCTGTATGAGCATCGTTTAGTCCCGGTCATAGTACATACAGCTAAACACAACTTTTAGAAGGGGTTTAGATAATCCAGTACACATAAGTAGGTTGATTATTTGGGAAGGGTTGGGACACCATGAAGGCGAAATTATTTCATATAATTAAGGATCGGACGTCACTAGGTAAGTTAGTCCGATCTGTATAATTATACTCATAATTTCGCCTTCATGGAAACTGTGTAGATGTTTAAAGAACAAAGTTGTGTTGGTAATCATTTCATCATTATTTAACAACTGAACATTGTAGCTAACCATGTTATTCTGAGTTTGTTAGTTACACATTATAAAATATAATATTCTATATGAATCAGTAAGCATACATTAAGGTAAAGACAGACTATTAATTCCTGGAATTCTTATTCAGTCTTGAATCAACCAGTGTCATTAGTAATCTAATATGGCACACATCAATTACTTATAAGCAGACAATTAAAATTGACATAGAAATATAATGAGTTTTATGAACAGCCACTCTCTATAGAGCATACAGCCTGTGCAAAAGCATTAGGATCACTAATGGTCACTTACAAAAGGTTGAGAAATGGTCCAACCAACAGCATTTCCTATGACCTCAACATTGATACCTCCCCCCCCTCAAAGGCCTTTGAAGTAGAGGCATGTCTGTATGTGAATTTAGAAAAATCTATTCCATTATTATGCATTAAAATTTTGGTTTGTCCATTCACTATAGTTACAGTAGAGGCGGCATGATAAGATTTTCTTATAAAGTTATATTGTATGATTTACAATCTTGTCTTTTACTCTCAGTAAAATCTAAGAAAATGGTAATATCAAGTGGGGTTTAGTACAACCAGGTGTAGAAATTTCACATATTTCTGGTATCTTTATTTAATATTAACCTCATTTTAAGAAATGTTATCTACGTGTAATGACTGACACGGTTTGAATTCTGTGTGCAATCACAAGAGTTAATATGGTTAGGTATACATTAAAAAAAAAAAAGTCATTTTAAACCATTGGTTATTTATGAAAGACATGAGATAATCCGGAACGTTCCTGGGGTCCCAAAATTATTTCATGTTTGGGGTTCTTCGCTCTTATTAGCTTTTTTTTTTTTTTTTTTTTCATTTATATAATTATAACTCATTCAATATCATTAGGGTATTGAGTGAGCTATACAGCATCCTTCATTAAACTTAGTGGTCATTAATAATATTACCATGGTGACTGACCCTAGGAGGGGCCAATATCTTGACTCTGTCAGAAGGATTCATTGATCCAGAGCAGATTCATATCGCTTTCTTGCTTTGCTATACAAGGAAGTTAGTACTATATTAATTGAAGGGATTGGTGTTCCTCTCCTCAAGAAAGCATCCCTGATAATCTTGCGGTAATCAGTGTGAGACTCCTGCAGAATGGGTGTGGAGATCCCATTTGACAGTGATTGCATTTACAGAGCATGCACCTAGATCAGGGAGCCATGATGTCATTCTGACACTTAGAATTGGGCTTGTTTGTAAACTGGTTAATCGGGGGCTCGCCCAGCTTAACAGCAATTGATTTGAAGGTATATCCACCTCACTTCCATTCAGTTTCTATATTTGGGCGTCTAGACCAGTCATAATGTTTCCTTTAAAACTAAAATAAGATGCATAGCCCATATTTGTCTTTCCTCGCACTATTGTCATCACTGTTTCGTTAATCTTCAGGTGAGTAGAACGAGTACCAACCATCTTATTGATATAGGCAATGGCTATTGTGATAATATCTATTCTTAGTAGGTAACACCTCACAGTACCAATCTGGAAAAGCTTGCAAATGTTTTGAGCCCTATAAATGCTGTTAATAGTTCAAGGTAATATATATGGAACTTTTTATAATTACATACCAATCAGTTTGAGAAGCAACAGATAATATTTCAAGAGCAAGGTCAAATTGTTTAAATCCATTGTGAATTATTGAAATGTGAGCAACCTTTGCAAGTAAATGATTTTGAATTTGATTCCAGTTTTGTTGTATTTGCAATTAAATGATTTTGAATTTGAAATAGTTATACCTCTGCCTAGCCCTTCGGGGAATACAGGCGTTATGTTATTATGGATTTGAATTATAAACTAGTTATGGCCTTGTTATTTTCATTGTTATTCTTTAAGGCTACTGTTCTGTGATCTTTCATCATCTTGGTGTAAAGCAAACCATATTGTACAGCTGGGATGTTGCAACAAGAATACCTAGTAATTAGGCAAACTCTACTATTTGCATTTCCTTATTAGACTTAAAATTCTTTATGAACTGGATAAACTATCTTTTCCTGTCTAAGTGAAATGGCCAACTGGACTGGATCTAACAAAAAATTGCATCGTCTGGATTCTAGGGGGCTCTTTTCAGTTTTGAATATTTATAATAAATCCTATATTTCTCATATCATAGTTTGAATAGTAGACACATTTTCTATACACTTTGCATATGAATCGGCAAAGCATAGAATATTGTGAGAGTATATGACAGAAAGCAACCTTTATGACCTCGGGTGACAGACAACTGGCTTCATGATCCCTGCCAACACACATGGTGCTGTGTCAAGCCTGGAGGCATGTAAACTCTTACAATATAATTATGTTAAACAGAAACTGGGGATATCTTCTAACGTATTTTGTTATGGGTACCATTTAACATGTATTTATTAATTCTATTGTAGGCAAAAATCATTATTATAGCTGTCCTTTAACCAAAGTTAAAGTGGGATGTAACAACATATTTAAGTATCTCCAATTGTCATCTGATTTTGGTAAGAATATACTAAATAAAAATTGTTTTTTTTTTTTTTTTTGACAGGGAAACATGCACCTAACTGTAAGAGATTATTAATTTCTATGGAAATAGGGTTGCTTTCTCTCCAACTGAAGTTCTTATTCAGAAGTTTGAACTGGAAGTTCAATAAAGGGTAACTTATAACCCTTGATCCACCATGTATGGCTGGATTAGTAGTAATATCGTCCAAACTTCAGGGAAATACTGCGATCCACCAGTCCGTACCTGAGCTAGTGACAATCCTGACTTTAGCAACGTTTGATGGCATTGAATTTATCTTTGAGGCTTATAGCCGAACAAATATTTAGATATTGGTGCCCGCTCCATCAGTTCTTTCATTTCCTTATTAAGGCTGGGTCAAAAACAATGATCTTCATGTGATGCATTCATAATAAATTACACACAGTAGTCTAGCTGGGTCAATGTTTAATGTTTAGATTAGAAATGCACTCCCTTGGGAAGCTATTAAACTGTTAAGGCCCTTGTCAATGGACCCAATGGCAGCAGCCACTTTATTCTGCCGCCCCCTGATCCTTTGGTGTCATTTGATTCCACCTTCATTTACTGCAGCCGCCACCCCCTTGTCAATCTTTGGTGGGTTCAACAGGCCACAGATTGTGGGTGCTTCATACCTCTCATAAATGTTGCTTCGCCGGCACATTTAGTTCATTTATCATAATTTTTGACCACCAAAGTGATGTAGCCAACTGCACCCTCAGAGCAGATTCTCAACATTTGAAGGCAATGCTTCAGGTTGGGGTAGGATACCATTTCACTCTCAGTCTTCTTCCGGTTGGACTGTAGTGGAATTCACGTAAATACTAACATAGCATATTTAAGTTAAATTGTATACCAATAGGTATCTAGAATTATTGTAAGTATTTTGAAATTTTTGAAGACCACTAGGTGTTGTCTGTTAAGTAAATAAATTTTAATAGGTGGCATTGAGTAGGCTATTTGGTGTCCAGATTCGTTGGCTTTGGTCACGTGACTCACAGCCTCTCAAACGTGTTCTCCTGGTGCAAGTTTGACTATAGTGTCTTCCACGGAAGCAGGCTTCGCACTCATAATAAGAGTTAGGTTCCAGACTAATCAATTCCACAGCTTACATCAGGTGATGGTGCAGGGATGTTTTTATAACTGAACGATATACCATGGCTGACCTCTCGTGAAAGCTCGTGTGGTGTGGTTCTTTTGTAGTTATGCGGCAGCATAGTTAGTGGTCTCCTGGTTAACCTCTCGTGAAAACTCTTAGAGACTGCTAGGGATCTAGCAGGGATGTGTTTGTAACACTGAACGATACACCAATGGTTGACCTCCCAGTGAAAACTCGTGTGGTGCTGTCCTTTTGTTAGTATACGGCCTAGTTAGTGGTCTCCTGGTTAACCTCTCGTGAAAACTCTTAGAGACTGCTAGGGATCTAACAAGGATGTGTTTGTAACACTGAACGATACACCAATGGTTGACCTCCCAGTGAAAACTCGTGTGGTGTTGTCTTTTCGTAAGTATACGGCACAGTTAGTGTTCTCAAGGTTAACCTCACGTGAAAACTCTTAGAGACTGCTAGGGATCTAGCAGGGATGTGTTTGTAACACTGAACGATACACCAATGGTTGACCTCCCAGTGTAAACTCGTATGATGTTGTTCTTTTGTAAGTATACGGCATAGTTAGTGGTCTCCTGGTTAACCTCTCGTGAAAACTCTTAGAGACTGTTAGGGATCTAGCAAGGATGTGTTTGTAACACTGAACGATACACCAATGGTTGACCTCCTACTGAAAACTCGTGTGGTGTCCTTTCGTAAGTATACGGCACAGTTAGTGCTCTAATGTTAACCTCACGTGGAAACATATTACGGCACTCAAGGTAATTTTAGTAAAATGATCTCAGGTAACGACAAATTGGTAGGTATATCGAGAAACTTACCGGTGTCGATGACGACTCCGCTTTCATGTAGGTATACACTCGATTTACCAGTTCTCGCAGATATTCATTCAGGTCCTCCATTTCCTGGTCTCGTTTTCTTCGATATTTTCCCATTTCGATAAATATATCTGAACTTTTTATCGGAAGCGTGATCAGCGCGCGGCACAAAAAAGTACAATGAATTGACAGATGACAGGATGACGCGCCAGCGAACGGACCACAGATAACATTTTTTAAATTTTATCTATGATGAAGGCTTTCATCTTTAAATAATGTGATTGGCAAGTAGTGCACGAGTGCAAACTACACAGTTTCCATGAAGGCGAAATTATGAGTATAATGTAAGATCCGATGTGTAAAAAAAGCCACACGGTACGATTTTTAAGGGGTGACGCGGTACGTGGGTCTTCGTTGAAATTGCACTTATTGTGTAACATACAAGCTCAATGCCTTTTCATTTTGCAAATTGGAAGGAGTATAGGTAGCAGGGAATTTACCTTCGTAAAAAAATGCTGTTAAAATTGCTTCCAGAAACTGCGGGGTAATTGCGTCAATTACAGTATTAATGGCTTTCATTTTGACAATTCAACAACATTGACAACATTCATTGCGTCGGTTACGCTGTCGAGCAGACAAATTTTTCAAACTTCCTTTAAAATCCTTCGGATTGTGATTTAAAGTGTGTAGCGCAATTGGGGTGCTGGTCAAGTATTAAATAATTATCCAACTTAGGGCTGATTTGATCAAAGTCCGATATCTTTTATCCGTGGAATAAAATTATCGTCTGACAGTTTTTGTATGAAAAAACTGACAAAAAATCAAAATTTATTCGCAGGTTAAGACATACTGCTTACAAAGGTTTAGTAAAATTTGCCCTTACAGGGGGCTTAAAACAGCCACTTTGGCAGAATCATAATAGGAAAATATTATGAATCATCGTAAAATGTCACAAAGTGACAATTCATAATATTATGATCTGCGTGCGATTCATATTACGAAATAATTCATCTGTTAGACAGTTTTCTATGGAGATTCGTAAAATGGTCCACACATTATGAATTGCTTTTGTGTCAAATTAGAGGAATTGCTAATGACAGCAAGAAATTCAGGAAATGAATCGCTTTTAGAGGAATTGCTAATGTGGCCGTTTTAGGCCCACAGCTCCAATAAGTAGTGTTTATATATAGAATGCTAAAAAACGTGTCTGTTTTCGTAGGTATCATACAAAGGTTTATTGAAATCCTAGGCGTTAACAATATTAGAAACGTGATCAATTGTAATGTTAATAAAATGTGTATTTATCTAGGTCACAAAACGGATGCAACAAATTCAATTCATGTAACTAAACAGTACAATTTTTGCGTGCTCAAAATCAGTTTAGATATCTTCGTATACATATAGTTAAGAAGGCTGCATTTAAATTAACTATTTTGTAGAACGTAAGTCAATGAACTCGAGGTGGTACGTATTTGAAAGTGCGACCGTCAAAATATGAGGATACTTCGAAAGTAGAAAGTTTAGTGCAACATGCATAGGATTTAATTGATCCTTTGGTTGTTGGGAATGAGTGAAGGTAGCCATTTTCCTCATGGATAGGAGGAAACGTAGCTTATTTAACAGACGCTGCATACTCAGCATCTTTGTCCCAATTTCTACTTGACGTGAATTTAGGGGTATGAGGAACAGGGTGTAAAGTTCACTCATCCACCAAAGAAAAGGGAGGATCCTCCGTCCAGACGGGTGTTGTGTCTGGCGGGCAACTGTCCAACGATTGATGTTGGAATATAAGTTGATCGAACATGTTTGTAAGTATACTTACCAAGCAGCAGCAGTATGAGCGGGTTCTGGAACTGCTCTATGTACTTCTTCCATAGCGGTTCCTGTTCCTTGACTTGGAACTCGTTGGGGCCGACGAAGTTCATGCGGTCGTTGGCTTCGCGCCATGACAGGCCGCGGCGAACGTCTACGTTTAGACGTTCTGCCACCTGGGGAGAAAGAACAGGGGTTAACAAGATTGAAAGTCTCTAGGCACAGCTTAGACGTACGAACTCTGGTAGATAAAGAGCAACTCGGCCCACATAAGCACGGGCAAAACGCGAAGATTTTGACTGTGTGATTTTGACTCTCGGCGTCCAACCGAGCGTTACGAATCCAACACAATGCATCCCTAGCGGTTGAAAACGCTGGAGTCGGGATTTGTGCCCAGTTGGTGGCAATATGGTCGCCTTTCTGCCACCAACTATCTCTTGCTTTACCATTAAATCAGCTGATGGTAAGCGATGATGTGGTTGGATAGTAAAATTAGTTAAATGCTTTAAATCGAAGTTAAGAAGCTAGAACTGAAAGCCTTGACCTTATTTGAATACCTAAATAAAGTCCTCCTTCCTCGAAAATCTATGTTCCCGATTCCCTTTTATTAAATTATTCCACCAATAACAACAAAGTTTGAGACACCCGCGTCAGATCCAATTAGCTTTAAGCCAATCACGTGCCCCGTTTCAAAGGCCAAGGAATAATTTTTGTATCATGGCTACAAATTCATGGAAATGTCAGAGGTTAAAACAACGGTAGGTAACAGCCATTAATATTGTGATTCCATTAGTTTAAAATGCCCGAAATTATCCAATAGCGGTAATGAAAGTCCGTTCTCTGTTGGTAGACATTAATCATTGTTCGAGTTAACTACTTATGTTACTTTCTACTGCCATTACATTTTATTTTCGGCAGACGGCTTCAATAAATACTATCATCATGCATCAGGCTGTAATTCGTGGATCTTTGACAGTCGTCAGAAGCCCGCAAGTCGGACAACCAGTCTTACCAAGGGGTATTGTTCGCAGCGCTCTGTCTGGTTTATAATTTGGTCTGAGTGTCCTCAAAGCCCGTCCAGTCTGGCGCGATATCGCGGGCGCGACAAGCGTTGCGCTGCCTGTCGCGTCCGCGATATCGCGCCAGTTTGCACGAGTCTTAATGCAACTTTGAGACCCATTACACTTTTCTCGCACTACGCTCCCAATCATTTGCTCAAACACTTTCTCATCAACCACGCTAACAGGACCAAAAAAAAAACTGTCGAAACAAATTGACCAATCCCAACGAGATGTCAGGAGACTGATTAAATCATAACGACCCATTGGATCCAATCACAACCGATTTAGCTCGTAAACGTGTGCGTGCGTGTTCAGGCCGCAATTACCGTTATAAAGATTGCTCTAGAGAGATCAACTAACAATTGAGTAATTAAGCGGACCTACTGTTTTAATAATAGAGATGCTTTGATAGATTACTGTTGCCCGCGACTTCGTCGGCAATCCAGGATGAAAACTAGCCTATGTATTTTAAAAATAACCTATTTATAGTGTAAGTACCTGGTTCGTGCGACCACTGTTCGTGGTCGTGGCCGTCTAGTGCGCGAGATCCCTAAGCCCGGTTGTACACGCCCGTTTTTTTCACCGGACAACGGACAGTTTTTTTCGCCGGTTTCGCGGTGGTGTATGGTTTATAATGATGTGATGTACATTCACCGGACGCCGGACCGATTTCCAATTCATACAAATATGAGAAACACGGTCCGTTGTCAGGTGAATAAAACGGGCGTGTACAACCGGCCTAACTAAAGGCTCCCACAAACAGGCGCGATATCGCGGACACGACAAGGGTTACGCTATATCGCGCCAGTTTTCACGAGCCTTTACTTAATACCTATAGGTACCTATACAGGGTTTATGGGACAGCCCTCCGTAGACTGATGGGATGAATTCAGTATATCATACTAAGACGATCGGTACATGAAATTATTTCAGGAACGTTATGGGAATCCAATAAACCTGATACGTATTATAACCTTACGCGCAATGTATCGTTACCATGGCAAAACCCACGTAGTCGCACTCCCCGTGTCGGGGGGGGCGCGCTCGAGTACTTTAACATCCATTGCTGGTTTTAAGATTTTAGCTGTTTTATTTACATAAATGGAGTGCTGCGTACAGAGAATTTAATTTTACATTGAAATAAAGGAATAGTAACTGAAAAAACGATAAAAA
Source organism: Lithophane leautieri (assembly GCA_949152455.1). Classification (NCBI taxonomy): domain Eukaryota; kingdom Metazoa; phylum Arthropoda; class Insecta; order Lepidoptera; family Noctuidae; genus Lithophane; species Lithophane leautieri. The sequence goes on along the minus strand of OX424472.1, from coordinate 14,924,973 downwards.
AAATGAAAACTTTCCTGAGAAAATTTCCGGTGGAATATGATTCAAAGTAAGGAGCTAAATGCCTCCCGTTAATTTGCGGAGGGCTGTCCCTTACACCCTGTATGTAGGTGTCAATACATAATATGTATGTGTGTATACTATAAATTTGGATGCCTTCAAAATGCCACTAGCAGTTTTTACAAGCAACCTTCATCTGATTTATTATGTAGGTAAATGTATCATAAAAACGTATTAAACTAAATACCTTCGTTAAAGGTATAGGTATCATACTTATTTATTTTAGGTGAAAAAAAATACAAACTACGCAATTTATTACCTTATTTCACGTTACTTGGTTTTCCTTATTGACGTCAAAAGATATTAATAATTTAAACCACATAACGATACACGACTAAATTATGTAGGTACTTAGGTACATTGGAGGAGAACTTGGTGCTTATTACCCGGACTGTCAAGGAAGGGTTATTTTAATACCTACATACAAGTCGAGATTATTATGAAGAAGGTCTAAAAAGGTTGCTTAATATAGTTTTTGTTCGAGACATCTCCTCTTAGGAAGAATCCGGCTCGAAGGACCAGATTTTATAATCCAGGTCCACTCACTATTTAAAACCCATTATATCAACAAAAACTATCAATAGTTTTCAGAAGCAATTGCCCCATTTTACAGTCGAGTGGTGCCAACTCAACGCGTGTACATCACACGAAGCTTCAGTAAGAGCGATCGCGCGAGTATAATTATTATATATTTATGACTCTTTGATCATTTCCAAACAATCTTCACTTAATTACGCCTCAACGATGCTGAAAGGATGCTAAGATACATTTACGTTTTGATTGTTAATTCAGCTACAACTAGCGGGTTATTCCGTTTATCCACCCCAAAAAATCGGCTTATTCCACAATTCCCCCCTAGGGGGAAAAGCGGAATCTATAAAAAAAAAGTGTAGAATTCCCCCCTGATAATCCCCATAGGGGGGAAAACTGGAATCGAAAAAAATACTTAATCCACAGATCCCCCCTGAAAGTATCCCTCAAGGGGAAAACTGGACACTTAAAAAAAAAAGTCCTGAATTCCCCCCTGATAATCCCCCCTAGGGGGGAAACCTGGAATCGAAAAAAATACTTAATCCACAGATCCCCCCTGAAAGTGTCCCTGAGGGGGAAAACTGGCCTCAAAAAAAAAAGTCCTAAATTCCCCCCTGGTAATCCCCCTTACGGGGGAAACCTGGAATCTGAAAAGCCAACGTCCAGAAATCCCCACTGAGGTTCTTAAAATTTAAGGAGTGCTTCTGCTAACAGATCTGGGCGCCCAAGTAAATTTAAAAAAATACTAGAATTAACTAAAAAGTACAATATAATACATATTCATTAATCAGTCTTTTTACACAGAATTATGTATTGATTTGTACGCTCTCAAAGTAAATAAAAAAAATATTGTAAAAAGACTGATTAATGAATATGTATTATATTGTACTTTTTAGTTAATTCCAGTATTTTTTTAAATTTACTTTAAGAGCTTAGAAATCAAAACTACAAATAAGGGGGAAAAGTGGAATAATCCAAATTGATAAGGGGAATTTCAGGATTTTTTTTACATTAGGGTCCAGTTTTCCCCCTTGAGGCAGATTCTTTCAGGGGGGAAAAGTGGAATAACTCAAAATGAAAAGGGGACTTTCTGGATTCCTTTTACATTAGGGTCCAGTTTTCCCCTTAAGGCAGATTCTCTAAGGGGGGAAAAGTGGAATAACTTAAAATGAAAAGGGGACTTTCTGGATTCCTTTTACATTAGGGTCCAGTTTTCCCCCCTGAGGGGGATTCTCTCAGGGGGGAATAGTGGAATAAGCCCAAAAAATCCACCCTATGGATGACAAGAAACGTATGTCCGAGAATCCACCCTAAGCCTATAAATTCCGTGTATCCAATTAGGCCTAGTAGCCGCAGTACATTTCTGAGATTCTATATCCTTGGTAGATCGATTTATGGTTTTCAATCAATTTTTAGACCATGGTTGGCGATTTGCAATCGTCTAATAAAAAAACGTATTGTCTCGACCCCAAATAAATTGGGATAAGAGCAAGAGAATGGTGATAATGATGATGATTGGCGATTTTCAATTTATAAGTATCCGATTTATCTGATTCGTTTACGTCATACCTAGAGAATGAAGAGGTTTCATTTTGCTATAGAGTTTTAATCCTACCTTACTACCACGATAGTTAAGCTTTTTTATAGAGATTGTGCTCTACTAGGCTAGGCTTATGAAAAGCCGAAAAAAGCTTTGTGCTTTTCCGCCGAGAGCACCTTTACAAATGCCGCCAGCGCTGAAATCGTTAAACTTACATAATTATTATGAATGAAAACTTACATATTAGGTAAGTTTTTATGAAAACGGTTCAATAATTTGTATGGAAAGTTATTATTAATCAAAGTTTGTATGATTAACATTGGAGCCGTAAGGAACCTTAAACGAAAGTCATCTGTTATCAAAACCAGCACGCGTAGTGTGACCACCACACCAGAGATACACAATCACAATCCGTCATTTTGTTTATTTCTCCTGTCGACAATTTCCGTTTCTATTGTGGTCATGCTACGCGTGCTGAAATGTTACTAAAACATATTTTATTTCAATTAACGTTGGAATAGTATAAAAGTATCGTCACTACTCCCCTTGTACAAGAGGAGCAATTCCCGTAATTTTTAAAAACATTCGCATGCTGTCAAAAATACAATTAATTTACCAACATTTTTGACAAGTTTGACAGATTGCGACGTGAATGTGAACGTTTTTTACGTACGAGAATTGGCCTTCAGCTAGAGTGGCGACTACGCTGGATTTTCAACATTTTAGAATGAAAATTATCGTTGGTCCAGTGCCCAGAGTGACATTTTCCAACCATAATTTTAGTAATAACATAGTTAAAACTATCAACCAGACAGACACACAGACGAATCTACTTTCTTATTTGTATGTAGAAGGTATTGTGTGATTTGCGTCACTGACGATAGAATAGGTATACAGATAAAATGAATAATTTTATTTGTACAGTTTGTTGTGCAGAACGAGAGCCCGATTATGTGACAATATTTGTTTTTCGTAAAGAATTATTGGAGGTATTGAATGAACAAATGTGGTAGGTATATATTGGACACCTACTTATACTCCATTTGAAATAAGATTAGACGTATAAATAAGCATTTTTTACAGTCCGGTCAACCGATTTTGACTTCTATTGCGTTGGTGGCATGACAAAATGGCAGCTGCAGTAGACAGTTGGTATTGTGTAACCTTTTTTGATTTTAAGGTCATTCTTATGCCTACGGTATAGAAGTCAAAATCGGTTGAACGGACTGTAAAAAGGTTTGTTTACATGTCTTATCTTATTTCAAATGGAGTATAGATAAGTAGGTAGTTACTTCTTAAGCATAGGTACTTACTTATCCCTATGACGTAATGACTTGGCAAAAAAGGCAATACAAATAGATCTTTTCCCGTGGCTAAGTAATAACAGCCGCACGGGTCGATCCATCAGGTTAAGCTACTCTTGCCGGGGTTGGTCTGTGGAAGCGTGACCATCTTTACATATCGAGACTCCTCCGTGCCTCAGAAAGCACGTTAAGCCGTTGGTCCCGGCTGTCATTCGTGGATCAGTTTGTCAGTCGTTACGGGTCGTCAGAAGCCCGAAAGTCTAACAACCAGTCTTACTAAGGGATCTGTGCCAAGGAGTATCGTATTGTCCAGTTTCTGGGTTGTGAAGGTCAGATAGGCAGTCGCTCCATGTAAAATATTGGTATTCAACTGCATGCGGTTAGACTGCAGATTGATTAAAAGTCAAAGTCAAAGTCGTTTTCCCTTCATCATCATCGTCAGCCTTGTTCCACCCTTTTGTGCCATGCTTCCCTGGTCTGTGCGAGTCTCATCTAGTCTTTTCCCTTAGTATAGGTACAAAAAATAACTTGTTCAAACAATATTTAGAAAGAAATCGTTTAATCCGAACTTGGCTCTGATCACAGAACAAAAACCCCGATTTAGAGAATCCACAATTCGCCACGTGTGTGTGAAAAAAAAAGTGTCAAAATAGATTCAAGCAAGTCACACTATTAGCGACCGGTTCTATTCAATTAAATAACATACAATTTCCGGAAATAATATGTAAATAACAGATGTTTTTTTTAAACCTGTTTTTCGCAAAAGCCTATAATTAAGACGAGTATAAAACTATCTGAGTTATTTCACACAGATTTCTGCCCGCGATTTCGTCCACGTGAAATTCTATGTACCCCCGACCCACTGCGTCGCATCGCATCGCCCGCTCGCGCTATTACTTCGTTTTGGCTTTAGTCTTTCTGCCTTTTTTTCTTTTTGCTCGGCTCCTAAAGTTCGTGTTCGTAGCGTGATGTTAAATAACCTTTAACCTTCTTAAAGAATTAGGATATCAAATGCAAAAAGTTTTTTTCTAATCCGAATGGTAGTTCCAGAGATTCATAGCGCGTTCAAACAAACAAACTCTTCAACTTTATTAACTCGTCAAAATTTCAGGGTCGGTCTCCGTAATGCAAGTTTTTCATAATGTATCGGTATATCGATATTTTTTGTTCGATATATCGATATTTTTAGGCGATATTTATTATTTCGATGTATCGATATAAAATATCAAGTATCGAAAATGTATCAAATACGATATTATATCCAATAGCAACACCGTTGTCGCCACTGATTAAAACCGCTGGAATTGTAGAGCCGTAAAAAGTAAGATTTTTTTCCTAATTTGGTATTTATTATTTATTATATTTGGTATTTACTTTGTGAAGTATAATATTATTATTATTTTAACTATTGTGAATTGGACTATGTGCATCATATTTTTTATTTATCTGGCAGTTTGAATACTATAGGCGGCCTACCCAAATGTCCTTTCTTTGGTATTGTTCGTCGAGTCGTTGAGTTAAATTTGGAGTTGAGCTGCACGATTACTGACAAATGCGTGCACTGACTGGACAGGTCCACTCAATCTGTGTGGTTCTTTCCTCAAAAGACCATTTCAGACACAAATCTACATGGTCCTCAAATGATCTGACCAAGATTATGTCTAGACTTTAAAAGAGACTGTGACCTCTGAGTTTGTTTCGGCCTTTCTTCTCAGAGTAGTCAGATGGGAAACGCCGACCTCATCTAGTTTTAAAAATGTGATTGACGTGTAAAAGTGTTTGTACAAACCTACTTACAGAAATAAAAATCATTTATCATCATTTATCATTTATAATATGAATGAAAAACAAATACAATTGAACTTCACAAATATTTTTCAAATATCTATTATAAAAAATAAAATTCACAGATATATCGATTTTTTTTTCCATATATAGAAATCGATAGTTTTTTTTTTTTTGTAATATCGATACGATATATGTCGATACTTGTTGGCATTTCTTTCATCCCTACAGTGACCCCTTAAGAGTATGCTCATGCATTCAATTTCTCCCAAAAGAAGTAAAGATTATTAAGTCTTATCCCCACAAAGAAATGGATGGGTTTTTGATGTAAATTCGATATGAAAAGCTATTTATTATTCTGATGTTATTAATGTAAAAGCTTTCCATATAATCGATTCTATATTTCATATACGAAACAAGGTCACAGATAGTCTTAAGTATCCAAATAAAGGTATATTGAATGTCGTTCATTTCGTTGTACCTATTAGATAAGCCGCTTCGAGATACAACAAATTACTAAAAAATATACCATACCAGTACTCATATAGTGACCTTATTAATGATGTTCTTCAGAGCGGTCAGGCGCGTAGTGCTCGCAACCGGCATGTGTGTATAATCAGGGGGCCAAGTCTACTAATTTACAAACGTGTCAATGGTCTCACAATGATGAGTTTTTGACAGATATTGTATGATACAGATTTGTCATACAATATCTGTCTAAAACTCATCATTTTGAGACCATTGACACGTTTGTAAATTAGTAGACTTGGCCCCCTGATTTATGAACGTAAACGAAGGAAAAATTATATGTAAGGATCGTAGCAGGTGGCGTTCTGTCCGCTGGAGACGCCCTGGGCGTCGGGAATCCCAGGCGGATTCCCGGCCACCATAGGCGCGGGCTTGCGGACGGCGAGCAACGGGTAGTTCGCCGTCCGATAAGGACCAGGCCCGGGTCGATGGCGCGTCGTGTAATTAGCGGGGTCCGCTAGAACCGATGCCTGCCAGGGTTGCGGGAAAGTCCGAAAAGGATATCGGGACCTTGGCAACAGGCAACTGAAGGAACACGGGTGGGTTTTAGTCAGTAAAAGTCTGACACGCCCTTCCGCTCCGCCCAGAGCGGGAGAAGTCATTGGATGATTTCCCACGCTCAAAAAAAAAAAGGTGGCGTTCTGTAGTTTCTGCCTACCCCTGCCTACACGGGGAAGAAAGCGTGAGTGTATGTATACCCTACCAACATCTACAAACGATACCCTTGAAACGAAGCATCATTAGTCTTCAAACAAAAGTCCATCGCATCAAAATTAATTACTACCGTCACAATTGAGATGCAAACAGCCCATTAGAAGTAGGATTTAATGGCAACATGGGCTCATATAACCTAATAGTTATGGAATCTGGGTCAGTATGCAAATAGGCTTTACGGATAAAACCTCTTGACTTTGATATCATCTCTGCTTTCTATAGCAGCTATGATGTTGAGTGAATAGCATCTGATATTGATCAGTCAGACCAGTCTTACCTAGGGCTATCGTATTACCCAGAAACTGGGTTGTGGAGGTCAGATAGGCAGTCGCTCCATGTAAAATACTGGTATCGGCTGCATCCGGTTAGACTGGAAGGCGACCCCAACATAGTTGGGAAAAGGCTAGGCAGATGATGATGATTCCGCTTTTCTATTCCTAAAGATTCATAAAAAACCCTGCAAGAAATCGACGTGTTTCACCTCTTAACGAGGCATCCTCAGAAGTCAGGATGACAATTGATTTGCAACGAACCCGAACACGACGTGTTGTCACGCCGAGAGCCGGACGCAGAGTCAATTAACTATAATCCTTACTTAATATTATAAATGCGAAAGTAAATCGTGTCTGTCTGTTTGTCGCGCTTTCACGCCAAAACTACTAAACCGATTTAAATGAAATTTGGTACACAGATAGTCAAGAGCCTGAGAAAGGACATAGGCTACTTTTTATCGACATACCACGCGGGCGAAGCCGCGGGTGGAAGCTAGTTAATTATATACTAGTCATTTGACTCCACAGTCTGAACGCTTACCTACAGGAATCAGGAATGTATCGCTTCCCGACTTGATTGCACTACGCAGTATCGTTATCAAGTCCCCCTCAATTCTCGTTAACGCCCGGAAAATACACATACATATTTTATATACCATCATAGCATAGTCAAGATCATTTTTTGTCCCTCAAATCTTCACGTCAAATGAATAACAGACTGGCTCTTCACTTATTCATCAGGAGAAAAGGAGGCAGGCTATTTCCAGTTATTTTGTTTAAATACTTCAATGTTCATGTAACTTTCTAAATATTTGGCAACGTCTAAGGACCACGATTCCAGGATGAAAAATAACATTATTATTATCTAAACAAATTTTGACGCAAAAACTAAGTATGTTTCTGAGCCAGTGAGCATGAGGTCACATGCACAAGATCCCTGCAATCAATCTGCCTAGCCTTTTCCCAACTATGTTGGGGTCGGCTTCCAGTCTAACCGGATGAAGATGAACACCAGTATTTTACAGTTACTGGATAAGATTGATAACACACCTTGGTCAGACTTTTGGGCTCTTGACTACCCGTAACGACTGTCAAAGATCTACGAATGACAGTCGTGAAGATCCTTGCTTATATAATCGTAAAATTCTAAACCTAATGACGACAAACAGCCAATCGTTCAAAGGCGACACAACCTATTTTCTTCTACTCTTTAAACAAATTGCGTCCCATACAGCCGCGCGTTCAATCAATAAATCGTTAACAATCGAATTGGGACCGTAGTGTTGTGACAAAGTGATGTTACATTTCATCGATATTTTATAATGATGTGAATTTTATCCATATGGGCGAAGACATCTGTTATCTGTTTATATGTAAATGTCGTTCCTCTGTTTAGGGATATTGACGTATGTCGGATGTCGGACGATTACTGTTATGTGTTTACGTTTAATTATGTGAGTGGTGTGACTTTTAGTGATATGGATTGATAAAATTATGACTGGTATTCCCCGAAGCGGTAGGTAGAGGTGTCCTAGGGGCCCCGACTCCGTGGGTGCTCGGGAGCTCCAGCACCCACGAAAGATAAATAATGGGCACAGGGTACCCATGAGCATAAACGAGATGAGGAAAACACGGCAATTTGTTTATCCTATGTGTGCGTTATTGCATAGATTTCCATACGTTTTATCGTCGCCAATAAACTGTCCGTCGCGTCGGTCTGCTCTACGCCTTAAAATCAGCCGCCGCGTGGCAAGACATCTACTTACTTACGTTAAGGCCGTACCCGACCTCAGATTTTATCTCGCTCGCACTATACTACTCGCGGCCTGAATGAGAGCGAGACGGAGCGGGGTGCTGGCGGCTTTCAAGCCTCGCAAAGTTTAGGTACCTAATTGCTTTTAACGGTGAAAAAAATAAATAAAAAAAAAACATAAGACCTCGTTTATAGTTAGTTCAGTTATTATGCAAAATTTCATGATCTAATTTGAAGTATTTTTTGAGGCGCCACTGCTTTAGACCCAAACTTCCTTCTGCCTGTACGCAAAAATAAATGAGCATATGTGACGGTGCAATTATGCATTATCTGGGAAGAAATCTATACCTCAGGTTACTACTTAAAATTTCCTAATGGACGGACCCAATCAATCTGCCTAGCCTTTTCCCAACTATATTGGGGTCGGCTTCCAGTCTAACCGGATGCAGCTGAATACCAGTATTTTACATAGAGCGACTGCCTATCTGATCTCCACAACCCAGTAACTGGGTAATACGATACCCCTTGGTAAGACTGGTTGTCAGACTTTCGGATTTCTGACGACCCGTAACGACTGTCAAAGATCCACGAATGACAGCCGGGACCAACGACTTACCGTGTTTTCCGAGGCACGGACGAGTCTCGGTTTGTAAAGATGGCCACCCATCCACGGACCAACCCCGGCAAGCGTAGCGTAACCTGAAGGATCGACCCGGTGCGGCTGTTATTACTTAGCCACGAGCTCTTCGAATGGACGGACCTAATGACACTACCTAACCTGACCCAACACTCAGCCGTTACCAAGGAGTAGTTTACCATGTAGATTCATAACTATTTAGATAATTATGTTTTCTATTTAGATAAACAATAAAAGGGAATCTCTAGTTTAGTAAAGTCTTTATGAAGATAAATGTTATCTAAGCCCACTTGAATGTCTACTCATATGGCAAGATAAAGACATTTTGAGTCATAATAATAATAAAGGAAATTATCATTAGCAGTCGTTAGAAGTCAAGGAACGATGACAGCTTGAGGGATTCATGATGTTGTAAGTAACTCTTTCTTTGTGGGTTCTTATCCACGCAAGGTTGGTGCAGGTCGTCTTGAATTTTTGATAAATGAGAATGCCGAATACCGTTGGTCCTGGCTATCATTTGTAGGTCTGACAGTCGTTCGTTACCTACGGGTAGTCAGAAACCCGAAAGTGGGAAAACCAGTCTTACCAAGGAGTATTGTATTACCCAGTAGCTTGGTTGTGAACCCTAACATAATTGGGAATAGACTAGGCAGTCCTCCGCCACGTCTGTCTGTCGTCCTGTTCGCGATAAACTCAAAAACTACTGCACCAATTTTCATGCTGTTTTCACCAATAGATAGAGTGGTTCTTGAGTAAGGTTTTAGTACATAATAACCGTCATTCACGTGGGCGAGTCCACGGGCATCAGCTAGTATATTATGTAAGACAACACTTATGCCGTGGTAAAAATTTTGATTGTCCACTGGCAGAGCTGATCTTTTCAGTGTCCAAACTAGAATGCGCCACGCGAACATTGAAGTCATCCCTAATTATTGGCCAGATTAATTTATAAATGTTTAAGTTATTAAGTTTAAGCCGTCGAGTCTTCATTACAGCATTTCAGCATAGTAAACTGAAGAATCGGTAACCTTACTAACTAGCTGCGCCCCGCAGTTTCACCCGCATAAGTCTCAATCCCGTGAAAATATCGGGATAACAAGTATCCTATGTCCTAATCCAGGTCATGGTCTACCCATGTGCCAAATTTCATCCAAATCTATTCAGCCATTTCAGCGTGAAAACGTAACAAACAAAGAAACAAACTCATTTTCGCATTCATAATATTAAAATTAGGGTTAGGATGCATTGCTTTTCTTTTCTAGTATAGTTTATGATTGGATTTTTCATTGCTGTAAATAAACAAGCCTTGGAGCGTGAACTCGCTAGGTCGTCGTTGCCATAGCACGTAGGTACTGACCTTTCAATAAATAATTGAGTCAACACCTGGTTACGTATTATTGCCCCAAGATGCTCTATTTATTTGTACAGGAAATAGCGTCTGTAAAATCAATAGGTATGGTTTGTGGCCGAGAATCGTATGTGGAATATTATTTTATTAAGGTCATAAAAGGCCATTAGACTCGTAATAGTAGGTAAGCTGCTTTTATTATACCTATAGCTTGGGAGTAAAATCACAGAGATATCTAAAATCACACAGATATCTAAAATCACACAGATATCTCAATTCACACAGATATCGAAAATCACACATAACTAAAATCACACAGATATCTAAAATCACACAATATAGTCTTCTTCATCTTTCTTTCTTTTCTCTTTCATCATCTTTTCGATTCGATGGCAAAAGTAAAAATATTTTATTATGTAAGATGAGATGGGCCCAGTAGGTGGCCACGCCAAACGCGGCATCAGTGTCCTCAGAAATGCAGGTATATGGACATTTTGGACACTCCAGCATATGGACAGCTAGCTTCCGCCCGCGGCATCCCACGCGTGCTTTTTTGATAAAAAGTAGCCTATGTCCTCCCCTGGGATGTCATCTATCTCCTTGCCAAATTTTAATCCGTTCAGTGGTTTAGGCGTGAAAACGTAACATACAGACAGACAGAGTTTCTTTCGAATTTATAATATTAGTATGGATGGTTTCGTCAGGAGCACCGGAATTCGCACTGGGTGTCGGTTGGGTCAATAATCCCCCATTTCAAAAGATTGTGCTTTTGCTTCCAGCGGCCTTCTTCGGTCCACAGTCGATTGATTGCTTTCTATATAGGCCGATGCAAGTCACGTCCGGCCGGCAGGTGCTCCTGGGGCTGGACGGAGTTGGGTGATGATGAGTGCCGTCTTTCTTACAACTTTATTATCCTTACCTATGGCGGTTGGAAGTTGACAATGAATGTTGAGAGGGTTTTCGAATCGCCATCATTAATTCATATTCTAGAACATTCATTCACGAAGGTTTGTGTGTATTATATATTAATATTTGACTTATCTCGTTCTCTGCTAAATCTGCAGAGAACTCTCGATGTTTTGACATGTTGCTATTGCACTCGTGCGAAATATTTGCAGCAATTACGATATTTTTAAACTTGTTAGTTTGTTCTAATCTTACCTCCTCCCAGGCCAGTATGGAGCTCTCGACGGCGCTGATCCACATGTCGCCTGCGCCTGCGTTCACGTCGATCAACCCACGCCGCCCCCCGCCCCCCTCCTCCGTGGAATGCTGCAACAAAAAGTTTGAATGTCACTAATAGAAAACCAGAGACATTATAGAGTCAAACTATAGTGTTTTTTTTTTTGTGTGTCCAAGTTGGTAAACAGCAATTGAACAGAGTTTTCGCGTCAATGATAGGTTTAGTTCGGAATTAAAGTTTGATCTTTGTAACAAATAAATACGCTATGAATTACATGATAAAAAAAACTTCGAATTAACCACGATTTTTTTCTAAATTGCAACTCGGTGCGCCAAGTTTAATTTTTTTACCAAAAATGGAGAAGTCCAGACAAATATTTATATTATACTGTGCAGTCATCAACGTTATCGAGAATTTCGGAAGAAAAGACATGTTGCGCCGACCCCAAATAAATTGGGATGAGGGAGAATGCTGATGATGAATCATGCGCATAATCTTATCTGGTATAGGATTCCCCAGATTGCGTGTTTAACTTAACTGTATTTAATAAGTAGGTACGTGCCTTCTCTTATCGCACCGTAAAGTATTTCGACAAAAAACAAATAAGTACCATTTCATTGCGTGACACATGTCATGCGACATGTGACAAAAACATGGGGGGAAGTGTACTTCAATTCAATCAAATTAATGAAGTATTTTTCTAAGTAAAAACATAAAAGTTTTATCGATAGCGTTCGTTAGGTTTCTTTCTAACTATAAAAATAAATAAGTAATTACTTTTAAATAAAAACTTTCTTTTATAATCTACTAGATGATGTCCGCGACTTCGCCCGCGCTTTATTATATTAATACTAAAACCTTACTCGAGAACCACTCTATCCATTGGTGAAAACAGCATGAAAATCGGTGCAGTCGTTTTTGAGTTTATCGCGTACAGGACGACAGACAGACGCGGCGGAGGACTATGTTTTATAATATGTATGGATAAGCAAAGAGAAAAGAGAGAGAGAACTATGCTTAAGAATAAATTCGTTTCTAGAGATCACAGGTTTCGACATAGCATCCGGAAATAGAGATGAAATATTTTTTTAAGCTGGCAAAATAAAGACTAGGTTTGACAATTCAAATTGTGACGTTGCAGCTGTCAAACTAACGTCAGTTGCGTTCCGGTTTATGAGATTTCTTTACAATAGCCTAACATTTCAATGAGAAGCTTGTACGAAATAACTGTTCAGGGTCTCAAGAGGTCACAGGTTTCAAAGTAGCATTCTGATATAGAATTATCATACAATCTTCTAAACTAACAAAATAAAGACTAGGATTGACATTTCTAAAATTGCGACGTCTCAGCTGTCAAACTAACGTAAGTTGCGTTCCGTTAGTTGAGATTTGTTTACAATAGCCTGACATATCAATGAGAAGTTCGTACGAAATAATTCAAGGACCTCCTATTCCTACTTTATCTTACCTACGAGCTGTGATATGCTTACGATATAAATAGACGACCATATTAAAATATCTTAGGACTAAAGCCGCGTTCACACTATACGAATTATCAGCCGCCGTCTATTAACGAGAATTACGTAGTTTACTGTTCGTCTATACATATTAAAGTTATCGTCCACATCAAACCGACAACACGCTATCACAGAAATCCCATGTATCACAGTTGCCGATTGTGTGCCTGCTCAAAATCAGCGGCTGACTATTAGTTTTCTGTGAACGCAGTCTTAAAATTCAACACATCCTCAACACTATCGATAACGAAACACAACAGGTGCCGTATTATGCCACCATTTTTCCAGTGCGAGAGAGGGACGGAGCTACACAAGGCCGCTAGCACTATCCCGTTTTCGCAGTGGAATAATGATGGCATTAATACTTCATAATACTACCCCAGATAACGAAATAACTGCGATCCTGAGAACATCTTGAGAAACATTGTTGACCGTGAGAATGCACCGGAAGCCGGTTTAATTTATACCAGTTAATTACTAGCTGCGCCCCACGGTTTCACCCGCGTAAATCTCGATTCCGTGGGAATATCGAGATAAAACGTATCCTATGTCCTATTCCAGGCCATGGTACCCATGCGCCAAATTTCATCGAAATCCGTTCAACCGTTTTAGCGTGAAAGCGTAACAAAAAAAATTATAAACAAACAAACAAACTCACTTTCGCAATTATAATATATGATGATTATGATGATGATGATGATAAACCCGATTGAACAGCTGCTTATCGACCGGTTTTATAGGAACAGCTTATCAATCAAATAGAAGATGGGCTAACAATTTTCTTGTTCAATGAATAGTCTATTAAATTTTGCACAAAACTTGACACATCTCCCGAGCACATTGTCAATATCCATGGATAATTCACCAACAACATAAACTAAGTAACTTCAAGCTGCAAATACATCAATAAACCTCAAAGTAAAGAAAACACTGAATCTCATAGAAACTCGACAGAAACCTTTGAAAATCCCAAAACAAAAAACAAACAAAGTCCAAAAGTTTGGTCAAAAACCCAGAGAAAACTTAAAAAATACGCACCAATTTCACTGAACAACCTGCAAAAACAATAACTGTTGCTATCCCAAGTATGTGGACGCGAAAAGACGACAAAAACGTATGTTTTTATATACGAGGTTAAATGCTAAAAACACGTTTGCACGCACCGTTGAGCAACTGAGACTGATCGTAAATAATTACTGGTAAATGAACGATGGCGCCTTTATTCATGACGTGTTCGAAACGCGGAATAATCAACGGGCTTGTAGTAATATTTGTAACGTTAAATAAGTTAGCTAATGGGCATGAGCAGACGGAAAATCATAGTTTTTCTCTGAGCAGCAGACACGCTTTTGGCTTGCAGTAGTCAACGGGATACAGGTTACGGCTCTCGCAAATTGGCAAAATTATGAAGTCTTGGGCTCAGGTATTCTGGAGGAACTATGGACCAAAGTTCTTAAAGAATTCCTGCGAAGTCTCTGGTCTCTGATATGGGAAGAATGGGGACAAATACTGAAATGACGGCTGATAGAGATGTATGGAAGAAGTTAGTAACGTGCTGCATCCACCCAAATAAGAGAGGAGAGGGAAGATTATTTCCTAGAATCCTGAGAAGTATTGTAAGGGCTTTTGGGCACACCTCTTCGCAAACCCCTCTTTAAGATTAACAGACCCAAGCATTCCCACAGAGTGTCCATACTTGCAGTTGTAAAAATAACGACTGTCTAAAGTCTGTATTTTAATTTCGTAGACCAATTTGACATTTCAAGAGATTGCTGTCTTTTTTTTCAATTTCATTTTGACATTTGCACCTGTCAAATTAGACTACGAGATTAATTTAAAAAAACAGACTTTATGTGAAGCCATATATCTAAAGTATAAAATTATCAGTATTATAAGCTCCCGTTTAGCTGACTGGTTCTGATTACTAGCGCGACGTGTGTTTAGCCATGCGAGAGCTTTCGATAGCTTGCAATGCTCAGTACCCGTTTTAGACTTATAATTTACTAGATGATGCCCACGGCTTCGCCCGCGTAGATGTCAGTTATTATACACTAAAACCTTACTCGAGAACCACTCTATCCATTGGTGAAAACAGCATGAAAATCGGTGCAGTCGTTTTTGAGTTTATCGCGAACAGACAGAAAGACGCGGCAGAGGACTTTTTAAAATAATATCACACCTGTATTCCCCGAAGGCGTTAACTGAGGTGTACTCAGGTGAATTGAGACACCCACATTATGCTTGTGTATAAAGTCCTACATAAAAAGACCACTAATGAAAAATCCCAAAAACACTTTTCCGAGCTGAGGATCGGAATGTCGGTCCCAGGACTCTTGTGCTTACACCAATAGTCCAACGAGAACCGCACTTATCAAATTTTTGTTTCAGTGCTGTTAGTGGAAGTGCTCAAGTGCGGTTCGGAGAAGTGCTGTTGAAATCAGTGCTAAGAGTGGAATACCTCGATCATTCGATAGGTAAGGGAAAACAATATTGCGGCTTATGAAAGAATTCCTCGTTTTGAAAAAACAAGTGAATTGAGAATTGAGGTTTCAGTATTGTTATACCGAAATCCCACGATCCGCGATTTTGCGGACGGACACCGACGAGCCCGGAAGACGGACCGTGGGAAGGTGTACGTGCGGGATATCGTAGATATCGGAAGCGCCTCGGTGCGCGGTGCGTGGCGGTCTGGGGTCGTCTGCCGTGCGTGTCCGTCTGCAATATTGCCGATCGTGGGATTCCACCCTTACAGCCTCAATAGTATGTCTGGCCTGCCCAAATTAAAGCAAGGAAACTGCTGAAACTTTTACTGATTTCATTCCAGAAGTCCTGGCCCAGCCGTTGGGCACACAAAATCTTTTTTTAATTAAGTTTGTTCTTTGTTTTTGTTAGTGTCATTATGGTACGTAGTACGTATGAAACAATATGCCAAATAAAAATATATTATTATTTATTTCTAACAAGTGTTGCCATAAAAAACGGATTAGTAGGAACAGATTACAGATTAGTGACAGCAAGCGCGATTATTCATGCTGATATAAGATTTAGCGTGATAATCGTAAATTCGTAACTGTACTACCTACAGGGAAACAACTACAGATTTTAAGTTTTCACGCTAGACGTAAAACGCAGAACAGGGGGCTTAAAACGGCCACTTTGGGCAGAATCATAATATGAATCATCGTAAAATGTCACAAACTGACAATTCATAATAATAATAAATAATTCACATTACGCAATTCAACTGTTTGACAGTTTTCTATGGTGATTCGTAAAATGGTCCACAAATTATGAATTGCTTTATTGAAGTTTAATGTTAAATTAAAATTAATTATTTTAAATTACGGTTATTTTATTAATAATTAAGTCATTTTCATGCAGCAATATTTACACCAAATAGGATTATATTATGATTCAGCTAATAAGTGTCACCATTTTATGTCAAATTAGAGGAATTGCTAATGACGCCTGGGAATTCAGGAAATGAATTGCTACTAGGGGTATTGCTAATGTGGCCGTTTTAGGCCCCCAGAGCACTTGGCAAACATAGGAATGGTGACAGAAATAGGTGCCCAGGTGGTTGTACTTGCCCGGGCGAACTTCTTCACAAAGAATTCTCTACTTCGCTCGGGCGAGCTTCTTCACAAAGAACTCTCTACTTCGCTCGGGCGAGCTTCTTCACAAAGAACTCCCTACTAGGATAAAAGGTATCCTATGTCCTACTTAACAAACAAACTCACTTTCGCATTTATAAGAATATTATACTACCTGCGCCCTGAGGTTTCACCGCATAAGTCTTTATCCCGTGGGAATATCGGGATAAAAGTATCTAATGTCATTTTCAAGGTCATGGTCTACCCATGTGCCAAAATTCATCCAAATCCGTTAAGCCGTTTTAGCGTGAAAGCGTAACAAACAAACTCACTTTCGCATTTATAATATTAAAGTTAGGCTATAGTTAGGTTGGTTTGGTTAATATAGTTAGGGTTTAGAATAAGAAAACTGTACCAAGAAAGCCACTTCAAAAATATCGTCTCTTATGAACCAAGGGTTTAACATTTCATTATCATTAAACATACCATTAATAAATTAAGCAAGGTGACATCTATTGCACTGCTCTAACTAATCAATAACCCACGGCCTTTTGTCCCAGTGGCCAGCGAAGAAAAATAGGTCATTTCCAACAACATGCATCATTAAAAAGTACTAGAAATGTAACGAAACTTTTCCTTTTTCTCATTAGTACAAAATAATTGTACATTGTTTACTTCCAGCAACATTTAGACTCGATTTTTTTTTCGGTTCGCGGAAAAATTTGTCGGCAAATCCCGAAATAAAACCGTTAACATTTATAGAGGATATTTTCTGGAAAGTACCGCAGTTCTCGATTAAAATATGAGTACCACTGGCGCTGATTAGGTAATTTAATCGTCTGTCAATGTTTTTACAACAGATATCGCGTTACATAATTATCTATTAAATACAGATTGTACTGAAACGGGTATCCTAACAAGTCCTAACTAATATTATAAATGCGAAAGTGAGTTTGTTTGTTAGGCTTGCACGCTGAAACGGCTGAACGGATTTGGATGAAATTTGGCACATGGGTAGACCAACCTGGAATAGGACATAGGACACTTTTTATCCCGGTATTCCCACGGGATCGAGACTTATGCGGGTGAAACCGCGGGGCGCAGTTAGTTGGCATAATTATGTCAATATTTTATAAGCTTTTACCAACATAAATATTTATGTGATTGGATTGGAGCCACGTTAAGAAACAAGTTGACGGAGAGCAATAGCCAATCAAACCACAAGACATGGGATTTGAAAACAGATTAACTTTTACTGAAAGCTTCAGCAACAAAGACAGGAATAGTCCGTTAGGTACCGAGCTATTTACCTCTTTTAAATTAAAAATAAAATACATAAGTACCTCTTAAATGTAATTCGTCAAAGCCTCACTATAGTGAATATTTGAAAACTTGTATGTTTGAGAATTCATGAATAGTTTAGCGTACCTATAGGTACACAATTAGGGTCCTGAAAAAGCTGTCAAATTATTACATGAATTATTATAAATTTCAACATTTGTTTATTTTTAGCTCCGATTATCTTTTCGATAGCCAAATTGTCAGTTGAATCGGTAAACTAATCAGCGCGATTGTTTGTTATTTCAATTCCATGTAAAACTGTTATTTCTTAATACCGCGACCAGTCTATCTATTCATAGCGTTTCCCATTTGTACGAGGAAATGCGTAACTATCGATTCGATGCGCTTACGCGTTCCATATTGCTCAACTACTTGTGTTATCTTCAACATAAGTCTACGTGAATTACGCCACAACACCTCAGATACTAAAACAAGGCGCGTGCTACAATACTCGTATAGTGACCCGACTTGGAACCCAGCCAAGCTTCGCAATGATAAAAAATGGGTAGATAGGATAGGTAATGTAACATCAGCATATCATAGATGTAGCAGCTGTTCCCGCGCATGCGTATGAAATATTCAATTTACTCCGAAGTAGGTTTGCGCTAAGTGAAACCTTCATGCCTGTTTGGTGTTGATTGATTAATAATACAATTCTTTACAGTTGAAAAATCTTGTGTTTTGATGAATTTTTTGTAGAATAAGGCGCTCTTATCTCGTTTGGACGTGTAAGCATAACGAATCTTCACTCCCAGACTCTTAAATCGAGCCACTATGCATTCATGTAGGTATTCATAGGCCAAAAAATCATGAGTCAAAGATTTTTTTTTATAAGTAATGCAATTTTGAAGTCTGGTACTGGCCATCACTTTGGTGTCATTATTATTCAAAATTTGAATTCAATTTCAATTCAAAAAGGTAATAGACCTGTATACAAAAATATTTAGGGTGGCTCCATTTAAGAATCCGAGGGTGATATACGCTCCCTAGAGATGTAGATGAGATACATACATAGCACAGAGGTAGTTAACATTCCTACTATTTTAAAATCATATTCAGTAATTTTTCCTTCCAGGCGAAATTCGAAGATAGAAAAGTAAGTAGTATGGTACCAAGAGAAGAACATAGGGCATTTATAATAAGTTTATAACAAATAATAGTTTTAAAGCAGACGTTGCCGCAGCTAAAGCAATAATAAAATATTATATTTAATGAATGGGATAACTATCCCCGTTGAACCCAAAAGGGACCTTCGATGCCGGTTTAATCCGGGGACGTTTAAGCCCTGCCATCCAAAATCTCCATATCCCTAAAGGCTTACGAAGCGTTACTTGGTTTGGTACCTATACCCAACAAGGGTAGGTCCGTTATGTGCTGTGAAAACCGAACTTAACTTTCATCATAGAATTTTAAAGTGAGTATATTTCTGCAACCTAGAGGGAGCTTCAAGGCTGCAGAAATACCGTATAAAGGCTCCGACAAACAGGCGCGATATCGTGGGCGAGATAAGGATTGCGCTGCCTATCGCGCCTGCAATATCGCGCCAGTTTGCACGAGGATTAAAGTAAAAGAGTTCAGACTGGATGGTACGGTCGTGTACTTGGACGAACAGATGACCGTGTCGTGAAAGGTGCCTTTCCATGGCTACTAAGAAGAGGGGAAGAGGAAGACCTCAAACCACATGGATGATGAGGTCCAGAAGGTGAGGGAGATGGGACTTACGGAAGACGACGCACAAAACTGAAATAAATGGCGTCTCATGATTGGGAAAGCCGAACCCGCGTAACGGGAAAAGGCGAGGCCAGAAGGGAAGATAGATTTTTTTTAAGTAAGTAAGTAGTAAGTGTCTGTTTGTTATGTGTGTACATAAATGGTTAAATATAAATAAATAATAAATAAATAAATAATAAATAAATAATAAATACATAATAAATAAATAATAAATAAATAATAAATAAATAATAAATAAATAATAAATAAATAATAAATAAATAATAAATAAATAATAAATAAATAATAAATAAATAATAAATAAATAAACCTTGTTCAATCTATCCCTTTACTTCTTCATACCGTGACCTACTTCAAGATGAAAAGACCGTTAAGGTGTGCCCAAACATTGAGCGACAATCGTGCGCGGCTGCCGCGCTGTTTGGACGACTGCCGCGCATGAACGCTTCTGTCTACCTGCCGCAAACAAACATTTCTAGCACACATTCGTCAGTAATTGTGTTTGGACGAATTATAAGCAAAGCTACGACACATGCAACCTCTTTCATGCCAACTGAAGTGCGTGGCGTGTCTCGTATGTGCCGCGCAAAGATTCATCGGTTTAATCGCACTAGAGCGCGGCAGAAATGTGTCCCGCAAACGCCGCGTGTTGCTGCCGCGCTCTTGCCGCGCATTGTTTGGACACACCTTTATGAAAACTCATCCCAAAGATTACTTGCCCAATGCCCAATATTATTTAAAACTGTACAAGTAACGCCTGGTGAAAATTAAACAATTAATGTTACAAGCTCTACAGAAAGGGTTACAAACAATTAATGTAATCACAAAGTTTTCACGCCAACGCGAACGAAGCTTTTAATAATTAAAATTAAAGCTCGCGACGTTAACGGAATTAGAGGAAAAACTTGACCGCCTGGAGGGAAATGTTGCCTGGATTTTATCTGCTTCTATAGCATAATCAGCTCAACACCAACTATCGCCCGGAGGACACGGTAAGCGAGAGGGCATGGGAAGCCGTCACCTCCTTCTGCGAAGCAGTAATGCTTGCGGAGGAGGAGGCGGAACGCTGGAGGAAGAGGCAAATGTCGCGCCCTCACGCTCCTAGCCGCCGCAGGAGATGCCCTGGGCGTCGGGAATCCCATGATTCCCGGCCACCGTAGGCGCGGGCTTGCGGACGGTGATCAATGAATAGCTCACCGTCCGATAAGGACCAGGCCCGGGTCGACGGCGCGTTGAGTTCTACGCGCGATTCAAAGAGATTCAGCACAACAGAAGGGATCCGCTAGGACCGATGCCTGCCGGGGTCGCGGGAAATTCCAACTGGGATACCGTGGCCTCTGGCAACTTACAGGCAACTGAAGGAACACGGGTGGGTGTTAGTGAGTAAGAGTCTGACACGCCATCCCGCTCCGCTCAGAGCGATAGAAGCTATTTGCTAATTTCACAACCCAAAAAAAAAAAGCCCTCCACCCTCTGCTGCTACTGCTGATGCTCCCACTGCTGGGGCACAGGCCTCCTCTCTTTGAGAGGGAGTGGGCTGTAATCCACCACGCCGGCCCAGTGCACGTTGGTAGATTTCACATGTCTTCAAATTTTTGTTTCTAGGACATGCCGGTTTCCTCACGGTGTTTTCCTTCACCGTTTTGAGAGCAGTGGTGATGAATATTTACACAAAGTAGCTTCGCCTGCTTGGGTTGAACCCACGACCTACATACAACTCTTAAGTCGGGGCCGTTACAACTGGGCCACCATTGCTCCTTTAGTTTATATCAGAGGTCCAATCCAAGTCAGACCTACACGACAATCGTGGTCGAAAATAGACGCGTCTCGCGCAGACTGGCGCGACGCGACGGGTGTGGCGCTACGCGACACCGGTAATTGTTATACCGTGAAGTTTTCTTAGAAATTCTTTTGTTATAGCCGCGTCGCACCGTCGCGTCGCACCAGTCTGCATGAGGCTTAAATATACTAAAGGGAAGAGAAGAAAAGCGTGAGTTTGTTAGTGTATTGTGCCATTTTATTTTATTGTATTTTTTGTTTTGTTTATTATTTTTAACCGACTTCAAAAAAAAATAGTCACCAATATAAATAAACTTCCTAGCTGCCTGCCTTGTTGGTCTACTGGTCGCAAGCGCTCCTGCTAAGCATGAGGTCCTCGGTTCGATTCTCGGGACGGGCAAAGTGTTTTCATCTGAAATTTTTCAGTAGCAGTCCGGAGTTCGGGTTTGTGCTCGGTTGACGGCAAAAGGCTCGCGCCCTATGGGACTTAAACATAACTGGCGAAATGTGGGTGTCCTATTGCCTCTACCTAACCCTTCGGTGATTACAGGCGTGATGTTATGTAAATAAACTTAATGAAATAGAAAGTAATTCTTTATTAAATCCTTTCTAAGATTTGACTACAGATCGTAGTTGCTACTCTAGATTTCTTATCAAAGGAGTACACTTCTGCATAGTCCTACATAATACTGCCTAATTACTATACATTACTGGGTATTAATATTATGTTTATGACTACTGTTTAATGTAGAGCACAAGCTTTATTATAATCAGTAGAGCATATAATGTGTTACATTATCTCTCTTTACTAGACATGCATGGACCACTAAACTCTAACGTTTTAATTACCTTTTCAAACTAGTGCAATAAGTCTACCTACAGATATTATATACGAAATAAGAAAGAAAAGGAAGAAAGAAAGAAAATACGTTTATTTGCAGCAAACATGACGCTAAGAAATACGAATACACGAAAAATAACAAATTGGGGGAAAATATGCGTCACATTCACGCAAAACGGCCATCGCTCAGCATAATGCTGCGACCTTATGCGAGACAGAGCCCCAGCGCTGGTTTTCAATGACAGCCGGCGTTGACATGATAACGTCAATCGGTGCAGCACACAGTAAAATAACAACAAAATATATTTTAAAAAATTATAAAATATTTAAAAATGTAAAGATTATGTATTTAAAAAGAAATAAAGAAACAAAAAATAATAATTGTACAATAAAACCTAATTATAGTAATAAAATGTGCCCATGTATCCATACATCCATACTTAATATAATAAATGTGAAAGTAACTCTCGTCTGTCACCATTTCATGCCTAAAGGCTGAACACATAGATACCTACACCACGACCTGAGTTATGAGACAAAGTATACTTTGTTTACTTCCTTCTTTTTTGGAGCAATGATGGCCCAGTAGAAACGGCCGTGGTAGTCGTAGGTTCGAACCCTGACAGGCACTTTGCTTTTTGTACCACCACTGCTCTCAAACAATGAAGGAAAACATAGTGAAGAAACCGACATGTCCTAGAAATATAAATTCGAAGACATGTGACACCCACCAACCCGCAGCGGGATCACGCCGCGTCGTGGATTACGGCCCACTCCCTCACAGAGAGGAGGCCTGCGCTGTCCCAGCAGTGGGAACATTAAAAAGGTTGATTATGCATACTTTTTATCCCGGTAGTATGTTCCCGTGGGATAATTTCCGACCTCCACGAAGCTAGTACAATAAATTTATTTCTATGTCATTATCTGCCTTTTCCCAACCATATTGGGGTCGGCTTCCAGTCTAACCGGATGCAGCTGGATACCAGTATTTTACATGGAGCGACTGCCTATCTGACCTCCACAACCCAGTAAAGATTTGTAATACAACTGTAACTCTGAATAAAGGCTATAAATAAAATAAAATAAAGATACCCCTTGGCAAGACTGGTTATCAGACTTTTGGGCTTCTGACGACCCGTAACGACTGTCAAAGATCCACAAATGACAGCCCGGACCAACGGTTTAACGTGCTTTCCACGGACCAACCCCGGCAAGCGTAGCTTAACCTGATGAATCGACTCGTGTGGCTGTTATTACTTAGCCACGAGCACCTCGAAATTTATTTCTATGTATAAGGTATTAAAATTGAATAAAAAATGACCAACTTATTTGCAATGTTAGATAAGTCTTTTATTTATAAAGTCATCTGACTACCTCATAAATTATGAGGCAAATGGCAAATGACTTTTCTTAAAGGTTTAAATTAATGCATTCGACCTTTTAACTTTCAAAAATCATGTGAAGAAAAATCCAGATTTATTTATATGTGTAAATATTAAAAAATAAAGTCGATTTTCCTGTCTGGCTGTGTGACCGTGTTATTCTTCTAAACTACGCTACAGATTTTGATGTGGTTTTCACCATCATTAGAGAATTTATTCTGGAAATTTTATGAATAAAGTAAAGAATTTCAACGTTTTGTCGATTCGTAAAAACCGTGTGAAGCAAGATTTTTCTATTATCATAATCTATGAAGAATAAAATCACGGAATTAATTGCCTGATAAAGTTAATATTAAACTATGAATTAAATCCATACAATCTTTACTGAAAGATAATAGTTATGGTGATAAGATTAGTCTGTTCATTGAACCATTTCATTTTCATTTTGACAAATCCACCACTTTTAATTTGCAAAAATATATTTTTTTTTTTTATATATCCTCTAACGTAGTGGGATCAGATCAGTAAGTATAAAGATTTCCCCTACATACAAACTCACAAATTTTACATCTTTACATTATTTACTAGCTGATGCCCGCGGCTTCTCCCGCGTGGATGTCGGTTATTATATACTAAAACCTTCCTCGAGAACCACTCTATCAATTGGTGAAAACAGCATGAAAATCGGTGGAGTAGTTTTTGAGTTTATCGCGAACAGATAGACAGACGTGGCAGAGGACTTTGTTTTATAATAGGTAGTGATATTATACCAATAAAAAAAAACATTTTTTTCTATTTGTAATTCATATTCTTTGTGGCACCTCTTTAGATCACGTATTAGCTACCCGAATATCAAAATATTTGGCCTAGGTCTTAATTGGGAGGCGTGAAAATTGATTCGCTGTTACAATGTATATTAGATAATATGTATAAATTTAAATGAAAGGGACATTTTAAAAAAAAAACTGTTTTTTTGGCAATGGCTGAATGAGGTCCACGATGGAATTGGCGTACCATAAATCCAAGAAGCTGAGCAAACTGTTAAGTGTATCCATAAATTAATACATTTACATAACAGGTGCATTGCATTGCATTTAAGTATTTATTAAGCAGATAAAGTTTTTATTTGTTTTATTGTTAAAGAATGTAATTTTTTCCTGAACTATCTATAAATTTATTCCTAAGTTTTATCTGCTTGGAATTCATGAACCTATAAGCTTACAACTTTTTTTTTTCATCATAATCCATTTTATGCATGTGATTATACAACAGGAAAGTTGCAATAAAAAATTAATGTTTTCATGAATTACCAACATGCCAGAATAATTCAAAAGCAATAAAAAGTGAATTAAAAATTCCTAAGAAAATACTGCTTCAGTATTTTTTTTTTTGTTAATTTCCTTTTACGGTTGACTAATAAGGATATACAAAGGTATGTGAGCACTAAGGTACTCTGTAGGTACTGTTAGTATAAACAAGTCTTGTGGTTTTGTTAGATTTCAGCCTAAGGGGGTTAACACACTGCCACGCACCACGCAGCGTAGCGCATGAATGCGTGTTCTAACGTTGCTTGTAAGTATCTCCGTTTGTATAGAAAACATGCACAGTCCAACACACAGACAATGCATCCATGCGCGTTCATTTGGTGCGTTGACACGCAACATGCAGCGTGATGCGTGGCAGTGTGATAATCGCCTAAGTCATCATTGTCATAACAAAGTTTGAATGTGGTTTTAATTTCAAGAAGCAACTGTTTGTCTAGCAAGGAAGTTAATTTTGTTTCTTATTTAATCATAATTTGTTTGAACAGATTTTAATACTTTAAAATCATGAATTCAATTTTTTTTAAATTCTATTCTGAACTTTTCATCTTCAACATCAGCCGTGGATAGCTACAATCGACGGTTGAAAATATATCCCTGAATTGCACTGAACTCATTGGTTATTTAATTAGGATAAATACAAATGTCAAGACAGTTTAATGAAAAAAAAACTATTCTTTTTTAATGCATTTTCTATTGACTATTCACTGAATTCATTATTTATTCAAATTGGGTAAATAAGATTTTAAATACAGCTTAAGAAAAAGAAATTTATTGCTATTGGGTTCACATTTTATGGACATACTGTTGAGCTAAGTATTATTTCAAGTACTTAAGTACAAATAATCAAGAAATTATTTCACCAGAAATATTATAAAAGTATGGTCAAAGTATATAAAGTAACTGCAATTACGTGTCGAGGTGAAAGTAAGAGTGCGAAATACGCTTACGAGAAGCGGCATAAAACGAGTTGGCAACGTTACAAATACGAAAGGTCTAAAGAAAGCGACCCGTTGTCGTAAAAATACGAAATATCACCAAACCGTTAAATTATAAAAAGGCCAATCAAAATTCGAAATATAATATCTAGAACTAGAACGATCTAGGTCGTATGCCGCGCTTACGTAGGTCAAAACAGCAGTCGGTAATTCACACGCTGATTCACTGCGGTGTCTGCATCTCCATGACGAACCCAGCAGTTATCTAAGGCGTTAAGATAAAAACACATACGCTACGACTAATCTAAACATTAAAACGCGACAAATCAATAACATCTTAGACAGTACACAAACAAAATCAATAATTTCAACAACGGAACTAACCACACTGGCGGTGTCTTGGCTATCTAGAGAATACTTGTCCGTTTCCTTCCCTTGGTTGTCGTTGGAGAAATTTTCATATTTGCGCGTGGGGCTACTTTTCATCGTTCACACAATGCCTTTCAGCTTAGGCCTCGAAAGACATTTTCACACCCAAGAAGACGACACGAACAATCAACGAATGAAAAATCACTGACAGAAAGTAGCAAAAGCAAACAACTGACATTTCAGAACTAACATATCAATAGCTTTTGACACTAGTGGTGGAAAACTAAACTAAAAAGTTGTATTAGTAGATTTCTTATTTTATTCTTCGACAGAATAGAAATAATATTATTTAAAATAAAAGCCCTATTTATTATTCATTCTGCCTACGCGGTTTTGTTGATGTGATGGTAATAAGTAGTTGCAACCTATTTAGTCGATTACAAATACATGTATACTATATACTTTACCTCACGGCTCACCCCTATGGCGCGTGATAGATGAAAATACGAAATAATGCTAGATGAATTTTGGTTGTTTTAAAAGAATTATCAACAAGTTTTTAATTAGAAGCCTAGGCAGTAATGTAATGGGCTGAAATTCTGCTAATTGTTGATGTATCAAAAAATTCTCACTGTTAATAATTATAACCTAACAACCAACATAAACTAAACTTTCCAAAAAGTAAATCATGGTTACTTACATTAGTTTGGTCCCAGGAATCATTAGGATCACTAAGGTCCCACAGTTGTATTGTCGTATATTCTTTATAAGTTTCATTTTTGGTATTTCTACGGGTCATCTGTAAATCAACACCATTTTGACACTGCAATTTTATTTTCATTTTAGGACATCGTTTTTACAAAACAGATCGTTTATCAATGGTAGTAAGTATACAAAAGAGGTTACACTTTCATTCAATCAAAATAATAACATTCTGTACAGACAAAAGTACTTTTAGGTACCGAGTGTTTACCTACTCACCTAAAATAATCAAACAATAACTTTTATAACATAGTAGGTAACACACTGGACAGTAACATAGCCACAACTGGATAAAATTAGATACTATTAGTAAGTACATAACTTACGTGTTCCTTATCAGTGATCGCACGTAAGTTGGCAGTTTCGTAGTATACGACGAGATAGCTCACACATTACTAATTAGCTTATCAGAATTTCGCAAGGGCTTTCGAGTAATAATGTTTAAATCATAATCGATATTCAATACGGAACTACTATGTAAGTAAAGTATTTGATTTGACATGAGAATGGTGCCTACTTCTCTGTGCTTCCTTTTATGGTTGGTATGTAATTAAGTATTATGCAGATTACGCTGTACGTAATCTGAATAATTATTTCCTTCATATAATTGAATGGAATAACATGGTCAATCCAAAACCAACCAATGTAGAGGGTACACAATTCCTGCTAACGTGAATATTTCTTCAAGGACTTTCTAATTAAACTACAATAGTTTTAGGTCCGCGCGCGGCCCGGCCTCGGTCATACAGGTGGATTAGATAAATTTCCCTCCCTTCAATCGCTCCTTTATTCTTATTTTAGTAATTAAATTAGACATTTAATCTGTGCTATCCATTACCGTACAGGGACATTCATTTTTATTTTCTATCTTTTTGGTGTGAGCGCCGGAATCGCTCTTGCATTCACCACTGCAGTCAATCTCTTTCTGGATCAATTGTGATTTCACTTGCTGAACTACAATTAACTTAAAATTAAAATAAATAAAAAAAGCACCTGATCTAACAATGATTTATTTAAATATTGCCTATAAATAAGATTTACAAAACTTGAAAGCGTTTGTTCTAAGGCTTCAAGCCGTCTTGTAGTCCGAAGCCGGGGCCGGTAGGTTCTTCAGTCAAAGATGTCAGCCCTCCTAGAGGTTCAGAGGCGAATCTTCCACTCCTGAGAATAATAATTGTAACATCTCATCTTGTGGAAATCTTTGCATTTTAAGGTCGTTAAAAATACCTACTCAGAGGCGGACTAAGCTTGTCCCCGCCCGGAACGGCAAAACTAAACGAGGTCCCCATGGTCTTCTCAGTATAATTATGGGGGTCATCGAAAATTTTGACATCCCGCTCGGATAGGTTAGGTTTTCTTTTGTCCATTATATCCATAGTAACCATAATATTATCATCCAAACGAGTGTTATAATGTTGTACTTTTCATTATGCAACTCCTTGCTTTTTCGATCCCTTCCTTACTCATCAAACAGCAACATTGTCACTACTCAATTCGTCGTATCTTCATGAATTTCAAATAAAGAACATTGTCATGCACGCGCGTTTACCACAGCGATACTTTGTTTGTATAAGATACTCAGCAATTAAACTTTCCATGAATTTTACAACATTACAACACTATGGGTCAGAACCCTTTATAGAGGATTCATATCATGGGTGTAGATAGTCTTGTATGTGTACATAATTAGGTCTTATATTAATACCCCTTATTATACAACAGTTGCATAAATAACTATTATGCCCGGTCTGGAGGCCTTCATTTATTAAAGCATCCACTAGATAGCCCCGTTAAGCAGACCACAATCACCTAGGATGACATGTGAGATGCCATATTGAAAAAATAAAAATAAAATAAGTACTACAATGGTATATACCTAGGGCCAGCTTTCGGTTTCTCATCCTTTTTCAGTTTTTCAATTATTTCTTTAGTGTCTTCTAATGTCAGGTCTTCCTGCAAAATTAGAAAGAAAAAAAAACATCAAATACCACCTGTAGTGAGTAGTCTTGTAACTGCAGTTGAATTTATTTATGTTACAATGGAAAGAAAATGAGGAAAATGCCGTGAAGAGAGTTTTGAGTAGAAGACCAAAGAAACAATGGTGCTGATTCTGTTGTTCACAAACTAAACTAAATTCAAGTTCAGTGCATCTTTTTCTTTCTATTTCATTAAGAAAAGGACAGAAGATAAATTTTAGTTTAGTACTGTAAAATTAATCAGCGCCTCACGTAAATTGACGTAATTTTAGTAGGCAAGTTTTTAATCACGTCTAAACTTATAAGGAGGCGACATGCGCTGATTAATTTGAGTGGACTAAACTAAAATGAATCTTCTGTCCTTTTCTTAAAAATAAAAAGAAAAAGATGCACTGAAATTAAATTTAAGTAATTTAGTTTGTGAACAACAGAATCGGCACCATTGGATAGACTGTCTAAAATATGATAATGTGGCTAGACTGAGGGTGACAACCGAGATGACAACTAATAAAGAAGTATGGAAGAAAAAGAAATGTCGCGCCGACCACAAATAAATTGGGATAGTGCAAGAGAATGATGATAAGTTATTTAAACTTTTACTTGAGGTCATCAGTATAAAAATAAATCAATACCTAAGCACATGAAAATATTAGTCCCAACCTCAGACTAAATAAAAAAAACAAGCCAAAGCTGTGACAGAGCGTTGTCAAAAGTGACGTGAGGCCGGTTTCGTAAACATGCATGCACTTAGTGAGGTGTAGGAGATTATAAATGGTTATAAATGTGTGCGTGTGTGCGTGTTTTCCCGAAGGTTGATCAGAGGTGTATTTCCCAATAGTACACCCACATAACCCACATTTCACCAGTTATGTTATATTATGTTGTTATAAGTTGACTACTTACGTAGTAGTCGTCGTTGACTTGAACCATAGGAGCGTTGACACAAGCACCGAGGCACTCAACCTGGAAAAACAAATGAATGCTTCTTAAGTTTATAATATGAAAAACAATCAATCTGCCTAGCCTTTTCCCAACTATGTTGGGGTCGGCTTCCAGTCTAACCGGATGCAGCTGAATACCAGTATTTTACATGGAGCGACTGCCTATCTGACCTCCAATACCCAATAATTGGGTAATACGATACCCCTTGGTAAGACTGGTTGTCAAACTTTCGGGCTTCTGACGACCCGTAATGACAGCCAAAGATCCACGAATGACAGCCGGGACCAACTGCTTAACGGGCATTCCGAAGCACGGAGGAGTCTCGGTATGTAAAGATGTATGGTCACCCATACACGGACCAACCCCGGCAAGCGTAGCTTAACCTGATGGATCGACCCGTGCGGCTGTTATTACTAAGCCACGAGTTCCCCCGAGCTTAGTTTATAATGTGTATTGTGAAAGGCAAGATCAATTTTCTATTGCGAAACTAGTTTGTTCGAATTTCATTAATTCGAGCACGTTGCTCTGATACAGTTTCACTGCGATGAATATGCTTGTTACATCGGCGATACTTGAATTTGATGTAATGTTACTTCGATAAACTCCTATGCAAACAACTTTACTTACACCAATGTATTTATAATTCGATAGTTATTGCATCGATTTAGTGTTTTGCTTTGTTTAATATTTGTTATCCAATAAACGTTATTAGGACAGCAGACACGATAGCTTTAGCATCTAATCATATTTTTTTTTGGAACTAGGTAGTTTTTTTTTTGTTGGTGGTCTTCATTCGGTCTTGGTAAAAGAATCGTGTACTTTTACATAACATAACGCGTGCATTCCCCGAAGTGTTAGGCATATTACGCCAGTTATGTTTAAGTCCCATGCAATAGGGAGCGACCCTACTGCCCTCAACCAGACACAAGCCCAGAATCCGGGCTGCAACTGAGAAATTCCAGATGGAAAAACCCAATAACACTATGCCTAACCCGGGAATCGAACCCAGTAACCCCATACTCAGCAGTAGCGTTTGCAACCACTTGACCAACGAGGCAGTTATGTAAGAAACTTATGAAAAATGTGTGTTGCACTTATTTCAGTGAATTAATGAATTTAAGATTTTTAATAAGCAGTTAAAAATGTTTTCACCTCAGATATGGAGAATTTTCCACAGGGGCTGTTGCCACCAACTTTACACTGGGTTCCATCGACAAGCGCCTTCAAGATGTCATTAGAGCCACGGAGCCAGCAGGGCGTTGTCGTGCAGACTTGGATATGGTACTTGCCGATTGGTCGTCTGCAAGTTAAAATAATTACTTATCATAACCTTCCTTCCTCTTTATTGAATAAATATAATATAAGGTAAAGCCACCAGTCAGTGTCCACTGTAAGCTTATATTTTGTTTAAATATTATAAATAAATAAATACCAATCACATGCACAAGCTCTGAGCTGGTGTAGGCATGATCATGAGGAAGATACTTTTTTAGCGGATTTTGGGTTCAGTCAAATCTCTTTGGTACAGCATGTATCAAAAAAAACTTTTTTACAAAAAATTTAACCAACGAAAAAAGAACTGAAAAGCGAAAAATAAATAACTTTAATTTCGGAAGTCGGTGTCTTCGCTTTTCAATTTTCGTTTTTTGCCACCGACTTCAGAAATTAAAGTTATTTATTTTTCGCTTTTCAGTTCTTTTTTCGTTGGTTAAATTTTTTGTAAAAAAGTTTTTTTTTTTCGCTTTTGAGTTACCATCCACTCCAGGGTACTCCAGGGGGTTACTCCAGGTTAAAGACCTGGAGTTGATGATGACTGGTTGTGTCATCAGAACTATGTATGTGTGCGAAATTTCAACAGAATCGGTTCACAGTTGAAAATTCAGTTGGTGAAAAATCAATCAACCCCATTTTTTCTACCTTTACGGGTGGATTATAGTTTCCAATTTTAAATGGGACCAACTTCGAGGTATACCCTTCCCAATAAAAAAAGAATTTTTCAAATCGGACTACTCACTAAAAAGTTATGCGTGGTCATACATAAAAAATAAAAATAAAAAAAATATACATGTCGAATTGAGAACCTCCTCCTTTTTTTTTCGTCGGTTAAAAAGTAAATTTATTATTAAAATGTAGTATTAAAATGCAATGGCAATGGTTGCAATTGTTTTTATGAGATTACACACTATTAATAGATAACTATTGACTGCCTCATTGGTTTAGCGGTTGCAACTGCTAAACATGAGATCCTGGGTTCTATTCCCAGGTCGGGCAAAGTGACATTGAGTTTTTAGGTCTGGAATTTCTCAGTAGCAACCCGGAGGCTGGATTTGTGCCCAGTGGATGGCAATAGTCTCAACCCCTATTATATGGGACTTAAACATAACTGGCGAAATGTGGGAGTAAATACACCTCTGCCTAACCCTTCAGGGAATATAGGCGTGATATTATGTGTATTAACTATTAATAGGTAACTGTTTCTTTAATTCATTAAGGGCTTTCTAATTAACTACAATGTCTTTCGGCCTACACGCGGCCCGTCCAGTAGCTTAGCGGTTAACCGCTGGCCGTGAAGGATTAAGTGCGGAAACCAAACCCGTTAACATAGAATAGAACATCACTGTTTCTTTAATTAATATTGTATTTTAAATTAAAAACTCACCTAATAAACATAGTATAGAACGTAGCCACCTCATAAACCCTCATGCGTGGCAGTTTGAGCATATCAGCTACCTTGTGCATGGCAGAGATGGGCAGCCAGCCTCCGGCCTGACGCTGAGCCAAATCAAGAAGCGGGATCATTGCTCCACGCTTATGGCCTTCGGGATAGATTCCTAGTATGGCATCGATTCTCTGGAATAAGATTCAGAAATATTTTTATGTATCTTCAAAAATTACTTATGAAAATGGTATTGTGATTATAAGTGCTCTTTTTATAAGAGAGAGGAACTTTGTAGGAATTATTTGAACTTTTTTCAAACAATTTAACTTGATGGAATGCCTACTTACAGATATTAAATAATAGTTGTATGGAAGAAAGTCTGACATAACGAAATTTAAAAAAAAATGCTCCTTATTTTTTACTGCCTTTAGATAATATATACCGTTCACTCTATAATTACTTAATATAAAAAATTAATGAAAAAGCAATGATAGGCGTTCACAATACAAGTACTTGCAGGTAACCACAGTTACCTATTAAAGATTTTCAATGTTATTAATTTGTTAGGTTAACCTAAGATAATTTGCTATTAAAACAAACATAATTTAACTCGAATTTAACAAACAGCGTATTCATGGAAATTAAAAATGATAATACTCTGTCACATTCAGCGATATTTTGAAATAAGAACAGCAAAAAGGTGAATGTTTAGTGAAAACAGATGACTGTCACTGACCTTTTTATTCTGCTCCGAGAATTCGAAGGGGATGTCAGGGTTGTCCTCGGGACTATCACGATGGACGAACAGGTTGTCATGCTGCAGAGCTGCGCTGGTCTGGATATTCCTGGATGCAGCACGTAACTGAAAATACGATCACATTTTCATCACGGTTGAAACGCACAAACGTCAAAACGTTATTATATAATACGATTGTTTACAACAGTCACAACATTTGTTTTATGTTATAACTGACATACCACGCCCTGTACTCCAGTTCTCAGGCTGGATAGCATGGTTATTTTAACAATATTATTCTAAATTTTAAAGAAATAATATTGCGAAACACTGTTCGCCAACACTTTGAATTTGTGAATAACTTCAGCTCAGTGTTATCATTTTGACAGATGCATTCCTAAACCCAATCAGGTGCATGTTTTACTTCAACTTTAGTTTTTACCTTTTTGCCTTCATATGTTAAAAATCATAATTAAAGACTTAGTTATATAAGTCTAAGTAACTATGTAATCTTAGAGCTAAGATATTGTATTGATAACGGAAAATTAACCTGTGTCTTTTTTTTATCGAGTACTTAGAACGCACGCCGTTGTTTAATTGTGATGTACTTCATAGCAATCAAGAAATTTATTAACTCATATTCATGAAATAAAAAATATTTCATATCATACCTACGTTAAGACTCAAGTTGTATTTACTTACATCAAAATTTAACGATTAAGCAGCAACTGTAAATTAACATTTGATGTTTTTTTCTGAAGGGCCCATTGATAAATTACGTAATTATTATAATAATCATAGGTGCTTTTTAGTTTTTATTTTAAAATTCACCTCCGATTACCTACGCCTAACGCAATTCCTACAGCTAATTAGATTATGAAAGAATTAACCATAATTTTCATTGCAATCGCAATTTTAAAATTAAGTAAATTTAAGTAGGTACCTACTTAACCGTTAATTATTATTCTATCAATAAAATCCTTAAAGTGGCTTTCGCTTGTCTCGATTATATGGTGTGAGTTCAAACTTGTAAGACTATGTCAATGGGGCCAGTTCTCGAACGAAAATTATAGCAAAATTAATGCGACAAATTTTTGATGATTGGTTGAATGATTACAAACAATTGCAGCATAAAAGAGAAACTGGCCCTAGAGTTACGACTATTTAGGTAGATAAGTAGAGGTACCTACATTTTAATTCAGATAGTCTTATCTAGAGAACTTACAACATCACGCTTGTATTCTCTTAAGGAACAGGTAGAGGTGTACATACTTCAAATCGTTGTGGTTCTTTCCTCAAAATACCATTTCAGACGCCAATCTACATGGTCCTCATATGGTCTGACCTAGATTATGTCTGGACTTTAAAAGAGACTGCGACCTCTGAGTTTGTTTCGGCCTTTCTTCTCAGAGTAGTCAGATAGGAAACGCCGACCTCATCTAGCTTATTTTTAATATTTTATAATATGACGTGTAAAAGTGATTCCAATATCCTATTTACAGAATAAACAATTTCATTTCATTTCATTTCCTTACCTGATAAGTGATAATGGTAAACTTACATTTTACTAGCCAATGGGACGACCGTCTTGTCTTAGCTCGTGCTCAAATCCAGTCTCCGGACTATTAGATACTGAGACATTTCTAATGGAAAAACCAAATTACCGACGAATCAAGTAGATGGTTCTTCAACGAACTAGACATTGTATCATCTAAAAATACCTAAGTTTATCCAAGAAAATGAACTTAGTACCTAGATATAATATATAGATAGACCGGTAGGTACGCTGCCACGAGTAAAAGCTCCAGTTTTAGCTCCATATTAATAAAAACGCCCATCAAACCTGTAGCTCGCTACAATTTAATTGTTATTCACGAAACGCATACGATACCGTACGAATATCTAACATACGACGGTACTACCCTTTAAAAGGCATTGTCTGCCTCCATGCCTGTGCCTATATTTCCGTACGAAAAAAGCCAAACAAGAATAAAAAAGAATAGACAAAGCCCGATCGGCAAAACAACGACGTGGTTGCCATGGAAACTGCCGCACCCGGCTCGCCATGCACCAAAAATTTGTATCTACATAACTAGGCTGTAAATATTTAAAAAACCGATTTTGCTATGCTGGGGGGAAATTGGGAGAATAAAGTTGATATGCACGTTACTAAAACTGATTGGCAGGTTAAAAAGTTTCATTTTGGAGCCGGAAAAAACTTTGCGTTCCTGAATTTGCGCGATTAGGTTTTGGAGCGCTACTTTTTGCGTGTATTTTCTGGCTTTATTGGATGAAAACTGGGTTTTTCGTGAATGGCACAACATTCAGATTCTTCATAGGTAAATCTCTTCCTGGTTAAAGCTTCCTGTTAACCAACGAAGGTCTACCACCAGACAAATTACGTACAGGGTAACACAACAAAATACGATGATATGATGGGTTATTGACCCAGTGGGGTCAAAAGGGTTCTATTCAGCCTTGGACTGAAAATATGCTCAGTTGCAGAAACTTTCCTCTCTAAACATGTCAATTACCTAATAAGTAGAGTACATGTTTTTGTACGATGAATGGACTGTGTGGAACAAGATATGGCTAGAAAGAGGGTGACTACCGAGATGACGACTAATAGAGAAGTATTCAAGAAAAAAAAATACATGATGCACCGACGCCGACCACAAATAAATTGGGATGAGAGAATGATGGTGATGTTTTCAGACATGGTTAAACCAACTTTCCATATGAAAACTTTCACCCTTCGCTTCCTTTTGCTGAGTTTTTTGTGTTTCTGTGACCTCGAGCTGGTTTCAAATAGCTTATTTGGGGCTACACGTGATTGATGCCACCTCGTGACGTACCAATATTGTAATGGACGCATTTTTTTTCACTTTGATTCAATACCTGCTTATCTAATATGCCTCATTTGTGTTTTGAATTATTGATAACACCTTCGCTTTGTTATAAAATAGGTTTCTGTACTTTCTGTTCCTCCTGAGTCTTCGCAACACGAGAAAAAATGCCTTATTTTCGTGGTTACTTAGAATTTTGCTTTTTGGAACAATCGCTAAACAGAAGTCAAGTTCTTTTTCTCATTTCTTCTTTAAATTGAACGCATCAGCGTTTTAAAATGACATTCTATCAGCGTTAACGATTAACGATGATGGAAAAGGCAAAAATGTTTATGTCTGACATAAGCTACGTATCGAAAAGCTTATGTCAAAGTTGTTGTAGAAATTACGAAACGCTTTTGAAGCGATTGTCACTAGTCTAGGCCCTCTGAAGAGAAAGAAATGTATTACAACTATGTGGAGGATTACGGGTAGGTAGTCAGAAGGCCAAAAGTCTTGCAACCAGTCCTACCGAGGGCTATCGTGTTACCCAGTAAGGAGGTCAGATAGACAATCGCTTCATGTTAAATAGAGTCCTAGCTATCTCCCGCCCATCATTTGACCCTTTTCTTTTTCTCATGTAATTACCTAACTAGTCCGGATGGATATTTTGTGATGTTTGGGCTTTTTTTGCGTAGGTATATGATTAAGTAACTATGTAATTTCAGTCGTCCTAAAAAGATTTTTTTTTATAATTTCCGTTATTTTTTTTGTATACCACTGTGCTTTCAATATAAAAATCTCGGACACCAAAGTGTAGCATTGGTCACGGTTGGCGGCAAAATAGCCGTCTCCATTCGTTCAGAAATTAGATAACGGGACGCCCGGTGGCACCATTGATAAGGAATTAATACGAACCGAGCCAGTTCACTTCAACACGACAATGTAAAAGAAAATTGGAGTTTTAGAAAGCATATCGATGCGTGCGATAACGATTTGGAGATCGACCGATATGAAATTAGATGGGAGCAGGCGTCTTCGCGCCAGAACTAACAATACGTAAGTTGTTCTTAGTGTTAATCTAATTAATTATTTTTTTGCTGTTGTTTTGGTTACTCCGAAGATCAATCTGCCTAGCCTTTTCCCAACTCTGTTGGGGTCGGCTTCCAGTCTAACCGGATTTAGCTGAATCAGTATTTTACATGGAGCGACTGCCTATCTGACCTCCACAACCCAGTAACTGGGTAATAAGATACCCCTTGGTAAGACTGGTTGTCAGACTTTTGGGCTTCTGACGACCCGTAACGACTGTCAAAGATCTACAAATGACAGCCGGAACTAACGTCTTAACGTGCTTTCCGAAGCTCGGAGGAGTCTCGGTATGTAAAGATGGTCACTCATCCACGGACCAACCCCGCGACAGTTATTGATTAGCCACGAGCTCCTGCTTTGGCTACTCCGAAGAGCAAAGAATAAAATAAATGCTTGCAGCACGTGGCTTATTTGGTGTCAAATATTAAGCAATATAATTAAGGGCTTGTACACAAAACTGCGAAACGGCGCGATGCGAATTCGCAACGCAAAACCAATTTTTTTTGCAATAGCAGTTATCTAGTCACTACTTCACTAGCTATCACTCGGTTTCTGAAATGCTAATCAACACAAACACTCACACACTGGCACTGTTCTCACTGACAGTCTGTTAAGACTGTCAAACTCATGTTACGTGGTTTGATTTGGTGTTGTTTTATTAATTCCGCTAAGTTTTGTATTGATTAGCTTTCCTGAAAAACGAACATCCTGTTAGGCCCCGATCCCACTATGTCGTGACGACAGATTATCGTGTCGTTTAAAGCGTCGCCGCGTCATGGCTTGTGTATTTAAATGGAGGTGTTTAAAAATAGGACCCGTCATCCACGAATTTTGTCAACCAAAATGAAACGAAAAATTAATCGTCAGGACATAGTATGAACGCGCCCTTAGGACCCGTTCGCCTAGCGACAACGCAACTGCAAGAAGTTGCAGCGAAACTATTCACACGTAGGTAACCACTGCTTCCACATTTTCGTCGCTGCGATGTGATGTGGTAGTGTTACGTGTGATCGGGCCTTTACGGGGTGACAGAGTCGTACATTGTTGATCAAAAAAAATCAGACACAAAATAAATGAATATGTGTAGGTACTTTATTACCTAGTTAAAATCTTTTAACCAAACATATTCTGCATCCAATAATTTCAAGATCAGATAAACAGGTATAAATAGCATAATAATTTTATAGCAGTGATTAAATCCCGTGCCGTACACTCGCACCGGAGCAAACCAGCCCAACTCGTTCCAAGAACGTCTGTAGGACAAATACTCAACATTATTTCTAGAATCCCATAAAAACTAGAGGTCGTTATAACATATGACCCTTAAACTTAAAGTTACGAGTTGGTCAGACAGAAGATAATAAAGGATTATGTTTCTGCTTTGTTTATTAAAAGGATTATTCAATTACAAGGGAACTAATATAAAAAAGTTCATGACTCCTATTTGATCATTCGTATCGGCAAGACATTTTTTGTTTTAGTGATTGTAAAAAGATTTCTTGACAAAAAAGATTGCATGCATTTTTGCACTGTCTAACTTAATAGTACCTAATGATATGCATAGTATTGTAGACCCTCAGTGCGTTCATTTGTTTCATTTTGCGAGAAAAGAAGCAAGTTGATCCACGTCCACCATACATTAACATTAAATACAAATCCTTCAACATTTTCGATTCTTTTTTGTCTCTGCTGTAACCGGTAGTAACCACCTCAATGCATTTCTCGAATCTTAAAACAAGTTCACACGCGATAAACACATTAAGACAGATGGACGGACGCTCTGTTGCTGTAAGGAGGCCCAAATTATGGTCCACTCGCTTCTGTAATTGATTTTTTTCTTGCGTAAACAAAATCAACTTGTTTGACTCAGTTCGACAAAGTACTTTGTCCGCCAGTGTAATTTTAGTTCCTACTCCCTGTTCGACAGATGGCGTTGTACAATTCAGCCCGTTTTCTGAATCGCGGTGTTAAGATTCTCTGCTGTAGAATGACTCTCGCGATTTTCTATAGAAGAGTCATACTTACCTGGCGTAGGGGAAACCATGATCATAAAGGTGGTTCCCCCAGGGCGAGGTCTTTCCATTGCACTGCGAAAAGGTTGACCCTTGCGATTATCCCTAATGTGGATAACTCGGACGCGTTATTTTTGGTAGTGAGAGACTGCGTTCGCGCCGTCTCTCTCAGACTGGAGTGTAAAATATTTTAAGCTCTAACAGACAATCACGTTTGTATGAGTTTGAGCTGCCTGCAATTGCATTACATTTTCAAAATAATGTACAATTGTAACGACGACGACGTCGACAGTGGAAGTCGTTATTTCGAAATGAGTACCAATTGTCGCGAAAACCTGAAATTCTTTTGAATGTGCTGGTTTTATCTTTCTTGCCAGACAAGTACCTATAAATTTTTAAAATTATAATTTCAACCATTTAATTTAATTATAACCAAACTTTAACAAAGCTGAAACTAAAAAAATCTGATTTTCACTTTAATAAAGTAGCAACAATTACTAGCCAAGAATTCAGCCGATTAGTTTCGTAACATCAAACTAGATGGCGCTCCTGTACTCGGCAAAGCAAAAAGCTTGACTGAATTGGTCACTTCTTTATTATATCAGTTGTTACCATAGAGCATTACGGAGGGTAAGTTTTAGAAACAGAAATGCAAGCAAATGTGTGATTTTCCTTGTCTATACAGACATATTCGTCCCGATGGGTCAGTCTGCCGAAATGTGAAAGTACCTATCAGGGATAGTTTGTTTCAAGGTAGATAAGTACCATTAAAGTTACGAAAGCTCACAGCCATACATTTTATTTTGTTGGATCGTCTTAGTTAAATTAAGTATGATCTCCGCGTATCTTTTACTTTAATCGTTTTTAGGGCTCCGTACCTAAAGGGTAAAGCGGGACCCTATTACTAAGACTCCGCTGTCCGTCCGTCTGTCTGTCTGTCCGTCTGTCACCAGGCTGTATCTCATGAACTGTCATATTTAGACAGTTGAAATTTTCACAGATGATGTATTTCTGTTGCCGCTATAACAACAAATACAAAAAAATAGAATAAAATAAATATTTAAGGGGGCTCCCATACAACAAGAGTGATTTTTTTGGCGTTTTTATAGATAACTAGCTGATGCCCGCGGCTTCGCCCGCGTGGATGTCAGTTATTTACTCAAACCTTCGTCGAGAACCACTCTATCCATTGGTGAAAACAGCATGAAATCGGTGCTGAACCAGGGGGAGGTGCAGTGACTAAATATTCTGGCCAAAGCTGACATCAGTTTTATGAATACTATTTAAAAAAAAACAAAGAATACTACGTGCCTTAACAAGTCCGTCACGTTTCCAAAAATACCACAGCAGCTTAATAAGAATCAATTACAAACACAAAAATCACGTTCGATCATTAACCTGAAATGACATTTTTCATCGAAAATCTGCGATATAACAGTACATAATAACAGCTCACGTATTTATCGCGATCTTTTTACTCTGCCCGGGAGTCGAACGGACAATGGGTGACGGGCAGCGCCTGCGCAGCGCTAACGGTCGTCCACAAATCAGATCGTCATTACACGGGCGACTTTTTTACGGACATTCTTGAACGCAAAAAGTTTTGATTTGACCGCACTATAGTGAGAGTAAAGAGAAGTGGTCAGTGACATTTATTTTAACCACAAAACGATGCATCGTAAAAGCTTTGCCATCTCGGTAACCAAGTCAAAGTCAAAGTCAAATAATTTATTTCAAATAGGCACATAAAAGGCACTTGAACGTCAACATTTCCAAAAAAAATAGAATTGATTCTAGTCGCCCCTTCCAGTA
The DNA here is from genome assembly GCA_949152455.1 of Lithophane leautieri. NCBI lineage: Eukaryota > Metazoa > Arthropoda > Insecta > Lepidoptera > Noctuidae > Lithophane > Lithophane leautieri. The sequence continues at coordinate 14,883,692 of OX424472.1, read as the reverse complement.
GGTAATTTCGTATGGAGACGAATGGATAAGAAACTCCACCATTACTCGTTTAAAATGTTTTTAAATAACATGTACACCTACATTATTTAAGTAATTGCATCTAGAATAAAATTATAAGATAGAATATATGGTATCACAATAGGTAAAAATAATTAAAAATGAAGCATGACAGATAAATTTAAAGCGATAGATACTTACATCGTGCCCACATATTTACAAACATTGTAAAAGTATACCATTTTCCTGTAATAAGTCAGTGTGTGAGTTAAATTAATACAAAATGTAAAATCAATGTCATCAAAATAGTAGAGCTAGAATGTCTCATGTGCCTTAAATCATAGGCATACTCTTCAAACCAGAATACAACATAGCTAACATACTAGCTGAAAAGATGCTATTTTCTATGGTTTTTCTTCGAATTTCCTCGTTGTAAGGTCTTACCGAAATATATATATTCTTCCCTCCCAGTTGTCAATACTTGTCTTTCTCTATCGTGGTTACAAATAGTCGCAGTAGCTGTTACCTATAAAATAATGAGTTCATTAGCTCACCTATACTTACTCGAACCAAATGCTTTTCCGATTTTATTTTATTATCTTCTAAGTCCCATCGTCACATTAACTTTAAAAACCAACGACCACTTCTCACTGAGCTAACAATAAGAAGGCGCCACGCCAACGACAAGTGTTAAATTGGAGCTCGAACGAAACAAAAAACAAAAAAACCAAGTATCGGCGACTCCACGGAGGAAAAACAACGTTTTTGAACGTTGTTGCCTAGGCTCAGACACTTTCTAACGCGAAGAAATGGAGGTAGGGAGTATTTCTTTGCCATTTGTACCTGAAAGCCAGCCTTGTTTTAAGAGATGGAATAAGGATTTGAAGGGGCATGCAATGATGAAGCTATGAAGCTTGGGTTTCCTGAGGCTCAACGCAAACGAGCCACCAGTAGCCCAGCGACAAGCAGTTCACTTGCTTTTTCATACATTTTGTATGGATTCGTCGTACACGTGTGATCGGTGGCGTCCACTCGCTACAGAAGTACTTAACACCACAGCAAGAGGCGACAGCCATCGGTGGCTGTGGTCGGTGGCTCGTTTGCGCCGAGCCTAAGAGTGCGGGGGCCGCCACATAGCGTCCGCAATTTACCAACGAATGATGTCACTGAAACGTTATTTTTATAAAAAGTAGTAAGTTGGTGTGTTTTCCTAGAGAGCGTTTTTTGACACCGTAAAACCCCGCTGCCGTCATTTTCATGACGGCCGTCACTGTGGCAGCCAACCGCTCTTCTAGGAAACCGTAGCTTCAATGGTCCAGCGGTAACAGTAGCGTCTTACGACTCTTAGGTTGTGAGGTCGAATCTAGACATGCACTTTCTGCCATAAAGATATGTTTTACAATCACTGACCTAAAAACGATGAAGGAAAACATAATGAGGAAATTCGGCAACTGAGGAGTGTCACACCAAAACGCACTGATCTCGCATGGTGGAATACGATCTGTTCCCTCTTACAGAGAGGATGCCTGTGTCCAAGCAGTGCAGAACATAAGGTATGGTTTATTTCCTGATGAAGAAGCCAGTTCCACATTTGTAGGTAATATTGACAGACTGACCTACTATAGGACTGGCTCGTTAGTCAAGAGTTCGCAAGCTGTACTGCTGAGCATGAGGTCCTGGGTTCGAATCCTGACTCGGGATTTTCTCAGTAGCAACCCCGAGTTTGGATTTGTGCCCGGTTGATGGCAATAGGCTCGCCCCCTATTACATGTGACTTAAAACATAACTGGCGAAATGTGGGTGTGATACAGGTACACCTCTGTCCAACCCTTCGAGGCAACAAGTCGTGATGTTATGTTATATAATAACTTCAGACTAGGCCAGCACATGCCATTGTGTGAATAGACACGCCAATAATTAAGTTACACTTAAGTAAGTATCAAAACATGTCATGCTTAGAAAGTAAAGTAAGTAAGAAAGTAATAAATTAGATGGCGACAAAAATAATACAATAGACGTAGACATATTTAGTAACCTATTCCGCTTTAATACTCTTCAAGAGTCATAAAAAACCCTGTAAGAAATCGACACGTGTTTCACCTCTTAACGAGGCATCCTCAGGATGAAGATTGACCAGTCGCAAACCAGAACACGACGTTTTGCCACACCGAGCGCTGGACACAGAGACAAAAAAGTTGTACTTAGTGAGAGTGTAAATTAAATACGTACTAATTGGCAACGGCCTTGTGACACATGACAAATTTTTGTTCTTGTGCTTGTGATTAATGAAGGCCGCGGGAATCCGTGGTGGCGATGCTTGATGGGAGGCTTATGTCCAGTTATGGACAACATTCGGCTGAAATGATGATGATTATAACGATATTGTTCTATTGGAATATCGGTAGCAAGGAGATTTTTTTCCTTGGAGCAATGGATCAGCTTCTGTAAAGTGATAGACGTGCTTACTTAAAATACGCGGTTTTTAAGTTCGGGACCTTACTCGGCTCGCCGTCGCGTCGGTGACACTTGCTCAAAATTTCATTGTTCGATCGCCGACGAACTTACTCAGCGGTTTTAAAGTCCGCGTATTTAGCATGACACACGGGCGAGTAAACTCGCCGAGCCATAAGTACGCGTACTTGCTCGCACGTCTATCACCCCTTTTATAGAATGAAGAAGGTGTTTTAAAAGGTATAAAAATGTTGGTAGATATAAACAGAAAACTTACCAGTCTAACCACCGATGTGGGTGGAGTAGAATGGTGGAGCGAGGCCATCTAAATAAATTCAAAAGACGAAAAAATTGCATTTAAATGGTTCGTGATTTCATTACGTTATCTAGAAGTAAGTAAATGTCGGGATGAGCTAAACTCCTTTTCGAAGGAATAGACCGGGAAAAGTGGAAGAGATTAGATTAAAAACAATCCATTCCTCACGCTTTTGGGTCCGGTTGAAAACCAGCGTCAGGCACTTATCATGTTGTCTGGCATTTTTGCTGAACTGGGCCTTATTGGCGCAGCCGTGAGGCACACTCCCCTGATAACTTTCTACATCGCACTTTTACACTTTTTAATTGTTTTTTTATTTTATTTTGTTATCTGTTGTATATTATGTATATTGTGTGCCTTTTAGACTGTGCCGAATAAATGTATTTACATACTAACTTTCCATAAAAAAAAAAAATGGCTGATTATCATGACATGAGAATAAGACGCTCGCACCATGCACCAAAATAATTGCACCCTAGTCCTATTGAAAATTACTGTTCTTCAAATGACCAGGAAAAATAGGGAAGTCTAGCAAATGATGCAATGATGTAAGCAAGACTATTTTCAATGCTCTATCAGGCTCCATGATTACTTTACCGAGGAAACACGTGCCTCCTTGCCGACTAAAAAGTCTGGTTCTAGTGCTTGAAGCCACTTAACACCTGTTACCAGAGCAGGGGTGATTGAACTTAGCTTGCTTTGGTTTTGTTTTGTAATGTAACTCGGACTAGTTTATTCCTCAATAAATTTGATAAATAGCATTGTAAGTATGTACGCTGGATTCATTAAAGAGATCCAGTTTAAATAAACAAAACAGTGTAAGGAAAACATCGTGAGGAAACCGGCATGTAATACAACCAAAAAATCGACGACATATTGTGACATCTACCAACCCGCACTGGCCCCGCGTCACCCGCGTGGTGGATAACGGCCCGCTCCCTCTCACAGAGAGGAGCCCTGTGTCCCAGCAGTGGGAACATTATAGGCTGATTATAATTCGCATGCATTGGTACAAAAACATGAGCGAAGAAAGCTTTGAGTATAATGTGGATGGCTATACGAGTAGGGGAAGACCAACGAAACGAAGGATGGACTTTGTGAAGGATGGCTGGAAAGGGGGTGACTACCTACAGACTGAGATTACGACTAATATATACATAATTAGCTTCCGCCCGCAGCTTCGCCCGCATGGTATGTCGATAAAAAGTAACCTATTTCTTTTCTCAGGCTCTAGACTATCTGTGTACCAAATTTCATTTAAATCGGTTCAGTAGTTTTGGCGTGACAGACAGACAGAGTGTGACAGCGTTGGCGTGACAGAGTTACTTTCGCATTTATAATATTAGTAAGAATTACTAGCTGATGCCCGCGGCTTCGCATGCGTGGATGTCAGTTATTATATACGAAAACCTTCTTCGAGAACCACTCTACCCATTGGTGAAATCAGCATGAAAATCAGTGCAGTAGTTTTTGAGTTTATCGCGAACAGACAGACAGACGCGGTGGAGGACTTTGTTTTTTTTTAATAATTTTGATTTTGATTTTAATTTCGTTTATGATTTTGTTTAGACCTTTGTTTATAATTGAATTTTCTATCCTCACTACGAGTATAAAATTTTGTTAAAACGAATATTTATGAAGCTGTCTTTATGTAAGTGCTGTGTACGCCTGTAAGTGACTAGTTCACCATAACTCAACACATTTGTTGTTATTTTTTTTTTTTATGTTTTCAGTGAACAGGTCGTTGGTGTACCTTTCAAATAAAATAAAATATAATAAGTATGTAAGGATAGTGTAATGTAGACTAAATTAGATTTGTTGTCACCAGGGATTGATAGAAGTGTTATTTGTTGATGTGTACTAAACAAAAACCTTCCGGCAAAACCTCAACATGTAGGTACTATGAATAATACAAATGTTTCCCGAAGGTGTTCCAAGTTATGCGCCATTTTGTCTGCTGTTTTGGCAAGAGCTTCTTTTTGTGGTCACAAGACTAGTTAGTCAGCAAGACGGTAGCGAGCTGACCGCTCAGGGTGATTAAGATCTTAACTCTTCTATTTTTGGGTTTCGGTATTAGGTGCTGTATGCCTTAACCTTTTTCTTCTTCGAATGGGTATCGTTTTTTGGTGGTAGACTATTCATTTGTCTCCTTGATCATTGAATTCAATATAGCCGTTGTCAGTTCCATTTCCATAAGAGTATGGGCAGCATTCGTACGCATACGTCTGCTAGTTATTTACGAGCTAAGATTCTACTTGTGTTTATATTTACTTTACACCTTTTATTATTACATAAGCCTTCAAATCCTGCCGCTTCCACTTTAACACAACTTAAAACAAACAAAACATTTAAGTAATAAAGCAATCTCATCAGCATCATCTCAGAACTTAGCTCTTCAATTACGTAACAGCAAAAAACACAAACGGCATACCACGAGCCGACAAATCTTACGACCGGTTGTAAGTCGTAATTGTTTCAAGCAACAAAAAGTCGGACATAAGGCAAGCAACCCGCCGCATGAATGGGAGGACCGTCCGCCCGGGGAAAATAAAAACGCTCCATATTCGTGAAATGATTAAAAAAGAAAGAAATCGGAAAATAAAAGAAAAGGCAAGTCCGCGGCACGTACCGTCGTCCCCTTTTTAAAAAGAGAACTATTCCAACGGAGCGTGAATGAAAAACGCGCCCACTACGCGCCGCGTAACCGTAATCTTGTGATTATTATTTTTATTTTTGAGTCTCGCTTCCTTTTTTATTATTATTTAGTCTTATTATTATGTTATTTTATACGTTTTATCGCGTGTGGCGTCGTATGTAGGTCAGGACGGTGCGCGGGGGATTTTTTTGGTTTTCCGCGCAAGGTCGAAGCGTTTGCTTGTTTTGGTCGCGGCGCGGCGCGGTAATTGCTACAGTGCGTTGAACTGCGAGATGAACTTACGAATCTGTATGAGTTATCATTAAATTTATCTTTACTTTCATTCGGCTTTGTTCCTTACGACCCGGTCCTCCCTCAAGCTAAAGCAATGACTGACACCAAATGGTAAATAACTTACTTACATTAAAAATATATAGTTTTCCTCACATGCTGAAAATGCAGGGATTTTATATTTACTTTCATTTTAACCTATTACCGAATTGCCAAGGTTCTTCCTAAAAAATCATTACAAAATTTCCAAGATCTCCAACAATGATTAATTCTTTTTCAACACAGTTCCACTCATAGCTTGCAGTTGGTAGGTTTACAGCACTAAAAGTAAATAAAACAACAACAACTTTTCTTTTCGTGCTTTGTTTAAAATTGTCATTGGTATAACTTTGATTAGTTACCGATGTGAGCAAAAAAAATTGAAACAAGCTGACGTTCAGAGGCCCTAGACAAAGTGACATTCTATCAGCGATAACGATGATGGAAAACGCAAAAATGTATGAGACTGTCATAAGTTATCGAAAAGCTTATGTCAATCCAGTTGAAAGTCGTTGTAAAAATACGAAACGCTTTCGAAGCGATTGTCACTTGTCTAGGCCCTCTGATTTAGTTTCGACACGAAAAAAGAGGAAAACTCAGTCATTGCTAAGGCATTCACAATAATCTTCGGCATTCTACCAGGTGTACTAAAACCAGAGGGTAACAGGTGAAACCACAGGCGCATGAATGGTACTTATACAACGGAAACCACGACGTGTAAAACAAGCATAACATGGTAATCTTTAGTCAATCAATCATACGAAAGTCAGAAAAGAAAATTAACGTATCAATCATGTGTCTCAAGTTCTGTAACGATTGTTTAGTACGTGTGTACCGGTTTTTTCGGGTAGGTACAGGGAATTCATTTTTATTTACATTTAATTTCAATGTTTATAAGAAATTTTTAGTATGGTAATATTGCCCGATATTTCTTATGTTCATTAATGTCTCAGAATATCGAGAGTTACTTTAAAATTATTAAACACTTAGGTAATCTAACTAATTCTTTCCGAAGGCCAATAATATATGCTTTATGAAAATAAAGAAAATAAGGTACATGGCTTCTTTATATTTATTTCCAAAAATATTGAAATAACATTAAACTATAAAATAAAGAAAATAAGATACATGCGTTATTTTTATTAATTTCCAAAAATATTGAATTGATAATAATTAGTTTTTAAACAAAGTATTCCTCTAGCCGAAAACATAAGGTGTTATTTTTTTCTCTAACAGAATTGAGTGCGAAGAGAAGATAATTTTACTAAGTACTACGTAGAAAAGCGTCTGATTTACCAATAATTGGCATCACCAGATTTTCCAAGAAAAGCCGTATTAAGTTAGGAAACCGGAATTTTAAAACCTCTAATTAAACTTATGTTAAGAAAGGAAAATCCGAAGAACAAAAATGACGTCAGAACTTCGAAAGCTTCCTGATTCATCCAACCAGAGAAATTCTTCGTAACTCCATTTTCCTCTTTAGGAAGAAGACTAACCGATAAGACAGTGTGCACATCTTAGTCAAAATAGTTTTGGCTACCACACACAACAATTTTGTCGTGTACAAGCAATATTTTCAGTGAATTTTTGTCAACTTTGTCGCATCGACTGATAAGCATGGTGCCAATACGATTTATATCGTTTTTTTTTTTATTCGGGCAATATTACCATAAACAGTTAAGGTAATATTGCCTGAATAAAATCAACTTTCTAAAAAAAACAACCCAAAGTCTGGATTTGTGCCCGATTGATGGCAATGGGCTCGCCCCGTATTACATCGAACTCAAACACTGGTGAAATGAGGGTGAGGTACACTATACTTCTACCTACCTCTTTTGGAGGATGCAGGCGTGATGTCATATAACGTTGACAATACTACTGTTTGTTGTGAATTTTGTTCGCAATCATCGTTTTCATAGACCGATAGTCTGCTTAGAGACAGCTGAGACCAGAAGGCTTGGCAAGGCGAGTCACCGATCACAGCCACCGGTGACTGCCGCCTCTTGCTGCGGTGTTGAGTACTGCTGTAGCAGGTGGCCGCCGCCGGTCACACATGTGCGACGAAGCCATGCAAAATTTATGAAAAAGCAAGTGAACTGCTTGTCGCTGTGTTACCGGTGGCTGTGGCCGGTGGCTAATTTGTGCCGAGCATAACACCCGATTTTCGAATTGAGAATTTGAGAACTTCTCAAACTCTACTTCGGCAATTTTGGCACTACTTAAGTTGACGTCCATGTCTTGTTATTCATATTTTTTTGCAAAGAACGTAAGATGTTTAGCATTTCGTGGGCTACATCGAACGAAGCACCTTGAAGCATGCTTCAGCATGACGTAGACTTTGACAAGTTCTTAATTTGAAATTATCAATTCAGAAACCGGCAGGGTAACTGCATAACACACATAAAATGACAATTGATTCGCATTTTCTTTCATTTTGACAGTTCAGCCACGTTTACAATGGATTAGAAATATTCTAAAAACAACTGTGTTACGCTGTACCTAGGGAGCGGGTGTTAAAGATCGAACAAAGATAGTCTTGACGCAGATCTACGCACAGCCTTACAATTTCGGAATGCACAGATAACAGGTTTTCGAATGCTTACGCACTGGGTTTTTCAGAAAAAGTCTCGTCAAGTAGCCCTGTTTATTCCATTCGTCCTAGGATTCCATTATGTCAGTGTCAAACTCCTTCTTTCGCTAGGAGTTACAGACAATCCGCTGTGCAGGGCCTTTTTTTTTGAGGTTGGAAAGTCTTCAAATGACTTCTCCCGCTCTGCGCGGAGCGGAAGGGCCTGTCAGACTTTTACTGACTAAAACCCACCCGTGTTCCTTCAGTTGCCTGTTGCCAAGGTCCCGGTATCTCTTTCGGACTTTCCCGCAACCCTGACAGGTACAGGGCTTGCATGGAAGACGACGAGACAACAGCTCATGTGCTGCTACACTGCCCGGTGGTTGCCACATACAGGGCAAAGTACTTCGGTAACACACTGCCCGTATTACCTATTACCTCCTTCCTTATTTCTCGGAATAGTACCGAGTAATTTAAATAAAAGAAGAGAAGACATGAAATTATAGGTATGCATGCAAAAAACTTTTTACAAAAAAGAACAACCGACTTCCAAAAAAAACACTTAAAAAGTGAAAAATAACTTTGAATTCGGAAGTCGGTGTCTTTCCTTTTCAATTTAATTTTTTTTGCCACTGACTTCCGAAATAAAAGCTATTTTTCACTTCTTAGCGTTTTTTTTGGAAGCCGGTTTTTTTTTTTGTAATTTTTTTTTCCCCCTTTTTAGTTATGGTACCTACCCCACACAAATTCGAATACCACTACCTGCTATGGAAATAACAGTGACGGAGTCACATAAAATGTCATCGACATTAATTAAGTGAGAAAAATACGTAATATTAAAGCTAACACAAAAATTACGCAAGCAAAGTTAAAGGGTGGTCCCCTATAATTACTTCGGAAGCATGACCTACCAAACAAAAATCATATTTGGCGGAGTAATCGCGTAAGAAATATAAAAAAAAAAAAAAAAAAATACAGAAGCATTGAGAACCTCCTCCTTTTTGAAGAAGCTGATTAAAAAAGAACAGAAAAAAAAACAAATAAACGTTTTATCTATCTATCTATCCATCTAAGACATGAAATAGGTATGGATGCAAAAGAGATATTGCGCCGATCCCAAATAAGAATACTGAGTCATTGTCATATGATAATTATGGATTCTACTTACATCATTGCTTGAGTTTAATCAGTATACTTGTATGATAAAATCGTTAGTAGGTCAATTTCAAATTCGGGAAAGTTTTTTTTCGAGTGAAGTCTCTTCCCCTTATTTTATTTTCCCTTTTTCTCCATGTGAAAAACTTAAATTAACGTAACCTGAACCATCTTTGATTATAAGATATCGTCTTAAACCCCACTGCACTGCCTTCGAATCCGACTTTTAGATTAACGCAATGAGAAGTTAGAATAAAAGTTAGCAATCGGCGCAGGAGTTTAATGGCCAAGTTTTCGGATTTTCCTCTTGAAAACTTAAGCAACCCCTTTTATATAAACTCGTTGGCTACATCTAAGAGTTTGTTTGAATTTTATTTCTTTGTTAGGCTTAATTTTAAATGTCACAGGGCAAATATAAAAAATTAAAATACTTAAATTTAAAGTGTAATAATATAAAAATATAATAAATATTAATTCCTCTGTTATGCCGTGATTTAAAACCCTATTTGTAGTTAAATTAGTTTATTTATTGCTCATCAAAATTTTATTAAGGTGTTCAATATTTTTTACCCGACTACGGCGAAGAAAAAAGGAGGTTTATAATTTTTATGACTGCATACCTACATGTTTGAAGATTCATTTCGGAAACCCAAGATTTTAATTCAATTCGGCTAGAATATATCAATAATTAAAATAAAGATATATTGATACAAAAATCGAAAATGGCTACCAACGGTCAACAAAGCTACAGATAATAATATGCGTTCGGATACACACACCTACAGAAAACACATACCATAAAACAAGCGAAGGACTTGCCACTAGCTTCTTAATGCATTTAGTCATCGTTCCAAGTAAAAAGTAAAAATAACTTTGACCAGACTCAGCATCTCAGTCTCAAGGCCAAATCCTGACTCCTGAAGAGAGAGACACACATACTAAACTACATACACACGACAAGGATGCCAAATATTAGTGTCTTCGTCCTTTGAAAAGGGAAAGTGGTAGTTACAGCGGTGGTGAGAGTGAGATAAAAAAATGTCCGAAGGGCAAACGAGACAGGGATACTAGTATTTCTAGAGTGGGATAAGGATGGAAGATAGGAACCGGTTAATTTTGAAGGGCTCGTGACCGTGGTCCACACTGAAGCTGTGTTAAAGATATAGGTGGTTTTATTTATGGTTATATATTGATTTAAGATTTTTATGGAGTAAAATGAATGTGGAATGAGCCATAGATTAGATAGAAGCTGTAATAGATATAGGGCAATATAAATTGACTTCCGATGGGCAAACGGGAGATTTTGTTCTGTTATATTTATATTTTTTCTCTCCACTGGTATTGCTTATCTTTTATCATTAACAAGACTTTTAGTAAGTTTTAGCCTTTTATCAGAATTATCCAAAGCTTCTATATTCGTCCCAAAAACTGTCAGTTTTATTTTTTTTGTGCTTTAACTTTTCCTTTCAGTTATCCAAAGATGCTCGTAATTTTATTTAATTTTGTTTGCTATTGCACTTAGAAACTGAACGAGTCGTCAAAGTTGTTTAGGATAAGTACTTACTAATTTTACTATACTTTGTGTATCGAAGCAGTTAGATTAGTTAATAAAAACAATTTTTAGATAGTTAATTACTGGTTTGATGGTAAAAAAGTCGCAAGCACAATTGCTAAGTTAGGGGTCGTTAATTTCCTGCCAAGGTTGCGGGAAAGTCCGAAACGGATACCGGGACCTTGGCAATAGGCAACTGAAGGAACACGAGTGGGTTTTAGTCAGCAAAAGTCTGACATGCCCTACCGCTCCGCCCAGAGCGGGAGAAGTCATTTGATGATTTCCCACTCTCAAAAAACACAAAAAAATGGTTCGTTGATTACCAGGCCTGCGAAAGTGTCATCAATGCGTTCATCCATTAGGAATTTCTTAAAAGCAGCCTATTAGGATAATTACGCCCGGTTAGTGGCAATATCACAAGGTAGTACCATAAACAGCCTATAATGTTCCCACTGCTGGGACACAGGCCTCCTCTCTTCGAGAGGGAGTGGGCTGTAATCTACCACGCGGGCCTCCGCGGGTTGGTAGATGTCACATGTCTTCACATTTTTGCTTCTATGATGCTTTCCTTCACCGTTTTAAAAGTAGTGGTGATGAAATAATTACCATAAAGTGTCTGCTTGGGTTCGAACCCATGACTTACAACTCGTAAGTCGGGGCCGTTACCAGTGGACCAAGCCTGCTCCACTGCACCAATGCAAGGGTCTATGATTTCTTCTCAAAATATAGGTGTAAACCCTCTCCAGCTCTGCCGAATACCTGCGGGGAATACAGGTGTAAGTTTATGTATCATTTCAACAGTTTCTTGATTCAATTCTTTAAGCCTATGATATAAGATATGATAGTTGCCGACATTGCCCTTCCAGCTGGGAAGTCGTAATTTTTTTTTTAATTCAATATAAGTATGTTTCACATTTGATTTGTACATTTCATAATCAGTTAAAGTTTAAAATCATCAATAATCATCCTCAGATCAAATAAAAAACCCAAGACGGAGCGCTGCGAACAATACAGTGAAGCATGCTAAAACTACACCAAAGCTCCGTGCATACACTACAATCAAACTATACCAAACTAAATGCACACATGTTTACGAAACCGGCCTCACGTAACTGTTGACAGCGCTTTGTCTTGGTTTTTTATTTGGTTTGAGTAATCATCATAAAAAAGTTGTTTAGTACTAGGTTCCTTGACAAGTTATGGGCCACACTTTCCTTCAGTAGTTCTCATATAAAGCACTGATTAGGATGCTGTGGTCCAGTCCTATAACCGATTATAATTATTACAACTCTCAATTAGGTTGTCAATTGACATTATGATTAATCTTTTAGATTGTTCGTTCAGGGCTCAAGTCTGAAGTAGGTGCACATCTTCGGACTATGTTAAAAAACCTTTAAGCTTCTAATTCCCAAGGGGTAGGCAGCGGTGTATACAGTATACCCGTCATCATACAATTCTGTAGGACATTTTAATTTCTAAATTCGAATTTGGAATTGTAAATATTTGAATGGATAAATTTATAATTATTTGATGTTTATGTAACCAACCTAATAACCTACCTATTTATATTTGTACGCCGACAATGCAAAATATGACTGCAATATAATTTAATTGTAACATCCTGCATGCCATGTGCGTGTATACTCATGTTTTGGACAAATAAATGATCTTATCTTATCTTATCTTGTTGTCATTGAACCAAGTCTAAATTCAGACTCCGGGCTGCTATTGAGAAATTACTAATAAAAAATACAAAACCTACCATTTAGCCTGATCTGGGAATCGAACCAACGACCTCAAGTTCTGCTCTTGCGTCCACTAGTCCAATGAGGCAGGAAGCCCAGTTTTCGCTAGGTCATAATATCAAAGTTTCGAACTTGTTGAACCTACATGAGGTACCTACTCAGATGTTGATCATCAACCTACTCCCCAAGCGATTGGTCGACTCTTCACGTGACCAGAGGGTTGGCCTATTTTTTGGGCAAAGAATTAGCCATACAACGTGGCTATGCTGCCAGCCTTTTGGGCACTTTTCCTGTTGACATCAATGCGGACGAATTTTTTGATGACCTATGATTCTTTTCCCTCTTTTTTTAGGATTCCGGACCCAAAGGGTAAAACGGGACCCTATTACTAAGACTCCGCTGTCCGTCCGTCCGTCTGTCTGTCTGTCTGTCTGTCTGTCTGTCTGTCTGTCTGTCTGTCCGTCCGTCCGTCTGTCACAAGGCTGTATCTCGTGAACCATGATAGTTAGACAGTTGATAGTTTCACAGATGATGTATTTCTGTTGCCGCTATAACAAAAAATACAAAAAATCAGAATAAAATAAATATTTAAGGGGGCTCCCATACAACAGACATGATTTTTTTGCCGTTTTTATAGATAATGGTACGGAACCCTTCGTGTGCGAGTCCGACTTCGTATACAAATACATGTACAAATAATTATTATCATTATTTAAAGTCTGTTTTGACCTTCAATATCTCCGTAACCAGAAGGTTCCCAGGTATGGTCCAGAACAAAAATACATACCGGTAAAATCATAACCCTCCTTTTTGCTTCGCCGTAGTCGGGTAAAAAATTAACACAATGACGGGAATAACAAGTGACTTTCGGCTTCGTTAAGCGTATTTTTACACCCGTTATATTATGTAAATATTATCTTGTTTAAAACTTAAAATATTACTTACTCTAAGTACAAAAGAAGTTAGTGCAATGCTTGTAAACTTACGCTACGCAAGTTGTGGCGTTTTAAGTGAGTTACTCGAGTACTTCGTTTTGTACTCATGTAAAGGTTTATCTTGTATTTCTCTATGAAAATCAATACGAAGTCCAAGTTCAAATCATTTATTTCAATTTGTCAGAGTAAATAAGTTTAAGGATTTTTTGGAAAATCTGATGCGCTTTTGGAAAACCTAGTTTATTAACAAAAATTATCCAATTTATATAGTATGTATATTACAATGAGGACTTTTTTTTTTAATTATTGTCTGAATATAAGTATCTCTTTCCAAAATCCCGAAATACGGTGTACAAAAAAATATTGTGACATTTTTATAAATAAATTAAATACAGCTCAAATCTATCATTAGGTACTTTCAAACGCCAAAGGTTTATTGACCTTATTTACCTCTTCCTCCCAACCTGTCTTTTAACCCTCTCACTGCTGAACCGAATGGACTTACACTCACGCCGCTCGCAATGTTGCCAACTTGTAAAGTAAAGTTAAGTTTACTCGGAATCAGTCCCCCCCTCCGTGTCTCACCCCCCTCTCTGGCCATGTAGCAGCACGAGGGCAACGCGGCTGATTCGCGGGAACGGGTCAACTCGACTCAAGGTCAGGGGGAGATGCACAGGAAAACTGTGGAGATGACTTTCGTGGAAAGAATATGTGGGGATGTTGGTCAGTGAAGATTGTGGGGACGAATATTGTTGATTTTTTTTTGCATTTTTTTTGGAAATTGCAACTTTGTCGAAAATGTTTAGTTGAAAGCTTCATGCCTGATGCAAAAGGGTTAAGGTAAAGTGAAAAAACAAAATTAGATTATCTAATTTTTCATATATAAGTACTGATGCAAATTAACTTTGCTGACCAGCCATAACTATCATGGGTGTGTGACTGTGTTCAGCAATGTAAAAATCAGAAATCGATTTTCATATTTTCACGTCTTTTTTTTAGGGTTTTTAGGTGCTCTTGCATTTTGGAACATAAAAGTATGAAAATTTAATAATAACATGACCATAGTGCATCTGGACCTCTGTTCCCAAGTCAACATTTACCAATAAGTATTTGTGAACACACACATACGGCATCATCTCGCGACCTGCGCATGTGCGCGTGTGTCGTACACACTGCACAAGAATGCAACGCGTTGTTGACACAGCCAACTTCGATATTCCTTTATTTATTGCTATAAAAACCTTTTCACTAACAACCATTCTGTATAAAACCTTAATATGTGGGGCGTAGTATTGAATTCAGAATGCCACTGCGAATCTTACGACGTTCATTTATTTTCGCGTGTCTAACCCTGACGAATGGACTATGGAATGTATTTGCAAGGCATTAAGATAGAATTTTCTTAGAGCTTTTCCTTGTTTATAGGATCTAACGTGTCTATGAAAGCCGCGAGGTATATTTAAATAAGGATTTATGCGTTACGTCTGGCGTTTTGGCGAGATCCGCGGATAAAGGAACGTTTCGACTGAAAAAAGTCGAGATATGGTCGCAGATTGTGGATTTTGGGAGCCACAATGGGTAACAGCAGACAGTCGGGTGAGGTATCACCTTTTAAAATGTCTTGACAACTTTTTTGCTGAAAATGCGATCATTAACAGTTTTAGGAAAAATATTTTTGCAGATATTTTTTTACATTTTTTGTCTGGACCTTGTCTGGTTTAAAATGACAAGAAATGTTAGTAAACAAAGCAATTGTTGCTTATTTCGTTAATTAACTCAATCGGTCGCTATTATGTAGAGACTCAATCTGCAACTGCAAAGTTTTGTTTTTCAACGGCAAACATAACGGATGTTTAAATAATCCCCAGAGATTTTATCAGCAAGCGGCTCTATTTTGTACTATTTAAAAATTCCTTACAAGATCATAACAGTATAGAGGTACGGTTAAATACCAACGTTTTACGCAGTGAATGCATGCAAAACGTAAAAATAAGAAGTGGAAACCTGCTCGTCTACATACCTTGAAACCTGTCCGTCCGTCCGTCCGTCCTACGCGTCCTGTTAATTAATGACAATCACTATTGGACAGATGTTGAGTGTACAACAACGTTTGTTTTTTAAAGAAAAAAAACAGTCCGAAGTAAGTAATAATTTAACACAACTGCAATATAGGCGCCTTCAATGTTTTATTTAAGAGCTGTAATTAAAAACACAAAACAAAAAGGGTATTTATGCCGCAACACGCGAAAAATGATTAGATTACCCAGAACTTTCATGTTCACGACATGAAACACCATCAACACATAAGGAAATATAAATACTGATTGCTTAAACGCAAACATGTTTACAAAAGAAAAAACAAAGTCCTTTAAAACCCTGATTAACTTAAATGAAAACTCCGAGATTCTACATCAACGCATCTACGACAGGTTATGTAAATTCTACGTAGTGCGCTTAACGAAAACGAGAGTATCTTAACTATAGTCAATCTAAAAAAACACTTTCATTAAATCTTTCCCACCAGTTTTCGACCACTAAACCAGTTCGATAGGATCGCACCCAAAAAAACATTATATTAATTTGGGATCCCCACAAAAAACGAAGATACGAATGAATAAAAAAAGCTAATGGCCAAAAAAAAGAAAAAAGGTTCGATCTTTTCGAAAAAAGAATTAAAAAACCGGCCGAAGAAAGGGTTAGTTTGATACAGGTTGATTCCATTGTCAGTTGGTCAATGCCTCTTTTCGGTATTTATGACATTCAGTACATAATAATTCCATGCGTGCTTGATATTCTCACTGACAGTAATTTGTAACTTAAATGTAATAAATTGCAATGTATTGTGAGTTTATTGAAACATATGAATAAAATAAGGAAAATAAATAATTATTTAGAAGCATATTTTACGCGGAACATAAACGAAAATAATATATCTTGTGTCAGTCAGTTTGAATAAATTCCTTTCATTATACTTAAAAGTAGGTACTTACCTATTTTTTTTCAAGCAGTTCCTAAGAATACTGGTTTTTAAGTAATGCATGCACTTATTACATGGTTGTACTTATTTAAAACAAATTAATACGTATTATAAGTATGACAACTTCATCAATCATGAAAAAAAAAAAAGATTTGCCGTTATATTTGACAAGACCTTTATCAGACGGAAAACATGGTGAGGAAACATAGCCCATAATTAAGTAATCAAGTGATCAACCTTGTTCCTCTGTATTAATTTTTCTTATAAATTTAAGAGAGGCTTCCCACTTCTTGAGTGATTAAATAAGACTTATTACTCATAAAAACATACATAAAAAAGGTGCAATAATAATATTCTAAATAAATAAATAAACATAAGTATTAGGTATATGATAATAATAAACTGTGGCGTCTTCTAGCCATAATAACAGAATTAAATCACATGTTGATCAGTTTTATTTTTATTTTAATCACAAGATGGAATGCGGTTCCTGAGATCGAAAGTTGCAACTTGCAAGACTATTAATAGGATAAAAGACTATTATACCATTGCACAGTTAGTAACGAAATACTACCTTTTTTTTTTCTTATAATTGAACAACAAAATTTAATTTAAAATATGCAATTAAGTGCTGAAAATCATGTGGGTAACATGAAATAACGTAGTCTCAACTTACACGTTATGTAAAATAGCGCTGGTTTTAACAACTTTTGTTGCTGACCGTAGGTACCTTTTTATTTTTTCTTGGTATTAAAGTTATTATAAGTGCACGTGATTTTGTTTATATTTCCTGATTAAACACAATAGGTCAGTGACATTAAAGTCAAGAGATTGTTAAACTGTTCGGTAAAGTACAATAATAAGTAATTAACTGAAACACGTGAGAATGTTTAGGAAGTATAATTTGACGTGTAAAATAATAAAATATAATTATACAATTTATCATAAAGAATAATTTATCCTTTTTGTATTAAGTTTTCTTTCGTATTATACTTTTTTTTTTTTAGGAATACATAAATAAATTGCAACCTTTTATCATAGTATGTACTTTAATATGTTTCCTTATCGCTTTTCATAATCATAGAAAAGTAATTTAACAGAAGACTTTTCTTGGTAATTAGCATCGTAATATGCCCATAATGTACCGTTAGCAAAAACGGGTGTCATTGGCCTCTTGTTTTAAAAAAGGTAAAAATTGAATGAAATATTTATCAATGTTACCGATTATTTACCTTTTTTGATCGTCAAGTTAGAGCTCTCAGACAGATGTAACTTTGAATAAGTAGGTACTTAGAGTACTGATATTTTCCATGTTTTCCTGAAAATGTGAAAGAAAAGAAAGAAAGAAAGAAAATTACCTAATAACAGATATTTGCTAGACCAAAAATAATTGAAAAGTTGCAAATGTAATGTAAGTAGATGCAATTATACGCCCCGTTTTTCGAGATAAAATGGATCGTTGGTTATTATTTTTTATGCAAACACAAAGCCTTGACGCGAATAGCACTGCAGCAATCGCTACAATAATTATTAACATTTGAATCTTTCAAGACCAGTTCAAAAGTGATCTCGACAGCAGGCGTGACCACCTCAAGAGTATAAATAAGCCTCCCTCAAACATACAATATCATTCCCAAAATGGTATACTAAGGTGTCCGAACTGTGCTCACAGTCAAGATAGGCTACATTAGCCTCACAAGAGCACGCGCTCGTAACCCATAGCCGCAAAAACAAAAATATAAATAACAGCTTTTTACTAAATGTACGTTTTTTTTATTAAAGTACAAAATGATATGCATTTTTTTTTGAATTTTTGCTTATCTCTTTGTTCCGAAAAATCTCCAAAACGGCGAGACGGATTTTGACGGGACTTTCACTGGCAGATAGTTGATGTCATAGGGAGTAACTAAGGCTACTTTTATATTAGAAAACGAATTAGGGGCCATACGGGCGAAGCTGCGAGCAGCATCTGGTTGTTCATAGGAAAATCGTCAAAATTACATCTTTTTAAAAATCGAAAGAAAAAACATGGCGAATAACAAAGAAAGTATAAAAATTACTTTATCTACACCCATGCTATAAATCCTCTATAAAAGTTTCTGAAACAGTTAGCTTATTGCCAACATTAAAACAGCCAGTGTCATAGTAACCATAATATCATCCAAACGGGTGCGTATGTTGTACTAAATTTCATAATACAACTCATTTAAAAAAAGAACATTGTCATGCAGGCGCGTTCCACAAACAAAGCACAGTAATTAAAAAAAAAAAAATTATAGGTTATTCGAATTCATGAGCGTCGTATCCCTCCATTTTTGTTCGATATTAGTATTGCAAACCTTTTATAGAGGATCCATATCATGAGTGTAGATAAAGTCTTGTATGCAACTGCAAATAATTAGGTATTAAAACACTCATGTGATACTATACCCCTTATTATATAACAGTTGCATAAATAACTATTATAACCGATTTTTCTTCTTAATAAATTTCTCTACCCCCTGTATATCATTGGTTGACATGTATAGTGTATACTGCAGTCAATGCTAACCTCAGAAATTCCTCGCGTCCTATTTTGTTGATTTTAACTGCGCTTTTTAATAAATCGACAGGACAATAGTCACCCCTATTATCATATGGAGATAGGCAGAGGCCAGAGACGTAGGGATAACCAATACGATGGGAGATCAAAGTTGGTACTAATAACCATAGATCAGATTTAAAAAAAGAGATAAAATTTAAAACAAGTCCAACTTAAATGAGACTGGGCAGGCCATGTCTACCTCATGCTGGAAAAGACGTAGGCAAAGGTCTTTTCTCATATTAGGTAGGTATAGCACGTTATTTGTGTTTTGGAAAAAGTAAATGCCGCATACTAAGAAGGTTTTAAGAGTCCGTAGTGTTTTATATTTCTGTCCAGGTGCCGTATTATGAAGTATTAATGCCACCATTTTTCCAGTGTGAGAGAGAGATGGAGCTAGACAAGGCCGCTAGCACCATCCCGTTTTCGCAGTGGAATGGTATTAATACTTCATAATACTACCCCAGTACGTGCTGCATAAAGGCCTTAAAAACTTATGAATATACAAAACCGTGTTAGGCTAAGCGTATGCTGAAACGACGCAGCACAGCACAGTGCTGATTTTGTAGAGCAGGGGTAGTATTATGAAGTATTAATGCCATCATTATTCCATTGCGAAAACGGGACGGTGCTATCGGTCTTGTCTAGCTCTGTCTCTCTGTCACACTGGAAAAATGGTGGCATTAATACTTCATAATACGCCGACAGGGCAGGCGAGGCAGGCATAGGCCGCGAGCGCATGCTGCGACGCAGCGACACAGACACGTTCGCGTCCTAGCTAGTAAAAACAATACAAGATTGCAACAAAATTATGAATCAGCGTCTGCCGAGACGCAGGTGACGCAGGTCCACGCAGCGCAGTACGTCGATTCCGTAAAATTCAAACAACAACTCGCATCTCACATCGCTACTCACTCTCACTTCGCAATAAGGTTCAAAATGTGTTCGGGTTCGAGTGCGAAGTGAGCGTCGAAGTGACGGGGGAATTACCTTACTGAATGCCACTTCAAAAGTCATCTCATACTTTATTTGTCAAAATCTCACGGGCAATTTAGTTCAACTCGCTGGCACGCTCGCAAGGGTAGCGCTAGTGTATCAACCGAGTTTTTAGAATGCCAATCAAAAAATTCACAGCGGATTCAGATTCAAAGTTTAGAATGAGGTCTTACAGAATCACACCCCAGGACAGAGCAGATTTTCGTACTGCGTTGGATAAGCGATCAACAAAATTCGTCATACACCACAATAATTGTCATAAAGTAGGTTAAATCATAGGTATAATTATTTCTACACAATTTTCCCACGTATCCACCCTTTTTACGCCACAAAAACGATTAACAAAAACCACACAACAGTCTCTGTTATGTCATTGTTATAAGGTTTATATTTAATTGGAAGAGTGGTAAGGGTTGAGTCGAACTTGTCCGAAGATTGCCGAACGCCCGCAGCGAATAGGTGCTCTATCTTCTACATCTTGATGACCGGACGCAGGAGAGCGATGTGTCTTGATACTGTAGGTTTTTTTTGTGTTTTTTTTTATCATCGTGAATGGACATAAGATCCACACAGCACATGATTTTGTCTTTAAACCTAGCGCATTTACAAAACCATGCATTTGAATGGAAATGACTGACCCACTCCTTGATAATTCAAAAGTGCCTGTAAATGGTTTAGGTAACTGAAATAAATGCTTTGAGTTAAAATAATACGCAATGAAAAGGGCTCAGGGTAAATCGTAGTTTCTGGTTTCTATTGAAAAGGCCGCACTGGTTTATTGCTATATTAAAAAAAAAAACAGTATTCCCAAAATTATTTTAAACAAAAAAAAAAAAACAAGATATTCTGAATGCACAAGCCGAGTGTTACCTACTACAATTTAAGCAACATCTTTCCTCAAATATTTGAGCACGCAAAAAAGGTATCGTCCTTTATATTTTTTCTGACTTTCCTTGCCTAAGTCGACGGAAGACCGGATGCACGCCTACACCCATAGCCCAGAAATTGATTACAATAGCCCGGGTTCATCGATTTATCGCACATTTCACTTTTAAAAACCTTAATGAAATCACAGGTCAGTAAAGAACCTGCCAGGGTTGCGGGAAAGTCCGAAAGGGATACCGGGACCTTGGCAATAGGCAACTGAAGGAAAACGGGTGGGTTTTAGTCAGTAAAAGACTGACACGCCCTTCCGCTCCGCCCAGAGCAGGTGAAGTCATTTGATGACATCAAAAACTCAAAAAAAAAAAAAGGTCAGTAAAGAAAAAAAAATGCTAAATGCTCCTTTTCTTAACGGTTTGTGATTCTTGTACATGTCCCGAATAAAATTTTCTTTCTTTCTTTATAGTATCAAAATCTGCAGTTCGCCCTATACATCTCACGTGGATGCGAGAATGTAAGGGTTAATAAAGAATGTCGGCTGTTATATAGGTACCAAAATTGTACTAGTTTTATAAAGAGGTGAGACTCCTTCGATAAAGGGCTCAGAATTAAAGTAATCAGTCTGTTTGTTACTTACAAAACAAGGATTTTTATTACTATTTTTAATTTCTTGACACTTTATACAACTCTCCTGCAGTCAATTACCTGCTGATTATATTATAGGCCCTGGGTTCGATTTCCAGGTCGAGCAAAGTATTATTGGGTTTTACCCAGCAGGAATTTCTCAGTAGCAGCTCGTAGCCTGGGTTTGTGTTCTGTTTATGGAAATAGGCTCGCCCCTTATTACATGGGACTTAAACATAACTGGCGAAATGTGGGTGTACTATAGTAAGTACACCCCTGCCGAACCCTTCGGGAAATACAGGCGTGATGTGTTGTTATGTTTAAATGAATGCTCGTCCAGTAACCAGAATGAGCGCATCGGATGCTCAGACGCATCCGCAGAAACGTGACGTCATGCTCATGTCGATCATTAGATACGTGCACGTGTATCATTCGTGTATTTATCCATAAACAGGACATCTGCATGGGACTGAAAAATATAGAGCTTTGAAATGAGATTCACTAAAGTTTTAGAAATTATTTTGTTTTAGAAGTCAAAAATAATGTTTTACAATATTATTAAATATTATTGTAAAATATTATTAACGTATTAGTAAAATATTATTAAAGTTTTTTTTTTTGTCTTACTTTAAAACAACCTTTACTTTAAAGGTGGAGCTCGTGGCTAAGTAATACCAGCCGCACGGGTCGATCTATCAGGTTAAGCTACGCTTGCCAGGTTTGGTCCGTGCCTCGCAAAGCACGTTAAGCCGTTGGTCCTGACTGTCATTTGTGGACCTTTGACAGTCGTTACGGGTCGTCAGAAGCCCGAAAGTCTGACAACCAGTCTTAACAACGGGTATCGTATTTCTCAGTTTTTGGGTTGTGGAGGTCAGATAGGCAGTCTTTCCATGTAATGTACTGGAATTCAGTTGCATCCGGTTAGACTGGAAGCCGACCCCAACATAGTTGGGAAAAGGCTAGGCAGATGATGAAAATAGAAAATATGTATTAGAAAATGGTCGGATAATTGGCGCAATTATAGGTTACAAGTACGTAGGTACAGTCAGCATCAAAAGTAGATGATCAATATTTATCAATTCTACCTTAAAACCTGTCAACCGCATTTAAGTTTGTGCTATTGATATTTGGAGTGAAGACATTTTTTTTCTCAATTGTTACTTGGATATGAAGGTGCCAGAGATATTTAAAAAATTCCAAAATTTTGTCTCATGACGCGGAACACTGTCTAAAACAAATGCCTAAACAATGGTGATGGTGTTACCGCCTACACAATTACTAATTATTGAGGCACGTCTCACTAAAATTAGGGCACTTTTAATTAGTACCCAAATACTATTAGGTGCGCGTCGAATGCGCAGACGCAGCCAACCACGCGTGACGTCATGGCGGCCATTGTCTTCTCGATAAACTAAGTAACGGGCTGTTAATAGGCGGTGATATTACGCTCACCTTTACTTCACGCTTATTTTGGGTTTTAGGATGAGCAGTGAGGCTATGGTTGTTTTCTGAGAGATGGTTTTTGTGTAGTTTCTAGAGTAGTAGTACAATAAGTGGCTCTTTGCAAAGGTAGGTCCAGGGAAGTATCTACTGCTCCGATAAACAAAGCCACAAAGCATCGGTTCTAACTGTGTTCTAGTTTATAAGGGTGCATGTGTAAGAAGCATAATCAGCATATAATGTTCCCACTGCTGGGATACTGGGGTGTGATTCTGTAAGACCTCATTCTAAACTTCTGAATCCGCTGTGAGTTTCTTGATGGGCATTCTAAAAACTCGGTTGATACACTAGCGCTACCCTTGCGAGCGTGCCAGCGAGTTGAACTAAATTGACCGTGAGATTTTGACAGATAAAGTATGAGATGACGTAAGAAGTGGCATTCAGTAAGGTAATTCGCACTCGAACCCGAATACATTTTGAACCTTATGCGAAGTGATAGTGAATAGCGATGTGAGATGCGAGTTATTTTTTGAATTTCGCAGAATCAACGTACAGGCCTCCGCTCTTCGAGAGGGAGTGGGCCGTAATCCTCCACGCGGGCCCAGTACGGGTTGGTAAATGTCACACGTCTGCGAATTTTTGGTTCTAGGACGTACCGGTTTCCTCACCATGCTTTCCTTCACCGTTTTGAGAGCAATAGTGATGAAATTATTTATACAAAGTAAAGCGCCTGTCAGGGTTCGCACCTACGACCTACAACGCGTAAGTCGCGGCTACCACTGCTCTAGGTAAAATGTGGATGTACCTATGTAGGTAACTATAAAAAAAATTGAACAATTTTCTCTAGAATTCATAATATAGGCACAAATTACCGTTCAATTACCTAAAACCTAACTGGAAACAAAAAAACAAAATACCGATACTTAACATTATATCCTAAAAAACACAGCATATAAGATATAACCTAAATTGATAACAGGTTCCACGTGAAATTTAAAATATAAGTGGTACGTACAAGGGCGGAGGGTTGGAATGGTAAAAAATATACATTTGATGGAGTGTAGTTTATCTTACAACTGGGAAAACACGCTGAAAAAATATCGTGCGCCAAGGAAAATATTCGTAAATGAAAAAACAGCAGTCGGCAAGTGGCGGGCAGGGGTGTCGCGCGGGCGAGATGAAATAATGTTTTGTATTTTTTCATATTTTGTTACTGTTTATGGGCTTGTCCACAAAACTTCGTTGGAACGTCGTCGTATCGCAAAAATCTGCGACGATACCTGAAGATTTTCTTAAATATTTCTTAGAAAGCTTCTCCGTTGCGAATTGGCATCGCGCCGATTCACAGTTTTGTGTACAAGCCCGTAAACTGTCCACCACAATGCCACGCCTGTCGCGCTGACGATGTATTATTACATTTGCCTATCATTTTGATTGACTTAAATTATTGAACCATTTTAAAATTATAGATAGGTATAGCAGTGGTGGCCCAGTGGCGGCCGCGATTTACGGGTTGTGGGTCGTAGGTTCGAACCCTGATAGACGCTATACTTTGTGTAAAAATTTCATCACCACTGCTCTCAAAACGGTGAAGGAAAACATCGTGAGGAAACCGCCATGACCTAGAATAAAAAATTCGAAGACATGTGACATCTACCAACCCACCCGCATACTGGGCCCGCGTGGTAGCCCACTCCTTCTCATAGAGAGGAGATGTGTCCCAGCAGTGGGAATATTATAGACTGATTATGCAAATAATCTGGTTCAAGAAATATGGAACTACCCTATATATCAATTTTTCCTTTAACACAAAGTCAATAAAATAAGGTACCCAATCAAATTATTCATTTTCGTTATAGTGCCAGCCCTACCGAACACAAAGTATAGAGTCTATGTAAACGGTGCTCTACCTAGAGACGGCCGCGACACCTGCCCGCTAAATGAGAGTTAACTGTGCGTCTCTCTCTTATAAGTAGAGATAGAATTATTGAAAGAAAGCGTTTCTTTTTACGTTTAGTTAAGGATTTGATTGTTAATTACATAATGTATTCCCTAAAGGTAAGCTAGTACACCTACATTGCTATAGTTATGTTTAAAATACACACATATATAAAATCTCGTCTTTTTCACATAACACCACCTGTTACGATCGAATCAAATCAAATCATTTATTCGTTTGCAAACATGGGTAATTAGTACATAGATGTTTTCTTTTTTTAAATATAAATAGTGCTCCATGTTCTACCGTCACATGGGCATGCAAGACATATTTAATTTAAGTACATAAACTTATAAGACATTTTAAATTTAAATCACAATTTAGAAATTATATTAGTACAAAATCCAAAATTAATGTCAAATCGTTTGAATTAGGTTCATCGATACGATCCTTACATACTTCTTAGTTATGTTTAAGAACCATAATAAACGAGCCATAACATTCAAACTCGAAACCGTTTATTTCAATTAAACCACTAAGCACTTTTGAATTAAACTATAGGTCCATCCTAAGCGTAGTAGGTTCCTATGGAGAAGATTCCAAAGCGTAGTAGGTTCCTATGGAGAAGATTCCAAAACGCAGTAGTTCCTATGGAGAAGATTCTAAAGCGTAGTAGTTCCTATGGAGAAGATTCCAAAACGCAGTAGTTCCTATGGAGAAGATTCCAAATCGCAGTAGTTCCTATGGAGAAGATTCCAAAACGCAGTAGTTCCTATGGAGAAGATTCCAAATCGCAGTAGTTCCTATGGAGAAGATTCCAAATCGCAGTAGTTCCTATGGAGAAGATTCCAAAACGCAGTAGTTCCTATGGAGAAGATTCCAAATCGCAGTAGTTCCTATGGAGAAGAACGGGCAATACTCAATGGATACTCATTTAAATATAAAATCTTTTATATCGTTAACCGGAGACACTTCCAGACTTGTTGGTTTAGTGGTTGTTTGTGCGACGGCCGACGGTGGGGTCCTGGGATCGATCGTGGGTCAAGGGAAGGTTTACAGATACTTTGTCCATATGTAGCAGTCCATGTGGCTGTGCCACTTCTGCCTACCTCTAACGGCCAGTTTCTTCATCAAAAGTAACAGCCAAATTAACAGTCAACTATTCTTCCGCGCTGTTGGATTTACCACCCTCGCCTCAGAGCCGAGGATTGAAAATACAACAGTGCAAAAGAACAGTTGTCTGTTACTTTGGCTGTTACTTTTGATGAAGAAACTGTCCGTTAGAGACATTCAGGTGTGATGTGATATTATGCCTGCTCACAACAACACACGAGATAAAGAAGACTTCGTTGCTACTCAAAAAAATGCGTAATTAGGGTTCTAAAATGGTATAACAGGTGCACTTATGGTCAAAGTCAAAGTCAAAGTCAAATAATTTATTTCAAATAGGCACATAAAAGGCACTTTTGAACGTCAATGAAAAACAAAGAAATAGAATTGATTCTAGTTGCCCATTCCAAAAGGTAGCTTTCGTATGGAGAAGAATGGGCAAGAAACTCCACCGTTACTCTTTTCAAAAATGTTTACAATATTTTGTATACATGAATTATATAATTATATGTGAAGACCATGCACCCACAATAAGATTACTGTCCCACAAAAGGCAAAAAAAAAATATTAATGGAGCAATGACAAATAAATCAGTTATGTGATAGGTACATGGTGCTCACATATTTACCGACTTCGTCTCTCTGCCTTCTTTAGTGCGGAAGTTCAAGATAGTCTATATAAAATAATTTCAATTGACAGCACCAATTCCTTTGCAACAGTGGGTACTCTACATAGAGATACGACACCCACGAACTAAATGAGATCTAACAGCTCTACCTGTTTCTTTATGAATTGTCTATAGATTACTGTTCGCATAGAAACTTGTATTTTTACAACAATAGTAGCTATTTCTGAAGGATCTGGACCTAATGCTGCGCCCTAATTGCGTAAGAAATTATCAATTACAATCTTAATCATTGCTTCATAAGTTCGACAAAAAATTACGCTCATCAACGTAAACAACGCAATTAATGTTTTTGAACTATCAAAGGAAACAGTGTGGTCTTAATCATTTAATGAAAATGTGTTACGCAGTCAGATAGTTGGAAATACCACGAAACTTATTGCTGTATGAAGCAGCGTTAGTGTGGTTCGAAAGTTGTGGATGTAATTACAAGGACATGAGACATTTCAGCTTGTCTCTGGAATTATCTACAGTTATGTCCATAGGCGACGGAGAGTATAAAGGCGTGACGCGACAGTGTGACGCTGACGTCAACGTGATTCTGGTAGAAACATTTCCAAGAAGGTTTCATAGAAATTGTTCTACTAGTGTTGTGTCGCGCTGTCGCGTTGCGCCTGTCTGCTAAACCTTAATGTCTCGCGCTAAACCTACCTACACAAGTATAGGGTTTTCGTGATTCGATTTCGATAATTTTCATCGGAAAATTAGTTCGTTACCAGAAAAGATAATCCCCATTTTCATCCCATTACACATAAGTGCAAAAAAAACAACACCGCAGACAAAATAAAATTACTCTCGATTTAAAAACATTCCTAAAAAATATATATACCCAATTTCTAGGCCTTCCACATAGGTACAAGATAACTGAGATAATAGCTACATCAAATGAAGCGTCGCCGTCACGATAAAAAAAACACTGGTTAAAATCTACCGCAACTCTGTGTTGTTTTAGGCCCTCGCAAAATATTGGGCTCGCTAAGCGAAGAATAACAATGGCGCGGGCGCACCCCCTCCCCCCCCCCTATGGGTGACGAAACAGACGGTAATTATGTGTATTGATCATTTTTTTGTTCTATTAAGTTGCTTGTACTCGGTTCTGATGAGATAGATTATTTGGAGATCCGACAAAAAAATATCTACCTCTTCGGAATTCGCTGCTCTGGTTTCCTTTCCAACTAAGAAAGATGCATGATCATTCATACTTTCTGCCCTTGGACAGCAACACAACTATCCTCTATCGCATGGAAAGTATTTACACTTCTATTGCTATTACCGCCAAAAGAGTAATTTTCAAAGAGACTTTTGACTATATGAGGCTTTTACGGGGTAGACTACGAGTATCTTCCAGCATTCTCTTATAGTATATATCCTTACATATTATAAAACTAAGTTCTCCGCCGTGTCTGTCAGTCGTCCTGTACGCGATAAACTCAAAAACCACTGCACCGATTTTCATGCTGCTTTCACCAATGGATAGAGTGGTTCTCGAGTAAGATTTTAGTATATAATTAATAACCAACATCCACGCGGGTGAAGTCGCGAGCATCAGCTAGTATATTATAAAACAAAGTCCTCCGCCGCGTCTGTCGTTCGTCCTGTACGCGATAAACTCAAAAACTACTTCACCGACTTTCATGCTGTTTTCACCGATGGATAGAGGGGTTCTCGAGTAAGGTTTTAGCATATAATAAACGACATCCACGCGGGCGAAGTCGCGGGCATCAGCTAGTAATTAATAAGAATAACTCGTTAGGCAGAAAAAGTAAAACGTTTCAAATGTCTTCGAAACTTCTCAGTACTTTGCAATGACACATACATTTCTGGAAAAGCCTCCACGCAACAATGCTAGCATGTCCGATCTGAAAGAATTTCCGAACAGGAAATTGGTCCAATCGGTAACTTGGATAACCATAGCTGCATTCGTATTCAACAGTTTATCAAAGTTGTGTAGTTACCCGCAATGTATATCGAATAATATAGTATACATATTTTTTTGCACAGCCACAAAATAACACAATCAGTCTTTCCTAGTACCTATTATTTGAAAAATCAATTCTGCTCTAATGAGCGATGAATCTAGACTTTCCAATCGGTCGAGTCAAAATCGATTTTTGCATAGAGTCGGTAGCCACGCGCCTTTCAGATCGATTCTACGCGCGTGGTCACCGTGGACAGTCACGCACGTTCCATCTGATCTCGATGCCCACTCGATTCGATATCGAGCCACATTTTTTCTCATTGGCTTCGGCTTTTTTCAAACCTTTTGTACAAGGCGCCCGTTTTTTGGCGCGCGTCGCGCTTGTCTCGGACCAATCTCTTTTGGTAATTTTCTTTTTTTTTACTTACCTACCTATTGTCGACGGGCCAGTGCAACTTGTTTTTGGATTTATATACACCGTTGATTCTTAATGGTTGAATTAAATGTCCGCAGCGACCGTTACCAACGTTTTTTTTGGACGAAAGTGAGGTGACTTTTTAGACTTTTCGCCACGCAAATCATTAAGAGAAAATTTGGTGAATCTGCTGATAGTTGGTTTGTATTTTATTGTACAGCTTTTTTTAAAGATTTTTAAAAGATCGAATAAAGTCTAGACAGCTTTGAGAGTTTATTTTTTCAGAAGGTGAACGGCATAGTCATTTACAGCTGAAGCGACGTAAAATCGAATTCCTTAGATTTTTTTTTAACACTTTTCACAAATTTTAGATTGCTTGTTTATTGGACTTCTAAGGCTTCCCAAAAAACAAATTCCAATAGTCATATACTCGAGGAGCCCGTGGCTAAGTAATAACAGCCGCAAGCGTCGATCCATGAGGTTAAGCTACGCTTGCCGGGGTTGGTCCGTGGATGGGTGACCATCTTTACATATCGAGACTCCTCCGTGCCTCGGAAAGCACGTTAAGCCGTTGGTCCAGGCTGTCATTTGTGGATCTTTGGCAGTCGTTACGGGTCGTCAGAAGCCCGAAAGTCTGACAACCAGTCTTGCCAAGGGGTATCGTATTATCCAGATAATGGGTTGTGGAGGTCAGATAGGCAGTCGCTCCATGTAAAATACTGGTACTCAGCTGCATCCGGTTAGACTGGAAGCCGACCCCAATATATTGGGAAAAGGCTAGGCAGATGATGATATACAACACAGAAAGAACACAGTTAGTGAAAATATGTGGCTATAAAGGTGTCAGTAAAAGGTCGCAAGTTCGAACTGCACCCGATGAAAACCGACGAGATATTATCACCAATCCAACCCCTCTTCATTCATTCACTTATCCAGAAGCTGTGTGGCCAGTGAAATATTTCACGAACCACTGTCTGATAACCACTGGTGCGTGCTGCTAACCACGGGTTGCTGAGGAGGACAGGTGCACTGCCCGGGGCGACGAATCTCATCCTCATGACGTAATGTCTGCGTAAAGAATTTTTGTAGAGGTATCTTTTAGAAAAATTGAGGGATGTTGGCGAAGAGATGTGTAAATGGTGACGGTAATCGGGAATTCGTGATACGTTTTGAGGTAGTGTGGTGGTTAACGCTTGTTACCTGACTACGGCGAAGCAAAAAGGAGTGTTATGATTTTGACCGGTATGTATGTATGTATGTTTATATCTTCTAAACTACTCATTACAATTTGACAAAAAAGGTTTCGTTGGAATAAAAATCCGGAGTCACACGTATCTGTTTGATTTATGCCCTAACACGTGTGACTCGGGAATTTGTATTTGTCTGTCTGTGATTCTTGTTTATACCTTTTTAGTTGACTTTTATGTCGTAGTTTGGTTTTAGTTTTTTTTTCGACTACTTAAGAAAAGATTTTGTCTCTGCCGTTGGATAATTACAGAAATATTTGCTGATAACTTCTATTTGTGGTTGGCAACACAAATTAAACTACATAGTAAAGATTAGAGCCTGAAAAACCTTTTCGACTGAAGAGGTTTCTTCAGCATCGGATCACAAGGCCTAGGGTGTACTGCCAGGGTCACGGAAAAGTCCGAAAAGGATACCGTGGCCTCTGGCAACTTACAGGCAACCACAGACTACTTAGAGATACTACGTATCTGGCAACTGAAGGAACACGGGTGGGTTTCAGTCAGTAAGAGTCTGACACGCCCTCCCGCTCCGCCCAGAGCGGGAAAAGAAATTTGCTAATTTCCCAGGCAGAAAAAAGAAGGCCTAGTGTGATGTAATAGTTGAGAGGTTCGTACTTAGTAGAATTAGCATTAACAACTATCCAACATGACCGTTTTGTCTATTTTTTGTAAAGCACTTCCGAAAGCATGATTCATTAGTATAACATTACTTATATGACTCACTATATGTTGTGTTAGACTTTGAATGATGCACCTATGTTTAGTACATAGATAGTTAATAAGTAGGTAATTTTAAATAATAGTTGATAGCCACACTATCAAATTAGGTCGAAGAGCTGTAAAGACAGTTGTAAGTGGAAAAAAAAATGTCAAAGAACTTCGTCCCGGACACATCCCGTGTAATAAGTCCTGAAATTTAATGGCAAAATCAACATCGACTAATTGTGATTCTTGTATTAATTCCGTTGATGATATTTATCACATATTAACTGAGTGTATTCGCAACGAGGAATTTAGAAGTAGCTTAGATTGTAGGATTAGAGAGATGTATCCGTGGATGGGTGACCGTCTTTACATATCGAGACTCCTCCGTGCCTCGTAAAGTACGTTAAGCCGTTGGTCCCGGCTGTCATCCGTGGGTCTTTGACAGTCTTTACGGGTCGTCAGAAGCCCGATAGTCTGACAACCAGTCTTACCAAGGGGTATCGTATTACCCAGTTACTGGGTTGTGGAGGTCAAATAGGCAGTCGCTCCATGTAAAATACTGGTATACAGCTGCATCCGGTTAGACTGGAAGCTGACCCCAACATGGTTGGGAAAAGGCTAGGCAGATTGATTGTTGGATTAGAGAGATAGGTTACTGTAATAGTGCTCTTGCTGTGCCAATGTCTGATGCCACTAGAATACTTTAAAAAATAGCTATGCTGTATTTATATAAGTGTTATGTAAAATAGAGATTAGTATACAACAAAGCCCTTTCGAATAAAAAAAAAACATTACTTTAAAGTATTTAAAAGTAAACCTCACAGATAATTGAAGTAAGATTGATAAAGAATCTTATTTTCGAAACTCTAACTAAAGCATCCAACAAAGAAATTAACTTTTACCGAAAATCAGGCTGTTCTAAATCACCCAATTAGTCAGTCTGCACTTTTGAGCGCAAGTGTATAAGGCAGCGTGCTAACTGTACCGGTAATATTTCGCTAATGTTGTAATCACATGTCTTCTCGAAGCGTCCGCGTTTTTATTTCGAGTGATTCTCTCGGTTACTACGAGTCTACGATGTCTGGGAGACGTATTCTGGAGGTTACGCAACTAGGTTCTAGTTAACGTGTGGTCACAATTCCTTAGTCAGTCACACTTATCTGTTTGATTTATGTCGGACGTGTGACTCCGGATTTTTAATTTGTCTGTCTGTGATGTCTTGTTTATACCTTTTTAGTTGACTTTTTTGTCGTAGTTGGGTTTTAGTTTTATAATTACGCAACTGCAACCAGTTTCATTTAAAATAACTCTACAAAATATTAAGTAGTTTTCTGTTTTTTAACCGACTTCAAAAAAGGAGGAGGTTATCAATTGATCAGTATTTTTATTTTTATGTTTGTTACCTCAGAACTTTCGACTGGGTGAACCGATTTTGATGATTATTTTTTTATTTGAAAGCTGGTGCTTCCCGTATGGTCCTATATAAATTATTAACTTTGCATGCGTAGTTTTTGAGTTAGCTTCATTAATTAATTTTATCTTTAGTAATGTGAGGAATACTTGCTCAGAAAACAGAATAGGTGTTCTAGTACACTTATGAACAAATTGTGGCGAGTCGTTAGAAAGGCTGCCATTAATTCATTATCTCGGATTGATTGGGATGCTTTTAGTTGCAGTGTTGAGAATGGCTCGCCGAGTGCTTTGGTGAACCGGCAATGAGAATTTGGTAGGTGTAAGTAGGTACAGATTGAAAGGGTTTTAGTCAATGGTGGGAAACGGTTAATGAGATTACATACATAATGACTTACATTATTTGATCAGTAAATAGGTGTACTTACTGATCAAATTATGTAAGTACAAATCAAACTTCTAAACGCGGTAAGAATATGTCGTCGAAGTTTTTAAAATGGCTGGCCCATCCGGACAGCGGCGACTAACCCAATAATCTCATAGACTACATAATTTTTAAGAAAACATCATCCTGGACCCAGTTCATAAAACATTCGTAATCGCAACCGTTCACATCGCAATCATTATTGTTGAATTGTCAAAATGTAAGAGATTTTCGAACAATTTAAGGAATTGAAGATTCTGTTTTTGACCCGAGTGACGTATAGCAACTTTACTTTTTATCCAGCAGAAATCTACAACCCTGGCTAAATTTACAATCTTGGCTAAATCTATAACCCTAGCTAAATCTACAACCCTGGCTAAATCTACAACCCTGGCTAAATCTACAACCTTGGCTAAATCTATAACCATGGCAAAATCTACAACCCTGGCTAAATCTACAGGCCTGGGCCTATTCTGCACTCTAATATTACGTACAAGCAGATCAACTAATACCTAAAGGCTCCCACAAACAGGCGCGAGATCGCTGGCGCGACACGAGTAACACTGCCTGTCGCGCCCGCGATTTCGCGCCAGTTTGCACGAGCCATACGTAGGCCGCTGCAAGTACAAGCTTGCAAAAAGGGGATTATTGACCCAACCGACACCCAGTGCGAATGCCTGACGAAACCATGTCCATTTGTTGCGAGTGTTCTGCACCTCTGAAGACCTAAACGCCACTGATGCCGCGATTGGCGTGGCCACCTACTGGGCTCTACACATGTAACATAATAAAATATTTTAACTTTTGCCATCGACTCGAAACAGAAGGAATTTAATAAACTCATTACTCGCTCTTTCACGGAGTTCCTGGGTAAGTCATAACAGCCGCACGGGTAGATCCATCAGGTTAAGCTACGCTTGCTGGGGTTGGTCCGTGGATGGGTGACCATTTTTACATACCGAGACTCCTCCCTACCTCGGAAAGCACGTTAAGCCGTTGGTCAAGGCTGTGATTCATAGATCTTTGACAGTCTGACCACCAGTCTTACCAAAGGATATCGTATTATCCAGTTACTGGGTTGTGGAGGTCAGATAGGCAGTCGCACCATGTAAAATACTGGTATTCAGCTGCATCCGGTTAGACTGGAAGCCGACCCCAACATAGTTGAGAAAAGGCTAGGCAGATTGACTCGCTCTTTCACTTCACATTACATTAGGCTTGCCCTTTGGTACACAACAAGCAAGCGATCGGCTCAGCATCAACTAATGATTGAAGCCACTTAACATTCGTGATCTGCAGACGTTTTGGTATGGGCTTCCGTCTGACGGAGCGTGACTGACGGTGGGGAGGTGCTATAGACGAAGCGAGGATATGCTATGCTTTTAAATACTGTAGCATTGACATGTGGTCGAGTGTGTGACAAAAAGTCCAGGAGTTTTACAAATGTTTCAGTAATATTTGGTTAAAAACTGTGTTCAAGCAAGCATTAGTAAAAGTCTATTTACATTATCACAGAATTTTCATTCTAGTTCATAAAGTTAGATTAGAAAGTAAGTCGTGACTCGGAGGTAAGACAAAGATAAAGATATTTATTCGTAAGTTTTTTTTATTTTGTTATAGTAAAATATTCACAAAAAATATTAAATTGATACGGAAAAGAAACACGCTTTACACGCACACTTGTCACAGTTGTTCTACGTTGAAATACAAGTGTGCACGTACAGAGTGTTTTTTTTATGTATCAATTTAATAGTTTTGTGAATATTTCACTTCCTACTCATTTTTTTTTTTACTTTTTTTTTTGTGGTAATATTTTTTTTTAGCATGTATGGACGCTCTATTCTTGCTGGTTAACGAGAAAGCCCTTTGTTAGTTAACATACTGTATATTATCGCCTTAGCTGTACTAGTGCTGCGCCGTGACCTAACCAAGCAAGCTACCGGTACATATTTAAGAGCATTTGATGTCTTCACTCGCTTGATAACCGCAGCGCTATGTACCTACCTACCTACGCTTAACAGTCGACATCTAATCGTACAACATCTCGATAGCCGACATTCTGAACGGACGTACAAATATAATGTGCCTACTAATGGTAGCATTATATGGCTTTTACCGTCTAATTTGGTCATATGGAGAGTAACTAAGATAAAAACTTTAAAAAAAAAACAACGGACTTCCAAAAAAACTACAATATTTTTTTTTTTTTTTTTCCTTTTCTATTTGTGGTACCTGCCCCACAGAAATTCGAATACTACTTCCTGCTATGTAAATAACAGCGATAGGAACTTATAATAACATCATCCAGATAATTATGCTAAGTGGGAAAAATACGTATTATTGAAGCAAACTCAAAAACTACGCAAGCAAAGTTAATAAAATTTATATGAGACTACCTCTGACGTATGACCTACAAAATAAAAAAAAGAATCATCAAAATCAATTCATAATTGGCGGAGTAATCGCATAACAAACATACAAAAAAAAACATACAGTCGAATTGAGAACCTCTTCCTTTTTGAAGTCGACATAAAAAAGTAAAAAATAAAAAAGCCATCACGCAGGAATTTGCGACAGACTCAAGCGTAGATGGCGGGACGAACTTGACGCCTAGGTATACCTAAAGGGTCCAGATTGGCGCAGGACCGTGTTGAGTGGAAAACAGAAAGGGAGGTTTTTGCCCTGCAGTGGGACACAGGCTGATTTATTATTTATTATCAAGTTTAGCAATGTTAGCCTAGTGGAGTGACCGTCGGACTGACAAGTCATAGGTCGAGTTTGAACCCAAGAAGGCACGCACCTCTGACTTTTCGGAT
Source organism: Lithophane leautieri (assembly GCA_949152455.1). Lineage (NCBI taxonomy): Eukaryota > Metazoa > Arthropoda > Insecta > Lepidoptera > Noctuidae > Lithophane > Lithophane leautieri. The sequence goes on along the minus strand of OX424472.1, from coordinate 14,847,838 downwards.
TCATGTGCGTATTGTATAATTATCACTTGCTTCAAAAACGGTGAAGGAAAACATCGTGAGGAAACCGGCATGCCTGAGAGATATTTCTCGACGGCATGTGAAGCCAAGTCAGAGGCCCATATGGGCGGCGTAAAAACAAAACAAATTACTAAATACGTTTACCGCTAAACGTACTTATTTAAAACATCGCTCTGTTTCTGTCAATCATTTGAAGATGACAGAGACAGATTGATGTTTTAAATTTATGTTCTTTAAATATATGTTGTTGACCAAAACTGTCCTTTAAAAGTAGTTTGGGATTTACTTCAAAATATGATGGTGATTTTTGAATAGGGATTTAATATATCTATTCAAATATCATCATTATATTTTCATTATCAAAAGATAACATAATGTGCCTTGAGATGCCGGTTTATTTTGACAACTATTCATACATTCCCATTCTTAGGCCACTATTCTCATTAAACATACTTACTTTCTAAATCATTTGTAGCTAAAACCAACATTACAAGTAACTGTCGACTAATTGGCACCAATTTACGCAAACAAACCTACCGCCACACGGTGTTAGGGATTCCCACCTTTTTTATCAGTCAAAATCAAATAAATTGTAACAAACCAACGGCTACAAAGCTCCCCAATCAATTTCCCAAAAACTATTCGTCTAGCCATCACAAAATCAACGCCAGACTAATCCAAATCCCGCCAAATTAACTGTCAAATACTTTTTGCGCGCCGAATCCACGCGTGTCTGTCATAATCTGTGGTAGAATAATCGTCGCGCGTGCGAAAACGAACAAACAGTTAGGTCATAGAGAAAGTAAGTGCAGAAGGTTTGACTGTAAGGAATTTTTGGTTATCTTTTGCAGTCAACCCTCAATGAGCTAGCGCAAAGGAAAAACACAGAAAAAGGCTTAAAGCTACTTGATAAAAGTGACAAAAACAAACTGTTATAACTTTTTCCTGAAAAGTAAGTTCTTCTTACAGTTAAAGTTCAACCTTCTTAACACATTTTCAATCACAATCCTGAATGATTTTGAAGGACATTGCTAATCCATTGTTTCATTTATTCGAACAATTTGCTAAAAAACCTAAATAACGCAATGAATGTTGTTTAACTGTCAAAATGAAAGCCATTGCTACTGTAAGTGTGTGACGCAATTACCTCGCTGGTGCAGAGAAAACCTTTTGTGCATTACATCAGAGAATACATATCTGTCTTTTAAACACAAATTTTCTATCCGTCTCTTTTCTTTCTTTCATGTATGTTTCTGTCATCACTGGGTTCTCTGTACCCATCTTCCACATTGTCACACTCCACGAATTGCCACAGATACAAAATGCAGAGGTAATTAGGGCCAAGAGCTCACCTGTTCAGGACCCCCAAGCTGAGACATCTAATAGTCTGTCAAACTGACAGATTAGGCTGAATACGTTATTATTGGTGCTACTTTTGTAAGCGCTGATAGATGAATATGCTATTGAGTTCTATTTTCAAAACTCTCTAGAAATCATTAGGTCTCTAATTTGAGTGGCTAATTAACTGCTACCTATCATATAGATAATACATAGGTAGATAAGTAATTTCACAAGTGTTTTAAAGGGTTCCGTATTTTAAGTTGAATTTAAAAGTTTAGTGTTTTTGGTGGTACGTTTTAGGACGAACTAGTTCATTAGACGACCTACAACATTATTCAGTAACAAACCATGTACCCGATGGACTTACTCATTAGCATCGGTAATAAAAATTAAAGTTATAAAACTAAAACCCAACTACAATTTTTGGGGTTATAATATACCTATAATTATAATATATATTTGAAATGTGCTCAATAAGCCCTTTCTTTCATTTGATACCAAACACGGCCTGACTAAAAAATATGTCCTCTAGAGGGCGCCATATTCAACGTATATATCAAACGTCCAAATCCATATCAAACGTCACATAGCCTATAACCAGATTTTTATCAAGCAACGATAGTGCGTCTCAGACAAACCCCAGACTATTGCCCTGACCAGGTGAACTAGATACATAAAACACGATTTTTTAATAGAACCTCAACAGTAAATTGCGGTACGTGCATCGAAATCCCGACTGTTACTTAGAAAGTTGAGGTAGACCACAAAGAATGTATGTTGCATTTTATTTGGGTTACTTTTATCAACGTGATACGTTTAGTATATACTCCATATCTACATAACCATGTATTAACTAAAAATTATATATAAAGAATAATTATCATAAAGAAAATTTCTTCATTTTAACCGACTTCAAAAAAAGGAGAAGTCTTTTTCGTTTAGGCTATTGCTGGTGATCGGTAAAGTTAAATGAAATAAATATCCAGTGGATAGGAAATTATAATATTCTTCGACCGGTATAGAATGGATCTACCTGATCTAATAATTGCATAAAACATTGTTTGCGTGATGCAGGATTCAGTGACGTTAGGGTCAATGAACTCCATAGTGACATAACATGATGACAATGTGTCAGTCGCTGGTAACATAGGCATTGGTGGCTCGTACAGGGAAGTGTTGAAGACATCATTGCATCACCAGGCTATCCCTTTTTTGTGACAGATCAATGATGACTTTCACATGACACTTCCCTGTATGTTGTGGCATGGTTTTCAAGCAAGCAAACCCGCAGGCACTAGCTAGTTATAAAGCTGTTAAAGCCATTTGCTTTCGGGGATTGGTTTATTATTATCGAGGCTTCTTCGTATCTCGATCTACAACTGTACCTCTGTAATTATTATCTTCACTTTGATGGAATAGATTCGGCAAATATAGATGCCCACTCACATTCATGTAGGGATAGCAGAGTTGAGAGGAAAGTTGGAAGTGCAAAAATTGAACTTTATATGCCACAAAGGAATTATTAAGAGTTAGTTCACACCGAGACATGACGCGAGGCGCACTTTTTTATGATCCGATACAATATCGAATTTATTTACTACACAATAAAGTACACGCGTTGTGCACCACCGCGCATCTCAGCGTACCTTGACACGTGTCAACGCTCGCACTGAAATTATACCTTTTCGTGAAGTAAATAAGTTCGATAATTGTTAAAAAGTGCGCGCAGCGTTGCGTCGCTTCACGTCGCGGTCTGAACTGACCATAAGTCAAATTTTGTGTCGAACAAAAAATTTTACCAAGATTTTTGCTCCAGTTTCCTTGCTATCGGTACCGACTGGCCAGTGGGCATGCGTCAGAGCACGTAAGGAGATGGGCATGACATGCACAACCTCCGCCACGCCACTGACATTACTTCATTAAAATTCTATTAACGGAAGCATTCTCCTTAAAAAACTTATCAAAAACATCTCAAAAAACACGGAGCTACAACTTAAAAACAACTCATCTGCTTCGAAATAAAATTCAATTTAGCATTTTCCTCTTTCTGCACTTACGACGAAGAAGCGAGTAAGGAAACTTGTAAACCATTTTAGACTTTGTTTTAAGATTCTGAAGGTGTATAATCGGTTGTAGTAGCAGCGGTCAATCAAGAAAATCTTCAAGAGATGGACAGGTAGTTTCCACGATCGCAAATCGAGGATCGGAAGTCAATTTGTTAAAAATAAGGTAAAAGTCTTATTAAGAGAAAAGTTTTGGTTATTTTGTTTAAGCCTCGAAGATTGTTTATTGTATTCGAAGTAAAATGTTTTTTTACAAGTAAAAGCTTTTAGATGAACTTTGATGAGTGCAAAGAGTTGGTAATATTGGTTTTCTTAGAGGATCAAAAGCGAAAATATATGCGGTGTTCTCGAAAATAACCACCTTGAGCCCCTGCAATTTTGGCTCTACACAATAGCCTATTGGCAATGTCTTTGTATCAATCAGTCCAATCTATCGCAGTCCGCTGCTGGTCGCCTACTCTCGATGCAGAACGCTAACCGGGTATTATATGGCTACTCAGGACTAATATTAAATAAGTACTAATGGCAGCAGGCTCGCACGTATAACTACTACACATATAACTACTGTACATCCAGGCGGCACGCGCGTCGACCAAAACACATTGTTGTTAATTAGAAAGTCCTTGACGAATTAAAACATCAATTGTACTTAAATATCAATAAAAAATAGCCTGATTAGGTTAATACTCAGCTACTTCATATTTTAAGAATGTTTTTTACTTGTAAATATGCATTTTAAACCACTAACTGTGGTTTAGAACATTTTAAAACAAAAAGACGGTTTAAAACCAAATGGTTTGAAACGTTTTGCATCTATATTCCAGCCTCATGGAAACGCACTCTAAAAAATATAACTATAGCTTGATGATGAGACAGAGATTGTTCTGGAAGAATGATCTGATAAAATTAGAATTCCCAAGCACTAAAACTATTAATAAATACATGTAAATTTATACAGAACCGTTAATTAATTCCGTACACAACAACGTGCAAATACCAGTAGTAAGGGTATTAATTACACTGGCAAGCTAATTTTATGTCTCTATCTCTTCGAGATTCTTTTAATACGTACGTTACACTGATATAAAAAACCGGCCACGTGCGTGTCGAACCACGCACAATGAAGGTTTCCGTAGTTGGGATGAATTTATATTAACAAATTTAACATTGTGTAGTTGAAAAACATGTTTTTGCAACTACCTACCGAGTGTTGTTTCACTACCTTACTAAAAAAACACATTATCATCGAACTAATCTCACTGCTGAAGTGCTGAATATAGGTCTTTCCATTCGCACGCCATCATTGGCTACTCTTATCCAGCTGCTACCAGCCACCCTGTGAATATCGTCGCTCCACATAGTCTCAGGGCATACTATATACCTTTTTTTTTTTTTGAGGGTGGGAAATCATCCAATGACTTCTCCCGCTCTGGGCGGAGCGGAAGGGCGTGTCAGACTTTTACTGACTAAAACCCACCCTTGTTCCTTCATTTGCCTGTTGCCAAGGTCCCGGTATCCCTTTCGGACTTTCCCGCAACCCTAGCACGATACTATATACCCTATGCTTGCCTATTCGTGATCTCCACTCGACTTGTAGGTCGTAGGCTCGAACCCTGACAGGCGCTTTACGTTGCATAAATTATTTAATCACCACTGCTCTCAAAACGGTGAAGGAAAATATCGTGAGGAAACCGGCATGTCCTCAAACCAAAAATTCCAAGGAATGTGACATCCACCAACCCGCACTGGGTCCGCGTCTCAAATAGAGGAGGTCTGTGTTCCAGCAGTGGGAACATTTTAGGCGAATCATGTATTCCACATAAGTCGAGCCAAAATTGCGTGGAATCAAAACTTCTTTTGATGGCTGCATGTATGTAGATTATGTATCATTACTGACTGTTTTAATATAATACATATGAATTTATAATTGGGAGTTAGTGTTACATGACCGGGGAATTCCGACGCGTGTAGAATGAGTTACACGAAATAGAGGCAAGATTTTATTGAAGATGAATCATCTTTCGTAATTTCTTAATGGTGCCTTCTCTGTGTGAGAAAAGGTTTATTTATAGTCCTGCAGTGTGATTTTAGGCAGGTATTCTGTATTTTTGAGTCATCTTGGCATTACAGTTTCTAAGAGAGTTCAGAGTGTCACCCCTCGACATAAGTTCAGTTCGCTGGACCAGCGAACTTCGTAAATAACAGTCCACAACCTGGACTGTTATTTATATAATGCAGCTAGGCAAAACATCAAAAATATAAAATCCTAAACCTAACTCGCATACTACATAATAATTTCTATGACAGCAAGATTGTAACCTTCAATCCACATTATCCTTACTAATATTATAAATGCGAAAGTAACTCTGTCTGTCTATCTGTCTATCTGTCGCGCTTTCACGCCAAAACTACTGAACCGATTTAAATGAAATTTGGTACACAGATAGTCTAGAGCCTGAGATAGGACATAGGCTACTTTTTATCGACATACCAAGCGGGCGAAGCCGCGGGCGGAAGCTAATGTACCTATATTCTTAAACATAAAAATAATAACCGCGCTCATCTCACATAGACCGGTCCATCACTAGTGTGTCGCAGTAACAGCACATACACATTAAGTACTTACTTACTTTTTTTTTAGGTTATAAATAGCAAAAGAGCACAGTAAAACTTGACTCTTAGATTGTCAAGGCTGTTTGAGAAAAATATGTATCAGCAGGTTACTTGCGCAGTCCTTGTTGGGCCTTATTTGATGATGGCATTTCTTGTGTTTGTATTTTTACCGACTTCAAAAAAGGAGGAGGTACTATGTTCGGGATGATTGTTTTTTTTTTTTTTTTTTTTTTTTTTTTTTTTTTTTTTTTTTTTTTTATGTATGTTCACCGATTACTCCGCCGTTTGTGAACCGATTTAAAAAAATCTTTTTTTGTTCAAAAGCTTATACTTCTGAGGTGGTCCCATTGTCACCAAGTCAGGATCTGATTATGGGATCCTAGAGAAATCGAGGGGAACTTTCAAAAATCGTAAGGGCAACTAGTGCATTCCTTAATTTATTCATTAAGTATTTTACAGCACTACAATTTTATGAAGGCCTGGAGTCGATCTGATGATGGAGCCGAAAGACAGTCAAGGGAACTCCTCAATGGTTTACAGCAGATACCTCGTGTTTGGGCTTGATTAATTTGTATTGATAAAAACTTTACACTTTGATGGGTTCTGACTGTCGTTAGGGGTCTGATGATGAAGACGAAAGACAGTCGAGGGAACTCCTCAGTGGTTTACAGCAGATATCTTGTGTTTTGGCTTGATTAATTTGTATTGATAAGAACCTTACACTTGGTTGGGTTGTGTCTGTCGTTAAGGGTCTGATGATGAAGACGAAGGACGATTAACGGAACTCCTCAACGGTTCACAGTAATTACCTTGTGTTTGGACTTAATTCATTTATATTGATAAGAACTTTGCAACCATATAGGTTGTAAGTGACATTACAGATCTGATTATGGTCACCTTATAATATGATGATGAGGGGAACTATACAGTGTAAGCAAATGTATAGTGTTCACCCTTATATTCTTGAGAAGGCACGGGAGTCTCATTAGCCAGCCGGTTTCGTATAACATCTAAACGATACTTGCGCTGTTCAGACGACTCGCCACTTAATCGTTTTTGAATAAGATTGAGTCGGCAGATCTTATCATTTATCATTTGGCGACTCCTGTGACAAATGAGAATGCATGTAATTTCTCATCTGAGATAATCTAGCATGACAAGCTAACGGTGATTCTTGGGAACCGGACATAGCACTCCGTTTGCGATTCTTAGATAGGCGTTCTTATTCAGCAGTATTAGTCTCTTTAATTCTGTTTTTCTTCATGCGGGTGGCTCCTTTAGTTGGTCTACCCATGATTACAAAAATCAAATTACACAAAAAATGGAAAAATAATAAAACTTTTTAAAAAAAATTGACCGACTTCAAAAAAAACAAAACAGAAAAGGACTACTGTACTAAAAACCAAAAGACAAAAAGTACTTCTTTAATAATAAGAGAAAAATAAAAAAATTAAAAAATAACTTTAATTTCGGAAGTCGGTGGCCAAAAACTAAAATTAAAAGCAAAGACACCGACTTCCGAAATTAAAGTAATTTTTTAATTTTTTTATTTTTCTCTTATTATTATCTACATTAAATTGATAGTGTCAATTTCAATCTTGCTTAATCTGTGATCTCAGATTATAGTCTTGTTTCTTCGTTATAATACGTTTTCCTAGAAAATACCGTTATGAAAATCTGTCATTTTCCCCAGTATTTGAATCTAAGGTGTCAAAAAATGCTCGGTATTTGGATAGTTGTTATTGTATGACTACCTATTCACCGATTTGTTAGGAAACCAAAGCTCTATCGTTCTTCCATTCAGACATCATACTAAAAGAATGGCATCGGTATGATAGTGCCTTAAAAACGGCGTAACGGTAGCCCACGAAATTCAAATTTTCTTTATTTTTTTTTGCAATTTGCAGGTCAATGTCAGGTTGTATGTTGATCTAAATATGACTCGCGGTCTGCCTGTTCTTAGTATCTGCTAGTGACACATTAGCTCAAACATGGACAATGTAAGTAAGAAGTCCATGTTCATGCGAAGCCGTACTCTCTGTCTCTCGCCAGCCAGTGTATACTCTTTGACCAATGCTCTATTAAACCAGATTTACATTGGTCAAGTGTTTAGCGAAGTCGATAAGTACGGTGGTGTAAACGATCGGGCAGTAGCGAATGAACTTGGCTTGCAAGCTGCCTTCCAAGTGGATACAAATAGAATCGCTTTAAATTTTTTGGGCAAATGATGCCCCTCGCGCGCTCGCTCTGTCCCCTGCGCGGTACTTGATTCGCCATTTGGCGTAGAGTAAACAATCAAAATTAGTACAGTGTATTAGTGGCTGGCAACAGGACGAAGCGCGTGACCTGTTTTTTTTTGACGTTCCTCGTCCATCGTGACGGAGAACTGCCACTTGACTCGCTGTAGTGTAAACAGTCACTGTCCAGGCGCTCGCCACTCGCCACTCGCCACTATCCTTGACCAATGTAAATCGGGTTTAACTGCTTTATAACCAGCTATGTCTTCCAAATTCAAACCTAAATAAATCAACAACAATAAGATTTATGTTGTGTAAATATTCTACGTTGGGGTCTGTTGTCTGTCCGCCAGCGGAAGAGTCGTTGGCACTGCGCCCCCACGGCGTGCCAAGAGTGCCCCCATGCCATGGCTCAGGGATTTATGCTGATTTCTTCAATAACCCCCATCCGTTTGCTGGAAACTTTTATTTATTTAACTTGGTGAGAGAATCTTTTAAACACACTCATGTACATACCGGGTAATAAGTAGACAAACACCAAGCCAGTAATTCCCGAAGGGGACGGCGAAGATGTACTGCACGCCGACACTTCGCATTTAATTCTATGTTTAAGTCATATGTTACAGGTGCGAGCCTGCTGCCATTAGTACTTATTTAATATTGGTCCTGAGTAGCCATATAATACCCGGTTAGCGTTCTGCATCGAGAGTAGGCGACCAGCAGCGGACTACGATAGATTGGACTGATTGATACAAAGGCATTGCCAATAGGCTATTTTGTAGAGCCAAAATTGCAGGGGCTCAAGGGATGGTAATTTTCGAGAACACCGCATATATTTTCGGTTTTGATCCTCTAAGAAAACCAACTTTAAGGAAGTGGTGGCAAGATGACCTAGACGCGCACCGCAAGGGCTGGGTCGTGGTGGCTCTGGAAAATGATACGTGGAAGAATTAAGCGGACTCCTTTGCCGAGAGTGGAATAGAGTCTTCCGAAAAAAACTTAATAAAAATGATTTAAAAAAAAATGCTTAGTATGTACAGCGCACCTCAATTTAGGATACTTTCATATTCTGCTCATCTGCTCGATCTTTCCACTGGACTGTTTAAGTAGTCTGAGTAGGTTGTTAAGAGATTATGATGATGATAAAATTATGTCTATCGATGCAGAAGCTATACAGCATGACTGTTGTGTGAAGTGTAGGTACCTATTAACATATGTACATACATTCTCATTTTCATAATTACTACGTGCTATTTTAATGCTGATTACTTTTTGAAAGACTGTCTGTCTGTGGCCAGTAATTACATACAATGATAATATAAAAAGTTTTGTATTGACTGTGTCTGAACTTGGTTTTATTACTGAATACAAATTCGTAGTTATAATATATATGACTAGCGACCCACTCCTGCTTAGCATGGTTTTTAAAACTGGCCATAAAATCGAGATTTCTTAGTTTATATGAAACTTTAATATTAACATATTATACACATAAACCTTCCGGAATAAATTCTCTAAACGATGGTGGTGGAAACCTCATTAAAATCTGTTGCGTGGTTTAGAAGAACAACGCGGACATACAGACAAACACGAAAAGTGACATTAATTTATAATATGTATAGATGTCATAACTAACTATCTTATTAAAAACTGTCTCGTTTGTGCACTGGTCGGAAGCGTTACTGCAGCATGGGGTCATAGGTTCGATCTTCAGGTCGGCTGTGCAGAATAATGGTACCGGGTTTTTCTGTCAGGACCTTTCCAGTAGCAACCATTGGATTTATGCCCGTTTGATAGCAATAGTGTCACTCACTGCTGAGGAGCTCGTGGCTAAGTAATAACAGCCGCACGGGTCGATCCATCAGGTTAAGCTTAGCTTGCCAGGGGTTGGTCTGTAGATGGTACATACCGAGACTCCTCCATGCCTCGGAAAGCACGTTAAGCCGTTGGAACCGGCTGTCATTTGTGGATCTTTGACAGTCGTTACGGGTCGTCCGAAGCCCGAAAGTCTGACAACCAGTCTTGTCAAGTGGTATCGAACTAACCAAATAATGGGTTGTGGAGGTCAGATAGGCAGTCGCTCCATGTAAAATACTGATATTCAGCTGTATCCGGTTAGACTGGAAGCCCACCCCAACATAGTTGGAAAAAGGCTAGGCAGATGATGATGAGTGTCACTCACTGCTGAGCATTCTATATAATAAGATAGTGATAAAGACAATTAAAGAAAATCACGCAGCCATTTTTACAAACTGTAACCAAAAAAATAATATTCTTTAACAAATTAACGAATTTCACGTTCGTTAACTACGCTGCATAGCACAAAAATATTACATTTTAGCCACAAATCATACACACTTGAGCTAACTAATCCTAATCCGTACCCCATCTCTTTCTTTCACACCGGATAGAAGAGAGATGGAGTGATAACGTTATAGAACTGCTTAAGTCAGGTAGTGTGTAAGCGTTTTTAGTATTTTTTTGAATGTCTAGTCTTCAGTCATTAATTTACGATTACGTCTGTCGGCCGATGGTACAGTTATTCGGTTATATGTCACGTTTCATGGTTATGAGCATGCTGAAAGCATAAAACTACTTTAGACAACGCTTTTTGCGAGTCTGGCGCCACAGAGCAAGAAGATACAGAAGGTTTAGGTGTTTTTGTAATCTTTTTAGTTTATGGTGTCTGCTTTACAGAGTGTGTTTTTACTATAATTTAGGATATTAAATAGTAATTATTAAAAAAAAAGTTGATCCTACCATTTCATTTCGTATGTAAATTCTGTTGAATATACAGTCATGGTCTGGAACAGCTGAGGATACGACAGAACTACAACCTCCCGCCGTCGTTTCAATAATTCAGTACTGTTCTGTACAGCAATTAAAATTCAGTACTAACTAGAAAAAAAATTAAGTATTAAAAACTAAAACCCAACTACGACTAAAAAGGTATAAACAAGACACCACAAACACACAAATTAAAAATCTGGAGTTATACGTAATCTGTTCGATTTATGCCCTAACACATGTGACTCCGGATTTTTAATTTGTCTGTCTGTGGTATCTTGTTTATACCTTTTTAGTCGTAGGTGGGTTTTAGTTTTTAATACTTTATTTCTTTTAAATTCTTTTGGGGTTATAATATACATATTTTTGAAATGTGCTCATTAAGCCCTTTCATTTGATACCCAACATGGTACAATTAAACAACATTTATTTTTTGGTTCCTGACTTTATATCCTCTAGAGGACGCCATTTAATGTGACGTCACATAGCCTATAACCAACGGACGATCAAGTCGCTTCCAACGATACCTCGTTTGTCAAATTGTGATGAGTGTTTTAGAAGATAGGAGGGAACAGATGAACATACTTACATACATACATATTTACATACATACATACATACCGGCCAGACTTGTTTCGTATAGTGAACTTACGGAAAAGCCTCATAAAAAAAGTAAACAGGTGTTTCTTCAAACAATCCCTACCTACTTACACTTATCACGATGCATGACCTAAATCCATAAAAAATACAACACGGTATAGAACGAGTTAATATATACGTAGTAACAAACATCTGCGTCCGCGCACGCAGATTTATCTCCATTTTCCGCTCGTGCGTCGATTGCCGATGAGTCCCGGTATTTGCCGAGCGTGTTCATTGGTCGATAGATCCCGCGCTTGCTTGTGGTTGGCTGAAAAACACCTGAGGCGTTGGATGTCGGATGCTCACTGAAATTAAATTTGTTATTAAACTCCATTTGCTGTTACAAGATGTGTGTTTATGATTGGCGATCAAATTATGGTGTTTTCTCGCTACGTAAACATATCTTATGGGTTCTTTATTGATCGTTTTGAAGCTGTGTTTAGAGAATGCATGCTTTCGCTTGCAGATTAAAATGGCTAATTAAAGAGCTGGGCATAAAGCTACTAAGTAACTTGGCCTGTAAGTATGTTATCTTTTCAAAACTATTTTGTGTAGAGTTTTCTAGCAGAAAAACAATTGTCAAGAGGCTACATGTAAGCGACCTGGGGTATGATTCTGTAAGACCTCACTCTAAACTTCGAATCTGAATCCGCTGTGAGTTTCTTGATTGGCATTCTAAAAACTCGGTTGATACACTAGCGCTATCCTTGCGAGCGTGTCAGTTAGTTGAAATAAATTGACCGTGAGATTTTGACAGATAAAGTATGAGATGACGTAAGAAGTGGCATTCAGTAAGGTAATTCCCGCGTCACTTCGACGCTCACTTCGCACTCGAACCCGAACACATTTTGAACCTTATGCGAAGTGAGAGTGAATAGCGATGTGAGATGCGAGTTGTTGTTTGAATTTTACAGAATCGACGTACTGTGCTCAAGTAACGGCGGATTTATCCAACTTAAATTAAAATCGCCTTCATAATTCTCAATATGCATCTGTGTAGGTGTTAGTACAAGTGTACACACCTATTAGTATTTACAGAAAGACTTAAAAGGAGACCAAGTGCGAGTCTTTCTCGTACACGAAAGATTCCGTACCACCGTACAATATTTAGAGGCTTCCTACTTTACTGGGTGTAATTTATTTCATCACCACTTCTCTCAAAACGGTGAAAGAAAACATACTGAAGAATCCGGCATGTCCTAGAACCAAAAGTTCGAAGACATGTGACATTCTCCAACCCGCACTGGGCCTGCGTGGTGGTTTATGGCCCACTCCCTCTCATAGACTAGAGGCCTGTGTCCCAGCAGTTGGACTGATTAGTGATTATGTGTTCAATATTTAAGTTTACTTATGTTTTTTTAATACTTTAGTAAAAAGCACGTTTTTTGAATAGGGAAGGAACCCCCTTTCATTTTTAATTTTATTGTATTCTTATTATTTATTTTTCTACCTGTTAAAAGATAAAGTCCTGTGATAGACCGACGGACGGACTGCGGAGCCTAAGTAATGGGGTCCCGTTGGCATCCTTTAAGAACTAAGAAGATTGGTAGAACGGTTTTTCTTGAACAGTTGGTCTGTTCAAGAAACACCGTTCTGCCAAGCTTCTTCGTGACCTCTAAAAACCATTTCCATACAAAACCTGATTCAATTTCATCCATTCACAAAACAAGTGGATTAATGGATGATTTTATAGTTAACAACAAATAAAACAAATTGCTAAACCGAATAATATCTATTCGTTAGATGCGCCATCACCGCAATAGGTCGCGCGAAAAATTGCCCATATTGAGAAGAGCTCACACAATAATAATGTGTTGTTGTATGATTCCATGACAATCAAGTCAAATCTCTGCGACATTGTGATGTGAAAGAGGTGTCACAACGAAACAGAAATTCAGAAACACAACCATCTTTCGACGCATTAAGGCGAATCTTACGATTTAAATCTTTGCTCTTTTCTTTAATATAGTTATTTCAAAGTAAATCTTTTGAGTTTTTGTAATAGTAACATCTATTTCACACGTTAGAGAGTTTTTGCATGATTTTCGCTTGTTACTTTATAAACCGCTTGTTTGATTGACCTCGACCTTTTGATTGATTGTGCAGTTAAGTACTTTTTGCTTTCACATTTATTATGGTTATTAGTAGAAAGATGGAGGGTGATTGTAGCTATTTAACTTGATTTTTTGTGTGCTTTTTTATTGGCATTTGTTTAAGTGGTGACGTTGTGATCACGATTTATGGTATGGTCTTCCTTTGGAGAAGAAATCAATCTGCCTAGCCTTTTCCCAACTATGTTGAAGTAGGCGTCCAGTCTAACCGGATACAACTGAATACCAATATTTTATGCGGAGCGGCTGCTTACCTGACCTCCACAACCCGGTTACACGATACACCTTGGTAAGACAGGCAGTCAGACTTTCTGGCTTTTGACTGCCCGTAACGACTGTCAAAGATCTACGAATGACAGCCGGGACATAAAATACTTTTTGCCTATTAAACTGTTTGTTCAGACATATGCCTTGACTTCTCTTATTGTAAAGTTTATTTCTGCTTGTTCTTAGGTCCGTCGAGCCAGCTATCTAATTGCGTAACTTATTTTCGTAACCAATTAAGACTAATCTGTTTCATTTTGACAGTTCAACAACATTCATTGCGTTATTTACGTTGTTGAGCGGTTTTTTTTTTCGAATTTATGGAGCAATGGATTAGCCGTTTGTTTCAAACCGATTCAGATTGTGATTGATCGTGTGTAACGCAATTAGAATGCAGTTTAGAGGATGTCCATCACTGGATCGCAGAGCAGTACAAACAAAGGTTCTCTGATAGAACAATTTTTTTAAATTATAACCAGCTTATAATGTTCCCACTGCTGGGACACAAGCCTCCTCTTTGTGAGAGGGAACTGGCCGTAATCCACCACGCGGACCCAGTGCGGGTTGGTGGATATTGCGGGTGGGTTGGCGGATTTTTTTATTGATCGTTTAACATCTTTCATGATTTAATTCTCGTGTCTGTCTAGTCTAGTCAGCCAATCCCAAAACATAGCGTCCGTAAAACAGTTCACACCGACAAACAAACAAATGATATTTGTTTGCAGTTAATTATAAACGGCAAATAGATAAACAGGATTACATGATATTCCCATAGCTGCAGCTAGGGCATTATTGGCAGTAGCTATTGGCCGGACGCCAGGGTTTGCCTGACGAATTTATGTGCGTACGCTATACACATCAGTTTTGTGTGTTTGTGATCATGGTATCTTTGTTTTAATTTATTAAGAGATTAATGAGTTATTTTTATTTCTTAAGACGTTATGCACAATGGTGGCGCTTAAGGCGCGGATGCTATGCTACACGTAAGGCACTATTTACCAACTTTTGGCTTTAGGTAATCGAAAGGCTTATAAAATAGGTACAAACA
Source organism: Lithophane leautieri (assembly GCA_949152455.1). Lineage (NCBI taxonomy): Eukaryota > Metazoa > Arthropoda > Insecta > Lepidoptera > Noctuidae > Lithophane > Lithophane leautieri. Next base: position 14,832,714 of record OX424472.1, on the reverse strand, counting down.
ATTTTAAAAGGATAATTGAAGTTATTATAATAAAACAAATTCATAATATAACATCTCGCCTGTATTCCCCGAAGGGCTAGGCAGAGGTGTAGCTATATCTAATTCACCCACATAAACAAATAAGCATACAGTTGAGAAAAGTAACTTTTCTTTGGTTTATGTTTCGCGAGAATCTTTGTAAACTAGATTTCTACACATTTAGATTTATATATTTTGTTTTGTACAAAAAAAACCGTTCTGTTATGCGATGACGCTGGTCTTACAGCACAATTGTACAATTTCTTAAAACTTCCAAAACTCGTCACACTACAAGCAAACCCGACCGCGAGCCCAGTGCCAGCCGATAATAGCGGTGTATAAGTAACAGCGCACACTATAAATCCATCAGTTTAGTTGGCGAGTCGCCAGTGTGCGCCGCACTTAACGCCCCGACACTCCTCTATTTCGTTACTCAAAGTCCTTTAAAAGGAGTCCTATTTATTTCGATGCTGATTTACGCACTGAAAAATTTGCTATTGTGTTCTGGAACAAATTTAGAGCAAGCTCGAAATAGGCCATGCTTTCTGGCGGATATACTAAGTTCGATTTGAAGGAAATTGTCCTATCTTCTGTCGTGTCGTATTCTCAACTCAGCCTATCGCAGTCCACTGCTGGACATAGGCCTCTCCCAGGCTGCGCCACAATAATCAGTACTCCGTCTCCGTAAGAAAAAAAAAATTGACATGATACATTTTTTTACAATCAAGGGTAGAATACAATAGATGAAGATATATTTAGTAACCTATTCCGTTTAACTATTCGTCAAGAGTCATAAAAAACTACACGTGTTTCACCTCTCAACGAGGCATCCTCAGGATGAGGATTGACCAGTCGCAAACCAGAACACGACGTATGGCCACACTGAGTGCTGGACTCAGAGAGCTGGCGCTGGTTTGGAGCATTTCTTAGTGCTCAAATTCGTAACAGAACGGTGCTCTCACACGAGCCACTGAATTGCGCAATTTTTGTCAATTTCTATACGTACAATCATTGAATTGCTGCAAATTGCTCAATTTACACCGTATGTGCAAAATTGCATGCTTATAATTACCCAGTAGTTCGTAGTGCGTTGTGTGTCAGTGAATGAATTTCTTAAGTAGAAGAGATGCATTGGAAGGCCTATGTCAACCATTGGACGTTTACAGCCAGATTCGCTCTCATAAACTCCCTACATACGTCCGAGAAGCAGCACATATGAACAAATGTATAATACATCTTTATGTTAGACTTCAGGCGCTAACGCGGCGCGGCTGGCGCTCTGCCAGTGACGAATTTATGGACAACTGTGGTCGCCATGGGTTCTGTGTTCTACGGCCATTTGTCATCACTAAACGCCTTTTACTTTCTAAGGAATCGGTTAGTTCAAAGGTTTTGGTAGGTGCACCAGTATATATGTTTATGTGGGACTTTTTTCGTCTGTTAATAGGAACCTATCGTCGGAATTCTAAATCACATCGTTTTGTTAATTTAATTGTTTAAATTTTATTTTTTTGTTTTAATGTACCTAAAAAAAATGTATTTGAACTATGTCTCAAGTAAATTAATTATGTATTATTATTATGCAGGCCACACACGTTACAATATACTTACGCAAAATTGGACTTGCACAAGTATACATGAACGTGTGTGGGATGAATTTGCACAAGTATCCAAACCATTTAATGTCACGCAGACTTGTGCAAGTCTCATTGCCCAAGTATATGGTAACGTATATGGCTACCATTAGCCTCGTGTTGTCTCTGCCACTTTTAAGTGCATTGTAGAAACGTCTTCGAGTTAAAGTGTACTTTACAATTCGTGGGTGATTTGCATTTTATTATATCATGGATACTGCTCTTACCCAAAAATATGGTGATTAACTATCAACCCAGCAATGAAAAAGCAAGATTAAAAGGTCAAAAAACCACCGCCATGTCAAGTGTCATACTGGTTATTTTCGGCGTCTTGTTCGACTGGAATCCATTCTAACCGTAGCGTTTGGAAATGGCTAGACGGATGACGTGTGCAACTGTCATAAAACACAATGCAAACAGTCAGACTCGAAACAAATATCTATAAGTAAAGTTCTGTTTAGGGAAATAGGGAGAGTCAAAATATACCTTATTCACTTACTCTGTTTTAAGGCTGTTGCCTGCTGAAATATCTTCACTGTCTTCAATGATATTTATGAGTTTATATAATAACCTAATATGCTTACTAGCCATGCCTTTTGATACCCCATGTATGCTTTTGGTACGCTGTCTTTGAAGTTACCAGCTTATAAAAACAGACTGACGTAAAGAAAAACTAAAATAATTTGCCACTTATTTTCCAACGCGAGATAACTTTATTCGGGGATTTTTTTTAACGTCCCGTCGATTTTATTATAAGAAACAACAAATAAAAAAATAAGGTTTTTAAGTTCATGAGGTTGCCATATTCGTTTTTAACCACCGGACGATGAAGATGCTTCCAACGATACCTCATTTGTCAAATTATGATGAGTAGTTTAGAAGTTATTAGGGAACAGATGAACATACATAACTAAATTAACTGTTAATTTTTTAAATGTGCTAACATAGTTCATAAGTCGTTCTACTAACAATATTATGGGCCAAGTATGTCTGCTATAAAAGATTTTTTTATTTTATACCGGTCAAAATCATAACCATCCTTTTTGCTTCGCCGTAGTCGGGTAAAGAAAATATATCTAACGTTGGTCAAATTAGCGCATATGCTTTGGTCTCCTAAAAAAGGACCCAATAACGGCTATCCAAAATAGAGTGATTTTTGACACGCTAAAATCAAATACTGGTAAAAATGACACATCTTCATGACGGCCGTAATAATATGATGGCTACCGCTCTTCTAGGGAACCGTAGTTTAATTGAAGTTAACCCTCTCACTACCGCATTGTCACTCTACTAGACGGACATCTACAAATAGCTCGGATCGTCTACAAAATATCAGAATGATGGCCACCATACATGCGTGTAATGTCGTTTCGCGACGCCCTCCGCAATGAATTAGGTTGTAAACTATGTTTTACATAATTGGACGTAGTTATGCGAAAATGTTTCATTCCACAGTAAACTGAATTTGAGATAAAAGCATTTACGCGTTTCAATGGTATTCTTTTTTATTCTAACTAGTAAAGGCCAATACTAAAGGTTTTATTGTTGAATTATATTGTGTTTAGATAATCGTATGTTTAATTTTAGGCTATTCACTTTACAATAAGAAAAAAATATGTTATTGGTATTGGAACATTTTAACATAATTAATATTTACATGAACATAGCTTCAAATTAATTTTGCACAAACGTTCCAGGTACTTTTTATCCATCTGTACCTTAATATTTATGATCTAAATTTTACATATAAATTTTATTTTTTAATAAATATGTAAAACCTGAACAACAAATAAAAGAATAGTAATTGCTTATGATTTTTTTTATTACTAGGTCACAATTTAAAAAACAGTATAAAATCTTGTGCTTTTGGGGAGGCCTACGTCCAGCAGTGGACTGCTATAGGCTGATGATGATGATAAAATCTTCATACGTCATACTCATCATCCTCTTGCATTTCGAAATCTGGTTCCCCACCAAACCCATCGACATCATCTATGATTCCCTCCGTACTCTTTAGGTTTTTATAAAATTTATGACAATCCTCAGGGAAGTACTGCATCTACGTGTTTTAAAATATCATTATTTTCGTTAATGTTGTTAATTGGTTCATACTCAGCTAACATATTAAATAGTTGTTGCGTTTCTGGTGACATTGGTCGAAGAGGTGATGATAATGGCGAAACTTCATTCTGTATTTCTTGTAGTATAATAACAGGATCACAAGTATCTAAAACAATGTACATATTCACGTAACTTATCTATTGGCACAATTTATACAAATAAAAATAAAATAAAATAAATACTAACTGCGACCGGCGGTGTTACGTCGGTAAAGTGTAGCAAATATATTTAAAGGTTTTAATAATTTTATCTGCATCAGGGGACGTGTACTGTTGGGTTTATAATGTTAAAAGAATCATCTTACCTTGTAAATTATTATCCGTACTTTTTTTATTCATAAAATTTAGTGGAGTAAGTGGCGAATATGGTGGAGGAGAGATTGAAGGCTGCGTGTTTGAATAAGGCGTAACTGGATTAGAGTCAGCTGAAAAAAAAAACAATATATGCAAACTGACACATATCTCATCATATCCAATCCCATCCCATCCCTTGTAATATACATATTTTACATTTAACAGTAAATTAATTTAGTAAGCATAAGTCGTATAACCAATGCAAATAATAAAATTATTAAAAATATTTTTGATAGCCCCACCAAGAACAATAATCATGCTCGTATATCATAGCAAAGCACCAACAAGAATATACACAATACATGCAGAAGATACGATTCATATTGCAACATGCAATCCAAACCGATCTTCGACTCGAAACGCGTTAACTCCCTCTGCGGGACTTATTATGTTCACTCGTCGACCGCTTGGATGTGTAAGACATGTAAGAATGGACCTAAGAAATGTCGATACAATAAAGTTGATACGCCGTCAAATTCATAAAATATATTATGTGCCTTTAACTAAATTCCAACATACCTCTGGAGTCTGCAACATCGACTTTGACCTTTGATCTGTCCTTGAGAGATAACTTTGTTTCTGAGGTCCATTAATTTTCGTTTTTTAGCTAATAACTGTTCTAATGATGAAATCTGTAAAAATAAATAACCAGAATTAGTTAAAATCGTCTTTCAATAAAACTAATCACCATAAATATATATAGTACTTATTACAAAATATTAAACAATCCTTTAATAGTAATACTTACATCTTCATTAGCTTCCATTGTTTATTCTAATTATATTGATACACAGTACACTACAAATTAACCACGGTTCACTGTCATAAACGTAATAAGGATAATTGCAAACAAAAGACGACGGAAACTACCTCTTCCACGACGTTTGTTTCAATAATGACCGTTGCGAACTCAAATAAGATTCAATGTCAAAAAGAAAATACTCCGTCTCGCTTGCACTAGTAAAAAGTTATTGAAAGATGCGTTCCCGGTTGGGCATAACTTCGGATTAATGTCATTAGTATTTTTTTTTTGTCTATGATATTAAAAGTTTCAAGTAATATTTTATTGGTAAATAACTACAAAGAAAATAAACTTTTTCTTTATGTGTTATAAATATTTATTTTTAGTGGTCGTGTATGCAAACAGTTAAGGATGAAGCTAATTAAAGCGTGTTAAAAATGAACCCTTTAAAGTTGAAACATTTTTTTTTCGAAACAGGTTTTTTATTTAGGTAAATAATAGTACAAAATTCATGAAACCTTTTAAGTTTTCAAATTATGGTATTTAGGTCTGAAACATAACGTTCCACAAATTTTGGAACGTTTATGCCTCGCTATTGTAATTTTGCAAAAACGTTCCAAATATACATGGAACATTTGTTCCAAAATAAAATGGTTTAACATGGTTTTGCTAAAACGTTACAAGATTGTTGTGGCGTTTTAACAAAATAAATATACTGTTTCGTAAAACATTAAATGTTCCTGTCCTCATAGTACGTTCTAGTTAATTTACACAAGTTATTATTTGATAAAGGTTGTGGGTTGGAACGTAAGTGAAAAAAATATTTTCTGATATAAGACTTAAAACTTGGAACCTTATTGCAAATCTGACTCTAAGTGTCATAAAAGGTAGTTTGATCACATTATCTCGATTTCGGGTGACTTGTGGGTTGGAACATTTCTGCATAACTACGTCCAATTGGGAGACGGATTCCTGACTCTGATATTGGTTTAGCTTTAATTAATTGCATCGAAAGATCGTCATATATTAATCTTAGTAATGGTTTTTTTCGGTTCTTTTTCGTATCTCTTGCGTTGACAATTGGAAATTGGTTACGGCCACATAATGTCCCCGAATTATTAGACAGTCATGTCATGACTCAAGACGTTTTTTAGACAGATACCCGATCGATCCTATGAAAATGTCACTGTGAAAACTTAGGGGATGTGACCTTGAAATGTGCTGTCGTTAGTGACAATCCCTAGCATCAGCCGGTCTATTCTGTAAACCTCTTTCCTCACTATGAAAACATAGGTGAAGTGAGCTGTCAATCCCTAGCGTCAGGTGGAGTGACAGCTCACTAGCTCACTTCACTTAACTTTTCACGGTGAGAGTTTTACAGAAGAGTGAGAGTTTTAATGTAGCGGTATTCTGTCAGCTCACTTTATGTTCACTTCACCTAAGTTTTCACCGTGAGATTTTGACAGGATAGATTTCCCGGTTTCTGAATTGAGAAATACTTAAGGTGAATCCTTCAATGTCTGCGAAAAATCAAAATCTCTTTGCATAAAACTTAAGATTTTTTTTATTTCGCGGGCTGGAAGAAGCAATAACCAGCAATAATTATAGCAAAAAATACCAAATTAATCTTCACCATTTCTCCTACCGAAACTCAACCACTGAACAGGTGCTCCAATTATTGCACCAAGTCTAATTAAGGCCTAACCCCAAAACAAACTACAGAATCGTCATAGTATCGCTTCGCAGCATCAATTAGAGTGGGGCGCGCGTCAAAGTTGAGGCGATCCCCCCTCCCCCACGGGGCCCCGGAGCGGTGCAATTTTTTTAAGGGGCCACCCCAGGCCCCCAGACTGTTTGGTGACGGTTGCAGCGGTGTTGTAGGGTTTGCGAGGAGTGGCCGTTGGTTGTTTTGATGCGGAAACTGCATTCTGGGTGGATAATGTACGTAGGTATTTCTTTTCGACAGAAAATTCCATGATGAAGGAATTCCTAAGATTTTATTAATCAAGTCAAATGGAATGAAAAAAAAAATGGTTTCTGGAGTTTCTCGTTTTACCCTTTACTTGATTTCCTCTTATTAAGAAATCGTATCGCTGAAGCAGAGCGAAACATCAGTCATAAGAAATAACTTACGACTTTCGTGAGAATGTAAAGTTTATTGCTATCAAGTATGATACTAGTATTTGAAGCCCTTGAAAGAAATCTCGTACTGCACTTAGTTCATCTCACAATGATTGTTCTGGGCTCGCTTGTGCACATCTACGTGTTTATATAATTAAAGGAATAAAGGTAAGAAAAAATAATCTTAACTTTACGAGTACAATAACTATGCAGTTAACTATGTATTTAAATAAAATAAAATCTCTTATTTCAGACATACTTGGCCCATAATATTGTTAGTAGAAAGACATAAGAACTATGTTAGTACATTTAAAAATTATTAAGTATAAAAAATAAATTGTTAATTGTTATTGTTATTGTTGTGTGTTGTGGTGTTGTTGTATAAATTGTTAGTCATTATTGTTATTTAAGTATTCAAAACAACTTATAACCAATGATATTTGTAAGTAAAAAGATGCAGATACCTACTCAACATTCGATCTTCAAAAACTCCACAATGTCACGCTATTAGATGACACGTGGAAGTAGGACGTCGTATGTCGTAATTATCGGGAGTAAAAAATATACAAGACGAAGAAAATGTGGCTAATTAGCCAAATTTTGACGTGCCACTTGCGGAGCGTGTATAACCTATCTACCTCTTTTTACTTAGGACAACCGAGCTATGCTGTGGTGAAAATAGAGAATGCTTATTTAATAGTATAGGATAGTTTATACTAATTCCATTTATAGTACATACTAATTCGAAGCTGCCATGATAGTACATCCTATATACCAAGCTTTTTTTTTTTGAGGTTTGGTAATCATCAAATGAGTTCTCCTGCTCTGGGCGGAGTGGAAGGGCGTGTCAGACTTTTACTGACTAAAACCCACCCGAGTTCCTTCAGTTGCCTGTTGCCAAGGGTCCCGGTATCCTTTTCGGACTTTTCCGCAACCCTGGCAGGCATCGGTCCTAGCGGACTCCGTCAATTGTGCTGACATCTCCTTGAGGCGTGCGTGGAGGGTGCGTGTACTATATTCCATGCTGCCTTGTCATTATTCTAAGGTAGGTAGCCATCTTGTTCTAAACTTTGGGCGACCGCGCTCTGCTCGGGTGAAAATAAAGAAAACCCCTACATTGGAACTTTCAACGAAATCGTCGATTTCGAGAACGTGATTACAAATATATGTATATACAAATATTGCTCATCTAATAGTATGTATAGGATTTATATCCTATCCATATAACCGTATCCAAGCCCTCCCGGGCGGCAGTGGCCAACTCTCTACACTCCAACCACACTCGTGTCCATTTTGACGTGGCGATTTTTTCCGCCCACTGCGTGTTTTCGTTTATTTCGTTGCACACACGCGCCGATCGCGATCGATTCGTCCACGTCACTCACACAACGACATAAATGCTCTATTTTTTCATTTGCATGGGGATTATTAACGTGTTCCCACTTCCAATGAGTGGGAGAGAGAGGGAAAATATTGGGTATGCATAATTTTATTTATATATAAAAGCCTGGATGCTGAACGATGGATGTGGTGGCCACTATAGAAATATGGCTGCAGGACTGTCAGTAATGGTGATGGTATTCATTACTTTACTACGTATAGTGCTGTGTATTTTTTGGCAAAGATGAGCGCTTTTCCTGAGTTTTATTATCAAACAAGGCCAATATGGCCACAAACAGCATCAACATCATTAAGTTACCGTCTAAGAAAAATAAAACGTACTTTCAAAGATTTTCAGCAGTGACTCTCAATTGGTTATTGATAGTGTATTGATAAGGAGGAGACGCTCGAACCTAACAAGTCAGAATAAGGAGATCACATAAAATATAATCTCGCAGGATGAGTTAAATTTTCATCAATGTCAGTTTTATGATTGGCTTACTCCTAAAAGAGTAAGCCAATCAGAGAGAGAGGCACAAAATATAAATCTCTGTGGCAAAAGCTTTAGTATGTATTCGGTTTTTCTTTTACTTTCAATTCATCACACAATGGTACTTAATATAAAATTTACATTTGAATAATGTTATTCTTTCCGACACGACAGATCCCAAAATTAGAACAAAAAAAAAACAGTTTTAATCATCCCTCCAAGCATATTGAATGACGTCACTGATCAGTGCGCATATGTGCAAGTAATAATATCCGTTACATGAGCGTGGTGCCTGTGGATGACATGTGACGTCACAGCACAGTTTATGAGAACAACCGGTGACGCACCGCGCGTAAAGGTACACCCGTTTTAGAGTTGTGTCCGATAAAATTGTAGAAATCTATTACTGGTTTTGGTCATAGAAATAAATATGGTGATTGGTGATGTTTCTGCTTTTGTCAGTTTTTATAATTGGTTGGTGGTTTTTAATTAAGGCGGTACCCTGAGCAAAATAAATTCGTTCCCTCTTTGTAGACTGAATCCCGGTGAGTTACAGTAGTGAATACGCCCATAGGATAAAATCTTTATAAAATCAAATATTGGTCTTTTGAAAAAAATATTGTTACAATTTTCTACCCATTAGTATCAGTAGCAAAATTAAATAATGTTTACTTTACGAGGAGATGCATGATAACAAAGATTATTTCTCATTTTTATGGTTTCGTTGGAAGGAAAGAAACATATACTTACTCCTTTAAAAAAGAAAAACAAATGCACAATTTTGGAATTAAGATTATGTAGTTTAATGTATTTTTATTATTTGATATTTATTTTTAAATAACAAGTAGATAGCTCCTAAAAACTACCAAAAAAGCGGCTAGAGTGGCGTCTTGCTCAGGGTACCGCCTTAAGGTATAATTCCGTAGCCGACTGCAGGCGGCAGCAGCAGGCGACGTGTCGCCGCGACACGACTGGTTACTATAAATTTCTATGAAATACCTTCAGTAGCTAGCGACACGGTAATTTCATACAAATACATAGAAACCAGAAGTATATGAGGACTGTTAAAAAAATTAAAGTTTGAGCAGCTTTCTAAGAGTTTTCGAGAACATGGTCCGTTGATAGTCACATAGGATACTCCCAGAGTCCTGAATTTGCATAGAATCCGCTACTGTCAACTCGTTACGGACTACATAATGTTAAGAGACTAATCCAACAAACCGTATTAGGAAAAATCTTTTGGCAATTAGCTAATAATACATTTCGTCATAAGTTCGAAAAAAAAATCTGCTCAACAACGTAAATAACGCAATGAATGTTGTTGAACTGTCAAAATGAAACAGATTAGTCTTAATCGGTTACGAAATTTACGTAATTAGATAGCTGTTTCAAGAGAGCCTTCAGACCTCGGATCTACTAGGACATTCCTATATATGTATAAGTCCCTACGTTAATGTATAATAAAATGGTTAACCCAAAAAGCATTGATGGTATTACATAAAATTATACAAACATTCGGCGGACATACATCGGGGCCGATCTGCAAATTAGCAATTAATGAATGCAGTAGGGCCGGCTGGGCCCCGCGGCCCCCGGCCCCTAGTGACGGGCCCCCGCTTTTTTTGTGACTATATAGGTAGCCTGCGCTGGACTCGTACGGTATACAAGGAGTAAGTACTAAGGGATACGTTTGAAGATTTTTAGGTGTTACTTATTTCTTTTTATCAGTGACTGAAATCGAGAAACCTGGCACATAATAGGAGCATCTATTAGAACATTCAAGGAGTTTTCTTTTCTCCTATTGTAAGTAGGTATAGCATTTTCTCAGACTAAACCAGAGAGGTACAGCATTAAGTAATTCAGGCACATGCAAAAAACAAACAAACATAACGAATGAGTTGGTGAAAAATATATTATCCATAGCAACTAATCGTAAATTATAAAACCAATCGCCAACAATTATGAAACTCATACACAAATCACTCATTTCCTTTACATGAAGCTGAAAATATAGGTCATCGAATGAAATAATTCACATGCAGCATCCAAGAGATATCGGCAGATCACTAGAGCTTGTGCACCCGTCATTTTCAGCGTTTTTTCGCAGCCAGCCCGCAGCATTCGTTTTTCCGTGCACCCCCAGGGGGGGGCGGCCCCCCATGACCCCCCCACCCAATACCGCCGTGCACGGAATTTGATTAATGCAATGTTCGCGATAATTATTCGTGTTACTATTTTTTGACAGGATAGAGTTTTTTCGTTCGACGTAGGTACATTGTTTTTTTTTTTAACTCTTTTTTGTATTTTTTTTTTTGCGCTGAACGCTGTTGCTAGCGTGATATGAGATTGCGTTGTACGTGAGAGCCTGTTTTATACGTATTAAGTACTGAGTTTTTACCCCAAATGTTTTATGAATTTTAAATTCGTGATTTTTTATGGATTTCTGTTAAATTGGGTATGGATAGGTGAGGTCTACTTTCGTTATTGGCTGTATGAACAGAATTTGGCTTGGTATCCTGTCAAAAAAATATGTCAACTATCATGACTGTTTGATCCCAGTATAAAATATTATGATTAAGCCTTTGTATTCGTGCAGTATGAATTTCGGGAAAAATATTAATTGGTTCGTTTCATTCATTATTTTTGCATATTTCATGCAGTTTAATTAAGTCAATATAATATTTTTGTTATGTGTTGTTGTTGGAAACTCTGATTATTAAAATAGAGATAACGATGAGAAATAGAACCATATAAACCTTGACAGCCAGCAGACCCTGAAGATCAAAATTCGGTTTATCGGTTTTTGAGTCACCTTTGGAGATTTTATCAGCAGAATTTACTATCTGTCGTCGTGACAACAAATCAGATTCTCGTCCTATTGAAATAATCGATGTCCACAGTCATTTTACAGTGCGTTCGTAAATTTTTAAGTATATGATGTTTTCTCGTCACCACCATGTGGAAAGTTGGGCAGCTAGAAACGACAATCGCCATACAATATCCTACACGTCACTACACGTCACGTTACGTCACGTCACGTCACTTCATATCTCGTCACGTCACGTCTACGTCATGACACAGTGGGAATACTTGCTGTCATAACCCTACACCGACTATCACCCTGAAAACCTCAATCAATCTGCCTAGCCTTTTCCCAACTAAGTTAGGGGGTCGGCTTCCAGTCTAACCGGATGCAGTTGAATACCAGTATTTTACACGGAGCGACTGCCTATCTGACCTCCACAACCCTGTAACTGGGCAATACGATACCCCTTGGTAAGACTTCGTCAGACTTACAGGCTTCTGATGACCCGTAACGACTGTCAAAGTCAAAGATCCACGAATGACAGCCGGGACCAACGGTTAACGTGCTTTCCCAGGCACGGAGGAGTCTCGGTATGTAAAGATGGTCACCTATCCAAGGACCAACCCCGGCAAGCGTAGCTTAAACCTGATCACACAGAAAACCTACGCTCATGATAAAGAAAAAAAAGTAATTTCGACTCGTGTATGAAGATTATTACACGAACCTAGTATTCAAACTAACCAACAGTAAAGAAAAGCGTTCATAACAAAGTACCGATTACTTACCGACATCCAATCCAAAGCCGGTAGTAGGTACCTACCTATGCAAGAGGCAACCATGAAAAAAATTAACTCAAACATTGAAATAAAACGTCCAAGTCCAGGTAAGGAGTACAGCAAGTACAAGTGCTATCTTAAACAATCTCCGCCGACAATATCCGGGCTGCCTCACTCCCGCATACAGCGCTCCAAACTTTACCCTCCACTTTTAAAGGAATTAACTTAGTAAACTTTCCAAGGCAAATTCCACCTTTATGCTTAAAAAATAGAGTGTAATATTGAAGTTTTAGTGCGTTAAGGTGTCAAAAAGTGTGTCAGGAAATAATAAGGTGCACTTTTTTCTTTTTTCAGTGTTTTCTGAAAATATTGAGAATATGTTTTGAAGAGGGAATTGGAAATGAATATAAATTGTTGTGTTGTAGGTTAACAAGTTAGAAGTTTTATCAACTGCAAGGTTAGTTACATAAAGGCTCTTACATACTGGCGCGATTCGCCGCGCGACGTGAATTTTAACAAAACAATTTCTGAGAAAACTTCACGGCGAACAATGCGGCGGCGTCGCGTCGCGCTACGAATCGCCCCAGTATGTAAGAGCCTTAACACTTACTGAGTTTTTTTAAATGAATTCTGAATTCAAACCGAAAGTATAAAAGCCAGCGAAAAACGGCCAAAAAGGTCCAAGAAAATAAGAAAAAAAAAAAGAATTTTAATAGAAAAAAAAATACACGCTTTTTTTTACATTTGAAAACACAATATGGTTTAACCGGGAAATAAGTCAGAAATACAGCCTATGTAGGCTGTATTAGCATCGATTAAGGCATTGGCCCAGATCGATAATGACGCTGTTATGGAACAAATCCTGCAAAACGAATGTTATCAAAATCCTGACCTAATTAATTTATCACAATTCGACGTGACACACCTCTACGTAGCTTTTATGAAACTCAAGGAAATTGCACTAATTAGAGTTCAGGAATCCGCTCGATGTGAGGAGCATAGAACCGGTCGAAGTGGCGATGCTTGGGGAAGTCCTATGTCCAGCAATGGAAATGAATGAATTTTCGCAACTGCCTGGATTTGAACCCACGACCCAAAACTGCGTGACCCGTGACCTATACCTAGCGTGTATGGCTGGCTTTTGAACTTCAATTCCTCCGGATCAACACGACTCATTATAAATGCATCTTAGACCCGCTTGCACCACATGTCACTAAATAAATTTAGCGTTAGACGCATTTAAAACATCGTTGTGTTTCCCTGTCAATCGTTAGAACATGCCAGAGACAGAATGAAGTTATAAATATGCTTAGCGCTAACTAAACGTATATTTTTATTGTGATGTATGTTGTTTAGCGCTAATTAAACGAAGAAGGTGATTTTAAAGCAGGTCATAATCATAAAGAACCACACAAACTATTCATTACTACCCACTTCCACCAAAAAAAACAAACGACACAATGCAATCTCTCAAAATTTCGCCATCCAAGGAAAAATAACCACTATACCAGGGACACATAATTAACAGAGGAGCGGTAATGAACAGCAGACAATGTGCTACTATCGCCGAACAATACCAGTTTCGTATAACGAGATGCCATTTCGTTAACTCCAATTTTGGTGGATTGAAACTGAGGAAGACTGCTTTTTTGATAAGGTAAGTAATTATTTCGGAGATGCATTATTTGTGAGGAATTGTTTACTCCAAGATGAGTGCTCGTTATGGGATTTTGATTATGGTGTGGCGTCTTCGTGATCCGTCTGCTGGACAATTAGACCGCTCTAAATATCGCCAAAACGACCGGCCTTGCACATCTTCCCGCTTCTAGCGAATTTCTACGACCTTCTATAGATCGACAGTGCACTCGTCGTGGGACAGGGAAAAGCCCTCTCGCAGTAGAAGTAGATGCACAACATTTTAAGATGCACAACATTTTAAGATGAGAAAGTAATTAAAACAAGATCCTGTTACTTTTACCTAAGTAAATGCACTTTTTAAACAATTGCAGATTCGTTCCCAAAATCCCACTGACTCAAAATGTTTTTTTTCTAATGATTATGCTTTTAAAATCTGACAAAAGAATACCAACAAATTACTAAAGAGTTACTAGGATGGCATGAGCGTGCAGGCTGCGTTGCATAAGATTGATGCGCCGGGGCGAGGGGTGTGCGGGGCGCGGGCGCGGGCGGGTGATGGATGACCAGCCTGCCATTAGTACTAGGAGACTATAGATGCATCGGGAGTAATGCGCTTATATGCTTCCTTGAAATATACGAACAATAATTAAGGGTTGTGGAATGTTTTGTTGTGTGTTTATGTGTTCGAGATGGTCGTTAGATACCTCCACAAAGTATACTTAACAATACATAAGTTCTACAAAATGATTCGATTTGTTCTTCTACGTATAATTCATGCTTTAATAGGTACCTACTTATAGTTCATAGATTTGATGTTTGAAAACAAAGATCGCAAAAAAGTTTTTTTTAAATTGTACATTCATCAGCTTTTACACCATATACTAAATAATGAAACGTTTCGTTAACTGTTTTCAAATATTAATTACTTAAGTCATGAATTACAACAGTTTTGTTTACACAGAACCAAATCTAAAACCATTTTGAAAACATGCCGTTTTCATCTGAAATGGCATTTTTTCACATTCGGTGAAAGGACTTCCCAGTTTTTTTGTTTTGCAAATAGCCCTACAATAACATCCGTTGAAATTGCTGTACTTAGTTCAACACGAGTCCAATTTCTTATCTAATGCACGAAAAGGGTTAAAGTACCTAACCAAACAGCAACATTCAAACCAGCTGTCAATTTTCACACATGGCGCTTCAGAAACCCATGATTATAATGACATAACCCTTAAATGCTCCAAAAACCCAGTTCTGTCAACTGTGTCACCTTTTTTTCTGCTAACCACCATAAAAACACCATGTCGTTAACATACACGTCATATGGTTTGGTGTACGTTAGTTTTTATAGCAATTATTTTTACATTAATCATGGGAAATTACATGGCTTTGTAATGTGGGTAGGTGATGTTATATCATTGTCTGTATTTTGATAATTTGGTTTAGTTCTATGCTACCTGGCATTCGTAGATCTTTGAAAGTCACGGGTCACGGGTAGTCAGAAGCCCAAAAGTCTGATAATCAGTCTGACCGAGGGGTATCGTAACTGGATTGTGGAGCATCGATAGGCAGTCGCTCCATGTAAAATAATGGTATTCAGCTGCATCCGGTTAGACTGACAGCCGAGCTCAACATAGGAAAAGGCAACTCAGGTGCCTTATTATGAGGTATTAATGCCAACATTTTTCCAGTGTGAGAGAGAGACGGAGCTAGACAAGGCCGCTAGCACCATCCCGTTTTCGCAGTGGAATAATGATGGCATTAAATCTTCATAATACTACCCCAGATTGATCTATGCTATCTTACCTGAAATGGACAGATTCTTCTTCTTTTCGTGTTGATATACGGTTAAAGATATTAATTTCTCACAAGAATTACCAATTCCTCTAAGACAATATAAATAGCATAATCAACCTATAATGTTCCCACTGCTGGGATGCAGGCTTCGTCTCTGTGA
Organism: Lithophane leautieri; assembly: GCA_949152455.1. Classification (NCBI taxonomy): domain Eukaryota; kingdom Metazoa; phylum Arthropoda; class Insecta; order Lepidoptera; family Noctuidae; genus Lithophane; species Lithophane leautieri. Next base: position 14,816,678 of record OX424472.1, on the reverse strand, counting down.
GAGGGAGTAGACCCTAATCCACCACGTGGGCCCAGTGCGTAGTAGATGACACGTATCTTCAAATTTTTGGTTCTAGGACATGCCAGTTTCCTAACGATTTTTCCTTCACCGTTTTGAGAGCAGTGGTGATGAAATAATATACACAAAGTAAAGCGCCCGGGATAAATAAATGAAAAAAAGATGGAAACTACAAATTAATTATTAATAACTATGAAATGGTAACGATGCCAAATATAACATCGCTTTTAAATCTATAAATTGTATCATCGTACGTATAACAACTGTGTAAAATAATCTTTCTTTTTCTATGCATGAAATAAAAGGCTTTTTTTATTTATTTTATTTTTATTTATTAAAGCGCCGGGGAGGCCTATGTTCCTGAGCAGTGGGAAGGGTAGGCTAACATAAAAAAGGCGCCTGTCAAGGTTCAAACCTACGTACGACCTACAACTCGTACAAGTCGCAGCCATTACCACTGGGCCACCACTGCTCTTAATATAAATAGTTTTATACAATATTATGTGCCATTAATCGTAGCTTAAAATAAAATATTGCTACACGATATGAGTGACTGCTTCGTTGGTGTAGTGGTCACAAGCACGACTACTGAGCGTAGGGTCTTGGGCTCGGTCCCTGAGTCGGGCAAAGTGTTATTGATGTTTACCAGTCGGTAATTTTCAATAGCAGAGGCCCTAGTGTGACTTACTTTTAAGTATTTCGACTTTACGCATCGACCGCGTTCGGCGCTCCGATTGGCCCTTCCCTGGCTTTCACTGGTGAAGAGCCAATCGGAGCGCCGAACGCGGTCGATGCGTAAAGTCGAAATGGTTAAAAGTAACTCACACTAGGGCCTCAGATTGGACCCCAGACTTGTGTCCAGTTTAAAGCAATAAGCTCGCCTCATATTACATGAGATTTGAATATAGCTTGCGCAATGTAGGTCTACTATACATAACGGCTTACCTTGCCGTGTAAACGGGCATGATGTACGTTAAAACATCACCTGGCGTCATTATAATCACGCCAAATAACTATATAATCTTCTTTCGAACATTCCCAGGACATTCGACTTGATGGGTCAAATGTACGATAAAAATCAAAGGAGCTATTCATCACGACTTATCATTACAAAAAAACAACTTTAAAACTACCGGATAAGATTTAAAATTGATTGGAACAAGCCTTCATCCTTACATTTATCCTTGCTCTTAGGTCGTGACTGTCAAACGAAGGTATTGGTTATCAATTTTAAACTTTATGCTTATTTAGCATTAGGTTTATATTCTAATGGGGTGTGTAAGACCTCAAAAGGCAGTCAGGTCGTCGGATGAGGGTGGGATCCCACAAAAAGTCGTCGGACCGGTCGTCGCGTCCGATACGAACTCATTCGGCTCCAAACGAATCAAAAATAGTCCAATAATGTGTTCATATTTTTTTACAATCGATTACGTATTACTACTTGGAACAATTGAGTTAAAGAGGTCAATTGGATTCAGCAAAGACCGATCTAGAAATAGTGGGTGTAAGTACTTGTTATTATATCGTGATTATTTATGTCATTTTCATTAAATTTTTTTGTTCTGGACCATACTGGGAATCTTCTGGTTACGGATATATTGAACGTTCCAACTTCTTAGACGTTTGTAGGGTTCCGTACTAAAAAGGGTAAAACGGGAGCCTATTGGCTCCCGTTTTACCCTTTTTGACAGCGGAGTCTTAGTAATAACTAAGTCTCCGCGGTCCGTCCGTCCGTCTGTCACCAGACTGTATCTCATAAACCGTGATAATTAGACAGTTGAAATCATAGATGATGTATTTCTGTTGCCGCAATAACAACAAATACTAAAAAACAGAACAAAATAAATATTTAAGGGGGCTCCCATACAACAAACGTGATTTTTTTGCCGTTTTTATAGATAACGGAACCCTTCTTGCGTGAATTCGACTCGGACTTGGCAGTTTGAAATGTTACAACTTAATTTTAAATACGAGATGTGTTGTGCGTTTTTCTAGTGCAAGCGCTAGTCAGCGCTACTGCTGGGTCCTGGGTTTGACTCCCAGGTCAGGCAAAGCGTTCAGGAATTACTCAATACAAGGGCCGCTGGCGAAATGTGAGTATACTACAGATACACCTCTGCCTAACCCTCAGGGGATTCAAGCGCGATGTTGTGTGATGTCATGTTATTTAATAGAAAATCACCGATTACGAGCACCAGTATGAACTCAAAAGGTTAAGATATCAATGTGTTAGGATGACAAATACCAAAGGACCATTATTAAAACAGCAGACTATTTTATAAAAAATATTAATAAACAAACTACTAAATCTAGGTGGTTCAAAGAGCTAAGGTTAAAACTGTAATTAATAATAGAGACAACAGAACAAGTTATCGGCGAAAAACCAGAGCTTAATATAAAATTAAAGTATCACATAACAATATAGAATGCATTAATATTGTGTTACTAACTGTTGCTCGCGACTTCGTCTGCGATCAAGGATGAAAAGTAGCCTATTTCCTTCTCCAGGAATACTTCCTTCCTCCGAGCACGTTTGCTCTTGCGAATCCCCACTCAAACCGGCCAATCAAGGCAATAATGAGGTGGGAGCTCTGTTCCTCGTCAGTGTTCACTCCAGCCGGCCAATTAAGGCAAGCCAGAGATGAGGATCAAGACTTCTCTCGGGAGGTAGGGTCCGTGGGGTCGCTACTGCCCAACAGCTCGCCACATGCTGCCCTGCGGGTTTCTATATCTCTCTTGGTCTGGCTCCTTACTCTAAACCTGTTCCGGCAAAGTAAACTCTACCGACACAGACCCAGAGTTCGGAGCGCGCAAGCCCCACCACGACGACGTCAACGTAGAGATACGGAGGTGGGGTTATTAGTATTATTATTATATTAAGTTCCAAGATAATATTATTTTTCTGAGCACAAACTCTCTCACAAGGAACTTTACATAACTAAAGATAAACACAAGCGTTCCTTGTCTGTTCATTAAAAAATAGGGCATTTTTTCTGAAGCTGCCTAATGATGTGGAACTAATGGGTTGATGCTCATTAAGCTATCCATACCGAGCTGATCTGATTAAAGCCTTTTTTTACAACGGTATATAACTCTCAGTTATGTATTTTTAAAAGGTGACAAATTATGCTGCAGAGTTTTTTTTTAATGTGTAACATCTTTCGTCTCGCTTTCCTGCAAAGAGACGGAAGTGTGTAACAGGAAGCCGGGGGTGCGCGCGCTATTGGATTTGATGAATGAGCGCGCGCAGTGCTGTATTTGGCCATCAGATGGTTCCAACCCATTTTCCGAGAGGTTGGTACTGTCAGCCAAGATGTCAGATGTTACACAGCATATGCGACTACTGTAAGGCTTGCTGGTTTTGTTTTGTGCTTGGTCTGTGTGGCCTGATCTGAAGCTGTACTTTCGGCCCATAAAACTACCGATATTTTGTCCTATCAGTCAAGCATGCGTCACCCAGGCACATGAGGTTTTTAAACCGTGTCTAGTTTTAACCTGTATGGGGTCAGGTGACCACATGTGTCTCCTTTTTGGTAGCGACCGTCAAGCGTCGGGGGAAAAATGCCCAAACTTGAGACCTAGCCTTTATGCCAAAGATTATAGCGGAGATTTCCGTCTGGCGCCGGGTGTCCACATGTGGATACCTGACGCTTGATGGTTTTAGACAGTTTTTGCCGCCTGACGCTATAAAGAAACCTCATAATTATGTGTCTGTAATTTCACTAGACCACAGTCATAAAGCGTTAGTAGGTAGGTAGGATCCTGCTTAAGCACACTACAAATGGGCGAATGACGACAACGGATTTTCCCTATATATTTTTATAAATCAACCGATTGAGTTAGGTATAGTCTTACTACAATCTCATTAATATTCATTTAAATAAGTACCAAAATGCATGTTAATTATGGCAATATTTTCCCCTTTTTTTCGTAGCCAATTCATAACCAGTACCAATATTTACAACGCAATTTGTAAATAACCCTTCCTTGGCATTCGGGTAAAAAGCTAAACAAGTTTGATGTTAGTCGACATTATAAGACACGTCAAAAGTCAACGAGGGTCAAAGCAATCATTGATGCAAAAAAAGTCAAACTTAGGAATAAAATCAATCAATCAATTACATTCAACGATCACACAATAACTAAAGAAACAGTATTACCAATCCTATTGAATGATTCACTAAACTGCGCAGGCGCTGATCAGCGGTTCATTTGAAAGACTCTTTTTTGCTAGTGCGGTCGAATCAGCTGATTATTGATCGGTTTCCCTTTACTGGAACGATTTGTAGAATAACTGTCGATGAGACGTCAGAGCGATATCTGAACTTTTCCAAGCTTTGTTGTGATCGGCTTCAAGTCTAACCCCATGCCAAGTCATGATCTATTTCTCACATAGTTCTTGCTGATGGGGAAGACAGAGGATAGGGTGATGTGGCGCAGCATGGGAGACCTACGTCCAGCAGTGGCCTGCGACAGGCTGAATTGATGTATTGATCTTGCCGAAACGAGAGAAGAAGCGATTAACAGTGAACACCTGCAATATGTTAGAGCCAACACTGGGCCACCACTCACACACAAACGACCGCACGAGGGTGGTAAGGTGGTAATTCTTTGACATTGAACTGGCCTAACGTGGTAAGGAGTTTCAATAGAATAAGAGGCCAATTTAGGCAACTTATACTAGGTTTGTTACCACTGACGTAGGGCCTAGTGTAGCAAGAGAGAGATAGACATACACAGTACAACGCAATATCCCTTTTTAACTTCCGAAAAGGAGCACGTTCTATGGTACTTTTTGAGTTAGCTTCAATAATACGTATTTTTCCCACTTTAGTCTTTATGGATGATGTTGATAACTTCCTGTCACTTTTATTTACATAGCTATCGGTATTCGAATTTGTGTGGGGTAAGTACTTACCACAAATAAAACGTGAAAAAAATAAAAAAACTAACAACTTCCAAAAAACACTACAAAGTGAAAAATTACTTAATTTCGGAAATCGGTGGCAAAACACGAAAATTCAAAACCAAAGACACCGATTACCGAAATAAAGTTATTTTTCGTTTTGTAGAGTTTTTTTGGAAGTGGTTTAATAGTTATTTATGCAACTGTTATATAATAAGGGGTATTTGCATTTTTGTTTTTTATTTTCGGGGGGGTTTATTTGCAGTTGCATACAATACTTTATCTACACCCATGTTATGAATCCTCTATAAAAAGGTTCTTTGTAATACTAATATCAAACAAAAATGGCGGGATACAACGCAGGTGAATTCGAATTTTTAAAATTCGAATAAACTACAGGTTTTTTTTTAAATGACTGAGCTTTGCTAGTGGGTCGCGCCTGCATGACAGCGTTCTTTTTGTGAAATGAGTTGCATTATGAAATTTAGTACAAAATTATAACACTCGTTTGGATGATATAATGGTTACTATTGACACTGGTTGTTTTAATGTTGGCAATAAGCTAACTGTTTCAGAAACTGTTATAGAGAATTTAGAGCATGGGTGTAGATAAAAAAGATTTATACAATAGAATAATGACAACTTTCAACACTTCATTATAAAGGTCCTAAACAGATAAACTAAAGTGACAGTGTTAATGAGTCTGTGCGGTCAAGTCCGTGTGTGACGACCTTGGCTCCGTTCATTACCAAGGCATCATGAGACTGTTCGCGACATTGCACTGTGATTGTAACCTTGTATTATTATTTACGTATGTTTATGTGTATAACACAGTCTACATGCTACTCAGAAAAGGGTAATGTAGGAAATAGGAACCACTTAAGTCATTATAAAAAGCTTTTTTTTAATGGAAATCCTTTTGGATTTTCCTTCATCTGGGTAAATGGGTAGGTGTGCAATAAATGTCTTCATAATCAACATTTCAGCCGAAACATATCTACCGCTGGACATAGGCCAAATGAATACTACAACGATCGATTCTGCACTCTCCATGTATCCTGCGGATTCCCGGGGAGGGGGTGAGTAAAAATATTCACAAAACAATCCCTACTAGTCCTTACTTCCTTACTAATATTATAAATGCGAAAGTAACTCTGTCTGTCGGTCTGTCGCGGTTTCACGCCAAAACTACTCAACCGATTTAAATGAAATTTGGTACACAAATCGTTCAGAGCCTGAGAAAGGACATAAGCTACTATTTATCGACATACCACGTGGGCGAAGCCGCGGGCGGAAGCTAGTATAAAATAAAATGAAAATCGACTTATAATCATGATCTGCCTAGCCTTTTCCCAACTATGTTGGGGCCGGCTTCCAGTCTAACCGGATGCAGCTAAATACCAGTATTTTACATGGAGCGACTGCCTACCCAGTTACTGGGTAATACGATACACCTTGGTAAGACTGGTTGTCAGACTTTCAGGCTTCTGACGACCCGTAACGACTGTCGAAGATCCACGAATGACCGCCGGGACCAACGGCTTAACGTGCTTTCCGGGGCACGGAAGAGTCTCGGTGTGTAAAGATGGTCACTCATCCACGGACCAACCCCGGCAAGCGTAGCTTAACCTGATGGATCGACCCGTGCGGCTGTTATTACTTAGCCACGAGCTCTTCCAAAATGAAAATCGACTCGATATTTCTAAAACTAATCATTCCAAATAAATCTCTGACCAATTTAAGAAACTTGATTATTATTATGAGACTATAACCGATAAATAACATGCTAATCCAGTTTGAGTAAAATAAAAATAAAAGTCGATATAAAAACACATACGTACTACAGTTGTGGTAGGTCGCGCAAGGTGACTGCACGATAGTTTAAAATAGTAGACACTTCTAAATATGTCTGATTTTTATTTGTTTTAACCAATTTACACTCGTTTGTTGTTTCCAACGCATTTAATGTTTTTGTTAATTTTTACCCGACTACAGCGAAGCAAAAAGAAGGGTTATGATTTTGATCGGTATGTATGTATGTTTATGTGTTCCCTCATATCTTCTAAACTGAATATGGCGCCCCCTAGAGGATATAAAGTCATGAACTAATAAAAGATTATTTTTTGTGAGGCCGTGTTTGGTATCAATTGAAAGGGCTTAATTAGCACATTTCAAAAATATATGTAACCAATAAATAGTATATATATAGTAATAGTAAATATGTGTACCCCAAAAAAATTTAATATAAATAAAAGTTATAAAACTAAAACCTAACTACGACAAAAAAGTCAACTAAAAAGGTATAAACAAGACATCACAGTCAAACAAATTAAAAAAACCGGAGTCACACGTATCTATTTGATTTATGCCCCAACACTTGTGACTCCGGATTTTTAATTTGTCTGTCTGTGATGTCTTGTTTTATACCTTTTTAATTGACTTTTTTGTCGTAGTTAAGTTTTATTTTTTAATTTTTTCAACAATTTCTTTGTGTTTAACACTGATTGGACAATCACAGAAGACGCTTACGCAACGTCTTTGCAATACCTACGCTTCGTCTACGTAGTGTCTACGAACCATCTAAGCTGGCCAGTTTTCAGTGCAAAACATGTGATAAACCATTATCACATATTTATTATTGCCGCACTATTTCCTTCAAAATGTTTGCTATCAACATAGGTTTTATTTCTTAGGTCATATTCTCCACTTTTCGTTAGATAGATGCATAATAATATAAGCTTTTATTAATATAGCCATATATTTTAATTGGAATTCATTAGGTAAAATATCACATATTTATTTTCTATTGGGTATATTATTTATCTTTTTTCCCGATATTTATCTCTTTTTAATGTCAACGTGATAATTTATAGAAACCGGTACTTATGTTATTAATATGCCATGTGACAGTGATATCAAGTTTTAGTAGAAAAGTTCGTCCAGGGGACTCAGACCAAATAAAAAACCAAGACAGAGCGCTGCGAACAATACAGTGCAAAACTACACCTCCGCTCTGTGCACACACGCTCACACGCACACATTTACAATCAAACTACAACTCACTAAGTGCACACATGTTTACGAAACCTGCGTCACGTCACTGTTGACAGCGCTCTGTCTTGGTTTTTTATTTGGTCTGAGCCGGGGAAGTACTGCCTAAACTATTTCTACCACCAAGCCTTGCCGTGTTCTGGTTCAGAACGGTATGAAGCCTTTTCAATTATGTCCCTTGACAAATCCAATTATATAAAATGCATAGCAGAAGTGATAAGCAAAGCTGGACTGTAGTAAAACAAAACATCAAACAGGCATCGGTAGTCAGAAAAGGCAGAGGTTTTGAACACGCATTTCGCTAGATATGTTTTCAGTTCCACGTAATCAGAAGCGACCCTGTTGCAATCACCAAGGCATAAATCTAAAATCAAATGAATCTTTTCCCAATCTAGGGATTGAACCCAAGACCCAGCAGTAGCACTTGTAACCACTAAACCAACATACGTTCGGGCATATGTCTGTAGGTAGGGCTACCATCCATCCGGATTGGTATGAACATGTCTGACTTTTCGGTCCCCCATCCGGTCTTGGTCCGGATTTTTCGAGTTAAGGTATTTTTTTAAACACAATTAGTTAAATGATCAGGAACACCTACTGAAAACAGAAAGATGACAAAGTAAAATGTTCGTACCTTTTTGAAAATGTCCGGCCTTTTGTCAGGACATTTCTTATTTCGAAAGGGTAACCCGAAGCGTGTGGCACTCCTGGTTCGTGGTTCCCAACTGAAAATCAGCGTCATGTAGTAATAATACCAAGTGTTGCCAGTTGACATTATACTGGGCTGAGGCCCTTTTGGAAAAAAATGCACTTTAGTTTTTCCCGAATTTTCCAATTTTATCTGAACGACTACGAGCATAAAACAAAAATATAACAAATCGGTTCAGCCGTCCTCAAGTGATGCGCTTACCAACGAACAGCAATTAATTTTATTTATATCTAGATTTATTTTTTGTGCATAGTTTCCTTCCTGTTATTCTTCTACAAAATGAGGCTATCTACAAAGTTGCAGTTAAAAGTTATAAATAGTAATTTAGTAGATTGTCTCATCCACACTCACTCACCTGAGGTCTGCGACCATTTGCGTCAGTTTTCGAACTAAATGCGTAGTTTCTAGTCTGACCTTCGTAGGTCGAGGGGGTATTCACATGGTTTCCTACTACACACACACACAGCTATGCAGTAAATATCTCTATAAAAAAGAAATAAGAGTGTTTCTCTATTGCACATGTAAGTGGTAGCGGTCTTTATCTTTTAAGCACGTGTTTTAGGTTTTTCGCGACGTTATATATACAAAATAGTTTCCAGTTCTTAGTGGTGGGTGATACTCAAATGTACGTTAGACCAGACTCAAGACAGCCCCGCGACCACCTTCAAGCAATTAACTCGACCTGTCGCAGTCCACTGCTGGACACAGGCCTCTGCTAGGCTGCGTCACAAAACCCTGTCCTCCACCTTCCGCATCCAGTCTGTCCAAACCACCTATTTAAGATCGTTAGTCCGTCTAGCTGGGGGGCGTCCCACCCTGCCAGGGTTGCGGGAAAGTCAGGGATACCGGGGCCCTTGGTAACAGGCAACTGAAGGAACACGGGTGGGTTTTAGTCAGTAAAAGTCTGACACGCCCTCCCCTCCGCCCAGAGCGGGAGAAGTCATTTGATGATTTCCAACCTATCCCTCACTTTTCCACCCATGGGCATCCCATACTACGCGACCACCTTGCTATTATTTTCCGCCAACCCATACGTTATCATGAACTTGGAAGATACCAACCGTGGTCTACGAAACCCATAGATAATCCCCTCTTATCGGTGGCGCTACCTAATAAACCTCCACAAACGAATGAAATGAAATCTACACAACAATGCAAGTACAACGAACATAATGCTCGCCAGTGTAAGCATTGACGGCACTGATGTAGGTGTTACACTTGGGGCGCACAAAAGTACACACCGGTGAAGTTGGCCCAGCCATGCGACTTCAGAGGTTTTCCATAAATTAGCGGACGTCGTTGTCGTGACGTTGCACCCGCTGTGCACTGGCGGCCGAAATTATGGCGCATTTCCCTTTGTCTTTTAGAATTTTTATGTAAAAAGTAGCTTTGCGTTTTTGGTATAAAGAGAAATGTTAATGTTGATGGTATTCTGTGCCGAAGAAAACTGAAACGCATATGAAGTACTTACTTACTATAATTTTGATAGGTAATCGACCACGCTATGCCAAATGCTTTGGCAAATATCGGATATAAAGATGTTTCCCAATGAAAAAGCCAAACATTATCAGGATAAAAGGGTTAATTACTTCTGCTTTATTGCGATGCACTCATCTGCATATGACACAAATACTCTCTGCATAAGGTTAGGATGATAAACCGTTGCTCACTGGCACTTTAGAAACCAAATCAGTAAAGAAACCAACAATCAATCTTAACCGAAATACCGAACTAGGCTCTAAATTTCCTCGCCAGTGTACCGATCTGTCAGTAACTTTTCCCATGCATCGCGCGAAGACGAATGGTCAAAGTTGTTAACGCAAAAACTGCGCCCGCTTCAAACTCCTTCCTGACACAAAAATTTTTACTTCTACATCATTTTGCTTTTTCTTTCAGCAAGCCAAAGAGTTTTGCCACAATGAACTCTTGAACTTAATGAGTTACTGCCGACATTTTGTTCCTTTATTTTTTGATGCAGGATCGCTTTTGTGGTATCGCGATGTTTGGTTACCACTGCTTTTGCTCGAAAGTGTAGCTAAATCAACTTAATAATGATATTGTACTGTCATATCACAAGTTGGTGTCATGATGTTAAGGAGGATGCGTTACAGTAGCCCACGGAATTCAAATCTTACGTTTTTTGCAATTTGCAGGTCAGTATCAGGTTATATGTTGATCTAAATATGATTTGTGGCCGTAACAAATACGGATTTACAGAATTATAAACATTAAAATCAGCAATACAACTCTCTAAGTTCATGTAAGTGCATTGAATGACTATTTCATGAAATCATGACATTTGGCACTTATATGAACTCGTGGCTGTATCTACATCGCCACATGCGAACTACGCATCAAAGACTTGACGTCACACAAAAATCCTGATGTCACGTACATCCTGCATCGTGCAATGGACATATATACAAGAAGCCGACATCAATCGTTGGGCAGTTGCCCGCCAGACACAACACCCGTCTGGTCGGAGGATCCTCCCTTTTCTATGGTGGATGAGTGAACTTTACTCCCCGTTCCTCATACCCCTAAAAACTTAAGGAGCTGTATTGCTGATTCTAATGATTATAATTCTGTAAATCCATATTTGTTACGGCCGCAAATCATATTTAGATCAACATCAGACCTACAAAATGGCAAAAAACGTAAGAAAATTTGAATTTCGAGGGCTACCTTATCGCATCCTCCTTAAGTATACATTTTTGTAAGAACTTACCTCATTGATAGGTTGATAAAATAACATAGGGTCCGTAATCTTTAAGCCATTGTAACACCTTTAAACATTATGGAATTCAGACAAAGATATGAATATGAATATAACCAAGCTTCGAAGTTTGGGGCAGCAAGATACAGTCCGGTCGTCGAGAGAATACGTTCCTGACACCTGTCAATAGGACAATTTTTTTGTAGATCTAGAGTGCGTTTCATCAAATAGTTCCTTTGCCGTAATGTTGGCTCCACTGTTAAACAACGAACCAATTAGGTAGCGCCATAGCGGCGTAGAGTACTTTACAACAGTGGAGATAACATTACAGCATAGGAACTATTTGTTGAAACGCACTCTAGGATCAAATTCGTTAGTATGAAACTGACAGATGTCAAAAACGCATTCTCTCGACGGCCGGGCTATACATTGTGATTAATAAAGCGTCCTCATAAAATGAAAATTGTGGGTCCCCAATTGAAAATAAACTTGTTTTTTAGCAAAAATCTTTTTTTTTTTCTTAATTTTTTCCTATAATCGTAAAATGTCTCAATAAGACCCCTACTTAACTTTTAATATTTGTGCTAATATTAATATTTTTCCCGTCGATAAAATTAAGCATAGATTCCCTCATTTCAATATGTGCACATTATGAAGAATCACACTGTAGTAATAACATGAAATGTTGTCCCATTTTACATAATTTATGTAGTCATCTGTAGATCTACGTAACATAAAGAACAAACGGATATAAATTATAATGATTTTATGGGTAAATGTATAGTGCTCATAACTACTCCCTCGTAGCGTAAGTACATGTGTGTGAACAAGGTACAAATTGGTGAAAGCTCATCACAAATTCAATCGGACTTCATTTGCTTTATTTGCTCCAACCAATCAATTGCCGAAAAAAATGGTCAAGCAGTGAGTGGTGTTTATGTCAAAGGGTTCCGTCAAATGAGTCCGCATCGTTCTTGAATAAAGTAAATTCCTCAAAAATAAAATTAAACTAGCTTCGCCAATTTGAAGAATATGTGCATTGAATACTTCTGTCTGTTAATTACGCATGATAATCAATTAGGCCGCAAATCTACCAGGTAACCTTTGATAAGTTCATAATTATATTAAAAGCCAAACCCATACTAATATTATAAATTCGAAAGTAACTCTGTCTGTCTGTCGGTCTGTTTGTCCGTCTGTCTGTATGTCACCTTTTTACGCCTAAACCACTGAACGGATTTCGATATTTGGCTAGGAGATAGACGGTATCCCGGGGAAGGACAGGCTACTTTTTATCAACGTACCACGCAAGCGAAGCCGCGGGCGGAAGCTAGTGTATTATAAAACATAATCAGTAGTAATTTCTAAGTTTGATGGTTATACATATGCCTCAGCTGGATATTTTGCAATATCAAAGATATTTTGTGTTTCTTTTTTAAGTGTTACCTATCAAAATTTGCAGGCTAGTTTATTCCACACTAATACTTATAGCTTGGGTGTACTATGCCAAATTGAATGCCAAATAATCGAATATCAATTAATCGACCACTATAAATCGAACGTCTAAATACTCGAACGTTCATAATATCTACAAATTAATAAATCGAACAATAGGCGGCGAGCCTATTATTGCCATCAACCGGGCTCAAGTCCAGACTCCGGGCTGCTACTGGGAAATTCTCATTTTGCCCGACCCGGGAATCGAACCCAGAAACTTAACTTATAACTGGCAAACAATATGTATCTGGTTGTGTGTGTACTGTAACGCTTGTGAGCGTTATCTTGGTGTGAGGGTGTGTGTGAGGTGGCAAATCCAAAGACGGCGAAGGTTCAAAAGGGGTTTATTATAATATTTAATTTTATATGAGACGCGTACACTGTTCGGTAGCTAAGCTAGACTCATCAACCAAAACAAAAATGCATTCCTAACATATTTTAATCCAAATTGTTGGAACGTTCGAAACACAGGGCTGCCCTCTAGCCAGCCTGTACCACGCGAGGTTGCGCCTCGCATTCAAACTCCTTACAGTACCCAAAAAGGAGAAGCTATTAGGGTGTACTTAACTGGCTAAATGTAGACTACTATAGGTACACCTCTGCCTAATCCTTCGGGGAGTACAGGCGTAATGTTATATTATGCTATGGGTGTTAATCAATCTGCCTAGCCTTTTACCAACTATGTTGGGGTCGGCTTCCAGTCTAACCGGATGCAGCTGAATACCAGTATTTTACATGGAGCAACTGCCTTAACGTGAACTCAGTAATTGGGTACTACGATACCCCTTGGTAAGACAGGCTGTCAGACTTTCGAGCTTCTGACGACCCGTAACGACTGTCAAAGATCCACGAATGACAGCCGGGACCAACGGCTTAAAGTGCCTTCCGAGGCACGGAGGAGTTTCGGTATGTAAAGATGGTCCCCATCCACGGACCAACCCCGCAAGCGTAGCTTACCTGATGGATCGACCCGTACGGCTGTTATTAATTAAGGTTCTGCATAAATTAGTGGTAAGGTTCTACCACGTACGGAACCCTTCAGAACAAAATACTGCCGATCCGCATTGCGCTTTAATCGGAAAAATCAACAGAGCCACTGCAAATGGGATCGCGTGCATATAATAATAATATATGCTCAGTCCAGCCGTCTGTCTGTTTGTGCTCGCATTTAAAATGGAATTACTCATAATTGCTCTATTGAATTGGAAACTGGTGGTAATTATTGAATTTCTTCATATTTTGAGGAACTACCACCTCGTTACATACAAATCTATGCTCTATACATATTATTAATTTCGAAAAATTAAAAGACATTAGTATTATATATTAACGTCACTTTTCATGTTTGTCTGTATGTCCGAGTTGTTCTAAACCACCACAACAGATTTGATGAGGTTTTCACCGTCGTTTAGAGAATTTATTCTGAAAGGTTTATGTGTATAATAAGTTAATATTAAAGTTACATATAACTAAGAAATCTCGATGTTTCGTCAAGTCGTAAAAACCGTGCGAAGCAGGAGCGGTCGCACACACACATGTCACCAGTTATGTTTAAGTCCCATGTAATGGAGCGAGCCTATTGCCATCAACCGGCCACGAGTCCAGATTCCGGGCTGCTACTGAGAAATTCCTGGTGGAAAAATCCAACAACACTATGCCTGAACTTGGGAACCCAGGACAGTGCGGTGTAGCAGTCTAGTTTACGATCACTAAACCAACAAATCAGTCTTCATCTTACATGAAAATTTATAGCAAAGATGTTAATTTATAACCTCATTATACTTATAATCAGCCTATAATGTTCCCACTGCTGGGACACAGGCCCCCTCTCGGTGAGAGGGAGTGGGCCGTAATCCACCACGCGGGCCCAGTGCAGGTTGGTAGATGTCACAAATGTCTTCGATTTTTTTGTTCTAGGACATGCCGGTTTCCTCACGATGTTTTCCTTTATCGTTTTGAGAGCAGTGGTTTATAACACGCCCCGCGGTTTCACCCACATAAGTCTCGATCCCGTGGGAATATCGGGATAAAAATATGCTACATCCAAATCTGTTCAGCCGTTTTAGTGTCAAAGCGTAACAAATAAAGAAATAAAGAAAGAAAGAAATGTTATTTGCTCGAACATGTATATACAAACAGACAAACTCACTTTATCATTTAATAATATTATAGTAAGAATAGTTTGGATTTCTAAATATTTTGGTGTGTCGTGTAGGTAGGTACCAATATTCCAAAACAAACTTATAAAAACAACATAACCCTGTCTGTCGCGCAGTCGGGTAAAAAGACGAACCAACATTACAATGCTAGTTAAATAAAAAACATAATAATGAATACCCTTCACAATTTCCAAACGAAAATAAGTGTACTCATGAAATAATTGGCATTTTAATGAATTGCCAATATGGCGACCAAATTATCAGCGGACATGGAAAGCACGACTATATGGCAATGGAGAAACCGCCAATCAGTTTTAATTAGTAATTAAGTAATGCTAATGGATTAATTAATTGTTTACTTAAGGGGTCTGAAAGCTTACAGGTATTTTTCAGTACACGAATTTAAAACTGAATAAATTGGAAAACTTTTTCATAATCATGGGGTATTTCAGGAATCTAGCCTTTTCCCAACTATGTTGGGGTCGGCTTCCAGTCTAACTGGATGCAGCTGAATACCAGTATTTTAGATGGAGCGACTGCATATCTAACCTCCACAACCCAGTAACTGGGTAATACGATAACTCTTGGTAAGACTGACACTGGGTTCATATTATCAAATCCTTACATATTATAAAACAAAGTCCTCCGCGCGTCTGTCTGTCGTCCTGTTCGCGATAAGCTCAAAAACTACTGCACCGATTTTCATGTTGTTTTCACCAATGGATAGAGTGGTTCTCGAGTAAGGTTTTAGTATATAATAATCGATATCCACGCGGGCGAAGTCGCGGGCATCAGCTAGTATGATATATAACAACATATAAATATTTGCTATAACTAAAACAGCTTTTCCATCAGCTTTTACCTACCTATTCAGAACCGGATAAGAGCACAAACCTTTAAATAATAAAGGTTAGAAGATATGATAATGTCAGACCAAGATTTAGAATTGTTATTAATGCACAAAGCAACTGCATATTTTAACATCTTTTCTAGTGATAGTTCCATGTGGTCGATTTATTTCTCTGACAGAATATGAAATGATACTGTATTGGCCCATCCATGCCACGATACAGACACGACCATCCACGCTCAATCAATCTGCCTAGCCTTTTCCCAACTATGTTGGAGTCGTCTTCCAGTCTAACCGGGTGAACTATGCCGAATCAAATGCCAAATAATCGAATATCAATATCAACCACTTTAGATCGAACGTCTAAATACTCGAACGTTCATAATGTCGAATGGTTAATAAGTCGAACATTCAATAAATCGTACACTCAATACATCGAGGGTTGACTACCAGTATTTTACATGGAGCGACTGCCTATCTGACAGCTGACTACCAGTATTTTACATGGAGCGTCGGCCTATCTGACAGCTGACTACCAGTATTTTACATGGAGTGACTGCCTATCTGACCTCCACAACGCAGATACTGGGTAACATGATACACCTTGGTAAGAGTGGTTGTCAGACTTTTAGGCTTCTTCCGTAACGACTGCCAAAGATCTACGAATGACAGCCGGGACTATCATCATCTGCCTAGCCTTTTCCCAACTACGTTGGGGTCGGCTTCCATGACAGCCGGGACCAATGAGGTTTAATGAGCTTTCCGAGGCACGGAAATATAATATATGGTCACCCATCCACAAATCCACCGAGGCAAGCGTAACTTAAGCTCACTGCTATACAGGCCTAATGTTCGTTTCAAAAGTATCTGATGGAAGTGTAAACAAACCTTGTTCAGGTTAAATTCTTTCGCAATCAGTCACTAAAGGGACTTAGCAGCACATTCATCTGTATTTACCACAACTTTTTCACCAATAATAATTGTTTGAATAACATTATTAAATTGTAATAAAAAAATCATAGACTCAAATTGCGGTTATAAAATTATTCTCAACTAGCTTCCGCCCGCGGCTTCGCCCCCGTGGTATGTCGATAAAAAGTAGCCTATGTCCTTTCTCAGGCTCTAGACTATCTGTGTACCAAATTTCATTTAAATCGGTTCAGTAGTTTTGGCGTGAAAGCGCGACAGACAGACATACAGACCGACAAACAGAGTTACTTTCGCATTTATAATATTAGTAAGGAAGTAAGGATTGTCAAATGGAAATCATGTGTCAGGTTATTTAAATTAGAATTTCGGATTTAAAAGAATTACTACAACCATTACAAATTGGCATCATTGGCCACGTTTCCTGATCCATTTGTTTACATTTTCATCTGATACTTTTATAATACCATACACTTGAGAAATGTCGTTGAAGAACGTCATCCATACTTTAAATATACTTTTACTTGAATAATATAAATTCGAAAGTAACTCTGTCTGTCTGTCTGTATGTTACCTTTTCACGCCTAAACCACTGAATGGATTTCAACAAAATTTGGCAAGGAAATAGATGACATCCTTTTTATTTTTTTTATTTTTTTATATCTTCAACTGACTTCTCCCGCTCTGGGCAGAGCGGAAGGGCGTGTCAGACTTTTACTGACTAAAACCCACCCGTGTTCCTTCAGTTGCCTGTTGCCAAGGTCCCGGTATCCCTCTCGGACTTTTCCGCAACCCATCCTGGGGAAGGATAAAGACTACTATTTGTTTCAAAAATAATCCTTTAGGGAGAAATATATGGGATGTTAGTTTGTATAGGAAACCCAGCATTTCTTAAGTATCCCGGCAGTACGTTCCCGTGGGACACACGGGCGTCTCTATCTGTACCTTGTAGTTTGATAGTTGTGCGACAGTGACAAGAATAATGCTTAGCCAAAGTACGAATTAAACTTCACGGAAATTGTTCTACCAGTGCTGCATCCCACCTGTCTGCGGGAGCCTTTATGCTTGTGACAGTCAAAATTGCAACAGGAGGCGTTCAAACCTATAATCTCGCCATCCAATCCAGAACTATTGTGCTATTCATTACCTCTAAGACCATACGGTATTTCACAATTAAAATACCAGTTTTACAGTAGACTAACTCCGGTTCATATATCGTGAACAATAATAATAATATATTCAAATATAAAGATCAAAGTATCTTAGAAGGACGTGCCGAGGTCGCCGAGTGCATGGTCAAGTGCATCTGATAGAAACGTTGCACCGAACGAATAATGTTTCATAACTAGTCTGCGTTGGAGTTATTTGCTGATGGGCACTGAAACGTCAGAAGCTAGTTGCACGTTTCAATTGGTCGTTTGATGGATGCTGGGCGTTTTGGCTACCAACGGTAGGTTTGCTGGGGTTGAAGTAGAATATTGTGAATACTCGTCAGTTTCAAAAGTTAAAACGTACACAATAGATATTTTTAACAGCATCATTATTTTGCCCTTGTCCCTATTTATTTGTGGTCGACGCAACATTTTATCTCTTCTCTTCTATCTTCTCTCTCTATCTTCTTCCATATATTTCTATTAGTCAACATCTCAGCAGTTACCCGACAACGATTCTTTTTACCCCACTATGGCGAATCAAAAAGGAGGGTTATGATTTTGACCGGTATGTATGTAAGTATGTATGTATGTTCATCTGTTCCCTCATATCTTTTAAACGACTCATCAGAATTTGGCAAATTAAGTATCGTTGGAAGCGTCTTGAATGTCCGCTGGTTGTAGGCTATGTAACGTCACATTTAATTAAAAATGGCGCTCTCTAGAGGACAAAAAGTCATGATCTAAAAAAAATATGTTTTAATCATACCATGTTCGATATGAAATGAAAGGGCTTAATTAGCACATTTCAAAAATATTTACATTATAACCCCAAAAAAAAAAGTTATAAAACTAAAACCCAAGTACGACAAAAAACTCAATGAACTAAAAAAATAAGTACATAAACAAGACATCACAGATAGATATATAAAAAAACCGGAGTCACAGGTAATCTGTTCGATTTATGCCCTAACAATTGTGACTCCGGATTTTTAATTTGTCTATCTGTGACGTCTTGTTTATACCTTTTTATTTGATTGAATTTTTTGTCGTAGTTGGGTTTTAGTTTTATACGTTTTTTTTTTGCCATATCATCTTCCACACAGTCCATCCATCGTTTCTTTGGTCTTCCCCTACTCTTAAAGCATTTATACTCAAAACTTTCCTCACATTTTCCTCATAGCACCGCATCGCATACCACAAAATAATTCCACACGTTGATTAACAGCGGCAGCGTCAACAGGTTGTTTTATGTAATTTGTACCTACCCACTGAATCTTTTATTGACTGGTATTAATACTGCATAGAAAATAAAGAGAAGCGCGATGACACAACACTGGTAATTTATTACAAAATATAAAGCAATTATATATTTACACAAAATCTAAAGATCGCACTAAAAAATTAAAATACTTTTATGCCCGGTTCACATTATTCCATTCCAGCAGTCCGCTGAAATGCTACTGGAATAAAGTGAACCGGTACTGGAATGTCTATTCCAGTGATCACTGGAATGGATACAGTCACGAGCAAAAATATGTATACACTCGTGGAATAACGATTGTAACTTTGAGATGATACCTATTTCATAATAATAGGGATTCAGAAATACTACGAGTATGTTCGTTATATCATAAAATTACAATCAATACAGTAGGAGAAAATCACTTTTAAAAGTTGCTAAGTGTATACATATTATTGCTTGTGACTCCAGTGCATTCCAGTGCCGATGCACATTATTCCAGTGACATTCCAGCACTGGACTGGAATGCTACTGGAATAATGTGAACCGGGCATTACCTGAATATATTGCTAATAATAAATCAGAATGAAGAAATTTTTTGAAGTCATTTCGTCATTTTTAGTGGTCCATACCCAAAAGGTAAAACGGGACCCTATTACTAAGACTTGCTGTCCGTCCATCTGTCTATCTGTTTGTCTGTCCGTCTGTCACCAGACTGTATCTTATGACCCGTGATAGTTAGACAGTTGAAATTTTCACAGATGATGTATTTCTGTTGCCGCTATAACAACAAATACTAAAAAACAGAATAAAATAAATATTTAAGGGGCTCCCATACAACAAACTAGCACATATATATTCTGAAGATCATCATTAATTTTTCTGATTTTGTTTATATTATAAAACCTTTGTTGTGTTACAGTTTGAGGGCTGAAATGATAGGCCCATGAAATTTTTCAACTAATTTCATATGACTCCCACAATAACTACCTATTCATATTATATGTTAGCGTGAATATACATAATATACACATGAAGTCATAAATTCAAATCACATGTTAATGTAAAACATGTGAGAGGAATGTCACATCTGAATAATGTTTTCAGGGTCCCTTGAAAACATTACATTCTTTCACTTCTCTTAGACACAATAAAACGGTATAATTACTTCTGAAAAATCATAATAATTATGGGGTATTTTGAGTTTTTTTAAGTTTCTTATGAGGCCTTTTCAGAAGAGACAAAATAAATGCTATAAAAAAAAAAATACTTCATATTTTCTATAGTATATTTACTCGCTAGACATTACTATCGAACTAACTTTTGGTGAAGGTATATTTGAGTTCATTTTGATGAAAATGACATTAAGGGTCTGCAAAAATCTAAAGAAAGAAAGTACGTTTATTGCGGTAAACACGACGCGAAAATAAAAGTTGAGAGAAATTATTCGTCACAACCACGGCAAACGGCCATCGCTCAGCATAATCTTGCGACTCTATGCGAGACAGAGCCCCAGCACTGAGTTTTAGCGACAGCCGGTGTTCAGGCGGAGGCCTCTTAAATTAATCTATGAAACCCTTCAAAGACACCTTGTACTCAAATAATTACAGACTGATATCTTAGACCAAATAAAAAACCAAGACAGATCGCTGTCAACAGTGACGTGAGGCCGGTTTCGTAAACATGTGTGCACTTAGTTTAGTGTAGTTTGATTATAGTGTCATTGTAAATAGTTGTAAATATGTGTGTGTCAGCGTGATGCACTGAGCGGTGGTGTAGTTTTAGCATGCTTCACTGTATTGTTCGCAGCGCTCCGTCTTGGCTTTTTATTTGGTCTGAGACTGATATTACAACTTCTAAGTCTCTGTACATTCATCACACCATCCACCCACTGCTGAATAAAGGCCTCCACCCTCTTGTGCCATGCTTACCTGGTCTGTGCGAGTCTCATCCAGGTCTTCCCGCGATGTTCTGTAGGTCATCCACCAACCTGGCAGTCGATTTACTGTCGTGAGGCTCCTTCTACCGCCTCTCGGCAACCATTTTTCTAGGGCTCTGCTCCACCAGCCATCCATGTCCTGCCAACTTCCATTTCAGAGCCTTCATACATTACCATTATTTAAATTCCCAAAGCCAAACTCCCAATAAAAACAGTTCGTCCTTATTGACATTAATTCTAACCTAGATTGAACTGTCTTTATCTTTTTTGACTAAATTAAACAAAGGACAACGAGACATTGTATTTTTTAAAAGAACATATTGAAATTAATTCAAATTAGTGCCTTTATATAAAGGTCGAAATGAAAATGTTATCATGAATATTTCTGATAAGACCTAACGGCTGGTTCAGATTTGACTTTAACATTATCATAACATCACGCCTGTATTTCCCGAAGGGTTAGGCAGAGGTGTACCTATAGTGCACTCACATTTTGGCCGTTTTTTCAAAGTCCCTAGTAGCGAGGGGCGAGCGGGGCACAAATCCAGCGCTGCTATTGTGAAATTCTAGATAGAAAAAATGCAATAATCGAAGACATGTGACATCTACCAACCCGCACTGGGGCCGCGTGGTGGATAACGGCTCACTCCCTCTCACAAAGAGGAGACCTGTGTCCCAGCAGTGGGAACGGAACTTAAACATGTCTGGTGAAATGTGACTGTATAAACCTCCAACTGTCACTAACGAGACACAATAGAATTTTAATTGTTCTCGGCCTTCTAAAGGCCAATCAACAGTTGAGCGGATAACCTATACACTTTTACATACAGGCTTGATGTTATGTTTACGTGAACCCTTGATTTTCCCATAAAAACTAGCAATAATAATATGAATCGAGCGTAGATCAAGTTTAAAGTGATCCGTGGCGTGACCGGCGCGAACCCGCGATCATATATTAAGGATCCGTCGTGGGGAGCAGGGATTAATGCATCATGCAGCTTGTGGTGTGGCCCAAGTGAGAGTCGACAGCGGGGACATGAAATGTCAACGGCATGTGCAATGTGCATCGAGTTGCTGGTGCTGTCGAGCAAACACACGATTTGCTTCTGGTTTTTCTGGTTTCTATTTAGTTCCAGGAGAGGTTGGAGGAGATATTAGAAGGAGTTTCATATGCATGATTCAATACCAAAATTCAAACAGTATGCAAACTTTTTTGGTGAAATAGATGAATGTAGCTCCAAATCCCAATAAAACCAACTCTAAAACCGTTTGACCGTTTGACCAATGACATTAATTTTAACCTAGATCCCATGTTTAATGAGCACTTTTAACATAATTTGAATTTCATCTATGGACAGTAATTTTTTTATTCGGTACTACTACTGTAGTCCTCTAAGATCACCCGCTAGCGGCATAACTGAAGGAGGTTCAAACATTCTTGTTATTTTGTTTTGTTAATCTTTTGTAACAAAAAATGAGCCAGATATCTGCCGACACGAAGGAAGAAAAGAAAATAAGTAATTTTATATTAATCCTCATCCTTGTATAATTTTTAATCCGTGTAGGTATATCGTTTTCTATAAGTGTAGTCCTTGTAATCCGCTGCCGCTTCCGCTCCTACTTCGCCCCACCTCATCTCCCGCCCCGCGCCGCTCAGCCATCGGTTCGTGAAGTAGATGGATTACAGTGCACAGCATTTGTTGTACCCTTTACTATAACTTACACGAGACCGAGCATCTTCTACTTAGTACAAATTGAAAAATAGCCCACTGATGAGCTCAGATAATCACTCGGTAATTAGATGCTGTTATTTTTCTAGGAGAAATTATTTTGCCATATAATTCATTTAAAATCGTTAATAGATTTTTTTTGGCAGAATCGGAAAAAAAAAACAAAAAACAGTCACGCAAAGAGGTTTTTCCAGATTATTTATAGTTTTTTAAATGTAAAAAATGAGAAAAGGCTATCTCAATCATGTTGGGGTCGGCTTCCAGTCTATCTGGATGCAGCTGAATACCAGTATTTTACATGGCGCGACTGCCTATCTGACCTCCACAACCCAGTAACTAGGTAATACGATACCCCTTGGTAAGACTGTATTTTAAGTGTTAAAGATTAATTTAACCTTTTTCAATAACAGTTAAATCTAACCCTAAACGTCAGGAAAAAGAAAGAAGACAGTAAACGACTGTAACATTACAACCTCTTACAACGATGTCCCACTCAATGCGCGGACATCAACGAGTACCAATAAAACGAATGTCCAACAAATGTACAGACACAAAAAATCAAATGTTAACACAGTACTCATATAAAAAGCTAACGAAACTGCGTTAAACACGACGTAACCGCTTAATAAGTCTATCGGAGCGCGTCACCAAATGAATAACACCGTCCAATTTCAGGCATTGCAAGAAGCGCCGAGAGAAAGATTGTTGCACTCCACATTAACACTTGCTTCGGAAATTTAATTCTCCATCATCCTCCCAAACAAAAACCAACCCTTTACCAACAAAATAGAACCTAAAATCACAACAGCAAGCTAAAAACATACATTCTTTCCAAACTTGAAAACTGCTGAATCACTCAGTCTATAGAAAAAGACAGGCAGACACAAAAGCTTCATTTGTTTCTTTAATGATAGAGCGAGACGGACGTATTTTTGTGGTGGAGTCTGCAAACGTCTGGCTAATGCAGTGCGTCTGGCCGCTGACGAAGATGGATGACTCTTCTGGTTAGCAGTTGAATGAGTGCATGCCTTGGATAAAAAGAACAATTAAGCATGCTTGTATAATAACATCATGAGTATCAAATGAAAGTAAATTGAGGAGTTTTGGAGATAATTTGAGTGAAGCCTTTTGAGACGATTATATAATATTTCTTAGTACTAAATTCACCCAGTTCATTTACTTTGAAGTATCTCGAAGAGAGGAGGCCTGTGTCCCAGCAGTGGGAACATTATGGGATGATTATGTTATGTATCTTGAAGGATTAGACATTCGCCTTTAATACATGTTAGAGATACCTATTTAAATATTAACTTGCTCTGGACGTTGACAGAGTTCAAAACCTTTTGCATAAAAATAAAAATAAACTGTTTACTACAGAATTCATAAGTAAGAGAACCAGTACTTTAGTAACTTTTTTTTCATTATATAGTTTTGTTTTAATATAAAGGTTATTTACGATTTCGGATCACGTTTCAATGTATAATGAGGAACTATTTGAGATAACATAAAAACCTCCCCTACGCAGACCACAAATCTGAAAAGTACAGGACACAAGCGATGAGCGGATAGCGAGATGTAAGAGCGTTGACTGACTTATCTTCATCTTTTAATTAAATAAGTAATGTGCATACAATATTAGCTTCTTATAAAGTTTATTAACAATACATTTTTTTTTAAATATGACTAAATAGAATACTTATTAGACATTACGGAGCACTTTTAGATGAATTTAGTTGTGCTAAGCAGGCAAAAAAGAAACAAAGAATACGTAGATTATTGTTTATGTTTTTTTGGTTTGGATACTACTTACTGGGCGAATTGCCATATGATCAAGCCACACTTTTTGTTAGTGCACAAAGCATTGAACTTCTAAGCATAAGCAAAAATTAATATATACCTAAGTAACTCTCTCTAACACTCTCTCTCTCTCTCTCTCATCTCCTAGTTGTCTTAATTCTATTCAGCTGAAGTACGAGTATCTGATATTTCTACACTATTTAAAATATTCACATCTCCTGTCATTTAAAAAAATATTTTGTGCCAATTCTGCATTTCCAATTCAATGTTTACTAAACACATTACGACTATTTACACAAAATAGATAGATAAATAGAATATATTCTTTATTATGTACACCATAATTAATTACAGATAACAAATAATAATACATAAGTCATTTACAATACATCAACCTTACATCCGTCCTTTACCAATCTTATTTAAAAAAGGAACCTCTCTCCACGTTCCGCTGCCCGCTTCTAGAAAGAAAAGTTGTTTATTCTGAACAAGTAAACGCACATTACAAAAGAAAATTACATAAAATACTCATTTACAAATAAGCCAAAAACCTCATATTCAATCCTTACTAATATTATAAATGCGAAAGTAACTCTGCCTGTCTGTCTGTCTGTCGCGCTTTCACGCCAAAATTACTGAACCGATTTAAATGAAATTTGGTACACACGGCTACACATCAAGCTATACATTTCCAGTATAAGCTGACGTCGCATAGTACGGAAATCCTATACAATGCGAAATCAACATAAACTGGAAATGAATAGCTTGATGTGTAGCCGTGTGTACACAGATAGTCTAGAGCCTGAGAAAGGACATAGGCTACTTTTTATCGACATACCACGCGGGCGAAGCCGCGGGCGGAAGCTAGTACTTTATAATAATACAATTTTTTTTCCATTGCCTCTACATGGGCCACACTCCAAAGTCCGAAGGCAAGGAAGCTCGGCGCGAGGACCGGGCGTCCTTGTGGCGGCCACTTTCCGTTTCTACGAGCCGCGCCTATGGGGCACGTCCGCTGCCAATTTACACTGGTTTGTTTCATATTGTTTGTCTTTACAATACTAATGTCGGCTTGGAAGAAAGTTGCGAACGTTTTGATGTGGTGATTAGGTTGATGGCTCACTTAGTTTAAGAATTATTAAAGGTTTTCGTAAGTATTGAATCTGTAACAAAAGCGTACAACACTAGTTTAGTCTACTGATGTCGTCTGTTGTGCATACCGCACTACACTATTGAAAATAACAAAAAGTTAACATAGAACAAAATCAAAAATCAAAATCAAAATATTTTATTTCACATAAGCCTACATGGGCACTTATAAAACGTCAGAAGCTAGGTGCACGGTTCCAATTGGTCGTTTCCTATGGAGAAGAGCCGGCAAGAAACTCCATGGTTACTCTTTTAAAAGATAATTGGCTTTTACAATATTTTCGAATTACAGTGTTAATAGTTATGGGAGGACAGTGTAGGCCTGCCTTTCAAGGAGTTTCATGTAGGTAGTTAAAAGAAACTGAAATTGTTCCATAAAAAAAAAAAAAGGTCTACAGTCCACTAAGCCTACAACGTTCTCACATTCACAAGGTCTATTAGAGGAGAATCTATATAAGATAAATAAGAAACTAAAAATAAAAACCTATTTAAACCAAATGACATGATTGCTATTACAACTGACACAAATCTGGATAATTAACATGTCCGCAAAAGCCACTATTATAGAGTTGAAATTAAATATGGTAGGTACATAAAGTAGTAGAACATAGAACATAGTCAGACTATGTAGCATTAGCCTAATGTTCCCACTGCTGGGACACAGGCCTCCTCTCTGTAAGAGGGAGTGGGCCATAATCCACCAGTCTTAGTAGGTACGGAGCCCTAAAAAGTACTTAAACAGTATCGTTTTTTTTACAGTTACCGGGCACGGTTTCTGAAGCTTACATAATCATCAGTTTTCTTGCAATTGACTATCTTTCGCCTGTGGCTTTGTTCGCGTCGAGTCACCTGTCAAAAACTGTCCGCCTTTCTCGAATATCAGCTAAAGTACAGAGATTAGAAAGCATATAAATAAATAAATAAACTTACTTTCACAAAATTAATATTAGTAGGCAAGAGTAATAGAATGTCCCTAAATTCTCTGGTGAATATAAAATCACCTGTCAATTCTCATAATATAATAAATATACTGTATTGATCTGATTGGCTGATCATAATTAATTAAAATAGTCGATCATTATAAATTGACCTTTTTGCAACAAGCTAGAACAAGTGAATGGAAGATTAGTACCTATTTAATGACAGCTTTAAAAGTTAAATATTCGTTTTTGCAACGGACTGTTAATTGTTCTTTAATTTGAAGAATTAATTTTATATTTTTTTTGCTGTTTCTTACAGGGTCCGTAATTGTACCTAAACTTTAAGGCATCGTTAAAGCTTTAAACATGCATTTAAATAAAGTTAAGACTATGACTAAAAGTTCATAAATTTTCGTACTGCAAACAGCTCAAACGTCCTTCTCAATAGTACCTTCTATACATACATATAAACCGTCTGGATCGCACTGTGTCAGTCAGTCACGCAACAGGTAGGTCCTTTGTACTCAAGCTTATAATATACTAGCTGATGTCCGCGACTTCGCCTGCGTGGATGTCGGTTATTATATACTAAAACCTTACTCGAGAACCACTCTATCCATTGGTGAAAACAATATGAAAATCGGTGCAGTAGTTTTTGAGTTTATCGCGTACAGGACGACAGACAAACGCGACGGAGGACTTTGTTTTATAATATGTAAGAAAGTTACAAGAATATCTAATAAACTGTCTGTACAGTGCTAAGCAGAAAACCAATCTTTTGTTGATCTTTGACAGTCGTTACGGGTCGCCAGGAGCCCGAAAGTCTAACAATCAGTCTTACCAGGGGGTATCGTATTACCCAGTTAGTTGTTGAGGTCAGATAGGCAGTCGCGCCATGTAAAATACAGTTATTCATCTGCATCCGGTTAGACTGGAAGCCGACTCAACATAGTTAGGAAAGGTTAGGCAGATTGAGTAGTGATGCTTTTGCCTTCTCTGTAGCGGAAGAAGTGAGGATTTTTTTCTTTCAGAAGGACAGTTATAAAATTATAGACCTCTATCTCCTGGGTTATAGAGTTCAGAAAATGATAAAAAATATGCCAATTCAGGGTGCCCCCAAACTCCTTGACAACCTGTTTCCATATTCATCTAGAGTACCTACCTACTCATTATTTTATCGCACATAATCAGGGAGAACTAATCGATATTAGATTCACCAACAAAAAAATCAAAATTAAAAGTCATTTATTCAAACTAGGCTGAGAATCAGCACTTTTTAAACGTCAAAATTACAGAAGACAGTCCCCCAAAACGCCCACCCTTCACCACTTCCCAGTTCTTCAGCTGGGAAGAAGTGGTACAACAAACTCCCCAGCAGCACAGCTTGATTCTATACAATTGTATATACTATACATAGCGAATTATTTTGGCTAAGGCTAGTTAGACTAGACGCTTAAATTAGCATAACTAGGAACTGGCTAGACAAATAGCAACAGGTGAACAAATCTCGTGCTCGTGCTCGTACCAGAGCTAATACACGCGGCCATATAATTGTAGTTTTTGGGAGCGCCGACACTAGGTAATTACGCCTCACTTTGCGCTAGAATTGTGTGGATGCGAGGGGCATTTTATTCTCTCTACTTAGGAGGTATTTTTTTAATGCCAGGTCTTTTTTTTTGTGTTTGGTCGTAGCGTTGCCGTCGCTACAAACTCTCGTAGCATTTATGATGCTGATAATTTAAGCTACAGCTAACTATTCTTTTATTTATGACGCTACTTAGACATTTATACACAAAAGAAAGAATGATCAATTTTAATAATTAATTGTTATTTAATTGCGATACCTAGTTGTCAAAAAACGTAAGTCGTAGAGTTTCGTAGACTTACGGAGTGGTGTCTACGAGACTACGAAAAAACAACAGTGCAGTGCAACTTATTTCTTTTTACTTAATTTGTAGGAAGGTCCACTGTACGCTCGTTCAGGTGGTTACGTCTGCGTCTTGATCGCGAACTGTTTACATATGTGGAGTACGAGATGACGTACACCTGCTGGTAAAACTGACCAGTGAACACACTTCACTTTTCAAATTCTGTCTTTTGTTAGTTGGAAGAATTAAGTTGGTCAACTGTAGGCAATATATTGAATGTAAGAATGTATTTATAAATTATTCGTTTTAAAATTTTTGTACAATACAACATGGGAATTTACGATTTTATTTTTATTTATTTGGTTAGCCAACAATTGATTACACACTACATCATCCATCCATACTAATATTATAAATTCGAAAGTAACTCTGTCTGTCTGTATGTTAACTTTTCACGCCTCAACCACTGAACGGATTTCGATAAAATTTGGTAAGGAGATACATGGCATCCCGGGAAAGGACATAGGCTACTTTTTATCGACATACCACACGGGCGAAGCCGCGGGCGGAAGCCAGTTACAAATAATACAAACAAACAAAGCCACAAACATACTTGAGAATTTTAAAATAAATGGCTACTGAAAGTCGGTTGACCAAGATATTAAAAAGGATAAATTTGGTAATAATTTAAATTGAAAATCATTTTTGAAACCCTGGAGGCATTAGCGAAAACAAAAAAATGTAGAAATAGGAGAACAATTAAGTATCAAACGATTTATTCCGACAATTAGGTACGAGCAATGATCGCCTGCGCCTGTACTCTCTGCTACCGTACACTCGCCAGTTACTGACCTCTTTTTCACTTGTTTTTTTTGTTTATATTTTTGTCTCTTTCACTCCTAATAGCCTGGCTTTCGGCAGATTAATACACCGTCGACTAATGCATATCATTAGATTGAGTGGCTTTTCTTTACTGATGTACTTGGAATTATGAACGAATGTGTATCACGACTTCACTATTACTATTCGATAGTTTGGAACTAAATGGTTCCAGTTGCCTCATAAGAATTATTAACTAAGACTAAAGTTGGTCAGGCTTATATGAATTCTGTTTTCGGTGCTGTCAAATCCATTAATTTATATTTTACACAGTTGATACACTCACAGACAGTTTATTTTAATTCCCATGTAAATGGGGACGAGCATATTGCGATCAACCGGACATACATCCAAACTCCTGTTTGCTATTACGACAGAAAAAATCCAAATGGAAAAAATCCAATAATACTATCCAATAACACTTTTCCTAAGCTCTTAAGCTGGAGATCCCATACTTAAGAAAAGTATCCCACTTTGAGGGTGGGAAATCATCAAATGACTTCTCCTGCTCTAGGCGGAGCGGAAGGACGTGTCAGACTTTTACTGACTAAAACCCACCCGTGTTCCTTCTGTTGCTTGTTGCCAAGGATCCGGTTATCCCTTTCGCTTTCCGGTAACCCTGGAAGAAGTATCCCACTTCTGCAACCTCTAGTGACCAGACCAACTAAGTAGGACAAATCAGTCAGAATACATGTTATAATAGAAGACAATTTTTTTTTTTTATGTTATCCTAGACTGTCCCACTGCTGAGCAAAGGCCTCCCCCAAATCATTCCAAACATCCTTTTCCAGGGCCACCTCGATCCTTGATTTATTTACCTCTTACAAAACTATCTTCGACCTAAAATAATAATATTTTAGCCACACTGGGCTAAAATATTATTATTTTAAATGAAATTGAATGCTGGAACTGCAAAACAAGCATTCAATTTCTTTTAAAATTAAAATATGTATTACATTTATTCATAAAAATAAATAAATAAAATCTAACAATAAATTTAAAAAATCTTCATTATTTTAATGTCGATACTTTTCATGCCGACGGTACACACCACTTTTTTAGGCGTTTTGACCACGTAGTATCTGGTATTATTATTCGGCTTGAGTTG
Source organism: Lithophane leautieri (assembly GCA_949152455.1). Classification (NCBI taxonomy): domain Eukaryota; kingdom Metazoa; phylum Arthropoda; class Insecta; order Lepidoptera; family Noctuidae; genus Lithophane; species Lithophane leautieri. The sequence goes on along the minus strand of OX424472.1, from coordinate 14,786,061 downwards.
ACACGGGCCCAGTTGTCACTGACCCGCTAATGACCCGATGATTTACATCTGTAAGACGTCCTCCTAACATAAGGTCCAGTTGAAAACCAGCGTCAGGCACTAGTTGTCTGGCATTCATGCTGAACTGGGCCTGTTTGGCGCAGCCGTGAGGCGCACAATACTATTTTTACGTTCTTTGTTTTTTGTATAAATATTGTGTGCCTTACCTGGGTCAAATAAATTTATTTTCTTTCTTTCTTTCTTTCTTCTTTCTAATGTGGCTATCAACAATTATTACTTAATATTATTTTTAACTGATATATTACAGCGAACAATAATAATATATTATATAATACCGAGACTCCTCCGTGCCTCTAAAAGCACGTTAAGCCGTTGGTCCCGGCTGTCATTCGTGGATCTTTAACAGTCGTTACGGGTCGTCAGAAGCCCGAAAGTCTGACAACTAGTCTCACCAAGGGGTATCGTATTACCCAGTTACTGGGTTGTGGAGATCAGATAGGCAGCCCCTCCATCTAAAATACTGGTATTTAGCTGCATACGTTAGACTAGAAGCCGACCCCAACATTGTTGGGAAAAGGCTAGGCAGATTGATTTTGATATTACAGCGAAATATGTATATTATGAATCTACTACTTATATAGCAATATACTCAACTAAAATTAAACAAAAAAGTACCTACTTAATTAGCAAAACTAAAACTCTTGCTTCCATCTTTTAAAAATCTCTTTCACTTTGCTACTGAATTTTGTCGCAAATACTTCAAGTTATTATTTAGAACCTCAGCATTAGAGAAGTCTCAAACCTTAGTGCAGAAGCCATGAACCCCTGGCAACAGCGTCTGAGCATAAAATATGCAGTGACTCATTAGTGTGACAGGTCGCAGAACATCGTTTATGAACTGTGTATACAGGGTGGTAGAAGAAATGTCACATGCAAGAAATCTATTTTAAAATTAATGTTTAAAGGCCATCGATTGGAAAAATGGGAACTCCAAAGCCTTTACTATGAAAGGATGTATGCTACACGTTCCATTGTTAACTTTTTGTAATTCAATTAAGTTTTGTAATTGTTATAAAGACATTTTTTTATTTTAATTTTCACTAGCTATTCTTTTTTAGGGTTCCGTACCCAAGGGTAAAACGGGACCCTATTACTAAGACTCCGTGGTCCGTCCGTCTATCACCAGGCTGTATCGCATAAACTGTGATAGTTAGACAGTTGAAATTTTTACAAATGATGTAGTTCTGTTGCCGCTATAACAACAATATAAAAACCAGAATAAAACAAATATTTAAGGGGCTCCCATACACCAAACGTGATTTTTTGCCGTTTTTATAGATAATGGCACGAAACCCTTCGTGTGCGAGTCCGACTGGCACTTGTTTAAAGGGACTTCCGAGTTTGTTTTGGTGTAATCGGCTAAGAAACGCCGACCTCATCTAGTTCTTAAAATATGATTGACGTGTAAAAGTGTTTGGACAAACTTAAAAGAGAAATAAAATAATTTATCATCAGTAGCCTAATGAATGTTAACTTTTGCTATAAATAAAGCCTTCATATAATAAAGACATTAACTAGGTACTTAATAATATTCTAGTGATGCTCACCACTTGATATAATGTTAAGAATCAAAATATCTCCATACATATCTACATATTGTTCTATAGTTTTGATTCTTATTTAATGACCTTAATGATTGGTGGTAAAAAAAATATACAAGCATTTATTTATGTCGATTCGATTTCCGACTGAAACAAGCACCTTTTCAGAATATTTGAATTCTAATTGCATTCAATATACCATTTTTTTAAATTAAATATTATTTCCTTTGTGTAAAATTGACTTTGATCAAATTAAACTCTGGTTCCTTTGCGTAAAATAGTAATTCTCAGAAAATTTACAGTCGACCTCATAACTGCTTTATCACCCTTGGGTTGAATGACACTTGCACGTCATAAAACGACGAGGTCTATTTGTCTATTTGACAGTTCCAACCTTAATAAAGTTACAATTTAGTGGGAATTGTTATTAAAACTGATATGACGAAGGAATGAGGGAAATATCGTCAAGAAAGTTTTGAGTATGAATGGGGATGGCTATAAGAAAAGACCAAAGAAACGATGGATGGACTATGTGAAAGCTAATATGGCTAGAAAGGTCGTCACTACCGAGATGGCGACTAAAAGAGAAGTATGGAAGAAAAAGACATGTTGCGTTGCGCCGACCACAAATAAATTAGGGTAAGGGCAGGAGAATGAATGATGTTGTTAAATGCGATAAAGAAATTTTGAGGCTGACTATACTAACTTCGTCCTCCACTTATACATGGCGGTCTTTCGTTCCACCCTGTATAATATGTTCTGTGACCCATTTTTCTCAACTGACTACGGCCTGCGAGGAAGGATTATAATCTTAGAACATAAGCTTAGTTAAGTCTCGATATTTATACACTTTTAATGCTTCGTACTATATCAATAAGGAGGTCGTGGCTAAGTAATAACAGCCGCACGGGCCGATCCATCAGGTTAAGCTACGCTTGCCGGGGTTGGTCCGTAGATGGGTGACCAGCTTTACATACCGAGACTCCTCCGTGCCTCGGAAAGCACGTTAAGCCGTTTGTCGCGGCTGTCATTTGTGGATCTTGACAGTCGTTATGAGTCGTCAGAATTCTGACAACCAGTCTTACCAAGGGGTATCGTATTACCCAGTTACTGGGTTGTAGAGGTCAGATAAGCAGTCGCTCCATGTAAAATACTGGTATTCAGCTGCATCCGGTTAGAGTGGAAGCCGACCCCAATATAGTTGGGAAAAGGCTAGGCAGATGTTGTTGTTGTTGTTGTTAATGTTATTATATTTATATTCTTATATTTAAAATCGAAAAATTTAAATTATTAAAATTGCAGTCTTCAACGTTTTCCAAGACAAAGAGTTTTGAATCGAAATGTATAGTAAGGAAATGAATTGCTAAGCAAATTGACTACCAACTTAAATTTTCCGTTTAATCAAATCACAACTGTCATTATTTGACAGTAGTATGAAATGGCTTTAACACGGCAAATTGACGTAGTGTTTCTATTTTGCTCAAATTAATTTTCCTGACTGTGCCAAAACGCATGCAAGTGGTTCCGTGTAGCCAGTCCAGACCTTCTTAGGACTGAATTCAAGCTGTCTTAGTCCACTGATTGGAAGCGAAGATATCGAGCATGGAGGAAGGAAAATTCTCCAACTTAGTTGTCCAAGACGTAAAGTCTGCGACTGCAACTGTCTCAGTTAAACATTGTAGAGAGATGCAATTTTTCCTAAACTCAAAACCAAATTAACAAGCTTATTCGTATCTAGTAGTCACGCGTTGAAGTCTTTTCAACAAAAACGACAAAATCTGGAAAACAAAAAAAATTATTTGGTCCCAACGAACCACTCCTCACAATCTCATTACTGATCCTATATTCAGAGAGCAATGATGAAAAATGTCGGCTGAAAAAAAAGGATTACATTTGCAAATCCCACATCAGATTTTTAGATGCGAACGTGCAGTATGCAGGGGGAGAGTACATACTCGTATCTATCATTCATTAGCAGCACAGCTAGAATCCAATACGACATTTTTTACAATCCCCGGGCACAAAGAACGGGCGGCCACCCCCACACTAGCAAACAGCCCCATACAAACAAACGCGCCGCTGTATGAGTAATAAAAACTTGAAAAAAATCTCACTGACCCGCACACACGCGCACGAACCGCGAAAAAAATCACCGACACAAAGAAAGTCCACCGAAAACTTGTATAGGAACTTTTGTACGCACACAGCCACGTGTGGCGCACACAGAGACACGCACAAGGAAGTCGCGGCTGTGTGCGTGAGTGCAGCTCGTGCGCACGAGGGCTAAACTTAGCTTAGTATGCGTGTAGTTGTGTCTCACAGTTGCAAGAGACCAAAACTTCGGCTGTGTTAGTTTTCGCGGAAAATCCTTGATCTAAAATATTCTGAAGTCGACTTTATTTCTGATGAAAATTAAGATTACTTTCCAGTGCTGCTGGCTGGAGTTGCAACGTTCCTCTTTGGAGCAGGAGCTGCGCACCGCGGGTAGTTTTCGTATGAAACTTGGTGGCGCGAGATGCACCAACTGAGACAGGAACACGAGAGTCTATTGCCGTCCCTGTCGAACGCCACCCGCCGCCCGGGGCGCGGGGACTTGGGGGGGTGGCGGGAGGGTGTCGTGTCGCGTTGATGAACATTTTTCTCATTTTTTTCTTTATTTTTACGCGAATCGTTTTTAAAAAGGGTTTCGTCATAATTGCGTCGCCGCTCCTGATTATGTTAGCGCGAACGATAAGCTGATCTGTTGGCGTGGCAACAAAAGTACTTTTACTAATTACAGCCCCCCCAATCTTGAATTATCACGAAATGTCAAAAGTATCACCTTCGATATCATTTTGATAAATTGCACGTGATTATAATTTAATTTGCATAACTTGATTAAAACACTTCAAAACTTTAAATGATAATCAAGTAGGTAGCTGACTAGTTGAATAATAAATTTTCATAAAAAAGAAAAAAGCACTATTTATTTAAAACTGCAGGTATGTTTGACGTAGACAAGTAAATAGAGACATCTGTTTAGAAAAAGGAAAACCAGATGAATGGAACAAAAAAGCTGTAAAAAGCGTGTAAGATGCGAGGCTAGTAGTAAAAAAAGGCACACGTAAACATTGCGTTACGTACGCATGTCTCGAGTGGGTCGTCTCGGCGGGAAACTTATTTTCCCGCGTTTTCTCGGCCGGCGCCATATTTGTTTTTGTTATTGCTAATATGAATCTAATTGGAATTTGCGAATTTTCTTATCATTTTCTTGTAATTTTTATCTCTGTACTCTTAGTTTAATGGTTTATTTACTTAAATGAGCTCAATGAGGTAGAATCATATAGTTTTCATTCTAAAACATACAGAAATTACGAACAATTTTCACCAAAAACAACCACTACACAAAACACTAAGGCATCACTATCGTTTCAGTGTAAACAGTATAATAGATAAACATAAACACAATCAAATAATCGGATAATCCGAACTTATTTCAGCCGCATCCTCCGCGTAGAAGGGAAACAAAAAAAGCGTGTAGTGGAGTTCAGTCTCGCAGCAGCAGCGGTGCGGACCGCCCGCATCCAAAACGTTTATATTATTTTACATTACGTGTTTCATTTCGCGTAGACTTTTGGACAGCGGTAGTATGCGGCGCGGTAGTGCAACAAATTGTGACTTTGGACATTAAAAAAAATGGAACACCGTGACTTTTTCGACAAAAACAAGAATCATTTTAACCGGCAAAAAATTTTTTCATAACCGCAACTTTACGCAGTTCAAACTAGATTTTTTTTACTGGTTTCTTCAAGTTTTCTTTTCACACTTACAAACATACTGATGCAGTTCAATAAGTTTGAGTTTACGTACGTTTTGTTTTGTTTGAAACTTTAACAAAATAGGCAACAAACTGTATTAGCGACAGACGGAAGAGAAGAGAAGAGAAGATGGCGCTTGCATCTTCTGTGAGCCTCTATTACTCCATAGTGCAGCGAGCTGCTAGGCACTATCTAGAAGACTACTGTCACACAGGTAAGATTCAAACAAGCTTATTTTTTATTTGCAGATTTTCAGTCCTGCGATATTTTTGCGTCTAGTTTCAAAAGTTCAAGAAAGGATACCGATTTTTCCCGCATTTCCGGAAAATAAATAGCCTGATTTATAATAATAAATTAAAATAATTTAAATATAGGTACTATTAGTTGGACCGACGCGACGGCTAGGCTACGGGATGACTAGATTTAAAAAAAAAAAAATGGTGTAAAATTATCATAACTAATAAGCGCTGACGCAAAAAAAAAAACATACATTTTCCAATTGGATGAAATTATGGCTGTTTAGTAAGTACTTATGGCGGGATTTTGTCTCTCGTGTAGCTGCAAGCTAATTTAAACATAAAACAAGATTACACGGACACAGAATTAAAATATTACTTAGATAAAAAAATATCTTTTAAATGCATACTTATTTTATTCGGAATTTTTCTAGGATTTTTGTCAGTAATACATACAATTAAAAAGAAAAGCTTAAAGCTTGACTACCAGTAATAATTATCTTACATTATTAATTATCCAGGAAATTACCTTAAGCAACTATTTTTTTCCTAGAAATTTTCATCTTGCACCTTGGTTGCGGAAAGTGTACATACATACATACATACATACATACAGATGCATTTTCTTTTTCCTTTTTTCGTCATTCATAGTTTTGACATAACTTTCCGGTTTAATATATTATCATTATAAAATAGTATGTAATTAACGAATAGTTCCAATTGTTGTATTAAAAACTATGCATTATAAATCTCGTATATTTATGCTTATTTGTTTTTCCCATACAAAATAGTTACTTATCACTTATATTATATCAACATTTCTAAAAGTTTTCAAAGAAAATTTCGGAAACCGCTGAAAGTTTTATTAATTTTGGAAATATACGTTTGATTAGGTAGTAATCACATTCAATGTGACATTACAATGATAGATCAACTTTATCTGTGATTATCGGTCTGTTGCCATAAAAGTAAGGATTTATTATAGTATTAGGTACTATTTAAAGGCAAACTGTAACCAGAAACTAGCGACCAGCCCCTGCTTTGCACCGTTTTTACGACTTGACAAAACAAGAGATTTCTTTATAGGTAGGTCAAATAATCCTTCTGAAATAAATTCCGCATCAAAATCTGTTGCGTAATTTATAAGAACAATGCGGTCACACAGACTGACACGAAAAACGACTTTTATTTATATTAATATGTACCTATATACGAGTAGATATTGAAGTTGGAAGTGCCATATCAATACTGGACTGTCTAGATTGAAAACCGACCCCAACATACATAAATGAGTTACCTTACCTAAATCCTAACTTCCTAACTAATATTATAAAAGTGAGTTTGTTTAATACGCTTTCACGCTGAAACAGCTGAACGGATTTGGATGAAATTTGGTACATGGGTATACCATGTCCTGAAATATGACATGGGATACTTTAATCCCAGTATAGTACGTTCCTATGGGATAATTTCCGACCTCCACGTGGGCGGAGCCGCGGACAAAAGCTAGTTTATAATTATGTATGGAAACGCACAAACATACTGCAAGATTAAAGCGTGCATCTCCCTCCCGTCGACCACGTCATTACCATCAGGAGTAATAATGGTCAAACGCCACACTTTTCCAAGAAACATGTGACAGACCCTACAGTTCTGAAAACTGTTTGCCTAGTCTCATAATGAAAGTAATAATGCATAATCAGCCTATAATGTTCCCACTGCTGGGACTCAGGCCTCCTCTCTTAGAGAGGGAGTGGGCTCTACCACCGTGGTGTGAATCTACCACGCGGGCCCAGTGGGGTTGGTAGATGTTAGTAACACATAATAATGGATTTTTCATTAATTACCTAACTGTAGTTTCATTTTATGCATTGAGGTAGGTTCAAGCCAAGCGTATTAGCAATTTGTACACAATATGTGAAAGACTAAGACATAGGTTTTTTATAACATTTTAAAGCCCTAGGTATAATTATATTTTACGTGTGTAAAATATAATCACGTAATTATAAACATGAATAATAATTTAATTATAACTTACTAGCTTCCGCCCGCGGCTTCGCTCGCGTGGTATGTCGGTTCAATAGTTTTGTCGTGAAAGCGCGACAGACAGACAGACAGACAGAGTTACTTTCGCATTTATAATATTAGTAAGGATTTTACCTCTGTAATACCCAAAAATATACTTATAACCTAACAAAAATTAAAATTCAACTTTATGTTAATAAAATAATAAATTTCATATAATTGATTAATTATCTCGTATATTTTTGTTCAGTTTGTGATTTTATAATTAGGTGCAATGTTTAATAGTACTTATTATTTGAATAAATTAATTGTAATAAGTGCTTGCTGATCTGTGCAGTTAGCATTAATTAACGTTTATTTTAATTAAGTATTAAAAGATCAGTCAGAATACCGCAAAGATGTTCTATTAATGATATTGGATAAAAATCTAAAATTGTCAGGTTGGAAACCTTTGCATTGTTTTAAACAACCTTCTCATTGTTACTAAAACTTACGAAAAAACAAATGTTTTTGTGAAAACTGAAAAGTAAAATCCAAATAACATTAACACTGCTGAAAACACTGTCAAACTGTCGAAGGAACAAACATTAGACCGTCTATATTTTGTATACCTAAGTAGGTAGGTACTAATTGCAACAATTATCCACATAACAATGAATGCAGTAAGCGATCTTATCACTAGCCAAGTAATTAATTTATAAAGTTTTTTAATAACCTTCAATTTCTTAAGACATCCTACAAAATTAGATGGTAACGTGGAACGTCAGACCGGCTACACAAAGTCGACAAAAAAAAAATGATTCTCCAAATTATTCCTTTGCAAATTAATTTATTCTCCATCGCGCGGCTAAAGCACCTGATCCACCTCACCCACCCCCGACGAAGCGACCAGCTATCAACTATTTTCTAGCTCAAGAAATGTACAAAATATTGTCTCATGTCAGTAAAAGAGATAGATATGCTAGCTGTACTCGCTTTTCGCTAATCGCTGGCGGTGGGACAGGTGTCTGAAAGTCTGTGTCAAAGTTTAAGCGATTTCATACGAGTTTTAGGAAACTATAAACATTTTGTTACTTTATTTAAAGGCTCGTGGCTAAATAATGACAGCCCCAGGGGTCGAGCGAAAGTAAAGCTACGCTTACCGAGATCAGTCCGTGGATGGGTGACCTATATCGAGACCCCTCCGTGCCTCGGAAAGGATGTTAAGCCGTTGGTTCCGGCTGTCATTCGTAGATCTTTGACAGTCGTAACGGGTGGTGGGAAGCCCGAAACTCTTTCCATGGGGTATCGTGTTACCTAGTTACTGAGTTGTGGAAGTCAGATAGGCAGTTGTTCTATGTAAAAACCGGTATATACCCACTTCCGGTTAGATTGGAAGCCGACCCCAACATAGATGGATAGAGAGACCATAATTTAAAGATTTTTCCAATACCTACCTACTTAAACTTTCATAAAATAAAAAGGAAACATATTTTTCCCGAGCCCAAAAAAATTGTTCAACAAAAAACAAAAGTTGTAATATTTAAAGTATTTCACAACAAAAATAATAACAATTATTACAAAGTTTTGTTTTGTTCTTTATAATTATTCGAGCGTTTTCATAAGTATCCTCAGTCGGTCAAACTTGTCGAAGATAGTTATTTTCACGGTTTGTTAGCTATATTAAGTATAGATAGTACAAAATATATTAATAAATATCTGCCGAACAACTAGAATATATTTGACGTTTAACAAACAGAAAAAAAAAATTGTGTTAATAATGACCGTGCGTGACTTACAAAACGCTAATTAGTATTGAATGACTTTATGATCCTTAAAAATAACATGAATCAATTTTACTTGATTTTACTTGATTTTTAATCTATTAATACTTGTCACTATTTAGGTACCTACCTATATAATAGTAAATACTTTTTGATCAAAATCAAAAGTCATTTATTCAAATTAAGCGGAGAATCAGTAGTTTTTGAACGTCAAAATAACATAACACGGTTTCCCAAAACGCCCACCCTGCACGACTTCCTAGTGCTTTAGCTGGGAAGAAGTGGCGGAACAAACTCCTCAGCAGCACTGTCTCAGTTCAGTTAAAAGAACTTGATTCTTTACAATAGTATGCTCATATATTATGATATTGATCAAAATCAAAAGTCATTTATTCAAATTAAGCGGAGAATCAGTAGTTTTTGAACGTCAAAATAACATAACACAGTTTCCCAAAACGCCCACCCTGCACGACTTCCTAGTGCTTTAGCTGGGAAGAAGTGGCGGAACAAACTCCTCAGCAGCACTGTCTCAGTTCAGTTAAAAGAACTTGATTCTTTACAATAGTATGCTCATATATTATGATATTGATCAAAATCAAAAGTCATTTATTCAAATTAAGCGGAGAATCAGTAGTTTTTGAACGTCAAAATAACATAACACAGTTTCCCAAAACGCCCACCCTGCACGACTTCCTAGTGCTTTAGCTGGGAAGAAGTGGCGGAACAAACTCCTCAGCAGCACTGTCTCAGTTCAGTTAAAAGAACTTGATTCTTTACAACAGTATGCTAATAAATTATGATATTCTAAACCATCACGTTAGTCCAGTTAGAAAGTTCGTAAGTAAATCTTTGCCGACGGGAAACGAAAGATCAAATTAGTGATTAAATAAAACAAAACATATTAGTTTAGTTGTTGTTGTATTAGTTTAATTCTCACAAGTACAGAGTAGGTTTCAATTTTCTTTTTATTTCAAAGTTAAATGTTAACAAAGAAAGATTTAGGTAACAAGTTAGTTGAAAAAACATCATTTCAAATTACAACATGGCTTATTTTTTGTACTTACGACACTACTAGATACAATATCTTGTAAAAACTCAAAAAACATAACCTACCACTGTCTTTACGAGTAGTCAGAAGCCAGAAAGTCTGACAATCAGTCTTACCAAGGGGTATCGTGTTACTCAGTAACTGGGTTCTGGAGGTCAGATAGGCAATCGCTCCATATAAAAACTGGTATTTAGCCACATCCGGTCTACATAAAATACTTGAGAAAAAGCTGGCAGATGATATGAATCTTGTATGTCAATAAGAAACAATTATAAGAAGCACACCAAACATTTCAACTTTGTCTCTAGGATAGTCTCTGGTATTGTAGGTGTTCATGGACCACCAGTTTATTTACCACGAAATGGATACATAACTTTTGGGTGCAAAAAGAGTCACTAAGAAATTCTAAGTAGCCGCCCGAAGTCTGGTGTTGTATCAGCTTTCAAAGGCAATAGGCTCGCCCCATTTATCATGCACCCTAATTGGGTAATGCACGATCATTCAGAATTGGAATCGGTTTGAAACAAATGTCTAATCCATTGCTCCATAAATTCGAAAAACAAATCTGCTCAACAATGTAGATAACGCAATGAATTTTGCTGAACTGTCAAAATGAAACAAATTAGTCTTTAACGGTTAGGCAATTAGATAGCTGAAGCTTAAAAAGCACAGTCTTTACACAAAAATCATCATAATCATCATATACTTCATAATCTTTTCAGGCTAGAAAATAGCTCGACATTTTGCTCGCTTATAATCTAGATTTGCCTGAAGAAACGGCACGATTGCTCGTAATTTTGTGCTACCATAATATTTTCATAAGAATTTAGCTTCTAGTCAAGCAGTTAGCGATCTTAAATGCTCTATTCCATCGTGAAAATTCTAAATCTTGTGTACCGGAAAACCACAACTGTTTTTTTATCCATGCAGCTGAAATTCAGCAATTTCTTACTACCAAATATGACTTATTTGCAAATAAAAAGACTTTTTCCAAAAAAAAACAACCGACTTCCAAACAAATTCGAATACCGCTATCTGGTATGTAAATAAGTGACGGAGTCAATTAAAACAGCATCAAAATCAATTCATAATAGGCGGAGTAATCGCGTGACAAACAAATAAAAAAAACATACAGACGAATTGAGAACCTCCTCCTTTTTTTAGTCGGTTAAAAAGGATTTAATGCGCTTCGTATGCAGAAACCGGTTAATATGTAATTATATATTTTCAGCAGAACTTGTTTGACTGTCTTAACCAAACCATAAAGAAAATGTAGACAGGTAGTTTTAAATAATCTTTTATATTCGCGAGGATTTACGTACAATAGACGGTGTGAACTCGGAGACAGAAGTGGTTCGGTAATAAAAGTATTTATTAATATTTGGCTGCAAATACAAATATTATTTGTTTGCAAAACATAATAATAATAGTCCTCCAGACTGCATTACGGCCATGGCGACCGATCTCGGCAGAGACCATGCAGCCTTCGGCGCGGGAGATATTATAATGCACAAGTGTGTGTGGCAAAACAAAAACATACCTACCTACTAGCAACCAAATCAGGAAAAAATAATATTGAAGTATCCAATGCCATCGTGAGGAAATCGGCATGTCTTAGAACCAAAAATTCAAAGGCATATGACATCTACCAACCCGCACTGGGCCCGCGTGGTGGATTACGGCCCACTCCATCTCACTGAGAGGAAGCCTGTGTCTATCCCAGCAGCGGAAACATAGGCTGTTTTTGTTTATGCTAATGCCATATTTGGAATTTTTTCGAGTAGTAATATTTAGTATTATTTGAAAGCTTGACCAACGTTTTAGTACATCATTATAAAAGCTCAGTTCTATCACCAAATCCTCTACTGGCCCATGGTTCAGAAAAAAGGTCGTTTAAAAACGCTTTATAAATACGACTAGTCTAAGTATTTTTTTTTCAATTTATTTATTGGTTTATTCAGAAATAAAATGAAAAACAACTTATACCTAACAATTAATAAAAATTAAAATGTAATTAAGCTCATCAATAATTATAACAAAGAAATAAAATCTTTCATGTTACTTTAACGCGGCTTTTCCAATGCTTTTCGATTTCCTCTCCTTGAATGCATAATAATTTTGTTCTGTCTTCAATACACGAGACACACACGGGACAGGTCCACTCAAATCGTTGTGGTTCTTTCCTCAATAGACCATTTCAGACGCTAATCTACATGGTCCTCATATGGTCTGACCAAGATTATGTCTGGACTTTAAAAGAAACTGCGACCTCTGAGTTTATTTCGGCCTTTCTTCTCAGAGTAGTCGGATAGGAAACGCCGACCTCATCTAGCTTATTTTTAATATTTTATAATATGACGTGTAAAAGTGATTCCAATATCCTATTTACAGAATAAACAATTTCATTTCATTTCAGAAAGCAAGTGTGAATATCTAAAGATTTGCAATGTAGGTGTAAAATAATATAAATCAGATAAATAATAATATATTCACGTCTGTGATTTGATTTGGTGCACGCCCTTTAGCAGTGAATAAGTACCGTCGCGCGGAAAAGTGATACTAACTTGTCATTACATTATCTACGTTAACAAAATTGGTAGTAACTAACTAAAAGTAAGATAAATTAAGATCAGTAAGCTGAAATTTAAAAAAAAGGTAAATAAAATTAAAATAATAGTTTTACAACTACAGAACCACAAAATCGTCTTATAAATAGACGGGAAACATTTTAAGTTAAAATACATTTGTTGAAAGCCATCGAAACAACATCCCAGTTCCCCATCGTCTACAAAACGGACACATTTCCCCCCACAGGACAGCAAAAGCAAACAAAATAAGAGGCACAAACACTTAATCGCGAAGCAGTACAAGAAAACCAGTTGCGTTCCGTCCCGCCGTACTTTTATATAACCAGTTTGTCGATAATCGCATCGGCTCGCCTGCGTTTATATGCAAATGCGTTGCATCCCGAGACGCTAAGTTCAAGGCCGCGGTGCGTCTAGCGCAGTTTGCTAACACTTGGGCGCTCCACTGTACTTAATAGTATGCTAATAACCACTTAACATTATACACGCGAACATGTTCAGTCTTTTGTTATTGGCTACTGAGTGGCTGTGATTTTGGATAGATAAGAATAAGGATGAAGCCTCGTTGGTGTAGTGGTCGCAAACGCTACTGCTGAGCATGAGGTCCTGGCTTCGATTCCCAGGTCGGGCAGTGTTATTGGGTTTTTCTTTTAGGAATTTCTCAGTAGCAGCCTAGAGTCTGGATTTGCGCCCGGTTTAGATAGAATCACCCCCAATTACATGGAACTTGAACATAACTGACGAAACGTGGGTATAGTATAGGAACACTGATGTTGTGATATGTTAAAATAAGGATAGTATAATAGCTAAGATTTTCTTAATAAGTAAATGTTAACTGAGAAAAAGGGGTGTTATATCGTGTCGTGACCTAGGAAGTGACCTATGTCCATCAGTGTATAATGTTAGGTAGGCTTGTTAATGACGATAATTTCAGCTGAGCTCAACAAGTAATAAAAAAACATGCATTTTCATTTCAAACTAAATAATAAAAGTAAATTTTACCCTTTCTTCTTATTTCAAAACTTCTAAAAGCTCGATTAAACACACTCTATCATTTTCCTTAAAATAAAACGAGATAGCTATGCAGCAATTCGTTCGTGACATCCACGTTAATAATAAGCATAATAATATTCAGTTCGTTTAAGTGTCGCGCAAGTTCAGTGTCATGGAATTCGCTCCAACTTGAGTAACACTTGTGTTCATGGGTGTACTTTAGTAATACAATAATGGTAAGAACTGGAAAAGTATTGTTATAGTGTGGTCAGTTCCACCAGCAGGTGTACGTCATCTCGTACTCTACATATTTATGTAAACAGTTCGCGATCAAGACGCTGACGTACCCACCTGAGCGAGCGTACGGTGGACCTGCCCGCGATTGTAAAAAGAATGATTTTAAGACTGCCTCGTTGGTGTTGTGGTCGCAAGTACTACTGCTGAGCTTGAGGACCTGGGTTTGATTCCTATGTCGGGCAAAGTGTTATTGGGGTTTTCATGATTAGATTTTGATACTTAATATGTACCTTTTTGGCGTAAGCATCACTGAAAATAATTTCAGCAATTTATAAACAAAAAAATATTCTAACTCAAAATGTAACATACTACATTAGTCAATGAACTCTCAAAAAAAGTTTTTTTTTCTTACTCGGGTGGCAGCACTAGTAGTCATACGCGCACGCCCAATTACTTTTTAGGCAAAAAGCGCTAAGTCATCAGCGCGCACCGAATCACTGCCCGTGACGTCTGCCGCGTCTTGTTGCACTTAAATCGACTAATTTTAGACTTTCTATGAATTTCGGTAGCTTCAAAGAGGTTGGGTTCTTTATGCATTCGTGAAAAAACTTGATAAGAATCACCTGTAGCAATCCAACATTCTAAAATAATTCACATAATAGCTGAAATATCCGGAGATATTATGTGTTACATCAAACACCATCATTATCTGCCTAGCCTTTTCCCAACTATATTGGGGTCGGCTTCCAGTCTAACCGGATGCAGCTGAATACCAGTATTTTACATGGAGCGACTGCCTATCTGACCTCCACAACCCAGTAACTGGTTAGTACGATACCCCTTGGTAAGACTGGTTATCATACTTTCGGGCTTCTGACGACCCGTAAAGACTGTCAAAGATCCACAAGTGAGCTGGTACCAACGGCTTCCCGTGCTTTCCGAGGCACGGAGGAGTCTTGGTATGTAAAGATAGTCACCCATCCACGGACCAACTCGGGTAAGCGTAGCTTAACCTGATGGGTCGACCCGTGCGGCTGTTATGACGTAGCCACGGGCTCCTTAAACATATGCCCAAAAATAGATCATCACCACACTTTCTCATAAAACCAAAGTCACATGAATTCCTCATTCATTATTTACCATCAAACTTTGTTCCGTAGACCACTTTAATTCTAATCATTATGATATACCACCAGAAACAGTAACTATTATCTATTTCTGTTTTGTGCTCGTGATTTTACTTGTGTGAATCTACTTAGTTTTATTTTCTGTTACTGTATTATTCGAGTTAATTATGTTTTTTCTTTCTTTCCTTTCTTTGTCTCTGACTTTCGTTTACTTACATGCAAATCGCACAGCAACAATTTATAAAACAAACAGCAAGCCAGTCTAACAATCCCAATTTTCTTAAGTAATCAGTTGAGGTAGAAAGGGCTGGCTTTTAAACCAATTGGCGAATGACCACAGCGGTCAGAACGATCAGGTTCGTTTCCGCTTCACGGTATGCCGGTAATCAGGTGTTAATATTTTTACGGTAGCCCGATGCCGATTATAGGTGCGGTTGCCCTAGTTCCGAACTGATTACGCACCTTTTAGCTTGATAAATTGGCTTTGGGTAGTTTTTGTATGTTTTATTAAACATAGAGCTTTCTTTGTCTGCATTTTAGTTCTTGACATAAGATGATGATGAGAACTCTGTGACTTTAATTCTATTTCTTTCTTTTTCTCTTGAATAAAGTCCTTATAGTGATCAAGACAGCATGGAGCATCAAGGCGACTTAAAAATTCCATGCGAACATGGTCGTTAAAGTTAGGAAACCATATCATAACGAACCATGCTTTAAAAACTACAATAACCGTAATTTATTTCATTCATAAATTGTTTGCAAAACTCACGCGCATGCATACGATACGAGCTCTTGATAAAAGTCACGTGGACCTAGCAAATTTGCAGCTCGTTAGTTGATCATGCAAATTCGATATATACAACACCTTCCAGTCATGTTTGAGTCCTATGCAATGCAGTAGGGAGCGAGCCTTTTGCCGTTAACCAGGCACTAATCCAAAGAAACCCTTTCTTCTCAAACGTTATCATTGTTGATTGCGCCAAAAAACGCCAACTGCAGGACACAGGCCTCTCCCAAGCATCGCCTCACCGACCTGAGGGCCTAGACAAGTGACAATCGCTTCGAAAGCGTTTCGTATTTCTACAACGACTCTCAACAGGTTTGACATAAGGTTTTCGATAGCTTATGGCAGTCTCATACATTTTTGCCTTTTCCATCATCGTTATCGCTGATATAATGTCACTTTGTCTATGGCCTCTGTGCCTTCCGCATCGTGCAAATTGCTGCGACCATCACCAGGTCGTCGGTTCACCTTATGGAGGCCTACTAACGCTGCACTTTCTGGTACGTGGTCAAAACTCCAGAACTTTTGGCCCTAGCAGTCATCTGTTCAAACAGCCATGTGCCCCGCTAACTACATCTTTAATGGAGCAATTCTTTTCCCAAAGACGTTTGCAGTAACCTCAGTCAGCCATATTTCGATAATAGGTACTAATATTATGAATGCGAAAGTAACTCTGTCTGTTACCACACTTACCACGCCTTATCGACTGAACGGATTTCGATGAAATTTGGCGCCCCGGTAGGCCATGACCTGGGTTAGGACATAGAATACTTTTTAACCCGGTCGTACGTTCCCTTGGGATAATTTCTGACCTCAACGCGGTCGAGGCAGCGAGCAAGAGCTAGATTAATCATAGCTACCTCACTACCGACCTCTAAGCTAAAAGGTACTGAACGGCTATCACGTGGTCTGTCACGCCAGTTGAGGTTTACAAACACGTTGTTCTGATTAGTGCACGTCCGGGTGCGATATGGAGTCGCGTGTTATGCCTCCTCGATCGTTAACTACGTGTTTACAATGTCATTAACGTACTATTTGATCATAGGTTAGGAAGTTGAGGTTTAGGTATTTCCGGTTTTTGTTCCGATTGAGCACAGAGAATCTATGTAATTCAAGCTCCCTCTCGGTCTATCATGTAAAAATCTCACCGTGAAAACTTATGGTGAAGAAAGCTGTCATTCCATCTAATGCGAAACCCCTAGGATTGACACTTTTGACAGCACATTTCAAGTTCACTTCACCACAAGTTTTCATTGTGGGATTTTACAGAATAGACAGATACTAATGATTATATATAACAGACGGGTTCGTGGCTAACAAATAACAGTCGCACGGGTCGATCGATCAGGTAAAGCTACACTTGCCGCGGTTGGTCCGTGGATAGGAGACCATCCTTACTACCAACACCCCTCCGCGCCTCGGAAAGCATGTAGATCTTTGAAAATTGTCAGAAGCCCGAAAGTCTGACAACCAGTCTTACCAGTCGTGCCGGTGGGTTGTCCGTCGCACTCAGCGGCCTGTAGCGCATTGTGAGTGCACCGTGCACACTTCGATCTAATCACTAAAACAAACAGGTTTTCTGCTGAGACCGTTCTTGTTGTTTTGTTTTGGTAATTATGTATATATATTATTTTAATATGTATTTTTATTATTAGTTTATTTATATTATAATCATTTATTAGGTATGTTGAAACTGTATGTAGTACTTCCCGTCACTTGTCCTTATGGGTTCATTAGAAAACCAGCGTCAGACAGTATCTGTCTGGCATTAATGCTGAAATGAACCTTTTTGGCGCAGCCGTGAGGCACACACTATTGTTGAAAAAACATTTTATTTTTTAATACTTTATTTTGTTATTTGTATTTTGTGTTTCATGAACTGTGTCCAAAAAAACGTTATTCTTTCTTTCTTTCAAGGGGTATCGTAATAACCCAGAAATTGGGTTGTGGAGGTCCGATAAGCAGTCGCTCCATGTAAAATACACCAGTATTTTGTATTCAGCTGCATCCAATTTGATTGGAAGCCGACCCCAACATAGTTAGGAAAAGGCTAGGCAGATGACTATAGAATACGAATACCTAGATATAATTACAAAATACAGTAGTAAAAATAATACAAAGGATCTATGTAACTGAATGTTGAAACTTACAAGACTAGCGTAATATATCATGACAGTTTTTTTAAACTATGCTGCAACGTAAATGTTTTGACCATTCCTAAGCTTAGTACAATGGATTCTAAGATTTCTCTACTGATAACTAAGGTATCTTAAATTCAAACTCAAAACATTTATTTCAAATAAACCAATTACTAGCTCTTTTGAATTATCAGGGGGTCGGTCAGTCATTTGCCCATTCTAAAGCCTAGTTGGTACCTATGGAGAAGAACGGGCAAGAAATTGATGTGGAAACAGATTCTCTTTAATAATAATATAAAAAATAGATTTTTTTCATCCCCTGTCAGGAAATAAACTTCTTCTAAAACTCCTATAAAATTAAAAAAGAAAATAAAAGAGTATTGTCATAATCAGTACTCGTTCATTTAACATCTCCATTTGATAATGATAATAACCAACTCAAAACATTAAGCCCGTTGCACACTGGTAACAAGTCGCGCGCACCACGTGAGGCGTACCGCGCGCTGCCCGTGCCCAATTTAACGACTAATTGCGCTCTTATCGCGGCTAAACGCGCGTTATCGCGAGCTCCGGCGGCTCTGTTTATAAACAAAAGTAGGAATGGACCGTTACATTCACCTCACTTTGATTTTTACTTGTCGTTTTGATAACACGTAGTAATGTTTCTTTTCAACCGTTTTACTGTTATTGCAGTGTTATGAGGATAACTAAGATTTTGTTTTTCTTGCATTATTATACCTACATAATTTGGATTACGTATGTAATCCTTAAGAGTGAATCATCCTGATTGAGCTACTTACAAAATGGTATATTTTCCTTTTTCCTCGTTATTTTGGACTTGTCTTGATCATGTTAGTTCAAAGTAATCGTTGAAGCTTTTTAATATTTGTCATTCAGCTTGTTTATCTATCATGTAATAACGTCCTATTAAGAGGATAATATTTAATTGATGCTTGTCTTATAAAAATCATGGTTGAAATATCCCAAAAAATGCCTGAATCGGGCCCCTTGATTTAAACATTATGATTTCAAGCTCAAGGCCGCGGGGATCAATTTCACATCAGAGCAAAAAAAAAAAGTTTATAAGCAGTTTCTAAACTCAGGAAATATCATATTACATTACATAATATTAGGTTAGAACGTGAAGCAGTTCCATAATATTTTGAAAATATTTTTACTCTTCTGTCGTTCTATATGACAATTTTTGTGGTAATAATTAGGTTTTTTTTTAAATTAAATACCTATTTGTCGACATTTTTACTAAATTAAAAGTTACTAAACACGAAAATCTTCGCTCTCAAAGCGTAGAAATAAGAAACGCGCACCCAAATTATCATAAACAAAACAAACTCTACCAACATTAGCCAAAAAAAACTTTACACATGAAAAGTTTGATAAAGTCTTAGCGGTATCGTTGAAATTTTCTTAACATCCACCTGTAGGGCGCGTTGCGTAAGGGTCGCTCCCCTACCCTTGAACCGGCGACCTTGAGTGGCGGGTCACTACACAACGATATTATTGTTTAACGACACCAGTGTGTACCACCCTTTATTTAGGGAAAAGGGATCTGTCTTGTTTTGTGTTTGTTAGATTCTATTTTTATTTTTAATGATTTTGGAGCACTCGTTTTAATTGATGTAAATTGATTTACTTTCTCACACTTTCTGAAAGGTTCTTAAAATATACCAACTGTTTACTGAATATCTTGCAGATGACCCATTCTCATGCAATAAGGAAACCTATCAGTCTACGAAATCCTAGCTCATATTATAAATACGAAAATAATATTGTTTGTTTGTTTGTTACGCTTTCTCGCTAAAACGGCTGAACGGCTAAATCTGGAACATGGGTAGACTATAACCTGGGTAAGGATATAGGATACTTTTTATCCCGTTTTTCCCACGGGATCGAGACTTATGATAACGAGACTTATGGGCGCAGCTAGTATACCATAATGTTCAACCTTACATCTAGATTACCCCAATAAAATAGTAAAAAAGATATCACTGCCTCCTTAATTCAGAATTTCACGCCAATTAAAGCGAATATGTCAGCAATTACATCAACATTTATGTTCAACATACCGTGTAACGCAATCAGTCCAACATATGTTGGACATGAATAGACTCACCCTCATAGATAACCCTCTATTTGGATAAACTTGCACATCTATTGGCGAAACGGATTGCAGTACTCATTTTGGACGGACAGACAAATTGAGCAGTAAATGTAAACAAAACTAAACAAAAAAATAAAATAAAAAGCATGATTTTATTTAAAAAACTTAACTAAGTTAACTAAGACAGTTAGTTGATTCAGGCGTGACTTTGCGGAAATCCATTATAAAATACAATAGACGTAGATATATTTAGTAACCTATTCCGCTTAACTATTCTTCAAGAGTCATAAAAAATCCTGTAAGAAATCGTCACGTGTTTCACCTCCCAACGAGGCATCCTCAGGATGACGATTGACCAATTGTAAACCAGAACACGACGTGTTCACCAATTAAATGACCATACACGGTTGTTCAATTCAATGTCTCAAACACCGCAACAAATAATGATATAAGTAAACTCATCCCCAACTTGTGACGAGGGTGAAATGATCTAGCTCTTCTGTGGATACCCTTTGTTTGCCACCCTGTCCATGATACGGAGTTAGCACGCCCTAGTCGTAGTTAATTTAATGTAAACTTACTACATGCCGCTATTAAAAGAAGTTTGTTAAATTATATCCAGTGTTTACTGAAATCTAAAACAGCACCCTAATTACGAAATGCACGATCGGTCAGAATTGGAATCGATTTGAAACAAATGTCTAATCGATTGCTTCATAAGTTTTTAAGTTACGTTGTTGAGCAGAATGTTTCGTTCAATTAGAGTGCAGGCCTAACTCTTTAGACTGGATCAAAAAATTGTGCCATTATGGCCTATGGAACAATTCAAATTCAAATTCAAAAAATATATTTTCTCCTCACAAAACAAGACATTATAATATGATACTTAAACATTAAGCTCAATAACTGAAGACAAATCACAGTCAAGTGTTTGTGAGGAGCTGGTGTCTATTATAGGTATAATACACCTGTATTACAGATCACCAATTGGAGTTTCTTGCCTGTTCTCCTCCATAGGAACCTACTACGCTTTGGACCGGGGAACCAGCACCCAAGTTACATAATACATGATCAATATAAAACCGATTTTTTTTTAAACAGATTGCTAATCCATTGCTTCATAAGTTCGAACAAAAATTCTGCTCAACAACGTAAATAACGCAATGAATGTTGTTGAACTGTCAAAATGAAACAGATTAGTCTTGATCGTTTAAGAAAATGTGTCACGCAATTAAATAGCAGCTTCATCTTTCTAACTAAGGGACTCCTTGACGATTCAAAAGTGCCTGTAATTGAAATAAATTGTTTGAGTTTGTAGGAAAGACAGGAGGCCCTGAACCTACACTACATAGAGTGATTCCGGAATATGAGACTACGTCAGTCATGGTGAAGTCTTTCACGATCAATGCTGAAACGATAGCATAAAATCTCGCTTAGCCATAGAGCTAGCGGTTATCCAAAGTTGGTAGTAAAATAAGAAGCAAAGAAGAATATTATGTTGAACTCGCGTAAAGGCTTCCACAGACAGGCGTGACACGACAGCGCGACGCGAATCTAGTAGAACAATTTCAATGAAAACGGAACGGAAAGTGTTCTACCGAAATAGCGTCGCACCGCGTCGCTCCGCGCCTGTCCTTAAGTCGAGTTCCAGAAAATATCCTCGAAATGTCCTCGAGTATCGAAAAACTAGAGTTTTTCAAAATTAAAGCTAAGCAGAATTTCCATAATTTTAGTTTCAAAGAACAGCCATCGATGACTCAAAACCATAAACTAAAACTCAACACCATAAACACGGTTAGTGACGTGCTATAAGAAATAAAGCAATAGCTCATAAATAAGTAATAAATAGAGTATGGAGGCTCTAAGTTATTATTTATCTTGGAGGCATCACGTGATGTCGCGTGGATGGCTAGACTTTGCAGGTGAGGTGCTAGAGTTAGCGATTAGAGTTTACCGAAGAAGATTTTTTGTTTCTTATAGAATACGAGTAGTTACGCAAAGGCTTTACAATTGACCCAAAATTAGGCGTTTACTAGAACTTAACTTGTTTACAAAACGTTAAAATAATATACATTACCAATATTGCCGCAAATAAACGTATTTTCTTTTCTCTTGCAAGGGATGAGAAAAAGCTAGGCAGATAATATGATGATGAACCTTCATAGTAGAATATGAATGGCAATCGGAGCGGCATGAGGTCAAATCAGTCATCGATATTATCCGTTATTTTCCCGGCATGATTTCAGTTATTTTCCCGGAAAATTTCTTTAAAATTCTGTCCAATTTTAACTTAATCTGATAAATAGACAGGCTGTTCAAAACCTATGAAACTAAAGCTAGCGGTGGTTTCATAGTTTTTGACATGAAAACACGGTCGTTTCTTCCCGCTTATAATTGAACCTGTTTTTGACCACATTAAACTATTGTTTGGCTTTGTGCAGAAATACGTAACTTTCTCACATTCCCCTTTCGTTTCTTCAGTCTCGCTCCCCGCTGTCTTTGAAACCTTATCCATAAATTTTACAGCGCTGAAGTTCGCGGTAGCGCGGCTATGTGATTTGATATCGTTAAGTTTATTGTCGCAGTACGAAGATATTTATGATATGTGTCGAATTTTAACGTGATTTGTGTCTGGTAGTCACCTCAGGACTTTTCAGTTGTCTTGTGAGGTGACAAAGAAGGGTCATCAACCTAAGCACCTACTAATGTACATACTGCTGCGAATGCCATTACCATACCATCATTGGCATGCTTGTTCCCTCCACTGGTGTGTATAGGCTTCGTCTCGTCTGTGCCATGCTTCCCTGGTCTGTGCGAGAATACCATACTTCCAATTTGATCTATCTATAGCCAGGCTAAAAGTTTAGAAATCCATAGATTAACACAGAAATCCCTTTGTTTCTCCTAATTAAGTCCTTATTTCTCA
The DNA here is from genome assembly GCA_949152455.1 of Lithophane leautieri. Lineage (NCBI taxonomy): Eukaryota > Metazoa > Arthropoda > Insecta > Lepidoptera > Noctuidae > Lithophane > Lithophane leautieri. The sequence continues at coordinate 14,762,682 of OX424472.1, read as the reverse complement.
TTTCCTCAGGGAAACTCCCACCATAGCCTTCTCCATTACCATTTAGGTAACTTAAAGCCTTTTTATGAGGATACAACGCGTAACGGAATAAACGCAAGAGCTCATACACCCCAATTAGAATATTAAATTATAAGACTAAAATAATATCTGTAATTTAATTTAATTAAACCACATCTTAAATTAACTATTGTATTTAACGCGCACTACACATAGGATAGCTATGAGCGTATTACAAATTTGGTTATTATTTAAATAGGCTTTATTCCTTTGAGATAAGGATTAAATTTCCTTAAGTAAAATATCTTATTACCTTGTTATGACGCAGTGGTTCTAATTTCAGTTAAATAAAAGATTTTTTCATGAAAAATTTACATATATAAATAATGACGGAAATCGATTCAGAAGCCGATTCTGAGCAAATTACTTTCAGGTCTTGCGCTTATTCTGTTACACGTTGTATAAGTGATAATTTTTCAATTGAAAAAAAATATATTTGGTTTTTCATTCAGGATTTTTTCAGTAGTCCGGTTGATGGCTTGGCAATAAACTCTCCGCCTATCACTTTGAGACTTAAACAAAACTGGCAAACTGTCACTTAACACTTCTACCCAACCCTTCAGTGAATACAACCGTGATGTTGTTATAAGGTTCCTCTCAAAATAAAACGCGTCCCTCAGTGTACATTACCGGTCGTTGCAAGTAATTGTCATCCATTGAACTTGCGTCTGTCTGTCTGTCGCGAATTGATGTCAAGTGGCAATGGTTACGCAACCACGGTCACGGTCGATGCACCCAATGCACTCGGACAAAGGGTGAGCAGAGTTATAAGATGTGACATAATATCTTTACATGATTCTTGGAGCTTAGTTCTTTGAGAGACACATGTCTCTAGCTCAGACCAAATATAAAACAAAGACAGAGCGCTGTCAAAAGTGACTTGAGGCCGGTTTTGGAAACATGTGTGCACTTAGTGAGGTGAAGTTTGATTATAAATGGTTGTAAATGTGTGCGTGTATGCACAGAGAGGAGGTATAGTTTTGGCATGCTTCACTGTATTGTTCACAGCACTCTGTCTTGGTTTTTTATTTGGTCTGAGGTCTCTAGTAATTCAGGTTTTCTTAATATCTTTCTTTTTTAGTTATATTCAAAGTAGATTAATTAGCCTTCACGCCTGCTTGCACCACAAATCACTAAATGTTTAGTTAAATGTTAGTTAAGCACTACATACATACACTAATCTCCCCACACACACACACTCCACACTCCCTCCACTCTACACTCTACACTCCCTCAGCACCAGGCGGTTCTATAAAATCTCACCGTGAGAACTAAGGTGAAGTGAGCTTGAAGTGAGCTGCATTGCTATTCTGTAATCATCTCACCGCGAAAACTTAGGTGAAGTGAGCTTGAAGTAAACTGTCACTGCCGTAGCATCAGTAGGATGAGAATGACAGCTCACTCCACACTCACTTCATCTAAGTTTTCACGGTGAGATGGTTACAGAATAGCAATGCTGATTACAGCATTGCTCTTCTGTAACCTAGTAGGCCTCCATATTAACAGTAAAAAAAAATGGGTTTTAATTGCTATTTAATTTTAAAGTAATCTGTTAGTGATGTGCTAGATCCACATGCCAAAGGCAACTAAACATTAACATTATCAAAAAGCTTTGAAAATTCTACCTTTGTGTTTTTAATGTCAAATAAGTTTTTAACTCCGGTGATATTTATTTTAAAATGTGAATGGAATCAATTTCAATAGGAATAAAAATAAAACTGTAAAAGGTCGTTTGCCGAAATAGCCATGATGGTAACGCTAGATTTTGCGAAAACCGTCCATGAAGATTTGGAACGTGCGTACAAAAACGCGCGTGATCACGCGCTCGTCTGACCCTAGCCTAAATCAAAGCGTAGAATTACCAGAATTAAGGCAAATTTTATTTTGTCGAGTAAATAGCTACCTACTTAAACTTAACTAACTTTTGCCCGTGACATCGCCGGCATGGAGGTCAGAAATTACCCCACGGGATCGTACTACAGAAATAAAACGTCCTAGAACTCGTCATCGTCTATCCATGTTACAAAGCAGATAGTTTATTTTTTTTGGGCCTCCTGTATTGTAACTTCTATTAATCGTATTATACCTAAAAAAAAGTAACCAATTTGTCATTGAAAAATTGCCGTATAAAGTTGTATAAAGTCTAACCGGAATCACGAAATTGCAATTGTTTTTTTTTTTTAAATATTTGTAAAAGAAAATGTTTTGGTAAGTAATCCGATTGGGATAATCCGTCCAGCCGTTTAGGCGAGAAAAGGTAACATACAGACCGACAAACACACATTCAGAGTTACATTCGCATTTATATTATTAAGTATTGATATTAGTATGGATTCCTTTCAGCAAAAACAAATCGACTGTCTGTCAGACACACTAAACATTGCAAAACCCTGACCTCTGTCGCACAAGCGGTTCAATTGGACCGGACATGACGTCGGCACGCACTTCCGGCCGCTAATTAGGATCGTCTGCGTCCATGGGACATCGTGAAGGGAACATTATAACTATATCAATTAGATTTTACAAAGACATTATTGTTTTTATTAGTTACTTTTTTGTAAATAATGAATTTGGTAAGTACTGTACTTACCTAGTGTTTTCAGGAACTGTTTCAGAATATTCTTTAGATAATCTTTTTTTTTTCCACATTGCATGATACTAACATAAGAAAAACTTTTACGGAGAACTATTTAGGGTGTTAAAATAGTTCCTAAAAACACGTAACGTTTACGTAAGCTAGTTTTCCATATTAGGTTTCGAGTCAATTAGGTTTGATTTCATTTCTTTGTTACACTTTGCTGACTTCAAATAATTATTTGAAAAATTTGTCTCTAAATAAAGACAGATTTGTCCGTAATTTTCATTGTTTTATTAAAACAAATTTTTGATTACGTATTCGTCCAAAATCATTTAGGTTTACCAAGGAATTATCAAATTGGAAAACCATTATTAAATGCAATAAGAATTTATAATGAAGGTACTCAATTACTCCTGTATATCTGGCTAACACAACGGTGTTGTGTGACAATCACGAAACATCGGTTTCTTGAAGGCATTTAACGAGTAGAATTCTTACTGAAAACATAACAATATCATTAGTGTTTGATGGAATAGGAAGTTATTCAATTACTTTTATTTAGTCTGCAGTTCAATTTGAATTAATGATAGGAACATCAGATGACCTACTCGGTATGCCTTTACCTTTTTTGCAGTCTTGAAATCTAGGTACTTACATATTTCTTTTACCAACAACGTGACAAAACTCGAAATAAAAATCAAGAATATGAAAAATTCATCTCGGCTTAGACAGCAGCCACAAAATCTAAACTTGAGATCTCTCATAGCCACGAGTGCTCAAACCGTCGCATGGCAACACTGAAAAATGCATCCGAGAGACAAAAGCAGGCTATTACCGCCCCAGGATTAGCCCTATTGACACTACGTTACCAATTAAAAAGGGAGGGGTGCCTTTTCGTCTCGGTTTTTTTCAGCAGACGGTTTTTCAGGCCGCGGGCGTCCACCCCCCACATTTCCCCCTAACCCCCCGTGGCTGTACAGAAAAATCAATAACGCAGCACTTTTTTCCGCGCGTAAAGCATGCACCGACACAGCGCGCGGCTGTGTGTGTGTTCCCCACGCACACACGCGCGCGGCGCATTGGGTTGCCAGCATTTTTTCCATTCGCATTAAAATTTGCTCACAGCGACATTCTCGCTGGAGCCGACGTCCCTGTCTTTGATTAGTTGGATGCACCTGGAGGGCTTACGCAATATTCTACGCTCCCTTTTGAATGCAAATCCTTAAGAATACTACTACCAGATTGCGAACGTCTTCAGATTTCTACAACTACCTTCAAAATTAAAACATTTTGCTAACGCTAGGAATATCAAAAATGCTCTCCAACATTTTCCAAGACGCTAAAGCGTTAACGGAAAACAATTTTAAAACATTCTATCATCAGCCTTTTGTTCAAATTCTCTTCAAGAAATCGCCATAACTCGTGCTCTTAAAAGGATTGCGGTAAAATGAGGAGAGGATTCAACAAGAAAACAAGTGCAGACGTCCTTATGTACCTAGTCGGGAACTCGCCATTGTGGGCCCTGTTTAATTCTATAAAGCCGCGGAACAGGCGACCTTGTAGGTGGACTGAATGGCATCGCTTCCTTGATCTCTATTTGCGCCTCATCCGATAATGTCATTGAATGAGTGTTAAAAGCTTTTGGAAGCATCGCCGGGATCCGGAGCATATCATTTGCATAGATTCCTAACGCTCGGTGCGCGACAACCGCACAACACTAATTGCTAACGCAGACTAACGTAAAAAAAGCATCACATTTAAAAAAGGAACGCTTTGCACATTTTTATTTCGCGTTCGCAATGACAGAGGTGAGTCCGTCCCGCTCACGCGCCATTGTTGCTCGGGGCTCGTCATCACTCCATCTTTGTCTGCCGCGCGCGTTTTTTTGAACGTGCAAAAATATAAAAACGCCGAATCGCGTCGGTGGTGGGGCGCGTGTTCTCGCTGCACTTGTGTGCGTCGCCGCGATAATGCTTGTTTTAGGGCTTTGCCCCGATCATAAGTCAATATACATACCCAAGTTTGTAAGCGCACCAATAGTGAAGTGCTTAAAGCTAACAACGCGAAAATTCTTAACGTAAACAACTAGAAATACTGAAATTCGAAAACATTTGAAAGTTGTGCTTACGTATAAAATGTGGCGCCAGCACCTTACTGGGTAGAATACACGGTAGATATAAGTTTAGGTGGTATTCCAAAATGCTACACATACAATGAGTCTTGGAGAATGTACTTATCCTCATTGATTCATTATCTAATTACTGATACCTCGAAAGCATTCAACTGCTTTTGAAAACCCATCCACCGCAACAACAGATAATAATTAGCTGAGATTGTATCTTGTATATTTTCCGTCGAACGAAAGTGTCTACGACACTGACTAAATCTATTTTCGTTAGATAGAATAAAAAACAGTCTGTACACCTTTCTCTGCACCTTTCACTCACTTACAATTAGCGCTCTGTTAATCATAAGATAACAAGTCGAGACTGCTTTTTTCTTACGTTCCAAATTGGACTAAGTCGATCAATCGAACAGTAGACTGCAATTTGGCATGCAGGGCTGGCAGTCTGAAAACTTACAAACTTAAAGCTTCGAAGAATGGTTGAAAAAAGGGGAATATTTGATTAGATGAGACTTGACACTTATTTTAAAGGAACTAGTCGAAAAATTCTAGCCATCTTCAAAAATATTCAGGTCTGGTCAATTATTCATGGTCTTAGGTCTAAAAACAACTGTTTCCCAAGCACTGGACAGTAGACAACCCTACCAGAGCCCGGGAGCCCGTTACCACGCGCATAATAGTTGCAAATCCATTGATTATTTTGATGCTAATGCATCAAAATAATCGTAATCGGTTTGTGACCGTAACCAACTAATGTTGGTTACGGTCACAAACCGCAGACACTGCAAACTGTTCTTTCTCTGAACAAAATAATTTGACCGTGAACGCAACGGTTGGTGTCAGCGTGAACCACATGTTAATAGCGAGCATTAAAACAAAGACAATGATTGTACGATTGTTATGATCTAATGTTTGGTGTGCCGATTCTCCAAATAACGGTAGCCACGTTTTTTGTCAACATTTTTATAAATATAATGAACACAGAAATCCTTCAACTTCAAAGCGGAAATTCTATAACCGTCTGAGGTTTGATTTGAAAGGATTGAAACATAATATAAAAGCTTCAAGATTGAATGAAAAAGTTCAGTTTAGATAAATCTAATATTAGCATGCAACAAAATCGTTGAACTAGAAAATGATTTAATAAAACCCGCGCCGGTTGCACATCGTAGAATTTCCATCTCTTTCTCTCGAAAAGCGACTAAAAAATTGCCGTCTCCAACGCCGACCTTACGCAGACATCTTTTTATTGCGAACGTGCCCCTGGCCTCACTCTTTCTTACCTCATAACACAGTTTCTCTTAGCTTTTTCCGTTTTTTTACTCCATTCAACCCCCCGTCGGTGTGTGTAGAAAAAACTTTGTGGCCTCGTAAAAGTCCACTTCTGTGCGAAAACTTGCGTTGTTTTGAATTTAGAACTTTTGTTTCGACGTCGCTGATTTTCTTTTTTTTTAGCTTGTGACTTTGGAATTATTAGATTACAGTGTTTCAGACTTGGCTTTTTTTTTCATTATTTGTCTTTTGCTTCAACGCCATCATCAAGGTCAGTGGTGCTTTGAGGAAATTGGAAGTCTTTAACTTTTCACATGATTACTTCTTTTAACATAAGAAAGGTCGAGAATTTTCTTTCACAGTTCCAAGTAATTGGTGTAACTTATTCTAATTTGTACCTTCATCATTCTGTCTATCAGAAATAAACAAAGGCGGTAACTGCAGAAAAATTCATGATATGCAACCTTCCTTACGGAACTTTTTAAACTCTTGCGTTCAGCGTAATTGCTCGGTTTATTAAAAAATCGTATAAATACTAAGTCTTTTCATCAAACTTTAATGAAAAGTATTTCATTAGTGAAAAAGAGGAATTCTTTTGAGAATTATAATTACGACTTCATTAAACTCTACGTTGCTTAACTTACGTAAGAAAAGCTTTTAGCTTGCTATATTAAAAACTAAAATCAGCTCTTTCAAATGATTCTAGGCATATATCATTATATCAATGATTCTAGGCGAGTTTTGGTCTTAAAAAGCTTTTCATAGATAACTAACAAGCGCTACATTTTTATCCGCTTGATAAAGTGCGCATTGGCAACAAAACAATTTCGTTATTAAACTTTTTTCAAAGCCCAAGCACTGGAATTAATCCAGGGGAATGTGTACAAGAACAAACGAATAATTTTCAAGTAGGTTTCATTTTAATTAATCTCGTGGCTGGCAGGCGCGCGTTTCCTATTTCAAAACTAAACCCAAAACAATTGCGCATCGTTCGAATTTTAAAAACTGGATACGTGATACATGACATCGGAGGGGCCCGCATGCCGTTATCTAACTACCCCTAGCACATCGGCCAGTATAAAAAGAGCTATAGGACAGCCGAGAGCCCCCCCTCACTCGCCTTATTTGGTTGGGTTTTGGGGCGGGGCGGGAGGTCGAGTATTCCTGGTGTGTAATGCACATTTTTGCATGGAGCTTTGCGATCGGGCTGTGTTCAGCTCAGCCCTGCAAGCACGCACACTACAAAGAGGCGTCTCTATGTGTGAGTAGGCATATACATACATACATTGTGTACGTTCTGTTTTGTAGGTTTTTTTAATTTACCAAAATTTTGTACATTCCCGATATTCTGCTTTAAAACTTCCATGAAGTTATTGGCTTTCTGATAGGATATAGAATAATATTAATAACAACTACGCTAGGACAGGTATTTTAGAAGAATCATCCGATGAGTTCTTATAATTAATTATGTCAAAATTATATTGCCATTAAACTTACATTGGTTAGTTAAATCAAACTTTGAATCGTGATTTACTTACTTACCAAGTAGGTATGCGAAAATCTTACTCAATTAGTAGCTCAGGCATGTACTTCCGTGCATTACGAAATTACTGATAGATATATTTTCAATACATCCCTACATCTCCAAACAAAGCATAAAAGCCCCAACTACATACATAACATGCAATTGATTTCCCGAATACATATAGGTAAACCGGAGTCATACTAATCGAGAGTGACGCTCGAAAAAATCACAACCCCTGGACGCAGACGAGGGGGGAACGGGGTGGAAAAGAGGGGGTGCAGGTGGGGTTGCCAGTGTTTTTATTTTTCATGATTGGTGGATTGCACCGGGAGTAATGATCGATGGAATTAACGTGCGCAACTGGCCACCGCGGGGGCTTCAGTTTTGAAAAATTCGAATCCTTCATGTTTTAAAAATGGAATTCGATTGGAACTATAGGTTTTTAAACGGTTTTTGACGTTGAAAGAATTGTGATGAGAGTTTTTTTCATAATAAAGGGAAATTGAGTAAATTCGCGATAGCTAAATATAAAAAATGTTTCCACAGACCTTAGGGTTACTTTTCCTCAAAGTTACTCAAAGTCATGACAGTGTTGCAAGCATAGCAGCATGAGCTTCCCTCGTTATTCTAGCATGCATAGCCAAAGCTCGATGACATAAGCTCCTCGAGGAGCTACCAAGAACAGAGAGAGTCATTGGTATTTTTATGTAAAACCCAACACATGACCTTCATAATATCAGATTGTTACGCCTGACTGAGATTTTACCTACTTCTCTTGGATTCTCAGATATTTCGATAGGTACTTAAACAGTTTGTAGGTAGAGCGGTAACCTACATGAGTTAACACTACTCAAAAAATGGAAATTGCATAGCACTGCAAAATCATATTTATTGCATAGAGCTTCACAGACAGCTATAAAAGCCACGAAATTCAATAGAATCCGTCCGATTACGTTTCAATCCATAAACCGAGCCGTCGCCACTCATAAAAATATCCGAACGCATAAAAATTTTCCACCGCTGCATTTTTTTTTTTCCTGCAGCACAGGCACAGATATTGGATATACGATACCTATATTTCGATTCCGTTTACAAAAATTAAACAGACGGAATGTTTACATACCTCCCTTCACCCCTTCACCCCACATATACCCGTGCAGCCATACATTAACATACATATACAATGATTTATACTCCATACACATTTGGCATAATTGAAAAATGGCCGGCGTAATGGCGTACGGCGGACACTGCAAATAATAAGCTTTTAGGGTGACGTAACGAAATGTTTGTACTAATTAAGCGATTAATGTGTGGTGGCTGTTCTGTTATGAATAACTAGAAAGCTTTGAAGTTGGTAAACGCGAACTTTCCGGCAGCCTCCGAAGGTAGCACAGGTGACGCTTACAGCTATTGTTGAATAATAGTAGATTTTAGCACCGAGCACCAAGTGAGTTATTAATGCACGAGGGTTATACGAGTGCATTAATTACTCACTTTAGCAAGGTGCGTAATCTACTTTTCTTTCAACTACCAATCTACCTACCGTGATAAAATATACCTACTCAAAACAACAACTCAAGTTAATGAAAACAAAGTTATGCCGCGACTTTTGCCGCAAAAGATTATTAACAATTTCATTTGCAGCTGTTTCTTTATTTTCTGGAGTTGCATTCATATCGCTATCGAAAACTTTGATACTTCATATTTAGCAAGAAAAGTTTAAAAAAATGGCAAGACAGACAGATTGACGGACGGATGGACTGATGGACGGGCGGACGGGCGGACGGGCGGACGGACGGGCAGATGGCCAGACCGACGGACAGACGGACTGACGGACTGACGGACAGACAGACTGACGGACTGACGGACTGACGGACTGGCGGACTGACGGGCGGACGGGCGGACGGGCGGACGGACGGACAGACGAGCATTAGTAATAGGGTTTTACCGTTTGTGTAAGGAACCCTAAAAACAGTGCATTAATGAAAAACAGTGCAACAATGAAATTTCATATAACTTTACTGCACTGTTTTGGTTCTAAGCAAAAAATACGTCCTTTGTGATCGGTCCTGTAGTGATTAATGACAACATTGCTATGGAGTTGAAAGAAAAAACTAAAATGTACTATAGCTATTGAGATTCACAGGAAAACCCTTTACTCTGTACTCTGCCCATGTAGGTATTATTATCATTTGAAAAGAAGAAATAGCAAATATATTTTCATTGATTAGCCTTTACGAATGGTGTAAGGATAACAGCCGATTAATTCTGTAAACATCTCACCGTAAGAACTTAGGTGAAGTGAGCTGTCAATAGTGTATGACAGCACACTTCACCTTAGTTTTTGAGATTCTTACAGAATAGACTGGCAGATCCGTATTCTAGAACAATGCTCAAACCTGAAACTTGCTGAACTTAAAAAACGATTCTTAATTTGTATTTCATACTAATCTCTACCTACTCAATAGAGATACGTATGCTTGAACATCTTTTCTAAATAAGTCTTTTAAATAAAGGTTCTTTAAAAAAACATTTGTTCGTATACTTATTTCATGTTTCGTCCTTGAAAACTGAAAACACGTAGGCTCAGTAAATACATAGTTAATGAGCGACTGACATTGTAAAGTTGCAGTTCGCGTCCCGAAAGCGAAAGTTGCATACCGAGTTCTTGATCTGTAGGGATGGCAATCTTAAGTATGAGAAGAATTAATTGTTTGATCAATCAGGAAACTCGTTGAGGTAAAAAGACATCACCAAAAAAAACGAATTTAAAACATCTTTCGTTTCTGTCAGTCGTTTAAATATGATAGAGACAGAATGGTGTTTTAAATATGTTTAGCATTAAACGCATTTAGTGGTTTGTGATGCTAGTGGGCCTAAGTGATTTAAAAGCTCCCGCCGATTTGTTCTGTAAAAATCTCACCGTGAAAACTTAGGTGAAGTGAGCTGTCAATAGTGTCAATCCCTAGCATCAGGTGGAATGACAGCTCACTTCACTTTAGCTTTCATGGTGAGATTTTTACAAAATAGACCGGCTGTTTAGATTTTCAGAAACAGACTTAAAACGCACTTTTTATGTTAGAAACTCATTTTGAACGAATATGATAAAGTTCTCATAAGCACTAAGTATCGTGCCTGAAATTAAACACTGACGAAAATTATACTTGTTTAAATATACTTTTATGCGGAGGAATGAGGAATATGTCACGAGGAAAGTATGAATGTAGAGGGCTATAAGAGTAGGGGAAGACCAAAGAAATGATGGATGGACAGTGTGAAAGATGATATGGCTAGAAAAGCAGTGATTACCGAGATGACGACTAATAGAGAAGTATGGAAGAAAAAGAAATGTTGCGCCGACGACAAATAAATTGGGATAAGGGCAGCAGAATGATGAAATATACTTTTTCTCAAACATGCTTGGAAATTCGAGCATTATTTTGACAACCTTCTTCGAGATAAATCAAAATTGCTGTACTGGTAAAAAACAATGACGATGCGGCCAGCAAAGTTACTATGAAAATCCATATCTGGCGTGTTTAGCGGCCAAATAAATTACTATGAAAACTCATATCTGTCGTGTTATTTAAAAATGGAACGAACTTTTTACTTCAACACACTGCAACCAAGGAGGTAACTTATCAAAGATTTTATTAAATTTCGAATTGGCTTGCAAATAGAACAAAGAAGAAACAAATGAACATATTGGCGCATGAAAAATGATAGTTGTTCGTCATTGATTCTGGAATTTCTGTTTAATTTACTCATTTTGAATTTCCGGGCGTTATTTGAGAAAAGTACTATACAAGCCTTGGCCGCAATCAGGAATTGATGGACTCACGCATGAGTGCCTCGGCTTCGCCTCGGCCCTCATTTTCACGATCGTCCGTCAATCGCCTTATTGCTGGCCGCGACAGTAATGTACTATTATCTATACTAACTTAGGAACGTCACAACTGTCTAAATGTTTTTGACAATCTGTAGGTATTTATAATAATGTTTGATGCAGCGCGCCACCCCTAGATAATGTGGCTAAAATACGATGCCAGTTGAGTTTGTAACTGACAAATCACTTACAGTGGCAACTGCATGAAAGTGAGTGTTGCTACTGTACTGTATCTGTTTTGTCTATATTTCTTATTTATTTAATTAAGATGTAAAAAAAAATCTGCTGTTCTCTACATTTATGTTCGCATAACTCGTCAAAATGTAGGGAAAAGCAGATTTTTTTTTCGTGGTTTCATTTTTGGTCCCATTGTAAAAGTTGAATGATGGGTACAATGACCTCTCAAAATATTTCGTGTATGAATAGACACACCTTATATAAACCTAAACCTTTTGTTTCCAAAAAAGGTACAAAAACGGACTTAATGCTTAATGCGCTGCACCGGTTTAATATGGCTTATTTAATAATGAATTTTGAAAAACCAAAAGTTTCTGACGATGTTGAGAAAAAACATTTGAGTTCGAATTGTCAACTAGATTGTTGCCAATCTATGTAAGATTTGGTAGTTACTTATGTACATTTTATTAATGGCGACACTGGATACTAATTATTTTAGAAAACCGCAAGACTATATCTATAACTTCTTACATATTACATACAGCAGGTAGAAAGCAGAGACATAAAAAAATCTCGTCTGTCTGTAGCGACTGCTGAAAAAACTCATTAAGAAAAACAATGCATTTAAAAAAGTTGAACACAAAAATGCACGACATTCTAACACTCAGAGCTACAGGAAGCGATGCCGTGTCAAACTTCTGAAATGTTCAGCTTTCAGAGGCCATTCACCCCAAGACTCCACCTTACCACACCTGCACCGCCCTTATTACGCCCACACATAAGGCGCACTTTCCTTTGGCACTCAACGAATGAGGTTCTTTTAATGACCGTCTTTATGCATTTGTAAAAGCCCTTAAGTCTTACCTGTTAAGGTTTATTTTGGCCAACTCTAGATGTTTTTATAAAATCTCTTTGTATACGAACGTTATGGAAAACGCTTAGTTTTTCTTTTGACGGATTTCGCGTGAAAGAAATTCGGCTTTTAAGAAAGTTGCTGACATGTTTGTATTTTTTTTGTTTTCCAAGTTGAACTATACAGCTGAAGGCTTTAATTATTTTTGCAAGTGTTTTATTTACCAACCTCGGTCACCCTCAGTGGAATATTTTTTCAAATTTAAATAGTAAAGTAGGACAACCTATTTACAAAAAAAAAAAATCAATCATATTCATTCAACACCGGAAAAGTAGTAACTTGAACAGTTTTAATTTTTAAACTTTCAAATGACACTAATGACACCGTTATACAGGGTGATTCATTGAGAGGTACCATATTTCGGAAAAGGCTGAAATAGATATTTGCTTATCGGCGCAGGATAGCCTTTACCAGAAGTTGCCATCGGATTACTGGTTCAGCAGCTTCAATATCATCAGGATTATGCCGGAATAATTATAGCAGTTTGTCGCGGACGTGGTACGGCAACGGCTCCCCTGACATCATCTCTGTCATTAGAAAATAGCCGCCGCGCAGCCGTCGATGCGAAGTTCTGCTAGTGTCAGTAATCAGCCAATGTCACTCTTTTCCGACCTCTTTGGTGGTTCATGTTTAAAAGGTCTGAAAACCTAATGCCCGAGTTCTAAGGTCATCAATAAGCTGGCAATAGCTATTGATTCGACAAAGTTTAGTGCTTTCATAAAGTGTTCCGAAACGCAACAATATGTCAAGATATCGAACCAACAGCACTAGTCAATTGTTAAATTCCGGTTATGAATACTTCATTCGGATTTAACAACGCAATCAAGTTCTTCATCTGAATGGACAGCTGTGCTGCTGGGGAGTTTGTTGCGCCACTTCTTCTTCCCAGCTAAAGCACTAGGAAATGATGAGGGGCGCGCTGCCGGGAGACTAGCTGTCATAATATAATTTTGACGTTCAAAAAGTGCTTAGTCTAATTTAAATAAATGACTTTTGATTTGATTCATTCATAAGCAATTTTAGATTAAAACTTATCTGCCCCTTATGTTCACTTAAAAAAACATAATAAAAGTCAATTTCTTAAGGCCAATGACGTTATTTGGGCCACAATAAAGCATTCTGTAACCAGTTGCAGAATGCAAAACTTTACACAGAAGTTAGCGTGTAAAGTTACAAAAAAGGTTCATTGGCTTCCAAGTTTATTTATTGCTTTTACTTTTTAATTTAACGACGCGAAGTTAGCACGCGAGCATCGGTATTAACGTTAAATGCCCGTACGTTTATTTTCGACGAATTAAAAGGTTCAAGAAAAACGTAAACGATATGTATCGTTAATTAATTTGATATCGATCTTTTGGAATTTTTCAAGTTTTTTTGGTTGAAGATATTTTTTTTTATCGATTTACGAGATGTTGAAGTTTGCACTTTAAGTTTTTTTTCGAAATATGTACTTTTTGCCGTTTTGGTTATGTTACACTTGCAAATTCTCATTAAAAACTCCGTTAAATTACAAAAAACACCAAACAACATTGTATTACTTATAACCAAACAATATGAACATCGCATAATTTGTCTTCGTTGTCAATTTATACCTAAGAATACCTAATCATTATAGTTAAATAATCAGTATTTTCACAACTCTTAATATTTACTGAGTTTTCGGAAATGTTTTGCGGAGAGTCAGTGATGAAGAGTCACTGACAAACCATAACATTTTTACAAACTTTCCTAAAACAGCACCTTTCTAACGACCCGTCTATTAAAAAGCACAGTTTTTACAACATGATATAACAATCAAGTGTATCCTAGACTCCATTCTTCATCACGCCTCGACGGAAAGCTTGCGGTGCATAATCTGGTAAAAATACACCCTTCGGCACTCGAGCGCCCTCTACTACGAGCCGACGGAGTTTACGTCTCAATGGTGCCTTGTTTGAGGCTAGTTTTGTTGCCATACGGCTCATTAGACTATAGTGATAAAGAATGAAAATATGGAGAAGAAAGAATAAGAGGTAAGAGTTGTTTTTGGTTGAATGGCATAATGATTGTGGTTTAAATAGTGGCATTTGAAAGACTGTCGTGCTATTCTATAAAATTCTCACCGTGAAAAACCTAAGTGAAGTGAGCTTGAATTGAACTGTCATCCCGTGTAATGCTAGGGTTTGACAGTTCACTTGAAGCTGACTTCACCCGGTAGTCTTTTAACACCTTTTCTGCTTTTTTTTTAATAGAGGTTATATTACAGATAATTAATTACTGACTATACCTCTGGTATCTATTTCAGCCATTGCAATACAGACTCAGAGATAGCTAGCCGTTTCATTGAACACACAGCAGAAGATTTCCGTCAAGCAAAATTGATCATACTGCCCTATGGTAGAAGTAATCTGTATTTCAACTGCCCCTACGTAGGTAAAGTTTCGAAAGTGTTAACTTTTTGGACAATATTAAGACATTTAAAACTCACTCTTGGATAGGTTTCCAGACGACAAATCCGCTTCGGATTGCTTTCTGAAAACTTACCACAAACAGCTAACATACCAATTACCTGCCACGAAAACCATAGGATTATACCATTTCACCCATTACCAGCCTGATGGCACGACCACAACACGAGGGATTGTTATGCAGAGCACTTAATTAAGTCTGGCCTGGCTGGCCACTTCAGGTAGGCCGGGCTTTTGGCACGTACCGCCAGGGGGCGGTCGCGTCGCATAATTTGATAGGAGGACTCTCTCTGAACTGATCTTGATTTTGTTTTCTCTTTTGGGAGGCTGTTAATAAGTAGAGAACTGCATTTTGAAAATAAAATTAAAGCTATAGGAAACCATTTTAAAAGACTTTTTTTTTCCGTGGTGAAATCCATATGGATGATACCTACCCTCCATCTGGGGAGAACGGACTATGTCGGATTTTTACGGATTCAAAACTCAGTGTTCCTACCACACCATGAGTCAAGTACCTAAGTTTTTCTTTCCACACTAAAGGGTTATGATCCAATTTTAGCGATCTAAAGAAAGCCACTGAAACTGTTATTAACGTGGCCAGCTACTGAACCTTAATAATCTCAAAAAGTACCATCGGCTCGAATAGAAGAGAAGACGAAACTTCTCGTAAACTTACAATTCGATCTGTCAAAAACGCTGCAAGTTCCTAAGTTTTTAAGGACTTTAGTACTCACCCTGTCTTCTAATCCCCCAGTTAGTCATACAAGTCCAAATCCACGTTTACAATTCTCGTAAATATAACCCCACCTTACTGGCAAGGACATTCTCAGAAGTTAAAACTACAAATAATTAAATGAGACAAATAAATCGTATGAGGCGTAGGCAGTCGCGTCCGTCGGCCGATAATTATCTGAAAATAGACGGCATTCGAACGGAGAGACCAGCCAGCCCCTCCCTAATTATTACCCATCTCTGATATACACTATGACAGTTCTCAATACATCCTTCGAATTCTTCTTCCTCCATCTTTAGTTGGCGAGTGGACTCGAAGGACCAACAGCTAAAAAAAAACACACTGTTGAAAACTTGGTTGAATTTAGCTGTCATTTCACCTAATGGGATTACGCGATTGACAGCTCACTTCACGTAAGTTTTCACGTTGAGATTTTTACAGAATAGGTCGGCAGATGTTGGTGGAAGTTTATGATTGAGGTTCGTTGGCGATGGCTTGAAATAAGGAGACAAGCCTTTTGTGGTTACACACTATGAGTAGATAATACTATATTTCATTAAAGTTTACCTATGAAACGATCATTACAAAAGGAAACGCAAAATAACTGCAAAACCATATATTATCTTCTGTTAGTGTTGCCAACACCTTATCAGCAA
The DNA here is from genome assembly GCA_949152455.1 of Lithophane leautieri. Classification (NCBI taxonomy): domain Eukaryota; kingdom Metazoa; phylum Arthropoda; class Insecta; order Lepidoptera; family Noctuidae; genus Lithophane; species Lithophane leautieri. Next base: position 14,746,310 of record OX424472.1, on the reverse strand, counting down.
TTTCAGCTAAGAGTGCGGTACAGTTGTGCTATTCTGTAAAAATCTCACCGTGAAAACTTGGTGAAGTGAGCTTGGAGTGAACTGTCACTGCCTTAGTATCAGTAGGTATCGATGACAATGACAGCTCACTCCACGCTCACTTCACCTAAGTTTTCACGGTGAGATGGTTACAGAATAACAATGCAGTTCTTGCTTATGGCTTCTCATTTGATAGTCATAATTTAATTTTTTCAAGGTTTACACACAAAGCTGGTATACGTAATGCATGATCTTCTGAACATTTTGTAAAGGAGGAAAACGAAAGTCAGGACGTTACAGTAACCTAGGGAAAACTATTGATAGCTGCACTTATTTTCAGGACAGTATAGAGTTAGAATATAGGTTAAGAATACAACAATCCTGTTAGAAAGGAAATGACCTACATTTGACCGGACACGAAGAAGAATTCCGAGATACAATTTAATAATAACTGTACATCCGCGCAAAAATAATTCAATAGACAAAAAGTTAATTATGGAGAGCAAGATCATTATTATTTAATGTTAAATCAAATCTCAATATATAAACTAGTGCACCCACGCTGTCTGGCTAACTAACTTTCATTCTCATTGGAATATATTAACTGAGTAATGAGACGTCTGCAACAATATATAATATTATTAATACAAACGCATTCCGCTTCCTACCTCGATGACCAAACGTAAAATTAATGAACAAATTATCCTTCCAAGAAGTGTGCTCATGACCTTAGTCCGCCATGATTCATTTAAAAACTAGTCAGTCTAGTTTCCAGGTACCTACACAATTTAAAAAATATGCAGTGTTTATTTATGGTGATTTTCACGGGTTTTTTTTCGTCTGTTGCACAAAAAGTGCATAGATGGTGTAAATCTTGCATCTGATTTTTTTTCCTTTTTAACAAGAATTTGCATATTTTGAAGTTATTCAAGATCAATTACTTACGTACTTTTTAACGAGGTCGGGAAATACTTTTAATTAACATAAATAAAAGTTAAATTATTTCGCAGATGCTGAAACTGGTTTCATTTTCATGACTAAAACTGAATATCTTGTACAAGAAACCATTATTTCTCGCTAATCTTGTATCATTCTTGTATCTATGGATGTGCTCGTTTGGCTCATTGATAAGGTCAGTACCTAGTTAGCTACCTCAATCAATTCAGCCTATAGCAGCCCACTCTGGACATAGGCCTCTCCCAGACTGCGTCACAACACTGTCCCCCGCCTTCCGCATCCAGTCTGTCCCAGCCACCTTTTCAGATCGTCGGTCCTTCTAGCTGGGGGGCGTCCTTCAGTACGCTTGCCGATACGCGGTCTCCAATTCAGGACTCGTCTACTCCACCAGCCATCTGTCCTTCGACAAATATGGCTGTACGTGTGTTAGGCATCAACGGATTTGATAGAGGCCAGTGCGACATGAGAGCGCCTACCGCGGCGGTGCGCGGTGCCGAGTGTTAGTCGCATAACACCCTGACATAATTTAAATTATCTCTGTTCTATTCAGTATCCAGACTCCTTTACATGTCTACAACCAAACTTGATAAGGGCCAAGCAAAGTAACATTCTATTAACATAACGATGATGGCAAAATCAAAAATGTATGGGACTGACATAAGCTACCGAAAAGTTTATGTCAAACCTATTGGTAGTCGTAGTAGTAATACGAAACGCTTTGAAAGAGATTGTCACTTGTCTAGGCCTCATCTGAAAGAAGAAGATAGAAAATACGTTTATTTGCGGTAAACATGACGCAAAAAAAAGAAAATAAACACAAAAAAATACAAAAGGTTGGGGAAAACATGCGTCACATTCACGCAAAACGGCTATCGCTCAGCATTATGCTGCGACCCTATGCAGGACAGAGCCCCAGCGCTGGTTTTCAGCGACAGCCGGTGCTGACGTAATGACGTCGACCGGTGCGGCACGGGTAAACCATTATTATTACCCAATAGAATATACAAGTGACGAATATACTATATATCTGTATAGGGCGTATGGCTTGAGTGCAAAATACTTTGTAAACAAAATTTTAATCTGGTCACCAATCTTTCTAAACTTCTATGTAATGTCTTGCCAAAATAAATCACGACATATTAGAAAACAAAGTCCTCCGCCGCGTCTGTCTGTGTCTGTCTGTTCGCGATAAACCCAAAAACTACTGCACCGATTTGCATACTGTTTTCACCAATGGATAGAGTGGTTCTCGAGAAAGGTTTTAAGTATATAATAACCGAAATCCACGCGTGCGAAACAGTGGACATCAGCTAGTATTTAATAAAAATTCTGATATCTAATAATTATTATATTTTCGGTAGGTAGGTGCCTAACTCAGAGCAATGTCAAATCAAAGATTTTTAAATGCCAAATATTGATTCTTAATAAAGTCAGATGTATACATTCGGAACACAATAGAATAGTAGGTATGATCTACATTTATGCAGGTCTTTCAATACTGTGTTTGTTCTAGGTCGTGATACAATGACTATATATGACTATATAAAAATATATATATATCTCGTAATAGGACCTTCAGTGCGTTAAAGCTACGTAGTGCCTTGTTCAGCAGTCAGCACCCTAATTGCATAACACGCTTTCAATAACAATCTGAATGATTTTGAAGAATATTGCTAATCCATTGCTTCATATGTTCGAAAAATTTGTCTGCTCAACAACGTAAAAAACGCAATGAATGCTGTTGAACTGTCAAAATGAAACCCATTGCTACTGTAAGTGTGTTACGCAATTACTCTGCGGGACTTAGGGCCTTAATCCACACACAATAAAATTATGATTGAGGCCCTAGACAAAGTGACATTCTATCAGCGACAACGATGATGGAAAAGGCAAAAATGTATAGGACTGACCTAAGCTATCGAAAATCTTATGTCAATCCTGTTGAAAGTCGTTGTAGAAATACGAAACGATTTCGAAGCGATTGTCACTTGTCTAGGCCCGATCTCTATTTCCCGAATGTAGCTGTTTCTTAAAGAATAGGTACCGTAATTTGAGAACAGTGAGTTTGATGGTCTAATCTAACACCTTTACTGTATCCAACTTACATAAACTAAAAGATATTCGTTAATCAAGCAGAGTGTAACTATTATTTAAAATAGCTTATTCCTTAAAATAGCTAGACCAGTCATGTCCTACGCACACAATAACGTCTATACTTAGTTACTCATAAGGAGATCATAATGAATCATCTTGTTCAAGTTCAAAGAATGTATGGCTGTATGCAACAATAACATGAATCGTAATGCTCATAAAATAATTGAAAAGCAAAGCCAATAAAATCATATTCTCCCAATCACTTTCAATAAAAAGGTTAGGCATATTATCTGTCATAAAATCGATTGGCGATTGTTAACCCTGGCGGCACTTAGCATTGAAATAAACAAATAATGTAGGAATGAGTGTTGCGGTGGGCAGTCGGTAGTCGGTGGTGACTGGTGTCCCGAGTCTCGCTGGAGTGTCCTAGAGGCCGTTAGCATTTGTCGGGCGGCGTCGCGCACTGAAAATAGCGCGGGCGGCGCGTCATCAATGCGCTTCGTTTGCTTTATGGCCAGTTATTGCGCGCGTTTAATTACCACCGCACGCCATTTTGAAGATTTGTGAAACGTCACTTTTGGCGCGAAACGTGCACTTGACAAATTACCGTGCACAGCCGCGGATACAGACTACACACACAGCCGCACTTAGACCACTGAATTAATAGATTTTTTATGACCACCCACTGGTTAGCGAACAGGTTTCGCAAATAAAAATACGTTTTGAATTAAAGTTGTTTTAATTAGCATACTTTGAATTGCACTTCCTTGCTGCGAGACCTACTATTTGGGCGAGTAAAGTCCACTTATTTCTGGAATAACAAAGTGCGCCGTGTTACATCGGCTGTATTAAACTTTTATTGCCTTCAGTGCCATTCTTTAGTCGGTGCGAGTGTGCGAACATGCCATTAATTACCGCCGAAACCATTTAAAAGATTTATTATATTTATTCTGAAAATTTAAAAGAGCATAAAATTCTGCAATTCTTTTTGGGACATGCCGAGTTATGTGTAGCTATTAAATTAACAAACAAACGTTCAATCAAACTTGGCATATGTGAGCTCTCAATTTCATGCCCAAGATTAAAGTTAACGTTTGTCGGTTCCTCTTTATATACTATAGATAGATGCTGATCAGTAACATATCACAGGGAAGGTGAATGGAGTGAAAGGTCACTTAACATTTGTATGAACCCTTTGCACGTCCAGTGGTTACTAATAAGTGGTCCTTTGAATCGACTGTACCGGAGCACAACAACTAATTTGAACAAACAGCCTTGATTTGTCGCCGTCTACGATGCATTTATTTTTTCCCTTCGCGTTTCATGTTTACTCTCGTTTATTCGACGCGCAGATCTCAGGGCTGCGTGCGATAAGTGCATTGCCCCGAACCGAAATAAATTGTCGCGACGCGGGCTGAGTGTCGCGTGGTGCGTACAACCGGTACCGATGTCGTGTGGATATTATAAAGAACCCAATGCCAGACATGGCGGGCGGCCGGTCTCCCGCCAAAACGACCTGTCACTTTCGCGTCGTAACGCACTCGGTTCCACTCGCATGCTGCACTTGCCTGAAGTAATGCATACCGAGTCGGTGATGACGCGCCGATGAATACCGCTTCCATGTATATTGCCGCAGTGAAATTTGTGAATGTCTGACAACCACTTTTTATCCGTTCGCTGACACTTGCGAGGTTTTTTGTAACGTCTTCATTCACTTGTCTTTTCCGCGTTCGTTCTCATGTGTGGTATGATTCATAAGAAAGGAGTTTCTTGATTTTTGTAAATAAATTATTGATGTGTCAATTTATACGGCGCCTTGAATCGGGCAATGTCAATGTTTTTCTCGTATGAACTCGGTTTGAACTTTTTGATGCAATATCTTTTATTGCAGTAATATTGCTTTCATTCATGTTATCTGGTCCAGGATTCCATATAAACAACAAATATTTTATCCCCTTTCATCACAGGCCTTAACCCAAAAAACGTGTAATAACCGGCACCTGCACAAAGGGCTCGCTGGCACTGGATCTGCTAAAGGCATCTAAACCGTCACAAAGACTCATGACTAAGCGTCCAGCATCCTGTTTTCATTGTCGATACAACTCTGTAACTGGGTGATTCACAAACGCTAAAATAACAACGAAGTTATTACAAATTGCACCAGTCAAAACAGTAGTTACAGAAACTGTTTAGGTATATTTTAAAACAAGTGGTATAAGATTTCTTTGTAGTTAAAGCCACGGTTGGTAAGCTTTTGGGAGCATAAGTAAAGGTACCTACTTACAACTTTAAATATTTAATTATTATAACATCATTTTTAAAAGCACAATGTTTGCTTTTCAGGAATCTCTTCATCAGTACATCATTATTATAATTTGCACCCCTTTGTTGAATTGAGGAAACAATCAAATCTACGAGACGAAACTATTATAATTAGTCTAACTTCTGCCCGCGGCTTCGCCCGCGTGGTATGTCGATAAAAAGTAGCCTATGTCCTTTCTCAGGTTCTAGACTATCTGTGTACCGAATTTCATTTAAATCGGATGAGAAGTTTTGGCGTGAAAGCTCGACAGACAGACAGAGTTACTTTCGCATTTATAATTAGTAAGGATTTCAAATGCAAAAAAACATCTATAATCATAATAAAATTAACTTGAAGTATCAGATAAGTATTTTATCTCTAAGCACCGACCATCCTGTATATTAGAAATGCGTCATGGTCAGGGAATGGGTCGCATACCATCCACCATCTCGCCCGTAACATAAGGTGCAATCAAACGTAATTGTCCGAAAATCTCCGTACGAAACCAACCACAAAAAATCATGTAGATTATATTTTATACGCGTTCGATTCTCAACTTCAAACACAAAATTAATTTTACTATTTCAAAACACAGTTTTACAGGATTTTGAACCTTCTGCAGTTATGATTCGGGTGATGTGGTGTGTCTTCAATAATATTGTTAAGTTGGTAAGGAATTTAATCCGGTGGATCGCTGCTGCCAAGCGGGTGACGGCTCCGACCATCCGTGAACCCTCTGTACGGTGCGCAAGCGCAGCTTTTAAGATGTTGTATTAATTTTTTTATTGATTTACTTTTGGATACCTTATAAATTAAATAATCAATTTGTTGATTATTCGTACTCCAATGATATTGAGTAACAATGCCTGCTGTGAAATTCTGAAATTCTTCTTTGTTTCACCTGAATTGTCTTTTATATTTCATATTTATCCTATTTAATAAAAAGCGAAAGTGAGTTTGTTTGTTTGTTACGCTTTCACGCCAAAACGGCAGAAAGGATCTGGATGATATTTGGCACATGGGTACACCATGATTTGGGTTAAGATATAGGAAACTTTTTATCCCGATATTCCCACAGAAGCGAGACTTATCACTAGCTAGTGTAGCTAGTTTCTCATAAAAACGTGGTGTCTGCTACGGTTGTAATCATCGTCATGCTCTTCATCTCAAATCCTATTGTATTTGAGGTCGACGAAGTAAATCTTCTTCTTCCATACATCTCTTTTAGCTGTCTTCTCAGTAATCATCCCCTTTCTAGCCGTATCATCAGCAGACATATTTTCTTAAAAACCAGAAATATAACAAAATCGTATCTGCTGTCGCTAGTCCGTAGCGTGAGCAGGAAAGGGGCGGTCTGACCGAACCAGTTCGCGGCAAGCGCACCGGGCAGCACAGCGCTCCTGCAACCATTGCCTACTGCCTCATATTCCGAACGACATTGTTTTTGAACCTGCTTCTTTCTGATGGATGAATAATTAAGTAGTAACGTAGGTAAACTAGTAACTGACTACCTAACTAATTGGTATTTAAATATAGGAACCCGTAATATACAAAGTTATGAAGAGATAAAGTAAGTTTGAAAAGTTAGAGTAATTTCGATAAGAAACATCACCACTTTTTTCCTGTAGGGTCTGCATGTGTCTAATACAACCTTATTTGGGTCTCAAAGTCAATAAGCACTGCATATACAGTAAAGAAAACAACCACCTCATTTATCTCGCAGAGAGATTCAAAGAAGTCAGCAATAGAATTACAGGAGGAACACCCATTTTTCGAGGACTGTAGAAATGACAAACCTTTTTACAGTCCGTTCAACCGATTTTAACTTCTATACCGTAGGCATATGGATGGTATTAAAAGCAAAAAAGGTTACACAATACCAACTGTCTACTGCAGCTGCCATTTGTCATACCACCAACGCTATAGAAGTCAAAATCGGTTGAATGGACTGTAAAAAAGGTTTATTTAAATGTCTAATCTTACTACAAATGGAGTATAGAAGACGATGACTTTATGAATACCAAGGAGCAGGATCACACACTTCCTCCAAAAGCATTAATGAGATACGTTAATTAAGTACTGTCTCCATACGCTCACACGCATTAAATCACAAGAATAATCTTACAGGATGTAAACCCCTTTCGTTTAATTCCCATAGCCCCATATGTCCTCCAAGGAAGAGTTAACACGTGGTCAAAACCCTTGCATTAACGTTAACGTCACTAATAAAATTATATGAGAATGCATCAGAAACGGGGGACAAATATTGTTTTCCGTTATTGACTTGAAATAAATTTTACTGTTCATCTAGGATGATTGGTTCTTGCAGTCTCGTTATCAATTATTGTAAGATCAACATAGATTTGATTCCAAGATAAATCATGGTTTCTTTAACACCAATTAAGTCTTCCAACCAAAACTGTTGGGACAAGTTAACAACAGATTTGACCAGAGCATAACCGATTCAAATAAAATTTTAGAAACAAGACGGACTTAATTAAATGACGAAAATACCTAAATTTGATTGGCTATATAAAAAAAAAAAAACAATAAATTTAAAACATCACAACCCACATAAGATTTTAAAATCAACATTTCCTGCCTAATCGAATTCCTCAAACCTTAATCACACCTTCAGATATTCGAATCAACATCCAAACTATCCAACATGACATTGAAAGGGTTAAGATTCCCATAAGATACGAAACACCAAACGTCCATACGTCATAACGCTATAATTTAAAAAAAAGGGTTAAGATAAAAAGTTTAATACAAAATGACACCCCACATGTGCAGGCATCCGGCCGACCTACGCGTCATTAAAACTTTTAGCTGTCAAATGAAGAAATCGTTTGGTTTCATCCCGTACAGTATTATTTTATCTGTGGCTCGATTATAAACAGATGTTATTCGGCGATAAATCTTTGTCTTTGTGCTGCATGTACAAGGAAGCGTTGTCCAAGTGAAATGAAACGTTTTTGCGTATTATTATTTTGGAAAACAATGCGTTAAGCATTGCGGTCTTTTCCTTTACATTTAGCATTCAATGGTGGAATTATGAATTGGTATCTAACAACCAGTCAGTTCTGTCTTGTGAAAACATAGACACCAATATTTGAGTACGTCAAAAAAAAAAACTACAATACATTACATAAGTAACGGCCTGATAACTTTATCTAAAGAATAAACAAAGACGATGGAGTAACAAGAATTCCTAGAGTCTGTCCAACGAATGCTGACCACGAATTATTATCTGTCGAATATTTTACTTCACTTCTAAGTAAAATATTAGGTACATGTCAAATATTATATAAATATGAAATAATGGATGTAAGTATCGTATAATATGTCTTGAATAATAAATAATATCGACTGCGTCAACTGCGTGTAAAGCCAGCTCTTGATTTTAAAAATTGCCGCTTTTTTGGACATCTTTCGTTGGACAGACCCTATCTGTCATTTTTAGAAATTCACTTTTTGTGGTTTCGAATTTAAAGGTCAAATTCGCATGTTCTAATGAAGTCTCTTAACTTTTAATTGCAAGTATTGCAACAGTATAAATCAAAACATAGAAATACCTTCCAACTAAACCACCGAGTCTATGGCATTAGGTACACCTCCTAACTTCCATGAATCACTTCGACAGTTATAAGTTAATGGAACTTCGATTAATCGAATCGAAAAAGTTTAACTTGTCAAAAGAATTAACAGTTTTTCACTTCGGCAGTTAGAATTTTTTGTCACTTCGCCGTCGTTATGGTCGTTTGATACATTCCTATACCTACAGAAGCTGTCAACCCGCAATTTATTTTCCACAGATCAAAGTTGATGATAAAAAAAATTGGCCCTAAAACGTGTCCTAAAACCTGTCTTTCCATATTCTAACTTATACATCAGACTTAGTAGATGTCCGTATTAATTAGCCAACCTAGATCAAAAACAGTTAATATTCCTTCGGTAGGTTCAATTGCAAACTTTTACATAAGTAATAACAAAAATCAATCTGCCAAGCCTTTTCCCAAATAGTCGGGCTCGGCTTCAACTCTAACCGAATACAGCTGAATACCAGTATTTTACATGTAGCTACTGCCTACCTGACCTCCACAACCCAGTAACTGGACAACACGATACCGCTTGGTAAGACTGGTTGTCAGACTTTCGGGCTTCCGACTTCCCGTAACGACTATCAAAGATCCGCAAATGACAACCGGGACCCAACGACATAACGTGCTTTCCGAGGCACGGAGGGGTCTCGGTATGTAAAGATAGTCTCCCATCCACGGACCGACCGCAGCAAGCGTGGCTTAACCTGATCGATCGACTTGTACGGCTGTAATTACTAAGCCACGAGCCCCTCTTTACATAATATCAAAAGGCGCGAAAAGCAATACTATACTCGCCACATGATCCAGTTATCGTCCAATCGATAGTGGCATCGATAAGTTTATAAAGAAGCATGATTTTTATCAACGTTTAGTCGATAGCCGTTATTAACGATGCCTGCCCGACCAAGATAGATGGTGTACGATTTTTTACAAGGCTGTATGCGTCTAGTACGATGACGAATGACGCAGCTTCGGTTAAAAAAAACTTTTGTTTAACTTCTTAATCGATAATGAGGTATTAACGGCCATGATTGAGGTTTGGAGGGAAAATCTTTAACTTTAGTATTTGTTATAGAAACTAAAATGATTATAACTTCTTCTGTCATGAATACTTTCTTTTTTACCTACTTAATAACGTGTTGCTTATAACGGCAGTCATTAGTTTGATTATGTTGAGTTTCAACTGACTTGATACAATTTTATTTATAACTTACTAATCTATCTGTCATATACCGTTGGTCTGTGATGGAGATAAGTACATGTAGTACAGGCGTAAACTACAAGCTGACACTCAAATCTTTCCACTATTATTTTGTATTTAACTGGTCTACAATATCTGCCTAGCCTTTTCCCAACTGTGTTGGGGTCGGCTTCCAGTCTAACCGAACTATATTAACGTAGACAGATAATAATCATTATTATAATTTCGATCTCGTGTCCCTATTTTCGTTGACTCGTAGCAAATAGAAACTTCCGTAGGTCGTAGGGCCTACGAGCAACGGCCTACGCCCTACGCCGTAGACTATGCTACAAAATAATGTCATCTTTGTCTCATTTCTTATTAAATAACAACTAAATTTAACCATATTAACAAAACTAGTCAATTTTTTTTTTCTGCATCTATGGTAAAAGAAAACCCTGTAAGTATTTATTTTATCAACTTTAAAAAACACGCTGATATTACACATTGGTATTCGACAGTACATGGAAGTAAGTATGTAAGTAGTGTCAGAAACCTGATACATTGACGGTGGCCGTCAAAACCGTCAAGCGTGACCGCAGAAGTGAGTTCCCATTACTCTCCAACTACTATATACACGTGTTTTGGTAATCTGTGACGGTGTTCAACTTAAAACGAAAATTTACAACACATTTCTTCATTTGCCCATGCCCCATATTACGATTCAGGTGTTAGTGAAACCAAGAAATATTCCTGTATTAATTCCTAAGTCTGAGTAGAATTCCGAATCATTTCACCCCGAAAACCAGTCGTCATAGACAACTGAAATGATAACATAGTAAATATTACTTACTGCAATATCACAAGCAATATGATTATCATAAGTCTATTCAACTAAATCAAAGTTTTATTTTATATTACCCTGCAGATAAAATTCAATCCACCCGCCATTTGCATTTCCCTTTGAGCGGGAAAAGAAAATGGTCGCATTTTCCCGCGTTTTTTGTGACGCCACAGACTCAATACGTCGAGAAAGTGAATCATTAGAAACGTGCTCACTTTATAAGTTCCTTTTATTATTATCTTAGATGATTTCACTCAACTATTAAAGTCGTATTATACAATCGACAGACTAACAAAACTAATATGTAGGTGGTTCATGTTTTTTTTTCAGTTATGTCACAGTTAATCACAGTCACTCTATTCGGCTGAAAACTAAATCGTTACTAGAATTTCACATCCTCTACAAAAAATCAAAACTGTTAATAGTAGGTTTTTTTTTTAATCAGTAAAGTAGTTCTTTCTCATTTCACGGGGTCCATCACATAATATTCTCTGGCTGAAACTACCGAAACGTCTAGCACACACGTGACATTTTATTAAATTCCCATTCGTTTGGCGCAGCGAGTGTTATGAATCGCGCGCGACACGCGATGTCGCGAGCTCTGCTGTGCACCAGTCACACGCCACCGCCCTTTGTGGCGATATGCTCACCATTTATCACACGATACCAACTTGCTCCGTTATTCCTACGATTAACCAAGAATTTTGGCACATTTGGTTAGGAATTGACATGCACAAATACGTGAATATTCGCTAGCAATAGTAAAATTGATTTCGTTTGTTTCCAGACACGACAACACCGTACGTCCTCTACAAAGATGGCGTGGAGCGAGCCCCCCCGGGCACGCAGTGGGGCGGTGGAGTGCTGGACGGCGGCTACCAGCCCATGCAGCATCAGAGCCCCGGCGGGCCGTCCCCGCAGCCCGAGCCGCAACTCGCGTCACCCGCGCCCTCCCCCTACCCCCCTGCTCCACCACCCCCAGACCCCACCGGGGCCGCAGAGGACGCCGCCCAGCAACTCGCTCAACAACAGGCACAGCAACAAGCGCAACAACAACAGCAACAGCAGCAGCAACAACAACAACAAACTTCTCCCGAACACATGCAAGTGGAGCAACAGCTCCAGAGCCAATCTCAATCCCAGCCTCCCTCGCAGGACCACCTCGACCGCACACCGTGCTTCGTCCCGCAGCCGGACCTGCAGCAGCAGTACACGCCGTACTTCAAGGAGGCTCGACCAACGAGCCACATGCTCGGTACCGGCGGCTTCCCGTTACACTACCTGAAACAAAACGGTGGTGTGCTGTCCCTCGAAGGCCCTCTAGACCAGTACTCAGCGCCCGACCTCCGCCACTTACCAGACATAGTGCAGCCTGAGCAGCCGAAGCCGCGGAAGCACAACCCGAACTCAGAGCTACGCTTGTTCAAGTGCCTGACGTGCGGCAAAGACTTCAAGCAGAAATCGACGCTGCTGCAGCACGAGCGGATCCACACAGACTCGCGGCCATACGGGTGTCCGGAGTGCGGCAAGCGGTTCCGGCAGCAGTCGCACCTGACGCAGCACCTGCGCATCCACGCGAACGAGAAGCCGTACGCGTGCGTGTACTGCCCGCGCTCGTTCCGGCAGCGCGCCATCCTCAACCAGCACCTGCGCATCCATTCCGGTGAGAAGCCATATACGTGCGGCGAGTGCGGCAAACATTTCCGCCAGAAGGCCATCCTGAACCAGCACGTCCGCACACACCAAGGCGAGCGCTATTCACACATATATACCCCCCGGCCCCCGCGCGCGCCGCCCGCACTGACCGCGCCGGTCACTGCCGCCGGCGCCCGCGCTCCCCGCCGCCCCCCGCACCGTCGATTCGGTCTCGCATCCATTGGCCTTCCTATCAAACAAATTCTCGGTTCCCTCGTCGCCCGTAGAACGCAGGGCGCCCGCGAGACGCGGAACCGACCGCCGGACGCTCCCGTAACCGTTCCCAGTTTGATTAACCCACTCGTCGGTAACCCTCGCTTTAACGTGCTCACCTTGTGACTGACAATTCTGTTCGATTTTACAGATGTTTCGCCGCATCTCATCTTCAAGAATGGAACGACGCCAACGCTTTGGCCCCAGGATGTACCATTCCCAGCTGACGAGAACAAAGAAGAAATCCAGTCGACGTTCGGCGACGCGGACGGACAGAACGGTGACCCGCGCGGTTCTTGCTTCTCACCTGGCGACACGGCGCAGTACCCTGCTTACTTCAAAGATACGAAAGGTCTCAATCACTCAGTTTTCAGCTCGGGTCTCTCTCTGCAATATTTGAAAGGCGGTAAGCTACCAGACGTACTTGGAGGGCGGGCGATGCCCCTGTACGTGCGCTGCCCGATTTGCCAAAAGGAGTTCAAACAGAAGTCAACGTTGCTGCAACACGGGTGCATTCACATAGAGTCACGTCCATACCCCTGTCCCGAGTGCGGTAAGCGCTTCCGGCAGCAATCGCATCTTACACAGCACCTGCGCATCCACACCAATGAGAAGCCGTACGGCTGCGTGTACTGTCCGCGCTTTTTCCGTCAGCGGACCATCCTCAACCAGCACTTGCGCATTCATACCGGGGAGAAGCCATACAAGTGCACCCAGTGCGGCAAGGACTTCAGGCAGAAGGCGATCCTCGACCAGCACACGCGGACGCACCAGGGCGACCGGCCCTTCTGCTGCCCCATGCCCAACTGCCGGCGGCGGTTCGCCACGGAGCCGGAGGTGAAGAAGCACATCGACAACCACATGAACCCGCACGCCGCCAAGGCGCGGCGCGCTGACGCGGCCAAGACGCCGCGCCCGCTGCCGCCCGCCGCCGCCGTGGTGAAGCCCGAGCTATACTTCCCGCAGTGCTATGCGCCGCCGTTCCAGCAGTTCCCGGGGCCCGAGTTCAAGCCGGTGGTGGGCGCGGGCGCGCCGGGCGCGTGCCTGCCGGCGCAGTGACCCGCGCCGCCGCCGCGGTGGCACGCGGCGCCCACGCACGCGCACGCGCACCACGACCTCTACGCCGCCGAGCGCCTCTACAACTGAGCGGCGCCTCAAGTATACGATGCGCGACCTGCCCCTTCGGCACCAGTACTCGATGTATGTTGACCGAATCGCTGTAAAACGAGCTTCGATCTGTAAATAACGTCCAGTTTACTCCATCGGGAGGTCTGTCGCGATGTACAATTTTCAAAGTTCATCACGTGTAGTGTTACCGTCGAAGAAGCGAGTACAGTTAGCGTTTTTGCCCCGTAATCGTTAAGTTACCACATAAGAGTTAGTTTTCTCGGTGATTCTCGATTCTGCTGAAATTTTCGCAGACGCTCCGAGCTGATCTAGCCCGGAGATTAGGATTTAAAACACTTCGTCGAAATCTAAAATTTAAGAATTGATCTTTTACCACATAACAATATTTCGCGATGAATGTTTCCGGCGCGACGTTGTGCCTAATTGTAATAAATATACATACATATTTTCTAGACGTATTAAGTTAATTTTATTTACGAGTATTAAGAGATAAAATCTGGCAAATAAATGAGGTTTTATACGGGAATCCGTGATGCTCAAAATATGTTAAAACGTATCGTAACGATAAAGAATGATAAGAATTTATGAGTTATCTGTAAACAGAGTTCGGACGCAAGTTCTTTAAGAAAGGGAAGGGAGATAAACGAACATCGTCGGTGAAAACACAATCATGAATGCAAACCAAAAACGTAGGTTACCTTTTGCCATCAACATTATACTTTGTTAGTGTGTACTTACACGAGGTTCTGTTACATTAATGAATGCATTTACTCTTCATTAACAATGTGAGATTACTGAGATGTCTTCGTAACACTATAGGTGCCAAATAGTGTAGTGATTTTTAAATTTTTTCTACCAGCTTGTATTATAGTTGGCCTAGTTTAGGTTGTTACCAGTTTTTTCAACGATGTGACAAAATGAGATGCATTTAAGTGGAAAGGGTCAGACTGAGAGAGGACTGTGATAGCTAGGTAGGTTAGGTGTCTATTTCGCTCATTTTAGCGTTAAACTTCGTGTGTCGAGACGTGACCGAGTATCCGCTGGGGCTCGAGTGAATGTGTGAAAGATTTCCTTTACTTTGTACAGAAAAATTGAGTTTTATGTGAGTCGAATCGATATCGAAATCATTTATGTTCCTAAATTTTAATTATCTAAAATGTTTGATTGTTTCGGTGGCCGGCTAGTCGTGGCCGGCCAGTCGCCTTCTTTTGCTTGACTGATTTGATAAAATTAACATTATTACGATGAGTGAGATTAGTAAAATTTACCAATTAGGTAAGGTGTGTGATGACGTAAAGTGCTTTGTTGTAGTTTGATCCAAGGGACGGAGGGTACGCCAGAGTAAATCTTATTTCTAATTTAGCTTAGACTATCGATTTTCGAATTACCAAGCAATTCGATCATTCATCGCGAAATAACTTAGAATTTAGGAAGAATAAAAATATTATATGAATTTGTGACATTGTTGGAGTATTCTGGTGATGTGTATGAGTCTCAAGCGCTATCGCGTCCACATTATTTGCGATTAGAAATTAATAGAAATAAACTCAAACAAACTGTATACGTGGATTTATAAATTTATTCATACAGTCTGAAGACTTGAAGAGACAGATATATCTAATATGTCTGCTGAATCGAATTTCATGAAAAACCGCCAGCCCGCGAGTCTCACAGACTATAAACTACGTGAACACTAAGCACGCCAGGATAGTCCAGCAAACTTTTTAACGTTTTAATATCTCTGTTTGTATGTATAGACAACTTATATAGCTTATTTTACTATATCATTGTGATGGTTTCGTTTTCCTACCGCATAATATGAACTGTTAATTAACTAATAGATGTAATAGTATGGTGGATTTGTGGGAGTCACATAACATATACCATTTTATTATTTGTCACTACGAAGTGATCGATGCAATATTATTATTTAGTGGGTTTATTGTGTGTTGATTTTACGACGAATTTATCGCATTGGGCAATTATGAAAATTAATCGGTCTGCTAGTTGTGAACGCCGACTCAGGCGCCGGTCGATCAATCTACGAACGACTGTTGCGAAATTGTAGTAACGAACCAAATAATCTTGTATACGAAACTTATCGATTCCAAATCGAGTAACACGGACATGGTACATTTAGATTGTGACCATCGATTAAATACTCCTCAGTCCGAGGCGCGTGCGCTTCTAAAGCTGCGTTCACAACCGGCGCGCCACCACTAGCATTTTATTTTCCATTTTGATTTTCCTATCAAACTTTCGGAGGTTTACAATTGAAAAAAACATCGTTATCGAAGAAAATTAGAAACATTTATCTTCCGTGACTACAGTTTTCCACATTGTTCACACATGTGATCCTCCTTGAGGGCAGCGCGCGCCGCCCCCGCCTCCACACTACAATAGCATAGGATTCAGTTTTATAGTTTATAAACACAACACAAGCAGCCTTATACAATAATAGTTGATAAGTATTTTTATAAAATAAACGATATATTTGTTCCATATTGGGCGGGAGTGGCGCGACGCACCCTAGTACAAAGTTTGAATACAAACAGACAACACAGTGCCATAGCCGAGAAATAACCTCAGATTTATACTTATTAGATTTTTATACCGATACAAATGGATTTAATTTTTAAATATAAAACAAGAAGTGATTAAGTATACAGAGATTACAGATGATATTTTATACATTTATTACATACAATATTATTAAAAAGGTAAATGTGAAATAGTCTTAACGTTAGTGTCGTATCTGCAACGTGCTAAGTAAAGATACCTGCAACGCGGGAGTTGTGGAAAATTGATTCGAATCAAACTGCTATCCATTTTGCACAACTTTATTATATCTGTCTTCTTATGCACGTTGGTTTCTCAAGATTTTTTTGTCACTTACTACTTACATTCAGTGTGGTTATTGTAAATACATATCATTGGGAATTTTTGAGGCAGTGTTGCGACACAAAAAAACTTCTGGTTTTTATTGAAACCGGACTGTTGCAGACAAAATGTAAGTCAACCAGGTAATGTACCATCGGTTTCAGTGGAGACACAGACAAGAGTTTAGTCAATGAATGCAAATTCCGCGATAGAATCACGTCCTAGGCTGTTCTGTTTGAATTGCTCACTGTTTTGTTAAGTTTTGCTCAATTAAACGTGTATGTATACCTATGAAGTTAATCTTATTAGTTTTTATTGTGTACGAAATGATTTTTGTAAAATATTTTTTTGAGAGCACGGTTTTGCTTTCTTATGAAACTATTTTTAAGTGCTGAAAAACTGCGGTTGTCCTTAGACGATCCGAGTCTTATATTTGAAATTTTAATTGGCAAATCTTGTAGTTTTCAATATTTAAAATCATTATAAACAGTATAATGCCGTATATAAACGAGCCGTCCAATTCTGATCGGATCCATACAGTATGTACGTAACTCTTGGATTATGTTCCCCGAGGATTCATTTAATAACATTAATTAGGTTTCAAGCATGTTCCTAACCTTTATTAATACGTAATATTTATTTATAAATACATACAATGACATTTCTTACCGACTACCCATAGGATAGGAGATAGAATCCGTAATCATTTTGCCAATTCTTGTCTAACAAACTTCCTTAAATGGAATTAAATTCCAGCACACGTTTATATCCACATAGCGTCTTGGAGTATAATAATATAAACGTCAATAGCAAAGTAATGCAATTTTACCCATACCTAAGGAAAATATTCTTCTTCGTATTTAACGCAATATCAATATGCCTACTTAATTTTGTATATTTTTAAGTTGTTAAAAATATAAAAAGGAGAGAATAAGATTGCATTGTAAAACAATACTTTGCATATAACATAATGAATGTCAGCATAACGTCAATTGTATTAAATACAATGTCAGAGCGATGCGAGTAAAACTGAGACATTGCTGCGCTTGGTAACAATATAATTAGTTTAGTCTAATTAGCTCCGAAACTTACCAGAAGCCCTAGACAAAGTGACATTCTATCAGCGATAACGATGATGGAAAACGCAAAAATGTATAGGACTGACATACGCTATCGAAAAGCTTATTTATGTCAATCCTGTTGATTGAAAGTCGTTGTAGAAATACGAAACGCTTTCGAAGCGATTGTCACCTGTCTAGGCCCTCAATTTTTCACTAATTCCTTCGTTTAAAATGCATTTAATTGTGATCTCATGGTGAAATTATAATGTCTTACATATAGGATATACATTGGCGAATGTTTAAGTCGACCTACCAGTTCAGTTTCTTAATTATTAACGATTTTACATATCCACATGCTTAGTAATTTTAAACTTGCATGAAGCAATATATTGTAAGTTATTGTGTACTCTACATTACCATTTACTTTATGTAAAACAAAGCCAAGATCCCATACATTTGGATAGTATACACATAGGATATTTAATATGGTTTGGTCGCAAATAAAACAGTAAAAACGGTACATAATTAGTACCGGTGAGTGTTTTGTCAACGCATGTTAAAATGAGCTTAGTGTAACAGATTTAGTTTCATAGAGAAGTTGGCTACGAATTATTTCAACGTCTTCCATTTTCAACGTAGTAAACTACATAATACAGCGTTTGTCATTTGTGTTTCTAATTATTTTTTTGTAAATTTGGCTTCACACATCGGGATACAACCACTCGTCGCGAGCGGTCCAGGAAACATTGTTCTCAGTTCTAATGTGTGAACCCGAGTTTAAGTGTTATTTGCATTAATCGTATAGTTTAATAAAACATAAAAGCGTATATCTGCAGTTAGTGCAGCACCAGTGCAATACACTTGATTTTTTGGCGATATTATTGTATAGTTTATTTTATAAATGACTTATTTAAAAAATAGTTGTTAGTGTTAATAAAATAATTGGTAGCCAACATAAAAATGGCCTATAATAATTTCATAAAGTTAGTATACACGTATCATTGTACCCACTGCCACTCGCCAACCGCTGTCGGAAATATTAAGATACCTACAAAGTAATAATTTTTTATCACAATAGAGACTTGTTGAAACAGTTCCACAGTAAAATAAGTGTTGTTGAATTTTTTAATAAAATATGGACATATTTAGATTAATGATCTTGTAGTCTGGATTGAGTTTTTTACAGATTTTATTGAATGCAACGTTTTCGTGTATAAAAATGATGAAGCTACGTCGCCTATTCAGCTTATTTTTGCTACAATACTTATTTTAAGCCATACAATAACAGTTTTAAATAATAGTACAATACATATACAGAATATACAATTATATACAATACAATAGACATATACAATAAAGCGGTGATATTATACATATTTTATTTAAGAAGCGTTGTAGGCGGCGTACCTTGAGGCATAACTTGGTTTCATTAATGGGTGCTGTTATATCATTAATTGTACATATTTATTGTAATATACAATAGACTGGTAATTTTACACTGTTGTTAGGTTTCTACAGAGTTATCACCTGAGGCTGCTCCATTACTGATTAACTAACTAATGTTGTTTTCGTGATTCAAACATATTATTTACGTGGATTACACATCTTCATTAGCCATGGTTAGAAAACGATATTTTTATGTTGCCATATAAAAATAGCAATAGAAAGGTTGATTATAATGCAACAGTGACATAATTATAATGTAATTCAATAGATGGCCTAACTTAATCAGTAAACGACAGTCTCAGTCCATACGTGACAATAGAGTATATTTTCCTACGTACCTACAGAGACGCCGATAGTAAACTATATGAAATTCATTTTAGACAATCCCAGAATACAAGATCGAACTTTTTACACACAACAGTTGACAACAGCATTGCTATTCTGTAAACCATCTCACCCTGAAAACTTAGGTGAAGTGAGCGAGGAGTGAGCTGTCATTGTCATCGATACCTACTGATGCTAAGGCAGTGACAGTTCACTCCAAGCTCACTTCACCTAAGTTTTCACGGCGAGATTTTTACAGAATCGACCGGCTGACTTCAGTTATTTTACATAGCATTATTATCTACATTTTTTGTTTTGAGAAAACAGTTGGTTGCGATATGGTCACAGAGATCCAGGCGAAAAATTGAAACGTTGGCATTTGTCAAAAATTTAATATTATAAAAATTGTAAATATATTTTCTAGTTCTTCCAAAATGAATAATATCAGTATTAAATACAAAATTCAACTTTGGTTAGGTCAAAAGTGTAATTGTGTGATCTGTAGAGAATTTTTGCATTAGATTTTTCTTGACATAACTTTAAAGATATTTTAATTATTTTTAGTTAAGTACATTATTTTCTTTTTTAGATTGTATTTTACTTGAATTGTAATGATCTTGCCTAGAATTGCATTTATGTTAGTTACTTATGAATTATGATACGTTTGAAGTTGATACCATCGTATTTATGTATATTATTATTGTATTAAGGGTTTTGTTTGTTTTTTTTTTTGTCATTAATAGAAGTAAAATGTTGTAAAAAGTAAGCTCGTTGTATTTTATCAAATAAACACTTTTTAGTCCAACTGAAGCAATACGTTGCAGTTTTATTTATATTTTGTATTATTTAAATACCTGTTATAACAAAGAACCTAAAGGCAGAGAGAGGTATACACACGGCTACACATCAAGCTATACATTTCCAGTTTATGCTGATCTCGCATTGTATAGGATTTTCGTACAATGCGAGGTCAGCTTATACTGGAAATGTATAGCTTGATGTGTAGCCGTGTGTACCTGTGGTATTCGTCCCAAGGAATAGTGTTTGAGCTTATTGCCATAAACCTGGCACCAATCCACACTCAGGGCAGCTTTTTAGAGTTACCTAGTGGGAAAACCCATTAACACTCACCAACCTGGGGGGGCTGGGGATCGAACCCAGGACTCCACTCTAGGACGATGGACATTACAGTCTTAATGGAATACAAAACCAACGAACCCACAACTAGTGGGATCGAAACGTCGATAGTAGCGACACTCCTTGTCTATATTCTGCTTTGTTATCATATTTACCACAGAACAGAAAAAAACAGTAGAAGTCGCATATCGCTTCATTAGTATCGGAACCAGCGTACCCAAACTCACACATCTACACGTTAATTGTATTTCGTAACACTAAGAAATTTTTGGTGTGATTGGTAGTTTGACATTGAAGGAAAGTAGGAAATAATGTCAGTCGTCGCTTATTTGAAAATAAACCACAGTTGTATGAGGATAGAGTTGTTTATTGTCTATTCTTTTTACGTATTTATTGCTTTTTCCGTTTAAAGCGCACACGGAACAGTTTATTGAGCAAATTACGCTACCCGCCGCTAGATGTCACTATAATAAATGCATTCAATTTAAAGCTGTATTTCGTTATTAATAAGATTTATATTTGAGTAACGAGCTCATTACTATTCGTCTTCTTCTAGGGATGTACCACTGTCGTTGACTTATTTATCGACATTTCGTTTAATTTCCAAACAAAATAGTCAACAGCTTGAGTCGATAAATATTATTATGTTTGAAATCAAGTGTTAATATTTTATTTTAATACATACTTACGATTTATAGAAAGTATAATTAAGAATTGTTATGTTAAACTACTGATCCGATTGAAAATTATTCTATTAGACGGTTTTTATCGATTTCTCATAAAATTGATTTTTACATATAAGAAGACGTCGCAACGACGATGTACTAATACGATTTTTTTTTTTTTTTTAGACCTATGACCCCCTTTTGATGTTCAAAAACTATCAAAGCTTAAGTGAGATTTAATTAATACAAATTAAAATGAAACAATGGTTTAATTAATTACATAAGTAAAATTTTTAGACTTATAATTAAAAAAAATACCAATATTATAATTACCTCTAAGTTCATAAAATCCTATTGAATGACTATTTCATGAAATCATGAAATTTTTGGATTATGCTAACATAAGGAGTTGTGTTGAATTTCGCGGGCTACTTTAGCGCATTCCCTTAAAATATCGATAACTCATTATCGATAACGGTAATCTCTAATTGAGTAGCTAAGTGTGACATGTGCCTAGTTGGAATCTTCGAGAAAAATATGTTTGAGTTTAAAAGAAAGTAGACCTTAACTTGAACAACATAAAGCCAACTTTTACTTGTCTTGTTTTAATAAAATATTATTTTTATATTTTAATCGAAATAAAATCAATTAAGACTTACCGATGGTATGATATACCTCCATTTGATAAATTTTTGGTTCTGCTATCGTGTTTACATTTTAAAACAGCACAATAGGGCATTTTTGTATTTTTTTTCCAAGTTCTTTTCACCGTGACGCTTGTAACGAGACTGATGTGCGTGATGTGTGCGCGGAAGCAAACATTTGCGGAACTCCGCAAAACTCGGGGTACGCGGGCCCCGCCTACTTGCGACTTCTACTGTTTTTTTCTGTTCTGTGATATTTACTAACATCAGGGAGATATGTGGCGGTATCTTCATCGCCACATCCGAACTACGCAGTATAGACCTGACGTCACATAAATCCTGCATCGTGCAATTAGAGTTTACCGCGCGATCAACTTATATTCCAACATCAATCGTTGGGCAGTTGCCCGCCAGACACAACACCCGACTGGACGGAGGATCCTCCCTTTTCTATAGTGGATGAGTGAGCTTTACAACCTGTTCCTCATAGCCCTAAATATAAAAAAAAGGTTGGTGGAGCCCTATTAAGCAGTGAATTACTATTGATTGATAAGGATGTCATAAATGCTCGGATTTGTTAACCATTAGCTATTTTTCACCGGGTCACCTAGTAATAAATAAAAATCCCCGAAAATATATTCAAAAATATATTTCATAAGACCACTAATACAAAAGTACTTACTACTCACCACGTCTGCTTAACTTTGCTATACGGTCTTGATTCTTATAAATACACAAATCCATGAAGGTCAAACTTAACAATAGGCAGTGTCCCAGCATGTCCTTTTGTAGGTCCTTCTGTGCCCTGAACATGGTCTGCAAGGGTTCAGGAATGAAGGCATGGGAGTTGGTTGGAGATATGTTGTTCAGGTTCCCGAGAAGCATGTCTACCGTCTGATCTGTTGATACTCTTTCGTTACCAACTAAGGTGCCGTATAACCTGAAAAATGGTTTAGATTACTTGATGTTCATCATCATTTGTGGCTAGACCGACTTTTCCCTGACTATGTTGAGGTCGGCTTCCAGTCTAACCGGATGCAGGTGATTACCAGTACTTTACACGGAGCGAATACCTATCTGACCTCCACAACCCAGTTACTGGGTAATACGATACCCCTTGGCGAGACTGGATAGCATACATTCGTGCTTCCGACTACCCGTAACGACTGTCAAAGATCTACAAATGACAGCTGGGAGTACTGGGACCAACGGCTTAACGTGCTTTCCGAGTCACGGAAGGATAATTGAAGTCAAATAATATTTATTTCTGTAAGTAGGTTTGAAGAAACACTTTTACTCGTCAAAAATGTTTTTTTAAACGAGTTTTTTTTTTTTTTTCATGAGGTCGGTATTTCCTCTCTGACTACTTAGAAAAGGAAAGACCGAAACAAACTCGCTTGAGATTACAGACAATTTTAAAGTCCAGGGGGCCTAAAACGGCTACATTAGCAATTCCTCTAAAAGCAATTCATTTCCTGAATTTCCAGCTGTCATTAGCAATTCCTCTAATTTGACACAAAACCATAATGTGTGGACCATTTTACGAATCTCCATAGAAAACTTTTTTCGTAATATGAATCGCACGCAGATCATAAATATTATGAATTATCAGTTAGTGACATTTTACGATGATTCATAATATTTTCCTACTATTATGATTCTGCCAA
Organism: Lithophane leautieri; assembly: GCA_949152455.1. Lineage (NCBI taxonomy): Eukaryota > Metazoa > Arthropoda > Insecta > Lepidoptera > Noctuidae > Lithophane > Lithophane leautieri. The sequence goes on along the minus strand of OX424472.1, from coordinate 14,722,450 downwards.
AGTGGCTGTTTTAAGCCCCCTGATCTTTTCTTGGTCAGCTCATGTGAGGAACAAGCAACTTAACGTCTGCGGTTGTCTTTTGAGGAAAGAGCCACACAGATTTGAGTATACCTGTCTAGTCAAAGTCAAAGTCAAATAATTTATTTCAAATAGGCACATAAAAGGCACTTTTGAACGTCAATGAAAAACAAAGAAATAGAATTGATTCTAGTTGCCCATTCCAAAAGGTAGCTTTCGTATGGAGAAGAATGGGCAAGAAACTCCACCGTTACTCTTTTTAAAAATGTTTTACAATATTTTGTATATAATTATATGGTAAGACGATGCACCTACAATAAGATTACTGTACCACAAAAGGTAAAAAGAATTATAAATGGAGCAAAGACAAATAAATTAGTTATTTGATAGGTACATGGTGCTCACATATTTACAAACATTGTAAAAGTATACGATATTACAATATTCCTAACATTGTTGCAAGTAATACTAATAAGTCAGTGCGTGAGTTTAAGCAATCACAGAGTGTAACAGTAAGTGCACGATTGTATTAAGTTATGAAATCTCAGGGTAGGTGGAGCGACGATCTTGGCAGGGTAGCTGTTTTTAGGTGGATAAGACTTGCCGAGGATCGAGTTAAATGGATTGCGATTGGAGAGGTTTATGCCCAGCAGTGAACTGTTATAAGCTGATGATGATGTCGGTGATGAATTACTATGATAGCATTCACACGTGCAGATGTCACCCGGTTTACCCAAAAATGCGGTACGGGGTACACGACGCCAGCTAGCCGAAAGCCTGAATGTGTGAAAAAAGCCTTCCATGAACCTTCTATAATAACAGTGAGAGAGTGCACCTGTGTCTGCGCACACACAGGTGCACTATAATATCTCCCGCGCCGAAGGCTAGTCTCCGTTGAGATTGGCCACCGTGGCCGAAATATGGTCTGGAGGAGGACTATATATATAAATATATAACACTAGCTGATGCCCGCGACTTTGCCCGCGTGGATGTCGGTTATTATATACTAAAACCTTACTCGAGAACCACTCTATCCGTAGTTTTTGAGTTTACGGCGTACAGGACGACAGACAGAGGCGGCGGAGGACTTTGTTTTATAATATGTAAGGATAGTATTTATTTATTCGTTGTCTGTATGAGAAAAGGCATTTGCAGCAGTGGGACAATCATAAGCTGGAATTATTATTTAAGACAAAAATGAGGTCCACAAATCAGTTATAATTAAAATATAGCAATATTTCACATAAGAGGGTAAATTCAATGATAGATAATCCCGTGAAAGATACATCCGAGGAGACCTGTAGCGCCATCTATGTATATTTACTTGTAACTAGAAAGGCTAGTAGCGACATCTGCCTCTGCAACGAGGTTATAACCTATGAATTCCTTTTTGCCTGGCACATCAGGGGGCTTAAGAAAACTTCATTGTATAACAATTACCGGTGTGGCGTCGCACCAGTCTGCATGAGGCTTAAAGCGTGACAAGGTAACAGTCATACTGAGATTCTTTTGTATTTATAATATTACTATGGAAATGAAATGAAATTGCTTATTCTGTAAATAAGATATTGGAATCACTTTTACACGTCATATTAAAAATAAGCTAGATGAGGTCGGCGTTTCCTATATGGCTACTCTGAGAAGAAAAGCCGAAACAAACTCAGAGGTCGCAGTCTCTTTCAGAGCCCAGACATAATCTTGGTCAGGCCATATGAAGACCATGTAGATTAGCCGCGTCTGAAATGGTTTTTTGAGGAAAAAACCACACAAATTTGAGTGGACCTGTCCAGTCAATGCACACATTTGTCAGTAATAGTGGAGCTCAACTCAGAACATAAGGAGCTCAACAACTCGACGAACAACCAAAGAAAGGACATTTGGGTAGGCCGTATAAAGTACTCAAATTGCCTGACCATCGTTAAAAAAAACTGAGAACGAAAAAATATAAAATGAGGATGTCTTATCGCTCTTTACATACCGGTAAGGAAGTGTAGGCCTCAGGAAATAAACTTTCTGCTTTAAAACGCCTACGTCATTCCCTTCTTCATGGAATCTGAAAAATGGGATATAAATTGTATCTACACTAATTAAAAACTTACTCTAAAAATGCCAGTCTGGTTTTTAACCGACTTCAAAAAAAGGAGGAGCTTATCAATTCGTCTGTTTTTTTTTTTCGTAGGTCACGTGTAACAGTATTTCACATTTCACGAATGTTCGTTATGCGATATTTCAATTAAAGATGCATCCACATCGGAGTTACTTTTTGTGGAGCAACATTTGCAAGTGCTACTGGGCAGCAATGGATAGCAAAAGCCGCAAAAGTTATAGAAAGTTGCCTTATGTTATTCAATATTCATGTCACAAAATGCTGCTCTACAAAAAGTTACTTTGGTGTGGATGCACCTTTTTACCTTATAATACGGCCGATATAACTTGGCAGGTTTGAACATAGGCGCATATAACTTTCGCGCATGCTCTCTCACTCACAATCGCCTCATACACCATTTGGTTTCTAAAAAATGTTACTGCGCAGCCCTCTGCACGAAGTTCGGAACTGCCAAGTTATATCGGCCGTATTTATTGTACACACGGCTACACATCAAGCTACACATTTCCAGTTTATGCTGATCTCGCATTGTATAGGATTTCCGTACAATGCGAGGTCAACTTATACTGGAAATGTATAGCTTGATGTGTAGCCGTGTGTACGAGTATGTGTCATGAACAATAAACAAAGTATATAAATCAATTTTCAATACTTACTGCTCCCCCCCATGACTCCTCGAATTTATCAAGGCGACGATCATAGCGACCATCTGTGCCTTCTGAAGGTTGACGGCAAGAACCTTCGGGTTGTTAGGATCGCTACCAGCTGCGCGAAGAGTCGTGGCCTCCGCTTTCATCACGTATATGTCCGCTAGAGGCATCTGCTGGGTTACGCGCCAAGCCTGATAAGAGATGAATTATTTGAGGGTGCTGGTAGAAGAATTCGTCAGTGTCTAAATGGGCGTCCATAATCAGAACCTAATTGTGATCTTAGGGCAAGATATATAGACCACACTTTAACTTTACTTTGCTAAATAAAGTTAGCGTTTCGTCAAAGTTATTCAGTTATTCTTATGAGTATAAAGTCCATATTCGCATGAGATATACACTTACTTTACATAAAGTCAAAGAGTGGCCTGTGAGTCTTGCAGTTAGCGTTCTTCTTCATGAACTGTTTGAAAATAAATCTAGTCGTGTTAATAATGCTAGTCAGTTAATACTGCAGGGCCTATTGCCCATGGTACGCCAGACGGGTGTTGTAACCATAATTTTAATATACCCAGTGACACTCTCGCAATAAAGACCAATCTAACGACATATCAGTCATCAAAATCGGTTCAGCCGTTTAGTAGTTACGAGGGAACATAGAGACGGACGTACATACATACAGGTCAAATATATAACCCTCCTGTTTTGACTTCGCCGCAGTCGGGTAAACAGAAAGACATATTGTTTTTATGTACATCTTTGGACAAATTCAAGGTACTAACATAACATTAACAATGCAAAAGAATAGTAAAAAAAAATTATAGTAAAAAAAATCGGATAAAGGTAAAAACCACATACAATATCCAAAATATCAGTGATCTGAAACCTCTTGCCTTCGGGATAATCTATGCCATAGTATTTCCAGTCTTGAACCTCATAGTTACTCTTGTCTATCAACGTCCAGCTCACTGAGTTCACCGTTATGTACACCGATAACACGGACCTACAATCCTGTAAAGAAGTTTTTATATTGTAGTACACTATCTATTAATAATAAATAATGACTTAGATAAAACGCATTAAAGTTGAGGAGTGGGGGCTCGCTGCGTCACAAGTCAGTATAAATGTATTGCCGTGATTTTTTGATTTGCTACATAAAAAAAGAAAAAATATGTGTCCAATATTTCTTAATAATCTTAACGGCGGAAAACATCCTTATTACGGTATGGATGTGCACACAACACTTTTTCAAATCTATAAAGATGGTATGGATTGGATCAGCATCTAGCTTCATCTTTCTAACTGACCAATCCCTTGATAAATTCAAAACTGCCTGTAATTGGTTTATTTGAAAACATATTATAAAACAAAGTCCTCCGCCACGTCTGTCTATCGTCCTGTACGCGATAAACTGAAAAACTATTGCACCGATTTTCATGCTGTTTTCACCAATGGATAAAATGGTTCTCGAGTAAGGTTTTAGTATATAATAACCGACATCCACGCGGGCGAAGTCGCGGGTATCAGCTAGTTTGAAATAAATGCTTTGAGTTGAGTTTCGAGTTTAGAAATTAGACTACTATAAGTAGATTAACTATGGTCGTCCGGCGACGTTTTGGGTGGACAATATTGTAACCAACATGGGTAGAACTAAGGTAGAACATGAATGAGGCTGGCACAGGAGCGTGGGGTTAGCACAAGAAAAGAGAGGCTTATGCCCAGTGGTGGGTGAATTTGTGCTGAGGATGATAATGAAACATGAAAGAAACAATTCTATAAGTAATTACAGTATAACTATTTTCTTAATGTCTCTTGGGAGTCATCGCATTTTCAAATATAAATGAATGCTGATTTCCATGTCCATCAATTATATTTATCATGTATAAAAATTTGAATTCAGAACTAAATACTCTATTGTTGTTTTGTTTGATTTCCCTGTGAACTATATAGATCTGTAAAACTATTATCATTAAACTATTTCATCCCATTTCTAAAATAAATTACATTAAATTAAAAGAGTATTAACAACTCTATATACTTCCAAGTCGATTGAGAGCGTCCAGTCTGCCCCAAGTGCAAAGGGCAACTGATATAAATCCGACGAGTTGATGACTCACGAAAAACGAAGTTTGCCGAGGGACAGTAAGAAAAAGTTGTACTGTACACTTAATACATAATAATGGCTCACCTTTATAACACTATCTCCTAAATGTGGGTGCAATATCTGCCCTTTTATTTTACCTGCCAGTTTATTTTCCTTATTAGGGCCACTCAATATACTGTTGAACAGTTTCTTAGCAGACTTTTCAGAGAATCCCTCAACATATTCCATGTCTGATAGTGTTTTTATTTGGCCATTACTACTCTTCCACTGAGAAAACTTTTTGAGATTTGTTTTACTCACTTCATAACTGCAACAAATTATTTTTAGAATAGAATAGAATTTCTACAGTTATATCTGTAATTTTTAGAAATTTTACATAGGGTGGGTGAAACAATGGGCAGTCTTATCGCTACAAGCGATCTTTTACAGACAACCTTTTTTAAAGGATGATGTAAACATATATTTGTTTTTTTGTTATTTGTAAAGTTAAATACTAATAACACCAAGCCACAGCCATTGCCGTACAAAAAACAGAAGCTGTCAAACAATGTTGTAAGCATGGATGTGTGTGGTTGACTGTACTAAGTCTTAACTAGTTAACAGGCCTTTATTTCTGGAAGGGACCCTGAATAAGAACAGAAGTTAAAGAATTTAGTGGTATATAAACCATAACTTACAATATTCTTACCTAGAAAGAGTACTAACGTCGGCATTGTTGATAACCTGTAATATTTTCTCCCTCTCTGTATCATTGTATTTACTGTCCAAACCTTCGCTAAAATAACATTTTGTAACGATGGACACTCGACAGCTCAAACATAGCGCACTCTGAAATGATTATAAACTTAGAATCTCGCAAGAATTTTAAATTTACGAAAGTAATTGGAGATGCAACTAACCCTTGAGGATGGATTTACAAAGTTAAGCAACATTTTTAACTTAACGAAATCAATATAACATATAAATTGTGCAATAACAAAATTATTTTTAATAGAAGATAGCTTAAATTATCGTTCATTTAAACATATATACAAATAAATTCAATTGTTTACAATTTGCATAACCTATTCAGAAATGACAGAAGTTCACTCTTCACTGTTCAGTTCAGTTGTTCACAGAATATAAGTAAATGAACATAAATAATATACGACATTGACAATTTGACAACCACCTGTCTGTCAAGTCATTTTCTATAAAACATTTGGTAAAGGGTTTTAATCTGTAATCATTTTTACTATCCATTTACTCTATATAGTAAATAATTTTATAGTAAATCAAAAAGTATTACCGCCATCTATCGTCACTGTTATAACTCAAATACCTACTGGGACGAATCTAGGCTCGAATCGTATTCCAAAAGGTATGGTATACCATTGTGATGTTGCTAAAAGTTCCAAAATCATGCCTTTACGTTTTTATTATCATAGTCATTCATCATCATCAACCTTATTTAGTGCGATAGTGGTACGTTAATCTAAATTATTTTTACGCCGGATAATAGGTGAAACAGTGTATATACGTAACGTATAACAACGCCATCTGTTACTTATATTATGAGCTTCCTATGCTATGGTAATCCGTCAGATTCATGGTGGGCTCATGCAATGCTCCCTAAATCTTGATAATAATACAATAGATGTCCCTAGTAGACATACCTAATTAGTTCGATTTCGAATTAAAAAGTTGAAGAGCATCCACGAACAGTGATGATGATTCAGTATGTAACACATTTGTCGATAATATTAAAAACTTAAAATAAAATTAGAATTAGTGCAAGATTAATTCGGAATTTCGGATGATCGTGATAGATGTCCCGGATGTACTTCACCATCAGCCACTGACAAGTTGTAGGTAATAAAACGAAGACAAAACTTGCTGCTTCGTTAGCATTTTTGACTCTGCAATCTGTCTTGGTTTTTTATTTGGTCTGGGCCGACAATATATACCGACTAACTAGTACTTATCTATCTCGATAGTATTTTTAGCTAAAAAGTCCTTTCTTGTAGGTACTTATAGGTACTTATTTTCTAAAATTCAATTGACAGTTCATTCAAATACTTTCGAATAAGGAAAACAAACAAAACACAAACAAAATTTTGAAAATAAAATAAAATTGGTTGTCAATGTCAAAACGGCTTCGTATTTTTTCACAAAACGCGTGCATCGCCAGAGACGTTTTTTTAGAGTAAACGATTAGTGCTAACTTGTCGGTGAAGGAGTATGGACATGGAAGAAGTAAAACATAATATAGAATAGAAGTAAGCCTAGTATTTTATTGATAAACGTAAACGCTATGAAAAGTATACTTCGCACGCGTTTGAACAAAGCAGAATGACGTTGTGCTCTCGCTCTAACTCACGAAACGATGGATAACAAAATGGCTACGGCCTGTCGCCGTCCGCCCGCGCGACGGCGCAATGCACTAACCAAATTAATGTCCATTTGACTATCTTCTTTCCTTCGAGAGAGTTCGTTGACGGTTGGCGTACTCATTCTGTTTTAACTTTTTTCTGAAGAAGATTGGTAAGTTCGAATTTGTCTTTGTTCTATATAATTTTATGGTCCTATTTACCTATATTTTTTAGTTTTTTTTTATCTCCTAATACATAATTTATCGGGCAGCAGAGAAGACGAACTTCTGACAGAGGGGGGGGGGGGGGGGGGCATGATCAACCGTAGATGGCAGCTTTTTTTTTTAAGACGCTGGGTAGGTAAAAAAAATCTAATTTTGAAGGACAAGTAGCTAGGTCGCTTGTCCTTGATTTAGTTTTTTTTTTGCATATTATGCGGCGATCTTCTTTTTTTTATGACCAAATGTTACATGCCGATGCGGTCTATCTGTTTATGTGACTGACTCCTACAACTTACAAGCATAATCTACTAGCTGTATAATTATATCAGCAGCTATTGAAGGCGATGTGGCAAACTGGCAACGTCGCAATTGTTCAACCAACCAGCCAACGTTGATATTTGGTATGCGCCACGAAATGGACGCTTCGCTACATCTGATAATTTTATAGATACCTCAGTTTATTTAAAAGTAATTTTAATGTTGGTTAGGTACCTAGCTGTTGTTAAGCTAAAGTGTCAATCAACTTTATTTTCTTCAAACAGCTTAAAATCTGGTCCTACGTCCTAGTTCATGACATTGAGTGTGCAAAATTGATACGCTGGCTGGCTGGCAATGCCGATTCCATGCCGTCACGAACTTGTTTGTGCAGCGTTGCCAAACCGCTGCGCTGCCATTCTGCTAACGTTACCTACCTATCTAGGTACATATATAACTCTTCTGCCAGTTGTGATAGGTAGTTATGATAGGCACAGCTTGTCCATGCTGTTCTATTGATTGGTAGATCTTTTGGCTATTCTTTTCAGTAAAAAAGCTGATTGATTGAATTTGATAATTCTACGTAGATATGTACCTCCACACTTGATAAATTCTCAAAAAGTACAATTTTTCTTTCTCCATTAAGAATTTTTGTCCTCTTCTGCTGGTAATGATAAGCATCTTACTATATGGCATTCTGAAATATTTCTGAACCCAGAGCATTTGTTCCGAAATTTGAGAATGTCAAATCACTAAATTTATGTTCAGCCATCTTGTCTGCCGCCAAGCACATTGTATTGTGTCTGACGTAACTCCTCCTGCCTCGCTTACTCCTACGTTATTGTGTATGTTCAGCATCACTCTATCTTTGTTTGCGCCATTCTTTCTAGTGTAGGTACTGTTATGTACCTAAGTACCTACTGCTTTTTGTTTTACCTACTTATTGTACCTATCTATCTAATTAGGCTATGTATTCACTAAATTTGTAGCGTTGTCCATGGCATTCAAATGAGTAAAAATAAAAAGTACTTAATCAAGCAGTTCTTTACCTAATGAGTCAAAATATTAAATCTTTTTTTTTTTTATTCCAGCGCTATTCGGTCTTTCTTAATTTTAAATTTCTATAACATCGATAACTTTTGTTAGTCTGTCTGCGGCGCGGTCCATTGACGGCTCAATCCATACAGTTGTATTACGCACGCAAACAAAAAATACAGTGTATGCCGCGATAATATTTTCGTACCTTGTACGTCATCGCGTTAACGGGGTTCAATGTGTTCGCAAGCAAGGAGATAGGTCAGAATAATTTATTATCGATCAAAATTCTATTTGACTTTTAGTTTACCTATTTATCTATTTTATTACAACTTAATTAGATCAATAATTAAGTGAGCAAAGATAGGTGCATAAAGGAAGACAAAAATGCTTGAACCATAGCCAAGGGAATGACAAAGTCCCCGGGACACCTGCTTGTCAATGCAGTCTTGTAACACTGACAGGCAGGTGATGCCAAAAGTTTACCATGATTTTGAGTCATGGTTCCAATCGAAATAAAGTTCTCGCGAATGTGGTCTGAACAATTAGTGCCTAAAAATAATCGTATTGTTCATAAAATCATCCTATTAAAAAATAGAGTGATTGTCATCTCCTCCTCCTTGGTCCTAGAACTCCCTAGAGTCCTAGTCTTGAATTCCTGAATCCTGAGATTCTGTGATTGTCCGTAGAATCCGAAGCTGAATATTAACGCGGTGATTGAATTAGGTACCTAGGTACTTAAATATGCATTTTCAGACTGACGAATTCCAAAATTTGTATTCGGACGACCGACCTGCTGATAGAAGCATAGACGGCTGGTTAGCTGGGACAAAAATTTAGGTTCTTCATACTTACAAAGCATAAAACATTCTATTTTTTCTAATGACGTATAAAACTGACGTATAGGGCCAGTCGGGAATGTTCGGCTTCGATCGTGTGATCTCGGCAACGAGTCAAACGACCCACTCGACTCCGACAGAGGTGTAAGAACGGCAACGTCGCCCATTCTCGAACAGTTCTTAACCGATATTGAACTATTTTTGTGATTTTTCTGCCGTTTTACTTCTTAGTTTGAAATGTACGAGTGGGTGCTAAAACTATTTAGATTTGAGATTTAACTACTTTCTAGTGTTATTGTTTTATCGAAATCTCGGCCAAGAATAATCAAAAAGGATCAAAGATCGACCTAGACAGAACCCGCACCAAACGCCACGCGGCGACACACGGTGTCTCATTGACATTGACACTTATTTTGGTCTTGGAGTTTTTATAAATCAAACTAAATATTAATATTTGCAATTCAAAACCGTAATGTAGGTAATGAATTGTACACTTTATATTTTGAGCATAATAAAAAAAAACAATGGTATGCTAAGCACATATTGCTTAATTGCGCTAGACATACGAGCTGCTAACATCACCCTAGAAACAGAAGTAGAACGCAAGAGAACGAGAGCCCGATAACGTAACGTGACCTCGCTGCGTGTTATTGTACAGAGTAATGAACAAAGCCAGGAGCAACGCTCACGACTTATCGCTAACAGCTTGCTTTCCCTTTCCCTCATTCGGAACGATAATACCGCTATCTCGCTCTCGTGCCTCCACCCGTGTTTTGCCATCGCAATACTCGATTCTCTACGGACCTACTACTCTGTGCATTTAGTTCGTGTTTCGTGTGACGCTCTCTGTCGACTATACTCGCCACAATGCGGCCGCCATTTTCTTCTCTCTCTATCTGCTGTCAGTGTCGCTTCGGACGCGGAACCGGACACCCGTATATTTTCGTACTTTGTATTCTTCTCGTCAATTCTTCTACTTCTGTTATCTCTTGCGCAGTCATTTAGGTGAGTGATTGTAAACATTTGGGCACAATTTTATTATGACTGATAATGCGAAAATCGATTGATTCTTCGATTATGTAGCGCTATTTGTTTTCTTTTACTTTTTAGTTGTATCACACTTATTTAAAACTATACGGTATTTTAATTAAGTTATATTGTTGTAGTTAAGTTTTTTTTTTTGTATTTTGTTGTTACAAGTACAAAAAAACAGTAATTATTATTTTGCAGTGTTTGAATGATGGTACTTACTGATTTAATTTAATTACGTTTTTATACTTTTTATTATTGGTTATTTTTGTTGTCATAAAACGTTTCTGCTCGTTTTACCTGTCAAACGTAACCAAGCGATTATGGGTTTAATGCGGAAGGCGTAAGACTTATAATCGCATACACTGAAATACATGTTTATTGCATAATTTAACACATTTGTTATTTCTTCTAATTTTTATTATATACTTGACTGATTGATCAGTAGATTGTAGGCGTTATTGTATTCATGTGTGTGAATGCAATAGTTCGGAATCAGATTTTGCAGTTGTTGCGCACATTTTGTTACAAAAGTATTGTAAAAAGAAGAGCCGGCAAATAATTTTTTTTTCCTTCTTTTTTCACTAGTCTATTTGTGGAAAATATGAAAAATAAAAATGCTGTCTTCTTCTCGCCGATACTTCGTTAGATGGCGGCGTACCGTCATTTAGGAACATAATTTTAATTAAGTAGGTTCAATAGTTCTTCTTTTCAAACAATATTTTTGAGGTTGGTCTACTTTTCGTACTTTGCCTGACGCTGACTCCCGTTCAATAGCCTCCCGTACTTACTGCTTTTCACATTCACCTTGTTCCGTTTATTTACGTCTGTCCTCGAGGAATATCTCTCTCTCTCTGTCTTGCTAGCGTTACGCGCACTATCAGCGAATGCAATAGCAGTATGTCATGTGTTTTGTCTTTGAAACGCTTGCCGATCAGCGGTGCAGCTCAACACCAAGCGAGCGGGGAATTTATTCCGGTATTTCACACGACAGAACGGATAGCGGCAGCCATCTTGTTTTGATGATTGAAAACATTGCGCTGTATTTTTGATTTTTGCGTGTATTGGGGCTCTTTTTTAACGTTTACAACTATTATTTTTTATATCAATATTATTCTAAATATAGCTGTAGTGTAGGTGTCTCATCTGCCATTTTTTAAATAAGTAGATAAACTAGTAGTACTGTCCCACAAGCCCCGCTGACGGCGGCGCTGTCGGCGAACAAAAAATGACGCCACTTGTCACTTGTTATAGTGATTTCGTTAGTTCTAATTGAAGCCAACCCGCCGAAATCGGTGGCTAGTGGCTAGTCTATGTTGGTACCTACTTAAATGAAATATGCCAGCTCATTATTTTAGCAGATCCTACGCCTACCTTTACTAATCATGGTATTACCTATTAGAATGATGAAAAATGGCAAAGTAATGATTAGCGGACTAGTATCAGAATAGCACAACTTCATCTCCAAAAAGTGGTTGATCTAACTATTGACTTTTGAATCAATTGAGCCTCACCCTGTAGGCATGGCGGGCTGATACCAAAGGGGGTGCGCGCAACCCTCCCGGTTCCCCAAGTTATGGTAGTGAATGGAACCGTGGGGTTTTAGTCCGACGTAACCCTTCGTGCTCCCCCAGGTGGAGGGAATCCATGAGTATTACCCCACAGATTTTTTTACTACGGAACCCTAAGAAAGGTGTAGATAAAATAAATACAAAAAGTGTTTTTTTGTGTTAGGCCTATTTTATTCAGCTATTTTATTAGCTTTATTCATTTACTAACTGATGCCCGCGACTTCGCCCGCGTGTATGTCGGTTATTATGGTATACTAAAACCTTACTCGAGAACCACTCTATCCATTGGTGAAAACAGCATGGAAATCGGTGCAGTAGTTTTTGAGCTTATCGCGTACAGGACGCCAGACAGACACGGCGGAGGACTTTGTTTTTTATTATGTAAGGATTTAATTATAATTTTTGCATGCTAGTTTTAGCGAATTGTTTTAGAAACTGTTAAAAACCCTACTAAAATTCTTGCAAATACATTTCATTTCATTTCATTAATTCTCAGTGGAAGTCTTAAAAAAAACATGGGACCGTCTTCCCATTCCCATAGTTGCGTCCTAAAAGTTTCGTTGTGTCATCTTCTAGCATTTTTGAACGTGATTGGTTGGTGGGTCTCGAAGTTTAATTCTCTTTCGTTCGTTTCGTTAGTCTTCTACTTTTAAAACATTTTGTTTTATTTTTGCCCGTTTGTAATCGTTTTATTTTATTGTTTTATAATACAATTTTTTTTTTTTTTATTCTTACATCTTAAAAAAAAAAAAGTTTTTTAGTTTTATTTGAGATTTTGGTCATGCAGTTTTTGCCTACTATTCAATTATAATCGGGCAGACATTTTAGCGGTAGGAAAATAAGAATTACCTACTATCTAAGTAAAATAAAAACAATTTGATGATTTTTTGGGGTCAACGACCGCTGGTAGTGTTGTTACTTGAAGTATGAACTGAGAAATAAGTTATTTTTTGTTTTATGGTGTTTAGCTACCGATACCCACCACGTCTGTGAAGTTTACACAAAAAAACTGTTTTTTTTTTAAACTAATTTTTGAACTACACTGCGGTTGATGACCCCAAAAAATCTTCAAATTGAAAAATGCTTTATCATGTTTAGATATCGATACCCATCACGTCTGCGGTGTTTCGCTAGATAATTTAATTTGACCCTGTATATATTTTTTTTAATGTTAATCTACATCAGTAAGTTTTTTTATCATTTTGTATTAAAACTCCGTACACGCTAGGCTAACCCAAGGTCCCACATTTTAACCAATTTCTTATTAATTTTTTCGATTTTCTGTCATAGGCAAGCACATATCAAAATGATTATGAATGATCGATAGGTCACTAATAAAAATGCATGTAGTGGAGTGGATAAGAGAATGTTGAGATAAATGTGTGGGGAGAGTGCAAGTAAAGATATTAGTAAAACAAGAGCGGCAAAATTAAAATGGTCACTAGTGACGGGGATGAAACGCATGTGTCTAAGAAAGGGATGAATGTAAATGTTGATGGATGGAGGGAAAGAGGGAGATCAAAGAAAAGAAAGAAGATGGATGGTTGTGTGAGGAAAAGGGAATTGTACGCATGAATGATAACGTGACGGCTGACAGCCAGAAATAAAGAAAAAAACATTTTGCACCCAAGTTGCATGGGATAAGGGCTAGGACTCTGTATTTTTTGAAGTAGGTATATCAAAATGTTTAAAGCATATAGGGTAACCTTTTTACGGTTAACTTAACCTTAATCCAACGATGATTAATGGGTGAAATGGTGACCAACTTTTTCAGGAAAAGTAAATGTTGACTTTCAAAGAAACCAATCGGCATATCATGTTTATTTTTAGATTATCTAAACAGGTTATTAATAAGTGTAGACATGTTTTCAGATTTCAACCTTGATTTACTTACGAGTAACGACTAAGTTACCGAAGTTTGAAGTAAGTTCTAGCATGCGATTGTGGGTCCCGTAGGTGGCAAACTGATTTATATTATTTTTTTATTATACGGTTTTGGCCGCAGCAGCATCTCTAGATGCAAATATTGTCTGGATTATTAATGGAGGTTTTACTACACCAGGTGTAAGTGAAACTGCTGACATAACATTTCTTCCCTTCAGATCTTGTGTAATATTACGAACATTCACAGAACATAGAGGAGGGAACATTAGACACTTGTATGGGATTTAGATCCAACATTGGAAATAGGATTAGTGCTCTCTTTCACATCGCATGATGCTTTACTTGGATTTCTTAATACGTAGCTCTTTTACTCTTTCATGGGGTCTATTGTTTTATCAACTATTAGTTTCTGCTCTATTGCTGTCGTTAATGCTGGTTTTTATTCCGTTCAATCCAAATGGGGACATAATATTTCGGTGTGGTGCCACCTTTGGAACTTATTGGGAATAAGTATTATATAAGAATTTCTTATAAATTCTGGTGGAAATTCTCTTTTATTTTTCGTCATCGGAAGTGTTCCAATGTAGCGAGAAAGATCGATGGACTTGTTTTTGTGTTTCATGGAACTAATTGGCAAAGGAATCTATGTCGCCACTCCATCTCAGCTCATTCTCCACGATTAAGGGCGTCATAGTCAATTTATTGTATTCCTTTGGCCTTTAAAGAATTGGGAAATCGGTCTTCCTGGATTTTGCATATTTGAATGTAATATGCATGCATTAGGGCAGATACTTGTCACTATTGCTGTACTGTAGGGCGTAGCTATTTTTGCGCACTGCGTGCTACTTGGTGAATTTGTAGCAGTACTTTCTCCTCCATTGACTGTTCTATTTATATCGTTTTCGTTATACGTATACAAAAAAAATCTCCTTTCACTTATCCAGGATTGATTTTTGGTATACTAGACGCCATTGATCACGCGGCCGAGTTCCGCGCATGCGGTGTCGTGATAAGTGCAGACCCACTGGAAAGAGCAAAGAGCTGTCTACTTTTAGCCAAACTGGTTGAGTACTTGACAGGTTTTATCACGGAAAGAGGGTCTTTGCTCGGAATGCTTTTATTTTCATCTGCGTCTCATAGATGGCGTTAATAATACCGAAAGTAACATCTTGATTCGAGTTGGTTTATAACATTTATTTTAGTTTGATAGATAATAATTACATTACATTAATATTACATTAATTTGACATAGATTATGACATCACTAAAAGCTTAATAAAAATAAATTTAGTACTTAGTTCTTTTTTATTTCTGTTTCAGGTGTGGCGTCTCCATCTTTGAAGATAAGGAAATGATAAACAATGCAATTAATTCTCGATTCTGAGCCTACTTTAGTTATAAATAGAGACATGTCCGCGAATGAAGGCATTCATACGGAGAAAGTTGGTAATGGTGATATTGAACAACTTAATGAAAAAAATTGCAACGGGAATAAAGAAAACATTAACGGAGACGTTAACGTTATTACTAATGATGAAAAAAATAAACAGGCTATAAATGCAGAAATTGAAACTCTACCTAACTTGTCAAATGATGGATCGGAAAATACTGAAGACGAGTTGAGTATCAGGGTTGCAATTAAAGAAGTAACATGTGAAGTTAACATTCCGGAAACGAATGGTACACAAAAAGAAGAAACTCCGCGTAATGGCACAGACGAAGAAATTCAAAGCACAAGCTCTATAAAAAAGGAATTGGAAGAGAACGCTGAAGAAACAGTTCAAGAAGCTATTGTGGAAGATGAAGAAGACATAATTAGGCTTAAATATGAAAACGTCGACCACATTCCAGATACTGCGGAAAATGAATTGGAAAAAGTAATACCGGATAACGATGAAACAAAAATTAAAGAAGAGTTGCCTGTTACTAAAGGCGATGTAGAGGTTATAGAAGAACTTGATGTAGTAAAAGAAGAACCGGTACCTGATGTAGAATTAGAAGAACCAGCAAGTACTATTGAAAAAGTCGACAAACATTTAGAGTTTTCTGAAAATGAAGACAAACCTTTAGAGTCTTCTGATAATAAAGACAAACATTTAGATGAGAGCAAGGATGAGATTGAAGTGCCCGTTTGTGATTCTGCGGAAGAAATATCAACCAATGATACTGGTGATTCGCCACCCATCGAGTTGAAAGATGACATGGATGTGGAAGAAATTGAAGAAACAACGAAGAGCAAAGAACAGGATTCTAGTTCACAACCAAAAGAAAAGCCCTCTGCTCCTGTTAGTAGTATTATAGATAAACCTATTTTATGTAAGCTATCTAATACACTAGACATATTGTCCGATGACGACGAAGAGCCTCTGAAAGAGGAATCCCCTAAATCAGTAGATTTAAATGAGAAGCAATGCATTAATATAGAAGATGATGATGATATCATGCTTATTGATGAGGATACAACTAAGACTGAAACACCCCAACCTGTAGTTACTAGTAATAAAGAAGTTACTCCGATCAACACAGAAGATAAAACTGATTCGGAAACTGGAGAAAAAACAGTTGAAGATACGATCGACTTATTTACCAAGACTGATGAGAAAGGTTAGTAACACTTATCTTTTATGAAAAGACCAGTCAATATAAAAAAAATATTAACTGTATATTGATAGCTGAGTACAATTTGGGTGCAATTTATTAATCAATCATTAAATACGACCATTACATACAAGCAGTCTTCTTTTGCCTAGCCTGGTTCCATGTTACTGGGAAACGCCTGTCACCTAATAATTCACTCCCATAAGCAATCAGCATAAATAAGAATAATAACAACATTTTATGTTTCTTTTCCAGATTCGACGATTCCAGAAGAAATAAAAGATAACAGTTTGCAAATAAATGTTAGTGAAAAAGAAGAAGTCAAACAAACCGAACATTTGCCATCAGAACAGCCATTACTTCCAGACAATTTCCTAAAATCTGCCAAAAAGAATCTGTCTGATATGACGCGGGAAGATTTGGAGGAATTCTGTATACTCAAAATAGTAGAGAGTATTGTCGACAGAAGCAATTTAAGTGAAATTAAAAATAAATTGAAAACAGTGGCCCAGGGTATCGATGAATACAGGAAAAAAGCCATGATGCTCACCAAACAGAATCGAGATCTTCAAGTCGTTTTGAAGTCCATACAGGAGGAACAGAAAAAGATGTCACCAGGAACACCTATCACACCCCTAAAGATAACCCGCTCTGTTGGCATGCAAGTTTTCATGGAAAAATCAGGTGCAAGAAGAAAAAACCTTGCACAGCTACAAAACTCCACTAACACTAGACAATGTACTAAGAGTTCACCAGGTACAAACCTTCGGCCACAGAAACCACCTGCTGCCACCCAGCCCATACCAGTTCCTAGACTTGTGCCTGCTAGTCCCGCCATGAAATCTCCAAGTACGATACCTTTGGTGAATCAAATAACTCCAGTCAAAAATGCCACTCCCATGCCAAATGGAATCAAAAACCCTTCACCTTCTCAGAAAGTGGCTGAGAAAAGGCAGCATAATAGAATCATGTCTGTGACAGTAGATCTGACTGACGACGAACCACCAGCTAAAGTTAACAATCGGACATCCCCCGCACCTCCAGTTAGAGTAGTTCCCTCTCAAACCCTGATGGCAAACCCAAGACAAGCGTTCCCAGCAGCAGTTAGCAGTCCAAGAAAAGTTTACATTCCTATAAGTGGTCCACAGAATCAAAATATAAGGCCTGGACAGACTATCATGTTAAAGTCAGTTCCTACACCAGGTAAGTCAACATCTTGCAACAATGACTAGACATTATTTTTATTTTTTTATATTTTGTTTAATGTCTTGTATATTTGCGTTTCAGGTTTAAGACCAAGGGGTGCTAGTCCTCAAGTGACAAGACTGCCTGGCGGGTCAGTCAGAGCGAACAGGGTCCAAACTGGAAGACATCCAGCTCCTTTGCCCGACGCCATGAAGCAGTACCAGCCCCCAAATTGGAAAGCGCTACCACCAGCGCCAGATCTCAAACTATCGAAAGTAGAAAACGGAATAGTAATTTCTTGGAAAATTGAAGGTTATCAAGAGGACAGTTACGAAGAAATAGCGAGTTATCAGTTGTATGCGTACCAAGAAACGTCATCTCCACCCAGTACATCGTTATGGAAGAAGATCGGAGATGTTAAAGCACTACCATTACCTATGGCATGCACCTTGACGCAATTCATGGCTGGGTTCAAGTACTTCTTTGCTGTTCGAGCAGTGGATATCAGATCCCGGCTTGGCCCGTTCAGTCTACCTGGTAGCATACTCCTGCTGAATAAATTGTAAGACTGATGATGTGAAGCAACTATATCTACGATGTGCAAGTGTAATTAATTTGTCTTGTTGTTTTAATTCTTTATTTATTACGCATATGTTTCAGTCATTCGTTAAAACATTTAGGCGGTTTTTTCTTTTTTATTTCATCTACTTTTGTCACTTGTGAATCTAGATAAAAATAATAATTACTTTTTAATTTTGTCGACAAATTAAGTTCCCGTGATTTTTTAATTAAGTATATTTAATATCTCTGTTGAATTTAGTTTTAATAATTGTACTGTTTTCTTATGAAAAGTCTCGCTGTTGACTGATATTGATCTTGTGAACAATTCAAAAAGTAGTGTAATGTAGGTAGTTAGCATTAATACGGAATAGTTTATATTTGTATAATATAGATATTATAATAATAACTATTGTAAAGTTGTATTTAAACTAAAACTACAAGCATGTTTAGGTGAAAATTTTAAATTGTAAAATTCTTTTCTACTTCATTTTGTCTGCGTAAACGCGTAGGCTGTGGACGGATTCCTACTTGTGATTACAGATTTAAAATCTACATGTATATTTTTATTTTTACAATTTCGTTAGTTATTTGAATTCGGTTTCAACGGGGAAACTAACAAAATTATTGACTACAAAATTGGACACGTTTAGACTTATCTACGCGACAGCAGATGAGCAAGCCAGTTCCTCTGTGGTTGAGGATTCCGGGTGAAGCTCACTTCCACCTTCGGCCTGATCATCACATAACAGGTATTTAGGTGAGATGCAGGACAAAAGCTTCGCCGGTGTGGATAAAAAAAAACTAATTTAGGAAAACAACTAATATCAAGGCCGCTGCCATGCCATCGCGATGAAGAATCACGAAAAAATGCCGGTGATTCCTAAAATGAGTTTTTTTTTTTACCAGACCTGCAACTGTAGAAACTACAAAAATCTCAATTTATCAAAAGCTATCATGCTGGCCATACATGTCTATCAACTGGCCAAGTTGGCCATTTTTAGCCCATAGATGTAAAATAATATTTATTATCTGTGAATCTCCGTTATCGAGTGACGTCATAAGACGTTAACAGGGATGAGTGATACTCGAAAATATACCAATTTAGTATATTTGGCTGTGGGTTTCAAAGTTCATAAATACATTATAATATTATTTGATTATCAATGAGGAGCGTTAAGAATAAACATGAGCACTTATATAAGAAAAAAAAATTAGCTGTTCCTTACATTTAGATTTGCATAATAAAATAAATAATAAAAATAAAAAAGCCTTTATTATTCCTTAATTACAAAAAAAAATAAAGTGGTTAGTAAAGTACTTTATATTATTAAGTCGTAATATGTTTATCAACATGTGAAACAGGTTGAATAAAGATGCAGAAACCGGAGTCCTACATTACTGTTAGTTTTTCTTTATTTCATATTCAAATTGTTTCCTTATTTTGTCTATTTAAACTTTCTATTGCAACAACAAAAAATATATATATTTTCACGTTTAACAACACATGAAAATAGAAGATTTTTTATTCCTATGATATTATCCCTACAACCGTCACTTGTCAAGTAACTGACAGCTGAAAGATTTTTCGTTTTGTTCGGTTGGCAATAATATTGTTCCAGTTTTCGATAGGTTCGCGTAGCGGTGGTTCGCTTGTTGGCTAATCGCAAAATTTTAAGGTATTCCAAAAGAAAAAGACGCAAAACATTCTAGATCATACATATTTTTGTAGTGAATCAAAGTAGTTTCATGTGAATTCATAGAATGTTTAGTAAAACTAGTGTTTTATTCTGGTATACTTGAGATTGTTTGACGTAGGTAGTTGACATATCGTTTCGCAAGTAGTCTCACGGAGGTGCTTTATTTGTGTACAATCTTTCTGTGGAAGATTAGCGCACAGATTTTAGTGATTTGTGAAAAGTGTGGTTTGTGTTATAGTCAAAGGATCAAGATTCCTTTATTGTGATCAGTAAAAAGTGCGTGATGTGAACGCAGTGGGTGAAGTTAATAAACTTGGCTGTCCTTGTTTAGTGAGGTATTGGTGTTTGTTTGCGTCCCTGCGCCGTGAGAGCCATGCTGGCTCGTTCGTGCCGCTGCGACGTTGGTGCACGACCGGTATGGATACTAGTTTTTTTGTGTTTTTCAAGTAATCTTGTTTTTTTTACCCTTCGCTTTAGAGTTGGCATTACGGACGCTTTCCATAACTCGATGCGCTATCACGGTACATAAATTACGACTGCATCTTTATTCAGTCATTTTATCACTTTACAAGTTTACCATCTCAACAAACATGAATAGTTAATTATTTACCTCATTATAATCATGATTTAGCAAGACTTTAAAACTTGATTTAGTATTCTTAGCAACCAACATTATCATAGATGTTTACTAAAATCAAATACTAAGCTGTCAACTGTACTCAGAATAATTGCTAAAATTATGACGTAAAAACATTATTTACAGTATTTACTGTCTTCTGTAAAGGTGTCCTTTACTATTTCACGTTTTAGTAAGTAAATGAGTTTATTTCTTACTTGTAGCAGATAAATGAGCTTGTCCATTTGTAGCAGATAAATAAATATAATATGTATTCTTGGTTTAACATACCTAAAAAAATACCGACAGTAGTTGTAGGTCTTATTGCTAAAATCAATTTCTTACCGACAATCATTGGATTGAGTAATATGGTAAGTATTTATTATTGACTAGCTGACCCGACAGAGGTCCTGTCCAAAAGTTCATACAAAGATTCCATTGAAAAACGGGCGTTACGTTTTTCCTGAGTTTGAAAATTGTTCGAGGTAACTTTTCCAAGTTCTTTCCCTAAAAACCTTGCGTGGACTATTACAAACATTTTAAAACAAAAAATTGCCAAATTTGTACAAACATTCTCAAGTGATGCTTTACCAACTCACAGCATTTCATTTTGATTTATATACTGAGATATTAATTGTTTTGTCTCAATTAAGCATTGTTCATCCCATCCATTAATTCGCATTGTGCCCGCATGCCACGGCACAATGCATGGAATGGCCCACTGCCTCTCACAGAGAGGAGGCCTGTCTCAGTAGTGGGAAGATTATAGGCTAATTATGTATGCATTGTTATTTTAAAAAAGGTCTCAGGTCGTGTTTGAAAGTCGAACCAAAAAGTGTTATCAATTTCTTGTCCTGTGACAAGTGGGCAGTAATTTATACTGTAGATTGAAGATAGATACGCATTATTCAATCAAACAGCTCAGCCTGTCGCAGTCCACTGCTGGACATCAATCTCCTCTCTGTGAGAGGGAGGGACAGAGTCGTAATCCACATCTAGCAGGCTGTGCCACAACACCCTGTCCACGTTCCGGTCCAGTCTGTCCAAGTCATCTTTTAAAGGTTGTTGGCCCATCTAGCTGAGAATTCTTGGTTCCACACTACACATTACTGAAGAGAAAAAAATAATCAGGAAACAACATAACATATGTATGCTGGTTTTTGACATTTTATAGTGAAAACAGTAGTCTAATCTGTCTTAAAATTATTCAAGAGCCTGATGTAATGTCATCAAAAGTGCTGATTCTCAGCTTATTGAACTATACAACTTTTTATTTTGAACAGAACTAAATCACAAGGAAAGTATGAAAGTCAGAACTAATGAAACTTTTCTAATATCTATAGGTATGTTTACAATTGATTCTTATCAAGTACTGATTGTGTTGTTGATAACATTATTCCACACAGCGGATCAGATAAATTGATGGTGTTATATTTTTTTTTTTCAACTTGCTTGCATGTTGACACTTAAACGAGGCAAAGGAGTATGTCAGGATCGTAGCAGGTGGCATTCTATTGTTTCTGCCTACCCTCATGTGAAGAAGGCGTGAGTTTATGTATACGTATGTATGGTATGTAAGACTAAAATTTTATTACAAACCACAATCCAAACTCATACTAAGGTTACAGTAAAAAACTAATTATTTAATTTTATTTCAACATAAAAAAACATATCAGTTGTTTACTCATTTTTAATCGTAATTAATTAGGTAAGTCTTACAAAAAGTAAGGATAACCTTCGTTAAACATCGTATCTTTGTGCAGGTACAGCAAATAAAGTAAATACTTCTTTAATATCAACAAATCCAACCATCTATGTACAGTCAGCAGCACATCAATGGTAAAAAATTACATACCCACTTGTACTACGAAAGCCGCCTTTACACCTATCAGTAAGGGCGACTTTCGTAGTGTAAGTGTTACCAATCATGTGAATTGACTGTACCTACTTCTTCCTAACTTTTGAAACTCAATAACAAAATGTATATGGATAATACCTAAAACATTACTTACTACATTATCTTTAAAATATGCTGATTTTAAGTGTTTTTACAAAAAAAATGTTTACAATTTGAGTTCTTTAAGCAAAAAAGATTTTGTTCTACTCAACAGCAAGACATGAAAAAATAATAACATCATGATAAGGCAAAACTGAATGACTTTGATTTTAATAAAGTTGAATGCACTTCAGAACAAATAATATTCAAATAGAACTGACGGAATGGCTGAAATGTTTAATTTATTATGCAAAATGTGATGAGTGTGATGACATGTTATTATTATTGTAAATAATTCAAAACACTCTTTAGCTTGTATATTATATTTATATTGCTTTATAGAAACTGATTGAAGTTTTAGGGTAAATAATTGAAATGAAAGTCTGAAAGAAATACCTAAAATATTGATAACATAAAATTCTGCAAAGTAATTAATAATTATGTGTAATCAAGGCACCAAACAACAGCAGCAGAGAGTAGTTTCCATAGTAATTTAATAACAGTTATAATTGCCCAAGTTAAAAAGTTATAAACAGTTCCTGAATTTAGTCTAATCAGTACAATAATTATAATAATAACTGACTGACAAAATTGACGTGAAAAATTAAGTCAAGTGCGTACTCGCAACCGGCATGCGTGTATGACCAAATGTATGTAATGTAAACGAAGCAAAAGGAGTATGTAAGGATAAGGATCGTAGCGGGTGACGTTCTGTGGTTTGCCTACCCAAAGTACCCCATGGGAAGAAAGCGCGCGTTTATGATAAAAAATTCGCTCGCGCCGATTGTTTTTAACCCCCGACGAAAAATTATAAGTTTAACGTGTGTATCTGTGTGTCTGTCTGCGCCATCGTAGCTGCCAAACGGCTGAACCAATTTTGAGTTTTTTGGTTTTAAATAAATTGTTGTAGGAGGTATTCAACTGGCGCGATTAGTCGCATGACTAACAATGAATGAGCGCAACCGCGTCCCGCGGGTGATTCGCTTCAATGTGGCCAGAGTTTTAACAGACTGTCAAACTCATATCAAATCATTTGAATGGCTGCTGAGGGTAATTATTTCGGACGCCCAACACACATGAACAGTTTGTTTTTATAATTTTTGTGTTTATGAGCCGTGACAATGACCGATCTTTTCCCTCTTCGAATATAATCAATGTCTTGATAACATTTCTGTATTTATGTCAGTGAATTTACTTAAATATTTGCAATGTCATGTGACTTGTGGGTATTGTACATGAATGTTTTTAAACTCAAGCTATTGTCTCTGGAGTCAGAATCGAATGAATTTGAATCAGTTATTATCATTTAATTTAGTACAATAATACTGTTTGCACCGTGTGTATGCTGTTTGTAAATTGTTTATTGGGAAACTTATTAACGTAGTATGTTCTGTATGAAACTGTAAACAAAGTCAAAGTCAAATATTTTATTTCAATTAGGCACATAAAAGGCACTTTTGAACGTCAATGAAAAACAAAGAAATAGAACTGATTCTAGTTGCTTCCAAAAGGTAGTTTTCGTGTGGAGAAGAATGGGCAAGAAACTCCACCGTTACTCTTTTATAAATGTTTTACAATATTTTGTATACATGAATTATAAAATTGTATGTGAAGACCTACAATAAGATTCCTGTACCACAAAAGGTAAAAAGAACAAATAAATGAGATATGTGATAGATACATGGTGCTCACATATTTACAAACATTGTAAAAGTATACGATATTACAATATTCCTAACATTGTTACAAGTAATACTAATAAGTCAGTGCGTGGGTTTAAGCAATCATAGAGTGTTAAAATCTATGACATACAAATAATAAACAAATGGATCAGAGAACGTAACTGTGGATGCGAATGAGTAGTGCCACTTACAAATCTTGTGCTTTGATTTGAATTTTTTAATTTAGTTTAGTCGGGTTTTAGCTGTTGAACTTATGTTGATTATGATTTCACCTATATGCACCATTTTCCAGCCACATCTGCATCCGCATGAGCTCCGCATTGATTAAAGGCTCCCACAAACAGGCGCAATATCGCGGGCGCGACAAGGGTAGCGCTGCCTGTCGCGCTCGCGATATCGCGCCAGTTTGCACGAGCCTTTATGCGGATGCAGATGTGTAAATAAATACGGAAGCTCCGCAATTGTGGATTCGGATGTGAATATCCGCAACTTCCCTGATTTGTAATTTTGTAGCGGGGTAAACTGCGTAACACACATGAATCAATGGGTTAGCAATATCTTTCGAAACCCTCGGATTGTCGTTGAACTTGTGTTAGGCAATTAGGGTGCAGCCATTGATAAGTATATCAATGGAATGGGTGCAGCTCAATACCGTTCTGTCAACTGCATCCAAAGTTCCAAACTGCAATTTTATAGCCCATTAGCATAATGATGGAACCAGTAGAAATAGGTAGGTATTTAATATATTTTTTTAACTTCTTTGCGAACGTAACAATTTTTGTGTTCACAGTAGTCTTTAAAAATTGATTTACAACTCCACCAAGCTAAGTTTGCACCTCGCTTTTTTGTGTATATTCTAATGTACTTATGTATAATTTATAATGTTAAATATAATAAATGCAAAGTAAAGTCTAACAAACATTTGTTTACTTTTTTAAAGTCATAGCAAATCCTTTTTTGCAGTCCGTACCAAAGCGTCATCGGCAGTGTGACGTAATCGACGCGAGGTGCAAACTTAGCTTGGTAGAGTTGTAACTAAGTGGGTAGCCATACTGATAATTCTCTTGCTGTACCCATTAATCAAACGAAAGATGAGTTAGTGCACTTTTACATTGATGTTAAAAATAAATAATGTAAAACAAATGTGTAGTGAGAATTGTAGTGCTTACCTAAATACTAACATAGTCAATGAATTTACACTTTTGCTAAAATTTCAAAATATAGTATCAAGTTCTGCTTATGATTTAGCAAAATAATCGACCATTTATTTACCCGCAAGGTGGTTTTCACTAAAAGATGATGTTTTTATTTGAAGCTAAACTGCTTGTCGCGCGCGTCTTTACCCGCGTAGACCCTAATACATTTTCTAAAATAAAAAGACAAACGACTTAAAAAAAAAAACACCAAAAAAAGTGAACAATAACTTTAATTTCGGAACTCGGTGTCTTTGCTTTTCAATTTTCGTTTTTTGCCACCGACTTCCGTAATTACACAATTTCGTCTACATAGACTAAGTGGGAAAAATACGTAATTTTTGAAGCTAGCTCAAAAACTACGATAGCAAAGTTAATAACATTTATATGGGACCTCATCTGAAGCATGACCTACCAAACAAAAAAAAATCATCAATATCGATTCATAATAGGCGGAGTAACCGCGTAAATAAAATTCACACAAAAAAAAATACTGCCGAATTGAGAAACTCCTCCTTATTGAAGAAGTCGGTTAAATAGCAAAAGTATCATCAGGTATCTGCCAGTGAAAGTTCCGTCCAAATCTTAGTAGCTGATGTAGTAAGGAATAACTTAGACTGGATTTTTGGAAAAAGAATAAGGTCCACGCGGGTGATGAACGGGCAGCAGCAAGTCTTTAATAATTATTTTTAGTTTTTGCGTCGCCATGTGTAACGTTACGCTTAGCTCCGGCGAGGAGTTAAGCGTAGGTCACAATAAAATTAAGAAAAACAAAAAAGCAAAAACTAACTTAGTTTAAGGTTAAAGGATCAACAGACAGAACATTAAACAACACAAGGACAGAACATTTGAGTTTGAGTTTGACGTTAAGGCCGGCATCACACGACACAGGACACCGGATACAGGACAGGATCACAGGAACCGCTGGCAGTGCCTGGTGCCCTGGCTCGTGCGAAGCGGGCTTTAACGTCCTTTAAACTTTTAACCTTAAACTAACCTAGTTTTAAGGCTTTTACATAATGACGCGACAAGACGCGCGACGCGACGCCGCCGCGCCGGTATTGTTCTGCCGTGAAGTTTCTCAGAAATTGTTTTGTAAGAGACTAAGAGCCTTTATCCATTTTGTTAACCCTCCCCGGAGCTAGGCATAACGTTACACATGTTAGAATAGAATAATAGGTATATTTATACGTTAAAAATGTTGGTACAAAAATCATTAGTTGTTGTTGTAGATGAGCATATTCGATGTCCAGTCTAGCCACTAGCCAGTACTTCTAAAAACAGGATATCGAGTGGTACTGGGGGTAACGCAAGAAAGCAGTTCTTCCGCACTTTGCTTTCGTCGCCACTTTCACTTGTATCGGACCGGCGCAGGCGCCGCCCCTAGCCACTTTCGCCGATACCCGAGCGAATGTTCCGAACTCTGATACTTTGCTAATTACTTTAGTATTATGACGTTTTATCGATTAAGTTATTAACAGATTTAAGAAGCCGTTTTTTTCCAAATTAAGGCAGATAGGTACATCAAAATATATGAAAAGGAATTGAATGTATTTGAAATCAACATTCAATCATAGATTTAAGGAAAACTGTACAGTTAACTATAATTTCTCTAAGATTACTTGATCAACAAGTACCAGTACCTGATAGAATCCAATGTCTTCACTGATCCAAACATTCTAAAATGTCAAGGTCATTCATTAATGTGAAGTGATAGTTCGGTACTTATTTACTAGGTAAACTTACTTATATGATTCGTTGTCCATAATATTTAGGTTTTACCCAACTACTTAAAAAAAGGGTCAATCAATCTGCCTAGCCTTTACCCAACTATGTTTGGGTCGGTTTCCAGTCTAACTGGATGCAGCCGAATACCACTGTTTTACATGGAGTGACTGCCTATCTGACCTCCACCCCCAGTAACTGGGTATTTAACCCCTTAGTTGTCAGACTTTCGGGCTTCTGACGACCCGTAACGACTGTCAAAGACCCACGAATGACAGCCGGGCGGGACCAACGGCTTAACGTGATTTCTGAGGCACGGAGGAGTCTCGATATTTTAAGATGGTCACCCATCCACGGACCAACCCTGGCAAGCTTAGCTTAATTAACCTGAGTGATCGACCCGTGCGGCTGTTATTAATTACTTAGCCACGAGCTCCTTCCTCTTAAGTCTCTTGCGTCGACCATATACCTATAAAATACTCAAAATCGCCAGACAGTTATAGTCACATTCAATCTAGCCTATATGGTACTCAGATTCACAGTCAGTTTCTCTTTAGATGTCATCAATCATAACCCTCCTTTTTACTTCGCCGTAGTCGGGTAAAAAGGGCAAAATTGGAAAAATAGCATGAGTTATGTCACGTAAATCAATAACAAAAAGGATTTTGTTTGGTCTTTTACCACAACAATGTGATTTGATCCAAGTTGAAGCATTAGCGAGCAAATGTTAATTTTTCGTAAAGGTTGATAAACTACAAGGTGTGTCCGCAAACTAATGACAATGTGGCTTCGTGGTTTGCGAAAAAAATTCTTTAAGTACCTAACTTCCACGACCTTCAGAGTGAACAATCTGCTTAAAATGCGAATAATAACTTAATTGTCACTTGAGTGGTGATCTCACTTTATTCATTGTGGTACTTACATTTGTTTACTTATTACGAAATATAAAAGCTTCCTAGTACTATCAAATATCAATGAATAATTATAATCATCATACAAGATGACTTGAACTTCGTACCACGTGAGACAAAATTTTGATTTTTTGGTGTTTCGGCTGTTCCTTTGGGGCTTTCCTAATTTTCTTTTTTTCTTCACCAAAAATGTATTTAAATCAGTCGAGCCATTTTGGGGTTTTTGCGAGACTAATGCACATCAGTTGATTTATTTTAAACAATGTCGCCCATGGGCATCTGTCCGCCCGTATTTTACTGATATTCATGAAAAATTACCGAAACTTAACTTTAAAAGGGGGGGGTCTACCTTTAATATTTTTCATGTAATTCAATTTTTTAGCGTTTCTGTAGTGCTATTCTGTAAAAATCTCACCATGAAAACTTAGGTGAACTGAGCTTGGAGTGAACTGTCACTGCCTTAGTATCATTAGGTATCGAATACAATGACAGCTCACTCCACGCTCACTTCACCTAAGTTTTCACGGTGAGATAGTTACAGAATAGCAATGCAGACCTTGCCTTAAATTTTTGCCATATCTCCGATGTTATTGGCTCGATTTCAATTCTGTTTATTATTTCTAAAAGCTTCAGTTATTCTATCGGGACTATTTAACATTCATCTGCATGTATAAAACTTGCTGACGTGAATTAAAAAACTTATTGGCTGTCGTCAGGCCAACTGAAGTTTCAAGGCTAATCGCCGTTCCTCGTTAAGGTATACAAAGAGTAAAGGGCAATTGTCGAGACAAAAACCTTTTCTGAGTTAGTAAGGAGTTCTTGTTTACTCAAAACAAGTTCCTGAGCACTAAATGAGTGTAGACAAAAACAATTGTTGTAACTCATTGAAACGGCTGAACGAATTTAGATGAAATTTGGCACACAGGTAGACCACGAACTGAGTTAGGACATGGGATACTTTTTATCCCGGTAGTGGAATCCCGTGGGATAATTTCCGACCGCCACGCGGGCGAAGCTGCGGACAAAAGGTAGCTTGTCTTATAATGTAACGATGATGTCGGTTATTATATACTAAAACCTTACTCGAGAACCACTCTATCCATTGGTGAAAACAGCATGAAAATCGGTGCAGTAGTTTTTGAGTTTATCGCGAACAGACAGACAGATAGACGCGGCGAAGGACTTTGTTTTATAATATGTAAGGTTAGCATTAGCTGTCTAAGCTACGTATGTCGTATCTCTACTAGCCTTGTCGACCATCGACCTCATAAAATCGAATCGTAAAGCCCCGCAAGAAATTGATCGCTAAAGAAAGATGTACAAAAAACCGAGGAGTGCTACTAAATTTAGACCACTTTTAACCTACATACAGAAGAGGTTCAATGACTTACTTTTAACTCAAGATGTGTAATAGTTTGTACTGGCCCATTTGTTTATTGTAAGTGCTCGTAATTGCACTAAAAACAGCTATTACGGTTGGTTTCTGCAATAAAAGTCGCGATATTGATGAATGAAAATATGCTAGATGTTGTTTCAGACCCTACCCAACCTCAAATTGCTTAGCATGATCCTCTGTTATGCCGAAAATACTTCAGCATAAATTTTGAAATAAATACATGTTAAAGTTGATAATTGATGCTAGGTCCTATGTTTGACGAAAACATGATTACATAAAATTTCCGCTATAGTTTAACTGAAGGCTAATTATCCGTATTTAAAAATGTTCAAAACCTAGTCTCATTTCAGCGACAATTATTAAATAAAATAAGTGAATAAAATCATTTTAATTCGGACAACTAAGAGATCCATAAATTGTTAGTAACAGGCACTTAAAACACCATTGTTAGTAACTTAAACTAAAGACGAATTTGTGAGGAGACCAACCATCACTTGACACCGAGAAGTGGAAACTAGGGTATAAGTCTTCTCACAAATTGCCTTATTATTATATATATAAATTAAATGTCAAAAATGTAGGTGAACTAAACGTATTTTTGACAGATTGAGACTGAAATTAAAATGCGAACGTTCTTAAAAATATGGGAATTTCCCCTCAGATTTAACTTTAAATGTAAAGTTTAAATGTTTCATGACAGTTTAGATCCAACTGGCAAAATTTCCATTACAACACAGTTTTTTTTTAATTCAACCTTTATTGACCCACTGATAGTCAAAGGTCTCCCCCATAGCTTTACTCTCTTCCCTGTACAGAATCAAATCAGTAATAAAAATTAATTGTTGCAGGGGGCGGAGCGGGCAACACCACACAGTAGTTTTACTTCATAATGGTAAGCTATTGTAAAACCAAGATTATTACTAAACCTACTATTTATCGCCGTGTGTACGGGGCCTTGCACTGTCGATCCTCGACTCAAACAACACAAGATTATCCTAATTTAAAATACCTTAAACACCCAGTTTTTGAAAGCATAGGCATAGCATAATCAGCCTATAATATTCCCAATGCTGGGACACAAGCCTCCTCTCTGTGGGCGGTACCGGGCCCAGTGCGGGTTGATAGATGTCACCTGTCTTCGAATTTTTGGTTCTAGGACATGCCGGTTACCTCACGAAGTTTTCCTTCACCGTTTTGAGAGCAGTGGCGATGAAATAATTTACACAAAATAATGTACTGCCGGTCGTGCCTGCGATATCGCGCCAGTTTGCACGAGGCTTAAAGCGTCGAATCTACGACCTTCAACTCGGAAGACGCGGCCGTTACCACTGGGCCACTACTGCTCTTTTTCGTCGTTTCTGCCAACAAGCCGTCGTTTCTGCCTGCAAGGCTGTCAGTCAATCTGTTTTTGAATCTCACGTCAAGTGATTTGTCTGGCTGGTGGTGCTCTTGCTATTCCTATTAAAAAAAATACCAATCATAGCAGTTACATTAAGTTTGACGCCTGTCAAACCAGTGCATTAGGAAGTTACGGTAGACAGAGAAAAAAAACGTCGACAGCATTAAAAAAAAAATCGGAAGAAACTCGTTAGAAAAAAAAAAAAGGTAAGTAACAGCATAAGCACCATAACAAACAAGCTACACTATACAGCACCAGTGAAAGTCACCGTTGATGACACTTTCCATCTATGCTGTGATGTAACGCAGCACAGCATGAAGATAAAACGTCATTTACAACGTTACGTAACATGCTACGTGTTTAAAGTTCGCCTGTCATTTACATGGCAATGAAGGCCAAAGAAATGGATTTTTGGCCGATTCCTAAAAATTACGGACCATTATTACATTGGTTAAAATTAAAACACTTGTAGCTTTACCAATAATGAAGCAAAGACCTTGCATAGAGAGCTTTGCATAGTATTCCCATATTATGGAAGTACATATCATGGGTAAAATTAACTTACGAATCTATTTTTATGTCCAGTTTGGCAATAATTAAGACTACCATTAGTATGCTAAACGATTCGTTTTTGTTTATAGAAACCGAGCATTTAATTATTGAAGATTGTGGCTGCATTCTGCAAAACTAACTAAACAAACAATTTAGCAGTTTTTGTAGCTCCAGCAGTAACAAAAAATGTCTTCTTCTAATTGTTTGAACATTGCAAATGTACACTCGGCTACACCTCAAGCTATATATAAATTTCCAGTATAAGCTGATCGCTGATCTCGCATTCTACGGAAATCCTATACAATGCGAGATCAGCATAAACTGGAAATGTATAGCTTGATGTGTAGCCGTGTGCTAACTACAGTTAGGGTAGGCTACAGTTAGTTAGTAACTTTATTGTTAAGGAGTAAAGGCTCCCTCAGACAGGCGCGACACGACGCGACGGCGCGACGCGACTTTGACGGAACAATTTCTATGAAAACTTCACGAAATTGTTCTACCGGTGTTGCGTTATAAATTTATAATCTATGCGAGCGGAGGCAGGGGCAAAGATAATTTGTTTCTATTTTTATGTAAAGACGGGAAAACGGTTCAGCTATTAACTTTCAAGCTAACTATACGTATTATGTAGATCATACTTAATTCTCTTTCCTTATCAGTCAGCATGAAGTGTCTATAACATCTAAAATTGGCGCTGTGTTTTAAGGCTCCCGCAGAAAGGCGTGACACGACTCTAGTAGAACAAGTTCTATGGAAACTTCATGGAAATGGTTCTACGAGT
Organism: Lithophane leautieri; assembly: GCA_949152455.1. Lineage (NCBI taxonomy): Eukaryota > Metazoa > Arthropoda > Insecta > Lepidoptera > Noctuidae > Lithophane > Lithophane leautieri. The sequence continues at coordinate 14,690,097 of OX424472.1, read as the reverse complement.
TCCGTTGCGCCTGTCTGCGGGAGCCTTTATGATGTGATTACAACAATATATACAAATTATATGTTTAAATGTTATTTGCAATGAGAAATGATAAAGAACTGAAAATTTAAAAAGTAAAGTAATAATTCTATACTAGTAAAAAACCTAGTGTACACACGGCTACACATCAAGCTATTTCCAGTTTATGCTGGTCTCGCATTGTATAGGATATCCGTACAATGCGAGGTCAGCTTATACTAGAAATGTATAGCTTGATGTGTAACCGTGTGTACCTATTATGGTCAAAAGATACAGCCCTGTGACACCAGACGGACAGCGGAGCCTTAGTAATAGAGTCCCGTTGACACCCTTTGGGTGCAGAACCCTAAAAACAACTCTTCGAATACGTATGAGTCAATACGTGTGACATCCTCCTTTCTCAAGGCGAAAAAAATATAGAAATCTCCCCAATCCGGAAAGCTTGAATCATGTCAAGAAATTCACTTAAGAACGGTTAAATCAACTTCCTATGTTTATGATTTTGGAGGTCTTGCTCAGACATTTAAAAGCCGATAGCTGGAGGTATTCCACCCAGAGCACTTGATTCCATCGGCACCTGAGCTGTAATTTATTTCACTAACCGTACTTAAATAAAATTTTGATAAGTGCGGTTCGGAGAACATTTATTTTATTAATATTATTTTCAGACCATGAACGGCACCCGTAGTTTGTATTGTAGTGATGGGATATATATGTATATATTGAAACCAACTTATACACTGCAGTTGAAAGAAACCAAATACAGCAGTAGTTAAAAAATATTGTTGTGTAATTAAACGTGTTTTCTTGGAATGATAAGAAGTTTTTTTATAAGAACCCTATTGGTATTCCAGCGGCGTCGTCGGGCGTTCCGCTAAAGTGAACAAGACGCCTCAAGGTCGAGCAAAACCGACTGGTTTTAGAGTCATCATCCAAGCGTTTAAGCGCTCGTGGCTAAGTAATAACAGCCGCATGGGTCGATTCATCAGGTTAAGCTACGCTTGCCGGGGTTGGTCCGTGGATGACCATCTTTACATATCGAGACTCCTCCGTGCCTCAGAAAGCACGTTAAAGCGTTAGTCCCGGCTGTCATTTGGGGATCTTTGACAGTCGTTACGGGTCGTCAGAAGCCCGAAAGTCTGACAACCAGTCTTGCCAAGGGGTATCGTATTACCCAATTACTGGGTTGTGGAGGTCAGATAGGCAGTCACTCCATGTAAAATCCTGGTATTCAGCTGCATCCGGTTAAAGCGTTAGTCCCGGCTGTCATTTGGGGATCTTTGACAGTCGTTACGGGTCGTCAGAGCCCGAAAGTCTGACAACCAGTCTTGCCAAGGGGTATCGTATTACCCAATTACTGGGTTGTGGAGGTCAGATAGGCAGTCACTCCATGTAAAATCCTGGTATTCAGCTGCATCCGGTTGGACTGGAAGGCGACCCCAACATGGTTGGGAAAAGGCTAGGAAGATGAGATGATGATCCAAGCGTTTAATCATTTACATTATTAAGTTAGAGATACCAGCCAACGTGACATCAGAATCTGTATCAGAATGCTGAGATTTCGTTATGAGTATAGGAAATGGGAAAATGCTAATGAAATACAGTATACAGGGTCAAATTAAATTACTTAGCGAAACTTCAAAGACGTGATGGGTAATGGCTATCGTTATCGACAAATAAAAAAAACAGATTTCTTAACTCATACTTCAAGTAACAACCTTTCAACACAGAGGTCAATGACCCCAAAAAACCTTTTTAGGGTTTCGTACCCAAAGGGTAAAACAGGACCCTATGACTAAGACTCCGCTATCTGTCTGTCCGTCCTGTCACCAGGCTGTGTCTCATGAACCGTGAGACAGTTGAAATTTTCACAGATGATGTATTTCTGTTGCCGCTATAACAAAAAAAAAACAAAAAAAACAGAATAAAATAAATATTTAAGGGGGCTCCCATACAACAAATGTGATTTTTTTGCCGTTTTTATAGAAAATGGTATGGAACCCATCGTGCGCTCCAACTCGCACTTGGCTGATTTTTTATTTATTCGTGTTTAAATATCGATACCCATCACGTCTGCAAAGTTTCGCTAGCAAATTTGATTTAATTCGCTATTCTTACTGACAATGATAAAATTAAAAACCGTGCAAATTAAAAAAGACAATACAAGGTTTAAATGCTTCTAATAGATACGTTATTCCAAATATCATCAAAGTGAAAGAGAGAAAGTAGGTCATGAAAATCACAATCTTCAACTTATTCATTGTGTAAGAAATAAGCTGCTTTTTAAACTAGCACTTATTACATTTTTTAAAATTACTAAAATAGGGTTTTTTGAACATTCCTGGTGATGCTGCAGCATCAGTTCACGTATGTTCTTTTCATATCATTGAAGTAACAGAATTCTAAGAACACTCTCGGTCTAGTCGCCTTTCAAACAAAACAAAAAAAAACAAAATCGGTTCAGTGGTTTGGCAGCTACGATGACGCAGACAGACACAATACGTTAAACTTATAACACCCCTCTTTTTTAACCCTTGAAGTTAGTTAAATCGCATTTAAAAGTAAAATAGATAACAAAACTACAACAACGCAGAATCGTTTGTAATTTGACAGATCGTTTAATTCCTTTACAACTCTAACCACACTTTTTGCCAGCACTCCTACATAATGGCTGCAAAAAGAATTAACTTATCTAAGAGCACTATAATGCATTTCAAACATAAAGCATTACATTCTAGGAATATAACACACGCAAGGAATAAAAAGGTTAGTTATTCTGTAAATCCATATTTGTTACGGTCGCGAATCATATTTCATACAACCTGATACTGACCTGCAAATAGCAAAAAACGCAAAAAAAAAATAATTTCGCGGGCTACCCGGACTCTTAAACTTTAATGAGTCAAAAAAGCTCTGTATTTGGACAGCCGTTATTATGTAACCGTTCACCGCTTTCTTAGGAAACCAAAGTTTATATGATAAAGAATGTATTTGAAAAATGGCTTAGGTTTTCGCTCCTTGACCGCTCATTCGAGTTTAAAAACAAACACTACCAGTCAAACATGTAGGAAAACCTAACGAGTAAACCAAGCGGTTCGTATTAAACCCATCATCGTAAAAACGTGTTTGGAGGTAACCTCTAGTCTTGATACTTTACATTGACCTTTATGATGAAGTCACAAAATATCAGCCTTCGTTAACCTAGATTAGAAAATCTAATGATGTTTTATAGTTTAATTGTTTCTGTAGATTAGATGGCTTGGTCATATTGGGAGGATGAGTGAAAGGAGACTAAGACAAGGCAGATGTGAGTGGAAACGAAAAGTGATGTTCTTCAGAAAGGTCAGGTGCGTAGTAGATACTCGCAACCGGCGCGGCGTGCGTGTATGAACATTATGTATGAACGTAAACGAAGCAAAAGGAATTTGTAAGGATCGTGTCAGGTGGCGTTTTGTAGTTTCTGCCTACCCCCATGGGAAGAAGGTGTGAGTTTATGTATGTATGTTTTTTTGGAGGAGCAAGATGATGTTCCCCTGACAAAAAGGGATCCTCCAATCAGGCGGTTCAAGCCTGGCCTGTAAGAGCTGTCAGATGTCTTTGTTCACTAAGGGAAGGCATAGGACCGGTCGTTGTGGCGATGCTTGGGGGAGGCCTATGTCCTGCGGTGGAAGTCTTTCGGCTGAATGATGATGAATATGATGAAGATCAAGTAGTTTCAAGTCGTTCGTTATATTCCGTAACGATCTTCAACAATTTCTAGAAAATCAATCACAAACATTGCTATGCAAAACTCATTAACACCCACGTCGAATATAACTTGTACAAATCATGCATTACGATGGCTTCCAGTTAGTTCCGCAAAACAGGTCCAATTACCTGCTATTATTAGTTTCCAAACGTTACGGTTTCGTACCACAGTCTACATGAACTGTTCAAATAATAAGGAAAATTGAGAACTTATTTAATTTATTATCTTCATCGACATATTCATTGGATACCATCAGGTCGCTTCGATCTAGGTTATAGTTCTAAATTATTAGTGTTAAACGAAAATGGTTAATTTACACCAATGGGTCGTACATTAATCACGTGACGTTTTTTTAGCAACTTTTAACCCAACTCCCTCCCCTCCCCCCTGGTGATACATGGTGAGGTTTTAGACTAAGCCCAAAATCACCTGGATTTTTGGTACAACGTATGTTTAAAAAAAATCAGAATATTTTATCTTTAAATACAAGTATAATCGTTGCCTGGCAACGGCGAGTCAAGGTTACGCGCCGCTTTTCGGTTTAGAAATAGCGCGTTCAATGAAAAAATAAATACACGCGATATCTCACTACACACCTTGTGATATTTGGTAATTATTTCCGAATCCCTCCCTTCCCTTTCAAGCCGCACGTGATTAATGAATGATCCCTTAAGTATGCAGCAAGAAATATGAGACATAATTTTTTGCTATTATAAATAATAAACTAATTATTTTATGATAGTCAATCTTTTCCGGGTTAAAGCTCATGCAGACTGGTGCGATATTGCAGGCCCGACAAGGGTCGCGCTGACTGTCGCGCCAGTCTGCATGAACCTTTACAGCAAAAAGGTCAAAGGTATTACACTTTGCAATGAATACTGACGACGTGGGCTGGTTTGGTCGAGTCCCGGGAACTGGAGAGATTTCATTTATTTAAAAATAACTTTTACCGCATGATCGATGCACGTCATCATCTGCCTAGCCTTTTCCCAACTACGTTGGGGTCGACTTCCAGTCTAACCGGATGCAGCTGAATACCAGTATTTTACATGAAGCGACTGCCTATCTGACCTCCACAACCCAGTAACTGGGTAATACGATACCCCTTGGTAAGACTGGTTGTCAGACTTTCGGGCTTCTGACGACCCGTAACGACTGTCAAAGATCCACAAATGACAGCCGGGACCAACGGCTTAACGTGCTTTCCGAGGCACGGAGGAGTCTCGGTATGTAAAGATGGTCACCCATCCACGGACCAACCTCGGCAAGCGTAGCTTTACCTGAGGGATCGACCCGTGCGGCTGTTATTACGTAGCCACGAGCTCCTCACATGCATGCTGCATGATCGATGCACGTGCGATGTTATTTTGATACCAGTTATCTATAGTTACTCTATACAAATAAATCAAATTGAAGTGTCTGTTTGTAATGTATTCCGGCCAATCTCCGAAACGGGTGGACCAATTTTGACGGGACTTTCAGTGGCAGATAGCTGATGTTATAAGCAGTAACTCAGGCTTTTATTGTAGAAAACGAATTAGGGTCCACGCGGAGGCAGCAGCTAGTTTGTCATGGCATATCCTAGAACCAAAAATCCGTAGACATGTGACATCTACCAACCCGCAGAGGTCCGCGTGGTAGATTACAGCCCACTTCTTTTCGAAGAGAGGAGGCCTGTGTCCCAGCAGTGGGAACATTATAGGCTGATTATGCCAAAAGGTTAGCCTATACCCTTTATTTCTTACCACTGACGTGCGGCATACTGTATCAAAAACCCCAGCTGTTCAAATAAAATAATAAGGTTAAACTCACAGTACTGATTACTCAGCCAAAAATTATCTTGCGTGCAAAAAAATTTTTCCATCGACCGTGAAAACTGAATAACAGGAAATGTAGGAAACTGTTTATTTTCTTATCAGATGTCTGAAGCTATAGGCTAAAGCAAAAATGCTAAAACACAATAGGTATGTGAAATTAAAATGGACGTAGAGGGAGATTAATTATACGAGTACTTTGGACCTAATTAATCCTATACTTACTATTAAATGAGCAATCTTTGTATGTATAATTTTAATAACATTCTCGAAAACGGCTTTAACAATTTCGAAGAAAGTTGTAATATAGGGGTTTACGGGGGCGAATAATCGATCTAGCTAGGTCTCATATCTTGGAAAATCCGTTTTCTCCTTATTTTCAACAGAGCAGAGCTTGGTCGCCCAGGTGCCGTATTATGAAGTATTAATGCCACCATTTTTCCAGTGTGAGAGAGAGACGGAGCTAGACAAGGCTGCTAGCACCATCCCGTTTTCGCAGTGGAATAATGATGGCATTAATACTTCATAATACTACCCCAGGTACTGATTAATTTAAGGCCCCTCGCCCACGGCGGCTTTTTGTAGCGATGCAGTCGCGCGTTTTGTAAACGGAACAACTTTCATTGCGTTATTTACATTCGTCTGTTCAACAACATATTATGTAAATGACGCAATGAAAGAAGCGCGGTAACAAAACGCGCGACAGTATCGCTACAAAAAGTCGCCGTGGGCGAGTGGCCTAAATCGGAACATGAAACATAAAAAATGCAGTATTATTATGTCCCTGACTACGGGCGCACGGGTTTTAGTACATTTCGCTACTTCTCTCAGTAAATCCGAAACACGAGCAGAAACCCTTCGGAATGGTGCTAAATCACAACTCTCGTTATAGAAGCTATAAACACCGTGGGCGGCTGGCCAGTAAACAAACAAGCTTGGTCGCCAAGCCAATATGCCGCCGATATTTGACAAACAGATTTGCTAGAACGAAAACAAATGTATAAGTATGTAAAGTTGAGTAATGACAAGGTTACGCAACTAAAGGTTTTGTCTGTACCTTTCTTAAGACTTTCTAAGTTTAAACGTTTTTCCGACTATAAATATGTACCGACACGTGAAACTACCTATGAATAACTAAGTTTTCGCGACTAGTTTCGTAATATAAATTCGGCTTAAGGCTCTTACATTCAGGCGCGACGTTTCGCGCGACGCGACGCCCCCGCCGCGTACGCCGTGAAGTTTTCTCAGAAATTGTTTTGTTAAAAGTCGCGCCAGTATGTAAGAGCCTTTAATAACATGGATTTTGTTTGTAAAACTGTGGTACAGTCGACCGGACATAAGATAGATACATAGATATGTAGTAACACTTCTTCATAGAGATCTACGATTTGGGATGGGCAACTAGCTTCAACTTTCTGACTAACTGACTGACTCTTTGACAATTCAAAAGTGCCTGTAAATGGTTTAATTGAAATAAATGCTTTGAGTTTGAGTTTGAGACACTTTGATTTTGATCTGGCCTAGCGTAGTACGTAGTTTCAATAGAATAAGAGACCAACTTATACTGTTTTCGATACCACTAAAGTTCGGCCTTCCCTAGGTAATGACAACATTTTGAATGAATATTACTTTTCGTAATGGTGCTGGAAAAGGAATTTACTTATTTGAAACTTGTTTCAATCGTTTTGCTGCCATATATTCAACAAAAGAGTTATGTGCGATTGTGCGTGCTTTACTACATAAATTAGCTCATTTTGTACGAGTTTAGGTAGTCAAGTCCTTCAAACAGCTCGTTTTTGTGTGTCTCATCTCTAAAAAGTTTTTTTTAGTACGCAATCGCAATAAATTGGTTTCGTCGTGCAAAGATGTTTATTTATTGTCTGCATACCAAAGTATTTTCTTGACTGTACGTGAATATTTCGTTTCGGATATTTTTGGAGAGCATTTTAAAATAAGATTAATTTTCAATTATTACGAGTCTTGGTTTCTCCTTTTCATCTTTATCAAGTGTTGTTCATGCAATGTTCTAGTGTAATTTATGTTAATTCACCGTGTGAAGCTGGTACGGTTGAAAGACGTTGATGACGTCAGTGTTTACTTACACTGGTGTACTGAGTATTTAACCGCAAATATTGTGTCAATCGTGACAAGTATCGCCATACCATAGCCTAAAGCAAATTCGTAGCAACAAGGACTAAATTCACTTAATCAATTCACAAATTCATCATTCAATTCATTCGTTCCACCTGCTGGAAATCGGGACCTGGATATTAGTTGCCTTGGCTTACCAGAAAGTCTTTTAATAAACTCAGACCCAGGTAGGTGGAAGCAAGGAAAACCTGCTCAGGTGGAGGTTCATGGATGACTCCTGCCCTGGTATCTTATTTTCATAACCGATTAATCTGTTTCATTTTGACAGTTCAACAATATTGCGTTATTTACGTTGGTGAGCAGTTTTTTGTTTTCGAACTTATGAAGCAATGGATTAGATATTTTATTCATACCGATTCAGATTGTGATTGATCGTGTATTGCGGTGCTGGAGTGTAAATTTGGTGCTATTCCACAAACAATGGGCTTAATATCGTGTCCAGCGTGTCCTGTTGTTTGCGTTAAGGCTCTTACATATTGGGGCGATTCGTCGCGCGACGAATCGCCCCAGTATGTAAGAGCCTTTACTGATGGATGCTAGTGAAGGTGCCGAACGCGTAGCCAAATTCTGGGCTAAAGGCTCTTTCTTACATACTGGCGCAACTTGACGCGCGACGCGTCTTTTAACAAAACAATTTCTGAGAAAACTTCACGGCGAACAATGCAGCGGCGGCGGCGCACAGTGGGCTGAAACGGGCCAGTAAAGGACTTAGCATTTAAAAAAAAAAAGTTTCTTTTTCTGAAATTTTAAATATTGTGTTGGATTTATCTATCGATTATAAGTAATTATTTCTATGAGGGTCGTTCAGATAACTTAGTATTTTCGGAGTTATAAATATCCAAAGTAATTTTTGTATGAAGCAAAAGAAAAAAATGTGAAAATCTCGAAATTCTCAAATTTTCTCAAAGCATTGACTCTACGTATGCATAGTACGTATATTTGTCCTATTTTAGCGCCTATTCTCGGGATGCGATTTTCTGCGATTTGGTCGCAATTTCAAATTTTGTTCTCTATTCCACACCACCATAGAGGTTAAGAACTAGGCGCGTTTTTTTTTTATGTAGTGGTCTCCCCTTTAGGCCTAATCCACTAAAGAGTAATAAAATAAATAAATAAATAAGTAAAAATCACAATCACTACTGGCCACTGCACTGTTTTAATTTAATCACTGTCAAGGGTATCCACATTAACGAATCTCAAACCAAATCGAAAACCTCATCCGGAGAAAACACAGGTTTTGTTTCTTTAACAGATATGCACTTTTTAACTTTTTTTACATCTTGGGGATTCTTTAGTAAATGTTCTAGTATTTTAGCAACCTCCTCATTCCCATCCGCTTTCAACTGCTCAAAATATGCATATTTTATTTTGTCCGAAGATAAATGAAAGTCTTCTGCACGTCTTTTTTTCTATTTAGGCGCTAATTCACAAAAAGGTTTTCTTGGGCTTTGTTCGGTGGAGACACCGACAGAAACTTTTGATGGTGATACATACTGAGTTGATGTACTCGGTGCTGGTTGATCTTCATTACTGCCTATTAAACACTTAAGTAATAAAGTCTGGCCATATTATGTTTTCTTGTAACCATTCACTATTTTTAGTTCTGAATATATTTTCTTTACGTTAAGCGTTTTCCCATCTTCTATTTAAATTATAACAAAATTTTGCACAAAACAACTTTAAGGTCTTTTCGTAATCATCACTTAATTCGACTAAAAATTTAGACCTTATCTCACTACACAAACTGTCATTATTTTTAATACTGCCACTGTTTTTTAAAATAACGAAAAGATCAATGTTTGTCACTAAATTTTCAAACATTTTCACAAATACAAAATAACAAATAAGTAAGTAATGAATGTGTGGGGGTAGTGCGTCTATTATAGTGGGTAATAGAACACTGAAGTACGTTTGAATGCAACCGAACATTCCGTAGATACCCTATCATTGCACCAATCACGTTACGACACGTCATAACTTGTTGGTGCGCTCGCGCACTCTTATCCCTTGATTCCCGGAAATAAGTCTCAAAACAAATTACGTCATACCTACCTATGGTGGTGGAAAATGTCGAACATTGTTTTTTTTTAAAGAACTAAGTAGGTATTGAGGTTTTCAGGCCGTTTAGTATACATTATTTTCAATTTCAATTTAATTGGAATAAATTGCTTAACTAAAATAACATGAATCTTCATACAAATTTGATATGGCTATATCTCCGAAAGTACTCGTTAAATTAAAAAAAGTCAAAGAATAAAAACGTTTTAAATTTATGCCTAGATACCAAAAAAATACATTTGATCTCTTAAGACCCAACCTTGTAATCCCAGCCCACTGTGCGTCGGCGCCGCCACTTTTGCAAGCAGCCGGAGATGTTTTTTTTTTAAATATACTATCTCATTAAAAAAAAAACACCGATTGCTGTCGACGTGCTAAGAAAAATATCAATTATTAATAGAAGGTGACAAACCAATTAAATGACTATCTAATCAGAACACAATGCCAGTCATTGAGGCCATGAAATCCAATATCAAACTCAAATATGAAACGTGGGCAGTACTGACAGCAAAACAAACAGTCGCCTGACATGACGGCTAACGTGCAAATATTTGGTACTCGCTAACAACGAAAATATAACACAATAAGGTTCACTCGGTGTAGCGATAGCAATGTCATCCACGGCCACGTAATAGTTTTTTGTAACTCAATGGTATATTTAGTGTGGTGTATTAACGGTGAATTTAACTGACCAACCGAAAGTACGAGCCGAGCGAGCGAAGCAAGCGCTACCGCGGTAGCGGCCGGCGAGCGCTGAATCCAAGTTGGTCGCAGTTTACTTGGCTATTTAGTAGACTTATCATTATATTAGATTGTTCAAAGTATTTTTAGGAAAGCAAAATGGGAATTATTTGAGTTTCTATTAAATACATGCTGTTTAAATACCTATGAATAAATTGAAGATGAGTATTTACATCTTCAAGTAAATCTTCTAGTTCTTGAATATGTTTTTTTATAATAATTCCTGCCTTCGACCAAAATCTTCGTTAATAATAATGATAATTCGAAAGAAAACAATTGAATACAATCTAAATAATAATTATTCTCTTGTCTGCAATAAGCATTATACAGCGTGTTTGAGTATCGTGTGGTATTCGCGAAAAAAAAAACACCTTTGCATTGAGGAGGTTTTTTATGTTTTGTAAGGGACAGTTGATTATTTTTTCACTACAGTGAAGCATGCCCATTGGAACTATACCTCCGCTCTCTGTCTTGGTTTTTTATTTGGTCTGAGACCAACCGTCGACCCTAACATAGTTGGGAAAGGGCTAGGCAGAATGATAGACCCCATGAAGAAAGTGGTTCAATTTGATGTTCTGTACCAGACACTTATGGGGTATGCGCCAAGGTAGCCCGGGAAATTCAAATTGTCTTACGTTTTTTGCAATTTGCAGGTCAGTGTCATGTTGTATCTAGATTAAAATATGATTTGCGACCGTAACAAATATGACTTTACAGCAATAGCAATCATTTGAATCAGAGATACAACTCCTTGTGTTAGAATAATCCTAAAATGTCATGATTTCATAAAACAGTCATTCAATAGGATTACATGAACTTATTGAGTTGTATTGATGATTTTTATGATTATAATTCTCTATATAAATATTTGATACGGCCGCGAATCATTATTTAGATCAACATACAACCTGATACTGATCTACAAATTGAAAAAAAAAAAAACGTAAAAACAATTCAATTCCGCGATTTATGGTTAAAGAAATTTATTTCTCAATAAGAAATTACAAGGATTTCACTTACTTGAGAACATTTTGAACTTAAATATAGTATTAACTTTGACGTACAATGTTTTTCTTCATAAACAATCAGTAATTTAATACGCAACATTTCATTTCACGCGCAAACAACAGTGACCAAACACAAAACTGTTCAATCCACCATTTACCCTGAAGCTTTCACCTTAAATATGACCAAATGATACACGCTGTACTTTGAAATATGGCTTCATAATTATTATTCATTTCTCATTGTCTTAACCTTGTTTGTTTGGTAAACAATTGTATTAAAATGAAAAATGTTGTACTGTGACTGTCGGCTTGTTATATTGTTTTGTTTTGGCATCACGTTGCAAACAGGATAATGTTTTGTGATGTCATCTAAACATATCGGGTATCGCAAGTCAATAAATACCTAACACTTTAACGCCAACACATATACTCCATTCCTCATTTTCTTGTATGATTTGGAACTGAAATATCGTTTGAGGAAAAAATTAGTAGTTTTCTATGAAGTATTTAAGTAGTAGTAGTTTTTTATTCAAACACACATTTTGATTGTATTTGTATTAGCGGTTCATGCAACCCAAAATTTGAGAATTTTACCCAAAATGTTTGCCAAAAATTGCTGGCTTGAAGGCTTAAAGAAATAATTCCAAGGATAGGCTCCAAGACGACTAAAAATAAGAAAAATGTCTCAAATTCTACACAAACAAATATGTCTTGATTCCACTAATTCACCTCTTTTATCGTTTCATTGAATAACAGCTAAAAATATCTCGAAAGTGACTCACAGAGAGCTAAAACTAGATAGCGAAGTCTCATCGCGCATGACGTCACGGCAGCGGGTGACGTCACTCCGCGCCCGAGGGAATGTGTGCATTATTGATTACCAGGTGAGGTGTGCAGTTATGAAACTGTGTTAGAAAGTAGGTACCACGAACTCATTATAACACCTACGATGTTCGATCCCTTAGGAATTTGCTGAAGGTTGATTGCATAATAAAGCCTTTAATGTTCCCACTGCTGGGACTCAGGCCTCCTCTCTGTGTAATGGGCTGAATACATTGGACATTGCTGATATGGATGAAGGAAACCAGGCCTTATAGGTAATACTAGCTGATGCCCGCGACTTCGCCCGCGTGGATGTCGATTATTATATACTAAAAAACCTTACTCGAGAACCACTCTATCCATTGGTGAAAACAGCATGAAAATCGGTGCAGTAGTTTTTGAGTTTATCGCGTACAGGACGACAGATAGACGCGGCGGAGGACTTTGTTTTATAATAAGTAAGGATAGGTTTGAAATCGCCACCCCGTTAAGATGGGGTGCTCAAAAGCAAGCGTGGTGATCAAAGCTTCTCGTGCCTTCTTCGTATGAGAAGCCCGAACGAAGGCGTTTACCCTGCAGTGGTACAATCATAGGCTGATATTACAATTACACCACGCGGGGTCAGTCCATCTTTCTGGATGTCACGTGTCTTTTTTTAGTTCAGGGACATGCCGGTTACCTCAAGATGTTTTCCATCACCGTTTTTAAAGGCTGATAAGAGCGAGAGATATAACCTTAGCCCAGTGTTAGCAATGATGTATAGTTCTTCTATCCATAGTACAATGCAATGGTAGCTGTGTTGTTTCTGGCAAATTTACCAAGCTCCTGGCGGTTGTCAAAGTGAATGAGGAGTAAAGAGTATTGATGAATAAGGAGATTATTTGAAAGGTGCTGCCTATTTGCAACCGACTTCTTCGAAAAAGAGAAGGTTCTCAATTCGTCAGTATGTTTTTTTTAGGTATGTATGTTACGCGATTACTCCGCCATTTATGAATCGATTTTGATGTTTTTTTTTTGTTTGGTAGGTCATGCTTCAGAGGTGGTCTCATATAATTTTGATTAACTTTGCTTGCGTAGTTTTTGAGTTAGCTTCAATAATTACATATTTTTCCCACTTAGTCTATGTAGACGATATTTTATTTGACTCCGTGACTGTTATTGACATAGCAGGTAGTGGTATACGAATTTGTGTGGGGTAGGTACCACAACTAAAAAGTGAAAAATTAAATCTTTTTACATAAAAAAAAACACTGCGGGGATTAAAAATACCCTTCGGGGATTAAAGCATTTAAAAAAAAAACCAGTATAAAGAAAGTAAAAATATCTTCATAGCACTTTCTTATTTGCCTTTGTTAGTAATTTAACTAATAACTTTTTGCCATCACAGTACCTAACCTGGTTTCCGTGCAATTCTCAAAGATAACACCGTATTCTTAACAAGTACCTACCGGTAAAGTAATGTCTAATTAGTAGACAATTACCGGTAGTGTTGGAAACATGCCAGACAATAGGTATTCATTACAAATGAGGACACTTTCTAACGGATAGAAGTGACGTCATGGTTTCTATCACGAATGTAAACAGCTTAGTATTATTTAAGTTGATCCGACATGGCTACGCTTGTTTAAATTTTTGGCTAAATCAAAACTTGGATGTGCAGTGCTTATAAAATCTAGTAGTGCTAGAAAAATTATTCACAAAAAAAGTTAAATGTTTACAAGTGATTTCTGTCATCGTGCTTATATGGACAAAAATGAAGTGATTTACAGTGAGGAAAATTAATTGTTAAGCAGATGAACGCACTACATCAATAAGCCGTGTCATATCCAATATAATATGCCAATTAATAATATGCCAATTCTTAACTGTCAAATGTAATTTAAAGGATGATTTTCTGTTAATTTGATCAGCCAATCAGACAATTGCTTCAGCAGATTTGCAGCTCAGACTTGATCAAACTAAGAAAATGGAGGTTAATTTCTTATTATTTTATCATTGGATCTTTAAAAAGCGTTACCGGTCGTCAGAAGCCCGAAAGTCTGACAACCAGTCTTACCGAGGGGTATCGTATTACCCAGATACTGGGTTGTAGAGTTCAGATACGCAGTCGCTCCATCTAAAATACTGGTATTCAGCTGCATCCGCGGTTAGATTGGAAGCCGACCCCAACATAGTTGAGAAAAGGCTTGGCAGATGAATTATTCATCATTCGTGGTGATCTAGGACCGTTGACTGAACTGCTTCTCAAGCACTAATGAAAAACAGGTAAAAAACCTGAGTACTGAATAATGATGAAATGTAAACCAAGTTTACTTCCCAGGATATTTCAGTTATTCATTAATGTTGTCATAGTTTTTGCGCTCTTGTAATGGCCTATTGTTTAAATGTTTACGAAACTTTACTGTGAAGTTTATTGCAGCAAGATTTTAATGTTTTTTTGTGCTAATTGATATGTAAAAGAATACATACTTATGGTGGCTCCTCAAGTAAGAATAAGACTGAGATAAAAAGAAAATATAAACTGACGATAGAAATAAATATAAAAAAACTTCTTTCTTATATCTATGAAACGGACTAATTGAGAACCTCCTCCTTTTTTTGAAGTCGGTTAATAAAGCAAATCAACCTACTCGGGCCGTCATCCTCAAGATACAATCAGCAAACGGCCTGAGTCCACGTCACCTGTAGACTTGCGGAAATGGAACGCCAATCGCCTTTCGCCAATTCTTGTTGCTGAATTTTAATTTTTAAGCTGTGGCGGTACCTACATCGCCACATTCGAACTACGCAACAAAGACCTGACGTCACACAAAAATCCTGACGTCACAAAAATCCTGCATCGCGCAATTAGAGTTTACCGTGCAGTGAACATAATACACTCTGTTCCTCATACCCCTAAAAAACCAAAGAAATAAGGTCTTCCATCCAGAAAGTCGCAAGTGTTGGCTCATATTATGTCATTACACCATATCAAAATCAAAATCAAAATATTTTATTTCACATAAGCCTACATGGGCACTTTGAAACGTCAAAAGCTAGGTGCACGGTTCCAATTGGTCGTTTCCTATGGAGAAGAGCCGGCAAGAAACTCCATGGTTACTCTTTTAAAAGATTTTACAATATTTTCGAATTACAGTGTTAATAGTTATGGGAGGACAGTGTAGGCCTGCCTTTCAAGGAGTTTCATGTAGGTAGTTAAAAGAAACTGAAATTGTTCCATAAAAAAAAAAAAAAAAATTACATAAAAACCTGTTCTGTTTAAAAACCATTTGCTATCGTTAATGACTGTCGTACATGACTTAAGACACGTCTTCTGCTGCTTATCAGTATTACTACATAGTCACAGCATATTCTGAATCTCTTTGTAAATATTGTACTGTATTTAACCTTATCTAATGGTGACGTGGGCACAAACTGCATCGTTGGAAGTACTTGAAAGCTAACAGACCTGCTGATGATGAGTGATCATCCCTAATCATTCTTGACTGATTTCACCACCTCGCTTACTATGCCACATGCAGCTTCGACAGCTTGGCGACTAGACGCAACGTCAGGCTGCCGCCTACAATCCATACTTCCATTTTTTTTGTGTGTCCCACTGCTGGGCAAAGGCCTCCCGTTTTTCCTTCCAAATCTCCGATTTCTGGCCAGGTTGGCCCCACAAACATGATAAGATCGCCAAACCACCTTCGCCGCGGTCTACCTCGACGGCGATGTCCTCCTTCAGGCGTCCAGTGAGTGACGATCTTTGCCCATCTCTTCGGGTGCATTCATGTGACGTGGCCGCCCATACTTAGACTTCCATACTAATATCATTAATTCGAAAGTAACTCTGTCTGTCTGTCTATATACTCTATATGTTACCTTTCACGTCTAAACCATTGAACGGATTTCGACGAAATTTGCTACTTTTTGTTTCAAAAATAATCCTATAGGGGATTAAAATTTGTAATAGGAAACCCAGCACTCCTTAAGTATGCCGTAGTACATTCCCTTGAGACGATATCCGACATCCACGCGGGCGAAGCCGCGGGAAAAAGCTAGTTTTCATATATTTTGTCCAAAGCAAACACTTGGCGTCCAGTTGCAGAGCCGCAATGACAGGCTAGGAAGTAGGGAGGAATCGCACGCTCTCGCTACTTGTCGCAGGCAGCGTTTAGACGTCCGTACGATGCATGCGCACCCGGCACTCCTAAACGTTCCAATCAGCACAGCGTAATAAAATTACCGGTCTTCTCCTATATTTTTGTGTCATACGATAACAAAGGACTCTAAGGCATGTTAGTAACACTGTAATCAACTGGATCTAATAAAGTACTCGTTACTCTGTGGTTACTCCTTCATT
Organism: Lithophane leautieri; assembly: GCA_949152455.1. Lineage (NCBI taxonomy): Eukaryota > Metazoa > Arthropoda > Insecta > Lepidoptera > Noctuidae > Lithophane > Lithophane leautieri. The sequence continues at coordinate 14,673,393 of OX424472.1, read as the reverse complement.
ATGTCACAAATGTTTAATTTCATATTGTTATATACTGTACGTAGTTATTACTGACCACTCCAACTTGTTCGTTCTTTGTACGCGTAAATAACCCTTACTTATTGTCTGTTTTTCATTCTATTGTGTATTCTAAGTACTTAATTGGAATATTAGCTTCGGAGCTCACCAAGCGAAACATAATTTATTTTGTTGAAATTTTTTATTAAGAAAAGTTTACGGAGACTAATTTGACGGGAAACCGTTTATGAAATTACAAAAGAACTTGGAATTGTTAAACATTTTAATCTTATCTGTGATTATGGACGTCTAAGAATCTATAGTGAAGATATTTTGGAAATCTGGTAGTATCCACGAGCGCGATCTATCCCAGTGAACATGGGACACAACAATTATTACATTTTAGCATTAACTGCTACGAATTATACTTTTGTTTTAACAGTTCTTTACCCGAGTGGAAATCCTTTGTAGCGCAACATTGCTTTGCAAAGGATTCCCACCAGAAAAACACTTAAATTGTTCATAAATGTTGAGTAATTATTTAACTTCGGGCTTTCGTCTACGGGTTTTTATTTTTTTATTCTGTTCATGTTCACAGCAGACCTAGAAGTGTTATTGTTTATTTTCAACCGTGCTGTAAATATGATGATAACCCAGACCTTTGAGATATAAATTATTCTGTGACGTTTCGTATACGATTTTGTGAATACCCGAGTTATCTGGTGTTTATGCATTTCTCACTCTTATACAGCGTGATATGAGCATTCATATACATAACACAGCAGTCAATATACTGGAATGTTTGATGTGAATAACGACATTGCATTAATTATATTGACACGGTAATGTCTCCGTACCGGCTTAACTAGATTACATTGTAGAGATCATTAATTCTCTAATGACCTGCACACTGCGGAAGGCTAATCTATGGTTACGCAAAAGTAGACTTAATGATAACCGTATTTGTACACTTGTTATTTTGTCAGAAAATAAACTTGGTTGTTTGTTACAGGCGAGTGCAGTCACGCGGCAGTTCAGTATCGCCGCTCAAGATGTTGCGACCGGAATCGCCCCTCGCTGACCATCGCAGCCTCCTCCCGCGTCGGCTGTTGCCCGCCAAGGCACAAATAGCGCCAGCGGACAAGCGCAAATACCGAAGATCTCTCGAACTCAACCCTCCCTCAAACGATCATGCTCCCTACGATTACTCAAAACTGCTCATATCGAAAACGACCGACTCCTTAAACACAGAATGTCCTCGCAAACTGATAAATAAACAAGATTCGACTGATAGCTTAAAACGTGCACTGCTATCTAAAGACGATAAAAAATCTGCCAGCAAGGAGTCGGATAAAAAAGGTCAGATCTCAAAACAGGACTCCAGTGAGAGTTTGAAAAAGGCTTTACTTTGTCGTCAGGACTCAAATGAGAGTGTTAAGCGGCAAGATGCTGACGCAAAACGAGCGCAAAAAGATGAAGCGAAAAGGGTTAATGAGATTAAAAGAGGGAGTGATAAGAAAGGGTTATTGGAGACAGACATAGATGAGCCGTTGAAGAGGATTTATGAGAGGCGGACAGGTTGTGCTCGTCCGACGTTGCCGCCGGTTGCTGAGAAGTCAGTGCCGTCTCCGACCTCCCCGAATGGCAGCCCCGGCACGCCAAGCGTGGCGGCCGTGGCCGAGGGGCTCGCAAGGTGGGGCAGCGGCCTGCTGTCTCCCAGAGACGAGCCCCGGCTAAAGGCCGCCAGGAGCTGGTACGGATATGGAACCCTTCCAACGGATAGCGAGAAGGTAAGGATTCGTAATAGAATCAGGCATCAGTTTGCGAAGTTGTCTGACAAAATATGCAATTACTTTATGGTTGATGCATACTGCACTCAAGCTTGATGATCCAGTTTGACGAAATTATCTCTAAAAGTAATTGCATATTTTGTAGGTAGGCAAGGATCATTTTATGCCCTATTTTAGTATTATTACTGTAGTGACCTACGACAATGCGTTGTAGAATGCAGTTTACAAACGCTTACTAATGGTAATTCGATCTTGTTAGTGTCTTCTTCGTCTATATTTAGTTAGGTTCAATTTTGTGCATAGCTCGCATATTTAAGTCGGGCGTATTATTCATTGTATCAATTATAGAAGACATTAATATAATTTGAATTGGCAGCGTATGGATACGTAACGTAAGTCTTTATTGGTTACACATTTTCCTTGAAGGTTTACCTAATGTCTAATAATTTTGAGTATCTATTCCAAGTAAAATGGAGTCTCTACATCAAGATTTTTCAAATTATGACTCTTCCTTATCTTTGTCAGGTTGACCATAATGAACCCTGTTTTCCTCTTGCAGGGTTTCTCCCACAATCAGTATTAATAAATTAATATAAGTTTTTCCCATACTTCTTTGTTATCACAAGAACATCATTTATTGTCAACGATAAAATGAACGCATTAAAATTTTTATCGAAATAGTAAACGTGAATGCTTTGCATCTATGTTGTTAAGTGTTTCCAGATAATAATTCTAAATTGTATGCTTAATCGGTATGCTTGACGCTTTAATAAGCATCTAAGCATACAAACAATTTAATGGAGTGTGTCTGCGAAAATACGAGTCGAAATTGTTCTGTTTCCAAAATGAAAAAAGAGTCAAGAGTCATAAAACGAGCCGAGTGCTGGACGCTTCCAGCGCTCGGTGTGGCAACACGTCGTGTTCTGGTTTCCAATTGGTCAATCTTCATCGTGAGGATGCTTCGTTGAGAGGTGAAACACGTGTCGATTTCTTACAGGGTTTTTTTATGACTCTTGAAGAATAGTAAGGCGGAATAGGTTACTAAATATATCTACGTCTATTGTATTTTAAAATGGATTTCCGCAAAGTCACGCCTGAATCAATTAACTATCTTAAAATGAAATCATCATCGAGGTAAATAATTTCTGAATTTGTGTGGAAGTGTGGTAACCAAAGCATCATTTACATGTTGCGGTCGTTATCGGTATGTGCTCCATATTCACGGCATCTGCGCAAACAATGAGTAACAATATATTTTGAAGCAACATATTTTACCCTGTGATTTGCAAATGCAAATACACTGTTTAGAAATTCGCTAGGAATATAATTCCTTTGAAAATTTTATTTTTCTATGTGTTTTTTGGAATACCTGTTTGATCTACATTTAGAAGATTTTATGACTGTCTTAGTGAAGTTAAGTTTAGAATTTAGATGAATATTTATGGTAGACTAAAAATATATTCGAAATTCAGGGTTAATGGCCACTAAATATCGGATTGAAATCTTGCAAAACATCTCAAATCAAGGCAGCATGTTGTATTTTGCACTAAGCAATAAAAGTAACATAATAACGAATATTTATTATGTTACTTTTTGTTAGGAGCTCGTGGCTAAGTAATAACAGCCGCACGGATCGATCCATCAGGTTAAGCTACGCTTGCCGTGGTTGGTCGGTGGATGGGTGACCATCTTTACATACCGGGACTCCTCCGTGCCTCGGACAGCACGTTAAGCCGTTCGTCCCGACTGTCATTCCGTTGGTCCCGACGGTCATTCGTGGATCTTTGACAGTCGTTACGGGTCGTCAGAAGCCCGAAACTCTGACAACAAGTCTTACCAAGGGGTATTGTATTGGCCAGTTACTGGAGGTCAGACAGGCAGTCGCTCCATGTAAAATACTGGTATTCAGCTGCATCCGGTTAGACTGGAAGCCGACCCCAACATAGTTGGGAAAAGGTTAGGCAGATTGATTGAATAACAAATATTTATGAGACTTTTCTAGAGAAAATCGAATAACTACGGTATATTGGCAGGTCTAAGATCTACTCAAACAGGACTCCAATAAAAACAAACGTTCACAAGCTAGCATTTGATGGAAATAACACATGTGTGCGAAAATATTCGTGTATACTATTACGTTACACATACCAAACGAAACGATGGCATTACAAAGTCGTTCTTCAACTTTCTAGTCACGGCAAAAACTCACTGGTAAGACGCCACGCTCGATCGCGCCCACTCATTCATCACATCTCCGCGGAATCAGGAAACTACGGAATACGGATGCGGAACGTTTAGTTTTTCAAGAGTACCATTCATTCCTAGTTTTTGCGTGGGTAAGGAAGAGACAGGGTGCGCGTACGCATCATGATGGCGCCTCGACCACACTCGCCATCGGGTTGTTGACGTGATCGGTCGCCGTTACTCGAACACTTTCTTATCTCCATTTTTCACGACGCGAAGTCGCGAACCAATAGTATATTAGTGAAGTGAAAATGACGTAATTTTCAATGGTGTGTGTTAGTGCTACGAGTGATACCAGTGTGTGATGATAACACGTGACCCCAGGATTATTGGCGTTTATCTGACATTGATTTGATTGATTCTCACATTTAGCAGTTATCAACAATGCCGAACGAGGTATACCGAGCAAGGGTAAGATTAATATTAAAGCACATTGCTTTCGTGTCCGATCACCTGTACCGTACGTATAAAGGAAACAGTTGATACCTTTTAAAGCCTCAAATTCGCAAAATGGAATACAAAAAACCGGCTCCCAACCATTTTGATATGTTTATACTTAATTTATTCATACATATCAATACATATAAGTATATGTTTTTCCTCTGCGTTCTGAGAACATGTGATAAACGACACGAAACTAAGGTTATCTTACTTTATCTCGGCGGCTTGCAAATCGTAAAAGTTGATTGGGGAAATTAATCGATACCTACAACAAAACATTAAAATATGAAGTCACTTTACGATTTTTGTTTTTTTTAAATTAAATCAATGAAAAACTTGACGTGAAAAAGTCAGATTCAGACATCTACACAATTTTTTGTGAACAATAACATTCGGGTTTTCTCACAGTATCTGTGAGAGAGAGAAAATACAGCATAGTTTTTAGCTTAATCATTTTCGGAAGACTATATATACTTCGTAACGACTGCCAAAGATCTACAAAGCCGACCAATGGCTTAACGGATCTTGATATCTAATGGATGGTCACCCATCCACGGACTTAACCTTCGCTCGACCCGAGCGGCTATTGCTATTTAAGCACGAGCGATGTATGATTAATACATAAATATATTTTTGACCAGTATGTTTGGCATTAACAGCTGATTTACTATAATTTCTAAATAGGGTAATGACTGTAACAGATAACAATTAATGACATACCTAATTGAGATAGTTATTTTATACTAGCTTCCGCCCGCGGCTTCGCCCACGTGGTATGTCGATAAAAACTAGCCTATGTCCTTTCTCAGGCTCTAGACTATCTGTGTACCAAATTTCATTTAAATCGGTTCAGTAGTTTTGGCGTGAAAGCGCGACAAACAGACAGACAGAGTTACTTTCGCATTTATAATATTAGTAAGGATAGTAAGGAAGTAAGGATTATAGCTAGCTGCTGCCCGCGGCAACGCTCGCGTGTCTCCTAATTATTTTTCTAAAATAAAAGTGGCCTTAGTTACTCGTTATAACATCAGCAATCTGCTAGTGAAAGTCTCGTCAAAAGCGGTCCAGTCGTCTCGGAGATTAGCCGGAAAAAAACAGACAAGCAACAATTTAAAAAAAAATTTAGGTACCCTTTATAATTTCAAATTATTACCCGACTACGGCGAAGAAAAAAAGAGGGTTATGATTTTGACCGGTATGTATGTATGTATGGTATGAGTAGTTCATCTGTTCCCTCCTATCTTCTAAACCACTCATCACAATTTGACAAATGAGGTATCATTGGAAGCGTCTTAGTCGTCTGCTGGTTATAGGCTATGTGACGTTACATGAAAACGGCGCCCTCTAGAGAACATAAAGACACGAACTAAAAAAAAATATCGTTTAATCGTACCATGTTGGGTGTCAAATGAAAGGTCTTAATGAGCACATTTCAAAAATATGTATGTTATAGCCCCAAAAGAATTAAAAACAAATTAAAGTAATAAAAACTATAACCCAACTACGACTAAAAAGGTATAATAAACAAGACACCAGAGACAGACAAATAAAAAATCCGGAGTCGCACGTAATCTGTTCGATTTATGCCCTAACACGTGTGACTCCGAATTTTTAATTTGTCGGTCTGTGTTGTCTTGTTTATACCTTTTTAGTCGTAGTTGGGTTATAGTTTTTATCACTTTAATTTTTTTTAGACATTAGAAAACAGACACTTCAATTTTAGGTATTTATTTGTAATAGCTAAAAAATGCTGTGACACGAAACGAATCAATTCAATATTTTTATTTTTTATGCGTCGACGTTAGAACCTCCTATTTTCGACTATTAAAAATATTTCAACGGCTCTCTTCATACGGTACGAATCTTGGTCAGATCAGTTGTACCTTCGGAGGTCGAATTGACTATAGCATAAGCATAATCAGCGTATAATGTTCCCACCGCTGGCCCCTTCTCTTCGAGAAGGAGTGGGCTGTAAACTGTAATCTACCACGCGTGCCCAGTGTGAGTTGGTAGATACCACATGTCTTCGAATGTTTGGTTCTAGAACATGTCAGTTTCCTCACGATGTTTTCCTTCACCGTTTTGAGAGCAGTGGTGATAAAATTATTTTCTCAAAGTGAAATGCCTGCATGGGTTCGATCCCACGGCCTACAACTAGTTAGTTGGGGCCGTTACATAATTGACCATGCATGGCAGTAATCACGACTGCAGTACGGCATCGAATCTATACTACGTTTTATAGAGCCTCAGCCCAAGAGCAGCTCAGCCAGAGTTACACAAACGACGATTACACTTGTTCGTTTCGTGTGGTTAGTGTCTAACCCGATGTCAGAGTTTTAAAACCGCCCAAGGGCTTGGCTTCACATGCCGTCGAGAAATATCTCCGGCCGGTTTCCTCACGATTTTTCCTTCACCGTTTTTAAAGCAAGTGATAATTATACAATACGCACATGAATCCGAAACGTCAGAGACGCGTGGCTTGGGTTCGAACTCGAGACCTATGACGTGGCAGTCCGACGGTCACACCACTAGGCTATCAATGCTTTGACGATTACACAGATTCCCGTACAATTTTGAGGCGGAATCGTGAACATTTTGTAAAAAGCTTCGTCCAGACTCTTGTAAATGGGATCTACGATACATGATAAACTAGTAGAACTTTAAGGCGCATGCGCCAAGGTAGCCCGCGAAATTCAAATTTTCTTACGTTTTTTGCAATTTGCAGGTCAGTGTCAGGTTGTATGTTGATCTAAATATGATTTGCGCCCGTAACAAATAAGGATTTACAGAATTATAAACATTAGAATCAGCAATACAACTCTCTAAGTTCATGAAAGTGCCAAATGTCATTATTTCATGAAATTGTCATTCAATGCACTTACATGAACTTATTACACCCATATTTGTTACGGGCGCAAATCATATTTAGATCAACATACAACCTGATACTGACCTGCAAATTGCAAAAAACGTAAGAAAATTTGAATTTCGCGGGCTGCCTTAGCGCATCCCCCTTAATAGGAAAGTGTGTATTTAAATGATTGTTTATTAGGTAAAATATCAAGTTTATCGCACTCCGGCTGTTTATAATTATCAGCTGGTTACAAAAGGTTAACCGGGTCGTGGGTGAGTCAGGCGCCCTTGAGACGGTGCGCTCTACATTCTCGATGTGATTTGTTCCTATAAAGCTGATTATCATGAAATTTATAACTAACTCTTAATTAGTTGGTTTCTTCATTCAGCTCCATTCAAATGCATCGGGTTTTTAAATCAACCAACCGCTATTTGATGGTAGAATTCATAGATGAAACTGGTTCTCTAAAAATCTTCACTGTTTCAAAAACAGTTGCTTGGCCGACTAAATTACGATGCACAGTCGAAACCACGAAACGTCCTGGCCTTAAAATTTTGGAGGGGGGTTTCCTTCGAAGTATCCTTTCAGCCTGGTCGACATGACAGCGTCTGCAATCCAGGATGAAAATATAGCCTGTCTTTCTTTACCCAGTTCGCGGTCTATCTGTGTGCCATATTTCATCCAAATCCGTTCAGCCGTTTTAGCGTGAAAGGGTAACAAACAAACTCACTTTCGCATTTATAATATTAAGTTAGGATTCCATCCACGTAATATGAAAACGCAGTCAAGTCACTGGCTCTTGCGTGACGCACGTACAGAAGTAAATTACAAAACAATCAAACTATTATCGTAGATTACAAGGCAAATATTTTAAACGTGAAACATTCATCGTTGGTGTTTTTGTCTCGATTGTTCCAGCTAACGTGGACATAGTAGGCTCTAGAGGCCGGCAAATAGATATCCCATAATCTATGCGAATACTAATAACTATAATACTACTATTTATTCGTTACACTTTCACGCATAAACGACCGAACGAATTTGGAAGAAATTTGGCACATGAGAAGACCATGACCAGTAAGGGTAACATGACCACCGTAGAATTGGATTTTGTCGACGGAAGAATAGACAAACTGACAGATAAACAATCACAATCTGACATTTTGTCTATTCTTCCGTCGAAAAAACCCGTTTCTATGGCGGTCATGCTACGCGCGCTGGGTTAGGACATAGGATACTTTTTATCCCGATATTCCCATGGTGCGGGTGAAACCGCGGGGCGCAGGGGCTAGTTCTAAATACCTATGTGAAAGTAAAATATGTTTTCTGTCCGTTACCTTTTTTTTTTTTTTTTGAGGGTGGGAAATCATCCAATGACTTCTCCCGCTCTGGGCGGAGCGGAAGGGCGTGTCAGACTTTTACTGACTAAAACCCACCCGTGTTCCTTCATTTGCCTGTTGCCAAGGTCCCGGTATCCCTTTCGGACTTTCCCGCAACCCTGGCAGGCATCGGTCCTACCGGACCCCGTCAATTTTGCTGACATCTCATTTTGCTGACATCTCTCTGTCTGTTACCTGTTCTCACTTTAACGGATGAACGGATTCGGATAAAATTTAGCACACAGGTAGATTATGACATTTAATTTATTACGGTCGCGAATCATATTTTGATCAACATACATTACATACACCCATAAACTGACCTGCAAATTGCAAAAAACGTAAGAACATTTGAATTTCGCTAGCTAACACTGGCGCTTCCCCCTTAATGGAAGCCACGTCATTCCGGATTACATGTCTATCGGTTAACGGTAAGCGATATTCTTCGAGAAGCCACATACCCACACAATCTAATAAGCGGTGCTAGCTAAAAATAAACTAGATAAAAACGGTTTAGAATAACCTGTATTAAGTATTTACAAATACACTTGTAGATTGATTTTTATAGTTTCGTGTTTTTAGGTCATTTACGAACTGGCGAACTGGGTATTTATACAACGTGTCATTGATATAACTATACCCAAATCTAGTTCAGAATTCAAGGTAGAATTGATTAACTTATACTACTTTTACCCGTCTGCACCAAAAGGAGCGTCCGGCGTTCGGCGTGGCAACACGTCGTGTTCGGGTTCGCGACTGGTCAATCGTCATCTTAAGGATGCCTCTTACAGGGTTTTTTATGACTCTTATGGAATAGTTAAGCGGAATAGGTTACTAAATATTTCTACGTCTATTTGTTGTATTTTATAATGGATTTCCGCAAATTCACGCCTGAATCAATTAACTACGAAAAGGAGAGAAATTATTCCTTTAGTTTATTTTTTATTGAATGAGGGGTGATATTTTTATACACCATTTGTTTGCCAAAACGATTAAATCTTAGCATTATGCTTAAACGTTTTTTTTACTTACCTTCAGCGGTCGAAGAAAGGGCACCGGAAAGGGCATTATGTCACTTAATGACCTATGGGAATTAAAATAAAATTACTAAATCATTCCCGTTCGTCCCACTAACAAAATCAGTGGGACGAACGGGAATAAATTTAATATTATTTATTAAATTCCCGTTCGTCCCACCAGTGGTACGACGGCAGTGGGACGAACGGGAATTCACGAAAATTTCGGGACCGTTTTTTTTTTACCTCATAGAAATCAAGAAGATTTCCGCATGACGGTTTTCTTACAGATAAGAAGTCTGCAACAAATTTTGCCGATGACTTTCCCCTCTCCCTTGCCATTGTACTTTCCGTGTGGCAAACTTCCACAATCTAGAGTAAAATTTAATGTCTAGATTACGTTAATTTGTTACTATAGTATGTTTTTTAAATGCTTAATAACAATAATACGATACCTAAGTAAGATTAGCTCAAAAATATACCCAAGAATTATTTTACGTGCAATTTCAACGAAATTGTTGGATAGTAAAAATAATCTAGGACATGACAATTGTAGAGGCTGCAAAAACTTTACAGCCTTATACCTTGAAAACTTCTAAATCCGCCACTGCTGCGGGAGCCTTTGTTCCTAGTTCCCAAATACCCGACCTTGAGCGAGTATCCTAAAGCCTTTATGTTCCTAGTTCCCAAATACCCGACCTTGAGCGAGTATCCTAAAGCCTTTATGTTTCTAGTTCCCAAATACCCGACCTTGAGCGAGTATCCTAAAGCCTTTATGTTTCTAGTTCCCAAATACCCGACCTTGAGCGAGTATCCTAAAGGCTCTTGTAAACTGGCGCGATATCGCGGGCGCGACAGGCAACGCTACCCTTGTCGTGCCGGCGATATCGTATCTGATTGTGGGAGCCTTAAATCATTGAATTCCGAGGTGATTGTGTTATTGACGTATTTTTAGTGCGGTTTTTCTGCCATCGGCTTATTTTTGTTCACATTTCCATACGTCAGCACTATATCGCATGTCAACTTACGACTTAATTATGCTTAATAAATATTACCAATAAAACCTGCATAATATTTAGCTAGTTTACGTCAAAGGTGCATGTTGACGCAACAAAACGCAAAACCTTTGTTATCAATAATGTACGTATATTTAGGGTGCGTCATAATAAGACGCATTTCTTACGTCTTTGATTGCAAGGTGTCTAAATATATACCTTAAAATTGTTTTGCCGCAAAGATATGTATATAATTAGCCTGTATTTTTTCCACTGCGGGGACACAGGGCTCCTCTCTGTGTGACGGAGGGGATCGTAATCCAACAAGTGGGTGGGACCATAACAGGTTTATGGACGCGCAAAGACACATTTTGGTTAAATTATTGATGATACAGGGATTTGCAGACTTACTTGTTTTCGAAAGCCTAGATCGAATTGATTCTTTGGTCAAGTCAAGATTATATAGCCTCATGTAGACTGGCGCGACGCGACTATAACAAAACAATTTCTAAGAAAACTTCACAGTATAAAAAATACCAGTGTCGCGTCGCGCCTGTCTGCACGCTGTTATTTCAGTCAATCAGCCTATGCTTACACAACTAGCTTTGCATGCAGCCCTATGCATGCATCAGATGATAATCCACGCATCTCTCAACATTCACACACACAGTCCGGAGAAGTTCTCGCACAAATTGATATTCTGATCTCCATCAAAGTATTTTAATAATGTGGATTTTAACACAGACCTTGACACCTGGATGCCCCTGATTTGATTCCAGCTTTCTTAGATTCTAGTCAGATTAGAGACACCGAATCTAATTGGGGATTCGGTGTATAATGTCATAATTAATGAATTAATTACACGATCTGTCCTACTTAATGTTTATAATAAAATTAATGATTCATAAATGAATACAACATGCGAAATAGCGGGATTTGTAATACATAATTATCATCATCCTCTTATCCCAATCTATTTGGAGTCGGTGCAGCATTGCTATTCTGTAACCTTCTCACCGTGAAAACTTAGGTGAAGTGAGCGTAGAGTGAGCTGTCATTGTCATCGATACCTATTGATGCTAAGTGACAGTTCACTCCACCGTCACTTCACCTAAGTTTTCACGTTGAGATTTTTGCAGAATAGCACAACAGTTTGTCTTTCTTACAATTAATTCATCTCTATGAGCCCCCTCGTCTCAGTGTTTACTTCCTCCTAGTCGTATTTATATCATCTTTCACAAAAACCTTCCATCATATATCCATCATTTCTTTGGTCACATTCATACTTCAAGCTTTTCTATTCGCATGCTCCTCATTCTTCCGCATCACACCGACACAGATTAATACAGATGGTTCACTCAATCACTCCGCATTTTAGGTATGAAGCTACGAGTAGGTACGCGGCGGGCTCGACTTTTCGAATTCAGCAGGCGTAATGTAGTCAGAAGATATTATCCCACCAAAAACATTTTCATGTAAAATATTGCCAAGACGAGACCATATGGCTCGCACTGTCAAAAAGTTGTGAGATCTCATGTAGAGCCAAGATTCTAACTCTACACGCCCTAACTCTACAAGCTCTAACTTCACAAACTCTACACCTTAGTCAAAATATGTGGCTTGGCCGTTTCGCTACCTTCACATGGGCGTAAGGTGAAAAATGGAGTTTTGATGATCATCAGTGAGTGCGTGAGTCAGTGAGTGACGAAATCGGGGTTTTATAGATATCAATAAAATCTAAAGTACGAGTATAAGAGCTATGCAATTCAAACTTTATATATTTAGTAAATCTACTATTGACATCATATCGAAAATTTTGTTTATCTGGTTTAATCTAAATCCAAGTTATGAGAAAGGGTAGGTAGTGCCCTTGCGGTGCGCTTGCCTCGTCTTGGCGGGGGTACTACCGTGCCCCCAGATAGTTACGCGATAGAAAGGCGCTGTGCGACCTGAATTGCACTTTATTGTGACGTAGCAAGAGTTGCTTTTATTTAAATGATTTTACGGAGTGAACCATCTGTATTCGTGTTCATCTGTGACCAGAGCGAACCAAGACAGGAATAAAGGCTCTTACATATCGGCGCGACTTTAAACAAAACAATTTCTGAGAAAACTTCACGGCGAACAATGCGGCGGCGTCGCGTCGCGCGACATGTCGCGCAAGTATGTTAGAACCTTAATACTTTAAATAACGTTTTCAATTAAGAATGTGTTTTTTTTTTTTCATTATGTATTCGTACCATGTTTTAATGATGAATTTAACGTCTAACCGGTTTTCCTCAGCGGTTTGATCAATCGTCTTTATTTTTAGAGTAAAGTGTAAAGTCCACTTTTTTAGGGTTCCGTAGTCAACAAGGAACCCTTATAGTTTCGCCATGTCCGTCTGTCTATCCGTTTGTCTGCGGCTTGGCTCAAAGGCCGCCCATTGTATGTTTTGTAGTGTTAAATATATTTATTTTCGCTATGTATTTTCTGGTGTACAATAAAGTATACATATATATAAATAAATAAATATAAATAAAGACCGTTGGTACTAGAAAGCTGTAATTTGGTATGGATATACATATAAACAACGCCGACAGAGTGGTAAAAAAAAAAATGTAAACTATATTTTTTTTAGGGTACCTCCTCTACATTTAAAGTGGGGATTGTTTTTTTTTTTCTCATCAATCCCATGATTTGGGATATCGTTGGAAAGGTCGTTGAAAAATAATGGGAGTTTGTGAAACCCATTTTTGGATTCAGGGATCCGTTTGCGGAATATTAAGCTTTAAAGTGCAAATTTTTGTTAGAGTCAAGTGTCGTCGTCCCCCTGCCAGCTAAATGGTTGGGTTTGGAAATGGGAAAAAATTCACGGCAGTAGTATATATAACGAAATTAAAAGGAAAACTATCACCGCTACGAAGGCTCCACCAGCTACCGAGTAATAATCGACCAACTTTAAGTTGCAGTTGCAAAAACATGTTCTCTGATACATTCTGTATCGGAGAACCAGTTTTTCAACTACAATGTTAAGTTTGTTCTTGAAATAAATGTTGTCTGACTCTTTTCAAGAGATTTAAGGGATTGGAAATAATAGTCATAGTCCGTATCTTGAGGTACATCGTACATGTCATGTAGTCTTTATTAAGTTACAAGCTGCGCCCGCGGCTTCACCCGCATAAGTCTCGATCCCCGTGCGCATTTCGGGATAAAAAGTATCCTGTGTCCTATTCCAGGTCATAGTCTACCCATGTGCCAAATTTCATATAAATCCGTTCGGCCATTTTAGCGTGAAAGCGTAACAAGCAAAAAAACAACATTTTGTGAATCGCGGTGTTAAGATTTTCTACTAGATAGTGACCATCATCCATACAACGGTTCCGAAGGCGGAGTTTGTCTTTGTTGTTAGAGTCATCCCAGCTACGGAACCCTTCATTGTGCGTGGTTCGACATGCACTTGGCCGGTTTTTATACATCTCTACAAAAGTAATATGTTTGAATTGCTATTCTACTTTATTTTATTGTTCTGTATCTAATTTCCATGATAATTATACATACGGACTGCATCATCCAAGGATCTACTAGTCTTTACAAATCTTGTATCGTCGGCTCCCGCCCGGCTTTCTGCCAACTTTTCCAAGGCCGTACCAAGGCTTCAAATTGTTTTACGCTAGGACTATTACTGACGTAGTTACTGTTAAGTAATATTTGCTGTTACTGAGCAATCGTTACGCTTGCGTGAATCACGTAGGTACTTTTTTTTTGTCTTAGAATAGTATCTTGTTGTTTTCTGCAAATAATAGGGGTTCGTATTTTTTTTTGTATTAGGAATAGTACATTACCGTCGCGGCCTGCAACAGCGGCATTGATGGACGAAAGTGAAAATGTGGGCCGAAGCAGAGGTACACATACGTGAGTCCATCAATGCCTGGTTGCGGCCAAGGTTTGTACAGAACTTTTTTCAAATAATGGGCGGAAATTCAAATTAAGTACTTAAAATAATTAAAAATTCCAGAATCAGTGACGAACATCGATAATTTTTCACGCGTCAATAATATGTTCATTTGTTTCTTCTTTACTTTAAACAGCTCTGCCATGTGTTGAAGTAAAAAGTTCGTCCCATTTTTGAATAACACGACAGATATGAATTTTCATAATAATTTATTCGGCCGCTAAACACGACACGACGGATATGGATTTTCATACTAATATTGCCGGCCGGGCGTTCTCATGTATTTGATCAGCACAGCATTTTCGATTTATCTCGAAGAAGGTTGTCAAATTAATGCTCGAATGTCCAAGCATTTTTGAAAAAAAAATTGTTAGTTTTAGTGTATAGTACTAGTCTTCAATTCGTGAGGAGCTCGTGGCTAAGTAAAGTAAGTAATAACAGCCGCACGGGTCGATGCATCAGGTTAAGCTACGCTTGCCGGGGTTGGGCCGTGGATGGGTGACCATCTTTACATATCGAGACTCCTACGTGCCTCGGAAAGCACGTTAAGCCGTTGGTCCCGGCTGTCATTTGTGGATCTTTGACAGTCGTTACGGGTCGTCAGAAGCCCGAAAGTCTGACAACCAGTCTTGCCAAGGGGTATCGTATTACCCAGTTACTGGGTTGTGGAGGTCAGATTGGCAGTCGCTCCATGTAAAATACTGGTATTCAGCTGCATCCGGTTAGACTGGAAGCCGACCCCAACATGGTTGGGAAAAGGCTAGGCAGATGATGACTAGTCTTCAATTGTACACATTTCGCTGTATGTGCTCACTGCGCTGCGGTCGATAGGAACGCGCGTCATTTTATGTTACGTAATTATTCATATATCAAATAAATAATAGTCAGTGTGAATTAACTAATGACTACGGAAACAACATTAGAGAAAAGAATCTACCAACCGTATCAAAAGCAAGGTGCATTAAACTTTACTAAAGTGAGAGTGACTTCAAACTTGTGATCTTTCCCTTCCCACTAGGCTTGCAGAAAAATATCGTTTTTTTTTGTCGGATATATCGATATTTTTACGCGATATTTATTATTTCGATATATCGATACAAAATATCAAGTATCGAAAATGTATCAAATACGATATACATATTTCCAATAACAACACCGTTGTCGCCACTGACTAAAATCGCTGAAATTCAGAACCGTAAAAATACTTTTTTTTCCTAGTTTGGTATTTATATGAATATAAAACAAATACAGTTGAACTTTACAAATATTTTTCTAATAAGTATTTTTATTATTTAGATTGCACCGATATATCGATATATATTTTTCGATATATCGAAATCTATATTGAATTTTTTTTTAGTATCGATACGATATATATGTATAATTTTTGGCACTTCTTGTATCCCTACCCCCCACTCCCCAACTACATCCGGTTACCCATCTTCCTAAGATATCTATCACCAATTTGACCCACGGGTCAATATCAATTGCCAATAGTACAAGGTGCAGAAAATTGTTTACTTACTTGATTGATTGCATTTAGTTAGCTTCGATATGCCATCAAACTTATCAATCATTGTTTTGACACATGTCACCGTAATACCTATAGATTGAAGTTCTGCCCATATTGCTTGCAGAACGTTGCGTGATGATACTAAAATACATACGTTATAATAAAAATTATATATCCCAGTTATGTACAGTCAGAGAATATGAGTGCTAAGCAAATTGACAATCACTTGAATTGCCCTTAAATTAAAATCACAACTGTCATTCTTTGACAGTTGTGATAAAATCACGGCAAATTGACGTAGCAAGTAAAGGCTCCCGCAGACAGGCACGACGCGACTGGTAGTGAAGCTTCACGGAAATTGTTCTACCGGGTGGTGTCGCGTCGCGCCCGACTGCGGGATTTTTGTGATTAAAGAATCTTTATTTACTCAAAAGAAATATACTACAAATTTCAATTAGTGAGAAATATTTTAACTAGTATATAATAATGATAACATTTGTTTTAAACCTGCTTAACATTTTTAAATCTGCTTACCAATTAATTTATTGCTACAACAATACAAAGACATAAAAAAGAAACTTGAAGAATAAGTATAAAAAGTGCCTGTGATTTATTTATATTTAAAATTATAATAACATAAACTCCTTATTACTAAATTAACCAAACAAAAAACGAAATTAAAAGACTAACTAACTACTTATACCAATAAATATAAAAACATAAGGACACTTGTTTTATGGTTGCCTGTATTGTATGTATAAATTCTCCACTGTTTCCTATTATCAATTTGCCATAATCCAGGGCCGCATTAAATCCGCTCGCGTATGCTTGATAAAAAACTGTAATACATTTTCAGCCAATCGGGCTTTCTGTAATCTCGGCTTAATAATAAAATCCGCCCTGCCTACAGTGCTGACACATTCGCCCGCCCATCGAAGCCATAATATTAACGTCAATAAAAATTCATGTCACGCACGTCAGAACGTCAATTATTTTGACAGATTAATGGAAATACCTAGAAACAAAGCCTAACCCTATTGTGTCATGAAAATTAGAATTATGCTCAAAGTACCTGAAAACTGTGATTACGTTTTTGTTTTTCCGATTAATTATTCGTCTCGAGTTTTTAACCCCAGACGCAAAAGGAGGGATGTTATAAATTTGACCTTTGCTATGTGTGTGTGTCTGTCTGTGAACCGATTTGAATGCGGTTTTTTTAGAGATGGTTCTTAGACATGTTTTATCAAAATCGTTTCAGTCGTTTCAAGGGAATCAGCTCTTTTATGTTCGATGCGGTAGTTTGAAACACCCATGTATGCTATAACTAATATAACTATGCAAGATTATGGAATTCTTGGTCTGATGCTGCATAACTTTGGCGGGGACGAACAAAAGTTACACCGTATTTCAAGTTATTGGCTTGTCCTCGCCTGCAATACCTTACTAAAAACAAAGTTCAATGCTTGTTTTTCCATTTTCGGTTAGGTATAGGTTCTTGCAGTCGGGTTTTTTGGTTTTTTAAATAATTTGTTTTATTTAGTTTTATTAATATTTGTATAATTTATTTTTTAGTTTTGTTTATTTATTTATACCAATATAGGTATAATTTATTTTAAGAAAAAATCTCCTTTATATTTGTATTTGCAGATGAAATATATTTAAAAAAAAATAGCCAATGTCACTCCCACAAATAAGATGAACCTAACGACACCTCGTATGTTAAAATCCATCAAGCCGTTTAGGCAACAGAGCGTGCCAAAGTAATAGACATACATACAAACATTCATACTCTCGAAAAACATTACCCTCCTTCTGGGGCAGTCGGGTAAGAAAATGCGGTAATGAAACTTAGAGCACCGACCGAACGCATATAATAAGTTATCCATTATCATCAGTGATCGGAGTAGGTAGATTGTTTTTTGGTACTTGTATCATAAATGCACACAGAAAGAATAACATGGATAAGCCATTTTTCCGGAAAGTATTTCCGGTATTTCCGGATTCAATTAAATATTGTTAATGTTGGTAGTGATATTATTACTACTCAATTCAAAATTTAAAGGAAGGTATCAAAACTAAATTAATTCATTATTTAACTGTTGAATAATAAAAAAAAATAAAAAAAAATATGAAGAGTATAATATTGCTCATTTTATTACAATTCCTACCTTTTTTTTTTTGAGGATGGCAAATCGTCAAATGACTCCTTCCACTGGCAGAATACAATTCCTACATAAGTTCCGGTTTTTTTTTTAATAATCCACCAATTCCGGAGGAATGTCCATATTAATATATACGTTTCGGATCAATGGCCCCAGTTCAATCTACCTACTCCGATCACTGATTATCATCCACGTGGATGCTGTTTATTGCAATCGTAAAGCAAGTTAGAATATTTTAGGGGTATGAGGAACAGGGTGCAAAGGTCACTCATCGACCATAGAATAGGGAGGAGCCTCCGACCAGACGGGTGTTGTGTCTGGCGGGCAACTGCCTAACGATTGATGTCGGGTTCTTGTATATATGTCCATTGCACGGTAAACTTTAATTGCGCGATGCAGGATTTATGTGACGTCAGGATTTTTGTGTGACGTCATGTCTTTGATGCGTAGTTCGCATGTGGCGATGTAGATACCGCCACAATATATACTATGTTGCTCTTCCTTATCATAACTATCATGTGCTTTCTTTGATTATGTCATTGTTTTAATACTGACGACGAGATAAACTGTAATGATAAGATCTATCTACACAATAGTATTAAAAATACTGTTTTTCTATCATAAACTCGTAAAAAGAGTTTTAGTGCAGTGATTACTGGTGCTTTTGTCAAAGAAAACTAAATATGACGAACACTGGACGGTATGTGATGCGAATGTAAAATTACATGATTTTTAGGGTTCCGTACAAGGGTGCCAACAGGACACGATTACTAAGGCTCCGCTGCGCGTCTGTATGTCGGTCACAGGATTTTATCTTTTGAACCGTAATAGGTAGACACTTGAAATTTTCACAGTGTGTACTACTATGGCTGCTATAACAAAAACAACAAAAAAAAGGTAAAAATGAAAGGGGGTCCCAAATTATAAACGTGTTTTCTTCAACTTTTTTTTAAACTAATTTTCTTTTTTTTTTTAAGAAAAAAAGAAAAAGAAAAATGCGTTTATTGGCATTAAGCAGAAGAAAAAACCTTAAAACTGTAAGTAATAACAAAAAAACAATGCTTTTAATGCCAAAAGGGCCTCAGCTCAGCATAATGTCAAATGACAACGCAAGGTCATCCATCATTTTATATTTTGTGTTAAATTTTCTAGAGTGGTACGGAACCCTTCGTGTGCGAGTCCGACTCACACTTTGCCGCTTTTTATTTTTTCCCCGTAAAAGCATTTGACTATTATTTCCTCGTGACATTTCAATTATAAAATGAGAACACGGTAATGTCATGTTAAGTGTCAATTAAATGCATTTGTATCGATCGATATATTTCCCGATGTTAACTAGGTGACGGTCGATCAACAACAAAGCAAGGCTTGTAATAAAGTTATGGTATGGAAAAAAAATTAAACGCTCGTGGCAAAGAGGCATACAATATACACAGGTAAAGGCACAGGCAGGCGCGACGCGACTTTGGTGCAATAATTTCTATGAAAACATAAAAAAAAAAAAACAATAAAAATTGTTTATTCCGCACAAACTAAACGCACATTACAAAAATAAAGAATGACATTCTATTGCGGAAATTGTTCTACCGGTGCGGTGTGGTGTCGAGTTGCACCTGTCTGCGGGAGCCTTAAATTCTGTTGAAGACTTGCGGGTCGCGACGCCCGTAATTGTTATAAAGGCTCTTACATACTAGCGCGACGCGACGCCACCGCGTCGTTCGCCGTGAAGTTTTCTCAGAAATTGTTAAAAGTCGCGCCAGTATGTAAGAGCCTTTATACCGTGAAGTTTTCTTAGAAATTGTTTTTGTCAGAGTCGCGTCGCGCCAGTCTGCACGAAGCTTATACGGGCTGGTATCCGCAACTCCACGTCAAAGCGCGTATTTTGCGTACAATCTACATAAAAGTACACATATTATGTAGATTGTCGGCCTCTTTCCCATGAGTGTTTACAACTATATTATATTACTGAGCAAGAGAAAACAGCTTGAACATTAAAATGGCATGTTTTAACCGGATGTTAATAAAAGCACCGGTAAAGGTCGATTCACACGTATCAGTGAAGACACCGTGTCCACACAGTTCCGACACAGTACCGGCACAGCGCAAAATATTCTTTCATACATGCTCTATGATAGCATTCCTACTTGACAGTGTCAGTGTGTCAGTGTCAATGCCGACACAGGAATGAAAATGTATGAAATAATATTTTGCACTGTGCTTTGTACTGTGTCGGAACGGTGTCTGCACTGATATGTGTGAATCAAGCTTTAAGACTCTTACATACAGGCGCGACGCCGCCGCATTGTTCGCCGTAAAGTTTTCTCAGAAATTGTTTTGCTAAAAGTCGCGCCAGTATGTAAGAGCCTTTATTCCTTATCCGCTAGAAAATTGCAAATAAAGCAGTCGGTTAACTTTAATGTCTATGAATGCGGGTATACGTGCAGGGTCTAATTACTTAGCGAAACTCCGCAGACGTGATGGGTCATAATCATCTGCGCCTTTTCCCGACTATGCTGGGGTCTGCTTCCAGTCTAACCGGATGCAGTTGAATACCAGTATTTTACATGGAGTGACTGCCTTTCTGATCTCCACAACCCAGATGAATGATGATATTTATGGGTATTGATATCTAGTTACGACAAATCTACGGGCTCTAAATACATTATTTATGTATATTACTGTACATATCTGAAATAGCGTGAGCTTTAGGATAATAAACATCTGTTCTCAGGCTCATTCAATAAAATAAGTGGTTTTATAATTTGTTGGACTTCTGCCAGACGGAAGACAACATCTGTGAATTAAAAATAATCCGTTTCAGAATCCTTGGCATTTGATGAGGAAGTATTATTTTTAGTTTGGTATAGTCTAGCTTCGTCTAGACTAAAAATAGCTCGCGTGTCGTGACTCCTGCGCAAGAAAATAATCTAATCCAAATATCCTGTATTGTCCCACTGCAGGGTTGGTTGGTCTCGCAAAAGGACTGGCCGGCTAGTAAAAGACAGAATTTCATCCGATTTATTATAGGATGTGGCCAGACATGCGTGATTCGCTTTTCATCAAAGCAAAGTACCTCAAGGAAAGAATAATTTTATTTTGCTATGCACTAAAATATTCATTTGAAAGTCAATTTTCATTACCTTCCAAATCGATTTAATATCATGGTCCGATTTTGCTTAACATTTAGTTAATAATAGCAGTAGAAAAGAACCGAATCCAGAAATGTTGTAAAATTTAGAAACTGTCCATCTCCAGGTAATCAAAAGATCATCATCATCATTTCACCTGAAAGACGTCCACTGCTGGACATAGGCCTCCCCCAAGGAATCCTAAAGTTACGGGCGAAACTATTTAACGTCGACTAGGGTGTTTTTGAAGAAAACAAAAACACTTTTCATTACATAATTCACTATCTCCGGCCTCCGCAGATTTCATGGCCACATACTATCTAAAAAAACAATAATAAACGTCTTAGTTGTATCAAGTGTTATTGCGGTAAGCCCCGTGCAGACTGGCGCGACGCGACTCTAACAAAACAATTTCTAAGAAAACTTCACGGTATAACAATTACCGGTCTCGCATCGCGCCAGTCTGCATGGGTCTTTACAGCATCGTCTGGAAACATTATGTTTTAAAGAAAAATAAGAAAAAAACATGAATTGAAAGATTGTGCGTATTAGTTATTCTTATTTTCTTCCACGCAAAGAGGAAACAATTTTGAGGAAATGTGAAAATACAGTGACGTCAACAGTGACGTCAACAGTGACGTCAACTGGCATTTACCGTGAATAGACTGTTATCATTTATCATGCACTAGCTGAGCTGATGCCCGCGACTTCGCCCTGGATGTCGGTTATTATACAGTGTGATTCTTTATAATGTGCACATATCGAAATGATCTGCATGGTGCACATATGCACCATATGCAATGGTGCACATATTGAAATCTGTGCTTAATTTTATCGACGGAAAAAATATTCAAAAAAATCTAAACCTCGCTTCTGTGACCCCTGTGAAAACAAAACTAAGGCCTGTATTACAGAGCTCGTTCTAGCCTTTGATTTGATGAAACGAGTTTTAAGTATTGCTTGAGTTTTGAGTGAGGTTCTGTAATACGGGCCTAAGTCATAGTAAATCTAATAGAATAGAATACTCAATATTTTGTGTATATATAATATGGTGTGGATTACAGATTATAAATGTAGATATTGTATTGTAAGTACTTATGGTGACACAATGATAGGTTTTTTCGCTAAAAGCGATCTTTTAAAGACAATCTTTGGATGGATTAAAGGGAGAAGAGTTTCTTATTCCGTAAGTTATCAAACAGCCGTGGGATAATATACGAGCTACCTACCTAACCAACCACCTACCTAACCAACCACCTACCTACCATACCTACCCTACCTACCCTACCTACCCTATCTACCCTATCTACCCTACCTACCCTACCTAAAGTACGAGCTCTGAATGGTGATATATTATAATATGATGATAGGAATTATTTAATACATAGCATAATGGGAATCGTATCTTACAGATAAATAATTCATTGTGTATGTAATAATGTTGTTACATGGATTTGCGTCAACATCCTATTGGAATTCAATAGCTATCGTGTGTCCCATATAAATTGTTACAAACCAATGTTGGGTGTTGGTGGGAATCCTAATGAATATAAATAGGCATAGGTAGGTGCCTATTTACAGCATCATTGGCAGCCTTATTCCACCCACTGCTGAATATAGGTCTTCTCCCTTTTGTGCCATGCTTCCCTGCGGTTTGAAACAAATGTCTTATCCATTGCTTCATAAGTTTGAAAAACACTGGTAAAGACATACCAAAAACACGGTTAAATAATAACTAATTACATTAATAAATAGCTACAAGGTGCCAATATACAAAAAAAAAAAAAACAAGACACTGAACAATGTAAATAACGCAATGAATGTTGTTGAACTGTCAAAATGAAATAAATTAGTCTTAATCGGTTACGAAAATAAGTTACGCAATTAGATATCTGGTCTGTGCGAGTCGCATCCAGGTTTTAGGTGCCTACTATGCATTGATATGTATTGACAAAATTCCATCCAATCCATGAGGTTAAGCTACGCTTGCCGAGACTCCTCCGTGCCTCGGAAAGCACGTCATTTGTGGGTCTTTGACAGCCGTTACGGGTCGTCAGAAGCCCGAAAGTCTGACAACCAGTCTTGCCAAGGTATCGTATTACCCAGTTATTGGGTTGTGGAGGTCAGATAGGCAGTCGCTCCATGTAAAATACTGGTATTCAGCTGCATCCGGTTAGACTAGAAGCCGACCCCAAAATAATTGGGAAAAGGCTAGGCGGATCATGATGTGTATTAATAAAATTCAACAAGTTTGTGAAACGATGTTAACGCATAATCGCACTGTTTGTCGAACGCCTACGCTGAACCATTGACTGTCTGAACGAAACCCAGATGCGAATGCACCCTCAACAAAAGACTTCATGTATAACATTACGGTATACAATACTCCTATTTACAATGCAGACGGGCAACATGGCCGCAAAACAAATGAATACACAATGAGAATGCACGGACCACCGGTAAAGCTAGAGACAAACTGTCGGACGCGGCCTAAGTTGTGACTGACAGTCACATTTAATCAGTCTGTTCTATTGTGTCAGATGTTGTGAGCCAGATAAATAATATAAAAACACTCTTTAGTATGTAATTTAGTAGGGCTATTGTCCGAAACTCTCCGTCCAAGCCCGTATTTTGCGTACGGGTGGGAAAACCGATCATTCGATCCACCCCAGCTCCTCAAGGAAGGTCAGTAACGCCTTGATGTTACTGACAATCTCACGGAGGAAACCTGGATTTTCAAAGTACTTTGTCCTGTATGTGGCAACCACCGGGCAGTTAAGAACCGCTGATAAGCTGCCGTCTAGTCTGCCTTCATGCAGGCCCTGCACAGAGGACTGTCGGTGACTCGAATGACAAAAAACAGTTTAACACTTAATTTATCGTCCGCAGTTGATTACTGATAGTTTGCACGTGTAGGTGTAAAGTTACGGACCAGATACAGCATCAGTCATTTCCGTTAGTTTTGATAGTTTGTTTCAGTCCTAGAATTGTTTAGTGATTCTGATGAACAGAGCTTTGATCTAGTTCTGTTACCAACGTGCCACCAAAGTCCTTTTGTTCAGATTTGTTATATAAATAGAACCGCAAACAATAGCTTCTTCATTGCTATATATTTCTTCAGGAACAATATTTTTTTTGCCATTATTGCGCTCATAATTACGGAACAACTTATCCGAATTACGTGATTTCTGTTTTGATTCATAGTCGTCTCCTCTGTCTACGTTGAAAGTATACCTAAATATATTTAAGCCACTACTAACAACCAAAACACTAGCCCTTTTTAGCCGACTGCCCCAGAAGGAGGGTAATGTTTTTCGAGAGTATGTATGTATATTTGTAAGTCTGTCTATTTCTTTGACATGCTCTGTAGCCTAAACGGCTTGATGTATTTTAACATACGAGGTGTCGTTAGGTTCGACTTAATTGTAGGAGTGACATAGGCTATAAAAAAATTATATATTTCATCTGCAAATACAAAAAAAAAGGGAGGGGAAGGTTAAATTACAACAATATTGGTATCAAATATAACCTAGTTATGAGTCCCAAATACGTAGATTAATAAAATTAAAATGCTTGAAATAAAACAAAATATTTAAAAAATCAATAGTTACACCATATTTCAGGTAATTGGTTTGTCCCCTGCAATACCTTACAAAAAACAAAGTTCAGTGCTTGTTTTTCTCTTTTCAGTTATAGGTTTTTGCATTCGGATTTTTTGTTTTTTAAATAATTTGTTGTCGCTACCCACTTTTATACACATAGTAAAGGAGTCGTTTCAGTTGCGTTTTGAGAATGCGGTCGAAAGTCCTGGGTTTGCTTGGAATGCCTTTTTATCCCAGACACTGGTATAATCCTTTAGCTCCTTTTCGCTTCAACTACAAGAATTCCTTGCTTATTCGTTGTCATAACGCGAATATGTAATCCGGAAAATGCTTTGCGCGATAGACTCAGGCATAAAAACTGCATGGCATTGTTTGCTTACTTGTGGTCGTACGTAAGTAACTGACATTCATCTGACCCGGTAGAGCTTGCAACTGTACCGTTATGATAGACAGGGCTGACACTTGCTGGTTGCATTTTTAACCGACTTCTTAAAAAAGGAGGAGGTTCTCAATTCGTCTGTATGTTTTTTTGTGTGTATGTTCCGCGATTACTCCGCCAATTATGGATTAGTTTTGATGATTCTTTTTTTGTTTGGTAGGTCATGCTTCAGAGGTGGTCCGATATAAATTTTATTGACTTTGCTTGCGTAGTTTTTGAGTTAGCTTCAATAATTACGTATTTTTCTCACTTAGTCTATGTAGACGACATCTTATTTGACACAGTCACTGTTATTTACATAGCAGGTAGAGATATCAGAATTTGTGTGGGGTAGGTACCACAACTAAAAATTGAAAAATAAAAAGTTTTAACAAAAAACAAAAAAACAACGACTTCCATAAAAACACAAAAAAAGTGAAAAATAACTTTAATTTCGAAAGTCAGTGGCAAAAAACGAAAATTGAAAAGCAAAGACACCGACTTCCAAAATTAAAGTTATTTTTAACTTTTTTGTGTTTTTTTTTGTGAAGTTAAACGTTTGAATGTACAGTTAGAGAATGAAAAGGTTATGCATCGCTTTTATTACCTCAATCATATCACAATGATAAATGATTTATATCTGTAAGTAGGTTTGTAGAAACACTTTTACACGTCAATCACATTTTTTAAATAAAACTTTAAAAAAAAAAATTGACCGACTTCAAAAAAAAACAAAACAAAAAAGGACTACTGTAATAAAACCAAATGACAAAAGTACTTCTTTAAAAATAAGAGAAAAATAAAAAAATAACTTTAATTTCGGAAGTCGGTGTCTTTGCTTTTAATTTTAGTTTTTAGCCACCGACTTCCGAAATTAAAGTAATTTTTTTATTTTTCTCTTATTTTTAAAGAAGTACTTTTGTCATTTGGTTTTATTACAGTAGTCCTTTTTTGTTTTGTTTTTTTTTGAAGTCGGTCAATTTTTTTTTTTAAAGTTTTATTATTTTTCCATTTTTTGTGTAATTTGATTTTTGTAATCACCATGGGTAGACCAACTAAAGGAGCCGCCCGCATGAAGAAAAACAGAATTAAAGAGACTAATACTGCTGAAAAAGAACGCCTATCTAAGAATCGCAAACGGAGTGCTATGTCCGGTTCCCAAGAATCACCGTTAGCTTGTCATGCTAGGTTATCTCAGATGAGAAATTACATGCATTCTCATTTGTCGCAGGAGTCGCCAAATGATAAGATCTGCCGACTCAATCTTATTCAAAAACGATTAAGTGGCGAGTCGTCTGAACAGCGCAAGTATCGTTTAGATGTTATACGAAACCGGCTGGCTAATGAGACTCCCGTGCCTTCTCAAGAATATAAGGGTGAACACTATACATTTGCTTACACTGTATATTTCCCCTCATCATCATATTATAAGGTGACCATAATCAGATCTGTAATGTCACTTACAACCTATATGGTTGCATAGTTCTTATCAATATAAATGAATTAAGTCCAAACACAAGGTAATTACTGTGAACCGTTGAGGAGTTCCGTTAATCGTCCTTCGTCTTCATCATCAGACCCTTAACGACAGTCACAACCCATCCAAGTGTAAGGTTCTTATCAATACAAATTAATCAAGCCCAAACACAAGATATCTGCTGTAAACTACTGAGGGGTTCCCTCGACTGTCTTTCGTCTTCTTCATCAGACCCCTAACGACAGTCACAACCCATCAAAGTGTATAGTTTTTATCAATACAAATGAATCAAGCCCAAACACGAGGTATCTGCTGTAAACCATTGAGGAGTTCCCTTGACTGTCTTTCGGCTCCATCATCAGATCGACTCCAGACCTTCATAAAATTGTAGTGCTGTAAAATACTTAATGAATAAATTAAGGAATGCACAAGTTGCCCTTACGATTTTTGAAAGTTCCCCTCGATTTCTCTAGGATCCCATCATCAGATCCTGACTTGGTGACAATGGGACCACCTCAGAAGTATAAGCTTTTGAACAAAAAAAGAATTTTTGAAATCGGTTCACAAACGGCGGAGTAATCGGTGAACATACATAAAAAAAAAAAAAAAAAAAAAAAATCAATCATCCGAACATAGTACCTCCTCCTTTTTTGAAGTCGGTAACTAGATGAGGTCGGCGTTTCCTATCCGATTACTCTGAGAAGAAAGGCCGAAACAAACTCAGAGGTCAAACGAATGTAGATCTTCGACAGTTGTTACAGGTCTTCAGAAGCCCGAAAGCCTGACAACCAGTCTTCCCAGGGGGTATCGTATTATCCAGTAATTGGGTAGTGGAGGTCCGATAGGCAGTCTGAGTTTCTTGCCCGTTCTTCTCCATAGGTACCTACTACGCTTTGGAATGGGCAACTAGCTTCATATTTCTGACTGACCGACTCCTTGACAATTCAAAAGTGCCTGTGAATGGTTTAATTGAAATAAATGCTTTGAGTTTGAGTCGCTTCATGTAAAATACTGGTATTCAGCTGCATGTGGTCAGTCTGGAAGCTGACCCCAACATAGATGGGAAAAGGCTTGGCAGATGATGATGACATTCTGAATTTAAATAAATCGTTTATCATTAAATAGCAGGTTACTATAAATATCATCAAAAGTATGTGAAATGAAGTAAATTGATTAAAATAGAACAGTTACGATATATCATAAATTCATAACACTTGAAAATTTAAGTATTTCATGGAAATGCATATAAGTGCTTGTGCACTGTGTTCCGTTTTTGATTAGCACTGCAGCGTCTGCAGCAGTGCATAATAAAAGAATATATCACAAATAAATAAATATTCATGACGATATCAATCAATCTGCTTAGCCTTTTCCCAACTATGTTGGGGTCGGCTTCCTGTCTAACCGGATGCAGCTGAATACCAGTATTTTACATGGAGCGACTGCCTATCCGACCTCCACAACGAAGTAACCGGGTAATACGATACCCCTTGGTGATACTGGTTGTCAGACTTTTGGGCTTCTGACGATCCGTAACGACTGTCAAAAATCGACGAATGACAGCCGGGACCAACGGCTTAACGTGCTTTCCGAGGCACGGAGGAGTCTCGGTATGTAAAGATGGTCACCCATCCACCGACCAACCCCGGCAAGCGTAGCTTAACCTGATGGATCGACCCGTTCTGGCTGTTAGTACTTAGCCACGAGCTCGTCATGACGATATCATTATCAAGAAAAATCACAAACTAACGATAACTTTCTTTATTCCGATTACGATAATGATACACTGAACTATACCAGGATAGCTCAAGAATGTGACGTATGTTTTCGGTACTTGTAAGGGAATAATGTCAAATCAAGTTACACTATTTCGTCACATCACTAATAAGTGTATCTCATGATCTGGGGGCCTACCACCACCGCTTACAACAATATTATTTTAAAATTACTTCAGTGTAAGAAAGAGGTGAAGCTCTACAGGACGTATAGCTTCATCTCTTTCTCCCATGTAAGATTAAAATAATACTGCTGTAAGCGGTGGTGGGAGGCCCCCAGCACCCCAATTGCTTAACACACGATCAACCACAATCTGTTTCATTTTGACAGTTTCAACAACATTTATTGCGTTATTTACGTTGTACGTTAGTGAGCAGACAAATTTTTCGAACATATGAAGCAATGAATTAGCAATATCCTTCAAAATAGTTCTGATTGTGATTGTACACACGGCTACACATCAAGCTATACATTTCCAGTTTATGCTGATCTCGCATTGTATAGGATTTCCGTACAATGCGAGGTCAGCTTATACTGGAAATCCATAACTTGATGTGTAGCCGTGTGTGTACGTGTTACGCAATTAGGGTGCCGATCATAGTTTTGGTCCCAGAGATAGCGACCATCATAGCATTATCATCACCCAAAAACTAAAACGGTGAAGGAAAACATTGTGAGGAAACCGGCGGCATGCCTGATAGATATCTCTCGACGGCATTTGAAGCCAAGTCAGAGTACCTTGGGCGGCTTTAAAAGTCTGACACCAGGTTAATCACTAACCATACGAAAAGAAGATCACCCAAAAACTGCCAACCCTAACTACCAACGGCCTTCACACAAACAAAGCAAAAACATCATTACTACGCCTTGGCATATGGAATTACTTTTTTTTAACGTGTAACGGAACAGGAACTGACACGGTAACCTTAAAACGAGAGCCATGAATCCTCATCCAATTAGCTTTGTACATTAACAGCGAAGTGACGGCACTTAGTACACTTTGAGTTTGTTTACAATTCTTATAATATTGTGTTTATTTTAATGAAAATGTCACGATAATGGCGGACTGGGACGTAGAATTTACGGTACAATAACCGACTTAAAAAAGGCGACTATGTTTTTTTTTTGTATGTTAGTTACGAGATTACTGATTACAACGCCAATTATAATATGAATTGATATTGATGATTCTTTTTTTGTTTGGTAGGTCATGCTTCAGAGGTGATCCCATTTGCTTACGTAGTTTTTGAGTTAGCTTCAATAATACGTATTTTTCCCACTTAGTCTATCTGGATGATGTTATGATAAGTTCCTGTCACTATTGGTGTGTGGGATAGGTACCACAGCAAAAAGTGAAAAATAAAAACATTTTACTACAAAAAAAAAAAAACACTACAAAGCTTGTTAACCGCTGCTAACTAAAATTGGCTAATGATGTTCTGTTGCTAGGACCCAGGCCTCTTCTCTGTGAGGAGTAGGGCGTAATACACCACGTGAGTCCAGGGAGGGGTGCGGGATGCCTGCTACTAAGTAGCGTTCTATATACCTAGTAGCCTTACAAGTTACTCCGGGCCTTGAATGCCTTGATTGATTGCATGATCTTTGGAATACCACTGAATAAGCGAAAAACTTATGTTCATCAGTGCATTTTTTTTTAATCACTTGAACTCTCGTTTTATGAATGTGGCCTTTGTTTCCGTATGGGAAGGAAAATTGAAACAGGTTCAATTTACAAAGGACGCCAAGGTCAAATAATTATTAAAAACTCAACACTTTGCACGCATGCCCTTCGTTATGACTCGGTGTTGTTAACCTTTTCTTATTTTTTGCCTTTATTCGCTGAAAAGGATTTAAAATTTATAAAAAAGAATTAAGAACAAAAAACACTATGTTATCGGCATCTACTGTGTATAAAACAAACAACAGGTAACAACAGAAACAAACAACAAGCAACAGGCCGCACGCCAGGTAACACTTTGGCCTTGAGCTGGCCTGGCGTAGTACGGAGTTTCAATAGAATATGAGGCCAACTTATGCCAACTGATTTTGTTGCCAGTGACGTGAGGCCTAACGTACTTACAATTAGTAAGAGCTTAAGGCCCGTATTACAGAACCACACTCAAAACTCAAGCATTACATAAAACTTGTTTAAAGCCTTTTGATTGGTTGAAACTAATTTTAAGTAACGCTTGAGTATTCAGTGAGTTTCTGTAATACGGGCCTAAGAACCCCGTTCGAGTTGAAAGTAGTCGGCTAAACCTAAGATGAATACTAGAGAAATAACTATGGACACCAAACAATATAGCTGGAACAGGCTGACATTATATAGATTTACGTATTATGTATACTCTTGAAATAAGATTAGACATATAAATAAGCCTTTTTTTACAGTCTGGTCAGCCAATTTTCACTTCTATTGCGTTGGTGTCATGACAAATGGCAGCTGCAGTAGACAGTTGGTATTGTGTAACCTTTTTTGCTTTTAAGGCCACTCTTATGCCTCTATACCGTAGGCATAAAGATGGCCTTAAAAGCAAAAAAGCTAATAAATCAGGCTTATATTGTAAATTAATTTTCTTTTTCGCCAGATGGGAGCAGGCGCGACCGGGCCGGGTGGGCGGCGAGCCCTGGAACTGATACTGAGTGGGGGGCTCAAGTCCTTGGCAAGGCCCGCGAAGCCAGTCCGTAGGGCAGCTTCCAGGGATTCCGTGCTGTCGCAGCCACAGCCTTTATTAGAAGGTGAGTACCACTAGCAACTAATACAGCTTCGACGGCATTTACACTATGTATACGGCACTTACGAACTGCAACTGACGCATCCTACATCGCGATATCAGAGATATCCGAGCGATTGTATACGGAAACCTGATAAAAACCGCCGTGCACTAGCCCACCAGACACAACACCTGTCTGGTCGGACGATCTTCCCTTTTCAGTGTTTGAGGAACTTTCAGCCCTGTTCCTCATACCTCTAAACACCCACAACCGCCGGTCATGTTTAAGCCCCATGGAATGGGAGCGACCCTATTGCCAAGTCTCGGTAAACAGTATCTCAGTCTTCCTGCCCTTGGTCCATGTTATTTGGGGTCGATACAAAATGTTTTTCTCTTCTATTCTTCCTTGTCATTCGTCACGCTATCATCCTCTTCGTTTTCATTGATATTATTTATTTTTCTTTGCTCAGTAAATGATTTTTTAATACCTCAAATCTGATTTTAGGGTTCCGTACCCAAAGGTTAAAACGGGCCCCTATTACTAAGACTCCACTGTCTGTCTGTCTGTCCGTCTGTAACCAGGCAGTATCTCATCAACTGTGATAGTTAGACAGTTAAAATTTTCACAGATAATGTATTTCTGTTGCCGCTATAACAACAAAAATACTAAAAAAAACAGAATAAAATTAATATTTAAGGGGTCTCCCATACAACAAACGTGATTTTTTTTGCCGTTTTTATTGATAATGGTACGGAACCCTTCGTGCGCGAGTTCGACTCGCTCTTGGCCGGTTTTTAATCTCGTAGACTAATTTGACATTTTCAGTGATTATTAGAGTTTGATATTTGCACCTGTCAAATTCGTCGAAGAGATTAAAAAACAGACTTAAGTACTCTAAACAAAATTACTAATTGGTTTCTATACATTGGAGTGATCCCCTGATAATACGTAATATAAATTTCTGTATTAACAACGGTACCTGCAGCAGTTCGCAATGCCCTGGGGAAATAGAGTGAAATGCCATAAATATATTACAGCATCTGAATTAGGTCAACTTCGCACGGCTTGCTTCAAGGGCCTGTGATTACTAATTAATTAGTTACGGTCAAAGAGCGTAAATAAGTAATTAATGAAATTTAAACTCATTTATTTTTTACATAGCGGGCATTTTGAATGAAAGGGACCGTTCGAAAAGGTGATACTCACATTACTCACCTTTTCGAACTGTCATTTTCATTCAAAATGTTGACAAAACACAGTCGGAAAAATAATAAGATGCAAATTAAAATAAACCTTAAGGTGCTTAACATTTTAATACCTTGACTGTACATATCCGTGCTCATATATTGTTCTTGGATATTTTTTAATGTTTTCAAGATTGAAGCCAATATTCTTCTGGGAATAAAATAAAATATGCTGCTCTTTCGCACAGAGTATCGCCAATTTTCAGATGTTTTGTTTGTCTAGAGTACTGGTCTACAATAAAAAACTCGATCTGTCTGATCGATCCAGGATAAAAAATAGCCTGTCTTCCAGATCATGGTCTACACATGTGCCAAATTTTGTCCAAATTCATTCAGCTGTTTTAGCGTGAAAGCGTATGTTAACAAACTCACTTTTGCATTTATAATATTACTAGCTGAGGCCCGCGACTTCGCCCGCGTGGATGTCGGTGATTATATACTAAAACCTTACTCGAGAACCACTCTATCCATTGGTGAAAACAGCATTAAAATCGGTGCTGTAGTTTTTGAGTTCATCGCGAACAGGACGACAGACAGACGCGGCGGAGGACTTTGTTTTATAATATGTAAGGATTTTAGGATAAGGATAAGCTTAGACACACTTGCTTGAGCCCTTCTATCATTCTTTCAATTCTAGTATAGTCCTCCAGACCATAATTATTTCGGCCACGGCGGCCCATCTCAACGGAGACTAGCCTTCCACGCTGGAGATATTATAGTGCACAAGTGTGTGCGCAGACACAGGTGCACTCTCTCTTCCCTCACTCTCATAGTCCGATGGGATGGCAATCCGACACGACCGGAGAGAGA
The DNA here is from genome assembly GCA_949152455.1 of Lithophane leautieri. Lineage (NCBI taxonomy): Eukaryota > Metazoa > Arthropoda > Insecta > Lepidoptera > Noctuidae > Lithophane > Lithophane leautieri. Next base: position 14,639,898 of record OX424472.1, on the reverse strand, counting down.
TCAGGCGCAGGACCAACGGCTTAACGTGCTCTCCAAGGCACGGGGTTATCACACCGCCAATTTCAAGTCAACGGGCTATTACTACGAAATTCCTAATGGAAAAACCCAATAACACTGCCTGACCCGGGAATCAAACCTAGGACCCCACGCCCAGCAGTCGCGCTGGCGACCACGAGACCAACGGGGCAGTTAAATTCTATCAAGCAAACAGAATCATTATAATTATATTAGAATTGTTGAAAAAAGCATAAAACTTTTACTCTGAACTTTATTTATTTTACATGAGAGGGCTTCTCGACATGTTCTGTAATTGGAAGACATCGCTCGTCGTCAATATTTGCGCTTGTTTGAACAAGTCTCGTATGAGACTCATTGAATTTTATTTTCTCATATATTGCCTCTTGGTGCTGTGTTTGTATATGAGAGATATTAGCTTTTACAAGAATATCTGCTTTCTTTAGGCGTTTGTGTTTGCTTTCATATTGAAGACTAGCTTCCGCCCGCGGCTTCGCCCGCGTGGTATGTTGATAAAAAGTAGCCTGTAGCATGTCCTTTCTCAGGCTCTAGACTACATTTAAATCGGTTCAGTTTCAGGTTTTTTTCAGGCTTTGGCGTGAAAGCGCGACAGTCAGACAGACCGACTGAGTTACTTTCGCATTTATAATATTACTAGCTTCCGCCCACGGCTTCGCCCGCGTGCTATGTCGATAAAAAGGAGCCTATGTCTTTTCTCAGGCTCTAGACTATATGTGTACCAAATTTCATTTAAATCGGTTCAGTAGTTTTGGCGTGAAAGCACGAAAGGCAGACCGACAGACCAGAGTTACTTTCACATTTATAATATTAGTAAGGATTCCGATAAAAAGAAAAGCTTCTGTTTTAGAGCTACCTACTTTGGCCATGCAAATAAAATGTCGTATCACGTCATCGTCATCATCATTTCAGGCGAAACACATCCACTGCTGGACAATACTGAGGGAAGTGACAATCGCTTCGAAAGCGTTTCGTATTTCTACGACGACTCAACAGGATTTACATAATCATTCCCATAGCTTATGTCAGTTCGCCAATTTTTGCCTTTTCCATCATCGTTATCCCTGATGAATATAAGCCAAGCATCGCCACGTCGTCCGGTTCTGTGCTTCTCGCATCCAGCAGATTCCTGCTATATTTGGAATTGTGGATGCATACCAATAGTTTGTATAAGTACCTTTTGTCCTTTGCTATTTCATTAAGGGTTCTCCCAGGCTCTACCTTCTTAATTTCCTCCAATTTGAACAGACATCCACCATTCAAAATTATCAAATGGCTGATTCAAGTCAAGTCAAATAATTTATTTCAAATAGGCACATAAAAGGCACTTTTGAACGTCAATGAAAAACAAACAAAGAAATAGAATTGATTCTAGTTGCCCATTCCAAAAGGTAGCTTTCGTATGGAGAAGAATGGGCAAGAAACTCCACCGTTACTCTTTTCAAAAATGTTTACAATATTTTGTATACATGAATTATATAATTATATGTGAAGACCATGCACCCACAATAAGATTACTGTCCCACAAAAGGCAAAAAAAAATTATAACTGGAGCAATGACAAATAAATCTGTTATGTGATAGGTACATGGTGCTCACATATTTACAAACATTGTAAAAGTATACGATATTACAATATTCCTAACATCTTTACAAGTAATACTAATAAGTAATTCAAGTAATTCATTGACTCTCATGTCTTCACAAAATTCAGCACGTTATTGGGTTTCTCCAGTACACCAAATATCTCTAAGCGTTTAAATCTTGGTTAGATAATCAAGTCATTATTAATCAACATATCTTACTGTTGCGTGTTACTTTCGCCTACACAAGTGTCTTCCCTGATATCTTGATCCCTGACCATGAAAACTCGTAGATTACAGCTCAAGCCATCTCCCATTACCACATGTAGTTTCAGAAAATAAGATGTTTGTACTTTTTTTCCTTAACCTCATATCATCTTAATTTGGCCGTCAAAAGATACTTTCACAAATTGGAAAGTCAAGTTCGAAAGCGTTAATGATCCTTGTTTTTGATTTTTGTATGAATCTGGTAGGTACTTACATCCTGAGATGCTGAAATCTTACATTTGATGGGCTAATCTAATATTAATAATAATACTTGCCTGTCACTATCCCACTGTAGGGCAGAGAGCCTTCGAGGAAGAGAATGCCTTCAGAGTAGGCATGAGCATTTTTCACCACGCTTGCTCAAGACGGATTGGAGATTTCTCACTTATATGAACTACTAGCTGGTGCCCGCGACTTCGTCTGCGGACCAGGATGAAAAGTAGCCTACGTCCTTTTCCAGGTCATGGTTTCCCCATGTGCCAAATTTCATATAAATCTGTTCAGCTCTTCTAGCGTGAAAGCGTAACAAACAAATCAACAATTAAACAAAAAAACTCACTTTCGCATTTATAATATTTTTATAATATTTAGAATAAATAGTTAGAATAAGTCTTCATTTGAGATATTAGTTTTTAACAAAAAGACATGCCAAGTTCATATCTGAACAGACATATACTTCAATAAGTTAGCAATTGAAGCAGTAATTTTAGTGAGGGTGGCTAAGTTATTGAAGCTGAAAGCAAATATCTTTTGAGGGAATAACTCTGCAGGTATTGGAAATTTAATATTGCAGAGGAGCCGGTGGCGGCTAGTGGTTTTGTGTTACGGGTACAACAGGATTGATAACTCGAAACGAACAGCAATGTAATGCTACTGTTTTACAAACATCCAGATTTCATAATGATTACAAGGAATGCAGAATTAATTCAATTCATTAATCTCACCATCCGATACTTGGAACTAAGGCACTGGTGTTATCTATCAAGTTCAGCCAATTAAGCCTATCGCAGTCCACTGCTGGACAAAGGTCCCATTTTATTTCTCATTTCATCAATCCATCTTGTGGGGCAAACCTGGTATGGTTGGGTATATTTAGGACAAGTTATTAATACTTAAAAACAATCCGTCCAAATATTTCCCAGTTTTATTTATTTAGGATCTCCAACATCCTGCCAGGGTTGCGGGAAAGTCCGAAAGGGATACCGGGACATTGGCAACAGGCAACCGAAGGAACACGGGTGGGTTTTAGTCAGTAAAAGTCTGACACGACCTCCCGCTCCGCCCAGAGCGGGAGAAGAAGTCATTGGATGATTTTCCACACAAAAAAAAAAGAGGATCTCCAACAGAAGGTCTATACCAGACATGATTTATTTATTTATATATTTAATGATAAATAGGTGTACTCCTTCACTTATAGTTTTCTTTCTTCTACCAGGTCTTCGGAAATGCTCAACAGTCCTCGCGCTGACAGACCGCGAGAAGTCTTCGGAGCCGATCAGGGCTCATAACAGACTGCGCGCGCCCTCCGTCTGCTCCCGTTGTTCATCACTACTGTCTCTTGCCGGTGCCAGTGGTTCTAGGTACGTCACACCAGGTCCTAAGTACAGGTGCTGCAAGTCCTCAGAGATCAGGGCTCACATCAGACTGCGGCAAATATTTCTGTTTTCCACTCTCTCTCTCGTAGTCAGGTAAAACCTCTGGTAAAACAGTTCTTGTCATTGATATCACACTCTTGTTACATTTTCTTTTCACACATTTAACATTCACTGACGCACCACCACTGACAACCAGTCTTGTCAAGGAGTATCGTATTACCCAGTTACTGGGTTGTGGAGGTCAGATAGGCGGTCGCTCCATGTAAAATACTGGTATTCAGCTACATCCGGTGGGACTGGAAGCCGAACCCAACATGATTGGGAAAAGGCTAGACAGATGATGATGACATTTATCATTATAATCAGCTTTAATGTTCCCAGTACTGGGACTCAGGCCTCCTGTCTGTGAGAGGGACGGGGTCGATGTCCACTATGTGGGCCCATTCTAGATTGGGGATGTCTTTGAATTTCCTGATTGTTTTCGTTTACTATTTTACTCATGTAATTTATATTTTTGTTTGTCAGGTATTCCCTGGATGGTGCCGGTGGAGGGTTTGTGCCGGCTGCCCCTATTAACTGCAAGCTTTGCTTGGAAGACGCCACTGCTGACAAGGTCACCCTCATCTCCGGCTGTGGATGCTCCTTCTGTACCAAGGTCAGTTATAATGATAAACTAGCTAATGCTTGCGGTTTCGCTCGCATTCTTGGAAAACTATAATATTACGCCGATAACACGTGACAACAAACATACAAATATAATTTATTAGCTGATGCCCGTGGCTTCTCCCGCGTGGATGCCGGTTATTGAACCACTCTATCCATTGGTGAAAACAGCATGAAAATCGGTGCAGTAGTTTTTGAGTACATCGCGAACAGGACGACAGATAGACGTGGCGGAGGACTTTGTTTTATAATATGTAAGGATTTAGGAATCGAGGATTACCTGTTTTAATATTAACTGGATATTTCAAAAGCAACCACGGTGCGTGAATTTTTTTTAATAACAATGAGCATTACCTTGGAATATAATGTAACAAGGAAATATTATTGTAATTAATTAAAACGGAATTATTCATGCTACTGAGAATAATGAACCACACTTGTTTATAAATCATTAATTTTTTAAATAATAATGTGCATTACTTAGAAAATGTGGTTTGTTTAAAATATTTAAGTTTAACTTATTGGCCACTACTAACGGAATGACATACAACGTCACCCTTTTATGCTCTAAGGAGTGGGCAGGTGTCGGGGTTCACAATCACTTTTTGTCAGGTATTCTTAAGCCCAAAGGCGAGCCATCGCTCTGACTGACCGACTCCTTGACAATTCAAAAGTGCCTGTAATTGGTTTAATTGAAATTAATGCTTTTAGTTGGAATTAACAAAGCACAAACACAGACGGTGGGCTGCTACTTTGAAATTCCAAATGGAAAAACCCAGTGACGCTGCAAAAGGCTATGTTTACAAATGAAGTTATCATGTATATTTTACATCTATCAGGTTTGTAGCGAGGTCAATAACCCGACTAGGAATGAACAGACTTAGAACTAGTTTACATTAGAATAGTCTAGTTTTGGAATTGTTTTTGTGACACCGTTACTATTTAGTTAACACTTCTAAAGGTACACACGGCTACACATCAAGCTATACATTTCCAGTATAAACTGACCTCGCATTGTACGGATATCCTATACAATGCGAGATCAGCATAAATTGGAAATGTATAGCTTGATGTGTAGCCGTGTGTACAAGGTAAAGTACATTCATATAGGTAATTTGGGTTTCGGCACAAGTTGCCAAACTCGATGTGCCTAATACAAAATCTTGCCATTACCTTTGCATATTTGCTAGGAAGGTAAGGTCATGACATTTATATTCAAAATGAACCAAAAAATAGTTCAAATTCTCAAGATAAGATGTAGTTAGCAGACTTAAAACACACTAAGGCCCGTATTACAGAACCTCTCTCAAAACTCAAGCATTACAAACTCGTTTAAAGCCTTTTGATTGGTGGAAACTAGTTTTATGTAATGCTTGAGTCTTGAGTGAGGTTCTGTAATACGGGCCTTATGTAATGCTTGAGTCTTAAGTGAGGTTCTGTAATACGGGCCTATGTAATGCTTGAGTCTTGAGTGAGGTTCTGTAATACGGGCCTTATGTAATGCTTGAGTCTTGAGTGAGGTTCTGTAATACGGGCCTTATGTAATGCTTGAGTCTTGAGTGAGGTTCTGTAATACGGGCCTAAGTTTCTTTGTCAATCATTTATACGGTGGATTTTATTGACACCTAAAATACTTCGATTTCGTCACTGACTGACTGACTGAGTTACTAACTGCGCAAAGCTGAAATTTTGAACCAAGCCCCTAACCCTACAAACCATACATCTTGGTCAAAATGTATGAAACTTACCTTATTACCACAAAACCATGTTTATCAGTTGTTTAACCTAAACACCTTTTAAACATGACATTTTTGTATGGTGTTTGACATAAAACTGACAGTAGAGACGCGTTCAACAAGTGTCTTAAGTTTTTGTGGTAAGGCCCTTAATTTCTGTTTTTTTTTAAACCGGTCGGAAAACGGTCAAGCCGTACATTTTGACTAAGATGTAAGGTTTGTGGGGTTAGGGGCTTGGCTCTACATTAAATCTGATAACTTTTTAATAGTGAAAGCGCTATGTGAATCTTGGAAACCCACTTTACAAGAAATGTTTTTGGTGGGTATAATTATTCGTGTTTGCTTAGCTCTCGGCCCACATAAACTTTAGCCGTCAGATAGAAAACGAAGCGAAGTGAAATGTACACTTTTATTGACAGAACAATTCTAAGATGACCTAGTAGATAATATTAGTGCACTCACATATACTGTGTTAATTTACTGACTCTTAGAATGTTCGGTTTGAACAGACTACTGTCGGCTTCCAGTCTAACCGGATGCAGCTGAATACCAGTATTTTACATGGAGCGACTACCTATCTGACCTCAACAACCCAGTAACTGGGTAATACGATAGGTACCCCTTGGTAAGACTGGTTGTGACACTTGTTTTTTTTGGAAGTCGGTTGTTTTTTTTTATATTATAATATTAATAACTTTAATTATGGTAAAACATAGGTATATCAACATGGCCTGTAAATTGCAAAAAAAAAGTAAGAAAAACTTGAATTTTGCGGGCTACCCTGGCGCTTTAATTAACAAACTGATCTAATAATTTATTTTTCTTAATTCGGAGCAAATCACGATGGAGGTTCGTACCTATTTTAACCGGAGACCACTCAGGTAGTTTTCTTATCAATCGCACTAATCACATTTCGGCGCCGGCGCCGGGTTCGTGTCTTATCTGAGTCTGCTTTGACTCCACCTGCGGTCAGTGACCCGAAGATGCCATAGCTCCTAATTATGTAGCGATTTATAACTCAGTGTTTTTAAAACAGATTTGGATTAGAACTGGATTTCGTCCTATACGTGTTATTTTTAAATGAAAGGAATATTTAACTTGTTTTGATAATTTTGACAGTATTGAACATTCCTCATCATCATCTGGCAAGCCTTTCCCCAAAGTTGGGTCGTCTTCCAGTTTACCCGGATGCAGCTGAACAATATTGATGATATTCATTTGATAATCAAAATTCGGAACTGGTCAGCGAATTTAGTCGGTGATAGCATTTTTTTTTTTTTACTTTTTACAATACTTTCATATTTTTTACAAACGCTCCTCCTTCTCACGGTTTTTACGACTTGACAAAACATCGAGATTTCACACACACACACACACTATTGTTTAAAAAAAATATAATACTTTTTTTTTTTTTTGTTATTTGTATTTTGTGTTTCATGAACTGTGTCCAAATAAACTTTATTCTTTCTTTCTTTCTTTCTTTCTATTTCTTAGTTATATGTAACTTTAATATTAACTTATTATACAAATAAACCTTCCGGAATAAATTCTCTAAACGATGGTGAAAATGTCGTCAAAATGTGTTGCGTGGTTTAGAAGAACAACGCAGACATACAGACAAACACGAAAAGCGACTTTAATTTATAATAATGTAGAGATATCCTGCCATCAGCAGCGCCTCCAATAAGTGAAAAGTGAGCCCAAACAATACCGTTACGGTAAACGTTTTAATATTTGCCTCATAACTTATCCAATAAGTACAATACGGCCGATATAACTGGGCAGTCCTGAACATAGGCTCTGCAAACTTTTTTGCATGACCCCTCACTCACACTCGCCTCCATGCCACCATTTGGTTCCTAAAAAAACCGGTCAATTGCATGTCGAACCACGCACAATGAAGGGTTCCGTAGTTAGGATGAATTTATCCAACAATACCCCACAACATGGGATTGACGAGAAAAAAAAAACCATTCCCATTTTACGTGTAGGGGAGAAACCCTAAATTTCCTTTATTTTTTTTCGATTTTTTTTAACCACTTTGTCTGTATGTATATCCATACCAAATTACAGCCTTCTAGTACCAACAGTCTCTGACCAAAGCCGCGGACAGACGGACAGACAGACAGACAGACTGACAGACGGACATGGCGAAACTATAAGGGTTCCTTGTTGACTACGGAACCCTAAAAATGTTACTACGGAGCCCTCTATGCTAAGTTCGGAACTGCAAAGTTATATCGGCCGTATTGTAAATTTGTCATCTTCACACCGACCGCTTAGTTATTAGAAAAGGTAGGTATTTGTGTGTCACTGTTATGTCCATAAAACTCGCTAAATGAGCCACGTTGCGGTTTGTGAACTAATGTTTTTACAGTTATTTAAAACAATAGTTCATCATTGTTATTTTGTTTCATGTTTTGTAAATAGATGTTCCACAAGGCTACTTCAGACAAGAATGTGACTCCTCGCAGTTGAGACTAATGTGTACGATGTTTTCTTTATAAATAAAATGCTGTTTATCAGTAAGCGCATCACTTGAGAACCGTTGGACCGATTTGGTTATTTTTTGTTTTAAAATGTTTGTCCGAATTAGGTTTTAGTGGAAATAAAAAATTGGAAATCTTTAAAATTTTGGAATTTAGGTTTTTTATATAAATTACTAGCTTCCGCCCGCGGCTTCGCCCGCGTGGTATGTCGATATAGAAAATTATTTATAACTAGCTGCGCCCCACGGTTTCACCCGCGTAAGTCTCGATCCCGTGGGAATATCGGGATAAAAGTATCCTATGTGTTAATCCAGGTTATAAACTATCTGTTTTACAAATTTCATCCAAATCCATTCAGCCGTTTTTGCGTGATTGAGTAACAAACATCCAAACACACAAACTTTTACATTTATGATATTAGTAGGAAGTAGGATAGTAGGATTAAATTCGCCTTTGTACAGTCACGAAAATTAATTGTACAGCAGATTGACACATTACGTCATTTTGACGTATTATAGCAGTTTTCATACGACTGTAGAAAAATTACAGTTGTGATTTGAAATTACGTACAATTCATTTTGATAATCGTTATGCTAAGAACATTGTAATTGTGATGTCTATTCATGGTAGCACCTTGAAATGATTAGATATTCCATGTTTTGTTTAACTCTATGGTGTTAATTTGTTTCCACTGCTAATTTGTTTTTGTGGTTAATTAGCTAAGAGCCTTGGAGGTTGAGTACCTAGGTATTTCTTTATCATATTACTATTTATTCTATTTGCATCAAAATATTCATTTAAATTCCACTAGAAAATATCCAGTTATAAACAGCTTAAAATTAAATAATGTAAGTATGTTAGACCTTGCTCGAACGTTACTTGAAATAAACATAGCACAGATGACCTTAACAGAACGCAGCAATTTTTTATATTTTTTTTTATATTGTTCTCTACCTAACCTAGACGTCTTTGTCAAGAGTCGTGCACTGACTACTTAAAATAAAACAAAGAATTTCCAATAATTAACAGAATTATCCTTACTAATATTATAAATGCGAAAGTAACTCTGTCTGTCTGTCGCGCTCTCACGCCAAAACTACTGAACCAATTTAAATGGAATTTGCTACACAGATAGTCTAGAGCCTGAGAAAGGATATAGGCTACTTTTTATCAACATACCACGCGGGCGAAGCCGCGTGCGGAAGCTAGTGTTATAATATTTTGTTTGAATGTCCCTAATTTATTAAAATGTTAGTATATTTTGTTTGAATGTCCATGTTTTGTAAATTGTAATAGCATTCTCTTTATTATGTAATGTAAAATTGTCCAACATGTAAATTATAGATATAAATTGTAAAAATTTGCATTGGATGACACGATGGGCTTTTTACTTGCACCATTTTTTTTGCAACTACGTATTGCCAACATTTTGAATGACAGTTGAATGACAGAATGACAGTTCGTTAAAGATCACATGCGCCCGCTGCGTGTGTTTGGAAAAGGCTAAACATATTCGCTCCCTGACCGTACCGTAATTTACAACTGTAAGTGTTGCGAACATTCTTTAATTTCCTTATTCTTCTAAAACGCATAGTAAATGACAACTGTAATCCACTCAGCAATAACAGTAAATTTGAAGGCTGCTCCTCGAGCGAATCACTACGTAATATAAAACAAAGTCCTCCGCCGCTGTCTTTCTGTCTGTTCGCGATAAACTCAAAAACGACTGCACCGATTTTCATGCTGTTTTCACCCATGGATAGAGAGGTTCTCCAGGAAGGTTTTAGTATACAGGGTGTATGGGACAGCCCTCCGCAAATTAACAGGGGGCATTCAGCTCCTTATTTTAAATCATATTGCACTGGAAATTTTCCCAGGAAAGTTTTCATTTTTTATCGTTTTTTTCAGTTACTATTCCTTTACTTCAATGTAAAATTACATTCTCTTTACGCAGCAATCCATTTATGTAAATAAAACAGCTAAAATAACAAAAACAGCAACGGATGTTAAAATATTCGAGCGCGCCCCCCGAAACGGGGAGTGCGGCTATGCGGGTTTTGCCACGGTAACGATACATTGCGCGTGAGGTAATAATATAAATCAGGTTTATTGGACTCCCATAACGTTCCTGAAATAATTCCATGTACTGATCGTCTTAGTATGATATGCGGAATTCATCCCATCAATCTGCGGAGGGCTGTCCCTTACACCCTGTATAATATCCGACATCACGCGGACGAAGCCGCGGGCATCAGCTAGCATTGTATAAGTTAGACGAGGAACGGTACTACGGCCTCCGAGCTCGTTGGATATACGGATTCTGTTTCCTTGTAAAACGAGGGCTGGTTCTTGTTTGTTGTTCACTATGCAGTTGTTTGTAAATGTTTTGCTGCATCAGTCTTTGACGCTTTATTTTTGAGGCCCTACCCTACCTCAAATTGCTTAGCATGTTCCTTCGTCATGCCGAAAATACTGCAGCATTAACTTTAAAAAATACAATAGACGTAGATATATTTAGTAACCTATTCCGCTTAACTATTCTTCAAGAGTCATTAAACACCCTGTACGAAATCAACACGTTTTTCACCTCTCAACGAGGCATCCTCAGGATGACGATTGACCAATTGCAAACCAGAACACGACGTGTTGCCACACCGAGCGCTGGACGCAGAGTCTCTCTCTGTGAGTTACTCTGCGTCCAGCGCTCGGTCTTACAGGGTTTTTTATGACTCTTGAAGAATAGTTAAGCGGAATAGCTTACTAAATATATCTACGTCTATTGTATTTTATAATGGATTTCCGCAAAGTCACGCCTGAATCAATTAACTAGCATTAACTTTGAAATAAATCTAAGTTTAAGTTGAGGATTGATGCTATGTGGTCCTATTTTTGGTGAAAACACGATTATATAAATTTTTCTCGAAGTTACCTCTAAACCGAACTGTAAACCGCTGGTATTAAAAAAATACTTCAAATTAGATCATGAAACTTTGCATAATAATAACAGAACAAACCATAAAGCAGGTCCTATGTTTTTTTTTAATTTTATTACCATTATTTTCGCCGTAAGAAGCAATTACCTAAACTATTCGAGACTTGAGAGCCGCCAGCACCCCACTCCGTCTTGCTCTCACTCAGGCCGCGAGTAGTATGGTGCATGCGAGATAAAATTTGTAGGGCCTTATCTTATGTAAGTTGAGTTCTTAATCTGTTCTATGTGGCCTTTCACTTAATTGACTGAAAACGACAAGGACGGGTAGTTTTCATGCAATTTTTTTTTCTTTTTTTGTGGTGGGAAGTCATCAAATTACTTCTCCATCTCTGGGCGGAGCGGAAGGGCGTGTCAGACTTTTACTGACTAAAACCCACCTGTTGCCAGTTGCCAAGGTACCGGTATCCCTTTCGGACTTTCCCGCAACAGTGACAGGTGGTAGTTTCCGTGTTGCGATTATAATTATCGTGCTTCGTGGTAAGGCTCTACATTTCGAATCATAGAAAACTATAGATTCCTTTCCATTTCTTAACTTCTGCAGAATTTGTGATGCTGTCAGGGCTTGAAAACGTTACCAATTCACATTAAAAGTAACGTTAAGTAACGGTATTTCCGTAGAGATATCTGGATATCGGTACGATTTGGTAGCGTTACTTAGTAGCATAACATAATGATAACGTTAAAATTGTGGTAAAAATTACCGGTATTTTTAATGTTATTGTAAAAATAGCGGTAAAACATTACCGGTATTATTTTTGTTATTTTATGCGACGTTGCCGGCCCGTTTTCTCAAAGGCGGCCGGCGGACAAATCAACCAAGTATATTCACAAGAACAAGCACAACACAGAATAGCAAAGAGAATACCTATTATACACGCAAATAGTCGTACGGCACAGTCTTAGCATCGATGCAGTCTGAAATTTTTAACGATATCCAGAGCGACGGTAACAAAACTAAATCATAACGATACAATTTTCGATAGCGTAGATTTTAACGTTACGTATGTTTAACGGTAAAATGTGCCAGATATAACGTTAAATATTATAACGTTATTTAATAGTTAACGATATCTGCATCAGAAGGCTGTAACGATACCATATTTTTAACGGTATTTCAAGCCCTGGATGCTGTAAACATTGTACAGTGTATGCAGTGTTGCTAGCAACATAAAAACACAATGCTGCAATGTTGCACAATTTTTGTCTTCCACGAAATGCCCTAACTAAAGTAGACTTGCACACTAATTGCGTAACGCACTTACAATCATAATCTGAATGATTTTGTAGGGTATTGCTAATCCATTGCTTGCTGCACTATCTTCAAATAACGCATTGGATGTTGTGGAACTGTCAAAATGAAAGCTATTACTACTGTAACGCAACCCCGGTGTTCACTCTGTAAGGGGAGGTTCTGAATAGTATAGAAGTACATATATACAGGTCGGACATATCTCCTGCATCTTTTATCCCCAGATCTAGGTCAGGCCGACCAGGGCCGTGTTCCTGATATGTGCCCTACATTGCTCTAGCTACCATCTGTTATACCTTTTTTTTTTACCCGACTACCGCGTAGAAAAAAGGAGGTTTATGATTTGACCGGTATGTATGTATATATGTATGTATGTAAGTATGTTCATCTGTTCCCTCCTATCTTCTAAACCACTTATCACAATTTGACAAATGAGGTATCGTTGGAAGCGTCTTGATCGTCCGCTGGTTATAGGCTATGTGACGTCACATTAAAAATGGCGCCCTCTAGAAGACATAAAGTCAGGAACTAAAAAAAAATTGTTTAATCGTACCACGGAATAGATAAATAAGGTTGGAATGGTAATGTGGGCGTGGCAAGCGCGCCACAATTATGATTCGATAATCATAACTCGACCGATTCATTAATTCACCGCGTTTCGTGCGCTTCGGACTACTGCGGAGAACAGAGCTCTGCTTTAAAATGCCGTGTTGTGCAATTATAACTTGTAAAACAAAAAGTCAGACCGCAAGTATAGAGCGAGGGGGTATATCTTTCCATCGGTAAGTCGAAAATAACATTTAATTATAATTTTATTAGTAAAAAATATAAAAATATTCTGATCACTATGAAATTCCAAACATTAACGACATTATTGCAAAAAGTAAAAAAAAATATACATTGCACGATGTGTACTCGCGTAATCAACGCAATTACTAAGTCCGCTTACAATGTACTGCATGCGTCGCGTCCTCTTCACTTCAACCATTGACGTTTCGTCGTTTGCCCTGATTGGCCGTGATGCACGGTCGATAGTGAGGTGACCATGTGGTTAAATAAAATCATCGATAGAATTCTCAAATAATATAAATTTACGTTCGACAAAGATTCTTTTTGAATTATTTTATATTTAATTAATGATAGTATAGTTTTAGTTAGATGTATAATGAGTCAATTAAATATTACAATAATTATTGAACGAATGATACAATATAGTAAATACTTGTAGATGACAGATTTACAGGGAGAAATTGAATTCATTGGCAACATTATACGAGATCATTGTACTCATCTACAAGTATTTACTATATTGTATTTAGTATTAAAATATAAGTAAAATCCAATTTTACTTACGCAATAAATTATAAATTTTAGGTTTCCTAAAGAACCTAACGCCAGGGAACAATGGATTGACGTGACAGGTAGAGGAAACTGGATGCCGACAAAGACGAGTACTATTTGCTCTATACATTTCAGTAAAGATGATTTTATCATTAAAAAATCAGGTTATTTGTAATTAATAAAAGTAAAATAAATATTTCTTAATATTTATTTCATGTTTAATTTTCCCCCATACATTCATCAGATAATTTATCGATAAAGAATATCGGCTTTATCAAGCACTAGCGTGTATGAAAATTTTTATTGCTTTTTTGCGTGTGTGTGTGTCTATGCCTACGGGGGCTTAGTACTAGTGTGCGAACGAATATCTGCCCTGAGATTTATGTGTGTCTGATTTGGTTGTGTGCGAAATATTTGTAAACATAGGAGTGCGTATGTGTAGAAATTAAAATAGTGGGAGACAAGCGGTGACACTGGTCCTGATACAAAATTGGAGCTAGGGCCTTTCCAACCTTATTTATCAATTCCGTGAATCGTACCATGTTGGGTATCAAATGAATTTCGGAGTCACACGTGTTAGGGCATAAATCGATTAGGTTACGTGTGACTCCGGATTTTTAATTTGTCTGTCTGTGGTGTCTTGTTTATACCTTTTTAGTCGTAGTTGGGTTTTCGTTTTTATTACTTAAATTTTTTGTAATACATCTACGGTCACAGTAATTCGAAACGACGAGGAGGTCGTGGCTAAGTAATAACAGCCACACGGGTCGATCCATGAGGTTAAGCTACGCTTGCCGGGGTTGGTCCGTAGATGGGTGATCATCTTTACATACTGAAACTCCTCCGTGACTCGGAAAGTACGTTAAGCCGTTGGTCCCGGCTGTCATTCGTGGATTTTTGACGCTCGTTACGGGTCAACAGAAGCCCGAAAGTCTGACAACCAGTCTTATCAAGGGGTATCGTATTACCCAGTTACTGGGTTGTGGAGGTCAGATAGGCAGTCGCTCTATGTAAAATACTGGTATTCAGCTGCATCCGGTTAGACTGGAAGCCGACCCCAACATATTTGGGAAAAGGCTACGTACGAGTCGGAGTCTGGATTTTAGCCCGATTGATGGCAAGGCTCGCCCCCTATTACATGGGACTTAAACATAACTGGCGAAATATGGGTGTACTATAGCCACACCAGTACACCTCTGCCTAACCCTTCGGGGAAATACAGGCGTGATGTTATGTTTATGTTAGAATCAGAGAAAAAAAACTTAGGTTAACATGTAAAAAGAATACTTACGTAAACATTTACAATTTGCATTACTTACGGCTCGCCACACCTGCGCAGTGTCTGAATATCAGATGTAAGTAACCTTGACTACCATTCCGGTTGGCTAGCAACCAGCCTAAAAGTGATGCCAAATTACCTACATTTGTTTCACCTTACTTCGAATGGTAGTAAGTTCTCTTGAATTTTATTCGGCAAAATTAAGAATTAAAAGAAATCAAGACAAATTGTTTATTTTGCACAAGCAAGAAGCACATTAGAAAAAAGAACCGCCCAAGTGCGAGTCGGACTCGCACACGAAGGGTTCCGTACCGCCGTACAATACTTTGCAAAAAAACGCCGAAATAACACGTTTCTTGTATTCTCTGTTCCTTAAATTCTAACTTTATTTTATATTTATTATTTGTTGTTATAGCGGCAATAGAAATTCACAATCTATGAAAATTTCAACTGTCTAGTCAACCTATTATCACGAGATACAAGCCCGCTGAGAGACAGACGAACGGACAGCGGGGGCTTAGTAATCGAAGGCAGTAAATCCGTACAAAATCAAGGATCTATCATACACATAACGTACAGAAGTTCAATCTGCCTAGCCTTTTCCCAACTATGTTGGGGTCGGTCGGTTTCCAGTCTAACCAGATGCAGCTGAATACCAGTATTTTACATGGAGCGACTGCCTATCTGACCACAACCGAGAAACTGGATAATACGATACCCCAAGACGTTAGTCTGGTTGGCAGACTTCGGACTTCTGACGACTCGTAACGACTGTCAAAGATCCACGAATGACAGCCGGGACCAACGGAGTTCTCCGTTCGAAATTCTCTCCGATTCAAATTTCGAAACTGAATGCCGTCAGTATGTGGCCGCCCTTTTCTGTGGATTTGTGGACTTCGAAATACCGAATCGATATTACGTATGTGGCCGGCCTAATTTGCCATTTGCATGGAAAAATATTTGCCACTTAATAAATACAAATAAGGTATTTAAATCATCATAGCATGTTACGATTAGTTAGCAAATATCACGATGATCGAGAGAAGCTAATTATCATCGGCATGATAATTTGTGCATAAAGATGTAAGTATTTGATATGTATGTTAGAATTGGTGCCTAAAATCAGGAAAAAAACTACCTACTTAGAAAATTGAATATCAACTTCAGCTGTCCGTAAATTCTAATCACAACTGTCATTTTCGGGTTCCGTACCCGAAAGGTGCCAAATGGAACCTTATTACTAAGCCTCCACGTCTGTCAGCGGGCTGTATCTCATGAACTGTAATAGGTAGACAGTTGACATTTTCACAGATTATGTTGCCGTTATAAACAAAAAATAATAAAAATTAAATAAAGTTAATAATTAAAGGGGTCCCCCTTACCAAAAACCTGCGTTTTTTTTTGCTCGATCTGAATACGGTACGGAACCCTTCGTGTGCGAGTCCGCCTCGCACTTCACAGATTAACCACACACAGATAAACCCTGAGACGTTTTTCGTTGTGAGGCTAAAACACAAATGGTAAGTGGTTAAGTGTAATAGAAAAAAAAAAAACTTCACCAGTTTTTTGTTTGACAGCTGTATGTAATGGCTAAAACCCTGGAAGTTCTCGTAGTTTGTTTATCTGCTGAACAGTTTCCTCGTCGTCTTTTTCGTGTTTCCTAAGCCTGGAACAACATAAGTCTTGTATACGACGGCAGGCAATGTGGACTAGCGGGCTACAGAAATGGATTTTTAATATTCTTTTATTTTATAATTTTTTTATAAGTTTTATAATAAACTAACTGATGCCCGCGGCTTCGACAAATTATATACTAAAACGAATACCACTCTATCCATTGGTGAAAACAGCTTGAAAATCGGTGCAATAGTTCTTGGGTTTATCGCGAACAGACAGACAGACGCGGCGGAGGACTTTGTTTTATATTATGCAGTGATGATAACAGAAGCAAGCTACGTTTTGTATTGAGAGGCTTTGTAAATGTGGCTAAGTGCAGTAAACGGGAATAACAAGTTGGACCGGTAATGTCTTTGAGACTGTGAAGGACTTTTCTGACATAGGCAACAAAACCATATAACATCCATAACTAATGTGACCTCTGCTTTAGAACTAATTTTAGAATTTAATCATGAACTCTAAATCGAATAAACAGATAAAATCAACCGGCAAAGTGGATCCCGAAAGTGTTGAAAACAACATTAATTAGATTTTTTTTCGCTCTGGTGGTTCCGAAAAAGTTTTGCAAAATTACATTAAAATAATAATATACTCTGCCGCTGCTTAGTTTAAAACATAGATTAAATGGAAACAAAACTTTGCATGCAGATGCAAATTAGGTACATGAGACAAACTCCAGAACTAGCTTCAGCTTTGTGAATTGAAAATGAACATATTTCACCGCATGTTTCATGTATAAATTAAATAAAAAATGTTTTTTTTTTTCAATAAAATAAATCTGTATTTATTCTTGTTAACTAAAACTGTAACTAAATCAAATAAAACTGTATTTATTTTAGTCTTATATATGAATTCATAAGTGCTCCGCGACACGACGCCGCCACCGCGCCGCCTCGCCTCTGCGCCGCGACTGCGCCGCCACCACGGACGGGCGGCGCCGCTGCAGCTCCGACTTCGCACCGTTCCGCTTTGATAATTTAAGTATTATAATAATCTAAAATTTAAGAATATTCCATCGCCAGCGGCTTGCAAAAGCACACGTGCTTTATAATACTTTAATTTATCAAGCGGAACGGCGCGGCTGCGGCGTCCGAGCCAGTGTTGCCGCTTAGGGAAAAATAAAGTCACCAAACTTCTACTAAAATGTCACTAGATTGGGTGAAAAATTTAATTCAAAAAGTCACTAGAAGTCACTAAATTTACTGATTAAAAGTATTCTGATTAAAAGGCAGATCCATTTCAGAAACTTTAATCAAACTTGAAAACAAAACGATAAAATAAACCAGTTTCACTCAGAGAATATCAATGTTACTACAAACAATAACATTCGAGAACTATGGACCAAATAAACTATATAATACTTGACTATACTTTAAACATTTTACGTTAAGATAGCAATATATTTTTCTCGTGACAAAGCGAGATGCACGATCATGCCTATAAACGAACGAATCGTGCTGCAACGTGGAACGTTAATAGGGGAATACCCAGTTGGTCAAATCATATTATAGGTACATAGAGCATGGACCCAACAAGTCTATGGGTCAAATGAACATTTCGTGTTCCCAGTGCACGTTAGGTACTTAATAACTACACAATTTTCTGGTTTATTAAATATAGATTGCATCAACAAGATAAATAATATGTACTGTTGTGTTGATCATGAAAAAGTCGCTAGAAGTCACTAGACTTTTTTTTGTCACTAAATCGTGAAAAAAAGTCACCATAAACCTCAAAAACTCACTAGATCTAGTGACAAAGTCATTAAAACGGCAACACTGGTCCGAGCGTCTGCCGCGCGGCATAGGGGCGCGGTGGCGGCGTCGTGTCGCCAAGCACTTATGGAAGTTATGGAGTTTTGTCTTGAAATTTTGAATATTATCCTCAGACCAACAAAAAAAGAAGACGGAGCATTACGAACATCAAAAGTGAAGCCACCTTTTTATTTATGTGTGTGTAAAAAGGGTTGTCATTTGTTAAAGTTTTTCCCTATAATTTGGGGAATAATATTTTGGGTAGGATAATATTGTACGAGTAAGATATTGTTGAGTACGGTTTACATCGCAAAATAAAATAACAAAACCTGTATGACCGCGCGCGGTACACCCGCGTACCAAAAACCATTGTAGTTAATTAGAATGTCCTTGAAGAATTAAGTACAAAGTGCATTTACATACAGCCCTATCGTCAATGGCTACATGAGGCAAGTCTGGTAAGTCCTACATAAAAAATTACACGAGTAATGGCAGCTTTTGATTAAAACCTTAGGAAGATAAATGAAGAATTAGGACATACTTGAACAAACGTACAGCCAGAACTTTGTGAAACTGAGTTTTCAGCAATTACGTAGGACAATGGAAATAACATCAAAAAAATAAAATTTGGTACAGTAGTATTTAAATTAGCTAGAGTAAGCTGAGAAACTAACTAAAATAAAATAAAAAATACAGTCTCGTGTTTAATTACTGTTTTGATAAAATCTTATTTTTGTTTTTCAAATCTTATATACCTTTTTAGTATATCCGCTTTTGATCACACGGCGAAGTCCACGATTAGTTGAATAAAGGTCATTATTATCAAAATGATCGGAACAAACCACGCTGGTTTTCGATTGCAGCCATTCTGGATCATTCCGACTATTTCTTATAGCTACTATCCATTTACTTTTATTTTCAATATTACTTGGAAATCTAAAATATCAAATACATAATAAAACAGGCATATAATTACTCGAACTAAAAAATATCGAACGGGAAAATTTCAAATCATATTATGGCAGCCCTCGCACTTTAAATGTCACTTTTTTCGTTCGTTCCTTCGTTCAGGTTTTTGTTCCAAGTAACCTAAAATTCATAGTTAACTAAATTAAGAAACGATGTTATTTGAAGTACTTCCATGTGAAAAGCGATTCCGTGAGACTTTTTATGTGATTTGCTATTGTTTTTACAAGTTTTCACTACACAAGAAGGCATAATTCTATTTTTTTTATTGAAGTTTACTAGACGACGACTCGTGACGTACTAGGAGCGATGAGCATAGTTTTTGTGTAAGTGTGTGCGTGAGCCTGTGTGTTTACTTGCAGGAGCATAGTTTTGTGGCTACACGTTTGATGTATGTAGTGCTTCGTCTTTCTTTTTTTTTTGGTCTGAGATATTATCTTAGAATTATCAGGTTCTCTGTTCTATTGACCCACTCCAGGGCAAATACCACCGTTTTAACCATTTCACAGTTCTTCTTCTACACGCTGGTCGATGGCAATCTAAATTGATTCGGCCCAGCATTTGGCTACGACATTCGCACCTTCAGTAGAGTCCATCAGTTTTTGTGGAAGTCCGTGTTCATCACCATCATCATCATTGGCAGCCTTGTTCCACCCACTGCCGAGTGCCTCCTCCTTCTTGTGCCATGCTTCCCTGGTCTGTGCAAGTCTCATCCAGGTCTTTCTCGTGACCTTCTGTCCACTTCCCCAACTCTTTTTTGTTTGCTTTTGTTCTGCCAACGCTCCTTTTAAAGTTTCTCGTCAACCCTTGTCGAAGTTCATATTGCTTGTAAAAAAGCAAGTAGCCATTAGCCACGGCAACGCTTTCTCTAATATAACGATAACAATGCCTATGTTGTTAAAGGCATTAGATTCATGGTCACATCACCATTCGTGCATAACCTTGAACACAGTATTGTATTGTGAACTGTTAGAATAATTTTGCAATAAGTTGCCGTATCATTCGATTTTATTCGTCAGTTGTGTTACGTTTTGGAGTAGCAACAATGCAAATTTTTTGCTTCATCTACTGGGCGATCGATATGGACCGAGCCTTAATGAATATGGCAGATGCTTGGAACTTATAACCTTCATATTCTATAGCAATTGTAAGTGTAAACGACCGCGATTTACGATTTGTAGGTTTAAACCCAGACAGGCATCTTTGTGTAAACTATTCCATCACCACTACTCTCAAAACGGTGAAGGAAAACATAGGGGTGAAACCGGCCTGTCCTAGAATAAAAAACCGGCCAAGTGTTTGTCGAACCACGCACAATGAAGGGTTCCGTAGTTGGGATGAATTTATCCAACAAACTTAACATTGTAGTGGAAAAACTTGTTCTCCCATAAAATGTGTGGGTATGGGAGAACATGTTTTTGCAACTGCAAAGTCAAGTTGGTCGATTATTACTAGGTAACTTGTGGAGCCTACGTAGCGGTGATAGTTTTCCTTTTAATTTCGTTATATATACTACAGGCGTGATTTTTTCACATACCCAAAACCAACCATTTAGCTGGCAGGGGGGGGGGGGGACACTTGACTCTAACAAAAAATATTCGCAAACGGATCTTTGAATCCAAAAATGGTTTTCACAAACTCCCATTTTTAAACGACCTTTCCAATGATACCCCACACTATGGGATTGACGAGAAAAACTAAACCATCGTCACTTTACGTGTAAGGAAGATACCCTAAAAACAAATATTTTTTACGATTTTCTTTTACCACTTTTTCGGCGTAATTTATATGTATACCCATACCAAATTACAGCTTTCTAGTACCAACCGTGTCTGAGCTAAGCCGCGGACAGACGGACAGACATGACGAAACTATAAGGGTTCCTTGTTGACTACGGAATCCTAAAAATCGAAGAGATGTGACATCCACCAAGCCACCAATCACCAATGCGCTATGGGCCCGCTTGGTACATTAAGTATGGCTTACACAGATAGAGAAGGCCTGTGACCCCACGCACAATGGTCCACCTTAAGGACTAAGTGCGGAAACCAAACCCATAACATAGAACATAGGCCTGGTACCCAGCCAACAGCCGGAACGTTACAAGCTGATTATGCTTATGGCCTCATATTCTCTCTTTTAAGTCTAAAATATATCGTGCAAGTACACTATTCCTAATCGAGTGTCGAACCGGACACGAAACTGTATTTGTTTTCCTCTTTCGTCGTCATGTCAGATACAAAATCTAAATATAACTATAATAATCTTGTTTCGTTTGCATGTAACGCTTATTTAGAAGTTAATCCGGTACAATCATCCTATTACGATTGTCATGCAATTGACGTCAAACAGCAAACAGCTCTTAGTATACCTGTAATCATGGTTTCATAACACCAATTAGTTCATTCGTTAACTCTTTACTGAAAGGAATGGTTAAAAGATTAGTTATTAGATGAGTGACGGACATATTTACTTGTCGGTATACTGCTCCTGCTGTTTTAGAGTTCATAACTCACAAATCATAATGAAAACAGGGAATCAGAAGCAGAAGTATCTTTTGATATCCGTGTTTCTAACAAATTCTCTTTTCTATAGTAACAGATTCGTTAACCTATTGTTTCAACAGACCCCATCCACGTTTCAATTTACCTTCCCTTCATCTTACTGTTTTGTCCCATGTTACTTGGGCTCGGCGCTACATGTTTACTTTTTCCATTTTCTCCCCTGTCAGCCGTCACCCTATTATTATCATTCACTTCTTTTTCTTGCATATCATCCCTCTCACAACCCATCCATCTTTTCCTTGGTCTCCCTCTCCCTCTCCATCCATCAACATTTATATTCATCACTCTTTTAGTTGCATGCCAATTAACCCTACCTTCAATTTACCTTCTCAAACCCAGGGTTCTCCTCATGTCCTGTGCACTTACTTTCAGGGTTTCTAACAAACTGTTGGCAATGCCAGCAGTGGTAGTTTCCTTTACCTTGATTTGGCGATCATCCTTATAATTGGGAGTACCACAAAGATGAGAGAGATGAGAAGGCTTTACATCATATTTATCAAAATACAATTTGACCCCCAATCATAAAACAAATTGTTATTAAGTTGTTTTGCCATCGATCGACTCGTATTTATTGATTTAAATGCACTTCTGACTCTGATAGAATTAGGAGGACCTGCCACTTAGGTTTTAGTTTATGATGCAATTTTTAAAGTCCGCCTGCGAGGTTGGTAAGTTTAGAACACCTGTCAGTCTGTCTGATAAAATAAGATGACAAATCCGCCAAGAATGATAATTTCAAAAATAATTGGCATACTTATATGTTATGTGGGAATGTAGTTGAAGAACGTGTATTGCACTTACGAGTAACATCTCACACATTAATTGCATTATTTATTATCTTATTAGCCCATTGACATAGCACTGTGACTAATGTTGCTAAAATGATAAAAGTATGAAATCACGCTTCAATTTAGCATGCGATGCCCCTGCTTTACGCGTTTGCCGGTACCAGGAGCGCACGAATTCGCAGAGGTTTCTGCAACCGCCTCGCTGAGTCGCTGCACACTTGCACAACCGGTCCGCGTGCCGCACACAGCATTGAAAATTACGTCATGTATTTTATTTAGCCTTATGTAGAGCTTGGTATACCTATCTATATGCACGACCGACAAGTAAGTCACGACGCACCTCCTACGCGTTCTAACAGCCTGGTACTTCAGAAGCCAGAAAGGATTCAAAAGGACCTTTATTGCGAGCCTTTTTGCGTTTCCAAGGCGATCGTAATGAAGAAGGAAATGGGTTGAAAAGGATACCTGCGTTTGTTGAACTTATTTTTTTTTTCTTTTTTTGGTCCTTTGTGACGTCAGTAAGTACTTCACATTTCCTGTAAATAGGCTTACTCTTTTACATATCAAAGGTATGTATCATGATTATTCATTTGCGGGAAAGGCTTGCATATTGTGTAAGATTTATTCAATATCATAATCAACCTATAATGTTCCCACTGCTGGGTCACAGGCCTCCTCTCTTCGAGAGGGACTCAGCTGTCTGTAATCTACCACACTTGCCCAAGGCGGGTTGGTAGATGTCACATAGTCACATGTCTTCTAATTTATAATAGTTCTAGGTTTTGGGACATGCCGGTTTCCTCACGACGTTTTCCTACACCGTTTTGAGAGTAGTTGTGTTGAAATTATTTACACAAAAGTGCCTGCTTGGGTTCGCAGCCACGACCTTACAACTCGGTAAGTCGGGGTCGTTACCACTGGGCCACCGCTGTTCAATTTCATTTGCAGCAAAGGTTTGCATATTGTGTAAGATGGATTCAATATTTTTGGTGGTTTATACGTATATTCTGCCTCTCAAGGTCTCGATTCGATACGTCTGCTCTTTTTTATATTTTTACATAAAGTTATTAAGTTTGATGGTGTCAAGATTAAAAGGCACAGTGTCAGAAAATGTCTTACGAGGAAACGCGGTCAAGTGGTCTTTAGCGTTGATTCCATACTAAGGAATTCCACCGTTTTCTCCCTGGATACTGATACTAGACCAAATTATTTACGATATAAGTAATGTTATCTAACACAGCCATGTCCCTATGATTGGTTTTTTAGTATTATTATATTATTTTCAAAAATTAACAAAATATTAATAAGGATTCGTCTGTGTCTGTATAAAATACACTTTGGCGAGAGGGATGGGCATTGACCATCTCTTGCCTAATAAATTAATTAATTTAAAAAATTATAAAAGAAGGTTCGCACCGAAATATTAAAAACCGCAACTATTAAAAATCTTTTAAAACCTCTAGATAGTAAAAAACCATGGTTTTTGTTAAACTAATGCCCGAGAAAACCTTGGCACTTAGCCATTAGTTGCATAATAAAGATGAATCTAATAAAATAAATTAACACTGGAACCCTGACATAAAATTGAACTAAAACACAAGCAGCTGTAGATTAAAGATTAGATAGGTAGGTATGTATTTATTAGTATATATAGAAAAAAATTCTATGTCATAATATTAAGGCCCTACCCTACCTCAAATTGCTTAGCATGATCCACCATTATGCCGAAAATACTTCAGCATTAATTTTGAAATAAGTATAATCCATGATGCCATCGATCTCCTTGCCAAATTTTGGCGAAATCCATTCGTTTAGGCGTGAAAGGCATACAGACAGACAGACAGACAGAGTTACTTTCGAATTTATAATATTAAGTATGGATTGTTATGTTATTCTTTAGTTGTTAGGTCATTGTGTTTTGTTAGACTGTGAATGATGCACCTATGTTTAGTAGTTAGATAGCTAGTAAGTAGGTAATTTTAAATAAAAGTTGATAGCCACACTACAGTTTGATTCTTTATAATGTACACATATCTAAATAAGGGAATCTATGCTTAATTTTATCAATGGCAAAAATATTTAAAAAAATCTTTAATTTATTTTTGGAATTTATAAAAATTTGTGTGCGCTACTGTGACCTCAGTGTAAACAAAACGGCTTATTGAGAAATTTTACGATTATTGTAAAAACTGATGAAAAAATAACGATTTTTGCAAAAATGTTTATTTTCATTTGAGGGCAGTTTTTATCCATAATTTTCGTGGTATGAGGACGCCTATAATTATACAGATCGGACTAACTTACCTAGTGACGTCCGATCCTTAATTATATGAAATAATTTCGCCTTCATGGAAACTGTGTAGTTTGCACTCGTGCACTACTTGCCAATCACATTATTTAAAGATGAAAGCCTTCATCATAGATAAAATTTAAAAAATGTTATCTGTGGTCCGTTCGCTGGCGCGTCATCCTGTCATCTGTCAATTCATTCTTTCAAAGCATATGAACGGGACTTAACGATGACCTGTATGAGCATCGTTTAGTCCCGGTCATAGTGCATACAGCTAAACACAACTTTTAGAAGGGGTTTAGATAATCCAGTACACATAAGTAGGTTGATTATTTGGGAAGGGTTGGGACACCATGAAGGCGAAATTATTTCATATAATTAAGGATCGGACGTCACTAGGTAAGTTAGTCCGATCTGTATAATTATACTCATAATTTCGCCTTCATGGAAACTGTGTAGATGTTCAAAGAACAAAGTTGTGTTGGTAATCATTTCATCATTATTTAACAACTGAACATTGTAGCTAACCATGTTATTCTGAGTTTGTTAGTTACACATTATAAAATATATATTCTATATGAATCAGTAAGCATACATTAAGGTAAAGACAGACTATTAATTCCTGGAATTCTTATTCAGTCTTGAATCAACCAGTGTCATTAGTAATCTAATATGGCACACATCAATTACTTATAAGCAGACAATTAAAATTGACATAGAAATATAATGAGTTTTATGAACAGCCACTCTCTATAGAGCATACAGCCTGTGCAAAAGCATTAGGATCACTATTGGTCACCGTTGAGAAATGGTCCAACCAACAGCATTTCCTATGACCTCAACATTGATACCTCCCCCCCCTCAAAGGCCTTTGAAGTAGAGGCATGTCTGTATGTGAATTTAGAAAAATCTATTCCATTATTATGCATTAAAATTTTGGTTTGTCCATCCACTATAGTTACAGTAGAGGCGGCATGATAAGATTTTCTTATAAAGTTATATTGTATGATTTACAATCTTGTCTTTTACTCTCAGTAAAATCTAAGAAAATGGTAATATCAAGTGGGGTTTAGTACAACCAGGTGTAGAAATTTCACATATTTCTGGTATCTTTATTTAATATTAACCTCATTTTAAGAAATGTTATCTACGTGTAATGACTGACACGGTTTGAATTCTGTGTGCAATCACAAGAGTTAATATGGTTAGGTATACATTAAAAAAGTCATTTTAAACCATTGGTTATTTATGAAAGACATGAGATAATCCGGAACGTTCCTGGGGTCCCAAAATTATTTCATGTTTGGGGTTCTTCGCTCTTATTAGCTTTTTTTTTTTTTTTTTTTCATTTATATAATTATAACTCATTCAATATCATTAGGGTATTGAGTGAGCTATACAGCAATCCTTCATTAAACTTAGTGGCCATTAATAATATTACCATGGTGACTGACCCTAGGAGGGGCCAATATCTTGACTCTGTCAGAAGGGGATCCATTGATCCAGAGCAGATTCATATCGCTTTCTTGCTTTGCTATACAAGGAAGTTAGTACTATATTAATTGAAGGGATTGGTGTTCCTCACCTCAAGAAAGCATCCCTGATAATCTTGCGGTAATCAGTGTGAGACTCCTGCACAATGGGTGTGGAGATCCCATTTGACAGTGATTGCATTTACAGAGCATGCACCTAGATCAGGGAGCCATGATGTCATTCTGACACTTAGAATTGGGCTTGTTTGTAAACTGGTTAATCGGGGGCTCGCCCAGCTTAACAGCAATTGATTTGAAGGTCCATATCCACCTCACTTCCATTCAATTTCTATATTTGGGCGTCTAGACCAGTCATAATGTTTCCTTTAAAACTAAAATAAGATGCATAGCCCATATTTGTCTTTCCTCGCACTATTGTCATCACTGTTTCGTTAATCTTCAGGTGAGTAGAACGAGTACCAACCATCTTATTGATATAGGCAATGGCTATTGTGATAATATCTATTCTTAGTAGGTAACACCTCACAGTACCAATCTGGAAAAGCTTGCAAATGTTTTGAGCCCTATAAATGCTGTTAATAGTTCAAGGTAATATATATGGAACTTTTTATAATTACATACCAATCAGTTTGAGAAGCAACAGATAATATTTCAAGAACAAGGTCAAATTGTTTAAATCCATTGTGATTTATTGAAATGTGAGCAACCTTTGCAAGTAAATGATTTTGAATTTGATTCCAGTTTTGTTGTATTTGCAATTAAATGATTTTGAATTTGAAATAGTTATACCTCTGCCTAGCCCTTCGGGGAATACAGGCGTTATGTTATTATGGATTTGAATTATAAACTAGTTATGGCCTTGTTATTTTCATTGTTATTCTTTAAGGCTACTGTTCTGTGATCTTTCGTCATCTTGGTGTAAAGCAAACCATATTGTACAGCTGGGATGTTGCAACAAGAATACCTAGTAATTAGGCAAACTCTACTATTTGCATTTCCTTATTAGACTTAAAATTCTTTATGAACTGGATAAACTATCTTTTCCTGTCTAAGTGAAATGGCCAACTGGACTGAATCTAACAAAAAATTGCATCGTCTGGATTCTAGGGGGCTCTTTTCAGTTTTGAATATTTATAATAAATCCTATATTTCTCATATCATAGTTTGAATATTAGACACATTTTCTATACACTTTGCATATGAATCGGCAAAGCATAGAATATTGTGAGAGTATATGACAGAAAGCAACCTTTATGACCTCAGGTGACAGACAACTGGCTTCATGATCCCTGCCAACACACATGGTGCTGTGTCAAGCCTGGAGGCATGTAAACTCTTACAATATAATTATGTTAAACAGAAACTGGGGATATCTTCTAACGTATTTTGTTATGGGTACCATTTAACATGTATTTATTAATTCTATTGTAGGCAAAAATCATTATTATAGCTGTCCTTTAACCACAGTTAAAGTGGGATGTAACAACATATTTAAGTATCTCCAATTGTCATCTGATTTTGGTAAGAATATACTAAATAAAAATTGTTTTTTTTGACAGGGAAACATGCACCTAACTGTAAGAGATTATTAATTTCTATGGAAATAGGGTTGCTTTCTCTCCAACTGAAGTTCTTATTCAGAAGTTTGAACTGGAAGTTCAATAAAGGGTAACTTATAACCCTTGATCCACCATGTATGGTTGGATTAGTAGTAATATCCTCCAAACTTCAGGGAAATACTGCGATCCACCAGTCCGTACCTGAGCTAGTGACAATCCTGACTTTAGCAACGTTTGATGGCATTGAATTTATCTTTGAGGCTTATAGCCGAACAAATATTTAGATATTGGTGCCCGCTCCATCAGTTCTTTCATTTCCTTATTAAGGCTGGGTCAAAAACAATGATCTTCATGTGATGCATTCATAATAAATTACACACAGTAGTCTAGCTGGGTCAATGTTTAATGTTTAGATTAGAAATGCACTCCCTTGGGAAGCTATTAAGCTGTTAAGGCCCTTGTCAATGGACCCAATGGCAGCAGCCACTTTATTCTGCCGCCCCCTGATCCTTTGGTGTCATTTGATTCCACCTTCATTTACTGCAGCCGCCACCCCCTTGTCAATCTTTGGTGGGTTCAACAGGCCACAGATTGTGGGTGCTTCATACCTCTCATAAATGTTGCTTCGCCGGCACATTTAGTTCATTTATCATAATTTTTGACCACCAAAGTGATGTAGCCAACTGCACCCTCAGAGCAGATTCTCAACATTTGAAGGCAATGCTTCAGGTTGGGGTAGGATACCATTTCACTCTCAGTCTTCTTCCGGTTGGACTGTAGTGGAATTCACGTAAATACTAACATAGCATATTTAAGTTAAATTGTATACCAATAGGTATCTAGAATTATTGTACGTATTTTGAAATTTTTGAAGACCACTAGGTGTTGTCTGTTAAGTAAATAAATTTTAATAGGTGGCATTGAGTAGGCTATTTGGTGTCCAGATTCGTTGGCTTTGGTCACGTGACTCACAGCCTCTCAAACGTGTTCTCCTGGTGCAAGTTTGACTATAGTGTCTTCCACGGAAGCAGGCTTCGCACTCATAATAAGAGTTAGGTTCCAGACTAATCAATTCCACAGCTTACATCAGGTGATGGTGCAGGGATGTTTTTATAACTGAACGATATACCATGGCTGACCTCTCGTGAAAGCTCGTGTGGTGT
Source organism: Lithophane leautieri (assembly GCA_949152455.1). Taxonomy (NCBI): domain Eukaryota; kingdom Metazoa; phylum Arthropoda; class Insecta; order Lepidoptera; family Noctuidae; genus Lithophane; species Lithophane leautieri. The sequence goes on along the minus strand of OX424472.1, from coordinate 14,610,418 downwards.
GGTTCTTTTGTAGTTATGCGGCAGCATAGTTAGTGGTCTCCTGGTTAACCTCTCGTGAAAACTCTTAGAGACTGCTAGGGATCTAGCAGGGATGTGTTTGTAACACTGAACGATACACCAATGGTTGACCTCCCAGTGAAAACTCGTGTGGTGCTGTCCTTTTGTAAGTATACGGCCTAGTTAGTGGTCTCCTGGTTAACCTCTCGTGAAAACTCTTAGAGACTGCTAGGGATCTAACAAGGATGTGTTTGTAACACTGAACGATACACCAATGGTTGACCTCCCAGTGAAAACTCGTGTGGTGTTGTCTTTTCGTAAGTATACGGCACAGTTAGTGTTCTCAAGGTTAACCTCACGTGAAAACTCTTAGAGACTGCTAGGGATCTAGCAGGGATGTGTTTGTAACACTGAACGATACACCAATGGTTGACCTCCCAGTGTAAACTCGTATGATGTTGTTCTTTTGTAAGTATACGGCATAGTTAGTGGTCTCCTGGTTAACCTCTCGTGAAAACTCTTAGAGACTGCTAGGGATCTAGCAAGGATGTGTTTGTAACACTGAACGATACACCAATGGTTGACCTCCTACTGAAAACTCGTGTGGTGTCCTTTCGTAAGTATACGGCACAGTTAGTGCTCTAATGTTAACCTCACGTGGAAACATATTACGGCACTCAAGGTAATTTTAGTAAAATGATCTCAGGTAACGACAAATTGGTAGGTATATCGAGAAACTTACCGGTGTCCATGACGACTCCGCTTTCATGTAGGTAGGTATACACTCGGTTTACCAGTTCTCGCAGATATTCATTCAGGTCCTCCATTTCCTGGTCTCGTTTTCTTCGATATTTTCCCCTTTCGATAGATATATCTGAACTTTTTATCGGAAGCGTGATCAGCGCGCGGCACAAAAAAGTACAATGAATTGACAGATGACAGGATGACGCGCCAGCGAACGGACCACAGATAACATTTTTTAAATTTTATCTATGATGAAGGCTTTCATCTTTAAATAATGTGATTGGCAAGTAGTGCACGAGTGCAAACTACACAGTTTCCATGAAGGCGAAATTATGAGTATAATTACTTCCAATAATTATGGAATTATGGAGTTTGTTTCATCGTGATAGATCATTTAGTTTAAAAGTTACACCGTTTTGTTTACACTGGGGTCACAGAAGCGAACATTTTTTTTTTAAATTCCATAAAAATAAAATATTTTTTAAATATTTTTGCCGTCTATAAAATTAAGCATAGATTCCCTCATTTCGTTAAGTGCACATTATAAAGAATAACACTGTATTGAATTAGGTCGAAGAACTGTAAAGATAGTACTTAATTGTAAAAGGAAACAAAATAAATATCCCTTCGCACCTTATTCATGGATCTATTAGCAGATTACGTACGCAAAATACTCGCTTTGACGTGGAGTTGCGGATACCAGCACGTATTACCTATTACCTACCTAGAAGATTAATTCCAGGTTCCAGTTCAAACGTTGCATAGAGTTTAGTACCATCTACATCTAGATATGCCATCAGCTTTCCCCTTTCCAAAGTTCACCCACAACCGACACAGTCATTTATTTATAAGTTAACAAAGGACGGTTTTCTATAAAACGATTGTGTTGAGTTTCACTTCATATTGTGTTCAAGCTAGTCGTGTACTTTAGATAAGTATCTTTCCACGGTGTTCTGGGAGTAAGAATGTAACTTAAATATGTATGACATCAATTGTTTGAATCTGGCCGTTATATTTAAACAATCCTATTTAAGCAAAGTAAAACATAAGAAAGAAAGAATAACGTTTATTTGGACACAGTTCGTGAAACACAAAAAAACAACCGACTTCCAAAAATAAACACTAAAAAAGTGAAAAATAACTTTAATTTCGGAAGTCGGTGTCTTTTCTTTTCAATTTTCGTTTTTTGCCACCGACTTCCGAAATTAAAGTTATTTTTCACTTGTTAGTTGTGGTACCTACCCCACACAAATTCGTATATCACTACCTGCTATGTAAATAACAGTGACGGAGTCAAATAAGATGCCGTCTATATGACAGAGTGGGAAAAATACGTAATTATTGAAGGTAACTCGAAAAACTACGCCAAAAAGTTAATAAAATTTATATGGGACCACCTCTGAAGCATGACCTATCAAACAAAAAAAAGAATCATCAAAATCGATTCATAATTGTCGGAGTTATCGCGTAAGATAAACACAAAAAAAAAACGTACGGACGAATTGAGAACCTCCTCCTTTTTGAAGAAGTCGGTTAAAAATACAAATAACACCAATGGCTTATCGTGCTTTCAGAGGCACGGAGGAGTCTCGGTGTCTAACCCATCCACGGACCAACCCCGGCAAACGTAGCTTAACCTGTTGGATCGACCCGTGAGGCCATTATTACTTAGCCACGAGCTCCTTAATCAGGAAAATAAAATAAAAAAGCATATAAACATTATTTATAGATCACAAAGGGACATTCGTTAAGCGATGACGACGATGGAAAAGTCAAAAATTTATGGGGTTGACATAAGCAACCGAAAAGCTTATGTCAATCCTGTTGAAAGTCGTTGAAATATGAAACGCTTTGAAAGGGATTGCCACTTGTCTACGCCTTCTCGTGTTACATTTTTCACCTATTGAAATATGTATGAACGTAAACGAGGCAAAAGGAGTATGTAAGAATGGATCGTAGCAGGTGACGTTCTGTAGTTTCTGCCTACCCATCGGAGGAAAGCGTGAGTTTATGTATATATGAAAGAAGGCGAGGAATTTTCCATGGCGAAAACGAAGAAGAATGAAGAGATGAAGATGAATTTGGCTATTCCCAACTTTGCAAAATCTTTATTTGTTCATGTGGTTTCATTTTATAGGGCTGATTGAACTGTATCTAATTTTAGTTTGGCCTCTCGGTCACTGAACTGTCGTAGGGAACAAGGTCGGGCCGGACTTGCCTTTAATCGATCTGACCCTTATGAAACTTCAAGGTAACACAAGGTCATAATGACTAAAAAGTGAAATAAGCTTATGTAATAAGAAATCTGAAAGGAAATCGAAAGATTTTTCAAATCTTGAGACCAAATAAAAAACCAAGACAGAGCGCTGTCAACAGTGACGTGAGGCCGGTTTCATAAACATTGTGTGCACTTAGTTTGATTGTAGTGTCATTGTAAATAGTTGTTAATGTGTGTGTTTGAGCGTGTATGCACAGAGAGTTGGTGTAGTTTTGGCACGCTTCACTGTATTGTTCGTAACGCCAGGTCTTTGTTTTTTATATGGTCTGAGGAGACAGTAAGATCGCATACTTCTTGTTATAGATTAGGTATAATTTGAACTTATGAAAATTACATTGTAAAAGCCGTCACAATAGGCGATCCGGTCTTTATAGATCTCATTTAAGTACATTTCAATAGTAAGTTAAGTAGGGCAATATTTAAAATTTTATTTATGTTTCTCATTATTCTTAATAATATCAGTTCTTCCTTCCAAAATATTTCAATATTATTGAAATAACCTATCATAAATAATCTCCTATTTCTGCCATCTCACTACAGGGTCCTAACGTTTAATTTCAATTGTTGCAGTGTATGAAGGCGTATGTTGAGTTCGAAGTTTGCAACGGTGCGTACGAGGTGTCCTGCCCAGACGCGAGATGCAGGGTGGGGGCAGCGCTCAATCTGGAGGAAATATCCGACCTGGTGGAGCCGACAGTCATGGAGAAACATCTCAAGTTTCGACTCAATCATGGTACAGTATTACAACAACCTACAGATTCCTTCATTATTTTTCACAAAGATAATTTCACGTTAAGAACTCAATTCATTTATCATTTGTAAGCGATCCTTTAAAAAACTGCTAACAATCGTTGGTTTCCGTCTAGAATGTATGTTATAGCTATTTGGTAAAACGGTCAGATGTTTCATCATCTTTCTGAGCTTGTTCCAACGCAGCAAGTTTTCTTCTATACATCTCGCATCAGGGATGTTGCGGATGCAGATTTTTTCACATCCGCAGATGCGGATATTTGAAGGCTCACATCAGCATTATCCTTACTAATATTATAAATGCGAAAGTAACTCTGTCTGTCTGTTGCGCTTTCACGACAAAACCACTGTATCGATTTAAATGAAATTTGGTACACAAATAGTCTAGAGCCTGAGAAAGGACATAGGCTATTTTTTATCAACATACCACGCAGGCGAAGCCGCGTGCGGAAGCTAGTAAAAAGTAATATTGCCGCCTTTTCGGGGTCAAGTATGTTACGAAGAGGTTCATATATTAAACCCGCGCTACTGAACAGCTGTTCGCTAGGAACACTGGCTGGTGGTGTCGATAAAAATCAGCGTGCTATTGATCAATGAGAAGTGCTCATTGACCAATAGGAGTGAAGATTTCGTTCGTATACGGCACGTGCCAGTCGCCGGCCCCGCCCATTATCTTTCTTGTCGTGACCTTTGCTACATCCGCATCCGCATAAACATCCGCATTAATTATTGCGGATGCGGATGTCCAAATCGATGCGGAAGCTCCGCGGTTGCGGATGCGGATGTCCAAATCGATGCGGAAGCTCCGCGGCTGCGGATGCAGATGTCCAAATCGATGCGGAAGCTCCGCGGTTGCGGATGCAGATGTCCAAATCGATGCGGAAGCTCCGCGGTTGCGGATGCAGATGTTCAAATCGATGCGGAAGCTCCGCTGTTGCGGATGCGGATGTCCGCAACATCCCTGATCTCCATTACCCCTTGGCCACGACATCACCGCTCGCGTGGCCTGCGTCTTGCGTGTGCGACCGTGGCGATAACAAATGTTAGAAGTTATTTAGAGCGTGCCATGAGTCGCCACGGTGCGACTTCAGGAGAGGAGAGCGCGCGGCGCGGGAACATTCGAGAACCGCCCCGCACAGCAACACGCACCGCCCTATGTCGTGGCCCTGGCCTTAGTTGTCGTCTCAGTAATTAGTTAAGTACTCCCCATCTAGACATATGTTTCACAGAAATCACAATCCATCCGTCGTTACTTGAGTCTTCTCGTAATCTTGTAGCCATTTTTTTTATACATTCTGTACATTCCCACTACTGGGCAAAGGTCTCCCTCCATTCTTTCCATATTTCACAATCCCGCGTTTCATCTTTCCAGTTTGATGGCCTCTATCTAGTTCGTCCCACTTTTTATTGATATAGAGTTATGTATCAATGAGCCTGCTTGGTTCCATGATTCCATCATGCTCTGATTGTGTACTTACACGGCTCGGCTCGATCATTTGCTGATGTGTGTGCGCTGGTCTGATGTGTGTGCGCTCGTCTGCCGCTGACGTTCAGCTCGCTTCGCTCTGTTTCACAACGATTACTCGCTCCGTGGTTGCACATTATTAAACCATTTGCTCTACGACAGTACTGTAGTTCTAAGTTGTGTTATTTAATGCTTCGGTAGTAACTGTCTGAAGATGACACTTTTAAGTCAACCTAGACCTCAGACCAAATAAAAAACCAAGACGGAGACGGAGACGAGCGCTGCGAACAATACAGTGAAGCATGCTAAAACTATACCACCGCTCTGTGCATACACGGTCACACACACACATTGATAACTATTTACAATGACACTACAATCAAACTACACCAAACTAAGTGCACATATGTTCACGAAACCGGCCTCACGTCACTGTTGACAGTGCTCTGTCTTGGTATTTTATGTGGTCTGAGATATTAACCTGTTTTAATATTTCTTTGTTAATAATAACAGAACAAGGTTTATTTTGAAAATTGAAAACCCTTAAGGGGGGGATCAGCACATAGTGTAACTCGCGAGCCTTTTAGCTAGAAATCGCGAAAAAAAGCAGCTGTTCCCTACATTTGTCGAGTCATGCGAACATGAAAGTTGCAGCTGATTGTAGGATTTGTTTCGTAGTAAATGCTGTTGATGAGTACAATGACCCCTTCAGAGGTTTTCAGTTATTTCAATCACGTTTTTAATACGGTCATGCTATGTAAGAAAATATTGTTGTAATTGTTTTACAAAAAATGTCAACCAAAATTCATTACCGCGGACATACGAACACAAACTTGAGGAAGTGGACAAGCGAGGAAAGTAGAGGACGTTGTGACCTCACAATGGTTCCGGTTTCTGAGTGATTGTGTCGTTAATGCGATATCCTGATCAGTGACACGATAAGTGAAAATATACCTACTTGAGATCATATCCCGAGAATTTTGTTTATCTGGTGTAATCCAAACCCAAGTTATGAGGGTTCAAAAAAAAACGACGAAGGCTTTCGAGAAAAGATAGGTAGTGCCCTTGCCTTCGCTTACCTCGTCTTGGCGGGGGCACTGCCGTGCCCCCAGATACCCTACTTGGAGCTTGGACATTCAAAATGTTAATGTAAAAGTTATTGATTTTATGACTTCACTTGCTTTTGCCTGCGGCTTCGCCCGCGTGGATGTCAGAAAGTATCCCACGGGAACGTACTACTGAGATAATAAGTACCGTATGTGTTAATCCAGGTTATAAACTATCTGTGTGCCTAATTTCTTCTAAATCCGTTCAGTCTCTTTGCGCCATTCCGGTACATAAATATCCAGACAAACAGCCAATTGGACTAAAATTCTTCGTTACTATTATATTTAACTAGCTTCCTCCCGCGGCTTCGCCCGCGTGATATGTCGATAAAAAGTAGCCTATGTCCTTTCTCAGACTCTAGAATAGTCTAGAGTCTGAGAAAGGACATAAGCCACATTGACATGTTATTGATTTTATGGTTTCACTTACTTTTGCCGGCGGGTTCGCCCGCGTGGATGTCAGAAAGTATCCCACGGGAACGTACTACTGAGATAATAAGTACCGTATGTGTTAATCCAGGTTATAAACTATCTGTGTACCAAATTTCATTTAAATCGGTTCAGTAGTTTTGGCGTGAAAACGCGACAGACAGACAGAATTACTTTCGCATTTATAATATTAGTAAGGATAAGAAGTTTAAATAAATATATGTATACACTAGCTGATGCCCGCGACTTCCCCGGCGTGGATGTCAGTTATTAGGTATATACTAAAACCTTACTTGAGAACCACTCTATCCATTGGTGAAAACAGCATGAAAATCGGTGCAGTAGTTTTTGAGTTTATCGCGTACAGGACAGACAGACAGACGCGGTGGAGGACTTTTTTAAAATAATATGTAATGATTTTAATAAATAAACGTTTTACTGAGTTAATAATTTTGTTGCAGAGGTGGCGATGGACTCTGGGCGTGCATTTTGCCCACGCGTGGGCTGTGACACGGTGGTGCACGTTCGCGCAGCCAGCCCTGCGCACTGCCCCACTTGCCGGCACGACTTCTGCTCGCAATGCAACCAGGAGGTCAGAATTGCTTGTTAATATAATATAGTTTATTTTGTCAACCATACAGGGTCAAATTAAATTATGTAGCGAAACTCCGTAGACGTGATGGATATCGATATCTAATTATAAAGTAAAAAATAAATTTATATAGGTAATGTTTTTTTATTTGTTGGGGCTGCCTATCTGACTTCTAAAATCCAGTTACTGGGTCACAGTTAAGGGTCAAAGTAAAATAATTTATTTCAATAAAGGCACTTTTGAACGTCAAAAACAAAGAAATAGAACTGATTCTAGTTGCAGCTTCCAAAAGGTAGATTCGTATGGAGCAGAATGGGCAAGAAACTCCACCGTTACTCTTTTAAAAATGTTTTACAATATTTCATATAAATCAATTACTATACATATACTATATATATACAATAAATAAATAAAAAAATAATATACAATTACTATATATTTGAAGACAATGCACCTAGAATAAGGTTGCTATACTACAATAGGTAAAAAGAATAAAAAATGGAGCAATGGTGCAAGGGGTTTTACCCCTTGGTAAAGGCTCATACAAACTGGCGCGGTATCGCGGGCGCGACAAGGGTAGCACTGCCAGTCGCGCCCGCGATATCGCGTCTATTTGTGGGAGCCTTAAGACTGGTTGTGAGACGTTCGGTTTTCTGACTACCCGTAAAGACTCTCAAAGATGCACATTGTAGCTACTTAATTATTAAAAAAAAAATTGGACACACTCTCAACCTCGTACACTCTTATAGTCTCGACATCATCATAAAGCCTCGCGCAGACTGGCGCCACGCGACACCGGTAATTGTTATACTGTGAAATCTTAGAAAATTGTTTTATTAGAGTCGAGTCGCGCCTGTCTGCACGAAGCTTAAAACTCGCACTACACAACCAGTAACGCGGCGTAACGCGTGTTTTCCACGTACAGCCAGTTCAAAACAAAAAGGCCACCGTTTCGCTTTCCCTCCTAATAGCTTTGTTAATTTTATGCTGCGCTGCCGCCGTGAGAGAGTTCGTAGACCGAGGAATGGAGACCATAGAGAATTTTGTGATGACAACAGTTTTTAACAGGCTTACTTACCTAATATAAGTGCACCCACATTTCGACAGTTGTGTTTAAATCCCAAGTAAAGGGGGGCGAGCCTATTTCCAATAACCGGGCAAATACAGTCTGCTACTAAAAAATTCCTGATGGTAAAGCCCAATAACACGCCCGACCTGGGAATCAAACCCAGGACCTCATGCTTAACAGTAGCTTTTGCGATCACGAGACTAACGAGGCAGACATCTAGTTACTAAACTTTAGTTACGAGACTTTGGAACGGGTAACTATCTAACTTTCTGACTGACCAACTCTTTGAGAATTCTAAAGTGCCTGTGTACGGTTTATCTATACATATTATGAATTAAATTCGTGTTTCGTGTTCGTCTGTATGTCATTGTTCTTCTAAACCACGCAACAGATTCTGATGAGGTTTTCACCATCACCTAGAGAATTTATTCCGGAAGGTTTATGTGTGTTATATTACATACTAGCTGATGCCCGCGATTTCGCCCGCGTGGATGTCGGTTATTATAAAACCTTACTCGAGAGCCACTCTATCCATTGGTGACAACAGCATGAAAATTGGTGTAGTCGTTTTTGAGTTTATCGCGTACAGGACGACAGACAGACGCAGCGGAGGACTTTGTTTTATAATATGTATGGATTCCAAAGAAATCTCGATGTTTTGTCAAGTAATAAAAACCGTGCGAAACAAGAGCGGGTCGCTACTTTGAAATAAATGCTTTGGGTCTGAGTTTACTGCCTACTTTAGTAATTCAATTTAAAAATGTTACATTTAATTACGTTTCATAATAAACGTTTAAGTTTTTCCGAACATGAAGAAAAATAGAAATGTTCGAATTTCTTAAAAAAATAATATTTAAGGAGGCTCCCATACAACAAACATGACGTTTTTATAGATAATGGGTACGGAACCCTACATGCGCGAGTCGAACTCGTACTTGGCCGGTTATTTACACTATCTGAATACGAGGCCTGAAAGTTGAATCATAAACTGTGCTACCACGCCACTGTCATTCATGACACGACATGAAATGGTTGCCTTCTTTTACATAAAGGCACTATCCTGCATCTCCAGTGCCCCCCTTTGACAGCAGGTCTCACGAAGTGGGTCGAGATGGCACGGAAAAAGACCCTTATGCCAGTAAGGTCAGCTGACTAACTGTTCTTCCAATTCGCGGACTGCTTTTGCTTATAGAACCTTGGTGCATTCAAATAGCCACCGCCTTCTATCAATAATATTTGATCGAAGGCCTCCACGAGTGATACTTAAATTTACAGTCAGGGAATTTGATAATTAAGCAGATTGACGCTCTACGTACACTAATTTGCCGTGTTCTAGTCTTCTCATAAGAGTAACAAAGAATGTTAGTTGTGATTTGAATTTACGGACCATTATCTATTGATAGTTAATTTTCTAATCCATTTACAAAGTAAATGTGCATATTGGCGCCCAAATGGGAAAAACTTTTCATGCAATCGAGTTTACTATCATGCTCAACGCTGTGGAAATTACAACTTAAAACTAAAATGTTTACAATAAGGCATCCATTAAAATTGTTATTTACCACAAAGAATCAACCTTTTCCATGAGAAGTAATTATGTATTCAAATTCAAAGCGTGCCGTTTTATCCTTTCATTTGAGCGCGGCCCGGCTTTGATGTAGGGATTTGTCGTCTGAACCAAGATTTGTCCTTTAAAAAGGCTTATGAGAAAAGATTTATATTTATCTACGCTATTTTTAGATTTCTGTTGATCTAATATTCTCAAAGTGTACTGTCACGTAGGTGGACATGTGTCGCACATATAAACATAATTCGAAAGCCTTATTCTTCAGTAGATTTCGTTTCGATGATCATGAATTTTAGTAAGTATGTACTTACGTAGGTACATGTACACGTCGCGTACCAGTTAAAACACAAAGTTGGGAAGTCCAAAACCCACATAAATAAAAGATGGAAACGAGATGAAAACATAGACAAACCCAGACAAAATGTGACACTAGACTGACAGACTGTCGGTTAAAAACAGTGCATTTAAAATCCAAATGTTTCTTTGTTTCTAGTGGCACGGCGGTCTATCATGCGAAGCTGCCGCAGCGTCATCATCCATGGGTGGTGCAGGGGCGCCCCTCTTACCAGATTCCGAGCTGATCAAGCTCTGTCCTATGTGCCGTGTACCTATTGAAAAAGATGAGGGTTGTGCACAGATGATGTGCAAACGGTGCAAGCACGTCTTCTGCTGGTATTGCTTGGCTTCCCTCGATGTGAGTATACGCCGTTTATTTACATTTTTGAGCTCCAGTTCCAGAAACAGGCAACTGAATAAAAAAAATGCTGTCGTCTTTACGTTCTTGATAATAAATCATATTTATTTATTTCTTTAAAATATTTTTAGCAAAAACTTGCACATAAAAAATATGGGATTAGGTTAAGCGTTCTTGCAGGTTCTTCAAATTGAACACTTTTTATTATTAGTGTCTATGTACAATCAGGGACGTTAATTGTTTAACAGATTGACACACTACGTCAAATTGCTTTACGTGTATTCGGGCCGGGGACGGGTCGCAATTTGTTTTCTAATAAGTCGTGGAAAAACCAACGTTCCCTTGACACCTATTGTGAGCATGCGAAATGTCATTTACGTCTATTTAACTGTACACAAGACAATGAAGTTAAAAATAATGACATGTTTGGTAATTTACGTTGATTCTTTAATTATTGTTACAACAATAGTTATTTGTGCAACAAGAGAGCAAAGTTGGTTTTTTCTGCGACTGTTGATTTTGAATCCCTAGTAAGCGAGGGATTCTCCTCCGGAATCCTGAGCGCATCAGGTGTTCGCCAACTTTTACTTTTCTATGGCAATAGAGACTGTTTACAACTTAGGTACTAATGTTTTTGTAATGTTTTGTTACAGGATGATTTCCTGTTGCGCCACTATGACAAAGGACCGTGCAAGAACAAACTGGGACACTCACGCGCATCGGTTTTATGGCATCGTGCACAGGTATGAAAAATATGAAAACATACTCATGACTCGGAGTTTGTAAAAAATATAAGCTGTCTTTCTTTGGGATTTTCTGCAAGTATGATTAATTGTGACTTCGACTCCGATAAATGATTTCAATTTCTGTTTTTGACCTTCAATATCTCCATAACAGAGACCCGAGAGTTAGTTCGGGTTCGTGTGGGTTTTAACTTTTTAATATTAGGCTGTTTGGCGGCTTCGAATCACACAGACAGGTACGAAAAAAAAAAACCGCGAGATCTGTCACAAAACTCGCAAATAATACTTATGTTTATGAAATTATTTGCTACTGTGCTAAATATCGTCGTTTGATACGCGTGAGCATTTGTCATTTCACTTTGCACACTTGCATTCAAATACTAGTTTGTAATTTTCATCGTCATTACTACCATTAATATTTTGTACATACAATTTTTTTTTTGTTGCTATTTTGGGATATATCTCAGGTCTCGGCTTGGTATCAATATTTAACACCCGTTAAGTACCCTCGCCTGACAAGTTCCTTTTTGTTTTCCAGGTGGTTGGCATATTTGCAGGCTTCGGACTACTGTTGTTAGTAGCCAGCCCGCTTCTCTTGTTAGCCGCGCCGTGCATCGTTTGTTGCAAGTGCAGGTTAGTTTCAGCTCTTATACTTGACGGACAAACCGGGTCGTATTCACCAAACAGTTGGGCTAAGGACTAATTATTTATTTGTTTGCTATGGATGACTTACAGCTAAAATTAACAGAAAAAGAAAAGTGTATGTGAGACTGACAGCCAATTAAAAGTCTTCACTTCTAAGAACAGAATAATAATAAAAAAGAGTGTGAACAACACAACACAGCTACCAGTAAAAAGAAAAAATAACAGTATAACATTCAAGCTCAAACTAAATTTAAAGTTCATATTCAATAAGAATAAAAACCTGAACGTACAAAATCTTAATTAAAAAAGTCAAGGCTAATGTAGGAATATATCGCGTTAGTTGTGAATAAGGTCCACGAGGGAGCGGCGAGTCTATTGCTATGAACTGGATAGGTACAAATCTAATGTTCCTTGGTCTGACCAAGGAATTATAAACAAGACCTCCTGCACAACAGTCGCACTAGACCAACGAGGCAGAAATAATGTCACTCAAAAATTCAAAAATTCAAAGGTTTTCTAATAAACGTTTAGGGACCTAAACGTTTATTAGAAAACCTTTGAATTTTTCGAATTCAGGAAAACAAAAATAAATACGATTTGTGCGAGCCCAAAAAGGCTCGTATTTTATATCAGCAAATGCTGCGATATTTAAAAAATAAAAACCGCAGCGTGTGTTTTATGAATTGTTGCCTACTAAATTTAATTATTTCCCTTTCTATATTTTTAATAATTGCGTACTTATTGCAGAAAAAATAATATACGGCCCGTTTTGAAGCACCCACAATGGTCTTTTGGGAGTATATCTAATTATTGTATTTTATTTTCAGACTATGCAACCCCAGCACGAAGAATCTCGAGGAAGTTGACGAGATCGACAGCATCAGCCCGACGCGAGACGATTCCGAAGACGCTCCGCGCGAGCGATACCTGTCCGACTGACGCGTTGCCGGCGCCGCGCCAGGCACTAGAGGAACTAAGGGCGCCAGTGGCACTAAGGGCAAAAGTGACACTAAGGGCAAAAGTGGCACTAAAAGCAAAAGTGGTACTAAGGTCAAAAGTGGCACTAGCGGCTTTTGGGGCACTAAGGGTACAAGTGGCACTAGCGGCAACAGTGACATTAGGTACTAGGGGCACTAGTGAATCTTGAGGCACTACGGGCACTACTGGCACTTGGGGCGTTAAGGGTTTACCAGTGGCACTGGGGGCAATAGTGCCACTATGTACTAGGCGCGGAACATCACATCACGCTAAACTAGTTACACTAAGTCCTAAAGTGAACGGAACACATCTCTTCTTTGATATTATGGACGGAAGTATAAAAATAAATGCAAATGATACCTTTTAAATTAAATCTATAATTTTTCTAAGGCGTCTCTCATACATACCATACAAGTCCTTCCATATTACTGAAGTAGGTAAAAAAAAAATGTCCATAGCGCAGTACGCATTGGATCCGTTCCCCGTTATAACACCAACTATTTATTCATAAGTTTATTATCGTATTGACTTCTGTTCTTCCATATTTTGTGCCACGTGACACAACGCTGCCGTGGCAGAAATCAAAGAATGTTACAGAAGAAGTTGTCGACTTCTTTTAACATTTTATTCTGGCACTTGGCGTTATTTGGGCAATACAAAACACACCCTACTTCTATTGAAAATAAAGTTCATTTTCTATTGAGGAATGACGACAATATTTGTTGAAATATGTCAAGTGTAGTGCAAGCGTTATAGAGACTTCAAAACTTATCTAGGTGAAGATGTTCACAGTGATTTCTTCACAATGTGCTGAGATGGTGATAAACAGTGAATGTCTGCTAAAACTTTATTAGAACATAATCTAAAACTGAATCATTATAAGCCTCTTAAACAGCTAAGTAATTATAAAGTAATAAATTATTGTCTGTAATAGTTAGTGACTCGTGTAAATCACACAATACATACTTATTCTTTAAACGGTATAGTTTTAGTAAAAAAAAACCATATATGTTGTAAAAAAGTCTATGTATGTCTGTCTGTTTCAACTCGAGAACTGCTAATCCAATTTCCTTGGGCTTGTAAGTAAGAAAACAGGATTGTAAATTATAAAAAGCAACTGTTTTCATGAATATGAAAATTATGACGCGCAAAGAATCCATGAAAATGATAATGTGTTTTTTTAAAAGCTTTTATTTGAAAATTAAATTGGCTATTTTGGGCCACATTGCCCTTTGGTTATTTCACCGATACAACAGGCATTACTAAACGACTCTTCTCCGCTCAACATTCATAGAGAACCTGTTGGTTGTTTTTTCTCTGCTGCGCCTCAGTGAAGTGTCAGGCCGTGTCCTAACCAAAGCGACAGTCGCACGAACAAGCGAATGTCGCGTTCATTTTGTTCGGCGGACCAGTGGGCGCCTTCCGGTTTTCCGAACAAATAAGTGACATAATAATATGAACGCGACAATCCCGTATTCGCGCGACCGATCGCTTTGGCTAGGACACGGCCTCGGTCCTGGCAAGACATGTTTCACGATGATGATAGAAGTATGCGTTATGTCTATCTTGATAATGTTCAATTGATTTATAAATCTATCGTTAACTAAACTAAATTAATTGAAACTATGCTTCTTCTTTTCGTGTCAATGACCTACAATTTTTTTTGCCGATTTGCACGAATGAGCGTCTCATTTGTTCGGAAAACCGGAAGGCGCACTCGGTGGCCGAAAATAATGTATTCCGCGCGAAAACCGCTTTGGTTAAGCCGCGGCCTTCTTTCAAACTGGAAGTTGTGGGCAAGAATTTATTTACAACTGCTGAAAAATGAGGTTTCATTGATTTATTATTATGTACAAAAAGAAGTAGAATTATAATACTGACCTTTTTGTTTTTTGGTGTTGACTGAGACTTAATAGTAAGCGATAGACTGATGATGAATGTTCATGAATTTGGAAAAATGATATTTATTTAGTTTTTTTTTTTAAATCTAGCTAATTCATTTTTATGAATATAATGGAGAGGGCAGTGAAAATATTGTCCTATATTGTAAGCTTTACAGAAAGTTGGCAACACATTATTACAGGTTTTTGTGACTAAAGATTGCAGATGAAAAATTAAGAATATTTCTAACACAAGGGTAAACAGTACTTATTTCAGTTACTTTTATGAGTACATAGATATCTTTATAATAAGTCTTAATAGTATCTCAATCTGTGTAATTCGAAACTCTTCTTCAAACCGACTTCCGTAAAAGAAGGATGAGTATTTTGTTGCTACAATGTAATGTACAGATTTTACTTAGATACTTAAAAATCTAGCGACTTCATGTTCTCGTACAGAAACAACTCTCAGTAAATTCGATTTATAATATGCATACATAGATGTATAGGATGAGATTTTGTTTTTTTAATATTTAATTTCTTTTTTTTTACACATTTGACAAACTAGATAGATTTTCGAACATCTTAGTATCAGTTCAGACCGCTACGTGAAGCGACGCGACGCTGCGCGCACTTTTTAACAATTTTCGAACTTATTTTCTTCACGAAAAGGTATAATTTCAGTGCGAGGGTTGATACATGTCAAAGTACGCTGAGATGCGTGTTGCGCAGCGCGCGAACCTTATTATGTAGTAAATAAATTCGATTTTGTATTGGATCATGAAAAAGTGCGCGTCGCGTCGTGTCTCGGTGTGAACTGACCCTTACTCTTTCTGACGGTTGGCATAACTGCCATAGTGATTCTTGTTTAAAAATTCACCCTGTATATTTAAATGATACATTTATATAGTTAATAAACATTTATGTGATTATAAATACAATACTGTTAGCGTAGGTTAAATAATAAATTACAAATCTAATTCAATGAAAATTGAGGAAATTTTGAAGGTAAGTGTAACTGCAATGCAGTGTGTCAATGCATGAAAAGCCTATAATTGTTATTTTGTTACCACCTGTGATGGCCGGTAACGATTAGCTCGTTTACACACAGTGGCCCATGTTTGCGCATCATAAGGGGGAGCGCTATAATACACTTCCGGCCTCCTAAATCGAGTCACCCTGTACTTTTTGTACAGAAGTCGTGGTTGTGAATTTAAATTCGGAACAATGACGACACAAAAAGGCCAGTATGTCGGCATCAAACCTGCATAAAAAGTTTTTATTTTGATGTTTTAGGCCTTTATACTTCACATGGAATTGCACGGTGGCTCGATTCCGGGAGAGTATAAATTTACTGCTACAAGGATCTTTTGGCGCTCGAATGACGTTGACAGGGGCCGCTGTTGGTAAACATTTGTGCAATTGTTTTGTGAAATGTATTGAAAAACAAGATGGCGGCGTTAGTTCAGATTTTGGCCACGCGCCCACAGAACCTTGTAGCTCTATAAATATTACTATTTTCATGGAAACACGACGTTTCCCAGCAAATAATTAATGATTATCATTGATTGATTATGCTGGCTGATATCTTTCCATGATCGAAAGGTGCGTATGTGGCAGCCATTGTTTACTAGAGCCCAATAATATGCACACTGCTTCCCGTGTCACGCACACGGGGCCTTAACATTAACTTATTATAGTACATTAAATATTTATGACTTTATTGTAAATAAGAAATAATATTGTACTTAATTTTATAGTTCAAGGATCGATGATGTCGTTTCTTCCATCTAAATTGTATTTAAATATTGTAATATAAACATTTGTAATGACTCTTCTCTAACGGTATGTAGTCTTTATGAAAAGGAGGTTGAATACGCCTCGTGTCTTTGCTATGGATGTATAAAATAAAAACTCCGTAGGGAAGTCATATTTGTATGTATGTATTTTTTTAACTGATATTAAGACTCCATCGGTCCTTTGTAGCTTGTTGTAGCAAGCTAGTAAAAGCATTTGTAGAATTAATCAAAAATTGTCAGTAGGTGAATAGATGTGATAAGCGACCAGGCTGTTTGGCACTTGCAATATGATTAATAACCCTTAAGTATGCTGTTCAAAGTATTTCAATTTTAATTAACTTTCTGTGTTTGACGTGACTGCAATCTACACGAATAATGGGTCAGATATAGAGGCGCTGTTCTTGAGCTTTGAAGCAACAAACAGGCACGCATCATGTAATGACGACTTCAGACCAGCAGTTGTAGCGGATGCTCTGATTGGATCAGCAATGCAAGCAGATCTATCTTATTCACACCTTTATTTAAGTCTTAACGAATTATGTTTAACTTTTGAAATTGTGTATGAATGTATGTTGTTGTCGACTGTACTTCATTTACATTAAAAATAAATTGCTATACATTATTGTAATGAAAATTATGTTGCAAGTGTATAACAACCTTATGTATCTCATTAAGTTGATCGTTAAATGACTTGTCTATGGTATTGAAAGACTTTCATTTTTAATAATTATTACTATTTTATTGTTTATGGTAGGTGCAAATATAGGTTTAGGATTTTGGTAGTGATATTGGCTGGTCAAAAGATTGAATACACAAATACAGTATACAATATTTGCATTTACCATTAAAAGATAAAATCTGCGTATTGTAAATAAAAAAAAAGAATTTTATTTTTTGTTATTGATTGTACTTCTTTATTTTTGTGTTGAGATGAGAAGGCGTATTTCCGTTACTATAATTATAAACAAATAATAAAGATTTTTCCGATAAATCTTAACAGGCTTTTTTATTTTATTTCATCATTGTTTGTGTTGATTGACAGTAATAGTCTGTGTTACAGATGTTTTGTGCTACCTACCCTAGTCATTTTAAATTCTGAGTATCATTGTGTATGTTGAAGTATGAGTGTCATTGTTGCAATGACATGGACTATAAAACATATTAAATTAAAATTTTAAAAACCCCCTACGAAAAAAAAGCATCTAATGAACGATTTTTATACCTAAGAACACTCAATCAAGTCACCTTTAAAACAAAACAAAACAAAATCGGTTCAGCCGTTTGGCAGCTACGATGGCGCAGACAGATACACACGTTACACTTTTAACATACCTCTTTTTCCGTCGGGCGTTAATAAAATGATCTGATTAGATACTACTAGCTTCACTAGCCAGAGTACCAGATGGAGCAATACAAGCAACTACACAACCCAGGATAATAAAATTACTCTTCAATGGAACTATACACATGACAAGTGGTTGTAGTGGGTAGTCTCACTTGAAAAATACTACAATGAAATATGATACTCAAATGAGTACAATTTAGAACAGTTATTACTAGAACCATTGCAATGGAGGAGACTTCAGCATTAGGTGGATATGGGTTAAAGAATTGAGAGGGAGAGATTGCTAAAACTATGTATTTACAATAAATAAAAGCATTTCAAATACATACACAAATTAATCTTCACCACTTCCTCATCAAACCCGCAGTAGAGTCAAACAACAGTGGGTTTTTGAACTCTCCCCTCATATCAAGCATATAATGCATCCATTTGTTCCTAATTTTCAACGGTAACTGCACTCGTGCTATATTTCTTGCTTCTTTACAACAGACTGTTTCCATGGGGACTGTCATAATGCGGTTCTTACCAAAAGGTGTGTATGTGACAAAAGTTAATTGTTTGCCGCCCTTATTCAGAATCAGGTAACGAACTGAACGGAGAGTGTACATCCAGATTACAGCAAGTGAGCCACCTCCTGTAATAAAAACAAGATTTATATCAAAAAACTAATATTTTGTTGTAAGTACCTACTCATTGATAAGATATTTTGTTCTAATGAAATACATCAAGTTTTTAATTTTGTATTGTACAATACATATTTTGGTTTGGAGAGGCAGTAGCATTTCTTTTATAGTAAAGGGTATTGTGGGTTTATACTCAAAATTATAATCTTGAACACTTGCAGATACAACAATAGTTGCAGTTAAATTAAAGATAAGTAGTAAAGTACCGTGTAAAAGCTTTTTACTCACCTACTACTACAGAAAGAGCTCCTAGGGTATTCCTGTACTTATTCTCTCCAAGGTTGATCTTCCTGAACCAGGGTGTATCATCGGTAATTGTAGATTTGTCAACCGGCGCGTCTCTTAATGAACTGAACGCGAACAAACCCAGATATGTCCAGAACATGTATTGAACTATAGCAAATACATTCATATACATAAAAAACTTTGGATTCTCGTATTTGAACAGAATAACATCTTTAATTACGTTTGTATTGACATCATGAATTGTTTTGGTTGTAATAGTGCTATACAATTTTGTTTTAATGTTATTTACACAGATTTTATATTTAGCACTGAATCTTGATACAGCTACTCGCTTAAGAACCGTCGAAGCGTATGATAAAAGAGACATTTTTCTACTTAATTATTTTTACTAATTTAACCTAACATTCGGAACTGTCATCACGTATTTCAGTCACAGATAACTATAGATTTCAGTATTTGTCACTTTGTCACAAGTTCACAACACAACTCACAGTAAGAGCCACAGACTATTCATAAAGTAGTACTGTCACAGCAATTTATTTTAGCCCTCGTACCCACGGGCTCAGAATAACTCAGGATGGATGAAATGGCGCTGGGTCAGAAACAACTTGCGACCAACGGATCGCCCCTCAAGTTACAGGGACAAATCTACAAGTCCGTGATGTCGAACTATATGCTGATATGCTCAGACCAAATAAAGAAAGTGCCTTCTATACGGTCGACAACCGCGTCCTGACAGAGGTGACCGTGGGGTATGGTGACAGTGGTGGTTTACAACCGTGTATACGATGGTTTATGGATTTATTACACAATTTTTATTTGTATAACCGTGCGTTTGCACTGGCGAAACATTACAACAAAACATGTTTAAATCTCTAGTTCCTGTCAAAAATTGTATGGAACATTGACAGAAAATAGAGATTTCAACATGTTTTATCGTAAATGTTTCGCCAGTGCAAACGCACGGTAATAAGTCCATGGTATGCACAGAGCGGAGATGTAGTTTTGGCAGGCTTCAATGTATTATTCGCAGCGCTCTGTCTTGGTTTTCTATTTGGTCTGAAATTGTATGAATCGGAAAGCGGGCCGTGAAGAAGACGGATGAAAAAAGATTGCATGCAGCGGACTTGACTACGTTGACATGGATGTGTGGAGTGACGAAAATGCTTATAGTAAGAGATGAGTATTTATGAGGAAGTTTGAAAGCGTCGCCAGTGACAGAAACGTTGAAAGGAAATCGTTTGGCATGTGATGAGGAGGGAGGAAAGGCATGTGACTAGTTGAAAGAGTGATGAATTATTTGTTGATGGTCATTGATGGAGAGGGAGAGGAAGGCCAAAGAAAAGACAGATGGATTTGTGAGATATGAAACAGGAGTGAATTTTATTTGCATGTCGCATTATTATAAGGATTTGTATAGTTCTCAAACGCCCGCAGCCTGAGCGTAGCGTTGGGGCAACCATGGTTGCTGGGGGTTTGAATGGTTAACAACATTTTTTAATAGGACCACACTGATAATCAATAGACAATATTTCAACAATTTTTTTGAAAAAATAAACACCTTGCTTGTTACTTAGTCTGTGACACCTTTGGTTTGGCGTCTTCGTTGTTTCGTTGCGGTTGTAAAATTGCAAAGTAAAACTTAGATAAAAATGTTATTTTTGAACGCCGAACGAAATTAGTGTGCATTTTGTTCTGGTTACCCAGAAAATCGCTATTTCGCGTTGATCGCACGCGTTTTAATAGCACCATTAACAAGATGGCTGATATAAAAGTAAGTGAAGCATTTGGCGGCATTTTGATCGTTAACGGCCAAAATTTTATCATGATTTGAGACTGTTCGGCTTTTTGGATTACTGTTCTTATAATTACATGGAAAAGTCCTACCGGCAAACCTAAATTTCTACATTTTGGTCCCTCATGAATGCCTTGGGTACATGCCTCAAGTCATTCAAAAAGTACTTAATTGTAGTTGTACAAATTCAACATGTTTGAGTTCATTGCTACTAAATAATAGCTGTAATTCATTTTATTTCATAGTTCGTAATTTTATATGATTGTTCGTTAACTCACGTTCGAATTCGCAGAATACCACATTAAATAATGTTATGCACTGATTTGCTACTACCCTCATTTATTTGTGTCGAGCCAGCAATATCTTCATCTACTCATCAAATAGCATATTTAATTATCTGCTGGTCACTTGGTTTTCAAACAAATTATGTGATAATAATTGTAAATAAAGAGCACAAGCTAAGACTGCATTCTCATTCCGTCTTAGAATCAGATTGATTATTGAAATCGGTTAATAAAATATTTTTGAGCTATCAATCATGTCTCACAATACCTATATTTTTGTAGTATGCTGCTATATCATATGATTCATGCCTGTTAATTCTGTGAAAAACCAAGATGTTGATTTTCATAAATGTTGACTACTTTAAGATGTCTTTGTCTTTATCATTGTGATTTCATTTTACCCAATTATTAATGTTATCCTTTATTTTATTTCATAGACCAGATTATTAAAATATTAAAAAATAAATAGTCAAAATTTAAAAATAGGCATTATGTTTCATATGTTGTTTGGATTAGGGTTCTAATAACAGTAACCTCACGAAACCTTTCAATTCATTTGATTTTTCTTCAGGAAATGTCTATAACATAACCAATTGATGTAGTGTGCCATTCTGCTCAACAATCCAGTTCCCTGACTGTGCATCATAACTTACAATGATTTGACATGCCAATTGAATTCAGATTTGTAACAGTTTGAAGACAATTATGTCATTCAATTCAGATAGTTTTGTATTTTTTGTAAATTCTCAGGTCTAGTGTCAGATCTACATTATTGACCTAACCATGGAGTTTCTTGCTGGTTCTGTATTCGAAATGACAAATTGGCACTGTGGACTACTGAAAATTCATTAGTTCCAATGTAGCTTTATCATCATCTTCATGCCCTTATCCCATGTTACTTGGGGTTGGGGCAACACATTTCCATTCTACCCTGTCAACCATCATGCTATCATTCACTCATATCACTTTCATTTCATTCGTCACACAATCCATCCATATTTTCTTTGGCCTTCCTCTCCCGCTCCATCCATTAACATTTTTATAATCATCACTCTTTTAGTAACATGCGTTTCCTCCCTCCTCATCTCATTTAGCTGTGCGATAAAATATTTTACAAATGTTATAAAGTAGTAGAGTAATATGTTTACAGCTGTACATACATACTTCGTATTGTACTATTTATTTTACTTGGATATAATTTGCAGTAAAATCCTAAATTATGAAATTTTCCAGGCCATGTTCAATAAAATGAATACTGCTGGGCAGAATGGTGCAGCAGACGGGGCGCCTCCTGCCAAAGGACCAAAAGGGGGCACAATTGAGAAAATTTACCAGAAGAAGACACAGTTGGAACATATCCTACTACGTCCTGACACATATATTGGGTCTGTTGAGCGGACTACTGAGTTAATGTGGGTCTTTGACAAATCCAAGGAGTGCATGGTCCAAAGAGAATTGAACTTTGTGCCAGGTCTGTAACTACATACTGCTTTATTTATTTTGCACAACATTACAGATTATTAAAATTAACAAAGGTTTGCAAGGCTTTGAAATACATGTTACTTGTTATGCTTTTATGTTAGAATTTAGCCTTAACTAAATTATAAATTTTATTTTACAGGTTTATACAAAATATACGACGAAATCTTGGTCAATGCAGCTGACAACAAACAGCGAGACCCCAAAATGGATGTAATGAAAATTGACATAAATCAAGAAACCAATACAATATCTGTGTACAATAATGGCTGCGGTATTCCCGTAGTGATGCACAAAGATGAGAAAATGTATGTTCCAACTATGATCTTTGGCCATCTACTGACATCATCAAACTACAATGATGAGGAAGAAAAAGTGACAGGTGGAAGAAACGGCTATGGTGCCAAACTTTGTAACATATTCTCTACAAAATTCACAGTAGAAACTGCATCAAAACAATACAAAAAACATTTTAAACAGACATGGGGTTCCAACATGACTAAAGCTTCTGAACCGAAAGTTAAGGAAGCTGGTAAAGATGACGATTATACAAAGGTAATATTCAGCCCTGATTTGTCCAAGTTTAAGATGGAAAAGTTAGAAGATGACATTGTAGCTCTGATGTCTCGCCGAGCTTACGACATCGCCATGACGACTCAAGGCGTCAAGGTGTATCTAAATGGAGAAAGACTTAAAATAAACAAGTTTAAAGACTATGTAGATTTATACATAAAAGGTAAAGAAGATGAAAATGGGCAACCATTGAAAGTAGTTTATGAGAAAGTAAATGATCGCTGGGAGATTGCACTTACACTCTCAGACAGAGGATTTCAACAGGTGTCTTTTGTGAACTCCATTGCTACCACAAAGGGTGGGAAACACGTTGATACGGTTTCTGACGGAATAGTTAAGAATGTTCTAGAAATTATTAAGAAGAAAAACAAGGGCGGTGTAAATATAAAACCTGTGCAGGTTAAGAATCACATGTGGGTATTTATTAATTGCCTGATTGTAAATCCAACCTTTGACTCACAAACTAAAGAATTCATGACTCTCCAAGCAAAAAGTTTTGGTTCGAAATGTAATTATTCTGAGAAATTCATTACGGCTGTATCAAAATCTGGTCTAGTGGAGTCGGTACTGACGTGGGCTAAGTTCAAAGCTCAGACTGAATTGGTGAAGGCTTCAGGAAAGAAACAGAGCAAACTGAAAGGCATACCGAAGTTAGAGGATGCTAACGATGCCGGCACTAAAAATGCGCACTTGTGTACGCTCATCCTTACTGAGGGAGACTCAGCTAAGTCATTGGCTGTGTCAGGACTTGGTGTGGTTGGTCGGGATCACTATGGCGTGTTTCCACTGAAGGGTAAACCACTAAACGTCAGGGACGCATCTCACAAACAGGTCTTAGAAAATGTTGAAATTAACAACATGATAAAAATTGTTGGACTCCAGTATAAAAAGAAATACAACACAGTTGATGATTTAAAATCATTGAGATATGGTAAAGTGATGATCATGGCTGATCAGGATCAAGACGGATCTCACATTAAAGGTTTGATTATCAATTTCATACATCACAATTGGCCAGAATTATTGAAACTGCCGTTTTTAGAGGAATTCATTACTCCTATCGTGAAAGCTACGAAAAAGGACAAAGAAATGTCATTTTACTCCTTACCTGAGTTTGAAGAATGGAAGAGCAATACGGAAAACCATCACACGTTCAACATCAAATACTACAAAGGTTTGGGTACCTCTACATCAAAGGAGGCTAAAGAGTACTTTCAGAATATGGAGAGGCACAGGATAAAGTTCAAGTATGCGGGTCCCACAGACGATCATCACATTGAACTGGCATTTTCTAAGAAAGGTGCTGACCAACGTAAGGAGTGGCTCACTAGTCACATGGACGAAGTGAAACGAAGAAAGGAAATTGGTCTTCCAGAGAGATATCTCTACACAAAAGATACTAAAGCTGTCTCATATTCGGATTTCGTCAATTTGGAGCTGGTCCTCTTCTCAAATGGCGATAATGTTAGGTAAGACTACCGTGATCCGCCTTGGGTCGAACTCAATGAATATCCATATTCAAGAAGGTGTAATATTCAGGAACCTATATTATCTCTTAAATCCTTTTCATTTGGTTCCAATGCTTTTGCTGCAATTTTGTAGTGTTTTCAAAATCCGAGGTATTATAATTCTGAGTGTGTCAGAATAAGGGTGCTAGTATATCAGTGTACACTAAACTCAACACTGCTGAATAAGTAGCTCATATAATAATTCTTTTTCCAGATCAATACCTTCCATGGTAGATGGATTGAAGCCTGGCCAACGTAAAGTGATCTTCACATGCATAAAACGTAACGATAAACGAGAGGTCAAAGTGGCGCAGCTGGCTGGTTCGGTTGCGGAGCACTCAGCTTATCATCACGGTTAGTATTTGATACAGAATCTTAGATAATTATCAAGTTTTGAAACCACAAACTCAATGTCTTACATGGCAACATTCAAAGACTTTTGTAACCATATTTTTTAAACCCCTCACTCTTTTAATGACCCCTGGGTTTTTTCGATGGAAGAATAGACAAAATGACAGATAACACAGACACAAAACCCGTTTCTTTATTTAT
This sequence comes from Lithophane leautieri, assembly GCA_949152455.1. Taxonomy (NCBI): domain Eukaryota; kingdom Metazoa; phylum Arthropoda; class Insecta; order Lepidoptera; family Noctuidae; genus Lithophane; species Lithophane leautieri. The sequence continues at coordinate 14,585,217 of OX424472.1, read as the reverse complement.
GCAATAGTTTAATGTTATGAACTACTATTAAGAATCAAAAGGTAGGTAGGTAAGGTCAAGGTATCACCGTTATTTCAACTCGTCAATTTGTTGCGCGACTTCTTCCCAGCTCAGACGCCAGAAACTGGTTTAAGACGGGCGTTTAGGGGATTGTCTTATTTGACTTTTGACATTGATTGTGGAGTTTCTTGACCATTCTTCTCCATACGAAAGCTACCTTTTGGAATGGGCAACTAGAATCAATTCTATTACTTTGTTTTTCATTGACGTTCAAAAGTGCCTTTTATGTGCCTATTTGAAATAAATTATTTGGCTTTGACTTTGACTTCAAAAAGTGAGATTATCAGCCTAATTTCTATAATATTTTTTTAAATTGGTTTTGATCAGGTGAACAGTCTCTAGCGATGACGATAGTGAACCTCGCACAAAACTACGTGGGTTCAAATAATATCAACTTACTGGAACCGCGCGGTCAGTTCGGAACACGACTCTGCGGCGGCAAGGACTCTGCTAGCCCGCGTTACATCTTCACACTTATGTCGCCACTCACGAGGCTTGTATTCCACCCACACGATGATCCGTTACTTGTTGTAAGTATTTTTGTGGCGTGCGCTCGCGTCGCGTATGCTGTTTTCAACTCTATTTAATTTGTGATTTAGCTCAATATCAATCAATGTGATTTACCTGAACTATTCAGGCATTTCCCAGCTCAAAGTGCACTGATCCTAGCGCAGCGGGTATTTCTAATACAAATTCCTAAAAATTTTGTGATATTTAATTCATGTAATTTATCTAGCACGACTTCGAAGATAATCAGAAAATTGAGCCGATTCAATACATCCCAATCATTCCTATGGTCCTGGTGAATGGCGCCGAAGGAATTGGCACAGGATGGTCAACTAAAATACCCAATTATAATCCAAGAGATATTGCTGAAAATATTAGGTAAGTGACTTTCCACTTAAATTGTCGTAATTCAAATCACAATTTTGTCGTATGACTGGCAATTTGACATCGGCTAAATAATTACTTGTACAGTTAAACCAGTAAAGGTAAGCGCTTCGGTAATACTTGTGCTTTCTTTAAACCAGTAAAGGTACGCGCTTCGGTAATAGTTGTGCGTTCTTTAAACCAGTAAAGGTAAGCGCTTCGGTAATACTTGTGCGTTCTTTAAACCAGTAAAGGTAAGCGCTTCGGTAATACTTGTGCTTTCTTTAAACCAGTAAAGGTAAGCGCTTCGGTAATACTTGTGCGTTCTTTAAACCAGTAAAGGTAAGCGCTTCGGTAATACTTGTGCTTTCTTTAAACCAGTAAAGGTAAGCGCTTCGGTAATACTTGTGCGTTCTAATAAGCACAAACGTCGCGCGACTGTTTAACCCCGCTCAGGCCTCTGCGAGGGGTTACATTCCGGCAGTAAACCTATAATTGCTCATATCTATGCAGTTTTCTCTCTGTCGTTTTACCTACTTCGATTGTATCTCGTCATCTGTCACTTTTTAGAGGTATGAGAAACAGGGTGGAACTCATCCTCTCTACAAAAGGGAGGATACTCCAACCAGACGGGTGTCTTGTCTGGCGGACAACTGCCCGACGATTGATGGAAGTCTTATATATTATGTTGATCGCGCGGTAAACTCTTTTTGCGCGATGCAGGATTGGTGTGACGTTAGGTCATTGATGCGTAGTTCTCATGTGGCGATGTAGATGCCGCCACAACTCTGAAAGTTTTTTGGAATTGCATAGAGTTGTTATTCTATAATTGTCTAAAGTGGTAATACAAAATAGGAAAGTACTTCCACATTTCCGGAAATAGACGATGATTGCCGTAGTAGCGCATACTTTTCTTGGTACAAAATGTATAATCTCCTTTTCAGACGAATGTTAGACGGCGAAGAACCTAAACCTATGCATCCATGGTATAAAAACTTCCGAGGCACTATTGAGGGTTTCGGTGACAAATACGTCATTTCCGGTGAGGCCGCCATATTGCCTGGCGAGAAAATTGAAATTACGGAACTTCCTGTCGGCATGTGGACTCAGAACTATAAGGAGAATGTGCTGGAGCCTATGTTAGGAACGGACAAAGTGAAGCCCATCATATCTGAATATAGGGTAAGTAGAGCAGCTTAAATTCCAGATAAATGTTTAACTATACCGACGGTTTTATTGAAGTTTTATTTTATCGTAGGAATACAACACAGACACAACAGTGCGGTTTGTGGTGAGTCTCCTACCTGGCAAGCTGGCCGAGGTGGAAATTGAGGGCGTCCACAAAGTGTTCAAGTTGCAGACCACCATCTCACTCACCTGCATGAACGCTTTCGACCACAACTGCTGTCTCAAGAAGTAAGTATAAGTAATCTAATATGTATAACATCAGTAAAATCCTCCAACCTCCTTGCATCCTCTGGATGTCAAATCCAGAGGATGCAAGGATATAGGTTTTGCGTATTTTACGCCCATAAACTCGCACGAGCGTGCACGCGCGTATACAAGCATGTTCGCGAATCCGTCAATACCTATTTGTTGTATCAGTAGGCATACTAACAACAATGTAATACTCGCGTAAACGATCGTACGATCGCGCATATAAAAACTGCTGAATTGGTCGACGAGTCTGAAATATTAATTATCAGATATTGCTCTTACTGGGCTATTAATTACATAATCAAAATCAAATGTCATTTATTCAAACTAGTCTGAGAATCAGCACTTTTCGAACGTCAAAATTACATAAGACAGTCCCCCAAAACGCCCACCCTTCACCACTTCCTAGTGCTTTAGCTGGGAAGAAGTGGCGCAACAAACTCCCCAGCAGCACATTTGTCTATTCAGTTAGAAAAAACTGATTCTATACAAACGTATGCAAAATCATTTACATTACGCAACATAAAACATAAATCTAATTATTAGCCATACGTCAGCTAGCACACGCCAATATACCAACCAAAAAAATAATTTAGCCTATTAACCGCTTTAATAAAAAAACTTGCTAACATAACATATAAATACTCTTCACCAGATACGACAAAGTGGAAGAAATCTTACGAGACTTCTATGATCTGAGATTGAGATACTACGCGCGTCGCAAAGAGTATCGGGAGGGTCAACTGCAAGCCGAGGCCGACAAGCTGTCCAACCAAGCGCGGTTCATTCTCGAGAAATGTGACAAAGGACTAGTGGTCGAAAATAAGAAGCGTAAAGTCATGGTGGAAGAACTTATGAAGAGAGGTCAGTTACCGATATTGAAGCCTATTTTATAGTGAACTGGCTGATGTTCGGGGCTTCGACCGCGTGCATGTCGGTTATTATATACTAAAACCTTCCTCGAGAACCACTCTATCCATTGGTGATAACAGCAAGAAAATCTGTGCAGTAGTTTTTGAGTTTATCATGAACAGACAAACAGACAGACGCGACGGAGGACTTTGTTTTTAAAATATGTAGTGTTATGGGTGTAAAATATGTCCACCACGCACATGATGGAAGAAAAGCAGCAGATGACGTATTTTTTTAACTCAATTGGGGCTACAGTTTAAAGCGGTTTTCCATACCTTAAACGAAAGTCTTTCCTATTACATGGGACTTGAACATAATTGACGAAATGTGAGTGTACCTGCTATGGGTACACCTCTGCCTATCCCCTGCGGGGATAAGAAGGCGTGATGTTATGTAATTTTGTGAATTAATAAGCAAGGGCTAATGTCAATGTGATATACGTCTATTATTATAGATACTTGTAATTCCATTTGACTCACTAACTAATCCAATTTCATAACTACAGGTTACGCTCCCGACCCGATCTCGGAATGGAAGAAGCGCGCCAGTAAGATGCAAGGATTGACAGCTGTAGAAGACGATCCGCAAGAGTCGGAAGACGAACCCGAACCCGAAGCTGAGAAGGGAAAACCCGTCGATCCAGGTGGGTTTTGTACCTTTAGACTATTTAGTAACTTTTTTTGGTGCATTCTCTATAAAATTACTTTTTTTTTTCTAGGTCAAGGTATCTTTTAAATTCCAGACTTTAAATATCAAAAATATGGTGTAACAAATTGGACCAAACTAGCACATCGTGTTATGTTATTATGTTCTAAGGTGAAACCAGACCACGGTCGACCGATTACGGTTCATCAACCTCAACTGTCTTCATTTGATGGTATGGAATTCACTTTCGACGATCGTTCATCGTTCGAGCATCAAACGACCATTGGTTGAACATCGATTACCATTAGTTGAACATCGATCACCATTAGTTGAACATCGATCACCATTAGTCGAACATCGATCACCATTGGTCGAACATCGACCGACCATCGGTCGAGAGTAGATCGATATGGAATATTGAACATAATATGTTGAGGCATTGATTGTCTCAAAATCGCAAGTCGAAGTCGATCGATAACTCTGGTTGCACCTCTAGGCAGGTTTAAAATAACGTTTATGGTCGGCTCGTACGGTAGGCGCAACTCACTAGCTAGTATTTAATCGAACTTGCCATGTTACAGAAAAAGCATTCCAAAACTTGAAAGAGGTAAAGAAGTTTAACTACCTGCTGGGCATGTCCATGTGGATGTTGACCAAGGAGAAGAAAGATGAACTGCTCAAGCAGAGGGACCAGAAACTGACGGAGCTTAACGCACTTAAGTAAGTTATTACGCTATATTTCTGTTTACGATTTCTTATAATACACTGCAGGCATATCAGAGAACCATGATATTCGACATAGACATGGACTAACAAATAAAGTCGGACCGATTTGTACGCTGTACGCAGGCACGCACGTACACATTCACAAATTAGTCGGTCGGGCCATAGTCACGCAAACGCCAACACACACAAACAATAGATATGCACCCATATTTTCAGCGAGCTGGCTGACTTGAGTGACACAGTTTCATGTTAGTGAGAATCTGTCCCTACTTTTTTTATTCGTCTATGGACATATGCTATAACTTTTATAAATTACTTATTATTGATTCCAACATTATGTTATTCTGTGCAGAGCGAAAACAGCGGCGAATTTATGGCGTGAAGATTTAGACGAGTTCTTAATAAAATTGGAAGATATTGAAGACAAAGAAAGGCAAGAAGAACAGTCTGTTAACAAAAAGACCACTAAAGCCGCCGTAAGTACCTTTTGACATTTCACTTTGTTTTACCAATTTATCAATAATCAATCAAAACATTATAGAAACGAACGACGAACGAAAAAAAAATTTTGTTGTACAAGAAAAACTTTTTTAATAATTTTAAACTTACTTGAAGAGCTAACATTTTCATTTCGTTTTTATGCTTACCAGATGGAAAGAGTAAAGGTAGGTAAATATTTTTTTTATATAGCTCAATTCGGACTATATACAATTATATATGGCGTACCTACAGCTTAAAGTTCTTAGCACAAAAATATCGCTCGCCATACATTTCTAATAATATATAGTATAGCAAAGTGTGAACGTGTTCTAAATAAATGTTTGGCGAGCGATATTGTTGTGCTATGAACTATATGCTATATGCTATTATATTATAGCGTAGTCTGAAATGAGCTTAAAAGACAGTGGGTAATGCTCAATGTTGGTATGCGTGACCCCAAAACATTATGTTGCAGCATTATGCAGAATGCACATCAATCAGTTCAACAGGAACTATTATGAGAACAGCTCGTAAATATTTGCCATTTATCAATTTCTAGAATGCGAATAAGAAGAACCGCAAGTCCCTGATGGACATCTTACCTTCGGACAATGGCAGACGTGTGGAGCCCAAGATATCCGACGATCTGATCAAGAGGATCCAGGCCGCTGAGAAGGCGAAAACTAGGAAAGAAATCAAGAAGGAATATGATCCGGTAAGTGGTACATAAAGATATTTCTAAACGGCATGTGAAGCCAAGTCAGAGGCCTATGAGCGGCTTTAAAACTCTGACATCAGGTTAGTTACTAACCACACGAAAAGAATAAGAAGTGGTAAGTAAAACAACCACGATTGAAAGGCGCTGTTGAAGTGAAACTGTTACCATCGAAGTACAAATATTTTATTTTTAGTGCATTTATTATATGGGAGCGAGACAGCGTATATTGTGTGCTCTTTCACTCGACCCATCGAACCGCCAATGACCCAACGTCGGGCCATTAGCATACTCGCTATTGTTCTTAAATTTATTAAGAACGCTACTGAAGTTGTAGAGAACCTAGTGAGCCAAAGAAATCTTAACGAATGTTGTATTACATAACGTCACGCCTGCAATTCCCTAAAGGTTAGGCAGAGGGTTACCTATAGTACACCCACATTTCGCCAGTTATGTTGTAAATCCCATGTAATTGGGGGTGAGCCTATTGCCACCATCGGGCGCAAATCCAGACTCCGGACTGCTACTGAGAAATTCCAGTCGGAAAAATCACTTCTCATCATCAATCATCATTGTCATTTTCAAAAAGAAGCAGTGCACTTATTTAATAGTTTTGTATCATTAGGATGATCCAACTGGCATCAGTCCGATAAGTGCGGATAAGAAACCTAAGTCTCGAGTGAAGAAGGAAAAAGTTGAGAAACCCGAGAAGGCGGAAAAAGTTGATAAAGCTGCAGGCGATGGATTGAAACAAACTAAACTTGCTTTCAAAAAAGAACCCAAGAAGGTAAATATTTCTTACTTAGCTTCGTTGCAAATAAGGTTCTGTTGCATGTACTAAGTCGTTTATATTATATACTAACTGCGCTCCGTGGTTTCACTCGCATAAGTCTTGATCCCGTGGGAATATCTAACTAGAATCAATTCTATTTCTTTGTTTTTCATTGACGTTCAAAAGTGCCTTTTATGTGCCTATTTGAAATAAATTATTTGACTTTGACTTTTATCGGGGTAAAAATTATCCTAATCCAGGTTATACAAAATTTCATCCAAATTTTCAGCCGTTTTAGCTTGAAAGCGTAACAAATAAATAAACAAACAAACAAACTCATTTTTACATTTATAAATAACCTCAATTTTATGGTTATATTTTAGTAGTGAGGTGCACCAAATAAGGCACATGCATCAAGTACAATGCAATAGGCGCAATATTTTACGATATTACATAACAGAACGCCTGAATACTCCAAGGGGTTAGGCATTGGTGAGCAGTATACCATGTAATAGGGAAGCTTAATGCCATCAATTGCGCACAAATGCAGACTCTTGAGTTGCTGCTGAGAAGATATGATACGATGGGTAATTCATGTGTTTTTTAAGAAAAGAAAAGATTAGAGTATGTTTATGTATTCGTGTTCACAGAAGCGCATGACATTCAGCGGCAGTAGCTCTGAGGGCTCGGGCTCTGACGACGACCGGCCGCCCGCCGCAGCCCTCGCCGCGCCGCGCGACCGGCCCGGCGCACGCCGCGCCGCCGCCAAGGTGAGCAGCTCCTGGCCCACTGAGGAACACATCACTAATAGTCCTCTATAGGTCGCTAATTCAGATCCGGCTCGAAGCACCTATTATTGTACAGTTGTAAAGGTCTGGCTACCAACTTAAATAGTCCAAATATTCGAATCACAACTGTCATTCCCTGACATTTGTATGAATTTGCTTTAACACACTATAATGCCATAAACCGGGCACAAATCCGGACACCAGGCTACTACTGAAAAATTCCAGATGGAAAAACTCAATAACACTGCCCAACCCGGAAATCGAACCCAGGACCTCGAGCCCAGCAGTAGCACTTGCAATCACTAGATCAACTAGGTAGTTCAGTTGATGAACATGTACATTATCACAATTAGCATAACTATAATCACAACATTGTCATCAAGGTACAAAAATACAAAGATGGCTCCGACGACTCAGACTCGGGTTCCGACGTGGAACTGTTGGACAACAAGCTGGACTCCGGTGGCGAAGCCCCGACACGTGCCCTGTCGATAAGTGAAGACGATGACGACTTCAACGTGAAGAATAACAAGGCTAAGAAACCCGCTGAGATGGATTCAGGTCAGTATTAACAGTGATTTTATTAAAATACAATTTCAGATTTGGCCATACACTTAAGTAAATGCCTATTACAATACACTCTGTTATTAAAATTTACTACTTCATTACGCACACAAATAACGGTGGAGTTTCTTGCCCATTCTTCTCGATACGAAAACTACCTTTTGGAAGGGGGAACTAGAATCAGTAAGCTTAAAACGGTCACTTTGGTAGAATCATAATAGGAAAATATTATGAATCATCGTAAAATGTCACAAACTGACAATTCATAATATGAGCTGCGTGCGATTCATATTACGAAATAATTCATCTGTTTGACAGTTTTCTGTGGAGATTCGTAAAATGGTCCACACATTATGAATTGCTTTTGTGTCAAATTAGAGGAATTGCTAATGACAGCTGGAAATTCAGGGAATGAATTGCTTTTAGAGGAATTGCTAATGCGACCGTTTCAGGCCCCCTGTTCTATTTCTTTTGTTTTTGACGTTCAAAAGTGCCTTATATGTGCCTATTTGAAATAAATTATTTGACTTTGACTTTATTGTAATGTTTAACAGACTGCCTATTCGACTCCTTAATCGAAGACACAAAGAAAGAAGAAGAACACGATAGAGCTAAGAACAATGGCGAGGCGACAGTGTTATCAAGTGACGATGAGGTCGTACCCGATTCACCGCCTAAGAAAAAACCAGGACCGAAGCGGAAGCTGCTCAGTGATGACAAGAAACCTAAGAAGAGATCAGCCAAGGAGATGCTCAGTGATGACGATGATGACAGCATATTTGACACCAAAAAGGTGCGCTAGTTTTCCTCTACTGCAACATTGCATATTTATCTATTTACTAGCTTCCGCCCGCGTGGTATGTCGATAAGAAGTAGCCTATGTCCTTTCTCAGGCTCTAGACTATTTGTGTACCAAATTTCATTTAAATCGGTTCAGTAGTTTTGGCGTGAAAGCGCGACAGACAGACGGACAGAGTTACTTTCGCATTTATAATATTAGTAAGGATTAGTAAGGATAATTCGTGCGCCCGATCGGATATCCCATCGGTAAAAATTACGAAACTCCATTCAAATTTCAATCAATCTGCCTAGCCTTTTTCCAACTATGTTGGGGTCGGCTTCCAGTCTAACCGGATGCATCTGAATATCAGTATTTAACATGGAGCGACTGCCTATTTGACCTCCACAACCCAGTAACTGGGTAATACGATACCCCTTGGTAATACTGGTTGTCACTTTCGGGCTTCTGACGACCCGTAACTACTGTTAAAGATCCAGGAATGACTAATGCTTTTCGAGGTACGGAGGACTCTCGGTATGTAAAGATAGTCACCCATCCACGGACCAACCTCGGCAATCGTAGTCCAACCTGATGGACCGACCCGTGCGGCTGTTATTACTTATCCAAGAGCTCCTCCATTCAAACTTACACCCCCTATTTTAATTTAATTTTGGAAAATCACCTCCGAAAGCGGTTAGAATTTTCAAAATTCCTCTCTTACTGCTTACCTTCTTCACCGTCCCTACATTTGGGTCGAGTAAGTACTAGGTATTGAAGTTTTTTACAGGACAGCTGAAATTTATTCTCGTTTACGATGTTAGTCCCATGGAGAAAGTTGTTCAATTATTTTGATTGCGCGGTAAACTCTAATTGCGCGATGTAGGATTTTGTGTGACGTCAGGTCTTTGATGCGTAGTTCGCATGTGGCGATGTAGATGTTGCCACATGTTTAAACGCAAGTTGTAAGTGACAACAGCTAAGTAATAGTTACTAAGCTCGTGTAGATTTTCCATACATCTGTCTCTTTACGGACTTTACTTTTTCCGCTTGACGGATACAGGATATGCATACGATGCATGCTGGCATTTTTATGCTCTGTATGAACAGACCCTAAGACAGCAATTCAGCATTAGGTTATATGTCTTCTTGCCCGATGATGAGAACTCATGCCGGAGGGGGGTAGTCGTGTCGCGCGCGTCGTGTTGTCGCGCGACACCGGCGCGTGTCCGGCGCGTGCGACGCGGCTGCAGTTGCCCTATGACCATAGATTATGAGAGCTGAGGGCTTACCTAAAACGGTAGAATACTAGACTTGCATAGCTATTTACAAACATTCAAAAGGCTAATACTATAAATGGTGTGAATTATTTGTACTTAGGACCAAAAAAAGAAAGCTGCGCCAAAAAAGAAGCTGAAAAAGAAGGTGTCCAGTGACTCTGAATCGGATGCGGAAAGTGCGACACTCGCCGCGGTCAAGAGCTCGCGTGCGCGGGCGCAGCAGAAGTACACGTTCAGCGAGTCGGACTCCGACTAACCGTAAGTTACATACATACTTAAACTTACACCGTATTCCCATGGGGGTAGGTAGAAACTACTGAACGTCACCTGCTACGATCTTTACATACTCCTTTTTCTTCGTTTACGTTCATACATTATTTTGGTCATATACGCATGCCGGTTGCGAGTACTACGCATTCTTGAGAAAGGTCAGGTGCGTCGTCCACGCACCTGACCTTCCTGACAAACATCACTAATAAGGTCACTAAGTTGTCATATTTATATTACAACTAGCGACTCGATCATACTTCGCACGGGTGCAATATACTGGTGTGGCGACATGTTGTCAAAACATCGAAATTTCTGTGCAGTATTTGCGTTAAATATTAATGTATTAAACACATACAACTTTCGGAATAAATTGTCTAAAAGTTGGTGAAAACCTCATCAAAATCTGTTGCGTGATTTAGAAGAACAACGCGGACATACAGACAAACACGAAAAGCGACTTTAACTTATAATAATATGTATAATATAATGTATATATAATGATTTACAGATAATATAATATATAATGATTTACAGATATGTGTAGAACTAGCTGCTGCCCGCGGCTTCGCCCGCGTGGACCCTAATTCTTTTTCTAATCTAAAATAAAAATATAGCCTAAGTCACTTCATAGAAGATCAGCTATCTGCCAGTGAAAGTACCGTCAAAATCGGTCCAGCCGTTTCCGAGATTAGCTGGAACAAAAAGACGGACAGATAAAAATTTTAAAAATTGATTTTATGTTATATATAGTTTCATATGCATTTAATAAAAAGCTGTTATTTTGTCATTACAAACAGACACTTGCTATTTTATTTATTTGTATAGATTATGTTTATGATTTATACTCCATTTCAAATAAGATTAGACATTTAAATAAACCTTTTTTACAGTCCGTTCAACCGATTTTGACTTCTATAGGCATATATATATAAGGATGGCATTAAAAGCAAACAAGGTTACACAATACAGACAGTATTGTGTAACCTTGTTTGCTTTTAATCGGTTGAACGGACTGTAAAAAGGTTTGTTTAAATGAAATAAATAAATCTTATTTCAAATGGAGTTTAGATGCGTAATATTGTTTCAGATTCAGTATTGTGACGTCATTTTAAGCTTTACGGTGTAAAGTGAGTCGCGCCGGAAACGACGCAAGGATAATTTGTTATCATAAAAATTTGTATTGACTAGGTGCACACGTTATTTTTATAGATTCTGGCCTACATATAGTCTGTGACTGATTTGAAGAAACACATTTGTGACCTGCACCCTGATTGCGCTAAGACACTCGTAATATCTATCAATTTCCTTATGGTCGAGATCTATTGACCTATTGACCGCCCCAGTCGGATTAATAGGACAAAATGTTTTCGTGCCCGTGCCGCCTGAGTCGTATTTATACGACTGAGATACTATGTTCGTTTTAATTTTTTTAATGAATTGCACTACCTTATTCGTCGTCGATATTTATTTGTCAATTTATGAGCTGGGCGCTGGGGGCACGGCAATTGATATATAACCAAGCGTTTAAGGCGATGGCATCAGGGTAGCCCTCGTAAATCCATTTTTATTACGTTTTTTGCTATTTGCAGGTCAGTATCAGGTTGTATGTTGATTTAAATATGATTCGCGGCCGTATCAAATATTTATTTATAATATTTTAATAATACATAAAAATCATCAATACAACATAAACAACTCTCTAAGTTCATTAATGAAATCATGACATTTGAGGATTATTCTAACTTGAAGGAGTCGTATTGCTGAATCTAATGATTATAATTCTGTCAAGCGATATTTGCTAGGGTCGCGAATCATATTTTAATCAACATACAACCTCACACTGACTTACAAATTGTAAACGTAAGAAAATTTGAATTACGCGGGCTGCCCTGGCGCATCCCCTTTAAAAGGTTAACGTTACTTAGACATGTCGTTCCTGTTTCTATATGACACTTGTAGTTTTACAGTTGTGCGACTGTGACAAAAATAGGCGCTCAGCTAAAATGAACTTTATAGATCTCAGCCTAAAGTCCATTTCTGCATGTTTGTTATATTGGTTTGATCGAAATAAAAGCGTTGATATTACGAGTGTGGTAAGCAATTAGGCTGTTGCGCGTTTTAATAAATAAACATATTTATAATTTAGATCTAATTAGTTTGTAATTAGGTAAAAAATCGTCTGGCACATCCTTGCTCAAAGACAACATAAATTTGGAATTTTTAAAATAAGTATTTGAGCAATTTCTGATATAGTTTTTTTTATGAAAAATTGTAAATAATCGTAATGTAACAAGACAATTTCAGTTTCTTAATTTTCTTTTCCATTTTAATTCTTTCTTTGTCTATCTTATTTGTAATCTGACGTATTTTGCTAGTTCTATCTGAATTTAGTCGAATTACATTATCCGTTTATTTTGTAAATTTTCTGTATGCATTTCAGCAATCGAGTTTTGTATTCGCGATGATTGGTTTATTGTCGTAAAAAATACTTTTATTCATTAATTGGACCGTTAATTTCCATTAAATATTTCAATAATATTATGGACACTATGATATTTAATTGTATTAGTACTTCCTTATTATTATGTTACAAATGTAATTTCTCATTATTATTTGTTAATTTTAACAATGTGTAAATAAATGAACAATTTCACCATAGATATTTTGTATTTTCTTTATTTCCATGACCTTTGTCTTTTGCTTCATCCAACACCGTCACCATGTCTTGCATGTGTTTTGGTGATGATGCAATAGTACTGGATCATCTGCGTAGAGAAGGCATTTGACAGGCAACTCATTCATATTCAATCCGCACTCAACCTCTTTCAAATGCGTCAGAAAACTATCCATGTACAAGATGAACAGCCGCGGTGACGCTACACAACCCTGTCGAACACCCGTGGAGATGCAAGCATCTGTCCACACCGTATGGATGGGTCCTTCCACACACTGTCATAGGCCTTCTCCAAGTCATTGAAAGCAGTAGATTTTCTTGTGGTTTGCCAGATGTTTTTCGGCAGATCTGATCCATACATGATTTTGTAAAGTAAAACAAATATTTTGTTATAATTTATACAATATTATTTATTGAAAAAATATTTTAATTTCGTCAAGTTTTTTCTATTCTAAATATGTTTGTACACGTACGTACACTGCTCAAAACAAAGTATTGCATCAAGATGGGTTCACTGCAAGATTCTCCTCTAAGGCACCTGTCCCACCGCCGGTGATTCACGAGAAACGAGTAAAGCTAGCAATTAAATCGAGTTAACGAGCAGTGAGTGCGTGACGGCGTCGAGCGATTACTCGCTGGTAAGCGTATGTACCAAGCGTCAGTGAGTCTATCAGCGAGTTTTCTGTCCGCCAAGCGAGTTTCGGTGAGCGATCTTGTCGCTGTGACAAACGAGTACTCGCCGACGGCGGTGTTAACAGTCAGTGATCAATTATTTATCTTTTTTACTTATGCGAGGAGACAATTTTTTGTCGTCTTGAGGGGGAAAATCGTTGATAGCTAGTCGCTTCCTCGTCGGCGGTGGGACAGATGCCTAAAGCCCCGTATTGTGCTCGCAACATTTGAAGTTGTCACATGTTCTTATTTTCAACATGAATACGGAACATGCATGTTGCTAGCAATATTGCAACACTCCATGTTGCCAGGAACATTGTTTCTTGGCAACACATAAACATGTTGCTGAAACGCGTGCTGAATTTCGTGTAACTTTGTTTTCGTTCAAGGCTCGATAAAGTACCTAATAATCTGTTTTTACAGGTGAACTTTGGTCAAAGGTTTTTACACAAAACAAATATAAAAATAGTGCAATAGCAACACTACGACTACGTACGAGTTAGTTTTGAACAGTGTGTAGGCAAAGATTTAAATCTAAGATTCGCCCTACCGCGTCAAAAGATGGTCGCGTTTGTTTCGCTTTGACACGTCTGACACTCAAAATGTCTCTGAGTTTTGACTTGATTGTCATGGAAACGCTATTACTACTTTAAGGGCTCACTCTTCCTTCTCAGTAAGGAACATTTTTCGGTCGACTTAGTACGGTAAGGACACATCTAACGATTTCAATCTTTGTGTGTAGGTATATTATTGATTATTAATTTACATTCATCGTGTTATTCACATATTTATATTCTCCGCTCCGTGTTCCCTGGTCTAACTTAATTCTAAACACTCTAACATTAACGGGTAAATTAATATGGCATTTAATTCTGAGTGTATGCTTAATCAAGATTATTTACATTAAATTAAATCTTTTATAATAGATGTATTTAGATACGTACAAATTGTTACTAAACATTAACTAATTATATGAATACAATAAGACAGTATTAGGGATTATTCTAACCTAAGTAGATATAATATTTCTTTATTGGTTTACTGACAAAGTTTTAATTAGTATTTTTATATTGGATAGTAACGCAAAGACTTCCAAAAGTATAGTTTAAAGCATAGTCACTGGTTGGCTTTATTTAAAGTAATCCAATTTAACGTTAACAAAAAAAATTGGCCGTCATGGGCACTGCCGAAGTGAAAACTTAAAACTGGTATTACTGCCATCTATAATCTATAGAAAAGCACTTGGGAGAGTCGGTGACGCGAATCCATAAGTTTACCCCCTATCAAAAATCGCTCAACGCGCCTAAAGAAGATTTCACTTCAAAAAACAGTCGAAGGTGGGACCAGGATGGAGCGAAGATTCTTTCGCTTTTGCACACTTGACGAATGTGAGCTACGCCGAAAAAAGTGTAAGGCTGCCATCAGCAGTCGATATAATCAACTGCGTGCAGTTGAATATGCAGTTGCTGCGATGCAATCCGTCTGATGGCAGCCTTTTCAATCATCACCTTGTTTTGAGGACACTTCTGTTACGTAACAGAAGTGTCGTCAAGACAGGGTTGCCAGCTCACATTCGCTAAGTGTGCAGAGCATAACGTGCGAAGGGACTTCGCTCAAAAACTCGAAAAAATACACTGTCCAGTGTTAGGTACCTGGCAAAGGCGAATTGCATGCTATTATTGTTTCTTTTTCTCATAGATAGGTTCTCGTTCTTAGAGGATCTGAACCATAAAAAGCTGTAGTGACTGAATCATTCTAAAGCGCTGTTCACATTATGAACGCAGACATAGTTGTCAGAGTGTAAGACAAAGGTGTCAGAACATTTTTTAAGCGCACGGGGGCACTCATTGGGTTAGATCTAAATTATACAGTAAAGATATAGTAGGTAAACGAGTTCGATCTCATTTCCCCTCAACCAGCAGAACAGGGGGCCAAATTTACAAACGTGTCAATGGTCTCACAATGATGAGTTTTTAACAGATATTGTATGGCAAATCGGTCAAAAACTCATCATTGTGAGACCATTGACACGTTTGTAAATTAATATACTTTGCCCCCAGGGTGGTTAAACAACGTTTAAAATCGAACGATACGTTCAAAAACCATCATTTTTTACCAAAATGTTTTTCAATACCTACTAAGTTTGCTTTCTCTATCGGAGTACCCTTTTGCGCTTTCCCTGTCTGAATATTTGCCATTATATTTATTATTGTATCTATCACTGTGGCCATTTTTAACGTACTGTTTTTCACTGGTGCTGTAGTGGATTTCTGAGGGCCCGATTGTTTTGGACCAATGGTGGGTCCAGTAGAAATCGTCTGGGTAACGGGGGTATGGATTCTCTCGGCATAGTACGACGCAATATATCAGGCTGCCGACTAGCGTGATGAAGCCGAAGATTAGGAAGACTATGCCCAGGATCCTGAAAAAGAAAGGGAAAAATAAAAATTCATGTGTTTACCAACTTTATCACCTTCGAAGAGGCTCTAAAAACCGAAGTTATTCTAAATTTTAATGCGCCTTATGCTTACGCTTACATCAAGTCTATTCAGAATTCAGATCCTTGTTTTTAATTGATATTATTATTTCCGAATATCATCTTTACGCTAGTGTCAGAATGTCTACCATTGAAAAGTCATAAAAATGTTTGAAGTTACAGGGCAAACTGAACTTTGTGTTGTTTTTCCGAAATACTTATTTGTTTACTAAATCGTGAACGCAGTTATTGGTACAACTTTTCAAAATAAGGTTAACATTCCATAAATCTATTATACCTAACGGAGTATTATATTTCGGTCCTGATCTTCTTCACTATAAGTCTGATAAAACTGACACTTACCATACAAAAAGCGGTTCAAAGAACTGAAGAACGATGACGAATCCCAGCGTGACGAGGATCAGTCCGAGGTTCAGCAGGAGCATCAGACAGCACATGCCTTTCACGTTCGGACAGAAAGGGTTAGGTGCCGCCATCGCGTCTACCTTAACTCCTGCCTGAAATGAAGAATGAATGAAGGTTTCATTTAAGTACCTAAGTCCATCATCATCTAGCTAAAGATTTTTTTTGTTTGGTAGGCTTTATGTCACTGCACCCTAATTGCGTAATACACGATCAATCACAAACTAAAACAAAACAAACAAAACATAATATTGATAACCCATTGCCTCATATGTTCGAAAAAAAAATACCGCAATGAATGTTGTTAAACTGTCAAAATGAAACAGATTAGTCTTAATCGTTTACGAAAATGTTGTCCCCAAATCGGATTCATCGCTAATTTTATTATGATTCACAAATGGGAATTGGACAAAAAATCTGAGAGATTGAACCCAACACAATCCTGGAAAAGTGATCTTGTTTTGAAAAACTTCAAAATTGCTTATTCTTTGTTTGCCCATCGACTTTTTCAGGAATGTTTATGAATGTGAATGTTTCTTACCTTCCTGGAGACTTTGGATCTGTGTGTAGAGGCAACAGATGGCGCCACCGCACTTCTGTACGAGTAAACACTGCGAGGTGCCCTCGACTGCCGGCTGAAAACGAGAAACAATAATTGTGTTAGTAGTGTCCGCTTTGTCTTTGTGACCGATCATGTCATGTTTAAAGGCCAATTCTTGTATTAAGAAAAATGGCATTCTCATTTCACCGACAATGTCAAAAATGTAACAAAATTTGCGGTTAATTGACAGAGTCAGATTGATGCGGATGCGTGTTTGCGTACGTGCGCGTAGTTGAGTAAGGGAATCATCCCTCGCCATCTGGTGTCATTCCATGCATCTTTACAGCAGGTCATTAAAATTATTCGTAATTGCTTGACACTTCACATGACACCTGTCAAGACAGTTGTCATGTGAAGTATCAAGTAATTTTATTCATGTGCGGTGTAACTCCATCACCTAGACCTCTCCTTCGTTTATACTGCCATGCAAATGATTATAGGTACAGTGGGCCAAGATCAGAATCGTCTGCTCAAATTATGTATAATCTCTAAATAACGTCACACTATCTAGTGGTGTCAAAAATTTCGGAATATAGCTCAATCCGTGACAGCGGCATTCGTTCTAGGACTGTGTGTAGCCGATGTGCTCACGCGCATCGTCGCGTTCCTAATCTGAGCGCACGTATGTCACGAGCGCGACACTTGTCGACCTATTAAGTTATGTTTTAAATAACAAAGGCTAAATAGCTGCTAGTTGAAAGATAAGCACTGTTTTATTGTAGACGTTTCTATAAACGTGTCAAGCTCTCATTCTGTAGGACTGCAGCGTATATAGCCTGGTCAAAATTGTGAAACATAAACCCTGAAAACATTACACTCCTTTTTGGGCAGTCGTGTAAAAAGGCTGTTTCTGGGAAAGTGGCGATAATGTTTTTTTTTTAATGTAAAAAAAATGTTTTTTTTTTTGTAGCTTTGAAAATACGATCTATCATCTGCTGTTTTTGGAAAAAATTGTGATAATACGATCTACCGTATTCTGCTGTTTTTAGAAATATTTGAGAAAATATGTACCTACGATCTACAAAGTTCTGAAAATACGATCTACCATTTGTTGTTTTAGGGAAAGTTGTGAAAATACGGTGTACGATTTTCTGTTTTTGGGAAAGTTCTACGACGCACACATAGTATAGTATCTATAGTTGTTTGTGCCTAGGCTCCTACTTTTATAGAGATCAAAGCGCCTACTGTCATTTTGATAAACAACAATCAATTTGTTATTTTATTTCATTTAACTTCCAACTCCAAAAAAACTATCTAAACGTCTATTAAGTTAAAAATTCAACAAAAAATAATTGGACATTCCTATTTAGTTTTTTGTTAATTCATTGACAGTTTAGAAAGTTTCGAACTATAATGACTAAAAAAACGAACAAAAGGAGAATCCCTTAGTCATTGTGAGATGGTCAAATATTTACCTTTAAATAAGATGTCAAATGCTGTAAAAAGTTTTTAGTAGGTACCACATAACTACCGTAAGGGTGAAAAAAAGGTTTTTGAAAAGCTATTAACGAGTCGAGAGAGTGACTACTTATTTATAATTTGTTACTTTATAAATCGGTGACGGATTGAGTAACAACACAACTAACGAGACACAAAATTAATCTTGTAATTGAGTTTTGTTCAAGATTTTAGTTGCAGAAAGAGCAATAATAAAGTACATACAATATCTATGGACCCCCAAGATACCGGCAAATGGCTAATTTGGGGGTCGGCGTCCAATCTGTAATGTCAAAATAACACCTGTTTACTAAATTTAAAAATATATTACGGCAATTATAAAATAAAAATTAACAGTTTTTAAATTTTTGTCTGTCTGTTTGTTCCGGCTAATCTCCGAAACGGCTGGACCGATTTCGATGGGACTCTCACTGGCAGATAGCTGATTTTTATTTTAGAAATCGCGCGGCTAAGCCACAGGCGTCATCTAGTTATGAATAGATAATTAAATATTATAAGTTTCTTTATTTAATTATTTACATTTTAAAATTATAAGTATAATAATTATAATATCTGATTTGAGAGTGCATGCAGATGATTATCGGTTTAAGATCATTAAAACAGTAATTACCTATAACTTAACATCACGCCGGTATTCAGCAAAAGGTTAGACGGATAGAGGCATGTATTATCTACCAGATAATTTATCTAGAACTAGATGAAGTAGAGTCTAAATATTGTTGAACCTGTGGGAGCCGAAATGAAGCCGTGTCGGCGACAATCAAAGGAGTGTGATGTCATGCAATTGAATTACCAAAAAAGGGCAGTAGTTTCTATCGGCCTACAGAAGAATAGGGCTGTCAAAACCACAAGAGTTTTCTTTTATTTATTTAGTTAACCATTTATGCACACACATATATATACAGACAAGAAGAAAGAAACAGAAAAATACGTACAAAGGCAATGCTTATTGCTAAAGAAATCTCTTCCAGCATACCTGCGATAGGAAAGTAGATAAAAAGAGATGTAGACAACGTGTGTAAGAGTAGAAGAGAAAAAAAACACATAAATAAAAATAAAAAAAACATTAATTTAAATATAAACATAAAATATGAGAATATACATAAATATCACTACAAAATATATAATTACAATGTAATTTAAAATAAATACGCAACTATGACGAGGTGGGTAGATAGTGTTCGTTCACTTTTCTTTTAAATACTGCAACAGTTTGGCAATCCTTAATGTCAGTGCTTTGTGTTAGTGGATGGCAAAAAAGCCGACGGCCCACCTGGAGGTATTCATCGTATTTCTATTTGATCAGTTTGAACCAGCCTGTTTGATCAAACAAGACACCACAGACAGACAAATTAAAAATCCGGAGTCACAGCTGTGACTCCGGATTTTTTATTTGTCTTTACTTTATTTATTTTTTTATTCTTTTGGGGTTATATTATATATATTTTTAAAATGTGCTCATTAAGCCCTTTCATTTGACACCCAACATGGTACGATTAAACAATATATTTTTTTAGTTCCTCACTTTATGTCCTCTAGAGGTCGCCATTTAATGTGACGTCACATAGTCTATAACCAGCAGACGATCAAGACGCTTCCAACGATACCTCATTTGTCAAATTGTGATAAGTGGTTTAGAAGATAGGAGGGAACAAATGAACATACTTACATACATACATACATACCGGTCAAAATCATAACCCTCCTTTTTTCTTCGCCGTAGTCGGGTAATTACTTGAACGGCTATGGCTCGCATAAGGGACTTCACAGTTAGGTACTGTAGACTCCGAGAGAGTCTACAGTACCGGATCGAATAAAACACTTCTTGTTCGTTTAACTGATTATAATAATTAGAGAAATTAAAGATACATTTTATAATTATCTAGCCTGTGAACCATCCTTGGGTCGTCTCACTATTTCTTCCTATTCTATTTAACAACTGTTCGAACCCTTGAAATCAAGCCTTTCTCAACAGCCAGTACAATTGTAAGTTGCTTACTGCATAAAACCTTACAGCACCTATGTTATGATGACTGCCGAAATGTAGATGCAAGTCTTGTCTACAGAAACAGGCGTGATGATGATGTTCCATAAAGCCTCATCAATTTGAGATTGTTCGACAACCCTGAAGGATTCCTGGTATCGTCACACTATCCAAGGGGACGTCAGAGAAAGTAAAGTACATTCGTTTCGCCCTGACACCGTCGTTACGGCAGTCTATATTACTTTTTAGGGTTCCGTACCAAAAGGGTAAAGTGGGACCCTATTATTAAGACTCCGCTGTCCGTCCGTCTGACTGTCTGTCCGTCTGTTACCAGGCTGTATCTCATGAACCGTGATAGTTAGACAGTTGAAATGTTCACAGATGATTTGTATTTCTGCTGCCACTATAACAACAAATACTAAAAATCAGAATAAAATAAATATTTAAGGGGCTCCTATACAACAAACGTGATTTTTTTGCCGTTTTTATAGATAATGGTAGGGAACCCTTCGTGCGCGAGTCCGACTCGCACTTGGCCGGTTTTTATATCTGATGGCTTTTTTTCGTTGACTGTACCGAATTAAGTGTTTTTTTCATCAGACGCTAATGTTGATTTAAAATTTTAAAATGAATGAATTTTGGAATGTTTCACACGGTCCCTTTGACGTACTTCAATAAAAAAGGCGGCTAATTAGGAACTGGGCTGGCATTAGGGGCGTCCACCGTTCGCACGTCCGATATTAGGACACGGCTATACTCTGAAACGGCTCGTTATGTGCAGTGAGACCTGCAACGTTCGATTGAACTCCGAGGTACGTAGGAGCTAATAAATCGTGCCCCAGATGCTTGGGTTCGATTCCCGTGTCGCGTCATCATTGCGCTGTCGGCAGAGAATTATACGAGCAATGATTTACAACGTAACTGTATATTTGTTTGGTTTAAGCGAGCTATTTGTATTGTATCGATATATGTAGCTTCTTGTGGTGTGTTGTTTGTATGTACAGCAATATTATAATAAAGGTCGATTTCCACAGGATACATACACAAACTAATTATTGTTGTCTTCAAAATATTCCTCACTTTTCAATGAACATAGTATTGTCATACAGGTCATCATCTGCCTAGCCTTTTCCCAACTATGTTGGGGTCGGCTTCCAGTCTAACCGGATGCAGCTGAATACCAGTATTTTACATGGAGCGACTGCCTATCTGACCTCCACAACCCAGTAACTGGGTAATACGATACCCCTTGGTAAGACTGGTTGTCAGACTTTCGGGCTTCTGACGACCCGTAACGACTGTCAAAGATCCACAAATGACAGCCGGGACCAACGGCTTAACGTGCTTTCCGAGGCACGGAGGAGTCTCGGTACGTAAAGATGGTCACCCATCCACGGACCAACCCCGGCAAGCTTAGCTTAACCTGATGGATCGACCCGTGCGGCTGTTATTACGTAGCCACGAGCTCCTATTGTCATACAGGTCGTCATTCATAAAACTTAAAAAAATGCTTTTACTGGCGGTACCTACAATGTTTATTGTTAAATACAGAAATCATTAAGATAACTTCTTTGGCAATTTTATTGGTGGGTTCCATACAAAATCATTAATAAGAGAAGAATGTAAATACTCTTCATTCTGTTCTAAATACTGCTAATATCGATGAACAAATATCCGGTCACATAGGACCGCTAAGTTTTGCATTACTCTTAGATGTACTGATGTAGGTACCTACCTCGAGAATGTATCAAATGCGATCCGAAGATCTATGTCTGCATGATTCATACATGCACCGTAAAATTGCCTTTTGAGCAATTTTCCATCAATCCACGCGTTTAATGTAAAATGTTTTGTTCGGTGAGAGAGCTGGGCAAACGGGCGGTCGAAACACAGCGTTTTTTTTCGCTGAAAAGTTTATTTTTTATCTTGCTTACTTCTTCTATCAGTTGCTAGTCATAATCATCTTCTTACCCTTGTCCCATGTTACTTCGGGTTGGCGCAACACGTTTTCTTCTTCCATTCTCTCCTGTCAAACGTCATGGTATCATTCACTCCCTTTTAGTAATCATTCTGACAGTTGCTAAAATCCGTTTTTTAATCTCGTAGACTAATTTGACATTTCATGTGAAAGAAAGAAAGAAAGAAACTGTTGTTTAATTTTTCAATTTGGAGTCTGACATTTGCACCTGTCAAATTAGTCTACTAGATTAAAAAACAGACTTTATGCGAAATTTACTTCTTTGCAAAATAAATTGATAGTAAGGGGCTGGAGTTGTTGATAATGCATGAAGGTTATATTATTATAAAACTGTCCAATAATCCTTACCTAGCTAGTAATATTTGGTAATAAAGCGGGATGATATTAGAAACCATAGTCCATAGTAACCATTTGCGGTGCAATATGGTCTCGGTTTTTTATTCTTGTGACATAGTTGCTGCTATTAACTGACACCTTGAATTGCCCTGCACATACAGGGGTTTATTTATAAACGTTGCTTAAAGTTAAGTAATGATTAGCGACTGTTTAACCATACATTTTTGACGTTTGAACGTCACTTAACTTTAAGCAACGTTCGTGAAAAAAGCCCACACAGCTACAAAAATTTTTGCCGCTCGGATGACGTTGACAGGGGGCGCTGTTGGTATACATTTGTACAATTGTTTTGTGAAATGTATTCAAAAAACAAGGCGTTAGGTGCATCTAGGCTAGGCACCCAAATAACTTCGAACCGCTATACCCTGCCCTGAAAATGATTCTAGTAGAGTCCCAGAGCGGCCCAACCGCTCATCTGTCCCATTTCGGGGACGCTCGGCGCCCGCACACGTATCGAGCTCCGTTGGACTAAATTGGTGGGATTTAAGGACTTAGCGGGACCAATACTGGGTAACGGTGCATTAACATGAGTCAGTGAACTCCGCAATAACACCATGAGTTAAGATTAAAGCCATGAAACGGTTTAAAATGAGAGGTTATCGTGCAAACTTGCCAAAAGTTTAAAAGTCGTCGACGGTAAATACTTTTTTTTTTTTAAATGTTTTTATTTTGAATTACATTGTCACTTTTAGGCTGTAGATGGATAATAAATATGTAATGGTAGTTCTGACGAAGCAAAATGATGATAATTATGCTTGAATAATAAATTCGACGACCTTGGACCTTGGACAGACTGGATGAGAAAGGCGGAGAACCGGGTGTTGTTAGAGGCCAATGTCCAGCAGTGGACTGCCATAATAATGCTGTATTGATTATTGGTTACCTGATTTCTGAAGGTGGTCTGTATGCGGCACTGGTGACATACACGTCTGTCTCAGAGTCAGCTCTTGGGGAGCCGTTGGTTTGCTGTTGCCGTCTCCCATTCCTGTGCTCGCCTGACGGTGACCGGGCTCTCTCGTCCATTGTCTGGAAAATGCAGGAATAATCGGTTGAGATTATCAGAATTTTAATACTACTGATACAACATAAACATTAACCACGTTAGAATTTCTAAAAGCGAAAATCAGATCCGTTGCAGACATGTAGGGTGTAGAAAGACCCATCATATGGGCGGCAACTTCGCATTCTGTACATAAATGAAGTAACATTGCACAACTTTTATTTTGTGATTTTTTGTAACTTGCTTTCTTTAAAAAATGTTTGAAAAAGTTGGAACTTTGACCTTCAATATCTCCGTAACCAGAAGGATTCCAGGAACAATCCAGAAAAAAAATCACAATGACAGGAATAACAAGTGACTTTCGGTGACATTAAGTGTCGTTTTACACTGTAAATACCTTCACAGTGGTACACACACCATATTTTTATTTAAAATTAAATTTATTTCCCATTATACCCATACCATACAGACACATATTAAAATAATAACACAGATAGAATATAAAAATACAAAAATACAGTAACCTAACTGAAAATATATTAAGTCTTTCGCCTCTCTTGCAAGATGGACGACACGGTAAACAGCTTTTATAATTTCATTCTCATTTTAACCCCGATTTGTACACTGTGCAGTGTTATCAGGTTATTTTTTTAAAGGAAATTTTCATTTGATGCCCGGAGTCTCGGCTCTCCCCCATGACATCATCTTCCTGCCCTTGTCCCATGTTACTTGGGACTTAACACAATTGGCGAAATATGGGTGTCTCCGAAACGAAGATATCCAAGCTTGTTCCATCTATAGGTACTTCTGTGTAGAGATACAGTGGACATAGACTTTAGACTTTCATTGTTTATGAGTTTTAAACAAATGAACACATTGCAACAAGTAGTAAATATCGAAGTAGTTCAAGGTTTTGGTTTTGCCGTAAGGAATGTTTAGCTCAAGTTATAAATGTTTAGCTGATAAGCGTTTGAGCGACGAGTGCAGGAGAGCAATATTGACAAACGACTTGATTTAAAATATAACTGACTAGCTGTTGCCCGCGATTTCGGTTGCGATCCAGGATGAAAACTAGCCTATGTCCTTCTCCAGGTCAAGGTCTACCCCTGTGCCAAATTTCATCCAAATCCGTTCAGCCGTTTTACCGTAAAAGCGAAACAAACAAACAAATAAATAAACAAACAAAGTCAGTTTCGCATTTATAACATTAGTTAGGATACCAACAACCCACGATATGACCTCTTTACGAGAAAAATCATAGTGATCTGTTGAAATGGGTGAATATACGAAAATCTCAAACCAGTTATTAGAGGTATTTAGAACTTGTTTGTTTTTTGAGAATGGTTCCTTACCGTGCGTTTGCACTGGCGAAACATTCAAGACAAAACATGTTGAAATCTCTATTTTCTGTCAAAGTTCCATACAATTTTTGAGAGGAACTAGAGATTTCAACATGTTTTGTCTTGAATGTTTCGCCAGTGCAAACGCACGGTTAGAAAAACGTCATACAAAGATTTTCAATTCAATTCTGATTTCTTTTCGTTACGTGAAGTAAATTTTTCTCATATCTGATTCACCATAAAATCCGAATTACGAGTTACTTAGGTAATTGTAATCGCTAAACGTTTATAACTTGCGACGTTGACCAAAATAGTTTATAATCTGACATTAGCTTCACATTCCCCATCATGTTTCGACTTCGACCCATCATTTTAATTGATAAACTGGGCAGGCGTTTTGTACAATAAACAACGTCGGGCTATTGTTTATTTTAACATAGGATTTATACTCGAATACCGGCTGAACTATGGGTGTTATTAGGGTTCCGTACCCAAAGGGTAAAATGGGACCCTATTACTAAGACTCCGCTGTCTGTCCGTCTGTCACCAGGCTGTATTTCATGAACCGTGATAGTTAGACAGTTGAAATTGTCACAGATGTATTTCTGTTGCCGCTATAACAACAAATACAAAAAAAATAACAGAATAAAATAAATATTTAAGGGGGCTCCGATACAACAAACGTGATTTTTTTGCCATTTTTATAGATAATGGCACGGAACCCTACGTGCGCGAGTCCGACTCACACTTGGCCGGTTTGATTGTTTGCGTTCCGTAGGCGTTGGTACCCAAAGGGCGCAGCCAGTTTTTAATAAAAATGCTTTTACAGTTCTAGCTGGACAGATTACAGATCATTTCATGTCTTCTGAAGCCTTTGACCTTTGTGAGTGGAACTTTACAATAGAAACAGATGATGCTTACCCGTACCGTGTACTCCGACAGCGTCCTCTCAGACGGTGCCCGGTGACTGTCATTCTCTTCCCTCGAGGATGCTCTGTGATGATATCCCCCAGAAGACGGCGAGTCCACGCCAGACCGGTGCGTCGCCACGTAATGGTTGTTCTTCACTTTATGCGCCATTTTGAGACCTCTGGTTCACTAGCACTCGGACATACTCGGGCTACGGTCACGCATAGGCCGATGATTGCCGACAGCAGCGCATTTTTGCTCGGTGTTCGAGCGCATGCGACTATGTTACTTGTTTACGTTTTAGTTCATCGTTCGTTGTTGTGGTTTTTGTCGCTCTGGAACAAGGAATACATAATATTAGGTAGGTAATATTAGGTATTTTAGGGATTTAATGATAATTTTTTTCTCATATATAAATATGGAAAGTGATGCCCGGAGTTGGTGGGATCTGTTTTGATATACCTAGGTATGGAAAGTGATGGCCCGGAGTTTAATGAGATCTGTTTTGATATAGGTATGGAAAATGATGGCCCGGAGTTCATGGGATGTGTTTTTCAAGAACAAAGAAAGATTAATCCGTTTCTGAAAAGACCATTTCTGAAAAGCGAATAAACACAAAATTTCGCTGATGAAGTTAAACGATTTAATTGGCTGTTGTAATTTCAGTAAGCCACATGTAAAATGAAATTTTGTCAGCAAGTTTTTGGCTTCCTTGGCCTTTCAGTCAGTCTTTCAGTAACCGGGTCTTTGGGCATTTTCCTAGATAACAAGGCGATTTATGACGGCCTAAAAAACCACAAACAATATCTGGAAAATCTTAAATAATATTCTACCCAGCAGAATGTAAACGAAATCGAACTGTTTTGGCGACCTTGAACGAAATATGTGAGCACAACCAATTTGGGGTCATACTGTTCTAGAAATAGAGTTTATAATCCAATAAAATGTTAGCAACTTAGAATTATTGCACGAAACAATGGTAGCATTCCGATCTTAGTCGATTAGTGACGCAACGATTGCAGGTATCGAGTCATATCGATATTATTTACCTGTTAAATTGCTCGTACTTTTTTGTAGTTTTTATCGATTACCACGATCTATTGAGCGCAGTTTTGAAATTAAAAAAACCTTTGTGCTGATTAAGTATTAACAAAAAAAAATATGGAATTTGTAACATAAAAGGTTTTTGACATGCAGATTAGTGCCTACCTACAGTGATAATTAGTGGATAGCAAACGAGCTTACGTTCAATCTAATTGAAGTGCAGTTGACACATCCCCCAGAGACAAAGCTGAAATGTTATATTTTAACCGCCCTGCTGATATTTTAACCCGCCTTGACGCAAAAAGAGGGGTGATAGAAGTTTGACCGCTATGTCTGTGTGTCTGTCTGTTTGTCTGTCTGTCTGTGTTTTTGTCCGTCTGTGTGTCTTATTGTCTGTGTGTCTGTCTGTGTGTTGTCTGTCTGTCTTTGTATCTGTCTGTCTGTGTCTTTTTGTCTGTCTGTGTGTCTGTGAGTTTGTCTGTCTTTATGTCTGTCTGTCTGTGTGTCTATCTGTCTATGTGTCTGTTTGTCTATCTGTCTGTGGCACCGTAGCTCTTAAACGGGTGAACCGATTTGAATGCGGTTTTCCGTAAATAATGACACCGGCACCCATACCCTTGAATATAGTAACTCTGCTTGGCGGCAGTCACTGCAGATATGTGTGATAATAGTACCTCCTCGGATGTGATCCTTCACATAGATCTGATTATCAGCATCCATAGACCGATTTTACCCGCTGCTGGACATAGGCCTCTCTTTGCTTGTGCTAAAGTCTGTTTTTTTAGGGTTCCGTACCCAAAGGGTAAAACGGGACCCTATTACTAAGACTCCGTTGTCGGTCCGTCTGTCTGTCTGTCTGTCCGTCTGTCACCAGGCTTTACATGAACCGTGATAATTAGACAGTTGAAATTTTCACAGATTATGTTTTTCTGTTGCCGCTATAACTACAAATACTAAAAAACCAAAATAAAATAAATATTATAGGGGGCTCCTATACAACAAACGTGATTATTTTGCCGTTTTTATAGATAATGGTGCGGAATCCTGCGTGCGCGAGTCCGACACGCATTTGGCCGGTTTTTATTTAATCTCGTAGACTAATTTGACATTTCAAGTGATTGTTCTATGTTTTTTTTCAATTTAGAGTTTGACATTTGAACCTGTCAAATTAGTCTACGAGGTTAAGAAACAGACTATAATAAACTCAATGCACCTGAGCCCGCCTCACAGAGATAGCAAATAAATACATATTTATATTATTACCTACTACGAAAGCCTCGTACAGACTAGCGCGACGCAACTCTAATAAACAATTTCTAAGAAAACTTCACGGTATAACAATTACCGATGTCGCGTCGCGCCAGTCTGCAAGTAGTCAAAATCTAACTACCCTACCTAGGTACCTACAGTAGAACAATCCATTTGGTATACAGGTACTAAATGATGCAGGTAGGCTAAACCTAGGTCCCAGGGTCTGTGTGAGGAAGTAGCTCACTACGGTGCATTGCAAACATTTCACGAATTCCTACCGCAATGAATGAAACGGTCCAAGTTATGAGATTTTAGTTCATCATCTCATCTGCCTAGCCTTTTCCCAACTATGTTGGGGTGGGCTTCCAGTCTAACCGGATGCAGCTGAATACCAGTATTTTACATGGAGCCACTGCCTATCTGACCTCCACAACCCAGTAACTGGGTAATACGATACCCTCTGGTAAGACTGGTTGTCAGACTTTCCGGCTTCTGACGACCCGTAACGACTATCAAAGATCCACAAATGACCGCCGGGACCAACGGCTTAACGTGCTTTCCGAGGCACGGAGCCGTCTCGGTACGTAAAGATGGTCACCCATCCACAGACAAACCCCGGCAAGCGTAGCTTAATCTGAATTGGATCGTCCCGTGCGGCTGTTATTACGTAGCCACGAGCTCCTTACTACGAGTTACAAGATTTTAGTTATTCCTATTAATTTTTAATGAGAAACTACGATGTCAATACAATATATTGAAGGCAAAATTGTTGCCACAATATAATCTTATAGCAGTAACCTAGTGAGTGACCTGGGTCAATTTTATTTTGATATTATTTATTTAAGGTATGATGGGACGATACCGGGACCTTGGCAACAGGCAACTGAAGGAACACGGGTGGGTTTTAGTCAGTAAAAGTCTGACACGCCCTTCCGCACCGCCCAGAGCGGGAGAAGTCATGTGATGATATCCCAAACTCAAAAAAAAAAAAAAAATTGTGACGGGACTGTCATACGCATTGCGGTTATAAAATAAAAGAATATAAAAAAATAACTTCTTTTTTGAAACATTGTACCTAATCAATCACCTTGACTTGTCATTATAAGTAAGTGGCCATTTACGAGTGTGGAAAAAAAAGTGCCCAAAAAAAATTGCTACTTATTTTGAGTTGGACAGAATTTATGAGTTCCACGATAGTATTTTCGATTTTTTTGTTATTTTATTTTATCGACTAGGTATTGAAAATTCTCCACTGTAGTCACATATGGAACTTTAGCTTGTTGCGCCATCCTGCATGCATACTTTGAACGTGCCATTGTTTTTGAACGTAGCAGGTTGCAAGTACTGTATCGGTCAGAAAAGTTCGTGTTATTTCTCAAGTATCTATGCAAAGGCAGGCCCGAGGAGTAGTGGGTGGTAAACACCTTCACTCACACTCTCAACCCAACTGTGACACCAGGATAGTCAGAAACCACAGGCCAAAGAAGATCATATTTGAAAATTTTTGAAAGAAGCTGATGTTCTTCATTATGTTTGCCCGACCTGGGAATTGAACCCCCTCATGTTCAGCAGCAGCGCTTCCAACCACTAGGCCAATGAGGCAGTCCACTTTTTCAGAACAGCAAAAAAAAGTGGGCAAAATGTGGACTGTATTTTTATCAAACAATAAAAAATTACGATTCGCTGACACAACTGGTTTATTTTTGACAAGGAACGGTAAAAAGTAAAAAAGAGTATAAAACCATAAATCCTAATTCTAACTATGATATTAAAAATGCGAAAGTGAGTTTGTTTGTTACGCTTTCACGCTAAAACGGCTGACCGGATTTGGATGAAATTTGGTACATGGGTAGACCATGACCTGTAATAGGTAATATGATACGACTACGGAGACTTTTTATCCCGATATTCGCACAGGATTGAGACCTACGCGGGTGAAACCGCGGGGCGCAGCTAGTAATTATATAAAAAGGTCACAACACCATGCCCTACACTAAACTAAAGATCATAAATATGGACTTTGAACAAGCCAATCAATAACAGTGCCCGTCCTTAGGATCAAATCCAGAAGTCTTATCAGTAGTGGCGCTTTCATCCACTAAACCACTATCATTGGTAAAACAGCTGCAAAGATTCGTATTTAGCAGCATTGGTAAGCATTTGAATTACCTAGGAACTTCACACAGTCACGACACGAAATAACACAAACCGTTTAACACCTAATACGGAGGGAATCTATTTGAATCACGGATATCGATTTGAATACAGTAGAAATTACCTTCCAAGAACTATTTTACCAGAAACGGGAGAGAGGCAATTAATTCTAGTCTATGGCTTTTCCCGTTTGTTTTGGTGCAAGAATCTAGTAAATAAAATTATTCCCTGACAGACAAGCAAAGATTAAAATCGTAAGATTCGCCATATCGCGTCAAAAGATGGTCGCGTTTTTGTTTCGTATTGACACCTCTGACACAACACAATATCTGACAGACTTAACTTAATTGTACGCCAATGTTATTGTGAGAGGTCACTCTTCTCAGTATGGACCATTTTTCGCTCGACTTGGTACGGTGAGGGCACATCTAACGATATAAATCTTTGCATACAACGCACGGGCTAAATTGCTGGGCCTTGAAACATGATATTTTGCACAAGGGTTCCTTATAACGAAAGTAGTAAGAAAGGCTGTTTGAACATTCATTACCTAAAGGTATTAAAACGGGGGTAAAAGTTTGTATGGAAGTAATTTTATACGAAATACCATCGGGCACTCGGCTTGTAAAGTATATAAAGATGTTTACAAATGATGCCGTCTAGCACCCACTATTATGATAGTTTTTGTGACGTCCATAAATTATTAATCCGTCTTCCATAAGACGGAATTGAAATCACACCTAACCCGGTAAGATTAAGACGCTAGAGTTGCAAAATATCCCGGGGAATAACGCTCATCGTGAATATTTATCGTAGAGGTGCATTTTTTCACCGAAATAATATGACGGTTTCGTCTTTAGCTAAGGAAAATGACGCGTGCGAGTTTTCTCCGCAATTTCTCCGCTACTCTGCCAAATGTAAACGCGCTCTTAGAGCATAATCCAATGACATTCTAATATCATTAGTGGTCGAGTCCGACTTCAACTGTCATGTTTGACCGCGCCCTTATTGTACTGGCGTAACGATACTCTTACGAAAGCTTTGTCGTTGGATTGAAGCCTTGTTTGGGACCAAATACATAGTTTGGTCACAAAATCGCGAAATTAACGATTCTTGATTGTAATTCTAACCGTGCGTTTGCACTGGCGAAACATTTAAGACAAAACATGTTGAAATCTCTATTTTCTGTCAATGTTCCATACAATTTTTGACAGGAAGTAGAGATTTTAACATGTTTTGTCTTAAATGTTTCGCCAGTGCAAACGCACGGTAATGGTCACAAAAGCGACTTCTAAGCATAGTCCTAGATTCGGTCCCCAGGGCGCCAAGTCTATTAATTTACAAACGTGTCAATGGTCTCAATTATGTGTTTTTCACAGATTTGCCATACAAAATCTGTCAAAAACTCATAATTGTGAGACCATTGACACGTTTGTAAATTAGTAGACTTGGCCCCCAAGTAGTGCAAAGCATTATTGGGTTTTCCATTACGTAAGTAGCAACCCACAGTTGAAATTTAGGCCCGATTGGTGGCAATAAGCTCGACCCCTATATTGTTGAACTGTCAAAATGAAGGAGATTGTGATTGATCATCACAAATATTATATAACTACCTATCTAGCATCGTACAATGATTAACCGATTTCATTTAACCAAATGATTTAAATCTGCATAATATTTTTCCTTATATTTTAGTCAATTGTTCAACTGACATTTGTCTTGGAACGTACTTATTGTAAACAAGGTGTGGCATGGGTAATAAGCTTGGAATGCAGAGTGAAGTCTAGGCTGTTATTATTTATACAGTTCCGTGTATTTCCCGATAATTAGAGAAACCTTTCATCAGTTTACGGTTATCAATGGGACGAAGGAGTTCCAAGGTTTAGAGAATTCCCACATAATACCCTGAACAATCAGCCTATACTAATCCCACTGCTGGGACACAGGCCTCCTCTCGGCGAGAGGGAGTGGGCTGTAATCCACTATGCGGGTCCAGTGCGGGTTGGCGGATGTCACATTCAAATTTTTGGTTCTAGGACATGCCGGTTTCCTCACGATGTTTTCCGTCACCGTTTTGAAAGCAGTGGTGATGAAATAATAAACGTAAAGTAAAGCGCCTTGCTGGGTTCGAACCTACGGCCTACAACTCGTAAGTCGCGGCTATTACCACTGGGCCACCAGAGCTCCACATAATGCTCTGTAGCCTTGAAAAATGAGATCTAATAAACATAATAATGGCACAAAAAAAAATTAAAGCTGCTAATGGACCACAGATAATTATGGAAGGTGCAACAGAATGATCAGGTATAGCCTAAGCTCACCCCCTCCCCCTCATCCTCATAATCATTGTCCAAATAAATGTTGTAATCTCTAAAAATCTCTAAATATTAGATACAAATGGTTAAAAAAGTCGGGCAAGTGCGTGTCGGACCACGCACAACAAAACCACCGGTCACCCATCTAGAGAATGATCGCAGCAAGCACAGCTTAAAACGTCGACCATTGATCTGCAATGTTATTTAGGATGAATGAAGCTTAGACCAAATAAAAAACCAAGACAGAGCGCTGTCAACAGTGACGTGAGGCCGGTTTCGTAAACATGTGTGCACTTAGTTTGGTGTAGTGTCATTGTAAATAGTTGTAAATGTGTGTGTGTGTGAGCGTGTATGCACAGAGCGGTGGTGTAGTTTTAGCACGCTTCACTGTATTGTTCGCAGCGCTTCGTTTTGGTTTTTTATTTTGGACTGAAGAATGAAGCTTCTATGTACTTCACCGTCGGCTTACAGCCTCTTGCCGTAAGCTGCGTCAACCAAGATGCTGCTGTTTGGAACACACTTTACTCCGAAGTTTACACTGACGCCAAATGTCACCGACAGGTTTTATGGAGATTTCAGCTTACGTATCACACGATGAATCACAATCTGAATCATTTTGAAGGATATTGCTAATCCATTGATTCATATGTTCGAAAAAGTATTTTTGACAGACGCAACGAATGTTGTTGGACTGTCAAAATGACACAGATTGTGATTGATCCCGTGTTACACAATTAGGGTGCTGAGCAAGTTCTCAAAATGAAGCGCTGCCTTAATTAAACAAAAGACCATCACATTTAGCAGCTGATGAATCGGATACAGATCTTAAGTAGCGGCCGGTCATTGACCCCGGCGTAAAACCGAAGGGCCTGGCCACCTGCAACTCTTAGACAAGTGAAGCGGCCAAGTGGATTGCAGTTACTAAGATAACGGGCCGAAATGATAAACTGCCCCGCGGCTGCGCACTATCTAGGGTTGCTTATTTATCTGTGGGTACCGTTTTTTTGTTGTGGCAATTCGCATGGATGGCCATAGTCGTTTAGATGGCAAAAAACTAGTAACTCTGTCTGTCTGCCTGTTACCTTTTCACGCCATAAAGGCATAACGGATTCAGATGGAATTTGGGACACTTGCAGTTAGTACAGGGTACTTTTATCCCTTGGGACAATTTCCGACATAAATAAGGGCGAAGCTGCGGGTAAAGGCTAGCATCACGCACTTACCCCTTACACATAACATTACGCCTTACCACCCGAAAGGGTACCTAGTCAGAGCCTAAGTGTACCTATACTTTTCTCAAGTTATGTTTGAGTTTTTCAAAGTATTTCCAGACATAATTATGCTACTGAGAAAAATGTTTAATGGAAAAACCCAATAGCATAACTCTACGCGTTGCTTCTATAATTCATCTGCCTACCCTTTTCCCAACCATATTGGGGTCGGCTTGAAGTCTTACCGCTCTTACAGCTGAATTTTACATGGTGGGTCTGATTTCCACAGCCCAGTTACTGGGTAACACGATATCCCTGGGTGAGACATGGTCGTCAGGCTTTAGGGCTTCAGGACTATCCGTAACAACTGTCAAATATCCACGAATGACAGCCGGGACCAACGGTTTAACGTGCTTTCTGAGGCATGGAGGGGCCTCGATATGTAAAGGATGATCACCTATCAAATCAAATCAAATCAAATCATTTATTCCTTTGCAAACATGGGTAAATTTGTACATAGGTGTTTTTATAAGGTTCGATCTCCATGTTTTGCCGTCACATGGGCATGCAAATCTTATTAGTCTAGTATCATTTTAAAGTAACATTAGAATTATCATTTGAATCACACAAAATGTCATAATATTACATCAAATGTCATTGGCTACAATAATAACTATGGCTACGGGTACAATACAAGCATGTCAATTTAAATAAGTAAAAATAATAACAGAAATAATTTATTGAAAAGAAAGAAATAAATTATAAATTTATCGACATGTCATTCAAGTATTCGGTGATAGAATAATAGCATTTTCCTATAAAAAAATTCTTTAATTTTCTTTTAAAGTTGTGCAAATTTTCATTCTTAATGCTATCAGGAATTTTATTGTATATATCCGGACCCATGCCCAAGATACTTTTCCTTGCTAGTGCTGTTTTGTATTTACTTGTACACAACATGGTTTTGTATTTGGATCTAAGTTGAGTGATTCTTTTTCTAGTATCTACTATCGCAGGAAACAAGTTCAGGTTACATTTGACAAACACTGCTATCCACGAACCGACCGCGGCAAGCGTAGCCTATAACCTTCGATCGACCCGTGCGGCTGAAGGTTATGTCTTTAAATTCAACTTGTGTGCTATTTTTACGTCGGGCTTCTGAAGTAATTAAAGAAATAATAAAAATATTCAATAGCGTGACAACCCTTGTCGCTCCAGTACACATTGTACATTGTACAAACTACAAAATAGATTGCAGACTATTTTTAATCACGCTGTATCCTAATTCCAACCGTAACTACCGGTGTTAAGGTTGAAAATGAATAAGTTTAGGGAAGTGTAGAGTGGTTGATTGTAGCGGAATTAGGTCGGAACCGAACCCGCTACTATGAGACGAAAGTTTACGAGCTTGAACCTATGTGTCGAAGGAGGAAGAATTTCTTAGCTTTTTTTTTCTGTTGAGATAAATCCTAATATTGCTCTACTATGATTGCAAATAATTCAGAAAATAGTCTTTAACTATATATTTGTGACGGTTCGATTCTCGGATTGAAGCAAGCGATTTTATTTAAAAAAAATCCAGCCTTGTGCGAGTCAGGCACGAAGGGTTCCGTACCAATATCTGTTTTTTAGTATTTGTTGTTATAGCGGCAACAGAAATACATCATCTGTGAAAATTACAACTGTCTAACTATCACGGTTCATGAGATACAGCCTGATATAAAAAACGTGTTTTTTTTTGCGTTTTTATAGATAATGGTACGGAACCCTTAGTGCGCGAGTCCGACTCGCACTAGGCCGATTTTTTTCTTTTTGCTTGGCTCCTAAGCGTCGTAGACTTACGCGGATGAAACCGCGGGGCGCAGCTAGTATCTACTACATATTGTAACACCGAATCAATTTTCACGCCTCCTCCTTAAGACCTAGGCCAAATATTTTTTTGATATTTATAAGCTTATGATCTAAAGAGGTGCTGTGCTATAAAGAATATGAATTAGGTAAAAAAAAAAAACATTTATACCCGCCTTGGTTCGATACATTTTCATTCATTCATCTGCCACACCACAAAAACTTTATTCGTCAGCGTTCCCCAAATCCTCGGCATGCAGAACAAGATTGTCTGAATTTGTGTGAGATGCGAGGAGTTGTGTCATTAATAAATTAAAATATTTGTGTGACAATTATTTGCAGGTATCTACACAAGTTTAAAAGTAAAACGACTCCATAAAATCTACAGCCGTAAGCAGCATTATTTGCAATATCAAACATAAACCCGGATGGTAGTAACGCAGCTGTCACATTACTAAGATGTAGCGATAAGCGACAGCGGGCAAGAATCCACGCAATGTCGGTCGTGACCACGCCTGAGTTACTTTTAAAGCGAAGCCAGGTGCTATTTACTTTTAATTACTAAGCTAATTAAGTATCGCGATTGGTTATAAGTTAGCAAGTTTATTTATGGGAAGATAAGTGTTTTACTTATTACTGTGTGGTAGGGCTGTGCCTTTCGGTTTTTTTTTAACTTTTAACGAATATGCGGCTAATATATTGTCATTTTTAGGGTTCCGTACCCAAAGGCTAAAACGGGACCCTATTACTAAGACTCCGTTGTCCGTCTGTCTGTCTATCTGTACGTCTGTCACCAAGCTGTATCTAATGAACCGTGATAGTTAGGCAGTTGAAATTTTCACAGATGGTGTATTTCTGTTGCCGCTCTATCAAAAATACTAAAAAACAGAATAAAATAAATATTTAAGGGGGCTCTCATACAACAAACGTGATTTTTTTTGCCGTTATTATAGATAATGGTACGGAACCCTTCGTGCGCGTGCCCCTCGCACTTGTCCGGTTTTTTATTTTGTAATGTGCGTTTAATTTGTGCAGAATAATTAATTTTTCTTTCTTCGTCTTTCTTTCTTTCTTCTGATGAATATAAATTATAATGGGTGAAGGGCAGAGGAAAGAGAAGACGAAAGAAAAGATAGGTGGAGTGTGTGATACATTATAGGAATGAGAATGTAGTGTGGAGTGGAGGCAGAGTTGGCATGGTGTGTGAGTGGGATATAGGACTGTGTGTGATAGAGGCGGTGGGTGTGTGTGTTTCTCAGGTCTCAAGCAAATCGGATAAGGGCAGGGTAGGCAAAAGAAGGTTTACTTTTTACTATCGGACCAGCTATGAAATTGCGAAAAAAAAACAGCTGTCCCATAAAGTTTAGAACAGTAGGTAAGTATTAAACTTTACAATTTAACAGCTGATGTTTTATTCGCGATTTCAAAGTTGGTCCCATAGTAAAAGTTATTCAGGGGCCCTATTATGAACTCTTATTTCCAGGCAGTTTACGGCGTAAACAGAACTGCCTTGCAATTTCGTATCATGAACTCGTCAAGCAAGCCAGTCAGCGGTCACGTGACACCCTGGCCGCCTTCTGCCCGAATATTGCCTGGCAATATCGTACTACGAACGTTCGTTTGACATTTCTTGACATACTAAAACTGTTATTATGTAACGTCACAATCCATTCAATAAAAGCTGCTTCAGAGGACCTTTTATTGAATTGTTTTGGATTTATTTGGCGAAATTATTCGAGCGTTATCCAGCTAACAAAAAAAAATCAGGTGTGACGAATATGTACCGTTTGAGTTTCTGGAAACTCTAGAAAGTGGCACTTCTAAGTGATAAAAATACCGAAACAACGATCAAATTGTAAAACTCCCACAACTTTTCAAACAGAACATACGTTAGTCGCCGACGAGGGCGAGAACTCTCATCCACTGAACTATGTATAATAATTATAACTGCCTTTTAATATCTTGTTTATTTATTTTCATACATAATTATACATTTTTAAATATTTTATAAAAGTCATTAAAAAAATCATTAGAAAATATAAAAATAGATCCGTCGGCCGTAAACTGCCTGGAAATAAGAGTTCATAATAGGGCCCCAGTTCAGTGTTCTAAAGCACCTCTAAAAGTTTGTAAAGTTATTTTTTTAACACTATATATTATAATCGCTGTCGCTTCCGCCTAATCAACGAATATTTTATTAACCAATCACAAGGTCGTTTGTACGCGTGGGAACGAACAACTATTCCGTTCAATATTAACTAGATCAACTAACTAAATAATAGTTGCGATTAGTTTTGCATACCATTGGGAAAAAATTCAGTAGCCTAGGTAGCTAATCTACGGCGTTCGCATTGACTACAGAACTTTTCTTGGCTTTAGAGGTATAATGAACAGGGTGTAAAGTTCACTCATCCTCTATAGAAAAGGGAGGATCCTCCGACCAGACGTGAGTTGTATCTGGTGGGCAACTGCCCAACGATTAAAGTTCGATTTTTGTACATAATTATGTCCATCGCGCGGTAAACTTTAATTGCGCGATGCAGGATTTTATGTGACGTCAGTATTTTTGTGTGACGTCAGGTCTTTGCTGCGTAGTTCACATGTGGCGATGTAGATGCCGCCACAGGTACTGCCCTGTCTAATCGGGGGTGCGGTGAATGTACAAGTATCTCCCGGGCCCCCGACTCTTGGTAGGAGTCCGACATAGCCCTCCGTTCTCCCAAGGCGGAGAGTATCCATGAGGAATACCCAAGGAAACAAAAAAAAAAATTACTGACATGTCTCAAAAATCCATCCTGTATGTAAGAAGCTATAGGAACCAATTACTTACCTAAGTACTACATGAATATGCAAGTATTTTGAAAAACAAAGACTATTATTCTTATTTCACAGCTCTACAAATAAAGATTCGACTTTGATTTTGACATTACTTTCACAGTAGGTAATCAACTCACTGGCTTTTAATAATTATAAACTAATAGACTCAACAAATAACGTATTCTTTGTACTCCATTCATCGATAATTAAGCACAAAAGATTGTAACAGCACTATACAAAGGGCTAGTGATGTAGTGACGTGCCGACAAAAGATATCGACACGATGCGTGATTTTAATTTTACAAATAAACGATTTTTAATTGAAACGTCAATCTAGTGATGCGCTTGCTCATTCATTTCGTTCACATTCGTTGTTTTTTAATTGGATAGAGGACTCTTTTGTATTGATTTTAGGGTTCCGTACCCATAATTCCAACGGGGGTCCCGGTTTAAGCTCCGCTGTCTATCCGTTCTATCTTTTGAAATAACATAAAGTATACATTAAATAGGGTTCTCATATAAAAAAGGTAACTACAACAGTTATTTTTAATAAGTATAGTGTTAAACATTGTACGGTGGTACAGAACCCTTCGTGTGCGAGTCCGACCCGCACTTGGCCACCTTTATTTCTTTCATGGAATATCTTTCTTTGTCAATGTTATTTTTAGCAACAGTGGTATCCTGATACAGAAATAATGTGTGGGAATAATTATATTAATTGATTTTGTATTGATCTCTTTGTAATTAAATTATCGGTATTTACTGGACCACCATAATTATGTGAATCTTGTCTAGAGACTTGCATTGTCATTCTTGCTTTTCGACGGGCGAGAAGCTCTACTCGTGTAAATGAGCATTTCATGTACACTCGGGGAAACAAACTGTTAAGTATTTAGGAGTATGAGGAACAGGGTGTAAAGTTCACTCATCCACCATAGAAAAGGGAGGATCCTCCGACCAGACGGGTGTTGCGTCTGACGGGCAAATGTCCAACGATTGATGTCGGGTTCTTGTATATATGTCCATTGCACGGTAAACTTTAATTGCGCGATGCAGGATTTATGTGTCGTCAGGATTTTTGTGTGACGTCAGGTCTTTGATGCGTAGTTCGCATGTGGCGATGTAGATACCGCACAAGTACGGTAAGGTTAATTTTTACGTTCACCTTATTATTTCTCCGATTACATTTTAAATGATAGTAAGCAAGAAAAAGCGAAATGCGCCAGCTATGTGAAGAAGGAATGAATTAATCTGCCTAGTATGCGGCTTCCAGTCTAACCGGATGCAGCTGAATACCAGTATTTTCCATGGACCGACTGCCTATCTAACCTGTAAAGAAAAGTGTTTGAAAATGGCCGCTCTTTGACTGTACAGATACCGATACCAAAGCCCATGAAAACCATTTCAAATAAATCATCATCTACCTAGCCTTTTACCAACTATGTCCGGGTTAGCTTCCAGTCTTACCGGATGCAGCTAAATACCAGTATTTACATGGAACGACTGCCTATCTGACCTCCGGAAAAACAATAGTATCTGAAAATTGCTTAACATTTTCCCTCCTTGACTGTACAGATACCGATACCAAAGCTAATGAAAATAATTTTGAATAAATAAACAACTCATTTTATCACGGACATAATGCAATCTCCATATTTCCTAGTCGAAAAGCGGTTTCTAGCTCAGAAACAAACAGATACACTGTTATTTAGTCTTAGATCTGACTTTCTCGTTACATTTTGTTTTAATGTAATTTCGACGTTTAGTCAGTTCTTATAGGGTTGAAATTACCATGGGTAGTATTAGTTTAACACTATCTGGGGGCAATGATCATTATTGATAGTCTATAGGCCTTCAAGGTAGAATGCTTGGAGTTCTTAGATTGAAAACATACGGGTTTTTGAACGTCCAAGATGCCAGATGGAAACATAATTATGAGAGCTTTTACAAATACCATTCCTGTTTGGGCACCTATACATTGAGTGTTCCCATTTCAAATACCTTTGGTACTCAATGTATAGGTGCTCAAATAATAGGAGCTCAAACTGGAATACCCTACTTCAAAAAATAACTATAGTTTGCGCCAAATAACTGTGGAATAAAAGTCGTTGACGCCTTCTACCAATGTATTCCAATATTTTAAAACGATACGAAAAAATGTTACGGTAGTTTCGCTAACACGATCTAAACAAACGCATCGCGGTACGAGGCGTCCTTGGTGCGTGCACGTGGCATGTTTTTTTTCTTTGCATTTAAGTTTCGAGACAAGTGGGGTTAATGACTTTTATTCCACGGTTATTTGGCGCAAACTATAGGCATGTAGTTACTGGAGATCGTCAACTCGCTTGCGTCCATTAGACCAACAGCCAGTAGGGGAGACCTGTACAAAACCGTATACCGGGGTAAAACAGTACAGCATGTCTATTCTTGCCAAAAATTAAAAGTTCCCGCTCGCAAACTGCTCAGTGGCGTCGACCAATGGGAGCTATTTGTCAACAAACACATGTCGCTGCAGGAACGCGCGTTATTAAAATATTCGATTTTATTGTTTTTCGGTGTACTTGATCTTATTTTTGTGAAAATTCAATCAATAATAGTGAAATTTACGTATATAATAGGTAAGTGTCCAATCAACTATGTTAAATTGTGTGTATTTACTCGTAATTAACATATATTTGAGTAGGCAAAATTGGTATGCGTATGTAGTAGTGAGTGATATATTTATATATTGAGCCTTGGGTCAAAACCGTACGGGGTAAAACTGGCCACTATACGATTATGATCCGCATGAATGAATATAATTATATTATTATTTTATTTTAGGTGCAGTTAAAATGCCGCGTAATTATAAATGAAATACTTCTAGACAAGAATGGGATCCGGATAACATGAAAAAAGCCGTTCAAGCCGTGTTTGATGGCACCATGGGTTACTTGAAAGCTGCTAATACTTTTGAAGTACCAAAATTAACATTACAAGATCGAGTAAACCGATTTAGACAGAACAATGATCTGGACTTTTCCACACGCAAAGGCTTGGGACGATTTAAACCGATTTTTTCTACTTCGCAAGAACAAATTCTACGTATCGTATCTGCTATACGGTTTTGCCCATGTGTCGGGGCAAAATCGTAATTAGAAGAAGTTTAATAATTTTTGGTTTTGATTGTTTAATATTTTAATTATTCCAAATATGTGCAAGTGATTATGTTCCTTATGAGACTGACTAATTATAATTGTTGATTAGATCAATTAGTGTTTTGAGATGAAAGATCTACAACCCTAAACCCTTAGCTATACGATTTTGACCCGGTCTCCCCTATTTATTTTAATTATATATAAATAAAAAAAACTACTTATAGAGCTGCTGATTAATTATTATGTTTTTTACCTTTTAATGTCTCGTCTGTCAAAATGGATAAACCTGAAACAAAATAAAAGATTAGTTTAGAAAAAAAATATAAAAACTTAATTACTAACTGCTGCCCGCGGCTTCGCTTGCGTTGACCCTAATTATTTTTCTAAAATAAAAGTAGCGTAAGTTACTTCTTATAACATCAGCTATCTGCTAGTGAAAGTCCCGTCAAAATCGGTTCAGCTGTTTCGGAGATTAGCCGGAACAAAGAGACAGACAGACGCAACAATTTTAAAATATGTTTGAAGTACTTCATATACTTTTTTCATTACGCATTTGTAAAAGGCTGTTATTTTGATATTTCAAACAGACACTTCAATTTTATTTATTTGTATAGAAGATATTATGATATGTGTGTATTGATTTTTTTAAGGACTTTACTTGTAGGTACCGATAGACTTAATTGTTTACCTACTAATTTAACGTCAGGCAAATACGATATTTTATTTCCGCAATTAAATGAATGTCCCAAAACTGCATCAAGCTCAGCCATTAGTTCCTGAGACAAGCATGCACATACAGACGTATGTAGTACCTCCTCCTGCGACGGTGATACCATCTGATTTTATGTTCATACCGAGTTATTGAAACGAGTATCAACGATTTCCGTGCTCTATAGATCGCTAAGATTACGAGCCCTAGATATCTAAAAGTATGCTAACTTAAACCATATGTTTGAGGTCTTAGGGTGGCCGCACACTGGTCCAACCGCCAATTTGTCTGAGAAAAAATATGCTGTCTGGCGCATAAATGCTCAAAGAACGAAGACACGATACGATAATGTTACGTAATCGTTAAGGAAGATTTACCAAATAGACTAAATTTAAAAGCATTTTATTTTCTGTTTTTATTACAATAATTCAATAATAATTGGGATGATCACTACCTATAGTGCATCAAAAAATTCGTCCGCATCGCTGTCAGCAGGAAAAGTGCCCAAAAGGCTGGCATTATTGCCTCGTTGTGGTGCCAGCCTTTTGGGGTCACTTAAAAGTCAGTTAAAATCACTTAACTAATAAACAATTTGTTTACCCGACTGTACGTTATTCTTATGAAACACACTTAACAAATATGGCGCCTGATTTCCCAGAAGGGTAAATAAAGGTTTTCTGTTTTCTTATGCACTTTAACAAAATCTAAGCCAACTATAAAAAAGTAATGCAACATGTTATTATGTTGATTCTCGATTATTATTAACAGATTTCAAAAAAGGAGAACGTTCGAAACTTGTCTGTACAATTTTTTATTTTATTATTATAATATTTTTTAAATTCTTCTTTCATTTGGTAGAGGAAGCTTGTGCCGTGGTCTCATATAAATTGTATTAACTTTGTTTCGGTAGTTTTTGAGTTAGCTTCAATAATAGCTACGTATTTAATCCACTTGTTGTATATTGATGATGTTATAAAACTTCCTGCCACAGTTGTTAACATAGCAAGTAGTGGTATATGAATTGGTGCGGAAGAGGTATAGGTACCAAAACAACAACTTTTTTAAAATAAACTGTTATTTTACACTGGAACTGAACCTATAAACATTTTATCCAAGAACTGCAGCAGATGAAACATAAATAAAGGTTTAGGTACATTAAGATAAAAAACAAACGTTTTCCGTTGCAGACACGACTGGCTATGTTTATTGGGCAAAGCTCACGTAATGCCGTCAGTGCGCGGCAACAGCATGGAGTATTGAGTAAATGAAATGCTAAGTCAAAGGCAAATAATGTCTTTTAAATAGGCACATAAAAGACATTTTTGAACGTCAAAATTTAAC
The DNA here is from genome assembly GCA_949152455.1 of Lithophane leautieri. Taxonomy (NCBI): domain Eukaryota; kingdom Metazoa; phylum Arthropoda; class Insecta; order Lepidoptera; family Noctuidae; genus Lithophane; species Lithophane leautieri. Next base: position 14,541,182 of record OX424472.1, on the reverse strand, counting down.
AAGAAAATAGAATTGATTCTAGTTGCCCCTTCAAAAAGGCAGTTTCTTATCGAGAAAAATGGGCAAGCAACTCCACAGATGAAATGAATAACACCCTTCGAAAACCATAAAATACTTTTATTTGTTTAACTGTACATACGTGAATGTGACACATTTTCAAGCAACACGTTGGTACCAAACAAATTAAATCAAACCAAACCAAAGACATCCCACTTCAGAAACCATGCGTCATTCAATTCGATTCATAGAATTTCGTTCTCTATTTGACCAGTTAGAGAAATTGGTTTAGCATCAAAACCTCGTCGTACGCGTATGTTAGAAATGCAAGGACTACCATTACAATTTTTCTTACACGCTCCGTACATACACAGTAATACAGGTTTTTCCTAAACCTACATCCGGCGCCAGCTCTCACAAATAGTTAAAAACTGTGAAGTGCTTTAAAATCATTGCGAGAGAAAATAAATTAACAGTGTTTTGTTATTGCAAAGTATTAATTGAAACATTCCATTTACGTATTACTCCGTGTTTGTTTACAACGGATTGCGCTCGCACATATCCGTTTTCATTCGGAGGTGTATCTTTGAGATCTTTGTACATACCTACATAGCTGTGTTGGTTATTTTTGGAAAGTACGGTCATTACTTAGTAGATAATCAAAGTTTTTGGTAATTGTCTGCAAAACTATTTCAAACCAATCTATTTGAAACAAAATATATCAGCAGGTGGTTTCATAATTTCATCATCAGCATTCTCCTGCCTTTATCCCAATTTATTTGTGGTCGGCGCGGGCGCAGCATGTCTTTTTCTGTCATACTTCTCTATTGCTCGTCACATCGGTAGTCACTCCCTTTCTAGACATATCATCTTGCTCACAGGTGGTCCCATAATTTACCAACAGTAATTATTTCGAGCAAGTTTATAATACAAGACAGTTGTCCTGACTCTGTCCATCTGTCACGCGGAAGCCCCGAGGTTCTTCAAATCGACCGCTTCTTATGATTAAGTATCCGATACCAGAAACCATGAGTTTGTTTTAATAGGGACTGGTCTTTCTATGTTTGGTATAAGTTAGAAACTTATTTACTATCTCCCTGTTATTTGTAGGCTAACTTACAGCCACGCAAAGTTAGAGGTAGGTAAGTATTTAATTTAAGTGAAATCAGGGAAATAAATTATGTAGCGAATTTACTACCAAAAATTGTTCGTAACAAATCGTGAAGAAACCGGCATGTCCTAGAACCAAAGTGTGTCAATCTGCTAAACAATAAATTTCCTAGACTGTACACAGTTGTTTTTGATTTGAGTTTGAGCACAATATTTTATTGTTTATTCAGGCAATATTACCATAATGAGTGAGTGATAGCGTGACGGTTGACAGGGGAGAATGCAAAAGGAAAACGTGTTGCGCCGACCGCGAGTGACATGGGACAAGGGCGGGAAGATGATGATGATTCAGGCAATATAACCCATACGTTAGGAGGCTCCTAGTTCGGCGATAATATAGGGATAGTTGTTAAAAAAAATAAGTAATAAAAACTAAAACCCAACTACGCCTAAAAAGGTATAAACAAGACACCACAGACAGACAAATTAAAAATCCGGAGTCACACGTGTTAGGGCATAAATTGAACAGATTACGTGTGACTCCGGATTTTTTATTTGTCTGTCTGTGGTGTCTTGTTTATACCTTTTTAGTCGTAGTTGGGTTTTAGTTTTTATAACTTTTTTTTTAAATTCTTTTGGGTTTATAATATATATATTTTTGAAATGTGCTCATTAAGCCCTTTCATTTGATATCCAACATGGTACGATTTAACAATATTTTTTTTTAAGTTCTTTGCTTTGTGTCCTCTAGAGGGCGCCATTTTTATATATAACCATCAGACGATCAAGACGCTTCGAACGATACCTCATTTGTCAAATTGTGATGAAGAGTTTAGAAGATAGGAGGGAACAGATGAACATACTTACATACATACATACATACATACCGGTCAAAATCATAACCCTCCTTTTTTCTTCGTCGTAGCCGGGTAAAATAGGGCATAAGTCTGCTATAATAAGTAAGACAACATACAACTCGTTGTTAGGTTACATTAGAATTAAGTATTTGTACTGTATTTATTTGTATTATTTAACTATTTCGTTGTCTCTTCTTCTTTTCGTGTGGTTAATGACTTACCTAGTGTCAGAGTTTTAAAGCCGCCCATGGGCCACTGACTTGGCTTCACATGCCATCGAGATATATCTCTCAGGCATACCATTTCGTTGTTAATAAATAGTTCAATAGCAGTTGAACAACCACTATCAACGCTTAAAATCAAAATATTTTATTTCACATAAACCTATAAAGGCCTAAGAAATTCCACGGTTACTCTTTTAAAAATAAATGGCTCAAGGTACAATTTTTTCAAATTACAGTGTTGATAGGTATGGTAGGACAGTGTAGTCTTATCATCACAAGTCATTAATGAAGGGTTTGTGATTCAGCAGAGCTCGTCCTGCGTCCAGGAACCAACAGGCAGAAAGATCGCGGGTAAACCCTGGATGACAGACGAACATACCAGGGAAGCACGTCACACAAGAGACGAGGCTTATACTCACCAATGATCACGGAGATGACGGATATTCCGCCAAGTTTTATGCTTTACACCACAATCCAAAAGAATAATGTTTACCCCCAAGAAGTCCGTCGCCAGTTTACAACTGATGTCGCTAAAGATATGTCAATGTTCTGAGCCTATTATACCACCAGCCATACTGCCATTTTGATCTCATTCCAGTGAGTTCTTGGCAACCGTGTTATTATCGAAGTTTATTCAAACGATGGACGTTATCGCTGCGTCGTTTTTGTTCTTAAATTATTCGCAGTCAGATTAGTTAAAATTATGGGTTCAGATATTGGACTATTGCTTTAGGCTAGTGACGTTTATGGCGAGTTATGGCGTGAGGTCTTGGGTTTTAAGCCCTGAAGGTGGAAACTAGAAAATGTGTAGGATAGTGTAGTGTATATCTAAGCGAACTTGTCTGGGGAGCTACGGCAGGTTATATGTATAGTATTTCCACCTTAAACACCTATTTATGTCACCAAAATATATATAAGGTGTATTCTATTGATACACGAAATAATTTACGAGAAACAGTAACGAAAAAATAAAACATGTCTTTGTATTTTTTTACGTAAATATTATTATTTTCATTGCTTGAGACATTTTGTATAAAACACTTACTAATGACTCATCCCAATATAAATATATAAATACGTAGACACTAGCGTAACTAATGGATGTAAATTTTTTTTTTTTTAATTATTGCTTTGCTTGAGTCATTTTGCATAAAACCCTTACTAATGACCCACCCCAATCCTACTAATCCTACTAATATCCTACTAATATTATAATATTATATATAATATTATAAATGTGAAAGTTTGTGTGTTTGTGTGTTTATTTACTCAATCACGCAAACACGGCTGAATGGATTTGGATGAAATTTGGCAAACAGATAGTTTATGACCTGGATTAACACATGGGATACTTTTTATCCCGATATTCCCACGGGATCGAGACTGACGCGGGTGAAACCGCGGGGCGCAGCTAGTATAAATATATAAGTACGTAGAAACTAGTGTTATGGATGTTAAAAATATATTTTAAATTATTTAATTACTGCTATACCTACATGACTACCCGCCCTGTATGGCCGAACACTGTCTCCTAAGATACAGGTCTAACTAGTTTAGGAGACAGGGTTACATGATGTAGGCAACTCACTCGCTTGATTGTAAAATGTTAGTTTTAAGATTCGAATTTTAAACTACGCGCGAATCGAAATGGCAGCCCCGCGCCACAGAAGCATGCTTTAGACCAACTTTGCCTTGTACGCATGCGCGGGGCCGCCCTTTAGTTCGCGCGCTCGCCGGCCGATGCCGGGGGAACGCCACGCGCCGCCGCGTAAACCACCAGTAGTAGTGATGGATTAATTAGCATTCGCATTCATTGTTAGCTTGTGAAAAATCATTTAGCATTTAGCTAATGAAATTTAGTTGCGAAATTTCGTGAAGTGCTAAGTGAATTATCGCTTCGTACATTTTCATTTTCATTAAAAGTGCGAATTAAAATGAGCGTTCACAATTTTAATTTGCACTTTTAATAAAATTTTCATACTTCATTATTATCAATTATCATCATATTAGCTATTAGCATAGCAATAGCAATTATCATGCTAAGACTCAATAATTCACTTGCTAATGAAATTAATGAAAAATCGCATTAATTGCCATTACTAACCAGTAGTGCCTTCGAAACACGGTTGCGCGCGGTCGCGCATCGCGTCGCTTGACTGTTCCCGCCAATTCGCAATATACTCTTACCTACCGTAACTTTGTGTTTTGTTTTGGTGAAATCCCGCCCTATCAAGAACATTGGTCCTTCGCAAGCCGGATCAAAATGGATAGCAAAGTTACTGGCGTCGTCACACGGAGCAAAGCCCAAGCTGGAGTTGAGCAACGACATGCAGCGGATACGACGTGTGTCACTACGATCCCGTGTAGTGAAGTTGTTGCCACGTCGACCGGGTCGCGATCAAGCCGTTTGAGCCGCGAAGCGCTACGCCTCCGTGCCGAGTACAAGGCTGAAGAAGAACTCGTTAAGTTGAAAGAACAGCTTATCAAAAAGAAACTAGCGTTAGACATCGCGGAGATCGAGGACGAAGTATCAGAAAACCACGCTCACAGTGTTTGTGATAGTGTTAATAACGTGGATGAGTGGCTAAGCTCAAGTCAAGCCCCATGCGAGCACGCGGATATACCGCCAGCGCCCCGTGCGCCGGCCGGCGCGTGGCCGTCCGAAGGCCTAGCCCGAGAGCCCGCGCGCGCCGTCGCGCATGCGCCGTGCACCCCCGCCGGCGTTCCCGCGCTTTTCGAGCCCGCGGCGGCGTCCTCCCCGCCAAATCTGAAATATGCACCTGGGGCTCCGCCCGAAGTCACCAACGCCGGCACCGTTGCAGCTTCCGACATAATGCACCTAGCCGACGTTATTATTACGAACATGACGAAGCGACCACGACAAAATTATGATCTCCCCGTGTTTGATGGCAGCCCGGTAGACTGGTTGGCGTATCGACGTACCTACGAAGCTACCGCGTCCACGTATAGCTTGTTCGAGAACACTGTACGACTACAAGCATCGCTCCGTGGCGCGGCAAAGTGTGCCGTTGAAGGTCTGCTACGTACCGGGGCCGACCCAACAGACGTAATAGAAGCCCTAGAAGAGGAGTTCGGACACCCCAATTTACTACTGGAAACTGCACTTCATAAAATACGAAGTCTACCTCGTGTATCCGACAGTGGCGTCGAGTTGAGAAATATGACGAGCGTTATACGAAATTGCGTGTACATTCTCAAAAACATAAAAGCGGAGGGTTATGTAAATAACCCGCAAATAACGCACGAAATACTAAGTAAATTAACCCACGTTCAAAGAGCGCAGTACGGCGAGTTTGTTATGAAAATGAACATCGATAGTAAAGAAGATCTTCGTGTATCACCGAACGTAAATATTGTACTCGAGTTCCTGAGTCACTTGTCACGGGCATCAGCTTATTACCTACCACTGAACATAAGCACTGAGCCTAATAATAATCATCGTAACCGGCCCACCGCTGCTGCCAGCCCCGCTGCCGCAGCCGCCGTGAACATTTCGCGCGCCGGGCGCGCGGATCCCGCGCGTCGCCAGCAACGGGAACCTACTCATCGTGTACACATTACCAGCGAGGAATCTGCATCATCGAGAACATCGCCGTGTACGTCGTCGTCAACGAGTGTGTGCGTGTTGTGTAGTAGTGCGGTTCACCGTTTACCCGAGTGCGACAAATTTGTAAATAAAAGTGAACAAGAAAAGTGGGACTTCGTAAAGGTAAATAAGCTATGTTTTAAATGTTTAGTGCAAAGTCATTCTCGATATCGTTGTCGCGCAAAACGGTGTGAAAAGTGTCGTTCTCCGCATCACACACTTCTCCACTACGAGAAGCCGAGCGCCCCGGGCGCCGCCGGCGTCGCCGGCGCCCCACCTGTGGGTGACGCGGCGCAGGCGGCCGTCGTACAACCGCCGTCGGACGCTGAGTCAGTGACGAGTATGGGTGAGCGATGTCGGAACACAAAAACATTATTAAAAATTGTGCCTGTTACTATTATTGTAAATAATGTCGAACATAATTGTTATGCATTGCTTGATGATGGTGCCACTGTGTCGTTAATTGATTCTAGTGTTTGTAATTTTAGTGGACCATTATCCCCGTTGAAAATTGTTAGTGCACGCGGTCATGTTGTTACTGATAAGAATTCTTGTAGGGTGACTGCACTAATACGCGGACCCAACGGTTTGTGTCATGATATCGCATTACGTACTATTGATAACTTAGACTTGCCCACTCAAAGTGTGCCCGCCAGAGTTTTAGTTATGAATAAACATCTACGAGACTTAGATTGTTGTGAGATGTCGTGCGCGAAACCAATGTTATTAATCGGGCAAGATAATTGGCAGTTAATAATTAACCAGGAAATACGACAGGGTAGATCCGGACAACCCGTAGCGTCGCTTACGAAGTTAGGGTGGGTTGTTCATGGGCCTGTAGGTATTTGTGACGAGTCTGTTCGTGAATCGGTTAATCTAGTGTTTGATAATTTAAATGAGTTAAACGAACTTGTGAAACAGCAATTTTTACTCGAGTCAATCGGTATCACAGAAGTGTCACGCAAAAATGTTGAGACTGAACGCGCCTGTAAGATCCTAGATAGCACTAGTCGCCGTGTTGACGGGGGCTGGGAGGTAGGATTACTATGGTCACGTGACGCTGTACACTTACCCGATAATTATGATTATGCTGTGAAACGTTTACGGGGCATAGAAAGTAAAATGGATAAAAACCCCGATTATGCTGAATCGTATTCTCGACAAATTGAAAGGTTAATTTCCGAGAAATATGCTAGGCGGTTGGATACTCCGCTGAGTGTTAACCCGGTATGGCACCTGCCGCATTTTGGGGTCATTAACCCGAATAAACCAAATAAGCTAAGATTGGTTTATGATGCCGCGGCCAAATACAAGTGTGCATGTTTAAATAATTATTTGCTAACAGGGCCAGACTTATTAAACTCTTTATTAGGCGTATTGTTTAAGTTTCGATCTGGTCCAATAGCTTATACAGCGGACATAGCTGATATGTTTCTGCGTATTAAAATTAGGAAAGAAGATCAGGGCGCGCAGCTCTTTCTTTGGAGAGGCCGGAACCGAGAGCGCGACCCTGATACATACGTCATGGACTCTATGATTTTTGGTGCCAAGTCGTCGCCAGCCTCAGCCATACATGTCTTGAATAAAAATGCTAGTGAGTTCCAAGATTCATATCCTGAGGCCGTCAAGGCAATTCACGAAAATCATTATATGGATGATTACCTAGATAGTGTTCATTCAATAGATAGTGCACGTCAGCTGATCAGAGATGTCTCCATGGTACACTCCGCTGGTGGATTCTCTATCAGGGGGTGGGTGACTAATTCACCCGAACTTCGAAAAGAGTTACCAGCTGTCGTGCCGGGTGCTGTAAATTTTGATAAGTCTCCATACAATGGTGAACGAACTTTAGGAATGATATGGATGCCGGAGACAGACGAGTTAGCGTTCGACTTATCGTTTAAAAAAGTGACGCCTGACGTAGTAGACGGTAGAGTTATTCCTACTAAACGGCAGTTTCTGAGATTTATCATGAGTATCTTTGACCCTCTAGGCTTACTTTATCCATACACGATAAAGTCTAAAATCTTGTTGCAGAAAATATGGAAATCTGGTATAGGATGGGACGATCAGCTGAAGGAAAACGAGTTTAAGGAATGGGAAAGGTGGCTGCAGGATATAAAACAGCTAGGTAACATGCGAGTGCCGCGTTGGTACAGGCTTGATCCTTCAACTGTCGATTTACACGTTTTTGGTGATGCGAGCGAAACAGCTTATGCTGCGGTAGCATATTTAGTTGGTAGGGACGAATTTGGCAAACCAACCGTCTCACTTGTTATTGGCAAAGCTCGTGTCGCCCCGCTGAAGGTAATATCCGTGCCCCGCCTTGAACTGCAGGCAGCTGTGCTAGCATGTAGGTTAGCTAGTATAATTGTTAAAGAGCAAGGTTTGACAATAACACGCAAGTACTTGTGGTCCGATTCGAAAACAGTTTTAAAATGGGTACATTCGGATCCTCGTGATTTTCAAAAGTTCGTTTCACATCGGTTGGCAGAAATTGACCGGAAGTCCAACCCAAGTGAGTGGCGCTGGGTGCCGTCTGCAGAAAACCCTGCTGATGAAGCCACGAAACTATACTGGCCTACAAATTGTAAGTTGTGGTTTACAGGTCCGTCTTTCTTGTACCGGGACAAAGACCAGTGGCCGGTCAACGAGTTTGATGATGCAGCCGATACGGAATTGGAGCGTCTTGAGAAGATTTACCTAATAAAACAGTATGAACCTTTATTTAATGTTGATAGGTTCTCTAGTTGGACACGGGCTGTTAGATCTGCGGGTCGAGTTCTTGCCTTTTTAGGTGTGTGTCGCAAGAACCAGGTAGAGAAGTTAACAGCTAGCAACGTCCGCGATGCTGAGATTCTTTTGTTGAAACAATGTCAAGCAGAGACTTTCCCCAAGGAGTTGTCACTTTTGAAAACAAAAAATGCATTACCTGCTGATAGTAAAATTCGCGATTTAGATCCTTTTTTGTATGAAGATGATGGTTTGCTTCGAGTCAGAGGCCGCCTGAGTGCTGCACCAGATTTAATGTTTGATGAGAAGTATCCCATTATTTTGGATGGTCATAGCTATACCGCGCGTCTTATTGCACTCGATAATCATAAGCGCGCTCACCACGCCAATACTGAAACTGTCATAAACAGTATTAGGGAAAAATATTGGATAACTCAGTTACGACGTACAGTTAAAACAGCCGTATCCAAATGTCAGCTTTGTCTTATCCGTCGTGCTCGCCCTTCGTTACCCAAGATGGGAGATCTACCGGCCGCTAGACTTGTTAATACAAGAAGAGCTTTCGTACATTGCGGGGTAGATTATTTTGGTCCAATGGAAGTTTCGATAGGAAGGCGTCGTGAAAAAAGATGGGGCGTTATTTTTACTTGCCTTGTCACTCGCGGTGTTCATATTGAGCTCGCGTCTTCGCTATCAGCTGACTCGGCTATAATGGCAATCCGACGCTTGATAGCTCGCCGTGGACAACCCTCTATCATGTTCAGTGATAGAGGCACGAACTTTGTAGGTGCTGACGCAGAGCTGAAAGCTGCCATTCAGGCAATGGAGAGCGACAAAATTCATGATTTCGTCGTTACCAAGGGCATTTCTTGGCAATTTAACCCTCCTGCAGCCCCGCACATGGGTGGGTGCTGGGAGCGGCTTGTCCGCTCAGTAAAAACCGCACTTAGAGTTACTTTGTCGGCGCGGGCGCCTAAAGAGGAGTTGTTAATGACATTGATGGCTGAGGTAGAGATGACCCTGAACAGTAGGCCATTAACTTTTGTGGGTACGGACCCCGGTGGGCCCATCGCTCTTACTCCCAATCATTTATTGATAGGTACAGCTACTGGTGCATCTACGTTAGGTAACTTTGATGCATCGGACTTAATCAGTAGAAAGGCTTGGGTAAAGGCTCAAACTCTGGCGGACATGTTTTGGCGACGCTGGCTGAAAGAGTATGTCCCCACTCTTCAAAAGCGACAAAAGTGGCTGCACGAAGTGGCGCCCGTAAAGGTGGGAGACATGGTTCTTATTTTGGAAGAGAATCAGCCGCGTAATGTTTGGCCTAGAGGCGTGATTAGCGCAGTCCACCCAGGCCGCGATGGCCATATTAGAATAGTTACTGTTAAAACCTGTAGGGGCTTTATGAAACGACCAGTTGTAAAGGTCATTGTGTTGCCTACTGACGAGTTTGTTCAGGAACAAGGGGGTGGAATGTAGGCAACTCACTCGCTTGATTGTAAAATGTTAGTTTTAAGATTCGAATTTTAAACTACGCGCGAATCGAAATGGCAGCCCCGCGCCACAGAAGCATGCTTTAGACCAACTTTGCCTTGTACGCATGCGCGGGGCCGCCCTTTAGTTCGCGCGCTCGCCGGCCGATGCCGGGGGAACGCCACGCGCCGCCGCGTAAACCACCAGTAGTGCCTTCGAAACACGGTTGCGCGCGGTCGCGTATCGCGTCGCCTGACTGTTCCCGCCAATTCGCAATATACTCTTACCTACCGTAACTTTGTGTTTTGTTTTGGTGAAATCCCGCCCTATCAAGAACACATGATCTGTGTAGATTTATGTAGATACACCATGTCATTTTGTACATCTGCTCTTGTGTATCATGAATCTTGTGTTTCATAATAAAGATTATTCTTATTCTTCTTAATTTTCAAAATAATATATTTACTATGATTTAAAAAAAAATTCGTTGTTATGGCTTCGTTACGTTCCTCATAGAATATTTCGTGTATGAATTGATACACCTTATATTTACGACGCCTTCTTATAAAATAAAGTCCTGCCTCTGGAACTGCCTAAAGCCAGGTCTTTGTGATTTCTATACCACCACAAAGACCTGGCTGTAGTGACTAGATTGTTAGACTAGTGGACATTAGTCTACAGATATGAGGAACTGGGTGGAAAGTTCCAAATGCTCCATTGATCAGGGAGAATCCTCCGACCAGATCTTCAGTAATCTATCAGGAGTCAGAATTGTGACAGAACCTATTGAAAACATGCTTTGCTTCTGCAATTTTTTTTCTTGCTTCTTATTCGTTTTTTTTTTTGCTTTCCTTTTGAGTCTTCCCAATGAATTCATACCAGCAATATTCCCCTGGAACAGCTCATTCAGGCTTCAATCCTTGTACCTGTCATCATAGCGTATCGCGGACGTGGATCGTGATTTAAGTCTTAGATCTGAATGCGTCACGTACTTGTGACATTACTGCAGTAAGACAGGCGAATGGTGGTATGTAAGGTTTGATTAAAACTAACCTAGGGGCAGACATTCGAAAGAGTCAGTGCCACCATGTGGTTCAACTAAATACACCACCAATTTTTACCCGACTACGGCGAAGCAAAAAGGAAGGTTATGATTTTAACCAGTATGTTACTATATATGTATGTATGTTCATGTGTTCCCTCATAACTTCTAAACTACTCATCATAATTTAACAAATGAGGTATCGTTGGAAGCGTCTTGGTCGTCCGCTGGTTATAGGCACGTATGTAAGATCACATTAAATTGGATATGGCGCCCTCTGGAATACAAAAAGTCATGAAATAAAAATAAAAATAAATTAATGGTGTCGCGTTTGGTATCAAATGAACGCTTTGGCTTAATTAAAGAAGCCCTAATGATTTTTTTGGAGTAGGTAGGTATAAAAGGTCAATCATGTTAGTATAAATACATAGGTAGGTAAAATTAATTCGAAAATTAATAATTATTATATGCCTCAGCATTTCACTTTGATTTTACGCCAATCGTTGAAAACTCTGGTTATCTGTCAATTCACTTATTTCCGGAGTGGATTCCTAAACCTCTACGAGAGGGTCCAAGCATAGCCCTTCCCATAGCTCGCTGTGTGACGAGATAAGGCAACGTAATAAACTGTTGTACTTCTGTACTTTTCTTGTACCAAAGCCTTTCAGAGGTACATGTCACGTCTAAATGACACGGCGATGGTGATCTCATTGCGTTTTTGCACGACTCACCTGCGCGAGAGTATTCGTTCACAAAACGTTATAAATCTCAAGCAACATAAGTGAAATTGAATTCTATTGCACACGTTTTAAGGCGAGATTCGTTTGCAAGGAAGGCTGTTGTAAAAAAATGTAGTTGTATATTGAATTTTATATATGTGAGAATTTTACGCCATCTCTATTTATGTCGTGTTTTTCTTATGATCGGTGTAACAAGAATTCTAGCTATGATGTCTCATCCGTCGACACATCTGCTATTAGTATTTATTATGTTATTAATATTTATATTGCGCTATTTGATCTTATGCGGTAGGCAGAACTGGGTGCTGCGTGAAAGCTGGTGATCAAACCCATATAATAATAAGCCCTTTAAAATCGTTAATTGATGGGTTCGCGACAGGTCAATCGTCGGCGTCACCCTGAGGATGCCTCGTTGAGAGGTGAAACACGTGTCGATTTCTTACAGGGTTTTTATGACTCTTGAATAAAACCTAGTTAAGTTGAATAGGTTACTATATTCCATTTCAAATAAGATTAGACATTTAAACAAATCTTTTTACAGTCTGTTCAACCGATTTTGACTTCTATACCGTAGGCTTATGGATGGCATTAAAAGCAATAAAAGTTACACAATACCAACTGTCTGCTGCAGCTGCCATTTGTCATTCCACCAACGCAATAGAAGTCTGAATCGGTTGAACGGACTGTAAAAAAGGTTTCTTTAAATGTCTAATCTTATTTCAAATGGAGTATAATATATCTACATCTATTGCATTTTGTAATAAACCCTTTTTATTCCGAACATCTTTGCGTTGTGGAAGTTTTAGTAGTTTACAATGCCTTTTAGCGAAGGCCTCCTCTATGAACTTCCACTGAGTCCTATCTCTCGCAACTCTTCTCCGATTTGGACCCGCTGTGAGCTTCAATTTGTCTTCCCATCTTTTACATTGTCTTCCCCTGTTCCTTTTGCCATCTCTGAGGTACCATTCTGTCACAACATTACTCCACTTGTCTTGACTGCCTCTTAACATGACATGTGATCTGGGGGCTTAAAACGGTCACTTTAGCAGAATCATAATATGAAAATATTATGAATCGTCGTAAAATGTCACAAAGTGACAATTCATAATATGATCTGCGTGCGATTCATATTACGAAATAATTCATCTGTTTGACAGTTTTCTATGGAGATTCGTAAAATGGTCTACAAATTATTATGAATTGCTTTTATGTCGAATTAGAGGAATAATTGCTAATGACATCTGGGATTCGGGAAATGAACTGCTTTTAGAGGACTTGCTAATGTGGCCGGTTTAGGTCCCCAGTTCATCTCCACTTTTGTTGGTCTACTTTGGTAAGAACATCAATAACTTTTGTCTTTTGTCTAATCGTTTTTTGTATCCTGTGTTATCTTTTTTCTTCTTTATCAGCATCAGCACCCTAATTAAATAACACAATCACAATCACAATCTGTTTCATTTTGACTGTTCAACAACATTCATTGCGCGCAGCAATGGATTAGCAATATCCTTCAAAATGATTTATGATTGATTGTGTGTTACGCGATTAGGGTTCTGATTCTGAGCCATATAACTATTGTTAATTTTCGTATTAATTTCACCTTTTATACTTACCTACTCCAAAAAAATCATTAGGGCTTTTTTTGTAATGTTTGGCAATTGATTTCAATCATTTTCTTGATCAAATTTTTTGTCTACATAACTGAGAGTAATTTAAAACTTCCGTTTAAAATACCCATTGACTTCTGAGAGAGTGATCAAACAGATGTAAAGAGATAAGCATCGAAATGATACCGTTTTTGCTTAAACTTTTTATATGAACCGTTGGACTTGGCGTGGGAATATTTTATCAATCAATGAAGTCAGTTTTTGGGTTCATTGAAGGGTTCAGGCTAATAGTGGATTGATTCATAGAGTAATAGAGTATATCTTCGTCTATTGCTGGACGAAGGCCTCGCCCAAGCATCGCCTTAGGTTTTTTTTGTAGCAGCAAGAGTGGTTTTCGTACATTGACCGCACGAAGAGGGAAGATCATGGTGTTAGTAACTTTGATCTTTAGCTTGAGTTTTAATTCAAAAGAATAATGCTCGGTTCCTATAAAAAAACGACTCGTTTTCCTTATCAATGTGGTATCAGTTTTTATTGCCAGACTGGGCATATAAATAGATTCGTAAGCAAATTTTTTTCCTGTCATGGCGACTTCCATTTGGGATGGTCTACTATGCAAAGCTATGATGTCTTTGCTTCATTATTGGTCTTAATTTTAACCAATATCGGTCCGTAAATTATAGGAATCGGGCATAAAAGGCTTGTTTAGGGGTATGAGGAACAGGGTGTAAAGTTCACTCATATTCCATAGAAAAGGGAGGATCCTCCGACCAGACGGTTGTTGTGTCTGGCGGGCAACTGCCCGACGATTGATGTCGGGTTCTTGTATATATGTCTATTGCACGGTAAACTTTAATTGCGCGATGCAGGATTTATGTGATGTCAGGATTTTTGTGTGACGTCAGATCTTTGATGCGTAGTTCGCATGTGGCGATGTAGATATTGTAGCATTGTGAGGGGTCTCAGCGGAAAATAGTCGAGTGGTACTAAATATATCACTATTAGTAAGTTCCTAACCACATCACTAAAAATGTGGCACAACACTAATTTCCTAAGGACGCTCTGCCATTTCGACATCCGCTCGACTAGCTGATGGAAGCGATTCCCTGATCCTCAAGATTCTACGTACCCCGACCTAGGGTGAGTTCCACATTAATATGGTAATCGTACCAGACCCTCTGCACTGGATAATCTATATTGATTTCATCACATATGTATTATCTGATTTCGCGAGTGTCAATGGCGGACCGCGCGTCAGGGGAATATCCAGTGCACGGAAGACTGCAATATGTATGTATTGCTACTGCATCAAGGTTGTGTAGTGCCTCACAGTGTATTATAAGCGATTAAGTGAGCAATCTGCTATGATCATTGTTACTTTGTGATTTATGCTCACGTGTTCGCATACATAACCTCTTATTTTCATCTGTCATTGTGCTACGCTGTGTTTGCAAACCCTCTGCCTGTAAACCGCTGCGATGTGTTGAGCTTTCATTTACGGTGCTTCCCACGCTGTTCCTTGGTGGCTAGAAGAAGAGAAGAGGCTGGCACATCGCATGCGGGCTGCTGCTAATTGCACCGCTTCTGACATGCGCTCCCTAATGCGCTTCCAGGGTTCTACGTTCCGGCTGAGAACAGGACGCGTTGGTGTGCTGCCAACGTGCGCTACCGAGGCCTTGCGAGGTCTATTAAAACTGCGGCCTACCGCCGCGAGCTACCTGCGGACCTGTGCAGACAGGCCTCCGCTCCAGCCACGTGTCATAGACACGTGCTGCCGGTGTCTCACGAAGGCCCTACCGGCCTCTCTAACGTGGGCTTTGCCGACCTCTCCCCGGAGCCTGTATGAACAGGCACCTCCATCTACAACCTAGTGCAAGGAAGTACATTACTCATCTTATTCGTGATAGTGCTCTGAACTGAACAGTGCGACCTTACCCGCGACCTAGCTGTGGTCTTAGAATCCTAATTAAATGTATTAACTTAACAGCTAGTTTCAATTACTCACCTCTACACACTACCTATTAAATCATTAGCGGCCTGCGCAGTCTGCCTGCAAAGCCCTAGCCGTTACAGTGGCGCCCAGGCTTTATATATCTTTGTCGCACTGTTCTGGACTGAGCCCTAGCATGTGCTCGTATTACATCGTTGCGGTCTAGTTTTAAGTTTGTGTTGATACTGTGTTACTGTTATATTGTGTGTCGTACCTAGCCTAACTAATAGTGAACTACTTTTGTAATAATGGGATCTCACCCTATTAACTACATACACTTAAGGAAGGCTGAACTAGAGTATGAAGTCTTGATACGGGGCGGTGAAATTGGTACTTGCCTTAACTTAAGGAAACAAATTAACCACTTAAGTAAAAAATACACAAGTGAGGATGTACATGAATCAGGCATTGATGAAAGTGAGGATTTATGTGCAGCAAAGGCAACCATAGGTGAATTTCAATTAATTCTAACTGAAATTAACAATGAAGCGGGACTAGCAAAGGGTATATCTTACAAAAATCATATTAAATACCGATTAGCCCGTATTAAACCTACCAACCCAGAAAATGTATTGCAAAAGCAAAAACTAGAAGAGAAATACAACACACTGGATTCACAATTAGCCAAACTAGAGACTAAGTTCAGTTCTGGTATTTCACAACGAACAGACACAACCACTCCAAACACTAACATAACCGTAACATGCACTAGTCACGTACCAAATAAACCAAAGTATGACGGAAAAACTTGTGTGCGTTCTTTCATACAAAAAATCGAGGAGTTTAAACAAAGCAAACAAATAAAAGGAGATGATATGTTTAATTTCGCATTTGATATCTTTACGGATAACGCGCTCCATTGGTATAGGCATGTCAAACCCAATGTTACTTCATGGGAAGAACTAATACAACACTTGAAGGCTGCTTTTGACTGTGATGACTATGATTATAGATTACTTACCGAGATCAGAACGCGCTCACAAGGTGACACGGAAAACATAACTATTTACATATCCATAATGAGCGGTTTATTCAATAGATTAAATTCAAAACCAACAAAATCAGAGATGTTTGATATCATCACTCACAATATAAAACCAATGTATGCGGAAGTACTAGCTATCAGCAACGTGCAAAATCTGGAGCAACTAGAGTCTATCTGTAAAAACTACGAAAAGTACAAGATGCGAGCAGCACACTATCAAGAACCAGCTAAAACTAACCTCGCCACACTAGCACCAGAATTTGCTTACGTCAAACCAACTATTAAACCTACCAATTCGAACTCGAAACCATATTACAGCCGTTTTAGGTACGGCCGCGGTGACTATTACAAAAAAACTGAAACATCCGGGGATGACTCACACTCTGCTCAACCGGTCGCATTAGTTGATAATAAAAGCACAGGTACACCAACTAGAGGTCAACCATATTGCCCTAGATGTAGAGTAAACACACATTCATTACGACGGTGTACGGCAGACCGTATCCTTGTTTGTTTTAAATGCGGAGAAAAAGGAGTGAAATACCCCGATTGTTCAAAGTGTCACCCGCCAAAAAACTAGCTAGAGAGGTTTGTTCTGATAGTAAATTTAACGCCAGGCTAAGTAAAGCGGAGTGGGAAGATTGGCTAGCTGTAGTCACAAAATTCAGAACTTGCTACTCTGTATCAACGAAACGGAACAAACCTCACAACGACATAAGGCCTTACGCTTCTATACAAATAAACAACATGCCCGTTTGTGGTTTGCTGGATTCGGGTTCGGCAGTCACCATCGTTGGGAAAGACTATCATAAACTACTAATCAAGGACCAAGGGCTAACCCTGCAGCCTAGGGACCACTTAGAGTCATTTGTTGCCGCTGGGGGACAAGTGCTTCATCCTATAGGTACTCTAAACTTACCTATAACATTTGAAGGAAAGTTACACATGATCAAGGCACATGTGGTGCCATCTATTGATACTCCTATCTTGCTGGGAATGGATTTCTGGAACACCTTTCATATATTTCCTAAAAATATAAAATCAGTATTCCTTGTAAACACAACTGAAACAAGTGCAAACACTAAACAAAACATACATTTGCATACATTTGCACAGCTAACCGACGAACAAAAAATAACGGCGGAAAAGATTAGAAAACAATTTGAGATCATATCTTCAGGAAATAAAGGCTTAGGCCGGACTAACCTAATAACACACAGCATCGACACTGGCGATGCACTCCCTATACGACAACGCTATTATAGGATGTCTCCAGAAAAACAAAGTATCCTCAGCAAGGAACTGGACGAGATGCTGGACCTGGATGTGGTAGAACCGTGCGAAAGTCCGTGGTCCTCTCCAGTCTTACTAACACCAAAAAAGGATGGCAAGTTGCGGTTTTGCTTGGATAGTAGGAAACTAAACGCGGTAACAAAAAAAGATGCGTACAATTTGCCATACATCTCGGAAATACTAGACAACCTGAGGGACGCAAAATACCTAACTAGTATCGACCTATACAAAAGTTTCT
This sequence comes from Lithophane leautieri, assembly GCA_949152455.1. Lineage (NCBI taxonomy): Eukaryota > Metazoa > Arthropoda > Insecta > Lepidoptera > Noctuidae > Lithophane > Lithophane leautieri. The sequence continues at coordinate 14,523,283 of OX424472.1, read as the reverse complement.
GGCAGTTACCACTAAGGGAAACTGACAAAAATAAAACAGCATTTTACATACCCGGCCGCGGAACATACAGATTTAAAACTACACCGTTCGGCCTAACTAATGCGCCTGCTACGCAGCAAAGAATGGTAGATAAATTGTTTTACGGACCAGAGTTTGAGAATAGGGTGTTTGCATTCTTGGACGATATAGTACTAGTTTCGTCAGATTTTGAAAACCATATAGCCTTATTAACCAAAGTATACAATAAACTATCCAACGCTAACTTAACAATAAACATGGATAAGTGCCAATTTTTCCGGGATGAATTGAAATATCTGGGCTACATAGTAAATCAAAGGGGATTACATCCAGACCCAGAAAAAGTAGAAGCAATACAGAATTTTCCAATTCCCACTAACCCAAAGGAAGTTAAACGATTCCTAGGAACTGCATCATGGTACAGACGTTTTGTACCAAACTTCAGCGCGCTAGCAACTCCACTAAATAGACTAACAAGCTCGAGTAGGAAGGCTCCCCCCTTTGACTGGTCGCAGGAATGTCAGGAGGCCTTTACTATACTAAAGGAAATACTTATATCAGCCCCAGTACTATCGTGTCCAGACTATAGTCTCCCCTTTGAAGTACATACCGATGCCAGTAACTATGGCATTGGCGGTTTGCTAACACAGATTAGGGACGGGATTGAACATCCCATAGCGTACATGAGTAAATCATTGTCTAAACAAGAGCAGAACTACAGTATCACAGAGAGAGAAGCTCTGGCGGTACTACTGGCTCTGGAACATTGGCGCTGTTACCTCGAGAATGGCATCAAGTTCACGGTGTTCACAGACCATTCCGCACTAAAGTGGTTTCTAAAACTACAAAACCCATCAGGTCGATTGGCGCGCTGGGGAATACGTTTGTCGGCCTTTAATTTTGACATACAACACCGTCGTGGTACAGATAACACCTTGCCAGACGCGTTGTCGCGAGCGTGTCCGATCGCAGCACTCTCTCAAGAAAACACCACACAGTCAGGGCCACCTAAACAAATAGATGACACTTGGTACCAAAACATCTACACTGGTTGCCAACAGAACCCTACGGCATACCCAAACTATATAGTAAAAAATAACAAATTATATCGCTATGAAAAAAGTAAATTCGCGATACTATGCGAGTTCGACTGGAAGGAAGTCATACCGAAGGACAATAGGCTCCAAGTAATAACTAACAACCATGCTGAACCAACCGCAGCACATTTAGGTATCCATAAAACATACAAGCGACTATCACTACGCTACTACTGGCCAGGGATGCATGGTGACGTGGTAAGGTTTGTAACGGCATGTGAAACTTGTATAGCTTACAAACAAGCAAATCATGCTCCCCTAGGACTAATGGGGAAGCCTAAGGAGTGTTCACGTCCCTTCCAAATGCTAAGTATAGATATAGTGGGACCACTACCGTTTTCTAGACGTCAAAACTCATATCTATTTGTTGCTACTTGCTGTTTCTCTAAGTACTGTCTATTATTTCCCATAAGAAATGCTAATGCTGTTACTATAGTACGGTTGCTAGAAGACAATATATTCTTGGTCCATGGTATACCACAATGTGTAATTTTGGATAATGGAACACAGTTCACATCAAATGAAATGAAAAACTTATTTAAAAAATACAATATACCAAATGTACACTATACTCCAAGATATACACCACAAGTAAATACAGTGGAACGCTATAATAAAACAATAATCACAGCATTATCCACATTCATTAATGATGACCAGCGCTCCTGGGACTTACATATACCAAAGGTTCAGTTTGCACTAAACAGCTCAACCAGTGAGGTCACAGGCTACACACCAGCGTTTCTGGTCTACGGTAGGGAGTTAATCGCTGACGGTTCTCACTATCAGGATGCTGATATAAAGGAAATAGTTTACCAACCAAGGGACCATTACGCAGAGAACTTGGGTGTCTTATCAAGCATATTCGACAAGGTACAATCAGCCTTGCTAAAAGCATATTCTAGGAACACATGCAACTACAACCTACGTAGGAAAGAGGTAGAATTCAATGTGGGAGATGTAGTCTGGAAACGAACGTATTACCAAAGCGATAAGGACAAGTATTTCAGCAAAAAACTAGCACCTAAATTCGTGAAATGTAAAGTATCGAAAAAACTATCTCCGCTAGTGTATGACTTGGTAGATACACACGGAAAACCACTAGGTACCTGGCATATCAAGGATTTAAAGTGGAAGAATCCACAGTAGTCCCGTAGGCCTAGCTAGCTAGTGTTTGACCCACACCAGGTCAAACGATGCCAAGGGACTACGACCACCACATCTCGTGGGTAACCCACCTACCTACAAGGGATTGTCTATTAATTGCCTTGGCTGCAGGGGTCCTAAACTCCTATTAGGACCAATACCTAACTACTGGTCAGTTAGTGTCTACAATTTCAAAATTACTACTTAGAGAAACTAAGGTGCAGGTGCTTTGTCGCGTGTGAGGGGGGTTCAATAGTGAAAGTGGTCTAATCAAAAATCCATCTAGTACGTTGAAACGGCGTTGCCATGGAGAATGCTGGAGACCCTAAGGGGTGTTTATTTTTGATGGCAGAGTACGTCTCTATGGTAACTACCCTTAACCGTTGTGTTGTTTATGTCATGTTCTAACCAGAACATCTTCAAGTCGGCTCCATCTAATACGGTGACCGCACCAAGACTGCGCAGGTGTATAATTATTAACCAATCTATTACATTAAAATGGCGTTGCCATAGAGAATACTGAGGACCCTAAGGGGTGTTTATTTTTTTTGATGGCAGAGTAAGTCTCTATGGTAACTACCCTTAGCGTTCGTGTAGTTAATGTTATGTTTAAACAAACATCTTAAAGACGCCACCTACAAGTTAGGTGACCGCACCCAAACTGTGAAAAACAGCCACTAAATAAAAGCTACAACTAAATAATACCACAAAAAAAAAAAAAAAAAAAAAAAAAAAAAAAAAAAAAAAAAAAAAAAAAACTAAAACTAAATCATTACACCAAACGCCGTCGGAAACTAAATTACATCAACAACACTTAACCTACCACTACTACCACTACTAGTCTAACCAAAACCATCCTACTAACACACTAACTCCCAAACCTACCACCACTAACCTTGTCAACCCCACTAACATACCAACCCACACTACTAACGTACACTTAAAAATTAGCAGCGGGCACAGAAGCAGGTACATACAAAGCAATCACCTACCTACACACATAGTACACTAACCCTAGGGAAGAACACACCAATTGAGGTACACGGCCAATCGCTAATTGTGTACTTCTACGGTAAGAGTCACCAGAACTAACATTAAACTCTTTCATATCTGGTAGGAATCCAGCCAAAGGTGTCACTGGCTGGCTTCTGAACCAATGTAAGGATAGAACAGCAGGAAGGTATATTCAGTTCTAGCGGATTTTACATAGGTAAAATCCTCTCTCTGCAGCCGGGGTACTGTAGCATTGTGAGGGGTCTCAGCGGAAAATAGTCGAGTGGTACTAAATATATCACTATTAGTAAGTTCCTAACCACATCACTAAAAATGTGGCACAACACTAATTTCCTAAGGACGCTCTGCCATTTCGACATCCGCTCGACTAGCTGATGGAAGCGATTCCCTGATCCTCAAGATTCTACGTACCCCGACCTAGGGTGAGTTCCACATTAATATGGTAATCGTACCAGACCCTCTGCACTGGATAATCTATATTGATTTCATCACATATGTATTATCTGATTTCGCGAGTGTCAATGGCGGACCGCGCGTCAGGGGAATATCCAGTGCACGGAAGACTGCAATATGTATGTATTGCTACTGCATCAAGGTTGTGTAGTGCCTCACAGTGTATTATAAGCGATTAAGTGAGCAATCTGCTATGATCATTGTTACTTTGTGATTTATGCTCACGTGTTCGCATACATAACCTCTTATTTTCATCTGTCATTGTGCTACGCTGTGTTTGCAAACCCTCTGCCTGTAAACCGCTGCGATGTGTTGAGCTTTCATTTACGGTGCTTCCCACGCTGTTCCTTGGTGGCTAGAAGAAGAGAAGAGGCTGGCACATCGCATGCGGGCTGCTGCTAATTGCACCGCTTCTGACATGCGCTCCCTAATGCGCTTCCAGGGTTCTACGTTCCGGCTGAGAACAGGACGCGTTGGTGTGCTGCCAACGTGCGCTACCGAGGCCTTGCGAGGTCTATTAAAACTGCGGCCTACCGCCGCGAGCTACCTGCGGACCTGTGCAGACAGGCCTCCGCTCCAGCCACGTGTCATAGACACGTGCTGCCGGTGTCTCACGAAGGCCCTACCGGCCTCTCTAACGTGGGCTTTGCCGACCTCTCCCCGGAGCCTGTATGAACAGGCACCTCCATCTACAACCTAGTGCAAGGAAGTACATTACTCATCTTATTCGTGATAGTGCTCTGAACTGAACAGTGCGACCTTACCCGCGACCTAGCTGTGGTCTTAGAATCCTAATTAAATGTATTAACTTAACAGCTAGTTTCAATTACTCACCTCTACACACTACCTATTAAATCATTAGCGGCCTGCGCAGTCTGCCTGCAAAGCCCTAGCCGTTACAATATCGCCACACTTGTACTAATTTTGGTGCCTCTGATTTGCGGCTACTGTACTACTGAAGTGCAGTTACCATTCAGAAGGAAACGCTCAACCAAGACCATTATATTAAACGGAAGTGCGCAGGATGCGGTTGCAGGCGCAAGCGCAACACTAGACTACAGCCGTGGCGCCGGTATTGATTACAACACGATCTAGAAACTAGATATCTGCACTATTCAAGTATTAAATACCACCTCGCACTTGAAACATTACGTAACGGGCTCATGGCTTGGTTATTATACAGGACGTCCCACGGATATGCCACATGGAGGTAAAGTACCTTGAATATTGTAGATGGAACATTTTACTGAAAGAAGACATTATTTGAATTTAAAAAACAATTTAAACTGCATTCACGGATATTTAAATAATTACATGGTTTAACCGGGAATCGAACTCGTTACATGAGAAAAATAATTATCCTGTAGCTTTATCATACCGATCGAAAGGCTTCATCATAAGGATTATTTTTTGCTAAATAACATGACACTATGTTATTTAAAAATACTTAAGGACTAGTTTCCTGGATAGTGTAGACTAGCGCTATGGTAGCCCGCGAAATTCAAATACTCTTACGTTGTTTGCAATTTGAAGGTCAGATTATATAAATCCATATTTGTTACGGTCGCGAATCATATTTTAATCAACATAAAACCTGATACTTACTTGCAAATTGCAAAAAAACGTAAGAAAATTTGAATTTCGCGGGCTATCCTGAAGCTTTCGCCTTAATGAAACATACACGCCGCTAGCACACCTCGGCCGCGAAACCATACCAATTGTACTGACTCGCGTCATGTTCCGCTACGTGAATCCGATTCGAGTAGCGAAACATGACGCGAGTCAGTACAATTAAACTACTGCGGTTTCGCTGCTATGATTTCGCGGCGGAGGTGTGCTACCGGCAACAACCAGCTAGGATTGTAGTGGCCACAATCTATCTGGTTGATCGTAGGCCCCGAAATTGAAGGCAATACAGAATATGTTCAGAGAAGATGTTCTTCAGAAAGGACAGGGGTGTAGTGCGAGTACTACGCACTTGAACTTTCTGCAGTGCTATTCTCTAAAAGACAATTTCAAGGCTGTAAGCTGCGACGAGCTCGTCGACGAGACAGCCTTGAGATCGACCGAGCGTGTAGCACTGATTCAAACTGTATTCACTAACGTAGTTGTGGTCGTCGACGAACCCTAGGCTGTTCCCTCCCGTCGCTGTTTCGTAGACGAATTAAAGGCTTGAAACAAATGCTTTAAATAATAATCGATCAATCTCGACTAAGAGTTTTATTGAGTAAAACTATAAACTAATATCATAATTTTAGGAGTTAATTACAAATTATTATACATTTTAAGGCAGAATGATACCTTGCGATACCTTGGCGAGGCTGTATGCGTCCTCGTCGCTGTTTTTTTTTAGGAAATACCAAAATGTATGAAAAACTGTCAAATTTGCCCTCCGTCGGCCTAAGTTGGGTAGTTTTAACTCACGGCCGTCACAGCCTTGAGCGCTAGTGTAGCTTTACGAAGTTTAGTGAATACTAAATTGTGTTTCACCGCTGCGGCAGCGCTGCACCACAAGGCTGTATCCTCAGAGAATAGCATTGCTGACCGGCGTGCGTGTATGACCAGTACCCTGTTTATCAAAACTTACAAGCCTTGTATTACCAAATGTCATTATTTCGTTCACAAGTACTTATATTATTCGTGATTTTGTTTATCGAAAAATTCTTTGTAAGTTACAACTTGTAGAAAATCATAACAAATCCTGAGAGTGTCCGGCGACTCTCTATTCCATCTTACAAGTTTACAAGTGTCGTGCTTAGTACCGCAATAAATGTTTAAATTCGATTTTCTTTTTTTAAACGTGGTCAAAAGAGATGACCTGATGCCCGTGTCCCAGCACTGGGAACATTAAGGCTGATTATGAATATGGAGATGAGCTATGAATTTAACGAAAATTAACATTCTAGGTAACTTGTGAACGTGTAGACTTTTAAGTTTTGATAAACAGCACCCAGATGTATGAACGTTAACGAAGCAAAAGAAGCGTAGCAGGTGGCGTTCTATTGTTTCTGCCTACCCCCATGGGAAGAAGGCTTGAGTTTATCTAAGTACCTGTATGGCAACAGGTAGGAAGTGCAGGTGTCATCAGTCGTGCGTTTCCGTAATTCGATTAGCACCTCCCGAGACCAGCCGAGATTTTTACGTAATACCGGTAACTCTGGCAATAAACATGGCTATGTGAAGGTTGAACACACACATTATATTTAAAAGCTACATCAACTTAGAATATCTAATCTTCGTTAGAAATAGTCACCCATCCTTAGCACTGAGTGCCTAGACAAGTGACAATCGCTTCGAAAGCGTTTCGTATTTCTACGACTTTCAATCAACAGGATTGACATAAGCTTTTCGATAGCTTATGTCAGTCCTATACATTTTTGCGTTTTCCATCATCGTTATCGCTGATAGAATGTCACTTTGTTTAGGGCCTCAGGTTAACGTGTCAGTTCGGTCGATTTACGACACGAAAAAATACAGCGTTTCATACATGCATACAAATTGATTCATAATAGAGAAACAACATTTTTGTCAGTATGGTGGAGGAATCACCTCAGGAATCCTCTCAGTTGCATTATAACTTGGCTCGTGACGCGATTGGTACTCGTAGAGTCTGGCAAACGAAAGTTGATTCTAAAAACAACGCGTGAAATTTAAAAGACAAGACTGTTTATCTCTGTTCATAGTGCGATTACACGTGTTCATAATTGAAAATTAAATTTCAAGTATAAAAAAAAATGTTGTGGTGTTTTCAGGATCAACTTTCGTTGGCCCGACTCTAACATTGAATTTTGGTTTCAATACTAATAGGGTTCAAAATAGCGACTGGCAGAATAGTACTAGCAGTCACATGACTGCAAAATTCAGAACTATAAAAGTTACAAACACACTGTAACTAATGCAGTGGGTCTATTCTGTGAAAATCTCACTGTGAAAACTAAGGTGATGTGAGCTGTCATTTCACCGAATGCTTGGAACTAATACCTAAGCTCACTAAGTTTTCACCGCGAGATTTTTACAGAATTGATTGGCAGTAGTGCTAATAGTGCTATTCTGTAAAAATATCACCTTGAGAACTTAGCTTCTTATTTCACCTGATGCTAGGGATTGATACTATTGACAGCTCACTTCAAGCTCACTTCACATAAGTTTTCACGGTGAGATTTTTACAAAATACATAGATCGACAGGTGACTAAATCAACAGCCTCTTAAATAATAGGTAATTATTTATAATTCAAGATCGCTAGCTTCCAAATGACGATCTCATGACTATTACCAAATAATACCGCTTAGGGTCATCGTGCCAACTATAATTGCTGACAGCATTACGCTACCAAAGCCCATAATGTACCGGCCTCCCTAAATTGAACCACAACCTTATCTCTATGCTCATAAAATTCAAATTCGAAAGAAGAAAGTTAAGTGGCTGACGGTTTATTTTTGTGTTTTGGCAGTGGCATTGACACCATACGTGATGGTGAGTACGTGGTCTGATTGTGGGTTTATGGTAGGTATGTATTCTGTGAGGCCCTTGTATTTGGCTTAACAGGTTCAACTGATTATGCAACTGCGAATTGTTTTAGAATGTATCCAGCTGTGAATGGTAATAAGGTGGCATTTATAATGTCATGTCTAAACTATCGTATTAAAGAATATGATGAACTTTGATTTTACTAAAGACAGCCGATCTATTGGGTAGAAATCTCACCGTGAAAACTTAAAGTACATTGAGTCTGAAGTGAGCTGTCAATAGTGTTAATCCCTATCATCAGGTGGAATGACAGCTCACTTCACCTCAGGTTTCACGGTGAGAATTTTACAGACTAGACCGGCAGATATTTATTGACCCTGGAATAAAATGTACATAAAAACTATCAAAAATTCTAAAATGCTACGTAAAAATGTTTGGTTTGTGGAGGAGCTCGTCTGGAGTAGGATTAAACATCGTTTTCTGCCGCCAAGCAGCGTTGCTATTTACGGTTTGAGTTTGAAGGCTATGCTGCCAGTGCGCAGTGTTACCAGGCATAATGAGACATTTCAGCTGTGCCTGTGGGATGGCATGCATCAGTAAAGCCTCTAGTATTTTAGGTATCGATAGGCGGTATTATATTACCTATACAGGTTAAACTATATTATTATTTTATTTTTATTTAATATTATAAATGTGAAAGTGAGTTTGTTTATTTGTTTGTTACGCTTTCACACTAAAACGGCTAAACGGATTTAGATGAAATTTGGCACATAGGTAGACCTTAACCTAGAATAGGATATAGGATACTTTTATCCCGATATTCCCACGGGATCGAGACTTACCCGAGTGAAACCGCGGGGCGCAGCTAGTAGGTTATAGTTTGATACACGAAGACGAGAGAAAACACAAGGAATCACTAGGTCTTTTTCACATTTCATCATCATCAGCCTATAATGTTCCCACAGCTGGGACACAGGCCTACTCTCTTCAAGAGGAAGTGGGCCTTAATCTACCCCGCGGGCCCAGTGCGGGTTGGTAGATGTCACATGTCTTCGAATTTTTGGTTCTAGGACATGCCGGTTTCCTCACGATGTTTTCCTTCACCGTTTTGAGAGCAGTGGTGAGGCTGGCGCCTGGCTGGTTCCGAAGCCACGACCAACAACTTGTTAGTAGGGACTGTTACCACTGACATACATACAAATGTTTTTACATTTGCGCATAACGAATTAAATTATTACAGCGTATTGATTATAATTATAATCAATAAATAATGTTTAAAATCACGTTTATATAACATTGTTTATTTATTTTACCTATAGCTAGATGCAAATATTGATTTATAATTGATTTTCTCATAATTTGATATGGTCGGTATTTAGCTGCAAGTGTGATAAATAGAAATCGTGTGTGAATTTTTATGATTATAAATGCTCATTATTTTTTAATGCATTATGTAATTATTAGGAATTGATTGATGATTGAAGGTTGAAAATAATTATTGTTATTCAAATAGCATTTAGGTATGTAATTATAATTAGTTGTGGCATTACATCTATACAATTTTATTCTGTAAAATGTCATTTGAGTCTCTCTTATTTTACTCAATTGATTCATCGTTACCCGACATCAGATCATCACAATTCCACATTATCCATTACTAGAATGACGTCACTTCATTGGGGGTTTCTTTGCACGGAATTTCACTTCAAATTCGATTAAAAATAAAAGATCAACACAGCTTGCCGACTATTCATCTTTTCAATTTCAAATCGAGAATCGTTTAAGACCTACCATATTTATTAATGATATTTCAATCGATTCAACCGGTCATAATCGAGAATATTCAATGATTTCCTCATGTATCACGTCCGTACTTTCCTTTTCAATTTGTAATTCACTTTCTTTCCTATTATTGTGACAAGCAGTTAAGTTCCATGAACGATTTATTTTTTGTTACAAATGCGTTCGGATATTATTTTTTTTATGAATTATACTTATGTAGGTATATTGAAATACGATACGTGTATTGGAACGCATGGCGAAAGTTTAAAAGTGACAGTTCGAAATGCGAAAAAATGGCGCGCATTTTCTCTTAGTATTTTGGCGCTAAAATATGGGGATTGGTCAACATAATTGCGCAAAACCTTTTTTCTTTTCGAGATATCTCCAGTATTACAGTGACTTCTTTCCTATTTAAAATCTGGAAACACATAATTTTCTTCTATTATTATATTCAATATTGAAACGCAAAGGCAACAACCATAACTCTGCCTACAAGTTAGCATAGACTCTACAAGTACTAAAACTATGAAACATACTAACAAGATTCTCACGCCTAAGCAGCTAGTAATTTATTTACAGAATTAAATTCTAACGGGCATGTATCTAGGATGAAATTATTATAAATGAGAAACAGACAGACAACGTCTGTTTCTAGTTATTAAGCTGAAATGGTGTTAGTATTAAAAGTTAAAACTACTCTATGAGTTAACTCGAGGTATGTTTGAAATTATAACGGCTTGCATAAATGAGGGGCCGGATAAATTCAATGTTAAGACGTAGTTTCAGGTATTTGGGTCAGCTCTGTTGACTAAAAAATACATAATTTGAGTTTGACATTGCTTATGAGTTAAAAGTTCCCAGCTGTTTTCCTTTTTTATTTAGTACTGGCCGTAATTCTACAACGACTTTTAACAGGATTGCCCTCTGAGGGAGTGAAGTAATTAACCTTTTTTTTTTGGTGTCCCTTCTGATGTTAATTGGCGCGTTGCCATCTCAGAGACAAAGCTAATGTCTCATGTGTCTACATCTGCATTATCCTTCATAACGGAATAGCAACGCTGCTTGGTTACAAAAAAACTTGGAAAATTTAAGAACAATGCGCGCACACTCGCAACAATACTGTTTTGGTTTTGAAGAGAGAAAACGATTGTGTCTACAACAAACGTAGAGTCTGTTTTGTCTATGGTGTGTTCAAACTTCAAAAACACCCGAATGTAAACAACGCCTACTTACGACCTTCATAACCCCGATAATAAAGAGAATATTTGAAAAAGGAATTTTGGGGTTAAGGTTGGATTCCACTACTGTAAATCATTAGAAGCAACTTTTTTAGGGCGTAAGTTAAGTTTACACGGTAACTTGAATTTAGAGAGTTATATTGGTGATGTAAATGATTAATCTATGTGTAAATACATATTTGATACGGTCGCAAATTCTATTTTGATTAACATACAACCTGACACCGACCTGCAAATTGCAAAAACGTTACAATTTTGCGAACTACCTTAGCGCTTCCTCTTGATAAAACGAAACACAAGGACAAGGTTACAATTAAAACTATCTCCAACATACTGAGAGATATTAAAATGTTTGCACACAGTTAAATGGCATCATATAAAACCATAAAAACAGTATATTACTTGACTTCCTGATTCATTATCATTAGGATGCCGCCACCCAACAGTTGTGTATTCTAGAAATATTTCATAAAACGTCATGAGGAAATGCTTATCTATGCAATTTTCACCTTTTCTTAATTAACTGTCATAATTGGTTTTTACTAGCCGTTCCTGCGGCTTTGCTCGGGATAAAATATCTTATTAGGGTTCCGTAGTCAACAACCCTTATAGTTTCGCCATGTCATGTCCGTCTGTCTGTCCGTCTGTCCGCGGCTTAGCTCAAAGACCGTTGGTACTAGAAAGCTGTAATTTGGTATGGACATACATATAAACCACGCCGAAAAAGTGCAAAAAAAAAAAAAATTTTTTTTAGTGTCCCTTCCCTACATTTAAATGGCTTATTCCACTATTCCCCCCTGAGAGAATCCCCCTCAGGGGGGAAAACTGGACCCTAATGTAAAAGGAATCCAGAAAGTCCCCTTTTCATTTTAAGTTATTCCACTTTTCCCCCCTGAGAGAATCTGCCTCAAGGGGGAAAACTGGACCCTAATGTAAAAGGAATCCAGAAAGTCCCCTTTTCATTTTGAGTTATTCCACTTTTCCCCCCTGAGAGAATCTGCCTCAAGGGGGAAAACACGACCCTAATGTAAAAAAAATCCTGAAATTCCCCTTATCAATTTGGATTATTCCTCTTTTCCCCCTTATTTTTAGTTTTGATTTCTAAGCTCTTAAAGTAAATTTAAAAAAATACTGGAATTAACTAAAAAGTACAATATAATACATATTCATTAATCAGTCTTTACTTGGGCGCCCAGAGCTGTTAGCAGAAGCACTCCTTAAATTTTAAGAACCTCAGTGGGGATTTCTGGACGTTGGCTTTTCAGATTCCAGGTTTCCCCCGTAAGGGGGATTACCAGGGGGGAATTTAGGACTTTTTTTTTTTGAGGCCAGTTTTCCCCCTCAGGGACACTTTAAGGGGGGATCTGTGGATTAAGTATTTTTTTCGATTCCAGGTTTCCCCCCTAGGGGGGATTATCAGGGGGAAATTCAGGACTTTTTTTTTTAAGTGTCCAGTTTTCCCCCTGAGGGATACTTTCAGGGGGGATCTGTGGATTAAGTATTTTTTTCGATTCCAGTTTTCCCCCCTAGGGGGGATTATCAGGGGGGAATTCTACACTTTTTTTTTATAGATTCCACTTTTCTCCCTAGGGGGATTTTCAGGGGGGATTTGTGGAATAAGCCATTTAAATTTAAATTGGTGATTGTTTTTTTATTCTCCTCAATCCCATGGTGTGGGATATCGAAAGGTCGTTTAAAAATAATAGGAGTTTTTGAAAACCATTTTTGGATTCAGGGATCCGTTTGCGGAATCTTAAGCTTTAAAGTGCAAATTTTTGTTAGAGTCAGGTATCCCCCCCTGCCAGCTAAATGGTTGGGTTTGGAAATGTGAAAAAATTCACGGCAATAGTATATATAACGAAATTAAAAGGAAAACTATCACCGCTACGAAGGCTCCACCAGTTACCGAGTAATAATCGACCAACTTTAATTTGCAGTTGCAAAAACATGTTCTCCCATACATTTTGTATGGGAGAACAAGTTTTTCAACTACAATGTTAAGTTTGTTGGATAAATTCATCCCAACTACGGAACCCTTCATTGTGCGTGGTTCGACATGCACTTGGCCGGTTTTTTATTATTATTCTGAATGTTACATTGTCGTTTTTAGCACACTGGTGAGCTTTATTATAGGCTTTATCCATTAATTTAAAATTTCACTCTAGAAATGTTCACTATCAGGCAAATTAACACCTATTTCGATAACCGGCCTATGACAGTTCATATCCATGTGTACTCACACAACCTCCACCAGTTCGTCGATTTGAGGATTTGATTTGATTTGGGGAGGGCCTTCGGCTTTTTCCGGTTCGCGGTCGCCACTTTTCGTCATCGGCCGTTCGATCTTTGAGTAATATGCCTTCGACTAATGTATTGTCTTTAATGTGACTGTGCGTGTGTATTTTCTATTTTAATTGAAGGGTTTACCAACGGAAGAGATTTGGTACTACTTACCTTTATGATAAGTATAATAATATGCCATTATAAGATTAGTATAATGGTCACCATGGTCAAGCACTACACTGTCCTATTTTGTCCATGAACAAGTTTATGACGTAATAATCCGGTATCGGCAACGGTTTCGGAGATTAGCCGGAACAAACAGGCAGACAAGAGTTTTAAAAATTGTTTTTTTTTGTTATAAGTAGGTACCGTATAAACTTTCATAATTATGCATCTAGTAAAAAGCTGTTATTTTACAAACCAACACTTCAGTTTTAATTATTTGATTAAATGTATTTTTTTTTTGGCAGAAATGGGTATGGTGGTAAGACTTCCCATCTTCCCTGCGCGAGCGCCTTCACAAAAAGTGTAAAGTCCGGCCACCGAGAGAATGCGTTCCTGACATCTTTCTGTTGGACACGATTAGGAACTAATTAAGTTTAAATTCATAAAATTCTTATTCTTTTGTAGTCAGTATGACAGGTGTCAGGAAGGCATTTTCTCATCGGCCGGAGTTTAGTAAATCCTGCACTGTTAAGGCTCTTACATACTGGCGCGATTAGTCGCGCGACGCGAATTTTAACAAAACAATTTCTGAGAAAATTTCACGGCGAACAATGCGGTGGCGTCCCGTCGCACGACAATTAGCGCCCGTATGTAAGAGCCTTTATTCGTCGTGCGCGCAGCAAAATGTTTCCTTTTATGTATTGTTTCGCACTTTCTCTCACCGAGCTGTTGAGTCGTTGCATTCTTATCCACCATTACACCGATCGTTTTCCGTCATTTTGTAACAATAACATTGATGTTATCTTACTTTTTACAACAAAAAGTGTGAAGAACCACGCATGAGAAACACCTCAGTCAGCAGGCCCCGATAGCATCTATGCAGAACTTCAGATCGACTCCAGACAGGATCCCATGTATGCTTACCAGCTGCGCTTGCGATCTCTAGATTGGCGAGGATTAGTCTGTAGACGTTCATAGACGGCGCAGGCGCCGGCGCCGGCGGCGGTGGCGACCTATCATCATAAAATGATGGGATCCAGATATGTTTAACCACGCTAATGATGCGAGGCTTTTGGCTAATTTGAATGTGTATTTTGTCTTCTTTTATTTTTTAACCGACTTCTTCAATATGGAGGAGGTTCTCAATGCGTCCTTTTTTTTTGTGCGTGTATTTTATCTGATTGACTTGATTGATTGACTACGCCAATTATGAATCGATTTTGATGATTCTTTTTTGTTTGGTAGGTCATGCTTCAGAGGATGTCCCATATAAATTTTATTAACTTTGCTTGCGTAGTTTTTGAGTTAGCTTCAATAATTACGTATTTTTCCCACTTAGTCTATGTAGACGATATTTTATTCGACTCCGTCACTGTTATTTACATAACAGGCAGTGGTATTCGAATTTGTGTGGGGTAGGTACCACAACTAAAAAGTGAAAAGGTGTCTTTGCTTTTCAATTTTTGTTTTTTGCCACCTTTTTCCGAAATTAAAGTAATTTTTTACGTTTTCAGTGTTTTTTTTCGAAAGACGGTTGTTTTTTTTTTTTTGTTAAAAGTTTTTTTTGATTGTAGTTATGTTGGTTTTGTTTGTGCAGAATAAACAATTTATCTTTCTTTTCTTTCTTTATAATCATTGTAAGTGAGAGTCGGACTCACACACGAAGGGTTCCATACCACCGTACAATATTTAACAATACCTTTTTTTAAATATCTTAGTTTAAAAAAAACGCGTTTCTTGAAGAGGACTGAGGATCCCTTTGATTTTTTATTTTATTTTATTTTTATTGGTTTTTATAGAGGCCTTATTAGTACATATACCACTCTGTGAAAATTCAAGTCTCGATCTTATAAAACAAAGTCCACCGCCGCGTCTGTCTGTTGACGCGATATATTCAAAAACTACTGCATCGATTTTCATGCTGTTTTCACCAATGGATAGAATGGTGCTCGAGTAAGATTTTAGTATATAATAACCGACATCCACGCGGGCGAAGTCGCGGCCATCAGCTAGTTAAGGTTAAAAAGATGTACAGCCCTGTGACAGACGGCCGCCGGCCGGACGGACAGCGGAGCCTTTGTAAGTGTCCTGTGATCCCGTTGGCACCCTTTGGCAACCTTAAAAACCAGTGGAAGACTCCCACAATAAAATGTTAGTCGAGTAGGTACGAGTAAATAAGGTGCCAAAGAGATTCCTACAAAGAAACTATTTTTCTACAAAGTAACGGCATACGAGTCACACAACAAACAAATCACTACAAGTCTCTACAACATTCCCACACAATAATTAGTCAAATTACATAATAATTACGTAACAAGCACACACATGTATGCATACATACATACAGACAAACGAACAAATTACGTACATTTTTCAACGACACGTAACGCGAGTGACATGCTTCACTTTGTGTTTGAACAATAGGGTTACGAGAAACGGCGCCAGCGCAAACGTGCGTATAAATGAATGAAAGGAATGGAAACCGAATGAATGAATAGTTGCGGATTTTGACGTGACGTGCAAAGGGCTACACTTTACAGGTTTCCTTGTGTTAATGATGCAACGTTTGGAGATGAGTCGGTTGTTCAGTTCAGGCCAAAATGGGGTACTTTTTGGCCTGAACTGTGCCTACAACGGCATGAAACTACCTGCACGGGGTCTGCGGCTAATCATCTGCCTAGCCTTATACTAACTAGCTATGTTGGGGTCGGCTTCCAGTCTAACCGGGCGCAGCTGAATACCAGTATTTTACATGGAGTGACCTCCACAACCCAGTTACAGGGTAATACGACACCCCTTGGTAAGACTGGTAGGCAGACTTCAGAGCTTCTGACAACCCGTAACGACTGTCAAAGATCTACAAACGGCAGCCGGGACCAATAATTTAATTACTAATTTTTTTATGATAATTCAATATCTATAGGTAGGTAGGTACCCATCACGTCTGTGAAGTTTCTATACTTATAGCTTGTTTAAATGGACCTTGTATAAAAAGCTAAATGCTTAAATAGTTTGGTCATGTTGAGAAGAGGACTGAAAGGCGTCTAATGCGCTAAGGTAGCCCGCGAGATTCAAAGTTTCTTACGTTTTTTACAATTTGCAGGTCAGAGTCAGGTTGTATGTTGATTAAAATATGATTTGCGATCGTAACAAATATGGCTTTACAGAATTAAAAAAACATTAGAATCAGCAATACAACTCTCTAAGTTCATATAAGTGCCAAATGTCATGATTACATAAAACTGTCATTCAATACACAGCGTTTCCATCACCTTAGCGCATCCCTCTGATGTGATGGAAACGTTGGGCGGCGATGCCAAAGAACGACATTATAGTAACCTTTTTAGTGATGTTCTCCACAAAGGTTGTCCCGGTGTGCTCTCTTGCTAGCTCAAGTGAGGGAATTTCACCGGACAACGTTGGGTAGTGTAGGATGGTAAGAACAATGAGAACTGACAGAAGATAACTGTTTAATAATTCAGCTTATTACACGTTAGTAGAAAACTTGTTAAATAATTAGCATGTTATAAGATAATAGGAAACTGTTGAATGATTTGGCACTTTACAAGATTATAAAATAATGTCTATCTTGCGGACAATAACAAGCCTCAGAAAGCTCCAAAGATGTAGTGTCGGCAATACTGAAAAGTGAGAGTGCATGAGAGTGTGTGGCGTTCTGAATTTGAATAGAAAATAGAATGATGATGTGGCCTGACATAATAAGATTGCCAGCAATAAGTCATCGGATAAGTAAGGAAAGAAGGCCCTCGTCACGAGGTCAGATGCGTAGTAGGTACTCGCAAAAGGTGTGCGTGGATGTATGAACGTAAACGAAGCAAAAGGAGTATGTAAGGATCGTAGCAACTGGCGTTCTGTAGTTTCTACCTACCCCCATGGGAAGAAAGCGTGAGTTTATGTTTATATGTTGTAAAATATCGACGTGCATTTCTCGCTTCGCTTGTATTGTTTCCAGTTTTAGGCTCGTCACATTAACACCGTAATGTTCTGTAAATGATCACTCAATGGGCACAAATGGCCGCGGTCGTGTGTACACAATGGTCAACACTTTCACTGATGTCTGTTTGTTTAAGAGTACAGTCGACATGTGAAGTTTCAATCTTTTTTTATTGAAATTAATTTAAAAAAAAGAAAGCAGCAGGAATTCTGTGCAAAAATTGACTGTAATAAAATGGGGTCCTCCTTAGCGTAAACAATAATTCTCTAAAGAAAAGGCAAGAAACTGCCTTTTTTCCATAATGGTACGTTTGCCAATAAAACTTGGCAAGTTAATTATTTCATTAATAATACCGAAGCACTTTGTTCCCCTAATATTTTTCAAACAGTTATTAGCCCAATTCCTTCGCATTTAAATATCTAAATCGGTGCTAGTATAATGTCAGTGTAATCCTGCACTTAGCGATTATTTGCAATAGATTACACGGGGTTATGCAAAGCTCAGTCTAACTGGTATAAACCTTATGAGAGATTTCCATAAAAGGAAGTACAGGTAGGCAGTTAAGTTATAGCTTTCAGGAATTATTTTACAAAGATTATATTTAAAAAACATTACATCATGCCTGTTCCCCGAAGGGATAAGCAGAGGACACTACACCCAAATTTCGCCAGTTTTGTTTAATTTCCATGCAATAGAGGGGAATCCAGATGGCATTAATGATTTCAACCTTTGACTCTCTTGAAGTAGGTATTTTCTATTAAAATAAACAAAATACATCCAACTAAATGTGGACCGAACTAAAAAGCTCGTCATGCAACATGGTTGTCTACCTTTCTATATTTGGAAGGTTGTAAATGACATCATTTCGTCTGATGTCTGTCTGACATATTAAGTATCCACATACCGGGTTTTCATAAGATACTCTTGGGATTCTTGTTTTTCGTATTTTATTGCGTCGTTATTTTCATGCAATGCTAGTTTTGTAGTCAGATAAATAATAAATACTTATGTACTGTATGTAATCATGAAAAAAGATTATTCTTTTTTTAAACAAAAAATACGTAGGTCTACTGAAGTTTAATTCCATATTTTCTAGACATACAAAAATGATTAATAATCTAACATTTATTTGTGTTCGAAATGTAAAAATAATTAACCCTACTACACAGTCAAAATAGGTTAAAAAAAAATCCAGCACTTTTCCTCTCGACGGTACACAGACAATCTCGTTCGCAACATGTAGTCTACTTTCGATTTTCAAACTACAACCTCGCGATACCATATCGCATTACCATAACTACACGGTTTGCGTTTAGGGTTACGTTATAGGGTACAATGTGGCCGAACGTAAGATTATGTGTTACAATAGGAATTTGTAATTAGGGTATACCAAGGTTTTCATTGAAGGACTGCTCTACTATGACTTTGTTTCAATCTAAAGGCGTTCCCTCACTGGAAACATTTGCCTGTAATGTAACAAATCAAGATTCGATTTTGAGCATTACTATATTATCATTACATCGGTTCTCCTCATTTACTGATGTAATGTAATCTGAAATGTGACATTACAGGCGAATGCTGAGGTGAGGGAACGCCTTTAAAGCTCTCTATTGATTAAATTTGGATTAGTCAGGAAGAGTAGCAGTGATAGCCCAGTAGTGTGACTGTCAGATCAGACTGCCAAGTCATAGGTCTCGAGTTCAAATCCAAGCCACGCACCTCTGACTTTTCGGATTCATGTGCGTATTGTATAATTATCACTTGCTTCAAAAACGGTGAAGGAAAACATCGTGAGGACACCGGCATGCCTGAGAGATATTTCTCAATGGCATGTGAAGCCAAGTCAGAATCCCATGGACGGCTTTAAAACTCCGACACCAGGTTAGTCCCTAACCAGACGAAAAGAAGAAGTCAGGAAATTCTTAGAAGCACTTTTGAGTTTTTACTAGGTATGTATTACCCGGTAATCCGAATAACCCGGTAATCCGGAGGCACAAGTGTTAGGACATAAATCGAACAGATTACGTGTGCGATTTGTAATTTGTCTGTCTGTGATGTCTTGTTTATACGTTTTTTTAGTTGATTGACAATTTTGTCGTAGTTGGGTGTTAGTTTTATAACTTTTTTTAATTTTGTTGTTGTGGTTATAATATACATATTTCTGAAATATGCTAATCAAGCCCTTTAATTTGATACCCAGCATGGTATGATAAGAAAAAATATATGTCCTCTAGAGGGCGCCATTTTCAATTTAATGTGACTTCATATATCCTATAACCAGCGGACGATCAAGACGCTTCCAACGATACCACATTTGTCAAATTGTGATGAGTTGTTTAGAAGATATGAGGGAACACATGAACATACATACATACATACTTACATACATACATACATACCGGTCAAAATCATAACCCTCCTTTTTGCTTCGCCGTAGTTGGGTAAAAAGAGGTGTGATGGATATGTCAAGATCGAGAGAGATTCTGTGAACTAAGGTAGGCTTTCTTATCCTTACATATTATAAAACAAAGTCCTCCACCGCGTCTGTCTGTCGTCCTGTACGCGATAAACTCAAAAAACTACTGCACCGATTTTCATGTTGTTTTCACCAATGGATAGAGAGGTTCTCGAGTAAGGTTTTAGTATATAATAACCGACATCCACGCGGGCGAAGCCGTGGGCATCAGCTAGTATAACATAATTATATCAATCTGACATGTGGTGTAACCGGTATAAAGGCTCTGTCCAATGATACTCCATCTAATTTAATTGCTAATGAATAAAATGCAGCTGTTTTGACTTGCCGCCGCACTCACAGATTTATTGGCGTAAATGGAGCCATTAACTTGGCATTGCCTTAAGGGATAAGTTTTTTTTGCGTTTCGATCATCGCATCGTACCATTTATTTTATACTAGCGTCCGGCCGCCGCTTCTCCCGCGGCCCATGTCGATAACAAGTACCCTATATCCTTCCCCAGAAAGCCATCTCCTTGCCAAATATTGTCGAAATCCGTTCAGCGGTTTAGGCGTCAAAAAGGTAACATACAGAGTTACAGACAGACAGAGTTACTTTCGAATTTATAATATTAGTATGGACTAGAACTGGCTGAGAAGACAAGTTCTGAGTTTGGAAGTCTGAGGAGTTTCTGTACATGTCAGAAAGAAAGAAAGAGGAAGAAATAATCTTAATAGGGGAAAAAATAGCTAAAAAAGTTAATTTAAAAAGACAAAGAAAGGTCCTTTTTTTAAAAGAAAATCTTGTCTTTTTTGAACGTGATATAAATTGCACAAAGTGCAGACCGTACGAAATAAAGTTTAACACTATAGCACCATAAATCATTATGTGCAGCACCTTATAATAAACTAAACTAATAAGGCCAAATATTATTCCTAATTCCCACAGCTGGAAAACAGTGTAGTTTTAGTAACAGTTTCTCAACGTGCGTGGAAAACCCAGGCATTTTCCTGAGAACGACGTCGGCGCCGGCGTAACAACGCTTAATAGTCTTGTGAAAGGCGCTTTAAGATCTGCGTGGTGTAGTCTAGTTTTATCGGCAAAGCCATTATTGCATAATATTGTAAGTTATGGAGATGATATTTGTGTTATTATGATTTATGATAGGTAAAACACTCTACGAGGAGTTTTATTATACTTTCTACCAGCCAATCTTAGTAGTCAATCTATCGGTGATTTTGATGTAACTTGGATGTTGATCTTTCGATAGGCTTTTGCGCCTCAATTTTGTCTATCATCACGACTGTATTAACCGAAGGGTAAGGCAGAGAATAGTACGGGTCACATTAAACCAGATTATATCCTCGGTGTCAATCTACATAATTACAAAGACATTTTTAATTGAGGGTGGTAAATCATCAAATGACTTCTCCCGCTCTGGGTGGAGCGGAAGGGTGTGGCAGACTTTTACTGACTAAAACCCACCCGTGTTCCTTCAGTTGCCTGTTGCCAAGGGTCCCGATATCCCTTTCGGACTTTCCCGCAACCCTGGCGGGCATCGGTCCTAGCGGACCCCGCCAAACATAATTATAATGCCTGTGACATAGATCGGGGTAACGGTGTACTTAAGTTTGTTATTGGGACATCAGTAACAGACGGAGAGCTATCTAGGATTTTAACTGGAGTTATGCTATTGAGACTAACCGTAAGTTAAGTACAGACTTACTTAAGTTGTAAGAAAATGACGTGAGGTAATCTGAATTAATGGTTTAAAATTGCCAATACGCATTCACAGTGAGCAAGCGCTGTGATTAATGCTCGTTCTTTGAACGTAGGAAAGGTATTGCCTAATGCCTTGTGGACAAGGTTTTTTAAGACGCAGTTGCCAGCAAGCATGTTGCACATCTGAGGGTAAAGCTTCGCTTTCCTACGAAAGCGGTGGCCGCATAACGGCCGCAGAGACAACTAGGTATCACGATAAAAACATTTTACAAAAAAATAAAACAACCGACTTCCAAAAAAAAACACTAAAATGTGAAAAATAACTTTAATTTCGGAAGTCGGTGTCTTCGTTTTTCAATTTTCGTGTTTTGCCACCGACCTAAAATTATTTTTCACTTTTTAGTGTTTTTTTTGGAAGTCGGTTGTTTTTTTTTTTGTAAAATGTTTTTATTCTTCACTTTTTAGTTGTGGTACCTACCCCACACAAATTCGAAAACCACTACCTGCTATAAATAACAGTGACGGAGTCACTTAACACGTCGTCTACATATACGATGTGGGAAAAATACGTAATATTGAAGCTAACTCAACAACTACACAAGCAAAGTTAATAAACCTCTGAAGCATGACCTACTAAACAAAAAAAGAATCATCAAAATCGATTCATCATTGGCAGAGTAATCGCGTAACATACACACAAAAAAAAACATACAGACGAATTGAGAACCTCGTCCTTTTTGAAGAAGTCGGTTAAAAATGATAGCAGCGGTGTTTGACATTGCGATGTCAAAAAACGTTCTCAAGTAAACATAACGAGGCCAGAATTTCAGTAAAACCCTATTTGCACAATGCAAGTTTCTTGCCTGGTAGGCATTAATATAATTATAATAATGAATTGTATACAGTGTATAATGAATTTTAAATTTAAATTCAATGTGGGTGATTTAGTACATTACTGTCGCGGCCTGCAATAAGGGAATTGATGGACGATCGTGAAAATGAGGGCCGAGGCGAAGCCGAGGCACTCATGCGTGAGTCCATCAATTCCTGATTGCGGCCAAGGCTTGTATAGTACTTTTCTCAAACAACGCGCGGAAATTCAAACTGAGTAAATTAAATAGAAATTCCAGAATCAATGACGAATAACTATCATTTTTCATGCGCCAATATGTTAATTTGTTTCTTCTTTGTTCTATTTGCAAACCAATTCGAAATTTAAATAAAATCTTTGATAAGTTACCTCCTTGGCTGCCGTGTATTGAAGTAAAAAGTTCGTTCCATTTTTAAATAACACGACAGATATGAGTTTTCATAGTAATTAATTTGGCCGCTAAACACGCCAGATATGGATTTTCATAGTAACTTTGCTGGCCGCATCGTCACTTGTTTTTTACCAGTACAGCAATTTTGATTTATCTCGAAGAAGGTTGTCAAAATAATGCTCGAATTTCCAAGCATGTTTGAGAAAATGTAATTTGATTGTCTACTTTAATATTTTCAACACAATGTATATTTTTTTATGAAATTGCCATAAGTGCCAACTTCATTTGACTTATGACTTATGGCAATCATATCGCACCTTGTAAATCAGGCTGTTTTTTGTTTCCTGTTTTTCGGTTCTAGTTTTTCGCAGTCGGGATTATCGCTTACCTTTCCGTGTCGTCATAGAATCATGCCGTTAAAACTGGGTCGGATCCGTGACAGGGACGGTACTGCCAGTACGCCATCTTACTTTCATCGGATGACCTCACGATGTGACCCTAGGCTAGGGTACTAGACCTCAGTTACGACACAGGGTGAGTAGGAATCTTTAATACAGATTGGATGTTTTCTTAGTGTTGATGTAAACTTACCTACCATCTTTTAAACTTGTAGCTATAACGTGTTTTGGCATCAATTACCTGTAAAAATAGAAAAAAGAATCATCAAAATCGATTCATAATTGGCAAGACATAAAACAAAACCGGCCAAGTGCGAGTCGGACTCGCGCACAATGGGTTCCGTATCATTATTTATAAAAACGGCAAAAATATCATGTTTGTTGTAAGTATGTTAATACAACCCCCTTAAATATTTGTTTTATTTTAATTTAATTATTTATTTTTTAAGTGAATATATAACTACTTAATTATTTTGTGAATATTTCAAGCGTCTACCTGTTGCCATTATCAATATCGAGCAAAAACGAGCAAAAAAATCACGTTTGTTGTATGGGAGCCTCCTTAAATATTTATTTTATTCTCTTTTTTAGTATTTGTTGTTATAGCGGCAACAGAAATAGATCATCTGTGAAAATTTCAACTGTCTAACTATTACGGTTCATGAGCTACAGCCTGATGATAGACGGACAGACAGACAGACAGCGGAGCCTTACTAATAGGGTCCCGTTTTATTCTTTGGGTACGGAACCCTAAAAAGATTATTAGATAGATACATAATTATGTAATTACACGGTAGGTAAATTACTATAATAACATTAATACGGAGAATAATAATAAAGATAAACATTCATTAGATAATATTGATAAATATGTTAAATACCCACCTTTGGAGATACCTATAAGTCCATATGTAGTTAAACATTATTGTACACACGGCTACACATCAAGCTATACATTTCCAGTATAAGCTGACCTCGCATTGTACCGAAATCCTATACAATGCCAGATCAGCATAAACTGGAAATGTATAGCTTGATGTGTAGCCATGTGTACCTATACATTTTATCAGCTCATGTAAAGACCTGATAAAATGTCAATTCCAACCAATTTCTAAACAGACTCGAGGTTTCAAGCGGTGCTGGGTTCGATCTCGGTCGGACAAAGTGTTCTTGGGTTTTTCCATTAGCACCTAATTTCTTAGTAGCAGAGTCTATTTTTGATGGGAATCGCGCCCTTTTATATGAGTCTTAAACATAACAGGTGAAATGTGCTTGTGATATATTATATCTCTGCTCTACCCCTTCGGGGAACCTCCGCCGCGTCTGTCTGTCTGTTCGCGATAAACTCAAAAACTACTGCACCGATTTTCATGCTGTTTTCTCCAATGGATAGAGTGGTTCTCGAGTAAGGTTTTAGTATATAATAACCGACATCCACGCGGGCGAAGTCGGGGGCATCAGCTAGTTATACATAAAGATAAAGACATATAAGATGACACATATTATTATTCTATTCATGAATGCGTTAGGTTACGTCACCCAAGCTTGGTTTCTGAAGGTTTAATTAAATGCGAGGTTAAAATATTTATGAAGACATTGTGTAGGTTTTGTGTATTGATCTATACATTGTTATGAAGATCAATTTTATATCACTAGTACAACAATGTATGCATAATGGCAACCTTGAAATATTATGTACCTACTTACACTCATCCAAAAAGATAATTTGTAAAAGATCGGTACGCCACGTCGTCAAAAGTGTAGCGGCAAAACAATTTAGGTATTTCCGTACTTACATTAAATTGTCATAATATTCATCGAAAGTGTAAGTAAGTATATATTTGCATAAAACATGGTATACATGGTGTTACAATAATTTACAATAAAGATCTTACATGTTTTGCCAGAATTGTACTTAGCATGCATATGTTCACTTAATACTAACATGAGAATTTTTTATCCATAAATTCTTTAAGACTATAGAAATTTTCCGAGTTTAACCAGTCAAACAATTTTTTCTTAAATAATCTGGAGTTTAAGTTTTTTATGCTACTCGGTATGTAGCGACAAAACTATTTAACTTCGTACTTGCAGTACAATGTAAATTATATTATCGTGGTATTTTAATATAATCACTTAAAATATTATGCTTTAGACTGTTTCCTAGAAATACATTATAAATAATACAATTTCGAAACTCTGACATAAAGTTGATTATAAGCAGTGATCGGAATAGGTAGAGCTAATCTACCTAAAGTTCAAAGAACAGAGACAAAAAAAGTGGAGACTTCCTTACGACTAAAATATTTTTTCGGGACTATTGTCGGGATTTCGGGACAACACATAAATTATTATTAAAACTGTTATGTAAATAACATTAGCTTCTGCGCTTACTTACATCGTTCAAACGAATATTAGATTATTAGGAGATTTCCTTAATTTTTTTTAAACAATAGAAATCGTGCATACTTTTTTTTTTAAACAGAAACATGAAATTAATTCGATAGTTGTTTTACTTTATTAATTTTAGTTGTACTTAAGTAATGTTCTGAAACCCGGGACATTAGTCCCGAAAAAATATTTTGTCGTAAGGCGTCTCCACTTTGTCTCTGTTCTTTTTCGAACTTTAGGTAAATTAGCTCTACCTATTCCGATCACTGAATTTATAAGTTACAATATTAGGCTTTGTAGAGAAGGACAGTCATGTCATAGAATAGGATAGTGTATAAAACAAAAAATCGTAAAAAACGGAGTTACACAAGACAGGCACGACCTAGTGTGGAGTCCACAAGTTAATATTAAAATTATGTTTCCTTTGTAAAAACATATTATTAGTAGTAATATACTTGTATTAGTTTTAAGGAAATGTAAGAATATATTTTTTGATAATAAACGTTTTTTTTTTTTTTTTTACTTTCAACTTGGAAATAAAAGTGCGACAAGTGCAGAGTGTTTCTTTTACGTATCAATTTAGAATTTTTTGTGAAAATGTTTTTTTTTTTTGGTATTATTTTCGCTAGGTTTAATATTGCGGGATAACGGAAACGCACTTGGTTAATTAACATACTTTGCATAAAGAACATTATTGTAAACTGTAGAAAATTAATACCTGCCTATAAATTTTCTGTTAAAACCATAAAACGAACAAGGTAATAAATTAATTCAACATTGAACGGTGACGCTGGTACCTACTGTCGCTGTCGCGATGCAACTGCACTTCCGGACATTTCACATTACGACGAACAAGAAGACAAACCGGCTTCCTGTATTTATTTGCTTTTTTTTTAATTGAACATTTTTCTAAAGAATATTGAAAATATTTTGCCACTAACATTAAATTCGTGAAAACAATTGGTCTCTTATTTATCTTACTTTGACAAAAAACTATTGGCCCGTTTTTTTTGTTTACTATGGATACGAGGTTTGACGTAAGTTAATTTCAAGACAACAAAGGAAGAGTTACTAACATCCTTTAAAAATAAAAGACAGCAAAAAAATGTACTCATTATATAAAATTCTTACTTAATCTCTTGAACACTAACTCAGGTGACACAAATACTTGCAAGTATCAGTCTTGTTGTGATATTAGCACATCGATGGTCGATACACCTCAATAATTGCAGTATTATGTACTGTAATAATATTGTTAGCACAGTTTCAAGGACAGTTTAATTAAAAATGTTTACTGCACCGTATGTACTAGAGTATTTATAGCTTTAATAGTAGTACCTATCCCAACTATTTAAATTATAAATGCGAAAGTGAATTTGTTTGTTTGTTACGCTTTCACGCTAAAATGGCAGAACAGATTTGAATGAAATTTGGCACATGAGTAGACCATGACCTGGAAAAGGACATAAGATACCTTGTATGCTGATATTCCTACGGGATCAAGACTTATGCGGGTGAAACCACGGGGTGCAGCTAGTAGCTAATAAAATTATAGTAATACCTGAGGAATCATCATTCTTCTGCCCTTATCCCAATTTCTTCAGGGTCGGGTCTTCTTCCATAAGTCTCAATCAGTCGTCATCTTAGTATTCACTGTCTTTCTAGACATAATTTTCCCACACAACCCATCCAGTGGGACTTTAATCTTTCTAGATTTTTTAAGTGAATCATTCTTAGGCGGCGATTCGATAATCGAACGAGAATTGGGAGTGAAATATCAAGGACGCGTCAGTTTCAGGCATATTTCGTTACACGAAAGAGAAGAAAGATATATCTCTCTGTCTCTCACAGTAAATCTCTCTTATTTTTTATTTTTTTAAACGAGTATCACTTCTGTCACGTGTATATGCGGTGCTGCAAGCGCAATTTTGTTTAAATACTTCTTGTCATGTTATGGAAACCATACGCGTAATAAATGTGTTTTTACTAAATAGCGAAACCTTTATTCATTTACACTGCAAGCAAATGAATAGTCATTGAAAGTTGCAAACTATGTAGGAGGCATTGCGTCATTCGTATCTTTAACATGCAAATAAATGGCGACCATGCACCCGGTACTTTCTCTGTAAAGTCTAATTTCTCTTTTTACTGCAACATACTTGACTTGCATTTTTGTTTGGCATTTTTCTAATGCACATGTTTAATGAAATTGGTTGGAATGCATACAAATAGCTTTCATGAGTCACCTGGACAGTCAGCTTCGCTACTGCCTTGCTGGCTAATAAGTACTGTTACTACGGCATAAGCTGTTCGCAAAAAAATTGTTTGTGCTGACACAAGAGAAAAATGAAAATTAATGAATAAATTATTAAAGGAGCGATGTTTAAGGGGGATGCGCTAAGGTAGCCCGCGAGATCCATTTTTTTTTACGTTTTTTGTAATTTGAAGGTCAGTATCAGGTTGTATGTAGATCTAAATATGTTTCGCGGCCGTAAAAAATATGTATTTACAGAGTTATAAACATTAGAATCAGCAATATAACTCCTTAAGTTCATATAAGTGCCAAATGTCATGATTACATGAAATAGTCATTCAATACACTTACATGAACTTAGACAGTTGTAATGCGGCCCCAACAACAAGTCCTGATATTCGAAATAGACTCCAAATGTTAAGACCACATCCAGTCACTAAACGGGTCCGTATTTGGACCTCAAGGAGGTTGGGTCCACCGCCCACGTGTAGTATTTGCAATACTAGGCTATGTGATGAAAATATCAAGTCCGTTAAACTGGTTCAAGGTAAAATTAGGATTTAGGATTATCATTTTGTTTTATTTTAATTGTTGGATTTGGTTTTGCATTTTTTTCACTTGTATTAATAAGTAAATTTGCCTGTATTATAATGTATAAGCATCAAGCATGTCTATATAGCATTAAGTCCGCCTCTGTACAGACGGCTACACATCAAGCTATACAATTCCAGTTAATGCTGATCTCGCATTTTATAGGATTTCCGCACAATGCGAGGTCAGCTTATACTGGAAATGTATAGCTCGATGTGTAGCCGTGTGTACATGTGTGTGAAAGAAAGAAAAATGCGTTTATTGGCATTAAGCAGAAGAAAAAACCTTAAAACTATAACTAATAATAACAAAAAGAAGTGTGCTTAAAGTATTAAATAAATATACTAGCTTCCGCCAGCGGCTTCGCCCGCGTGATGTCATTATAAATAAAGTTACTCAGAGATAATAAAGCATTCAACTGATGTGTTTTTTTCTTAAAATCAGTTCATTGGTTTTTGAGTTTAAGTAGTAGGTATTCATTACAAACAAAAATACAAATCTTTTCTCTTTACAATTAGTGTAGATAACAAATAATGAGTTCCCTAAATTGTTTATTATGATAGAAAATGTAACGTGTAGGTAATATGTAAACTGTGAGTCATTGTTTGCAACAAGTAGCACTCTTGCGACGTAGAAATCCTTTTTACTAACTGTTCACACGGCACTAATCATAATAAGTTTCTTATCAACGTTCTCAACCACCCTTATGCCTGATACAGTATAGGTTTTCATTGGAAACCTATTTTTCTCAATAGGGATGACGACATTTTTTTATCCGTCAGGTAGAATATTAAAAAATATTGGATACGTACTTTTTCTTTTTTTTACGTTAAAATGTGGAACCTTAAACCTATTTGTCTCAAAAGGGACGATAACAAAATAAAAATAAAATATTCGTCTTAGAAGACGAATATTTTATTTTTATTTCTTAGAAGAAGAATTAAAAAATATTGGACACTTATTCTTTCTACTTTTTTTTCATGTTACATGTGGCATGACGTCACTTGTAAGTATCTAGATTTTATACGTACTTGTGACGTAGCGAGCCCCCACTGCCAACTTTAATGCGCTTTATTTAAGTATTTTTTTATTAATATAATAAAGCAAAAAAATCCTTGTCTAATATTTTTTTATTGTCTGATTGACGGATTAAATATAATTTTTTTTTTTACTCAGGCATCTTCCCTCCTACATAACACTAATCATAAAGGGGTCTATTTATAAACGTTGTTTCGTCTATTTATAAACGCGACTGATTAACCATACATTTTTGACGTTTGAACGACACTTAACTTTAAGCAACGTTTATGCATAAACCCCTAAGTTTGTCTACCCTAATGTCTGCTAAAAAGTATTCCTTTCTTCCATAAATCCCTACCAAGCCTTTTGTACCAAAAACATTTTCTTTACTTCTAAGGAAAGTATCAGAACATACTGGAACGCGACACCTGGTCTCTATTCAACCTATTTTGCTTATTTCTACACGACGCTAATCATAAAACGTTTCTTACCAAAATCCCTTCTCCTATAAAAAAAAAAAAAATCGAACATGCTTGGAAATTCGAGCATTATTTTGACAACCTTCTTCGAGATAAATCGAAATTGCCGTACTGGTCAAAAACAAGTGACGATGCGGCCAGAAAAGTTACTATGAAAATCTATATCTGGCGTGTTTAGCGGCCAAATAAATTACAAAGGAAACTCATATCTGTCGTGTTATTTAAAAATGGAACAAACTTTTTACTTCAACACAGGCAACCAAGGAGGTAACTTATCAAAGATTTTATTTAAATTTCGAATTGGCTTGCAAATAGAACTGTTTATAGTAAAGAAGAAACAAATGAACGTAGTGGCGCATGAAAAATTTTGAGTTGTTCGTCATGTATTCTAGAATTTTTATTTATTTTCGCTGTTTGAATTTCCGCGCATTATTTGAGAAAAGTACTATACAAGCCTTGGCCGCAATCACGAATTGATTGACTCACGTATGTGTGCCTCGGCTTCGCCTCGGCCCACATTTTCACGATCGTCCATCAATCCCCTTATTGCTGGCCGCGACAGTAATGTAGTATTCCTACTCTAAAAGAAAGTTCGAGAATGTACACGAAACCTTATTTATTCACACGGCACGTGAGGTAAAGTACCCGGAGCCGAGTCACGATTTGCACCCGTTTCATTGCGTTGCATACGGCACTTATCTTTTGCGCACGAATTGTCACACTGCTTATTATAAATTCAGTGCGGGTCGGCTTATCAGTATCATTACAACTCTTTCGGTGATTAGACGTGTTACGTGTTGATAAATTGTAATAACAGTTCTTGTTTATTGTATTGTGTATTTTAGTGGTGAATCATCTTTTGAAAAAAGGTGGGTTGTTTTTTTTTGTTTTTGTTTTAGTGTTTCTAGTAGTTAAGTATTAATTATTGTTAGATGAAGGCCGTTTAACTAATTATTATAACGGGACATGATGTATAATATACAATTACAATGGTATGAAGTTTGTTTGTTTACTATGCGCACAAAGATTTTCTCATGCTGTAAATTATTATGTGCATACTTTGTTGTTGGAGTTGGAATGCAGAACGCAGATTATGTAGTAAATAATAATGATTATTTTAATTTATTCCATAACAAGTTTTGTAATTTACATCTATCTCCGCTCGAGCAAAACTAGGAAACGTGCCTATTTGAAGAAAAATAGATGTGATCAATATTTCTTTATTGAGAGCTTGAAACCCTCTCTTTAATAATTACTTTTTCTGAAGTAGGTATTAATGAATTTCTTATTTATTTTCAGAACCAACCATGCCGTGCTGCAAGGTATCCATCAAGAAGACCCTCGTCTGCTCAATGAGCGAGTGCATCTGCATCCCAACGCAGGGCAAACCCTACCTGTGCCTGAGCAAAGACGACGAAGGAAAGATCGTACCCTGCTTCGACTGCAAAGTTGTCCAAATGGACGAAAACGAATGGAAATGTGTCGACTCCTCCTGCATCTGCCTTCCCACTGACGGGAAGCCCTGTCTTTGCATCTGCACCGACGAAAAAGATGCCATTAAGTCCTGCGATGACTGCACTTGCATCAACGCAGACGAATGCAAGGAGACTTTCAAGAGATGTGGCAAAGCTGGATGCGTCTGCCTACCAACCGGTGGTAAATCTTGCATCTGTGTCTGCAAGAAGAATGGAAAGATAGTTCTCTGCGAGTGCAATGGAGCTGGAACATGTGGCAACTCTTGCGTGTGTGTTTCTACCGAAGGTGGGAAGTGTGTTTGTGTCTGCTGCGATGCGAAAGGCAACATCAAGATCTGTAAAGATTGTATTTGCGTTACCAAAGAACAGGAAGCCGCTAGCTGCAGTAAGGGTGGATGTGTTTGCATCCCAACAGATGGAAAATCCTGCATCTGTGTGTGCAAGAATAATGAAGGGAAGATTGTTTGCTGCGATGACTGCAAGTGTGATGATTCTGGCAAATGTGACAAGCCGGAATGCACTTGCATCCCAACTGATGGAGCGAAGTGTGTTTGTGTCTGCTGCGACGCTAAAGGCAACATCAAGGTCTGTAAAGATTGTACTTGTGATGCTAATGCAACTGTAGCTCTTAAATGTAACAAAGCTGAATGTGTTTGCATTCCAACTGATGGAAAATCGTGTATCTGTGTGTGCAAGAATAGTGAAGGGAAGATTGTTTGCTGCGATGACTGCAAGTGTGATGATTCTGGCAAATGTGACAAGCCGGAATGCACTTGCATCCCAACTGATGGAGCGAAGTGTGTTTGTGTCTGCTGCGACGCTAAAGGCAACATCAAGGTCTGTAAAGATTGTACTTGTGATGCTAATGCAACTGTAGCTCTTAAATGTAACAAAGCTGAATGTGTTTGCATCCCAACTGATGGAAAATCGTGTATCTGTGTGTGCAAGAATAGTGAAGGGAAGATTGTTTGCTGCAATGACTGCAAGTGTGATGATTCTGGAAAATGTGACAAGCCGGAATGCACTTGCATCCCAACTGATGGAGCGAAGTGTGTTTGTGTCTGCTGCGACGCCAAAGGCAACATCAAGGTCTGCGAAGACTGTACTTGTGATTCCAAGGAAAAGGTAGTTCCCAAATGCAATGAGGCTGAATGTGTTTGTATTTTAACAAAAGGGAAGTCTTGCATCTGCTTGTGCAAGACTAGTGAAGGAAAGATTGTTTGCTGCGATGACTGCAAGTGTGATGATTCTGGCAAATGTGACAAGCCGGAATGCACTTACATCGAAACTGATGGAGCGAAGTGTGTTTGTGTCTGCTGCGACGCTAAAGGCAACATCAAGATCTGTAAAGATTGTACTTGTGATGCTAATGCAACTGTAGCTCTTAAATGTAACAAAGCTGAATGTGTTTGCATTCCAACTGATGGAAAATCGTGTATCTGTGTGTGCAAGAATAGTGAAGGGAAGATTGTTTGCTGCGATGACTGCAAGTGTGACGATTCTGGTAAATGCGATAAGCCGGAATGCACTTGCATCCCGACTGATGGAGCTAAGTGTATTTGTGTCTGCTCCGACGCTAAAGGCAGCGTCATGGTCTGCAAAGATTGTACTTGCGATACTAAAGAACAGGAAGCCGCTAGCTGCAGTAAGGGTGGATGTGTTTGCATCCCAACTGATGGAAAATCGTGCATCTGTGTGTGCAAGAATAGTGAGGGGAAGATTGTTTGCTGCGATGACTGCAAATGTGTTGATTCTAGTAAATGCGATAAGCCGGAATGCACTTATATCCCAACTGATGGAGCGAAGTGTATTTGTGTTTGCTGCGATAACAAGGGAAACATCAAGGTTTGCGAAGACTGTACTTGTGATGCCAAGGAAAAGGTAGTTCCCAAATGCAATAAGGCTGAATGCGTTTGTATTTTAACTAAAGTGAAGTCTGGCATCTGTATGTCCAAGAATAGTGAGGGGGAGATTGTTTGCTGCGATGACTGCAAGTGTGACGATTCTGGTAAATGCGATAAGCCGGAATGCACTTGCATCTCAACTGATGGAGCTAAGTGTGTTTGTGTCTGCTGCGACGCTAAAGGCAGCATCATGGTCTGCAAAGATTGTACTTGCGATACTAAAGAACAGGAAGCTGCTAGCTGCAGTAAGGGTGGATGTGTTTGCATCCCAACTGATGGAAAATCGTGCATTTGTGTGTGCAAGAATAGTGAGGGGAAGATTGTTTGCTGCGATGACTGCAAATGTGTTGATTCTAGTAAATGCGATAAGCCGGAATGCACTTGCATCCCAACTGATGGATTGAAGTGTGTTTGTGTTTGCTGCGATAACAAGGGAAACATCAAGGTCTGCGAAGACTGTACCTGTGATGCCAAGGAAAAGGTAGCTCCCAAATGCAATAAGGCTGAATGTGTTTGTTATTTTAACTAAAGGGAAGTCTGGCATCTGTGTGTGCAAGAATATTGAGGGAAAGATCGTATGTTGCGATGGCTGCAAGTGTGATGATTCTGGCAAATGTGACAAGTCAGATTGTGTATGCATTCTGACTGATGGAGCTAAATGCATCTGTGTTTGTTTTGGCAATGGAAAAACTACCATTTGTAACAATTCAAAATCAAAATCAAAATATTTTATTTCACATAAGCCTACATGGGCACTTATGAAACGTCAGAAGCTAGGTGCACGGTTCCAATTGGTCGTTTCCTATGGAGAAGAGCCGGCAAGAAACTCCATGGTTACTCTTTTAAAAGATAATTGGCTTTTACAATATTTTCGAATTACAGTGTTAATAGTTATGGGAGGACAGTGTAGGCCTGCCTTTCAAGGAGTTTCATGTAGGTAGTTAAAAGAAACTGAAATTGTTACATAAAAAAAAAAAAAGGTCTACAGTCCACTAAGCCTACAACGTTCTCACATTCACAAGGTCTATTAGAGGAGAATCTATATAAGATAAATAAGAAACTAAAAATAAAAACCTATTTAAACCAAATGACATGATTGCTATTACAACTGACACAAATCTGGATAATTAACATGTCCGCAAAAGCCACTATTATAGAGTTGAAATTAATTGTAAAATTGTACTTGCTCTTCCGATAAGATGTGTAGTCAGGATTGTGTATGTTTTTTGACGGATGGAAAGTCTTGCATTAGTGTATGTGAGAAAAATGGTAAAGTCCGTTGCAAAGACAGTGTGAATGATGATTTTTGCAAATGTGAGAATGAATGCTGTGTCTGTATTCCAGCCAAAGATAAAGATTGTGTTTGAGTGTGTAAAGATGCTAAAGGCAACATTGTCGTGTGTGACAATTGCGATTGCGCCTAATTTATGTTGATAATCATAATTATCTTTTTAATCACATTATTATGGGTAAATATTGTATTATGATAATCCATGATGGTAGTGTTTTATTAATTGATAATGTTGTTATTTTGGTGTGTTTACTTATTAATGAATATTTTATTTGTCTATTAATTTTATATTACTCATTAATCGGTTTTTTATTAAATGAATACATAAATATTCAATCTGCTATTTTATTTTTATTTCCCTTAAACAACAAGTTGGTTTTAATAAACTCTGCATATCAAAAATACATAGATAGTAGTAATTAAAGTACCCCAAAGTTGCATAACAATCAAAACAAGTTTAAAACAATTACAAACACAATAGTCAGTTATTATAGCGGACAGTGAGACTAGCTGACGTCTGACAGACTCCATTACTGTTCGAAACGTCAAGATTTGTGACGTAAGCGCTAGAGTTGTCAAAATGACAGACATGGCCGACAGCGGGCCACATCATGGGTGGTATTTTATTTATAACAGTAGACTTTTGTTTAAAGTTCACTTGTTTTTCTATCGTTATTTTTAATTAAATAATTATTTGGGTTTGAACTAAGAGGTTGAGGAATAATAGATGCATGGTGCATACTTCATAGATCTCTCTTACTGCAATAGGAAATTAAGAAATCTATCAATCTGCCTAGCCTTTTAGGGTCGGCTTCCAGTCTAACCGAATGCAGCTGAATACCCGTATATTACAAGGAGCGACTGCCTATCTGACCTCCTCAAACCAGAAGATGGGCAATACAATACCCCTTGGAAAGACTGGTTGTCAGACTTTCGGGCTTTTGACGACCTGTAACGTCTGTCAAAGATCCATGAATGACAGCCGAGACCAACGGCTTAACGTGCTTACTGAGGCAGGGAGGAGTCTCGGTATGTAAAGATGGTCACCCATACACAGACCAACCCCGGCAAGCGTAGCTTAACGTGTGCGGCTGTTATTACTTAGCCACGAGCTCGTATTGTCATCTGAACAAAACGAGCACGTAAAGTTTTAACTAGATAGACCAAGAGGAAGTTCACAAAAAAAAACATCTTTATATCAAGAAGTGAAAATAAAGAAACGCTTCTTAACGTTTAAAACTCTTCAAAACCAACAAAGCTTAAACCAGAGACTATTAAAACTAGATAAAGACCATACCATAATGCTTTATGGTTAAAGTTAATTTTAACTGCCATGGTCCAGTTAACAAGTGTGCCGTCGATGGTAACCGAAATAGTTAAACTTGAACTAGAGACGATAGTTAAAAGACCGTGACACTAACTACTTGAGTTTTTCTCGTTAAAATAATGTGTATTTTGGGAATTCCGTCGAAATTATTGGTATAAGTTATGTTTTTACATACAGTTTGAGAAATGTGTGGTCATATTGAAGAGTGTGTGTGGTAACGGATTACGGACCATGACACGTAACTGAACTGAACTGAACTGAACTGTTTAATCTGACTAAAGAACGAACACGCTACAAGTTATTACTACCTACTCATCTTAATTTTACATCCTAACTTTATCCTTACTTAATCCTTACTAATATTATAAATGCGAATGCGAAAGTAACTCTGTCTGTCTATCTGTCCCGCTTTCACGTCAAAACTACTTAACCAATTTAAACGAAATTTGGTACACAGATATTCTAGAGCCTGAGAAAGGACATAGGCTACTTTTTATCGACATACCACGCGGGCGAAGCCCCGGGAATCAGCTAGTAATATAATAAATGCGAAAGTGAGTTTATTTGTTTGCTACGCTTTCACGCTAAAACGGCTGAACAGATTTGGATGAAATTTGACACAGGGGTAGACCATGACCTGGAATAGGACATAGGATACTTTTTATTCTGATATTCCCACGGGATCGAGACTTACGCGGGTGAAACCGCGGGGCACAGCTAGTAATAATATAATTGCGAAAGTGAGTTTGTTTGTTTGTTACGCTTTCACGCTAAAACGGCTGAACGGATTTGGATGAATTTTGGCACAGGGGTAGACCATGACCTGGAATAGGACATAGGATACTTTTTATCTCGATTTTCCTACGGGATTGAGACTTACGCGGGTTAAACCGCGGGGCGCCGCTAGTTTGTTTATAATAAGCTAAGCATTTAAGTGTAGCTGCCACTACAGAATCAGCACTAAGTTACCTTCACATTCACAATATAATCACATTGTAAAATAAAACATACCTGCAGTCAATTAGCATAATTCTCTTAGCACAATTTCATGTGACCTATATGCTAAGTCAGGTGTAACTAGCTTTGTTTGAAACAAGATTTTTATTGTATTCAGGTTAGTAAAATGTAAGTACAACTTTAAACAAAGGTTTTTACTTTGTGAACAATGGTTTCCCTATTGTTTACTACGTACTCATAGTGAGAATTTTAAAACTTATGTGAATTTTAATAGGATGCTCCATGAATTGGGATACTAACACCTGGTTTCTGGAACGAAAATTTAAACAAATAATTAGCTTAAAAAATGTCAAACGCATGTCACCTGAGGGTCAAGTGATCATAAAAACGTTCGGCTTATTGGTGATTCGCACGAATTTACTCGACCGAAAACGTGCGAATCGACAATTAGAGAAAAGAAAGAAAGAAAAAGTATTTATTGACTCAAACAGGACTCACACAAGACACACTCTTAAAATATAAAAAATAAACTATAAAATTAAAATAAAGCAGAAAGTCCTGAATTTAAAATTATTTTTGTTGAGGCGATTCGCTCCAAGTTAATTTATTTGTAAATCGATTCGCCTTGAATGCTTCAATCTGTCAGAAATAGCTCTAATTTCCGCTCAAAACAAATAAAAAACCAAGACAGCGCTGTCAACAGTGACGAGAGTAGAGAGTAGTTTGATTGTTAATGTGTGCGTGTATGCACAGAGCGGAGGTGTTCTATGTTCTATGTTATGGGTTTGGTTTCCGCACTTAGTCCTTAAGGTGGACCATTGTGCGTGGGCCATGGCGGCCGTTGGGGGTTTATTCCAACCAGCCCACGTCCCTCCAGAAGTTGACTAAATCTCCTGGTTTGAACAGAACCTCCGTGTAAGATCTGGGTGACCCGAGGGTTTCGGTTCTAGTTTGGGTGACGACCGCGCATTCAAAGAGCACGTGCGCGACGGTTTCCTCGAGCGGAGGTGTAGTTTTGGTATGATTCACTGTTGTATTTCGCAGCGCTCTGTCTTGGTTTTTTATTTGAACTGAGAATTTCCTTACATCTTCGACATTGATTTTCGTTGAAATTATATTATTGCGACTAGAATTTAAATGTTTGTTTTATTATTACGGGAATTGGCGTTCTCTGTCCCGAAGGCTTAAATTGAAAGAGTCTTCTCAAGATTTTGTACGTTTAGTGACGGACTAGCGGCTAATATTCTTACCATAACATGAAAATGTTCTCAGAGACATTATGGGAAAAAAATTAGATATTTCACGAACCTTGTGATAGTTTTTAATTGTAATTTCTAACACCTCGTTCTTTTAACCCCATTTTCCTGCGTTCACACATTCCGGATCGTTTGTTCGCATACGATTTGCTTAATAAGTAATTGCTTAGCGCGATAAGTACTGTTATTATGGTGTCAAAGCTTAGCGGGTATTGTCGCGTGATTTGTTTAAAGTGTTGGGGAAATTGATAAGTATTTGACTATAAAAAATATATTTTATTAAAGGAGGTTACACTTTTGAAGTTTCTAAACAAAAGATCTAAGGCTAAATAATTCCCAATATTTTGTTTTTACCAGCGTTTTCCATACGAAAAACAACAGACTTAAAAAAAAATGAAAAATAACTTTAATGACGGAAGTCGGTGTCTTTGCTTTTCAATTTTCGTTTTTTGCCACCGACTTCCGAAATCAATGTTATTTTTCACTTTTTTGTGTTTTTTTTGGACGTCGCCGATTGTTTTTTTTTTTTTAAGTTTTTATTTTTCACTTTTTGTTGTGGTACCTACCTCACACAAATTCGAATACCACTACCTACTATGTAAATAACAGTGTCGGAGTCAAATTAAGATATCACCTACAAATTAAGATATCATCTAAGTGGGTAAAATACGTAATTATTGAAGCTAACTCAAAACCTAAGCAAGCAAAGTAAATAATTTATATGGGACCACCTCTGAAGCATGACCTACCAAACAAAAAAAGAATCCTCAAAATCGATCCATAATTGGCGGAGTAATCGCGTAACATATAAAAAAAAAACATACAGACGCCTTTTTGAAGAAATCGGTCAAAAATGTTGATCACTTTTGGATTTACTTGTTAATTGATGTAATTCGTGGAATACATCACATTTTGGACATAACCATTTTCGTCGCATAATTATTATCTAACTAGCTGGGCCCTGCGGTTTCACCCGCGTAAGTCTCGTTCCCGTGGGAATATCGGGATAAAAAGTATCCTATGTGTTAATCCAGGTTATAAACTGTCTGTTTGCCAAATTTCATCCAAATCCATTCAGCCGTTTTTGCGTGATTGAGTAACAAACATCCAAACACACAAACTATCACATTTATAATATTATTAGTAGGAAGGATTAGTAGGATAGTAGGATATGACAAGGTTCTAAGCATGCATAAAAGTATCCCTACAGATACCTCATAACTTATAATTTTCTATTTCTTGCTCTTTGGTTCAATTTATCGCAGATCCATGTCTATATCAAACGTCAAAATGCATGAAACAAAGTTATTTCCTTGTCATCATTTATAGAAGTAACCGCTTAACTTACTCTGTGGATACGTCGCGGCGTCGTGTGTAACCGCACGCGCACGTCTCCGAGACGTAATGTTGTCTATGACGCTGTCGATCGCTTGAGCGGCGTATAATGAGTGCGGGATCACCCGTTACTTTGTGACAGATCGTCAAGTCATAAGCGGTAGCGTGTTTAAAACAATACGTTTTGTCTTTTAGTTATCTTTAATTTTATGACAACAGGGGCTATTGCAAATCTTGGGGTTCATTCGGTTTATCGAGTCTGGTTCAACCACCCTGGGATGGGTGCATTTCATTCATTCATTCATAGAATAGAATACTCTTTTTATGTACAACATAAAATTACATAGTCATATTCATAGTAAATCTTTCATTTTATGACAAAAAAGCGATGAATTTTTAAAATTCATTCCTTAGTGCTCACCTTCGTGATAATTATAAGGAACTCTTGTACAAAATTTCATGCTTCTAGACCTAGTGGTTTAGCCTGTGCGTTGTGTCAGTGAATTCAAGATCAAAATCTTATCATTATGCAGATCTTATGTGAAGGATAACATTGTGAGGAAACCGACATGTCCTAGAACCAGAAATTCTAAGAAATGTGACATCCACCAACCCGCATTGTGCCCGTATAGCAGATTACAGCCCACTCCCTCTCACAGAGAGGAGGCCTGTGCCCCAGCAGGGGATTATGTGATAAATCATCAGCCTCCTGTCGCTATCCCAATGTCGGCGAAGCATGACGTCACCTTCCATATATCTACTCTATTAGCCGTAAACATCATAAATCGTCGTGATATTATCATAGTCTGAATAATTGAGAGGACTTTTGTCATGTTATTGTAGTATTCATTCGAAAACAAAAGAAAATCGGTAACTGACAGAATACTGAGATGTACTCTAAAATAAAAAATAAACAAGTTGGCCAAAACAGCCATCGCTCAGCATAATGCTGTGTCACGATGCAGGACAGAGCCACAGCGCTGGTTTTCAAAGACAGCTGGCGTTGACGTGGAAGAAGACATGCTGGGCCTCGCTGACCGCTAATAAATCGGGTAAAGGGCAGCATGATAAAGAAGATAGAGAGAGTTGAAAATATAAAGGATGAATTCTTCAAACATACGAAGCAACGAATTATGAATTTCTTTAAAAATGTTTCGTAGTTTTATAGACAGTGTGTTTCGCAATTAGGGTGTAGGGAATTTTACAGTGATTAACAAAAATCGCTGTCGCTTTTCACTTGGCCAGCCAACCCGTATCTTGTTAAGATCAGCAGAGTTACGGTAAGTGTCATATAGTAAGTCAAACAAATAGCAGAATATAAGATTATCGGCGAAGCACGTGCCGTTATTTAGTAAACACTTGTTAAACGGAGTATGACTAGCCGTATCTGACGGAATGTTGACAAACCGAACTTGCGGTATTGTCGACATAATTGTGATTTGTTTTGTGAATTGATCGTCATTTGTCGTGGAATGATCGATTCTTGATTCCTCAATTGTTCTAGTATCTTCACTAATCTCACCGGACCGTTATTGGTTTTTTAATGGACCCTCTTCAT
This sequence comes from Lithophane leautieri, assembly GCA_949152455.1. Classification (NCBI taxonomy): domain Eukaryota; kingdom Metazoa; phylum Arthropoda; class Insecta; order Lepidoptera; family Noctuidae; genus Lithophane; species Lithophane leautieri. The sequence continues at coordinate 14,481,987 of OX424472.1, read as the reverse complement.
AATTGGTTGTGAGCGCTACTGCTAAGCATGAGGTCCTAGGTAAAAACCCAATAACCTCCAGGTCGGGCAAAGTGTTATCGGGTTTTTTCATCAGGAATTTCTTAGTAGCAGCCCGGAGTGTGGATTTGTGCCCGGTTGGTGACAATAGGCTCACCCCCTATATATTACATGGGACTTAAACGTAACTAGCGGTTCTTAGTTGGTTGATTGATAGAGATTTTTTGTTTAGCTTTAACTTACATAGGTAATACTGGCGACCCGCTCCTGATTCGCACGGTTTTTACGACTTCACAAAACATCGAGATTTCTTAGTTATATGTACGAGTATGTACACATAAACCTTCCGTAATAAATTCTCTAAACGATGATCAAAATCTGTTGCGACAAATACGAAAAGCGACTTTAATTTATAAAATGTATAAATTATTGCCATGTTATAATACATATAGAACAACGATTACAAATAAACCAATCACAAAGTCAAAGTCAAATCATTTATTTTAATTAGGCACATAAAGGCACTTTTGAATGTCAAAATTTACTAGGAAATAGAAGTGATTCTAATCGCCCCTTCTAAAAGTTAGTTTTGTATGGAGAAGAATGGGCAAGAAACTCCACAGAAAACCAGCGTCAGACAGTGTCTATCTGGCATTAATGCTGAAATGAACCTTTTTGGCGCAGCCGTGAGGCACACACTATTGTTTTAAAAACAATATAATACTTTATTTTTTTATTTGTATTTTGTGTTTCATGAACTGTGTCCAAATAAACTTTATTTTTTCTTTCTTTTCACAGTTACTCTTTAAAAGAATTTTACAATATCGTGTTTCACTGTGATCAATTAAAATAAAATCGATGATAACACGCGATGAAATATTTTTGATTCGCGGACACATCGTATGCAAATTATGACCAATAGAATAAAACAATTTTCTTATTAAAACTAACATCCTGATTTAGTTGTGAGTAATCACGATTTTGCATATTAATTAACTTTATATTCAACAAATTTAGATTTAGATTTAAAATCTGCTTTTTTTGTCTAAAACGAACTGTTAATTCTGAAGTGAACGAAGAAGCCAAGTCAGCATATGGGCGGCATAAAAATTCTGACACTAGGTTAGTCACTAACCATACGAAAGAGAAAACTTCTAAAGGATTTCTTTTGGGTTTTCGTCGTGATTTTATAAAATAAAGAAGTAAGCAATGGTTTTTCAGTAAAATAGCATCAAAAACTCTTTGCTGATATATTTTTTTCCTATAGGAACAGACATTGAATTTGCTTTTCAGTTGTAATGTAATTTTAATTTCTTATACAATTTAGCCCATGGTGCCTTTCAGCAATTTTATCTAGAACCTATTGTTCACAATCTAGCCATATGGTATCACAAAATTCAATTAATTCGATTTTATTTACAGGAGATAAAATTAATCGAAAATAATTAACTGTGCTGTCGAGATAAATGCCAGACCGTGTCAAATGTTAATGACAACCTGTGTTTGACATTTAGCTGACATTCAATCTAGTTCGGAGTGGTCAGGTGAACTTTTTGTGGCGCTTTTAAGTAATTTTTCGCGCATCGTTAAAGCGCTGCACTTAAAAAAACACGCCTATTTAATTGCATGCCTGAGTTTGGTCCAAGTCATAAACGTAAGTTACGTTTTTAAATATAACGCTAGCAGTGTCTTTAATAATTAAAAAAAAAAGTTAAGTACAAATAATTTATGATAGTAAATAAGTTTGCAATATTAACAAATACAAATACATAGGTACCTAGTTACTTAATATTGCAAACAGTAAACTGTAATTTTACCAAGAAACATCTCTTAGCTTATAAAATATTACTTTATTATGTTTAATAACTAACTGTTCACATTAATCTTCGATCAATAATAGTTGATCGAAGACATTACTTAAATAAAAATAAAAAACGACAAAATACTACAAAATATAACAGCAAAATAAAATATGGCGGCGAAAAATTCCTCTGCATATAAATTGAAAAGGCACATATGATTTTTATGAAAAAATAAAACCTTGTACAGGGTTGTTTTTCAACACATTTTACTAGGTATTAATAATAGTAAAATGTGTTAATAATTACTATTTTAATAATAATTACATTCTATATTCTATTTCTATTCTAATATATATATATGCCGATGGGCTACTAGTTTTTATATTTTTAAATGTTTTTTTAATGTTCTTTATAAAATATTTAAAAATGTAAAGATTATGTTTTTAAAAAGAAATAAAGAAAATAATTATATTCTGTATATTTTGCTATTTTATTTTAGAATCTTTATTTGGCTTTAAAACTGGTACCAAGCAAGATAGGCTCACATAATGGAACCAGTTCTCTTAATGTATTCCGTTGTCTTTACTCACAACGAGTCCTGTAGGTCACTCTTGTGGTGATTATGTCGAAAAACGTCCTTTAAGACCGGTTGGCTCACCTTAACGCCATGGCACCGTGGTTGTATGGGAGAAAACAAGGTTAAGTAAAATGGCGGATTTTAATATTGCGAAGTTTTAAGATTTTTTCTTTTCTTTCAAATTATGTTACTTATTTATTTTGTTTGACCACCATTGACAGAAAATTTGAAAATTTGTGTATGTGATGCGGAAGAATGAGGAAATTGTCATGAGGAAAGTTTTGAGTATGAATGTTATAAGAGTAGGGGAAGACATAAGAAACGATGGATGGACTGTGTGAAAGATGATATGGCTAGAAAGGGGGTGACTACCGAGATGACGGCTAATAGAGAAGTATGGAAGAAAAAGACATTTTGCGCCGATTACCAAATAAGTTATGTTAGTTTTTATGGTTCCGTACCCAAACGGTAGACGGGACCCTATTACTAAGGCTCCGCTGTCTGTCTGTCCGTCTGTCACCAGGCTGTATCTCATGAACCGTGATAGTTAGACAGTTGAAATTTTCACGGATGATGTATTTCTGTTGCCGCTATATCAACAAATACTAAAAAACAGAATAAAATAAATATTTAAGGGGGCTCCCATACAACAGACATGATTTTTTTGCCGTTTTTCATAGATAATGGGACGGAACCCTTCGTGCGCGAGTCCGACTTGTACTTGGCTGGTTTTTTTAACAAATTTCGATTGTGCGATAGATTACAATAATCATTTAAATTACCAGAGCCTATTGGCTATTTTGATCTTAAATTAGTAAGACTGCTCCAACAAGATAATACTATTAAGTTTTACTATTACTAAACACGTATATCATTATAATTCCGTTGTCAGCTGTCTTGAACTTTTAACCTTTTTTCATTAGCAAAGTCAAATAAAAACTATTCATAGAAACCTTTTTTCTAATAACATCAATTAATATTATAAACACTCAAGATGACACTATGGTTCTGTATGGATTTTTTTGTATGACAAATATATTATTCATACACGATTTTTAAATGTCAAAGTTTTTGTAGGTAAGTAAATATATTAATTTTTCAGCAAAAAATAAAAATATTCTAAGTAACCATTTATGGTGCTTTACACCCTTGACTGAATATGTTTTTTGCTAGGTTTTAGTAAAAAAAAAGTGGCCAAGTGCCAGTCGGACTCGCACACGAGGGTTCTGTACTACGCTACAATATTTAACAATACATTTTTTTTTAACACGTTTCTTGTATACTCCCTTTAATTTTTAACTTTATTTTAATTTTATTATCTTTTGTTATAGCAGCCATAGTCATACTATGTGAAAATTTCATGTGTTACGGTGCAAAAGATACAGCCCCGTGACGGACATTGGAGCCTTAGTAATAGGGTCCTTTGGTTGCGGAACCCTAAAAACACATGCCTACCTATCACTTGTATTCCTTTTTGGCTGGTTTCTCCGTAGTCGGACAAATACAAACGTGAGTAGAATTTATAGCTATTGGAAATATTGGAATTAATTCTCATATCCTTATTGCTACCAGTTTCATAACACGTGTTATGCTTGCCATACAAGTTGTATCAGTCTGCTAAAGGCGGCTGACGAAACAAACTGTTTTACAATTTAATAGGAAAATAGTTTTTCGTAAACTAAATGTAATGGACGTCCCATTGCCATGCCGTTAGAGATAAAGTATTTTAAAGGAATTTATATGCAGCGTATATAATATATGACGGCGGCGTCAGCGATGGTTGAGCGATAGTGCTTTCATCATCTCGATTCGGTGGTACGGAATCCATAGTGCAGGTTACAATAAAACACGATGATATAGCAAATCATCACAGTAGGTACAATACCAATAATGTTCACGCACTACATTCTACGTTTGGGCAAAGCAACAGTTTCGCATAGGAGAAGTGGAGGTCTGCATCCGGTCGTTGCCCTCACAACACTGACACGTCGTTCAGCCACTTCCCTTAACACGACTCTGTCCACGTCCCGCCCCACTCTAGTGAGCGCGTCACGGCGTTTACCCTCACCTTAGTACTACAATAATCAATTGGGTGACTATTATCGTCCTGCGAGCTATAAGTCCTGCGAGCATTGTGGCCCCTGTGACCCTGCCACTTAACTTTAGCAACCCTTAAGGCTCTGTAGTTACAAGATAACTCTCAAAATGGTAACTGTAGTTAAAAAAGAAAATATTTCCGCTACAAACATGTATGACTAACAAACATACTGAACGCATGAGTACTTGAAAAACTATGCCAAGGTGAATGCGACCCATTCATTGATGTACACCCACGGCTAGCATAATCGGTTACTAATTAGTAATCTTAAAATGTATAATATAATCGAGTCGGATGAAAATAATGTTATCAATATACAGGTAGGTTATATTATAACTTTAAGTAGTTCATTAATTCAAATATCTGCCGATCTTTTCTGTAAAAATCTCACCGGAATTTTTTGGTGAAGTGAGAATTTTTGTGTGAAGTAAGCTTGAAGTGAGCTGTCTATAGTGTCAATCCATGGATAGATAGATAGGTAGAAATACTCTTTACTTAGCACACCATAAAAATTACAGACATCAATTTAGAAATTTTATACAATGGGTGGTCTTATCGCTAAAAGCAATTGTTTACAGACAATTTTTGGATGGATTAAAGTGAGAAGGAGAGACAATACTGCAGGAGTGCAGGGAGTCAGACTCCTAGCTCACTTCACCAAAATTTTCCCGGTAAGGTTATTTCAGAACAGACCGGCTGATCTATAGTTTAGTAGTTAATGTTATTTTTAAAATTGCTTGCCTGTTTTTATGTCGGTTTTCTAGTTTCATACGTTTTGTAGACTTAAGGCAAACAGGCGCGACGAGACAGCGCGACGCGATTTTAACAAAACAATTTCTGAGAAAACTTCACGGTAGAACAATTACCGGTGTCGCGCCAGTATGCACGAGCCTTTAGGGTACAATTCCGTAGCCGACCGCAGGCGGCAGCAGCACGTGTCGACGCGGACGTGTTACCGCGACACGACTGGATCCTATGTATTTCTATGAAATCGACGCGACGTATGGCTAGCTGCGGAAGGTATTTTATAGAAATTCTTATTTTGACCCATTTTCAACATAGGTAACTTGGAATCTGGGTAGAAGTCCTACCTACCTACATCTGCGCACAGCAAAAAGAATCGTGGGACTGCTGTAAAAATAAGTATTCCGAATAAGCACTTAAAAACTTATTACAAAAGAAAAAACAACCGACTTCCAAAAAATCACTAAATAAGTGAAAAATAACTTTAATTTCGGAAGTCGGTGACTTTGCTTTTCAGTTTTCGTTTTTTGCTTTTTAGTTGTGGTACCTACCTCACACAAATTCGAATATCACTACCTGCTATGTAAATAACAGTGACCGAGGCACATAGAACATCGTCTACATATACTAAGTGGGAAAAAAAACGTATTATTGAATCTAACTCAAAAATTTATATGGGACCAACTCGGGAGTATACCCTTTCGAACTAAAATCGGTTCACAATAGGCAAAAATACAGATGAACATACAAAAAAAAAAAAAAAAAACATACGGACGAACATAGAACCTCCTTTTTGGAAGTCGGTTAAAAATAAATTAATTCTGCACACGTAGCAAGGTTAGAGCCGCAGTAGGTGTCTGACAATATTTACATACAAACATATCGGGCGAAGGTCTCATTCAAGCAAGCCATTATGTTAAACAAAACTGCGCAGAAGGTCTACTTCATACATGTAGAAACGGTGAAAAATGAGCACTGTCTAAGGATCTTCACGATATGGGTGAATAAAAACTGCATTATTTTAACACTTTCAGAGATATGGTGCGCAAGATACACAATGATACTTATTTTTGTGATGAATATTTCATTTTTATGTTGTCAGTCAGTACCTATCTACAAAGACAGGCTGCGACGACCCCAAATACATTTGCATTTAATCAATATTTTTATCTAAAGACCCCAAATAAAATACCTTCCGTAGCAAGTGAAACGTGTGTCGGTTTCATAGAAATAAATAGAAACCGGTAGTGTCGCGACTACAGTTGTAAATGATGTGATTGTGATGTGTGAGTGATTTAAAAACCGTTTTATATTTGTTTGAAACGGTTTTTAAACCACAGATTTTGGTTTGAAACGGTTTATTTACAGCTTCAAACCAGAACTGTGGTCTGCAAACTGTTTTAAATTTGTTTAAAACGATTTTTGAACCACGGATTTTGGTTTAAAACGATTTATTTACTATTATAGTCGCGATGACACGTCGCCTGCTGCTGCCGCCTGCAGTCGGCTACGGAATTGTACCTTTATGAGCACAACAATGACGATGAAGTTGACTGTACCTACTACTGTACAGTACCAACCAATAGCGTGATAACTCTACTGAGTCTGGCATAAATACTTGCGGATAAAGTAGGCCTACTGTTTCTTTTTTTCCTATGACAGTCTAATATGTGTGTCACCTTCGATCATCGCCTTCGGTCTTATATAATTATTGTTCACAGAAATTATGGATTGTGTAACAAATTGAGGGCAATCATTAATTTGTCATTCGTTTTTTATGGCGAAGAAAAACTATTAGGTATTTCATATATCGTTGACTACTCTCATAAACTCTCATTATTTTCTAACGATTCTGAACACATAAACTGACCCATAAAATATGGTTGTTTGTCGACAAAATAACGATGTTTTGCATGCGCACCAAGTTTCTGAATTCTGACGTACGAGTCAACCATGTCAATTATAAAGGTTGTTTGAATTTCGGACAGATACCAGAATATTTTAATTTTTTTTTAGGTTTGCTTTTCTATTCTATTATTTATGGCAATGGTGCCGATGTCGACAATTCTGGCAATGTCAGATGTGATAGGAGAAAGCGTGCGAAGGAAATAAAAAGAAAATACATTAATACCTAAGGGAAATTATATACTTATTAAAAATTTATATTATTGACAGTAAAGTTGTAAGTAAAAATATGTAGGTTTTGATAGTGGTTTATAGGTTAGTTTGCCTTCAGTCTTTTTATGGAATTTGTCTACCAAAGTATTTATGTAAGATACCAAGTTATTTGTGTAATTGTGTAGTTATCCTTACAGTGTAGATAAAATAAAGAATCAATAAGGCTCTTAGATACAGTCGCGACTTGTATTGTTCTGCCGTGAAGTTTCTCAGAAATTGTTTTGTTAAAAGTCGCGCCAGTATGTAAGAGACTTTATGCATCTTTCTATCTTACGGCCTTTTCGAGGCCTCAACCCGTTTCCTATTCGGAAACCTGCTGCTGAGTGCTGCCTGTTTACTTTAACACATCATCCTTTTGGTACCTACCGGTTATTGATACAACATTAAAAATTATATCTGCGTAGGTTTTTAACAGCTCGCCATAAAAGCAAATATAAATAATATATTGAGGTAAGTAGAGGAATTCGGTTGTAAATAAATATTTACCTACACGTCTTTCAATAAATGTAAAGTTTTCTTGAAAATATTTACGTTACAAGAATATATTGCATGCTGTTTATTTATAAAGCTAAATATATTCCGTATTAAAATTGTTTATGAAGAACTATTCACTTTTTCACTCTGACGTTACTGTATTTGTAATTTTACTTTACTTTACTCAGTAGGTAAAATATAACGCGAACCTTTGAAGCGAGAGTAAATAAAATAACATGCTGTATCTAACAGATGTGTCAAATCAATCAAAGTATTCTGAAAATAGTTTAATATAAAATGGCTTCAAGGTAAACTATTGTAATTTTAACAGTAAGAAAAGAGGAATTTCTAAAAAAAAACCCTCAAAAACCACAGTTTTGAGGGTTTTTTTGGACATTTGTATATGGCTGACAAGCAGGCCGCTTAGTCAAAGCACATGCTCTGTAACGTTAACCTATCGTCCTCATTATCGCTTCAGCCGAAAGACGTCCACTGCTGGACATAGGCCTCCCCCAAACACCGCCACTTCGACCGGTTCTGTGTTTTTCGCATCCAGCGCATTCCCGCGGCCTTCACCAGGTCATCGGTATGCGGTACGCGGTATGCGGTCGCCACTCCAGAACCTTTCGCCCCAATCGGCCATCTGTTCTGCGAGCAATGTGCCCTGCCCACTGCCACTTAAGTTTGGCAATACATCGGGCTTGTCGGTTACCTTGGTTCTCTTGGTAACCTATAGATCTTGGCATATGAGACAAAGCTGAAATGTCTCATGTGCCTCTAACTACACCAACAGTCATATCTTTGGAAAACCGGTACTTCCTGGGACGAATTCCTTCAAAAATAACTCTTCAACAAAATGCAATTCAGTAGCATCTTTAGTTGTAACATAAGCATAATCAGCCTATAATGTTCCCACTGCTGGGACTGCAGGCCTCCTCTCTGTGAGAGAGAGTGGGCCGTAATCCACTAAGCGGGCCCAGTGCGGGTTGGTTCTTTACATAAACCCGCTGGCAATTTATTTTCTCTTCTCTAGCTTATATTTTTTGCCGATCTATTCTTTAAAAATCTACAAATAACCGTAAAAACTTAAGTAAAGTGAGATGTCAATAGTGTCCGATCCTAGCATAAGAGTACGGTGGGGGCCCAGTGGTAACGGCTGCGACTTAGGAGTTGTAGGTTGTAAGTTCGAACCCAGACAGGCGGTTTACTTTGTGTAAACTAGTGTACATAAACCACTGCTCTCAAAACGGTGGAGGAAAACATCGTGAGGAAACCGGCATGTCCTAGAAACAAAAATTCGAAGCATGTGATATTATCAACTCGCTCTGGGCCCGCGTGGTGGATTACGGCCCACTCCCTCTCACAGAGAGGAGACCTGTGTCCCAGCAGTGGGAACATTATAGGCTGATTATGCTAGCATCAGGTGGAATGACAGCTCACTTCAAGCTCACTTAGGCGCCATCTCCACAGGTGAGAGAATTGCGACGATGCGGTCTCGCTGTGCCATCCAATTTTCCTCATGGATTTCCTCCGTCCCCTCCAGGGCGGAAGGCGTTCATGAGGACTCTGTCTGACGCTAACTGACTAAACACCACCCCGGTATTCCGTTCTCAAACTTGAACCGGGGATCATGGGATCTCGTGGTGCAGATGGCGCCGTTTTCGCCGTGAGACTTTTACGGAATAGGCCACTGGTAGTTTATAAAAAAACAAATGAGTAATTTACAACGTTCCTCATGTAGGTTGATTTTACGACATCCAGTGAATGATGGAATGTTGTTGTTTCAAACAAATATTTTTAGCTTTTATTTAGGTTTGCGTCGTTGAGAATAATTTTATTGTATTGAAGCTTTTGATGTTTAGTTTTGAAGGAAATGGTTAATTGTATTGTGAAATCTGTTTTGCTTGGTTTAGTGTTTTTGCGTCAATTTGTTTGCTTGCTAGCTAAAGGTGTGTCCAAACATGGAGCGTTAAGAGCGCGGCAGCAACACGCGCCGTTTGCAGGACACATTTTTGTCGCGCTCTAGTTAAGATGAAACCGACGAATGTTTGCGCGGCAGGGCTGCGCGGCATATACGAGATACGCCGCGCACTACAGTTGGCATCAGAACTAAAATTAAAGGGGCTGCTTGTATCGGTTCGTCCAAACACAATTACTGACGAATGTTTGTGCGCGGCAGGTAGACAGAAGCGTTCGCGCGCGGCAACCGACCACTATTCCCGCTCAATGTTTGGACACACCAGGTGACTCCTCACCCCATAGTATGAATACTACGTGAATTAATGATATACTAGGTGAATAATAATTGCGAGTAATTCGTCAACTCGTCCTACATGCCTACGGCCCATTTAGGACGTTCTTTTTATTTTCTGCAAGTCGTCCTAAATGTGCCGTAGGCATGTAGGACGAGTTGACGAATTACTCATAATTGCATGACAATTAAGTGGTTGGAATTTACATCTCATTCTGACTGCCCTTGAGCCATAATGCTATGGCACTGGCAACGTGCGATGCAAAACTATTTTTATTTCATTTCCATTTTCCTCTATTCGCCGTCACGTATAATTTCACATCCTTCTCATTGATATCTTCCTATCATACAATCCATTCATATTTTCTTACTTGGTCTCCGTTTCCATCCAGTAATAACATAATGGAAAACATTACATCACGCATGTATTCCCCGAAGGGTTAGGTAGAGGTGTGCCTATAATACACCCACATTTCGCCAGTTATGTTTAAGTCCCATGTAAAAGGGGGCGAGCCTATTGCCATCAACCGGGCAAAAATCCTGACTCCAAGCTGCCACTGAGATGGAAAAACTCAAAAACACTCTGCCCGACCCGGAAATCGAACCCAGGACCTCATGCTCAGAAATAGCGCTTGCAAAAATTTTGCTCTTTAAAATTATCCTATACTTACTCAATCTTATTTATTTGGTATTTAAAGAAACAACTCAACCGAAATACGTAGTTTAAATAAATCAATGTTAACTTAAGCAACAAATCCTACACGACCATTTATACAGCATGATGTCACGCGACAACCTTCTAAATATAGAGATATATCGCCATTTTGAATTGTTTCTTGCGTTGTCTGCTCGCTTTTGGATTTACGCATTCATTGACAAAGACCCAAGGCCAGATCATGGCAGATTCTTGACATAGCACCATAACATTCCACCTGTATTCCGCCGCCGAGGGTTAGGCAGAGGTGCACCCACATTTCGCCAAGTCGCTAAGTCTAGAAAATATGAGCAACAATTATTTTGTATACTTTTTCTTTTAGGCTCGGTCAGGGTTTTTCATATATACCTCATTTACCTAGATCCTCAAAAAACCCCGGTTACTTACTGTCGGTCAATGAAACAAAAAGAAAAAATATAAAAGTATGTTTTTAAAAAAATAATACAATCTAACACTAACATTATGCAAAGGGAAAAATTAAATATAAAGAAAAAAATTCTTTCGCATCGCTGTCAGTGGGAACAGTGCCCAAAATGCTGGCAGTGTTAAGTTGGATGGCAATGCGGATTCTTTGACCTAAAAATTGGCCAGCCCTCTGGTCACGTGAAGAGTCGACCAACCGCTTGGCGATGTCCCGAAATACTCGATGAGCACTCGGACCCCACGGCCCTAGTGCTTCAACCCCAAACGGCTCAAAAATATAGCTATACCAATAAGGTTGTTATATTTTTGAGTATGTAAGTATGCTTTTTTCTATAAAGTCAGTAAGATATTTTAAAAAAACCGTGTGTGAGTTCTGGGGAAGGTTGCGGAGCTTATAGCCAGCCGTGGTGCTTTGTCTTCCGTGGGTAAATTTTCATTGATACCCTTCGTCTGTGAAGAACGGAGGGCTATTTGGGACTCCTACCGACATTTAGTTGAAGTCCGATATAACTCACCGTTTTCCTGAGCGTTACTCATATCGGTAGCGAGGGAGTCCGTGGAATTCTCACATATGCGTATGCACCCTTGACAGAGCCAAACTGCAGCTTGGGGCATAGGTATGTCAGATATTATGTTACACTTACGGCCAGTATCTTAATCAAAAGTAACAGTTAACTGTTCTTTTGCACTATTGTATTTTCAAACCTCGGCGCTGAGGCGAGGGTTGTAAATCCAACAGCGCGGAAGAACAGTCGACTGTTACTTTAGCTGTTACTTTTAATGAAGAAACTGGCCGTTACTCCCAGCAAATATATGGTGACCAAGCACTGTGTTTCTACTAGAGACGATGTGGTAGAAAATAACAGATAAAATCTCCCTAACACATCTTCACAAACTCAGTCAATAATCCAAGATAAACGTCTCAACAAACTTACAAAAAATGAACATAAAAGCACAGTAACATGAGATACGATACTCGATGTTAATTCCGGAGCCATTAACTCAAAGTTATAGTCTCCATAACTCACTCGAAGATAACTAGGCCACTATTTTGATGGAGGTTAATGAAGGATATTAAAAAGGTTCTAAACACGTAGTAGTTGCTGCTAGCAGTGTTCCCACGGTCACTGCGTTGCGTTACGATGAACTTAACCTCAAAGGTTTATAGTCAGCTGTCGTGCTAATCTGGTACACTACAACGTGCATAAATTCGTATCCACTAGTGCTGATACTTAGGGCGACATTCACACACCGGATTCTGACTTTACTTTGCTAAGTAATCATGAATATGAACTTAATTTTGTAACATCAATGTTGTCAACTGCCTCGTTGGTCTAGTGGTGGCAAGCGTTACTGCATGAGGTCTTGGGTTCGATTCCCGGGTCGGGCAAAATGTTATTGGGTTGTTCCATCTGGAATTTATCAGTAGCAGCCCGGAGTCTGGATTTGTGCCCGGTTGATGGTAATAGGCTGCCTGTTACATGGGACTTAAAACATAACTGGTGAAATGTGGATGTACTAATAGGTCCACCTCTGCCTAATCCTTCGGGGAATACAGGCGTGATGTTATGTTATCAATGTTCTTATTCATATGAAACGCTTGCTTCAGTTCGCAAAGTAAAGTCTAAGTGAATCTTGTCCTTAAATGTATACTCCATTTGAAATAAGATTAGACATTTAAACAAACCTTTTTACATTCCGTTCAACCGATTTTGACTTCTATGCCGTAGGCATAAAGGATGGCATTAAACGCAAAAAAGGTTACACAATACCAACTGTCTACTGCAGCTGCCAATTGTCATGCCACCAACGCAATAGAAGTCAAAATCGGTTGAACGGACTGTAAGAAAGTTTATTTAAATGTGTAATCTTATTTCAAATGGCGTATACCTATTTATGTCTGGTGAACTGGTGAACTTTTGGCTTAAGCCCTATAAGAGAAGACTTCTAACTTCATTCAAGTGAATGCACTTGATACTGTTAGTGTATTAAACCGCTTTTCATTGTATTTATGAGTTTGTGCAGCCAGCGAAAATGTCCAAAAACATTTGCACATTTAGGACAAATTATGGACGGCCGGTATTATGATATTTTTCTATGATTATCAAAATTCAGTTTGTCTCCGACTGTACCAAGTGGATATCTTGGATCAAAGTGAATAAGCATGTAAAAGGAATTTTTTATTAGAATTTATCCTAGAAAACGGACTGCAGCGCCGTTCACTTCGTGGCTAGATCGTAAGCTTAGAATTAACATTGGTAGTGAAATCAGATATTAACAAATTAGCTCACGATCCGATAGCGGACTTGGGCTTGCATTTAAAGATACCTATATTCTCTATGTACACTCGAGGAATGAAAAGGTTAAGCAACTTCAAATACATTCCTTTCGTGTGGATACGAATGTCACTTTTTCGAACTGTCATTTTCATTTTTATCGTGTACTGTGCAGTACGTATTTTGTAAATCAATAAATGAGGCTTATTATATTTATGAAATCTTAACATGTTTTTCTTTTCTTTATTGATTTTATGTTATAGGAAATCAAAACGCAATACAGAGACTAGGGGTGGTCGTTTTAACAAGAATCTCGGGTCAAAACATTAAAACCCAATAAAAAGATAATCTTAAACACATGAGTTTATAAGTAGAAGCTTCTACTATTAAACGTAAAAATAATGATGAGACTATGAACAGCGTTTAATTTACGATTATTTTTATAATAAACAAAATATTTTTCCAGTATCACTGTGTTTATTTATAAAGATTAGGAGGTAAACTTTTTTTGTAATTAAAATATTTTTACTTTGTAGCAAATGTTTGGTAAACAAGATATAAAAATATCTTTAAATTAGGCAGATGAACCAATGTTTTTGTCGAAATCCTCAATGACCGAGGTCATTGACTACTAGCTGATGCCCGCGACTTCGCCCGCGTGGAAGACGGTTATTATATAGATATAGGTACTAAAACCATACTCGAGAACCACTCTATCCATTAGTGAAAACAGCATGAAAATCGGTGCAGTAGTTTTTGCGTACAGGACGCCAGACAGGCGCGGCGGAGGACTTTGTTTTATATTATGTAAGGATATGAGGTACTCCTCAAAGACAAAGGCATTTATTCGTATTTTTACTTATTTTATTTTTTATTGTATTTATTGATTTTCCTTCCTATTAATAATTACCGGCAAGTATTACTAATTTAAATAGCAATAACATATTACGGGCAAAGTAATGAATGTTAAAACAGTTTCATACTTTCCTACGCTCATGGACGCAGTACATTTTAAGTTATTATGTGACTCCCACTATAAACATTGTCGAGCAGGAAACGCATACGCAACGCATATTTCCTTAAGCGTTTTTAATGTTGGGTGTTGTCAGGCTACAGGCGGTATTCACATCATAAGATCAACCAGAAAATCCATTGCCTTCAAGTACGAAAGGACAATGAGTTAAAACGTCTCATCAACCAACAAATCTAAGTTGTTCCGCAATCGAAAGATCTCAGTGAGCACTTTGCCTAGGCCCTCTGAGGCCCTAGACAAAGTGACATTCTATCAGCGATAACGATGACGGAAACGGCAAAAATGTATAGGACTGACATATGCTATCGAAAAGCTTATGTCAATCCAGTTGAAAGTCGTTGTAGAAATACGAAACGCTTTCGAAGCGATTATCACTTGTCTAGACCCTCTGATCATTTTTTGTTATGGCGTCATCACTGAAATACGTTGGGTATTCCGAGGTAGCGAGGATCTATAAAGATGATTTCCTTCCTCATCTGCACATAACACATAATCAGCCTATAACGTTCCCACTGCTGGGACACAGGCCTCCTCTCGGTGAGTGGGAGTGGGCCGTAATCTACCACGCGGGCCCATTGGGGGTTAGTAGATATTAAATGCTCCGAATTTTTGGTTGTTCTACTTCATAAAAATAAGAATTTGTTAAGACCATTTTTTCATTTATAATCTCGAAAAATTATGAATCGAGATAAACTATGCGAAAATAGCTCATGGTCCTGGTAAAAATAAAAAGCCTGTTCATCCGGACCTCAGACCAAATAAAAAACTAAGACAGAGCGTTGTCAACAGTGACGTGAGGCCGGTTTCGTAAACATGTGTGCACTTAGTTTGGTGTAGTTTATTGTAGTGTCATTGTAAATAGTTGTAAATGTGTGTGTGTGAGCGTGTATGCACAGAGCGTTGGTGTAATTTCAGCATGCTTCACTGTATTGTTCGCAGCGCTCCGTCTTGGTTTTTTATTTGGACTGAGATCCGGACGTAGGTACACACGGTTACAAATCAAGCTATGCATTTCCAGTATAAGCTGAACTCGCATTGTACAGAAATCCCTTAGAAAGCGAGATCAGCATGAACTGGAAATGTATAGCTTGATGTGTCGCCGTGTGTACCTGTTCCACCCCGGAACTGTTGTAATTGTTCCAAAGAGTTGGTCATTATCTTCATCCTCCTCGTCAATCCTGTTCTTATCCCAATTTATTTACAGTGATTCAGCATGCCTCCTTTTTAACCGACTTCTTCAAAAAGGAGGAGGTTCTCAAAACGTCTGTATGATTTTTTTTGTGTGTATGTTACGCGATTACTCCGCCAATTATGAATCGATTTTGATGATTATTTTTAGTTTGAATGCTGAAGCATGACCTACTGCTTCAGAGGTGGTCCCATACTTTGCTTGCGTAGTTTTTGATTTAGCTTCAATTATATCGTATTTTTCCCACTAAGTCTTTGTAGATGATATCTTATTTGACTCCGTCACTGTTATTTATACAGCAGGTAGTGGTATTCCAATTTGTGTGGTGTAGGTACCCCATCTAAAAAGTAAAAAATAAAAACTTTATACAAAAAAAAAAAAAACAACCGAGTTCCAAAAAAAACTCTTCTTTTTTTGCCACCGACTTCCGAAATTAAAGTAATTTTTCACTTATAAGTGTTTTTTTTGGAGGTCGGTTGTTTTTTGTAGAAAGTTTTTATCCTACATCTCTTTCAGCCGTCATCTGAGTATTCTTCCCCTTTCTAGCCATGTCATGTTTAATGTTTCTTCGAATTTATTCTAGTTTTATAGAGCTTTTAAAATCATACTCAAATTTTTCATTGATTGTACCTTCTGTAGATATCGCTGTTATGTGGTGTTAAGATCGTCATCTGTCTGCAATCCAGCTTCCTACACACCCACGCATTGTTACCATACATTATGTTATGTCAGTATTGGAAATAACGTCGTTTTAGTACTGTTAAATGACGTCATTAGTCATTGACAGGTTTAATTACGTTACTTTGGTAGTGGGAAATGAAATGAATCAGGTTGAAACTGGCAATGTCAGAAATGTAATTGCTGGTGGGTCGCTTTTTCCATCCGATGGATAGGTAAGGTGGCTGTCCATTTAAGTTAAACTAGTAAGCAGGACCGAGACTCTTTCCACTGAACCATGAATGACAGGAATTTAGTGGAATTGCGTTGGTTTATATTTTCCTAGCTCTGGGGCCGTATTATGAAGTATTAATGCTATGATTATTCCACTGCGAATAAAATGGTGCTACCGGCCTTCAATAGCTCCGTCTCACTCTCACACTGGAAAAATTGTGGCATTAATACGTCATAATACGGCACCTGCACTTCTTCGCTTATCTCACCTGTGGTTAGACCACCTAATTATGTCACTTCACACACAGCCTACAGTTTTATTTGGTGATGTAGATAGTTATATTGGTTCACCGACTGTAACAGTGTTGGAATTGATTCCAATGTTGGAATTGTACTAAACTGAATTTTAAGATTTGGTATTAGTTTTTCGTTGGAACGGAATAAATCTTCATTTGGACCTGTAGGTATATAGATATTTTTGTGTCTTCTTTCAATTTTAACGGATTATTACCAATTGTTAGTCGTGTGGGCGGAAGCTAGCTAACTACATTTATTTTTCTTAACATTCGCGAAGCTATGAGCTTTGGGACCTTTAGAGACTTACAGCTGAACAGACAGGTGCAACATCGCGGGCGCGACAAGAGTCGCGCTGCCTGTTGCGCCTGCGATATCGCGCCAGTTTGCATGAGCCTTTATCTTTCTTGGTACTCGTATAACGATTAGGTAAGAAAACATGTTACGTAGGTAAACATCCCATGATGTAATCTTAGTAAAAATAATAGAAAAAAAGGAACAAATAATCAGAAGCGCACATTGAATGCTGCAGCGTCTGAATCTGTATCATTTTTATTGCACAAACAGATTAAACGCAAACACGCAATAACGCGTTTTCTACTCATATAAAAGAGTGTTTTTGTTTGACAGTCCGTGAGTTAAACCAGTAAATAAACCGTAAATTACCCGTATCAATCGGTTGTTTAACTGATATATGTGAATAATTTGCGATGCAAATGCCAATGTCTTACGTATGGTCGGAGGACCATGTGGTGATCTCATGGTTGCGCAACACTTTCGCTAACTGACCGGTTTACATCCGATTTCTTTACGAGAATGGCGAATTACGAAATTTACGCCTCCTTAGGGTCAGCGCTTCGTTGTTTTTGAGTGTTTTTAAGATGTTTTTTTTTGTGGGATGGGCTGAATTGTAAAATTGAAGTTGGTTTTTACTTGTATAGACTTGGGGTCTAACTTATGTAAGGAAATGAGTACCTTACCTACCTACCCATCGATAGTAAATTATGATTTTTATACACAGTAGTTTCTCTTTCTCACTAAGAGGTCTCTTATTGGCTGAATAAGCCAAGTAGCTATATTTTAGTTAATTAAATAATATTAACTACAACATGGTTACATGACTATAATCTGCTTTCTTTTTTTTTTGATTAAAAAAAAACTTTTTATTCACATGGTTACATGACTATAATCGGTTTTGCTTTTTTTCTGTTTAAAAAAACTTTTTATTATTTAACTTTTTAGTTTTTTTTTCTCTTTTTCTAGTATTCTATTCTATTGTATCTTTTTTGACAACACCAAGATCTTCTATCTTTCTTTTTCGTGTGGTTAGTGACTAAGCTGTTGTCAGAGTTTTAAGGTCGCCCATAGGACTCTGACTTGGCTTCACATGCCGTCGAGAAATATCTCTCAGCCATGCCGGTTTCCTTACGATGTTTTTTGATCATCATACTATAAGTAGGCACATTTAAAAAAAAAAAAAAGATGCGTGAAAGAAAAAACTTTTTTTGTTTAAATTATTCAAACAGTCCCACAAACAAGAAAGATCACAGAATAAAGAATGGTAAGTACGAACGGTTACCGTTGTCCGGTACCAACCGTTCCGGGTCGTCGGTCAGACCGACCATCTGGCGCTCTTCACGACACCTGCCTACTGGGGTAGACGGAACACTGTTATAATTATTGATATCAAACAATTTCGTACGGTAAGTTAAGTGACTGACAAAACACGGTTATGAATCACTGAACTGACAGCGTATAACTCGGATAATTATTATTAATTCATTATTTTCAGATAACATTAATAAACCTAAAGTCTCTTTTGTAATCTCGTAGACTGTTTTGACATTACAAGCGATCGTTATTTGTTTTTTCAATTTGGAGTTTGACATTTGCACCTGTCAAATTAAGCAGACTTTACATTGAACAATCTAGTGCTAAGGTATGGAACCTCCTCCTACGAGTTACTCGACTGTCTTCTACCATTCTATTCTATTCTATTCTATTCTATTCTCATTTTATAATATTGTCGTTTTGGTTTTGGCCCTTGAACTCAATGTACAGTCGAGGAATTAAATCGTTATGTACAGTTGCACAGTGCAAGAGGTCATAATGAACAGGGTATTTAAAATTTGGGCCCGGTTGATGGTAATAGGCGCCCGATTCTAACTTAATGGCGGCAAGTCGCTGTGTAGTAACAATTTCATGTGTCAGCGGGGGTGAGAGGTGGGGTACTGCGCAGCGAGTAGCTAACTTCCGAGCCGCCATTAAGTTTGAATCGAACTGTACATGGGACTAACTGGCGAAATATGGGTAATCTATGGGTATGTCTAAACCTTCGGGAAATACAAGCATTTTGGGAAACAAAAACAACAGTCTCGAATCTTGGATAGTTTTTTTTTAGTACCTAAAAAAAATTGTCATTAGCGTACCCAACTATAATTTCCTTTAAGATCTCATTATTATTTCAGTTTATATTATTGTTTAAGTATGTCTTAGCTCTTAAGGACGCACCCTACCTCAAATTGCTTAGCATGATCCTCTGTTATGCCGAAAATACTGCAGCATTCATTTTGAAATAAATATAATATTATGTTAAATTTGAGAATTGATGCTAAGGCCTAAGTTTGGTGAAAACACGATTACAAAAAAAAAACTAGAAAAAAAAACCAAAGTTACCTCTAAAAAGAACTATAAACCGCTGGTATTAAAAATATACTTCAAATTAGATCATGAAACTTTGCATAATAACTGAACTATCTGTGAAGCAGGTCTTACGTATGATTCTTATTTTTTTTAAATTACCATTATTTTCACTGTAAAAAGCAATTACCTACACTTTTCGAGGCTTGAGACCCGCTAACGCCACACTCCGTCTCGCTCTCAGTCATGTCGCGAGTGTAGTATGGTGCGAGCGAGATAAAATCTGAGGTAGGATACAGCCTTAAGTGGCAAAATTGCAATATTGTTCGTTGTGTAATTTTGTTTTCCTTTGTTATTAATCCTAACTTTTTAGTAATATTTTGCCATAATTTCTTAATACTTTAGTTTTAGTATTATTATGTATTATCACCTATTTCTGAGATTGCTGGTTATGCTGTAATTGGTGACTTTGTAAGTTATTTTGTACTAGCTTAAGCCCGCGGCTTCACCCGCGTGGATGTCGGTTATTATATACTAAAACCTTTCTCGAGAATTCATTGGTGAAAACAGCATGAAAATCGGTGCAGTAGTTTTCGAGTTTATTGCGAACAGACAGACAGACGGACGCGGCGGAGGACTTTTATAATATGTAAGGAAGATATTTTATGCACAGAAGGTGTTAGTGTACCTTTATAAATTAATAAACTACAAAATGCTAGCAGGAAAAACTGTAGTATAGAAAATATTTAGTTAACTGTGGTAAAGCTGTCTCTGATGCATCTTATCTGATCGTAGAGAGGCGAAATAGGCCCTGACTGCAATCCACTATGATTCATCCGTACGTACAGTCAAACAACCTATTTGGTATACAGGCAGATAACTTGCAACTACTTTAAACAATTCTGTGGTTGTTTTCAGTGGACAACAATCCTTTTACGTCACTCTCCTAAGCCATAAGCTCAATTACACACACAATCAAAACGTATTTTGGCAGTGTAGCGGACAATGAATATATTTTGCCTGTATGCCAAATAGCTTGTTCGATTGTACCAACAGAATATGGTACAATGGAAATGATGCTAAGGCTGCCTTTTTCGGAGCATGAAGGACGTTCGGTTTTCATTTTTGGGTGCACGAGATAAGTATTCGTGTTCGAAGAATGTTATCAAATGTTACAACAGAAACAGGTATGTATGACGTATTGGGTGATCAGCCCTCCTCGTCGAAGAATTTAAAGGTAAGTACCTATTCTTACCTATGAAATTAGGGTTAGAGGAGCTAAGTAAGTGGCTCAGTTGGTTCTTGGATGGGTGACCATCTTTTAATACCGTGCCTCCATTGGTCCCGGCTGTCATTCTTTGATCTTTGACCGTCGTTACGGGTCGTCAGAAGCCCGAAAGTCTGACAACCAGTCTTATCAAGGGGTATCGTATTACACAGTTACTGGGTTGTGGAGGTCAGATCAGTCGCTTCGTGTAAAATACTGGTATTCAGCTGGATCCGGTTAGACCCTAACGTAGTTGGGAAAGGGCTAGGCAGATTTGTTTTGCGTTTCCTAGCCTAGTCGTCCGTAAGCTGGAGGGTAGGTAGGTATAGTCGTGCGGTCGTGGGATGGCCGCACTTTGTGATGGGGCCCGCTAGCATGGCGGGCTGATACCAGTCGGGGTGCGGTGAATGTACAAGTATCTCCCGGGCCCCCGACTCATGGTAGTTGTAGGAACAGTGGGGGTTTTAGTCGGTAGAAGTCCGACATAACCCTCCGTTCTCCCAAGACGGAGGGTATTATATGAAGATTTCCACAAGGGAAAATAAAAAAAGATAGGTATAGCCGAACACGTATTTGCCTGACCACCCTTAGGTTGCATGACATTTGCACGTCATTTCATAAAACATTGCATAAAACAACAAGGGACATTTTGTCTGTGTGAAAATTAGACAGTTTCAACCTTACTGATGTTTCAGATTACTTGGAGTTTTTTTTGTCAGAAGTGCATCCCGAAACTATCAATTTCAATTGTAATCTTTAATCTTTATTGAAACGAAAAAACTCAATTTACAGAACCACTGTGTTCGATAACAATCAAATAAAAAATAAAAACAAGAATAGATATTAAATTACCTAATTAAAAAGTGGAATAAGAATTTAAATAAATATAAAAATTAGAACTTAAAATTAATAAAAACTGAACAATATTTTCGATGTGTAATATTTCTATTGTATGGTAATTGATCAGTTGCCTTAATTTGTTTTGTAGTAATATTTTCAATCGCTTCAATTCCATTTGGTAAACGAGCAATGTTCGCAGTGAGAGGAGAGTGAGTGAGCGTAGTGGTGGCCCAGTGTTAGCGGCCGCGACTTAACGAGTTGTAGGTCGTAGGTTCGAACCCAGACAGGCGCTTTACTTCGTGTAAATTATTTCATCAGCACTGCTCTCAAAACGGTGAAGGAAAACATCGTGAGGAAACCGGCATGTTCTAGAACCAAAAATTCGAAGATATGTGACATCTACCAACCCGTAATGGGACCGCGTGGTAGATTACGGCCCACTCCCTCTTTCCGAGAGAAGGCCTGTGTCCCAGCAGTGGGAACATTATAGGCTGATAATTATGCAATTTGCGCATCTATTTGTATCAATCACGTAAAAATTTACACTTGCAATTGATCGCTTCGGCGACCCTTTACGAAGGTCGAATATAAGTACCAACAGCATATTTACCACTTTTATCCAAAAAGTTTGAATTTTTGCAAAACATTAAACAATTCAGACACCTCGAAAGACAATTTATTACAAAACCGGATTTGTGTAAAAAAATCCTGATGCAAGGTAAGTAAGTCTAAAACGATTTCAACATAAGAATGTAATTATGAATCTTAAACTAGATCCATCTAAGGCCATTGGACGCTAACAAAGTTTCATAATCATTGACAACAAAATGTGAACGTGCTAATACGATACTTGATAGGTCTCCTGCATCAAGTATCAGATTTGTTAATTTAGAAACAGGTGACAAACATTATGAAACTTCATGAACGTGTTTCGAAATCTAACATAGGTAGGTTCTGCAAAATAAAAAAAAAACATAGCCTCTTTATTTCCTCACTAGCTGCGCCCCGCGGTTTCATCTGTATAAGTTTTGATCCCGTGGAAATATCGGGTTTAAAAGTATTCTATGTCCTAATCCAGGTCATGCTCTACCCATGTGCCAAATTTCATCCAAACCCGTTCAGCCGTTTTAGCGTGAAAGAGTAACAAACAGTTAGGATTCTGAAATATTCTTCATCTACTGTTGCTGTCTGTGATGATAATTATCTGTGTTTCAACTTTAAAAAATAAGCTAAAACATCTGGCGTTTTTTAAATATTTCTGTAACAACATGATTTCAACACATTCCATGACCCGAATGTTTTAATGAGTTCATATTAAAAGAACATCAAACACCTTTTATTCCGGATTAACATCTCACATGATCTAAACTCGTAAACGTACCAACAATAACACCTACACTAAACATATTTCAACAATTTACAGCCACGCATAAAGTTTTAAAACGATCATTTTGTTACACATAAACCCAAGGAACGTCGATAAGACATATAAATACGCAAAGTTTAGCAATATCAACAAAAACGAGTAACCTGTATCGATAGAATTGCTAAACAACGAAAACAATCGATTGCATTATCGATATACGGAATTGTGACAGAACATTGTGTTAAAAACAAAAGAAACGTTTCGGAAATCAATAAGCTCACCTTGATAATCCGTTTATTTTGACAGCTGGTGCACGTCAACAAAGAAAAAAACAATAGTGTGCACTTGTACACGACCAGTACTGATACCTAAGAAAAAAATATCCAAAACTATTTTCAGGGCACCTCACTACAGCATTTTGAACACTAGGCTTCAAAGAACACGGATTTTAAAATTAAATTTGGAACACGATACACTTTTTCGGAGAATTCGTTGTTATTTTCAAACATAGAACGCGTCGCGGTAAGCGCACGCGTCGCGGTCGTACACAACACTGACTTCGCGCAGCCGCCATTTTCTCGGCAAATGGTGGGAGAAGGCACCGAAAGAGGAAATAAAATGGAAAAAGAAGGCTGCTCGGCTAGGTTGGCGTGCGCTACTCGTAAAAAAAAAAAAGACACGGGATACATAACCTTCTCTGAAGTGGAGAAAATTGAGACGCCTGCTGCCGATGTATGCTTTGAAGGCTGGATGTGTATGTAAGCTGATTGGGAAAGGCATATTAATCACAGTTATTAGTAGTGTCTCCCACTATGCTGTTTACTCGAAAACCTTTTAACTGGAATAAAAACATTTTGTTCTGTGTTTCGAAGCGTTAATCCAAGGTCTTCTAAAGGCCCGCATCAGATGTATAAAGTGACAATGAACCTTCTCAGATCTACTAATCTACCACTAATTTTCCTTGAACTATACAAACAACGGATATATGCAAAAAATTTAAAGAACCTTAAGTTTGTTCTTGATCGGATTGTCTTCAGGACAGTTTTTGGAACCGGGCTGATAACGTTTGCCACATGGATTGGCCATGGGAGATAAAACCACGCAGTAGATCCTTCAGACCAAATAAAAAACCAAGACAGCGCTGCGAACAATACAGTGAAGCACACCAAAATTACACTACCGCTCTGTGCATATACGCTCACATGCACACATTTACAATCAAACTACACCAAACTAAGTGCACACATGTTTACGAAACCTGTCTTGGTTTTTTATTTGGTTTGAGTTAGATCCCAAATAGTAGTAAAAGATTTACGGGCGGATCCATAAGCAGGTGGCAGGATAAACTGCAGGAACTAGCGTCAGGTGGCAGTGGAGAGAGAAATATGGGTTTTATTTTTGGGACAAGACCGCCAAACTAATCTCAACCACTGCAACTCCTGAAAGCCAGAATTAACCACGGCAACCACCAGAAAAGCACCGAGGCAATTAAGCTGGATGAGGTCTGGAGAAAATTTCTACTGCCATAGATCCCGCAACGAAATTAATCAGAAAACAATAGGGAAGGTGTAAGAAAAATCATAGTTTCCTTTGGGGGTTATGTCCGACGTTAACACAACTGTTTTGTCTGCAACCATGATTCGGGATCGCGGGATAAGCTCCCATGCTAATCTTCCTGCGAGGGTCAAGCAAGGTGACTAAAGCCCTTTAACGATACATGTCCATGTAATTATGAATCATAATTTTCACAGTATGATGCGAAAATTTGTTTTGTTCAAAGGTCAGCAGTCACCTTGAAGAATTTCTAATTAACCGAGGACATGACGCATTCTTTATTACCTTCAATTATTTCCTTAAAGCTTGAGGCTAGCTTAGTAAAAAGTCATGAATAGGTAGGTATACACGGTGTAACAAGACTCTTCACGAACCTGTCATCTACGCTTTTGACATCAAATTATGTAACTTTGTGTAAAAATAATTGCTGCGAAACGACTTTAATTTTTTGTTTGAAAATTCGCTGTTTCATTAATGCGAAAGTGAGTTTGTTTGTTTATGTGCTTGTTACACTTTCACGCTAAAACGGCTTAATAGATTTGGATGAAATTTGGCACATGGGTAGACCGTGACCTGGATTAGGAAATAGAATACTTTTTATCCCAATACTCCCACGGGATCGAGACTTATGCGGGTGAAACCGCAAGCGCAACTATAAGTTAAAAATAATTCTGAATGGAAAAATGCAGCAGCATGTATGGATTTTTTTCAGTTTGAGGTATTCGGGAAATCTGACTGTACGCCATTTAATGTCCCATAACTCTCAAGTTCATCACCATCTCCCTACCCTTGTCCCATGTCACTCGGTGTCGGCGCAACACGTTTTCTTCCTCCACTCTCCCCTGTCAACCGTCACGCTATCATTCACTCCCTTCTCTTTCATATCATTCCTCACACAATCCATCCATCTTTCCTTTGGCCTTCCTCTCCCACTCCATCCATCAACACTTATATTCATCACTTTTTTTGTCCCATAACTCTAAGGTTATATGCTATATATATGTAAAAATAATACAAAAGTCCTCGAAAACGTGTTCTAAAAATACGTTATAATTTTTTTTTTTAAGTACTTTATTAGTCTTATTTACTTGAATATTTATTTTTAATTTTCTTCACATGAGGGTGTTTTTACAATAAATAATCGTGACTCATGTCTTAGTCGAATTATTTTTTAAGAAAAAAGAGCAAAAAAAATTGAATTGATGTCAGTAGACCATATATACCGCAATCAGGATCAATCGGATTCAATCAATCTGCCTAGCCTTTTCCCAACTATGTTGGGGAACTTCTAGTCTACCCGGATGCAGCTGAATATTAGTATTTAACATGGAGCGACTGCCTATCAGGGGGCTTAAAACCAATTTGGCAGAATCATAATAGGAAATTATTATGAATCATCGTAAACTGTCACAAACTGACAATTCATAATTGTGATCTGCGTGCAATTCATATTACGAAATAATTCATCTGTTTGACAGTTTTTATGGAGATTCGTAAAATGGTCCACAAATTATGAATTGCTTATGTGTCAAATTAGAGGAATTGCTAATGACAGAGGGAATTCAGGAAATGAATTGCTTTTAGAGGAATTGCTAAAGTGGTCGTTTTAGGCCCCTTGATGTCCACAACCCAGTAACTGGGCAATACACAAACGATACACATTGGTTAGACTGGTTGTCAGATTTTCGGGCTTCTACCGACCCGTAACGACTGTCAAAGATTCACGAATGACAGCCGGGACCAACGGCTTAACGAGCTTTCCGAAGAGCGGAGAAGTATCGGTGTGTAAAGATGGTAACCCATCCACGGACCAACCCCGGCAAGCGTAGCTTAACCTGATGGATCGACCCGTGCGGCTGTTATTTCTTAGCCACGAGCTCCTCAAACTACTAGTATACTATAGTAAGTATAAAACATAAATACAACAATTGAACAGTAAGAAAAGGAATGTCATTAAGGCCAAGCCAATGCGGTTGGAGAGCATTAAATGTAATTATTATCAACAACAATAGGCAGAACCGCAGTGGTGAATTCGACATTATGGTTTTGTATCTGTAGTGGCCTATATAGAATATACTTATGTGTACAGTTAGCGAATTAGACCAAAATATAAAATACCGAAATTTCGCATAAATAACGTGTATCTTTCCATACGCGAAATCTCTGAAGGGGTACTCATCAATAAGAACAACTTACCAACTGGGTCCAACAGTGAAATCGCAAAAAACATAAATGTAGAGAACAGCTGAATTTTTTCGCATGAATTGCGTACGCAGATCATATTATGAATTGTCAGTTTGTGCCATTGTACGATGATTCTAACATGATTCGGCCAAAGTAGCCGTTTTAAGCCCCCTAGCCTATTTAAAAGCGATCGTTGCGCTACTACGCGATCGGTCGTATATAATATGTTACTTTTTGTTCGGAAAACTGGAAAGCGCCCTCTGTCGGCGCGACCACTCGTTCAGGTTCACCGAACAAAAAGTTCGAACGATCGCGTATTCGCGCGACGATCGCTGCGGGGTCAAGTGACAACGACTGCGGGAAAATTAATGAAAGAAGTTGAGGTAATTCATGGAGAAT
Source organism: Lithophane leautieri (assembly GCA_949152455.1). Classification (NCBI taxonomy): domain Eukaryota; kingdom Metazoa; phylum Arthropoda; class Insecta; order Lepidoptera; family Noctuidae; genus Lithophane; species Lithophane leautieri. The sequence goes on along the minus strand of OX424472.1, from coordinate 14,454,795 downwards.
GGACATTTTGAGGTTTTTGTGGCTTTCAGCAAACACAAAAGCATCAAAATATGAAAAGTAGGTGACAATAAAATGGCAGACAAAAATAAAGATGGATGGACGGATGGTGTGAGAAATTATAATAGTATGGAAGCAGGCGCGGTGCGAGGGGGGGGGGTCTAGTGATGGATTAATTAGCATTCTTATTCATTGTTAGCATGCGAATTCATATTTAGCATTACAAATGAAATGTAATTGCGAAATTCTGTGAAGTGCTAAGTGAAATTATCGGTTCGTTCTTTTTTATACTATCATACGTCAGAGCGTCGACGCACGCAGCGGTAGCGTGCGCTCGCCGTCGCACCTACAGGAAGTCGGGAATACTAAATCTATCAGTTTCACGTGACCGTGACCTCGTTCGCGAGTGATTAACAAAATTCACATACTTCATTATTATCAATTATCGTCATATTTGCTATTAGCATAGCAATAATCATGCTAAGACTCAAAATTCACATGCTAATGAAATTAATGCAAAATCGCATTCATTGCCATTACTAGTCATGAGCCCCCAAAATCATTCAAGCTGTCGAGAGACTGAATGATTTACGTACCTACTTATCAATTAACCATTTCCCTATAAATATTCCTCGGGACCAATGGGTCACCATTGGTCCCGAGGAATATTCACCCCAAAATCTTGGGGTGCGACCGCGCCTGTATGGAAGATACCTACAGACGAACTGGGCTCGCGTGGTATATTATATATAGCCTACTCCCTCTCGAAGAGAGGAGGCCTGTATCCCAGCAGTGGGAACATTATGGGCTGATTATCCTATGCTATGCTAATAACGAAAAAGACAATTCCGGAATAACTTAAAAGTATTAAATTGCTACTTTCAAATATCTGCACTTTGACACTTCACAATTATTTTCACAGAAAGTTGTTTGTCAAATAGTTTAGAAAACTAGTCACAATGAATACGTTGATGTGCCAGAAGTTTCCAATTCATTGTTGTTAACAAAATGAGACGTACGAGTAACTTACAATAGTTTATGCTAAGTACAATAAGTACTTCTTGTCTATGATTGCGCTTGTTGGGTGACCACCAAGCTATGGAGCTTCCTATAAATCAGAATCTATACAGACGTATAGATTTTTTCATTTGGCCAACTCTTCTATAGACATGCTAGAGTTGGCCAAATGAAAAAATGCACGCGCATAGTCTTTCGCTTTCATGTCATAGAAACCAAACCAAAAACTCTGCTTAGCCTTTTCCCAACTATGTTGGGGTCGACTTCCAGTCTAACCGGATACAGCTATAATTTACATAAAGCGGCTGCCTATGTGACCTCCGCAACCCAGTAACTGGGTAATACGATACCCCTAGGTAAGACTGGTTGTCATGACTTTCGGGCTTCTGACGATCCGTAATGACTGTCAAAGATCCACGAATGACAGCCGGGACGTTGATCTCGGCTGTCATTTGGACCAGCGCGCAGCGGCTTAAAGTGCTTTCCGAGGCACGGAGGAGTCTCGGTATGTAAAGATAGTCACTTATCCACGAACCAACCCAGGCAAGCGTAGCTCTATTGGATCGACCCGTGCGGCTGATATTACTCAGCCACGAGCTCCTTATGATTCATGTCGTACCAAACCACAAACAAGAAGAAATATTGTTTGTAGAGATAGGCCAATGTTAGGCAGAGATATAGGTATCTATGATAGAAAATATCTACATTTCGCCAGTTATCCCTTCCACTCATGAAGCTCGACCCCCTCTAAGCTTACCAGTCGAGCTCATAACCACAAAACCAACGAACTCAATGGTAAATTACTTTATAGGAATCAACAAACTTAATTTCGAAAGCCTCATAATCGCTCAAAAACCTTGAATTCATACAATAAACTGTACTAAGTAGTTGATCGTAGTTATAAGATTACATTCATTTATTTGATCAAGTTTTGTACTATCATTTCAACATCAGCCTCTACCAGAGGCCCTAGTGTAAGTTTCTTTTTACTATCTCGACTTTACGCATCGACCGCGTTCGGCGCTCCGATTGGCGCTTCACTGGCCATCACTGGTGAAAGGCCAATCGGAGCGCCGAACGCAGTCGATGCGTAAAGTCGAGATGGTTAAAGTCATCTCACACTAGGGCCTCAGGTCCATTACTGAATATAGACCTCTCAAATTGCTCGCCATTTTAATCATTTCTAGGCTACTCTCATCAGCTGCTACTCCTCCTAACATCGTAGCACCAGCTAATCTGACATTTAACAAATTTAACGTATTGCAACAGATTTCTAATATTACAAGCCGCCGCCCGTGTCCCCACGCCCGCCGTGGTACAATTGTCATTTTGTCAGGGCCCGAGTTCGCTCAGTGACTGCCTGCCGAGTTAAAATTTTTCAAAACAACTTATTTTGTTGGTGCCTATTAAATCGAGTTGGCAACAAGTCGACATTGGCTACAATAAAAAAAATGTCATCAGGCGTTCATTGGAATATCTTTGTAACCGAATAAAAATTGGTAAGTGGTCATCAGCGACTATGGACTCCAGCGAATATGGACTTCGTCCTCGTGAAATTTCGGCCCCCACTGCCCCGCGCCCGCCCACGCTTTTACTTCCGTTTCCTGACTTTGACTTTTTTATTTCTGCTCGGCTCCTAAGGGTCTTAGCGTATCTATTTACCTTCCTCGAGAACGGGGCTACGAAATGCAAAAATAACTTTTCAAATCCGATTGATACTTTCCGAGATTAGCGCGATAAAAAAAACAAAAAAAAAACAAACTCTTCAGGTTTATTTAGACATAGATGACTTAGCAGCGTAAAGGAAATTATAGGTCCAAACACAAATAAAAAACCGGCCAAGTGCGTGTCGGACCACGCACAGTGAAGGGTTCCGTAGTTGGGATTACTTGGCATGAATTTATCCCAAGAACAAACTTAACATTGTAGTTGAAAAACTTTATACGGAATGTATGGGAGAGTATGTTTTTGCAACTACAAATGTAAGTTGGTCGATTAGTACTCGGTAACATGTAGAGCCTACTTAGCTGTGATAGTTTCCCTTTTATTTTCGTTATACATATATATTACTGCCGTGATTTATTCATATATCAAAAACCAACCTTTTAGCTGGCAGTGCAAATTTTTGTTAGAGTCAAATGTCCCCCATTTGACTCTAACAAAAATTTGCACTGTAAAGCATAATATTTCGCAAACGGGTTCCTGAATCCAAAAACGGTTTTCACAAACTCTCAATATTTTTCGTTCCCACTTTATGAGTAGGAGAGGAACCTAAAAAAAATTAGTTTTCATGATTTTATTTTACCACTTTGTCGGCGTGATTTATATGTATACCCATATCAAATTACGGCTTTCTAATACTAAGAGTCTCTGAGCTAAGCTGCGGATAGACAGATAGACAGACGGACAGACAGACGGACATGGCGAAAACTATAAGGGTTCCTTGTTGACTACGGAACCCTAAAAATCAGCGAGCCAGTAATTTAGGGAATGCACTCAAACATGCGGGCTGTTGTACACAATGCGGGAATGCTTTATAGAGGCAGAAAGAATACATCGTGACAGTATCAGGGTTGCACCTTCCCAATGGCTGAATCAAAGCAGTAATATTGCAACCAGACTTCTTCAAGTTTGGTAATTAAGGAGTGGCTGGAGAGAAAGCATGCCATCTTTCTCGCGCCTTCCGCATCAAGTTTAATAACGCGTTCAGGCGCCGTATTATGAAGTATCAATGCCACCATTTTTCCAGTGTGAGATAGAGATGGAGCTAGACAAGGCCGCTAGCACCATCTTGTTTTCGCAGTGGAATACTGATGGCATTAATACTTCATAATACTACCCCAGGGCGGTGGTGGCATTGTTGCGCCTCGGGCATGTTCGCGGAGGCGCGCACCGACTGCTTTCACGCGACGATGCGCAAGCGGTGCGCGTCTCTGGTGCGCTGAGTGCGGAGCGCCAACACCGTCTCGGCGATAATCGCTAATAGACTGGATTGCCCTTATATCCGGCAATGCTGCAGCAGGCATACTGTTACCTTGTGAGTGTTTGTTTTTGTATGTGCTTGTTATCCTGTCTGTATCTTTTTATGAATCTGTTTGTATATGAGTTGGGTTGCTTGAATTAAACGATTTTTTTTTCCATGACTTAAACTCAAAACTCAAATTCAAAGCATTTATTTCAATTAAACCATTTACAGGCACTTTCGAATTGTCAAAGAGTCGGTCAATTAGTCAAAAAGTTGAAGCTAGTTGCCCATTCAAATTCGTAGATCTCTATGGAGAAGAACGGGCAAGAAACTCCAAGGACACTCTTTTAAAAATGTATGTAGATGTTACAAAATCCTGGGTACAGTATTCTTGGTGCTTCTATATGTGAGAACAATGTCAAAAAATGTCGAAAAATATTAAAAATTAATTCAAAATATAAGATTAAAAATAAGCCCTGGCAGATAAGAGATGACCAGTCTCAACTGACGGCGCCCGTTCACGAACATGACACGTGGATCAGCACCATCCAGCTCAACCATTTTGTAGGGAACCGAATGATCCAACACACGCGCCACCATCAGCGAGACATTTAAGTGAGTATGACATACTCTCATCTGCCAGGCTCTTTCAAGTCAACACAACATGATACCATATGAAACGGCCCCATGGTACTCACATTTACAAAATTGAAAAAGTGCTTCTAAATTATACAAAACTATAGTTCGCAATGTACTTGAGAGATTAATATAATAGAATTTAAATAAAAAATAAACATTAAGTTCCTAAAGTCAGAAAAAAAAGGGGAAGCCACTCTTTTAAATATAAAAAAAATTAACTATTGAGCCCAAGTGCCTGTGGAGCAGGACCAAGCATTTTTATCTACGATATAATCATCCAACTTATAATGTGCTTGTCTACATAGTGTGCGTTTAATGCATGTTTTAAATTTTTTCTCATTTAGTTGAAGAATATCGGGTGGTATTTTATTATAACATTTTACACAGTACCCCATAAAAGAAGTATGTACTTTAGACAATATGAAACGTGGTTGATTGAAGGCAGAAACTGCAGAGATCGACCACGAAATACTATAATGAGAGTATTATTAAGGTGAACATTACTGTCTTATCTGCTCAGCCTGAACCTCTGCCGTTGGAAGCTTGAATTTTAGGCGGACAAAATTCGGGTCGGCTTGATTCGGCACAGCCGGGCGGCAAAATCGACTATAATGTAGATATTATTGTACGGGACAAGCCGTTCGGCTTAGTTCAAATTGTACCGAACCGACTTGAACATGATTCAGCGAGACTAGATGCCCAAGGGAGTGTGCCGGTCAGCACGACTCGAATGAAACCCGAATATGTGTAGTAGGTATAATTGCTTCGTGTCGTCTTTGTTGCTCAACAAATACTGCCGAATCGAATGACGTGCCGACCCGAATAGTGTAGCACATCTTATTTCTGCCTGTCCATTGTATTCTAAGGCATAGTTTTGACTTAGAAAAAAAAACACCCGAACTGACAACCTCCTCCTTTCCGAAGTCGGTTAAAAATAGGTGCTATCTTCATTAGGCTTATCCGTTTTTATTCCAGAAAGAGAAAACAGGTTTTTTTATAATAGGGGATGGTATTTTTTATGGAAAATTTATGCATTTTTTTTTAAAGTTTATTTATTTGTCACACACATCCCTGTTTTGTCAGAACACAATGTAAGTAATTAATGCAATTCGTAGGTTAAATAACTTTCATAGAGCAGCGAAACTGAGCACTGTTAGACGCTTTTTCAAAGTAAACACCTTTTGTAGAGTCTTCGGGCATCAATCTGTCATGGCTGGTGTGTTATTGGAAATTAATATTCTATTATTATTAATTGTTAGCGGTCAGTGTGATGATCTTGAAGACATGGACGATTGTAAGTAATTTGAAGTTTTAAGAGGTTTTGGGTTTTTTTATGACAGGTACACTGTAGATAATTATGATCACTACCTCAAACTCAAATTCAAAGCATCTATTTCAATTAAACCATTTACAGGCACTTTTGAATTGTCAAGCAGTCAAGAAGTAAGAAGCTAGTTGCCCATTACAAAGCGTAGTAGGTACCTATCTAGAAGAACGGGCAAGAAACTCCACGGACACTCTTCTAAATAAAGAATTGATACAAAAAATTGGTTACATCATTCATGTTGGAATTAAACATGTGAGAACAATGTAGAAAGCACGTTAAAAGCGTCCGCAATTATAAAATAAAAACAAAAACAATTCAAAAATTAAAATAAGCCATGGCAGCTTAGAGATGATCAGTCACAACTGACGGCGCCCGTTCACGAACATGACGCATGGATTAGCACCATTCAGCTCAACCATTTTGAAGGGAGCTAAATGATCTAACATACGCGTCACCATCAGCGAGACATCCATCACCATACCATCTATCAACTCAGTGTATCGCAGTCCACTGCTGGACATAGGCCTCTCCCAAGCTGCGCCACAACACCCTGTCCTCCGCTTTCCGCATCCAGTCTGTCCCAGCCACAATCTTGAGGTTGTCGGTCTATCTAACTGGGGGGCGTCACACACTACGCTTGCCTATTCGCGGTCTCCACTCCAGGACTCGCCTACTCCACCGGCCATCGGTCTTTCGACAAACGTGGCCAGCCCACGGCCACTTCAGTTTGCTTACTCTGCAGGCTATGTCGGTAACTCTGGTTCTTTTCCGGATAATTTAATTTCTAATATTTTCCTTCAAAGAAATTCCGAGCATAGCCCGCTCCATAGCGCGCCATAAAAATAATCACCAATATCAAATAAAAATAATAATTTTAAATTCAGGAATACATCCTTATAAAATGTATATAATTATACAATATGTTATCTAACGGAGGCGTTCCAGTGAACCTACAATAATAGAGAGTCTATACATATATATACATGCTGAAAAAAACATAAACATAAAAAAAAAGTTTTTTTAAATTTTGTATAGTAAAATATTCACAAAAAAATATTTAATTGATACGGAAGAGAAACACTCTGTACACGCACACTTGTCTTTCTACGTTTAAATACAACTTTGAAGTGCCCGTTAGAATATAATAAATGATGTACAGTCACGGACTTAAATGGATGAGCCACTTTCAAACTTTTCAATTTTGCAGTTTTTTTTCGATTAAACACGAACTTAAATCGCATGCTCGTAAACAAGATGACAAATTACTAGTAATCGGAAATAGTCTTGTCCATAGAGGTTGACTAATAAGTTCTCAATGATAAATAAATACACTGTTTATGCAATCTATTTCATACTGACCTCCTTTGAATTAGAGCTCATTAACTTTATAATTCTGAAAACCTATCCGAAGACAGTGACAGTTGAAATGTCGATGTCAGAGACGTTATTTTCGAATTTGTCGAAATGACTAATTACAATTTCTCCGTACGCTAACATTACTATAGCTACGCTAAAATAATCGTCGCTAAGTTATGGTTGCTAGACCTGCAATTGGTTGACTTTGGGTAGTCACTCTGCTGTCAAGTTTGTAGTTCTGGCTGTCAGGTTAGCCAACCGGTAAAGATATTAAATATAATTTTCTTCTTCTTTATTACGAAGACATGACTTTACGTGGATGTACGAGTATAACCGACTAAGCCCGATTTGCATTATATGGCTAAAATACGAACAGTGCCAAGTGGCTCATCAATTAATGTCCGTGACTGTACCTAAGCATAATACAATAAATTAGTACTTAATAAAATTATAGTACAGGTTGCGTATGGTCGATTCATAGGAAGGTTTCGGAATTAATGTTCTTTTAAATGACAAATGGTTTTATTTCTGTAAGTAGTTTTGTACAAACACGTTTACACGTCAATCATATTTAAAAAAAAAAACTAGATGAGGTTTTTAACGTCTCATGTAAGTACCTACTTTTGATTATACCAGTGGTGCCCATGTCCCTCAAACCGGAATTCAGCTCTACTGGTATAATTATATTGTGGCTCTACCCTCTAATACACTGAACAGATTATTAGTTGTTTAACTTTTTATAGTTCATCTAAAAGTCATTAGGTACCTATGTCCATCTAACAACTAAAAACACATTTGATCTAAAAAATATAGCTCCCAATGCAATGTGACCAATTTAACAAAAATGATAGCCAAAATGATGACAAAAAATCGACAGGTATGATTGAAAATGCATCAAATTGCACTCACTAAGTAACTTTAAATTACTGAACATAATTATAAATAATTTTATTTATTGTATATACTTTTATAGGAATCAAATAATAATTAATAAAAAAAAAATATACGGACATTTATGAAATTAATTATATGTGAAATATTTTACCCACAATTAAGACATAAAGAGCTAACTAATAAAGAAACAATAATTGAAATAAAAGTAATTTAATTAGACGATTTATAGGTTTAATTCACCTACAAACGTCAGGGGCTGTTTCCGTAGTAACTAAATTAGTATTAATAATTAGTTATTTATGTAGATAAACCTACATGTTTATCTTGCATTAGATCATACAAAGTTTTTATTAAATAAAATGATTAATAAACGATCATCATTAAGTAAATTCGGGTAAATCATTAATTCATGAAACCGTAACTATTACTTGACAACTTCTGTTTCGACGGTTGGACCATTAGTCGTTATTATAAACTAGCTTTTGACCCCGGCTTCGCCCGCGTGGAGGTCGGAACTATCTCACGAAAACGTACTAACCGGATAAAAATATCCTATGTCCTATCCCCGGACTATCATGCGCCAAACATCCAGATCGGTGTAAACACGGCTACACATCAAGCCATTTCCTGGAGCTGGAGTCCGGATTTGTGCCCGGTTGAAGGCAATAGGCTTGTCCCCTACATGGGACTTAAACATATCTGTGGGTTTATTATAGGTACACCTCTGTTTAACCCTTCAGGAAATACAGTTATGATGATGATGATGATGATGATATTTTCAAAATATTCATCGTCTTTTGCTGCTGCTTGATTGCCAGCTGACATTTAAGTTCTTTATAAACAAAAACATATTTTTTTATCAATAACAACAAGGTTACTTTTTATCAGTGCTGCAACTGAAGTTGTATAGTCGTACCAAATGAGCCTTAATCCTTGCGATGTCATTCTGAACATTTGGGCACCGACTCTGCTTGTTTCGCGACGTTTTTGCTAATAATACTTACAATTTATTTCCATTATGTTTCGTGTGTATTTACTATGTGTTATGTTTGTGGGTGAAGCTGTTTGTATGTACAGTTCGAAGGCTTTGGAAGGATATCCAGCTGGTTATTTGGCTGATTGTGAGTACCCAATATTTGGTTTTCTTACCATCGCTTTCAAACTCAAGCTCAAACTCAAAGCATTCATTTCAAATAAACCATTTACAGTAACTTTTGCATTTTCAAGGGGTCGGTCAATCAGAAATATGAAGCTAGTTGCCCATTCCAAAGCGTAGTAGGTACCTATGGAGAAGAATGGGCAAGAAACTCAACGGACATTCCTTGAAGTCAATAAAAAAAAAAAATCGTTACATCATTCATGTTGAAATTATAATACATGTGAGAACAATGTAGAAAGCGCGATAGTTAAAAGCGTCCGTAATTACGAGTAAAAGACAAAAACAAAAAACAATGAAAAAATTGCAAATCGTATTAGTTATTATTTGAATGTTAAATCGTTGCTGCCTGCCTCGTTGGTCCAGGGGGCTTAAAACGACGGGGTCCAATAGGACCGATGCCTGCCAGGGTTGCGGGAAAGTCCGAAAGGGATACCGGGACCTTGGCAACAGGCAAATGAAGGAACACGGGTGGGTTTTAGTCAGTAAAAGTCTGACACGCCCTTCCGCTCCGCCCAGAGCGGGAGAAGTCATTGGATGATTTCCCACACTCAAAAAAAAAAAAAAAAAAGGGGGCTTAAAACAGTCCCTTTGGCAGAATCATAATAGGAAAATATTAGGAATCAACGTAAAATGTCACAAACTGACAATTCATAATATGATTTGCGTGCGATTCATATTACGAAATAACTCATCTGTTTGACAGATTTCTATGGAGATTCGTAAAATGGTCCACACATTATGAATTGCTTTTGTGTCAAATTAGAGTAATTGCTAATGACAGTTGGAAATTCAGGAAATGAATTGCTTTTAGAGGAATTGCTAATGTGGCCGTTTTACTTTTTCACTCGAAACGGGCGAATCGACACTTAAATAAGATGATTTTTTCTTGTGGCGATTCCGACAAAGTTAATGTATAAGCCGTTGGAAGGAGGAATTTTTTAAACATTCACATAGTATTCACTTATAATGGTTCGTCATGTCATTCGTCACCTTTCTTTAAAGTTGGGTGTGGAATGGTGTCGATAGCCACCTCAAAATGACGTGTAGTGACAATATTGGTTTTAATAACAAAAGAAAATGCGTATCGATATGCAAACACTGTTTCTGTATGTTTGTTTTTTGATAAAATTGTTCAAGGATCGAAGCGATATGTTTCTGAAGAAGTGGCAGTGTTTGTTTGTGAATGGAAAAAGTCTTTTGAATAGCTTTTTGTTTCACCGTTGGTCCTGGCTGTCATTTGTGGATTTTTGACGGTAGTTACGGGACATAAGCGCGAAAGTCTGACAACCAGTCTTGCCAAGGGGTATCATATTACCCAGTTACTGGGTTGTGCAGGTCGGATAGGCAGTCGCTCCATGTAAAATACTGGTATTCAGCTGTATCCGGTTAGACTGGAAGCCGATCCCAAAATAGTTGGGTCTCTGCGTCCAGCGCTCGGTGTGGCAACACGTCGTGTTCTGGTTTGCAATTGGTCAATCGTCATCCTGAGGATGCCTCGTTGAGAGGTGAAACACGTGTTGATTTCATACAGGGTTTTTTATTACTCTTGAAGAATAGTTAAGCGGAATAGGTTACTAAATATATCTACGTCTATTGTATTTTATAATGGATTTCCGCAGTCACGCCTGAATCAATTAACTAGTTGGGAAAAGGCTAGGCAGATTGATTGAGTCTTTAATCAAATGAGTTAAATATTTCATAGAAGCAGAAGTAAAATTTAAAGAATAATAACCCTTAGTTAATATCTGAAATGCTAAAACATGGAATGTACCGAACAAGTGTCAATTTAGATGATGTATGAAAGTAGCAGTGTTACCAACTTTTTCCGCTGGACTACCACATTTTAGACACAATGTATTTTTTCCACATAAATCTCTTACCAATCACATTATCTTTTATTTTCCAGGTCCAGGAACCATCATACCACAACCAATACCACGAGAAGACTTAAAATACCTGACCATTTTAGTTCAAGGAAAAGGGAACATATTTTGGCCAAAGACGCAGTACAATTACTACCAAATGAAGGACTTAGCCAAAGACTCTCGGGTAGACTTCAAGAAACCCACTGTCATGTATGTGGGGGGGTTCTTGGACCACCCCCAATTACCCTTCGCTTTGACGGCCGGGGTGGTGTATAAAAAATTGGGTTATAACGTGTTTCTTCTGGATACTAATAGGTTCACGACTGTTGCGTATCCAGTGTGAGTAGTAATGCGTTTTCTATAATAATTGATTTTCGGTTTCACCCGCGTAAGTCTCGATCCCGTGGGAATATCAGGAAAAAAAGTATTCTATGTCCTATTCCAGGTCATGGTCTATTCATATGCCAAATTTCATCTAAATCCGTTAAGCCGTTTTAGCGTGAAAAGGTAACAAACAAACAAACTCACTTTCGCATTACATATTATAGTTTGGATTCCCGGTTTTTCTTTGGAAAACGATGTTTGTAGAGATATAGGTATAGCTGCCTCGTTGGCTTAGCGGTTGCAAGCGCTACTGCTGAGCAAGAGGTCCTGGGTTCGACTCCCAGGTAAAGGCAAGGTGTTATTGGATTTTTCCGTCTAGAACTTCTCAGTAGCAGCTCCGAGTCTGGAATTGTTACAACCATAGGGTGTGACCCCCATTACATGGGAATTTAATAGTAATTGGCGAAATGTGGGTGTCCTATTAGGTACACCTCTGCTTAACCCTTCAGCGATTACAAGCGTGATGTTTATGTTATATCACTGCTCTGGGCTGCCATCCGCAATTACGGTCGATTCCCTCTCACAGAGAGGATCCAAGAGAGGATCCAGAAGTAAGAACATTTTAGGCCGATAATGTCTTCTTCTAAACATCACAGAAGTGAGAGATCGCAGTGGTGGAAAATTAAGTTCGGTTCGGTTTATGTTCATTGTCTGAATTTATGTCTAAGTATTTAGTCTTCATTTTTTTCAGCGGCCATTTTAGAACCAAGATACGTATCTATAGGTACATATTATAAATTAAAGTCGCGTTTCGTGTTTGTCTGTATGCCCGCGTTGTTCTTCTAAACCACGCAACAGATTTTGATGAGGTTTTCACTATCGTTTAGAGAATTTATTCCGGAAGGTTTATGTGTATAATACGTCACTACTAAAGTTTCATATAACTAAGGCCTCGTTTACGGAGACGCGGGGCGTCGAGGGTGGCGTTGGGCGGCGCGGCCCGCACTGAATTCAAACATATGGTGTTGTATGAGTGCGTTTACGGAGAAGCGTTTTTCACGCGTTTGCTTGAAATGGGGCGTTTTACGCGGCGGGGCCCGCGGATGTCACCGCCGCGTCACACGCGGCGTTTAACGGGCGGCACCGCCACTCTTCCCGCCTCGCATCTCTATGAACAACATCGTATATTGCCATATGTTTGTATTTACGCGTGCGATAATAAGTGCCGCTTCACGCGCCGCCGCTCCGTAAACAGAAAAAATGTCCGACGCGCCGCCAAACGCCACGCTGCACGCGCCGCGCTACGCCCCGCGTCTCCGTAAATGAGGCCTAAGAAATCTCGATGTTTTGTAAAGTCGTAAAATCAGGAGCGGGTCGCTGTCAATCATATTTTCTCTATTTCAGAGCTGCCGGCAACATGCGGACCATCGGAAAACACGTCGCTGAAATGCTCTCCACCCTTTCAAAATATGGCTTAGACCCTAAAAAACTGGAACTCGTCGGACTCAGCCTAGGAGGCCACACCATAAGCTTCATAGCCAAAAACTACAGACTCCAAACAGGCATGAACATCTCCAGATTAACTGGCTTAGACCCCTCTGGACCTTGCTTCAGAAACTTAAGCCCAGAAGACCGATTAGACCAAACCGATGCCGATTTCGTTGACGTTATTGACACTAATATTGATGGCTACGGAATGGCGGCTCCTGTCGGCCATGTTAATTTTTACGTCAACGGTGGGGAGTTCCAACCTGGGGACATTTTTTGGGTTCCTTGCAATGTTATTTGCAGTCATGTGAGGGCTTTTACCATTTGGATTTCAGCACTCATTAATCCAAATAGTTTTATTGCTATGAAATGTGACTCTGTTCAAGAAGCAAGGAATAGAGAGTGCTATAATAAAAGTCCTGTTGTGACTAATATCGTGGGTCTAAATACCGATAGAAATGTACAAGGAATCTTCTATTTGGCCACTGAGAACAATTTTCCTTATTTTATGGGTTTGAAAGGACTGGAAAAGGAAAACGAATTTTTCGATTCCAAACTTAATTTGAATAAAAAGTCCAGCTGGAGTTTATTTTAAGCAAAATTTTTTTTTGGAATAAACAGGTTTCGGTATTGTTGAATTATCTTTTTATTCCGACTCCCAGATTTGAACACCTTCAGCACTTTTTCGACTACTAGCGTCATCTGTTTTCGACTTCTTGTAATTGCAGCGATCATCATGGCTCCACGTGGAAAGTTCCATACTAAACTACTTGTGGGTCACACTTCCTCTGAATGAAAATAGAGGGCGCTTTATGGTTTAGTTTCAAAAGAATAACATAGATGGCGCTAGTAGCACTCAACAGAGCACATTTACACACATGTAAAAATTAAATATAAGGTTATTTCTGTGTAATTGGGAAGAGTTCCAATTGAAAATGTAGTTAGGTTTCGTAAACAAACGACCATTACGATTACAGCTACATAGAACTACCTAAAATATATTCTAACATTCTCTATGATACTAAGGCCTACCCAAAATGTAAGTTTTCTAAATTATGACACAAGCTTGTGGTGACTTACGAGTTGTAGGTCCTAGGTTCGAACCTTGACAGGCGCTTTTGTGTAACTGCTCTCAAAACGGTGAAGGAAAACATCGTTAGGAAACCGGCATGTCCTAGAACCAAAAATTCGAAGACATATATGACATCTACCAACCCGCACTGGGCGCATGGTGGATTATGACCTACTATCTCAGATAGAGGAGGCCTGTGTCTCAGCAGTGGGAACCTATGGGCTGATTATGCTTATGATTATGAACCTGTGGCGAAGGAAAATATCATGAAGAAACCTAGACTTCATAATTATTATTATTCAGCCCCAACAGGGTTCTGAAAATAATAGCTGGCAGAGTGGATTATCCTTATATAATTAATTGCTGTCAGTTACATGTGTCACCGTATTGTGTTGTTTACTAACACGTAGTTTTAAGCAAAATGTTACTAACCCTTTATGAGTCTTAGCTCGAATTAAAGTTTTTGAATTTGAATTAATAAAGTCTGTATGATTGTTTTGTAGCACATTATTTAATTTTAATTAATAAAGTCTGCATGACTGTTTTGCAGCACATTATTTACTTTCTTGCATCGTAGTACCTAATAAGCGCGATCTACAAAAAAAAATGTCCTTATAATTCATTCACATCCAAATCCCAAACAATATTTTTAAACAGTTTTTTTTTCTCATCCATTCATCACATTTTCTAAAGGATAAGCTTCCTCAATTTGGAGGTCAAATCTGTCTAAATTAAAGTGCATTGTGATAAGGACCAGCTGGTGACCTGACCCCTGTATGAAGGACCAACGGCCTGCGTTATTTACCCCCGTAATTATGCGAATGTCAATAGGTTGGGGTCATATTGTCCGAATCTCTAACCCTTTTTGACTAGGTTTGCGCGCGGATTCGTCTGCAATTTGTGATCAAAGATTTTGCTGATGAAAAATGTTTGTTCGAATAATTATGCTATTTTGGTACTAAGATTAATTGGGATTGTGAATTTGCAAATGTTTAATTTTTGGTTAATGAGTTTTAATTTTGCAAATCTTATTATTGTTATGTCTTTGACTTTGTACCTACTAAAATCATTCTTCGTCTTTTCGTGTGGTTAGTGACTAACCTGGTGTTAATTAGAGTTTTAAAGCTGCCCATGGGCCTCTGACTTGGCTTCACAAGCCGTCGAGAAATATTTCTCAGGCATGCCGGTTTCCTAACGATATTTTCCTTCACCGTTTTTAAAGCAAGTGATAATTATACAATACGCACATGAATCCGAAAAGTCAGAGGTGCGTGGCTTGGGTTCGAACTCGAGACCTATGACTTGGTAGCTTGGATTTACTAAAATAGTAGCCTAGATAAGGTACCTAAAGGGTTATAACGCTTTTCTACTTGAATTTAAAAATCGGATGAACAAACTGTTATTAGTACTATTTTTCATTAACATAGTGCACAAATTAGCAACAATCAAATTCATGATTCAGCTAACACAACATAGGGTCCAATTTCCATTAAATCACTTCAAGCAATACATACTTTACGCCTCAATTAAGTAGGGTCAGTAAAGAAATTCCTTTAAAGAACTTTCAGTACCTACTATTGATAGTTTTTTAGTTTTTAATGGACACCTGGCCCTTATTTGAATATAATTATTATTCTGCTGACCGTATTTGGGGTTCTTTTGAAACGGGAAGGATATTATTTTTACTAGTCTATTGTTAATTAGCTGACGCTACCCTGCCCATCCTCAATGGAGACGGGATGAAGATATTATTATTATCTAAAGGGTATTTAATCTCACTCGCCTTTCATAATTTGCATTTGGTTTTAAAGCAACACGGACCGAGAAAAAATATAACATTGTTTTGATTCCAAATAAACTTCCACAATGAAGGAGGTTCTATATTCGTCTGTAGTGGTATTCGAATTTGTGTTGGGTAAGTAGATACCATACTAAAAAAGTGAAAAACATAAATTTAAAAAAAAAAAACACTACAAAGTGAAAAATTATCTGAAGTAGGTGACAAAAAACCAAAATTGTAAACCAAAGACACTGACTTCATTTTATAGTGCTCGTTATGGAAGTCATTTTTTTTTTCTAGTTTTTATTTTTATTTCTTGCAAACTAAAATCAATAATCTTTCACTTTATTTTATTTCACTTTACTTGCTTTAAAATTGCAATGACGAGCGTATTATCTAGGTACCTACACCTCTGCCTGCCACTCGGGATACACAAGCGCGGGCAAGAATATAATTTAACTTTTTTCCATTAAAAAATCTTTTTACTTTTTTTTTTTGCTTGCCAAAATAAACTGACCATACTATAAATTCGCACCCGGCCATAAGCCATTGTAATCGTCCCATAATCGGCCCATGTTTTACCCACTCCTTAGCATATTATGACAAACTAATTAACTCACATAAAAACTGAATAAACCTGAAAAACCACTTATCACTAACCTCTTTACATACGCTACTTATTTAAATTAAATACCTTTCTTTGTGTTCGAACACAGTTTTTAAATAACCGTTTAATATTTACTCGATTTTATAAACGCAGGTGCAATGTGTCACATGTCATTTTGACATTTGTCTGACTATTATTATCGATGTATCGAGTTCTTAATCGATTTGAAGTGTTAGAGGGACGATTATATATCGTTGTTTTACTTATCGGGCGGGTCTTGAAAAATACAAAAGTAATGAGTACTGTTAAAAATGCAAAACTGCAAGAAAAAAATAAAGATAAGTAGGTATTTATTGGGTTTCGAAAACAAACAGAAAAATAGATAATAGTTATTTATGCAACTGTTATATAATAAGGGGTATTAAAACACGAATGTGGGTTTATCACACTCGACTTCGCCTCGTGTGATAATAGTATCACATGAGTGTTTTAATACCTAATTATTTACGGTTGCATACAAGACTTTATCTACCTACATCCATGATATGAATCCTCTATAAAAGGTTTGCAATACTAATGTCGAAGAAAAATGGAGGGATATATACGACGCACGTGAATTCGAATTTTTCGAATTCAAATAATCAATTTTTTTTTAAATTTCCGGTGCATTCTTTGTGAAACGCGCCTGCATAACAATGTTCTTTTTTTAAATGAGTTGTATTATGAAATTTAGTACAACATTATAACACCCGTTTGGATGATATTATGGTTACTATGACACTGGCTGTTTTAATGTTGACATTAAGCTAATTGTTTCAGAAACTTTTATAGAGGATTTATAGCATGGGTGTAGATAAAGAAATAAAAACAATAGTAAGTAAGTATATAAAAACAAAAAACCGGTTATGTTTTCATGGCTTAACCTCTTAACCGATTTTGCTGAAATTTTGTATGGAAGTAGCTTGAACCTTGATGCTGGCGCCACACATTGACCTTGGCCATTGGTTCAGGCTTGGCACCAAATCCAATTTTAGGTAAAATTCAGTAAAATCCAATCCAATATCTGTCCAAGTCAGACAGACATTGCAGCCAATGCTCCAAGGGTTAAATTATGTCTTGCCCCGTATAATGTGTGGCCTGGGCTTGAGAAAAGACATGGGCATTTAGGTAAATACGATGGTCTGAAATGAAATGAAATTGTTTATTGTGTAAATAGGATATTAGAATCACTTTGATACGTCATATTATAAAATAGTTAAAAAAAAGCTAGATGAGATCGGCATTTTCTATCTGACTACTCTGAGAAGAAAGGCCGAAACAAACTAAGAGGTCGCAGTCCAGACATAATCTTGGTCAGGCCATATGAGTCTTTGTAATTGTTTCCCATTGGTTGATCTCCGTCTGATTTTTTTCTTCTCTGTCTTCCTCTTAAACTTTTGACTCTATTTTTCCTTCTATTACCGGTGATTATTTACATAACGTATCCATTTGAATGTCATACATAATTTTAATATTTACCACAAAAATTTTTTGGTCTCATAAAAATTATTCACCGGTTTTTGTACAAAGAGTTGGAGAAAAACAGATAGGTACATATCTTTTATCCGTGGAATAAAATTGATGTCCAACAGTTTTTGTACGAAAATCTGTCAAAAAAGAAATGGATTATACAAACACATATTACTATGTCTAAATCAGCGATAAAAAAAAAACTTGTTATAAAAGTTTGGTCGAATTCGCCCTAAGTAAAATACTTGTCAAAGGGTTGTTGACTCCAATCTATATACCGATTTCATGATTACATTCAATTAATCGATTACGAAATAGGTCAATCATTTTCATTAGTGACGTGAAAGTATGCGTCTAATCGATTTTATGGGAAGCCATTTGATCTGCTCGACCGGTCGTATGGAATGTTTAAAATGTATGATTATAATATATTCAAAAGTAAATTTATTTCCAGAATTCAAATTATCATGTAAAGCCCTTTGAATTTTAAATAGATATCTATTACTTCTTTTGAATTGTTTCGATTCGTAACGATTAGAAATTTAGGTAATAAAGTATCCATTTTATTTGTTTGTGGGAACATAAAAACGATTTTAACATGGCGTTTTAAGAGGCTACTTTTACTATTACGGCTTTTAGGTATTTTGGTACCGATGCTTATAATTTTAGAACATTGATATTGTTATTGAAAATTATGAGTTAGAGATATGGAAGGCCATGGGAAAAAACCATGGCTCAGCAGTGATTCATGTGAAAAATGAATGAATTTTCTGTCTTTTTAATGGTCAATAAATAACCTTGGATATTGAAATGCCTGAAAAAGTCACAAGTCAAAACTTTTCTGTCCATGAAAGACAAGACAAAACAGTTTTATTTTTTTAAGTGTGTTGTAAGTAATAATATAATATCACATCATTAATTTGAGGTAGCCACAGTCAGGGTAATTAATTGTTAAGCAAATTGAAAACCTCCGTCAATTTGCCGTGATATAGCCATTTACAAACAACTGTTAAAAGAATCACCGTTGTGATGTAAGTGTACACGGACTTCATTTTTATGACTTGACTTATTCGCCCGTTTTAATTACAAATAACTGCTTTTTCCTTTAAAAACATAACAGCCAGTAACGTTACGTACGCAAGCTGAATAGGTACCAGTATTTTACATGGAGCTACTGCCTACCCTACACAACCCAGTTACTGGGTAACTATACTTCTTGGTGAGACTGGTTGTCAGACTTTCAGGCTTCTGACGACCCGTAACGACTGTCAAAGATCCACGAATGACCACCGGAACCAACAGAGGCACGGAGGAGTCTCGGTATGTAAAGGTGGTCACCCATCAAAGGACCAATTTAGCCACTTACTTAGCTCCTCTAACCCTAATTTCATAGGTAGGTATAGGTACTTACCTTTAAATTTTTCGACGAGTCTCGGAATCAGAATCAGCCAGTTGCATGGCTAATTATCATGTCTATTATTTATTTATTTCAAGTTGGTACTAAAACTTGTTAACATACAACAAATGATTGCCAAAAAAAAAAAACCTAAAGTCATCAGATACGCGGAGTACACCGGCTTTTGAAGTCGATAGCATCAGATGCTTAGACACGTCTAGTGCATAGATTAAACATCGAGGGCCCTTTGAGAGCACTAGGTAAGTGTTAGTTCCAGTCAGCGATTTGGGAGGATATTGTTGTAATTTTTTTGTCTTTTATTTAGTAACAATTAACTAACACCCGTTTTCTGAATTGAGAATTTGAAGTTGAGAAAACTGGGACTCAGACGTTGGGCTTCTAACTACCCGTAACGACTGTCAAAGATCTACGAATGCTAGTCGGGATCAACGGCTTAGCGTGCTTTCCGAGCCATGGACGGGCCTCGATATGTTATGGACCGTCACCCATTCACGAACCCTCAGTTGACCCGTGTTGCTGTTTTTATTTATCCATCTATTCAAAAGTACCTTTAGTATCATTGACAATTCAAAAGTACATGTAATTGGTTTATCCTTACTAATTAACTAATAACTATAGAACTAATTTAACTAATAATATTATAAATCAACTAATATTTATTTATTTATATTTGTATATATTATTATAAATGCGAAAGTGAGTTTGTTTCGCTTTCACGCTACAACGGCTGAAAGGATTTAGATGAAATTTGGCACATGGGTAGACTATGATCTGGAATAGGACATAGGATACTTTTTATCCCGAAATTCCCACGGTATCGAGATTTACGCGGGTGAAATCGCGAAGTGCAGCTAGTTTTAAGAGTTTGAGTTCTAATATTTTAGACTCCAATATCTTTTTCAGCCCAAATTTCAGAAGCCTATGAGGTATACGAGCAAAAATGACTTTTATGTGCCTATATACAGTGCATGAAGGTAAGTAATATAGACAGTGTCAGTATATGAGGTATACTTGAGGGTAGCTTCGTTCTGCGCACTTAGCTCTGTTATGCACAGGGTGCTGCGCCCCTCACAAAAAGAAACAAGCCATGGCATACAGGGTGTCTGTGTGTCGCGATGAAGTAGAGTTGATACTTGATGCTTTTGCGTACAGGCTAAAAATACAGGCACGTAATATAAGTTCTGTCAAAAAAGACAATTTAAGACAGTGCAGTGTGGCTTCACATGGTTTCGAAAACAATCAGACAATTGCTGTCAATAAGCCAAAATTTTCCATGTGATTTTATTGTGCAGTCGAGTTGTAGCAGAAGTAGCTAATAACTTATAGTGAGACAGGTAAAGTATAACAAATTAAAAATCAAGAGTTTTTGTAGGAATTGTTTCAACAAGCAACATCTCAGTATCAACTGTAGACAGAATTATGTCATGAAAGATTAGTAAAGAAGAAAATGCAGCAGTATTTTAATGGAATTTGGGCTTTTAGCTTATAATTTTTTAACGGCATTTATACATGTTTATTTTTTTTATTTTTTTCTTTTATATACCTACTTGTAAACTCTCTTTTAAATTTATAATATTAATTAGGATTTAATGTAAAGTTTTGAAACAATTTTTTTTTTAATTTAAAAAAAGGTAAGTAATATATTAATCTATCATCAATTTAAGCGGCCGTTTATTGTCTATTTAAAAAAAAAAACAAAATATTACCAAACCTCAATCTCAAGTATCAAGATTCCTGCTCCCACTACAGAATCCCGTTGTTAATAAGGAAAAGAGTGGGTACACAAGGGAATCTTGCGAACGTCGGTCCGCTGGGGAGACGGCGCGGTTCGAATTTTCTTTTTCACTGAGTTTTAGCGTTGAAGGTTTTATTTATAACCGGATTTTTTTGCGAAAACCTACCTGAGCGGTGTGGATTAAAGGGTTATGTGACTTTGAATTTTCAGTTAAAGGCATATATACTTTTTTACCGAAAATTCAAAGTGCCAATAGGCAGAGATAAAATGAAATTTCCTATTTTATAGTATCGGCTCGAACTATCAAAACCGCTCATGTTGTGGTTAAAATAATATGAGCCAATTAACAGGGTGTTATTTAGCGACGTTAGGGAAAAGAGCAAGGGTTCAAGAGTAGTCAATTAAACTCAAACTCAATCGGATTTATTTCAACTACAATGCACTTTTGAGTTGTCAAGGAGTCGGTCAGTCAGAAAGATGTTGCTATAATAGTTGCCCATTCCAAAGCGTAGTAGTTTCCTATGGAGAAGAATGGGGAAGACATACCACAGATACGGTTTTAAATCAAAACATTGACATAAAATAAATATAAATGACAAAAAAGACTGTCGGAAATATTAAGATTTTATTCTAAATCTGTTCTCCCCTTGGAATTGACAGCGCTCTACTTTTAACACGACTGCCCAAAAAGGAGTGTAATGTTATCAGGGTTAATGTATGTATGTATGTGAGTTCCTTTTTTCGACCATAACTTTTAAATGGCTGATCGGTTTTTTTACTATAAAAATGTCACATAATGCCAGCCTGTGTTCTTCGACGTGGTTAGTAGAGTTTTGTTTTTGTCCCAATACCATTGTACATAGCTGAATGCTGTTTTATCTATGGTTATTTTTTGTACTGCCAGTATCATTTCATCAATGGCGGTTTCTTGGTACCAATGAAGCGATATTCTCGAGGAAGCACCTTTAGATAATATACACTCAAAGGTGGGAAATTCAACCCTATTTTTTACACATAACTAAACATCTACAGAGGGTTATTTAGCATTTTCTTTTAACAGCCCTTTTGAAATGTAAAGGGGTTCTTAAAGAAACCCCTGCCCATGGGTTTCTGTTTGGAAACCCATAAAAGCGTGCGTGCCTGAACGTTTTTCAAAGACTTCGTTACCTTTCAAAGTTTCTTTGAAGTCGTTTTAGTGATTCGGTAGTGACTTGTTTTGTTTTTAAGTATACTTCAATGGACAATATTGATTGGGTGTGGAATTTCTTAGTTAATTGATTCAGGCGTGACTTTGCGGAAATCCATTATAAAATACAATAGATGTAGATATATTTAGTAATCTATTCCGCTTAACTATTCTTCAAGAGTCATAAAAAATCCTGTAAGAAATCGACACGTGTTTCACCTATCAACGAGGCATCCTCAGGGTGACGATTGACCAAATTGCAAACCAGAACACGACGTGATGCTACACCGAGAGCTGGACGCAGAGAACGTACGTGTGGATTTCTTTCTGGGTTTTTTTATGACTCTTGAAAAATAGTTATGCAGAATAGGTTACTAAATATATCTACATCTATTGTATTTTTTTTGGAATTTCTTATGTTTGTCCCCCATTTTATTTTTATGAATAAGTTACACGCTCAACTGTTGATCGGTCTTTTAAAAGCCTATAACAATTAAAATTCTATTGTGTCTCGTTAATGAAAATTGGAGGTACGAACGCTTTCAGGTGCATAGAAAAGTAAAATACTAAAAGAAAACTAAATAGTCTTTATAAAAACTCGTCAAATGCCTAGAAGCCATCTTTTTCGAAGTCGGATTAAAATCAGCTTTTAATTATCGCAGTGAAAATTAAAGGCATTTTTTCAGGAATCTTGATCACCTAATTTGCTACCGTCAAAGATTAAGCCGGTGAAAAGGTATGGCAGACCATCGTAATCCTTACTAATATTATAAATGCGAAAGTAACTCTGTCTGTCGCGCTTTCACGCGAAAACTACTGAACCAATTTAAATGAAATTTGGTACACAGATAGTCTAGAGCCTGAGAAAGGACATAGGCTACTTTTTATCGACATACCACGCGGGCGAAGCCGTGGGCAGAAGATAGTTCCGAATAAAGTCAAACTGCTGTCACCATCTTTTAGTCAAGCATAGATGTTCAGAGGATATGTTAATAGTAAATAGATGTATTTGCTATTCATAAAAATCTAAATTCAACCACTTCGTCTACGCTACAGTTTTCCAAAAGAGCGGTGGCCGCCAATTAACGTCTGCATTTTACCGGCGAACGACGGCACTGAAACGTTATTTATATAATTAAGTAAGTTGGATATGTTTTCTGAGAGAGCATTTGTTGACATCGTAAAGGCAACCCCGGTGCCATCATTTTTAGAATCTAAACTGCCAATCATAAAACTACGTTCTATTCCAATTTTTAAACAGTAGATTAATTATTAGCGCTCCGGAAACGTGCGTCTGCGTCACTGCCGGATTGAAACCGGTCTACCACCCTCACGGCCGGATATTGGCACCCTTGTACCGTTGGAATTGCTTCTTGATTATATTATGGTGACCGGCAATCCGTCACGGGGTTTTGGCACCTATTTGGGACCTTAAATCGGTCAAGACTGGTATTGGTTTCGTCGTTTCTGACAGACATACACGGTGATTATTAATTCACTGTTAACCATTCAGTAGGTGAAAGTACTTATGATTATAAACAAAGTTCACTATGGACCCAAATACGAAAAAAAAAAAACTGTATCATACATTGTCATCGGGTAAATATGGTTTTTTTGTATGAAACGGCTGATATTTTTTTCGATATTTCAGAATTGGTGTCATAGTGAAATTTGCTCATAATCATGAGTTCTTTCATGCCCTAAAAAGTTATCAGTGAATTAAAAATCACCGTGCATAGGGTGTTCAATTTTCATTCATAAATGTTGTTATAAATTACTTTATATGTAAGTAAGCATAAGAGAAGATTGGGGAAAAACATATCTGGAATTTTCTCAATGTCAGATTTTTTAAAGGAACTAATAAACATATCAGAGCTGTCAGTTTCATATATAGGGCCCAGCTTTCTCTTCAATCATGTCAGACTTTCGTTTCTTGGAAAAGAATAGGTCACACTGCCCTAAATATTGTGCAAGGAGTTCCAGCAGTTATGTAAAGAGGATAGGCAGTCTCCTCTACGCCAATGATGACATATTTCACCCACCAATCCACTGCTGTAGGTATAAAAATACTGAAAACATCACAAACCAACGTTGAACATACACAATCTTCAAATAAAACCGACGGAAATCACAAAGCAGCTAATTCACAAAACAAATCCGCATATTTTAAAGAAAATTCTCAATAAAAATAGATAAAAAAACGTCTACATACCCATTTTTATTTACTCGTATAGTATCTGATAAATCGATGGCTACGAATGCTATGCCGCGGTAGCGAGTGCGCATGCGTCGCAAACATGGCGGCCGAAAAAAAGCCGGGAAATAAGAGAAAGAAGTGGCGTGGGGTCACCCCGAAGTAAGGAGAGCTCGCGGTGAGGTGCTGGTGCTGAACTAAAGGTTGCACGAGAGTTTGCCTGTGATTTTGTGGGGATCGAACAGAGGGCCCATAGTTAATTATTTGGATTGCAGGGCAATTGCTGTACAGGGCAAGGTGACAATTAGTTGGGTCGCATATGCGACAAACCGCTTGACACTTCACTTTTTATTTTCATCTAATATGCTTCGTATGAGTGTAGCTGCCCTGAAGTGTTTGGTATTGTTCAGTCTCAGATTTGCAGTTTAATTTCGTTTAAACGCTTACTTTTTTCAAGCCGTACGAAATGACGAATCATTTTTTTTTAATTAATTTATTTTCAAAAACAAAATCATTCGTAGTTTTTAAATAATAAATGAACCAAAACCGTATTCATAAAATATAACATTTGATTTGAGACTAACTGCCTAAACAGTCGGTCTATCGGTAACAGACGGACAAAATGATTTGAATACGAGTAACAAATGCCAACGTTCATAAAATGGTTTTGCTCCTGTACTTCACCGCGTGCCTAGGGGTGTGTCTTCCCCTCGGTTCCCGCCCCCCGGAGGGGTGAACGTGCCCTCGTGAAGACTTCACTTGAGCCCCATTCACTTACTCGCGACAGTTACTTGCGCTAGTTAATTTGCCAGTTGATATGAGAGTTTTAGTATAAGTAGGGATGTTTGTTTAGTTTTAAAGGAATTCAACTTTTAGGCGTATTTATTTGTGTTCCTGTAAATATGTATTTATTTAGTGTTCATGGTCATAGTATAAGTACTAAACATAGGCATTTTTTATTCCTAATTAAAAATATGGACTAATTTAGTTTCTCAAGTGTATCTAATATTTATCAGCTGTTTTACTGTTTTGTGTTTACTAGATACGAAATTTAAAAAGAATTTAATGCATGAAGTATGCTATTTCGTATCTGAGATAGGTATTATCTACGTTCAACAATGTTTACCATTGATTTAATTTAAATATTTCTGGCATATTTTTAACACTATATTGTGCTACGCTCAGCAATGGACTGTTGACAGATGATGATGATTTTATAGCTCATCTCGCTAGTACTCGCTCAAGTACTATCCTAAGTCTAAACCGACATAGATACAAGAGAATGTCACATCCATCTTTTCTTCATCTTGATAATGTCAAAACTGGGATTATAGGCCCATGGATAAGCATATTTTTTAAGAAAAAATTACGAATGGCACCAGTGTCCATTACTCTCAGACTAAAATTAAAATCTGTCACAAAATGATATATCTGAAAATAGACTTTTATTTTTTAAACTTTTCACCTCGCTTCGCCAGCTGAGTTGAAAACTTTTTTTTAAATGAGGTTGGGCACAAAAAATAACCTTTCTGAGTTTGGGTTCAAGTATTTCAGCTTAATACACAGGTTTATTGGTATCACATCTGTTCTAGCATTTTCCCAATTATGTTGGGTCAGCTTCCAATCCAACCGGATGCAGCCGAATACCAGTATTTTATATGGAGCGACTGCCTATCTGATCTCCACAACCCAGTTACTGGGTAACACGATACCCCGTAGTAAAACTGGTTGTCAGACTTTTGGCTTCTGATTACCCGTAACGACTGCCAAAAATCTATGGATGGCAGCCGGGACCAACGGGTCAACGTGCTTTCCGAGACACGTTTATGTAATCGATGGTCACCCATCCGACTTAACGTAGCTTGGTCTTCGATCAATCCGTGTTATTATTTAGCCATGAGCCCCTTCAGACAGAGAGTACAAACAAGTAACAATTCGGTTAGTAGTTTATTGTGAGTGTACCTAAAGTGGATTGTGTTTTGCACAAAAGTAATCAATAAAGAAATTAAGGGCCTATACTACCTCAGCTGAAATTCACTTTTTATCTCGCTCGCACCATAATATTTGCGGCCTGAGTGAGAGCGAGACGGAGTGGGGTGCTGGTGGCTCCAAGCCTAGAATAGTTTAGGTAATTTCTAAAAATAATGTAAATAAAAATAGTAAAAAATTACATAAGACCTGCTTTTCATGCTCTAATTTGAAGTTTTTTTTTTTAATACCAGCTTCTAGGTTTATAGTTCGGTTTAGAGGCAACTTAGGATTTTTTTTCTATCGAGAAAATTTTATGTTATCGTGTTATCATCAAACATAGGATCTAGCATCAATCCTCAACTTTAACATTTATTTATTTCTGCTGCAGTATTTTCAGCATAACGGAGGATCATGCTAAGCAATTTGAGGTAGGGTAGGGCCTTAATTATTCATTGTCTACTTTAAGGTCCAATTTCTAAGGTATAAAGGACCACTAGTTTAAGTACTTTGCGTGATGACATTTGACTGTATTACTATTAAATAAACAAATATTATTATTATATTGCTTTATTTACATTACTTTTAGTTCTATTATTCAATTCAGGAATAGAGCTCATAATAGTCTTAATTAATGTAAGTTTCATTTATGATTTACTAGCTTCCGCCCGCGGCTTCGCCCGCGTGGTATGTCGATGAAAAGTAGCCCATGTCCTTCCCCGGGATGCACTTTATCTCCTTGCCAAATTTTATCGAAATCCGTTTAGTGGTTTAGGCGTGAAAAGGTAACATACAGAGAGACAGACAGAATTACTTTCGAATTTATAATAATTATAGTAATTATGGAAGTATGGATATGGATTATTTAGAATCTAAAGGTAGACCAGTATATCTTGGCACTCATAGATGAAGGGTTTGTATAGGAAAATTATAAATTTATTGATTTTGATTTTGGTGCCCTATTTGGCTTGCATCTTTTATTTATTTATTTTTTTATGTATGACCACGCATAACTTTTTAGTGGGTCATCCGATTTGAAAAATTCTTTTTTTATTGGGAAGGGTATACCTCGAAGTTGGTCCCATTTAAAATTGGAAACTATAATCCACCCCTAAAGGTAGAAAAAATGAGGCTGATTGATTTTTCACCAACTGAATTTTCAACTGTGAACCGATTCTGTTGAAATTTCGCACACAGACATAGTTCTGATGACACAACCACTCATCATCAACTCCAGGTCTTTAACCTGGAGTAACCCCCTGGAGTACCCTGGAGTGGATGGTAACTCAAAATTGAAAAATAAAAAACTTTTTTTACAAAAAATTAAACCGACGAAAAAAGAACTGAAAAGTGAAAAATAAATAACTTTAATTTCGGAAGTCGCTGGCAGAAAACGAAAATTGAAAAGTGAAGACACCGACTTCCGAAATTAAAGTTATTTATTTTTCACTTTTCAGTGAAATGAAATGAAATGAAATGAAATTGTTTATTCTGTAAATAGGATATTGGAATCACTTTTACACGTCATATTATAAAATATTTAAAATAAGCTAGATGAGGTCGGCGTTTCCTATCTGACCACTCTGAGAAGAAAGGCCGAAACAAACTCAGAGGTCGCAGTCTCTTTTAAAGTCCAGACATAATCTTAGTCAGACCATATGAGAACCATGTAGATTGGCGTCTGAAATGGTATTTTGAGGAAAGAACCACAACGATTTGAGTGGACCTGTCCAGTCAGTGCAAGCATTTGTCAGTAATAGTGGAGCTCAACTCAGAACTTAAGGAGCTCAACGACTCGACGAACAATACCAAAGAAAGGACATTTGGGTAGGTCGCATAAAATACTCAAATTGCCAGACCATCGTTAAAAAGGAGAACGAAAAAAGAAATCAAAACAAAATTCCACATAGTCCTCACATTTACAATAATTAAAATAATACAATACTTTAAAAGTAATCATGTCATTTTGTTGTAATATTCAATAATGTCAATTTATATAATATAAAACTGGTGATGATTTTCCATAATATTCAAAATGTTACAAAGCTTAGCAGAGCGAGCAGTTCAATCCCATGCTTTTTTGTCTTCTAAATAATCTGAAGTTCAGTTCTTTTTTCATCCGTTTAATTTTTTGTAAAAAAGTTTTTTATTGAAGCAATGGTATACTCGAGTTATTAGTTAGGTAACCTAGGAAATACTTGCGGGATTATTTTTTGGTACCTAGTTTCAAATTATCTGATAGATAGTTTTATGTTACTCTAGTTAGCAATTGACGAATTTCAGTAGAACAGAAAAAAAAAACTCACCCTGATAACTTAGGTGAAGTGAGCTTGAAATGAACTGTCACTGCCTTAGCATCAGTAGGTATCGATGACAATGACAGCTCACTCCACGCTCACTTCACCTAAGTTTTGACGGTGAGATGGTTACAGAATAGCAATGCTGTTCAGTGGTCCTGAAGCCAGGCAAAGTGACATTCTATAAGCGATCACGATAATGGAAAAGGCAAAAATGTGTGGGACTGACAAGCTATCGAAAAGCTTGTGTCTATCCTGTTGAAAGTCGTTGTAGAAATACGAAACGCTTTGGAAGCGATTGTCACTT
This sequence comes from Lithophane leautieri, assembly GCA_949152455.1. Lineage (NCBI taxonomy): Eukaryota > Metazoa > Arthropoda > Insecta > Lepidoptera > Noctuidae > Lithophane > Lithophane leautieri. The sequence continues at coordinate 14,425,692 of OX424472.1, read as the reverse complement.
GTCTAGGCCCTCAGTACTAAACACGGTTAAAAGACTTATTGATGTACATATCGAAGGACCAAAGGAAAAATGCAATAAGTAATTTAAAACAAAACGAACTCAATTAGTCGGACGGACATATTCAGGTTACACCACCGAAGGGTAGGTACTATTCGATGCACTTTTACGCAGGGCGAGATGGGGTGAAATGCATAAATACAGGCGAGGGAGGGAAGGATACAAAAATAGGGTGCTAAGAGGCACCGGCGCCATCTTGAAATCACCCTCGCAATGTCGATTTTTCGTGACGAGGGAGGTTTTTATTTCTATGTTGATTGTTCTTCAAGTTTAAGTTAGAAATAAGTTTTAACGATGTGGAGCTCATTTTAAGAATTTATTTTATGTAAAAGGAAATGTGGAATGCACTTAGATTTAAAAATTTCTCTTCTAAGTAAGAAATACTAATTAGGTTTTATAATTAGGTGCGTATTACTTGGGGGTGAAATTAAAAGAAATTGAGTTTTTTTTTCTTGGTGTTTTATTAACTTTTAATAAGGTTTGCTCATGGTGGAATATGATTAAGACAAGACTAATTAAGATACTATCTTGCATAGGTTTTTTTTAAAGTGTGGCCGAGACTTATACATTTTTATAATTAGAAATTACATTAAGTAGATATTTTTAGGGTTCTGTAGTCAACAACCCTTATAGTTTTGCCATGTCTATTTATCTGTCTGTCCGCGGCGTATTTATTTATGACACAGCTAACTTAAGTTTATGTCGGTATACTTACAACATAACCCGTGTATTTTCAGATCTTACCAAAGTAAGATATCTGAGTCACATTTTCGGTTTTTCAAAAACGTTAGCATTGGTCCTAATCTGTCAATAAAAAACCTCTAAGTCTTCTAAGAAGTCTCGAATTACTCTTCTATAAAGTCCTCTAATCTACGTACTTTTTTGTCAAGTTTTTGGCATTTATAGTCATCCATGGAGTTTCTTGCCCGTTCTTCTCCACGAGAATCTACTACGCTTTGGAATGGGCAACTTAAATTCTCATTTATCAAGAATTTCGCACCATTCATAACCCAGCATTATATTTAAATGTCAAAAACTGTAGTGCGTGCCGGTGCGTTCATAACAAAACCCCATCCATCTACGATTCTACCATCTTTCCACTTGATTTAGGACTAGAAAACAATATAAAACTACAAACTAATCATTAGTCACTTTACTTTCTTTCACACAATGCAAAATATCCAGTAGTATCCATCCTTTTTAGGGTTCCGCATTCAGGGTGCCAACGGGACCGTATTAGGTACTAAGACTCCGCTGTCCGTCCCAACATCCGTCGTCGTTCCATCTGCCGTCCGTCTGTCACAGTGCTGTATATTTAGAACTATTACGTAAACATTTGAAATTTTTACAGAGTGGGTACCACTATAGCCGCTGTATCAACAAATCAAATCTGCCTAGCCTTTTCTCAACTATGTTGGGGTCGGCTTCCAGTCTAACCGGGTGCAGCTGTATCAACAAATAATAAAAATAAAATAAAGTTAAAAATAGCCGCTGTATCAACAAATAATAAAAAATAAAAAAAGTTCAAAATATAAGACGATTGTATGTTTTGTACTGTTTAATTTATTTTTTGCTATGTATTTTCTAGTATACTATAAAGTAAATATAAATAAATTATAACGAGGGGGTCTCCATACAAAAATAAAAATATGTAGAGTTAAATATTGTACGTTGGTATGGAACCCTTCGTGTGCGAGTCTGACTCGTACTTACTGGCTTTTTTATTCCTAATTGTAATTCATTAATAAATCCACTCTATAGCACAATAAATTATATACCACGAGTATCAAACACTTTATATTCCATAAAAAACAGTTTCGTTATCTTCAGTGAAATCGTGACGCCTCAAACACTGTATGGTGGGTCCTTAGCCAATAGTCTTGCAGCTAGAAATAATTATTACGAGCAGAAACCACGCCTCAACATTGTATGGAGGTTAAATTACGACTTCAGGTGCTTGCTTACTAATTATTCTGATTATCCCGTTGTGCGTAAGCGTTATAGTGTAGGAAAAAATGTATGTTTTATCAATACTTTGTGGCGATTGTGGTTCCGGTCTATGCCTTGCTATTTTTCCGTGTGTGACGAATATGGTGACTAGTTTTATTCTCCTAGCTGTGTCTGTGAGTTTGCTTACAAATATTCCATAATTGGATAGACATAATTCAGGAAACAATCCAATCCAATAAATAGAATTGGCATTAAGGCATTAAGTTTGCCTTTGTACGTTTATTGAGTGCGAAAAGTGACAAATAAATAAAATATAATTAATGGTCTTTTGAGCTTTCTTTTAATTCGTTTTACATATATACATAAATTCATGCCTTCTTCCCATGGGGGTAGGCAGAAACTACAGAAAGCCACCTGCTACGATCCTTACATACTCCTTTTGCCTCGTTTACGTTCATACATCTGGTCATAAGCGCACGCCGGTTGCGAGTACTACGCATCTGACCTTTCTGAAGAACATCATCAATAAGGTCACTATAATGACCTTATAGGGCATAAGGTAATTCGTTTTCTTCTTCCTAATTGACATTAAAATTAAAAAGACTGTAGTTATATTTTACTATTTATTTTTGGATAAGTACTTAAGGTGGCTGCGCTAAGGTAGCCCGCAAAATTCAAATTTTCTTACGTTTTTTGCAATTTGCAGGTCGGTGTCAGGTTGTATGTTGATCTAAATATGATTTGCGCTCGTAACAAATATGGATTTACAGAATTATAAACATTAGAATCAGCAATACAACTCTCTTAGTTCATGAAAGTGCCAAATGTCATGATTTCATGAAATATTCATTCAATGCACCTTAAACAATATTTTTCTGTGGTCAACTATTCATTTTAAAGTTGAAACAGCTTTCGGAAACCGTATACCCTTCAAATTTCTATTGTTTCCTATTATCGGTACATTATTTATCTCACAAACTGTACATAAGTACCAATTTTTCATCTCGATAACTATCGACTCATGGGGGCGAACACCCATAAATAAGCACATAATGATGTACTAACCATTGTGATTACGTCCCCCTGATGAAAAAATGACGAAAAAAACCTGAGGGGTGAAGTTCCACCCTCGCGGGTTTTTTGCCGTCCGTCACTCACCCCCGTTTTTGATTTTTCGTCTCTATTGGTACATAATAGGTATCGATTTTGGGGTTGTGTCGCCATTGTGTTCAATTCTATAGAGTAAAAGATTTTTATATAATGGTGCATGTTCATTGGGCTGTACTACAGCGTGTTTGCTTTTTGAACATATAGTTTTTTATATACGGATCTCCATATACTTAGTCATTTCAGCAAAAAAGTAGGTATCAATAATCAGCTCCGTTCTTTGTAATTTTACATTTTGTTTTAAATTCAACCCCATTTCCCTACTAGACCTTCCTAATTGCATAGTAGGCGATCAATCAGAATCTGAATCAGTTTGAAACAAATTTATAATCCATTGCTTCATAAGTTCGAAAAAAAATCTGCTCATAACGTAAATAACGCAATGAATGTTGTTGAACTGTCAAAATTAAAAAGATTAGTCTTAATCGGTTACGAAAATAAGTTACGCAATTAGATAGCTAAGAATAATAAAATTAATTTACATTGCTCGGTAAACCCAAAAGAATCCTTTCCTAAGTAATAAGTAAGTTTAGTAAGTAAAATAAACCTTTAAATGTAGGTAGAAAGTTCTCTCAAAGTACTAAGGTGACATCAAAACGGGACACTAAAACATAGGTTTCACTTAGTCTCGAGTGTTAGCGAAAAGGGAAATTCCAACTTGTGTTCACGTAAGTATAAAAGTATTTTATGCTCTGATTTTTGTACTTAAAGCTCATAATAATTTACTTTGTGCATTAGAGGTATTTTAAAGACATTGCATTTATGTTATCCTGGTACTCTTCAATCCTCGTCTGAAAGATAAAAAACATATTGGAAATAAAGAAAAACACAACTCTACACGAAAAGCCAATGTCAGACAAAAATATATAGCAGTATATACAGGGTTACTGGTAACTCGACGTATTCCTTGCAGGACGTCATAGTAGGGTTAAAATGCAACAAATTGAGCCACCAAATGTTCTACCGAAATTCAGTAGTTTTTGAATTAGTTAAGAGTTTTAGTTTTTTAATGAAAATCCCAGATTAAACCATTTGAAACCAATTTAAAAATGATTTACGGCGCGACTGTACTGAAATTTAAGTTATTATCATAGTTGACGCCGTAGCAGACCTTTGTTAATAATTAAAAGTTCAATAATGCCTAAAACTTTGGCAAATATCACTAACAAAACATTTAATTTTTTGTAATTTTTAGCTCTAAAACTCTTAACTAATTCAAAAACTACTGAATTTCGGTAGAACATTTGGTGGCTTAATTTGTTGCATTTTAACCCTACTATGACGTCCTGCAAGGAATACGTCGAGTTACCAGTAACCCTGTATATGTTCCATGCCAAAATAAATATTTCATTGAAAAAAATACCTCAAAACAAATGCATTATGAACTCTTGAAATCAATTAACAATTCGCTGAGTTTAATAAAACAATTTAATTAATTAGCTTCTAAAAGTTTCGCGAAGTTTCATAAGGGGTTGAGTTTTTCCCCGCACTTAGGGGTGAGACTGGACTCTCGTTATTGCCGACTTTGTACTAGCTTTCACTCCGTTTTTTTTGTTAAGTTTTTACTGAGAAATATTGAATTTATAAGCCAATCATAACTAAATAATAATCTAGATACACCAATCGAAAAAACTTCAGTTTGTCCTATCAATACTGGGGATATAGGGTAATAATATTATATTATTAAATATCTATAAATTTGAAAGTAGCTCTGTCTGTCTCTTACGGCTGAAAAGATTCCGATGAAATTTGGCACACAGGTAGACCATGATCTAGGTTAGGACAAAGGATAATTTTTATACCGGTAGTATGTTCCAGTGGGATAATTTTCGACACTCACGCGGGCGTTTCGTAAGGTTTTGATTGAACGAAAATGGTTAATAAATGTATGTAAAAATTAAGTCTTTAATGGATAACTAATATTCCAGTTCTTTTCCCAGTTACTAATAAAAAGGTATTGTACCATTTTTGATCCTGCCGGCCCACCCCCAGTCAATTGCTGGGACCCGCACACTTAAATAAACTGGTCCTTTTTCACAAACGCCAGAAATATTTTTTCTCATCCACACACCATTAAGTTTTTACTTACACACAAACAAAAAAAACCTAATAAGCCATATTATTACTAGAGATTATATCTGCAAACGTTATGTAAGTAAAGAAACTGGTTCTCCATACAGTCCCATAGGTAACGGGTTCCATTGATCTTAAGAAAACATTCCCCCTGTGAACCAAGTTGTACACCGCAAGTACTTCTACTTACTGTTGAGAAAAAAAAAAAAACTAAATGTCGTTTTGTAGCGATGGTTCCGTAGGAAATAATAAGACGGGGACTGGAAAAATATGTTGTACTGGTTAACGATGAAAAATCAATTAGTGAGGGGAAAATACGGCTTGACTTGTCTTGCTAACAATTTAATGAGGAAAACTTTTTTTAAAGTGAAAAAAAATATGCTAATAAATGGTTGAACTTTATTGTATTGTATTTCAGAATAAATATTATTGATAAGTGAAAGTAAACGAACTATTTCTATATTATCTCACAGGCCAGTTCAGTTTGAACCTCAAACAAGTGACCGCTTTTATGTAAATCACTGCTGGTTGAAACTTCGACAATGTTTTAATTTCAGAGTAATGTGTACAGAATAAAGTTATCGTCTTTATTTAGAGTCGGCGCCGCATTTCCACACAAATGTCTCTTTGCCTGCGCACATGAAATCTCTTGACATTTATCATGTCGTTTGTTTAGACTTATCTCCTTTTATTTCGCTAACAGAGCGAAATAAACAGCCCAGCTTCAAAATTACGCTACGGAACCCTAATTCCGATAACCTACGAGTAAAGTTCAAGTTTATATAACTGGTTTCTGCTGCTACTAGCTTGGACCTGTTCCAAGTCCCAAGGTTGGAATAGCGGTGTAACTGCAAATGTAACGTGTGGCTGAGGTTGCAGAGAAACGGGAGTCATCTGAGAAGGATGGATGAGAGAAACCAAAATATTTTGTGAAAGATTTTAAAGAAGGATGTGGAAAGGTTTTCTGCTGAAAAACGTGGAAAGATGCATGTTTGTTTTTTTATAAATATGGCCTTATAGTCAAAAGACCTATTCAAATATTTGGTACAGTCACGGGCATAAATACGTTACTCTTGCGCATGATTCAATAGTGATTTTCTCCTAAAGTATTTACAGACATTTTATGGGTGTTACGGATATAATATTTTTGAAACCATACTAGGTATTATGCAATATCTTTTCTCAGAGTTCGCTTCTTTAAGGTCAAGACTGTACTTATTATTTTTGTCCCAATCCCAAAGCTTTTTTTATACAAAATTGAAAATACGTCAGCAAAAAATTGCTGCGTTCTTATAATATTTGTTTAGTTATGCATAATAATACCTAACAGTAAAAAACAAATATATTTTTATCTCATGGCAATTTGCTAAAAAAAATCGCAGCCGAAAAAAAAAACCTTCACGAAAGTCCCACGTTTTTTCTTTCTAAAAACAAAAAAAAAAATTGAATCACAAACATTAATTCAAAATACATCTACCGTAAGCGAGTTAAGTGGCAAACATAGACAAAAAACAAGAAAAAAAGTCTTGGGTCCCATAATTAAAATTCCGTTCACACATCCGATCAATTTTTGCACACAAAAAAAATTTAAATAACAAAAACGGTTAAGAGGTCTTTTTTTCTTAAAAAAAAAGTGCGCAAGCGCAGTCTTTTTTATGATAATTTGAAGGGTATTTTTTACCTGTTGTCACTTAAGGATCGATTTGATCAATAGAGGTGTTGATCCATTCCTTTACAATCGTTTATTTATTCGGCACGAGCGTAACTAATAGAGGATCAATACGTTTTTTTTTAAAAGGTGTTAGTCAACAATTTAAATATTTGTTGTAAGGTGTTATTGGGACTTACCTATTTAGGGTTTATTATCTTTCTTAATTTATTTAATTTTTCGAACTCAAAAAAGGTTCAAAGGCGGACTTAAAAGGCGGCCTTTCTCTACCAGTCAACCAAGGATGGTGAAGAGGTTAGATGGCAGGTGCTTGTTTGAGAGGATAAAGTAAAAAAGATATATGTATCATAATGCATTATAGATAAAACAGGTTTTACAGTACATAAATAAGCTATAGCTATATATGTATATACATTCTTTAGCTCTATTCTTATGAAACCACAAATTATGGATACTTTGAAGATAATAATAAACTTTAAAGCAACTGGGAGAAACGTAATATTAAAGAGCAAAAAAAAAAAACTTTTTTACTGGATTAACGAACAAAATAAAAACCAAAAAAAAAAAATTGACCGCATACTACTTTTTACCATATATTGTAAGGAAAATACCCCAGTTATTTAAATAATAATGAACATTCTTATTCACTGGACTAATGAGGAGAGAAGAATCAGCTTTATAGGTGACAAACTGATGCCCGGACAAAAACTTTGTAAGCTACTTCTTTACTCTGTACATATTAAAAATTAAAGTCGATTTTCGTGTCTGTTTCTGTAACCGAGTTGTTCTTCTAAACTAAGCAATTAATTTTGATGCGATAATTAACATTATTTATAAAATTCCGGAAGTTTTATTGTGTGTAATTTCAGAATGTTTTAAACTGTGCGAAGCAGGGGCGTGTTGCTAGTCTCGTACAAAACCCTTGACACCTGCAGGAATACCTACATCTTCCACATAAAATCACGAAAAAACAGTAGGTATATAACCAACCATAAAATATTCGCCTCAACAATTTCAATTTCGCTGATATCTTATTTAAGGGGAGAGACTTATTTTTCACCCCTAAGTATACGCCGCCCCTTACGCTCGCGTGCTCTTTGCGAACTTCAAAGGGGGTTGCTTCCCCCCCCTTGTTAACAAACTTCCACCTATCTGCATTTTCATTTAAGTTTCGACAAAAATTTTCCACCCCTTAATTCAATTTTTTTTCTCTCAGTCGCTCTAGGAAATTAATTAGAGAACATGAAGCTGATATTCTGGTCGATTTTGAAGATTAACTGATTTGAATATCAAGGGGTCCTTTTGGGGGTGTTAATATTCCAAAATAAATGTAAAATAATGAAGTCATTTCCTCCCTATACCTATTTGCTTTCCTATTTTTGTAGCACTTTCATAACAAATCATCAAAAACTATCACCAAACTAAACTTTCGTTCGTCTTGAATTATAAGTTCCGCAAACTGCAAACAAAATAATAATTTATTAAGCTGGCATTGTTGTTATAAGACAACCACACTTAGGCAAATAAAAGTTTATTTTTTACTAGCTTCAACCCGCGAAATTTCGCGAATTTATATATAATTATATATTTTTTAGATTTTTAATTCATATTCTATAAGGCAGGCTCTTTAGGTCGTTTGCTATTCCAATATCAAAAGATATTTGGCCTGAGTCTTAAGGGGGCACGTGAAAAACATTCGCTGTTACAATGTAGACAACATTTTAAATGGGTAATTTTTCCAGTAGATCTATCAGCTAAGGTACCATGGCAAACCTCTAGTTAACACAATTTGTAGGCTTACACGAAAACTCTTAATATCTGTTTTTTTTACATAAGCTTCTATGTGCTATGCTTAGTACCTAAGATACAGGCACCTTATGTACATATTACCAAAATTAAATGTGAAGACGCCAAGAGGTGCCCCCTATTTGATTTCCATAATTGCAATAGCAAATTGGGAAAAGAAATGCTCATTTCGGGGGTATCCGAGTGGGTGTTTAGGCAAATAATTTTCATCTGAAATAATGTAGGGTTAGCAAAAATGGCTTTACATTCGTGTATTTATTATATAGTTATTTAAATTGAATAAAGGTTTTAAGTCACAGGTGAACCATCAAAACGTGCACCATCGTCAACTGCACAATCACCTACACATCAGTGGAGGCATGGGCAAATATGAGTCCATTTTAAGAAGCTCAACCCCTGGAAGAAGTTTAGTCTGATTTAGTGAAAATAAGACATAATGTACATTATTGCTTTGTTATAATTAACTCAATTCATACAAAGAATACGATATAAGTATGATATGCTCATGACTTTACAGCCACGAGCATAAACACTTACCCCAGATTCAAAAGCGATTTTCTTCTAAAGTATTGAAACATTTTATGGTATTACTAACATAGTTTATGATACTCGTACGTATGTCGAAGCCTTTTCGTAATTATAATAGCATTATTTTACTTTACAACGCACTAGTAAGGAGCTCCTTGGAATATTGCTCCACTATTTGGTCTCCCTATTATTCAACTTATACTAATAATGTTGAATCTGTTCAGGCCCGTTTTGTTAGGTATTTATGTATAAAGAATGGGATTCGAAAAGCTATACCTGAGTACAATGACAGGTTAAAGCACTATAATATGATTAGCTTAAAAGAAAGACGTGACCATTCTGACTTACTAATACTTCATAAAATTATAAACGGTTCCATAGATGCACAATTGATCAACTATTTTAACTTTAGGTCTAGCCAACGTAGTAAACGTCATCATCGTATTTTTGAGTTACCTACATCCACCTTGAATACTACATTTAATAGCCCCCTCACACGTATGGCAAGGCAATATAATGATAGGTCCAACTTGACGGATTACTACTTACTATTGATATTTTCTCTATGAGTTTCGCTTCATACAGACGCTCCCTATTTAAACAATACGATGAGTGTTCGTCTGTCTAGCTGATATTGGTTTGATTTGTAGTGTTCTAGATTAAGGTCTATTAAACACACTTTTTATTGTTCTCCTTTGTCTCTTAATTTTCATATGTCAATGTCATGCATACCTGTCATTTGCATGGTTACTGAAATGCCTATTTTTAGATGTTAATTATTTGATTTGAAAGTGACTGTGCTGTTGGTGTGCTTATGATAAATAAATAAATAGTATTATTGAAACCACACTAACCACACCAAACAACCACAAATAGGTATTTTCTTAAAGTTGCAATTTTTATTCATCAAGGAAAACGCTTTTGAATTTTGATTAACTGTTAGGCTTTTATGCTCGTGACTGTACAGTGATTTGCTCAGCATGCTAACTCGTCTATACAAATTGGAGGTCAAAACTTTTTCAACAAGTTTTGGAAATTGTACATAATTGTACTAATACCATTTTTGCTAACGGTACATGATTTCAATCGGGGAGACGCTGGCACGCGACCTCGTCATTAATTATTTCTTTTTTCCTCAAAGCTCCAATAATAAATGCAAATAATACTCAATGCGCCATTCGCCAAATTATTGAGCCTTAGCCGGTATTATGCAGTTCCTATTATGTACTCTTTTTGTATTATATTTCTGTACATTATACTTGTATTATATTTCTGTACATTATATTTGTATTATTATATTTGTGTACATTATTTACTTTGTTTAAACTTTAGTGCCAATTTGCCAAGCGCCTAACATATGGAATTGAAAGCTAACATAGGATTTGGATTGGTTGACATTAGTGTGAAGATGAGTTAAAGATATATTAAAGCTACAATTATCTGTTTCTCATAGTCAGCTTTTAATGTTCCCACTACAATGGGACACAGTTCTTTTCTCCATGAGAGTGAGTGGGCCATAATATACAACGCGAGCCCAGTGCGGGTTGGTAGATGTCACATGTCTTCGAATTTTTGGTTCTAGAACAGTCAGTTTCCTCACGATGTTTTCCTTTAACGTGTTGAGAGCAGGGGTGATGAATTTAATTTACACGAGGAGAACGCGCCTAGGTTTGAACCTACGACCCACAACTCGTAAGTCACGGCCGTTACCACTGGGCCACCACCGCTTTCATCTGATCTGTTTGTGATCCATTATTTGCTAAAAGTTGGTGTAACTTTAGAAGTATTTTTTACACACAGGATATGGAACAAAAGAAATTGTAACGAATTGCACAAATTCAAATATTAGACAGCTGAATTATCTCTGGTTGTTCTCGTCTAGCTAACGGCGAGTATTTGCTCAATGCACAGGTATAACCAAGTGGCCAGGATTAAACTTGCTTGTTACCGTATTACAAGTACCTATGTGCCCGACCGAGTACTCTAAAATGACCATGTCACAAAATTAAATTATGTAAATACGTGTCTATATAATAAAAAACAGAGACAGCCGAAAGACGATGAGATTACAAAAAAAAAAAACATAGTAAAATAGTAAAAGATCATAAACTCATTCATAAGTCAGCCGGCAGTAAACCAAAAGAAAATAACTTTAACAATTAAAGGTTCGAGATTGCCGAAGACGAAAAAATCGGCGGAAAAATCACGAAGAAAAGAAAAGCCATTAAAAACAATCACCAACAATAATTCTTCGTGAAGTTTGAACTGCCAAATCTCTTGTCATTCGCAGGGACTTGATAAATATGAAGGGACTGAATTTAACTGATAATTTTTATCAAGAAGATATTTTATGTGAAGTTTGTAGCTTGGATACTATGAGAGGATATTATCAAATAACATGTAATTTATATCGACGACTTTATTGTGTTTTTTCTGTATTCTTTGACGTGTAACGTACACTTTTAAGTACATGGAGAGATACTTCAAGGTGTATAGAAAAAGCGGCTCCTTTTGAGCGTTTGTCATCCAATAAGTTGCAGCCAAAAATTAGTATTAAGGTAGTTATCACTTGGGCTACCATCTACTTCTTTTCGTATGCCCTTTATGTTGCCAATTATGCATTATTTAATCATTGTTTGTGTAAAACCTAAACAAAAATTACTATAGTTATTTCAAAAACGTTTACATGAGAATTAAAATCTTCTGACACCCATACTTTAGGAAGACCATCTATACATATTATAAATTAAAGTCGCTTTTCGTGTTTGTCTGTATGTCCGCCTTGTTCTTCTAAACCACGCAACAGATGATGAGGTTTTCACCATCGTTTAGAGAATTTATTCCGGACGGTTTATGTATATAATACGTTAATATGAAAGTTACATATAACTAAGAAATCTCGATGTTTTGTCAAGTCGTAAAAACCGTGCGAAGCAGGAGCGGTCGCTAGTAATAGATAAATACCAGCCACTGCTGTGAAATATTTTAAACCCAAAATGAGTACAGTCACCATTAAAAACGCAAAATGTCGAACAAATTGGCATCGCACATAAATTTTACATAAACTATTGGACAGGGGTTGTCGCACCCCATCGGTTCACCCCCGCGATTCGCCCCGTGACCCTAACAAGTATGGTGGTTGAGGATTTTAAAATCGATAGGCTTAGTTCAATGGTATGTTTCTGTGAATACTATGCACTATATTGAGGTCAGTTTTGACGGTCACCGGGCCATGAATGATAAGGAAGAGAGGATTTAAAAATACTGTGAAAATGTACAGAATATGGTAAAATTTATGGCAGTATGACCAAAGAGAATGAAATCATTTAAGGTAGGTTTTATGTTTGGATATCTCGCTATATGCTTTAAAATTAGAAGTTATAATATCAGCGTCAGGTATATTTGCCTGACACATGCTGAGTTGGACTCCCATTTGGTGCAACGTTGGGACGCACATCGCACTTTGTATGTTTCGTTATTTTTTAAAGTGTGTCATAGACAATATTGTCATCACTGTGTCTAGTTTAGTATTCTTTTATTGTTTCTATTTTTATTTTTTTGTAAATTCGCACCTTGTAGCTATTTATTAATTTAATTAGTTATTATTTAACTGTGTTTTTGTATGTTGTGCTGTCTTTTGTGTGCACCAAATAAACATTTTATCTATCTATCTATCTATCTTAATAGAGATAAGATGTGGTATAATTTAAATTTAAATCATATTATTATCCGGATGCAGCTGAATATCAATATTTTACATGGAGCGACAGCCTATTTGACCCCCACAACCCAAAGACTGAGTAACATGATACCCCTTGGTAAGACTTGTTGTCAAACTTACGGGCTTCTACCGACAACTGTCCGATTGACTGTTGACTGTAATTTGAAAATATTGTAAAAGCCAATTATTTTTAAAAGAGTAACCGTGGAGTTTGTTGCCGTCTCTTCTCCATAGGAAACGACCAAATGGAACCGTGCACCTAGCTTCTGACGTTTCATAAGTGCCCATGTAGGTTTATGTGAAATAAATATTTTGATTTTGCCAAAAGTCTCCTAATGGGGTGAAAGAAAAACCAAGAAAATATTGTAAAATAAAAATATTTTTATAATAATAAATTGCTTATTAATCACGTTAATACCTTTTCTGTTGAAATACGTTTCACAATCTGCCTTACTACCTACCTACTTTATTACCCTCGAGCCAAACACGGCACGTTATTTACTAACCCACCCCAAGCATAACTTACAAATAGAAAATTTTTATATTCAAATTCGATCTCCTCTTGATGGAAAGTCGAAAAAATCCTCCCCTTCAATAATCGTATAAAATATATAAGTATACCTTCTGCGTATGAGGTTTCAAAGAGAGATGGTGTTTTGAAGAAATCCGACTTTTCTACTTACCCCCCTGTGTACAGTCGGGGATAACGGTCGTTCATGCTTTTTAGAGAATAAGTACTTAAAGTATAGAGATAGGCAGTGACAGTGACAGTTTTATGTTACCCAGTAACTGGTTTGTGGAGGTCAGATAGGCAGTCGCTCCTTGTAAAATACTGGTATTCAGCTGCATCCGATTAGACTGGAAGCCGACCCCAACATAGTTGGGACAAGGTGGGCAGATGATGAAGTGCCTAAAGTACAGAAAAGTATCGAATGAGAAGTGCTCGGTACTGACCTAAAACGGCCACATTAGCAATTCCTCTAAAAGCAATTCATTTTCTGAAGTCCCAGCTGTCATTAGCAATTCCTCTAATTTGACACAGAAGCAATTCATAATTTGTGGGTCACTTTACGAATCTACATTGAAAACTGTCAAACAGATGAATTATTTCGTAATATGAATTGTAAGTTTGTGACATTTTATGATGATTCATAATATTTTCCTATTATGATTCTGCCAAAGTGGCTGTTTAAGCCCCCTGGACACAAAAAGTATGTAACCAATACTTACAATCTCTAGATTTAATTTAATGTATGGTATTTAGAATCCATAGGTATGCATTCATAGATAATTTCAATTTAGCTTGTTTTAAGGAAACGAGAAAAAAGAAATAAAATATAAAAAATAGTAGCCCAGGGCTCCTGAGACAGGAATCTCCTGACGACACGCGCCGTGTCCAGAAGTACTGCTTTCTGGATCAAACCCTTGATCCAGCCACGTAACGAGATTTATTTATTATTCATTATACAAATTAAATATTGTTTCATTATTAATTATTTTATTTTAATTATATTATGTAATCCTTAACTCGGTAAAATAAATATATTTCCTTTTTTCTTTCTTACTCAGTAATAATATAGCATACTAGATACATACGGATGAAATAATTTTTAAAATTAGTCCAGTTGTTCTTGAGTTTATTAATTATAAACAAAACTACAGGTAGGTATCTAGGTTTACCATTTTATAATTTGGTTTCTGCTGAAAAAATCAACCATCCAACATAAGCCATTTCATTATTTTAATACCATTTTTGCTTCCTCATAATTTCTAACCATTTTTCCGCGACTGTACGCAATTTGACACCCCAAACTCGATGGGATATTTTTTTCCTAAATCAGATGCACTCCCCCATTGCTTGTTACCGTTATTATTAGATTTGTTAGCACAAAGACCGATTCTTATACATAACCTCATATATACTTCCCTCTACAAGCTAAAAACGACCTTAGTTCGTAAAAAATTGGGCACTGTTTAGCGTTTTAGTAGCATGTACGCATATTTGTGTTAGATATTGATTTTATTTGTTTACTAACCATCGAACACGTCTGGCTGTTATTTTCTCTGTTTTAGTTATTGAACCAAAACCTACAAAATCGACGTATTTTATAACAAAATTATGAGCAGAGGTAAGTCTAGACAATTTTTTTTAAACATGATTTTCTTTGGACCTTTGATATTTTCCCAAAAGAATGTATATTTAAAACTTGTCATTAAATTTTAACAAAAATTCTGTTAATTGTTAATTCGTATTTGACATTTGAAAACAAAAAACAGCACATCTCTGTAACACTTATTTTTACAAATGTATTTAATAAAAAATAAAAAATTTTTACTTTGGCTACACTATATTATTATAAACCGGTAATGTTTTGATGGAGGAGGTAATCTCTGGAAGTACTGATCCGATTTCGAAAATTCTTTCACTGTCAAAAAGCTACATTAATGCCGAGTACCACAGGGTACGTTTCATAGTATACTAGCTTCCGCTCGCGGCTTCCCGGTAGCTTATGTCCTTCCCCAAGATGCCATCTATCTCTTTGCCAAATTTGATCGAAATCGGATCGGTGGTTTAAGGTAACATATAGACAGACAGACAGAGTTACTTTCGAATTTATAATATTACTATGGAAGTATGGATACTTGACAACGCGGCCACAGTTGCGGGCAGAAGCTACCTAAAACGAAATTGGTTAGTTATAAAAAATTGGTAAGTTAGAGAAATTGGTAAGTTATAGAAATTGGTAAGTTATAGAAATTGGTAAGTTAGAGAAATTGGTAAGTTAGAGAAATTGGTAAGTTAGAGAAATTGGTAAGTTAGAGAAATTGGTAAGTTATAGAAATTGGTAAGTTAGAGAAACTGGTAAGTTAGAGAAATTGGTAAGTTAGAGAAATTGGTAAGTTATGGAAATTGGTAAGTTATAGAAATTGGTAAGTTAGAGAAACTGGTAAGTTAGAGAAATTGGTAAGTTAGAGAAATTGGTAAGTTATAGAAATTGGTAAGTTAGAGAAATTGGTAAGTTAGAGAAATCCTGCTGCATATGAGATTTGTTCGAGGTTTGGTTACTGTGATAAGCTGTACTGCTACTGTGAAAGTTACATAACTAAAAATGGCTATCGAATATCCTGCTATTTCCACTTTATGTTACTGTATAAGATCGAACTTTACCTACATTATCATCTTCATCATCATCATTTCAGCCGAAAGACGTCCACTGCTGGACATAGGCCTCCCCCAAGCACCGCCACTTCGACCGGTTTTTTGCTTCTCGCATCCAGCTCCGCGGCCTGGTCATCGGTTCACCGTACGTCGTACGTCCGTACCGTCTTCCGGTACGCGGTCGCCACTCCAGAACCATTCAGCCACATCGGCCATCTGTACCTACACCTACATTATACTTACCAGTAATAAGTAAGTTATGTAGGTACTACATAACATCATGCCTTGTTTTCCCAAAGGGTTGTGCAGTAGAGTACTCCGACATTTCACCATTATTTTTAAGTGCCATGTAACAGGGGGCGAGCTTTTTGCCATCAACCAGGCACAAATCCGACTCCAAACTGCTACTGAGAAATTTCAGATAGAAAAACCCAATAACATTTTGCCCGACCCGGGAATCGAACCCAGGCCCACTAGACCAACAAGGCAGTCTGTGACTTATATTTATGTAATGTTAGAGTTATATTGAGTATTTTCTAGATCCATTCATATTTCGTAATGTCTGGTTATTGTTTATGGTATCGTCACTACACCTCAAAATTTTCATCTGATCAAGCAGCCTCTCTACAGCAAGCAGCCTCATTTAAATAGAGAAAAACACTACCACAATTTAAATAAGACTCAAATTACACACTCGTCCTTGCCATATCCAAAATAATCACAGATTTAACTATTAACAGACATTCAACCCATCTGCCGACACCATAACCAATCCAGCTTGCAATAAAACAAAAATAACTGCCATCTAAAAAAAAAACAATAGAAACCATAAACAATGACGTCCGAAAAAGGGGTCAAACATTCCCACATCCAAAACGGTATAACACTAAAAAACTAATTTCAATAAACAAAAATTTATTCAAATTTTTGCACCTCTATTTTTATTAAGACAATGTAACTTTTCTGATTTGGCTCGACATCTGTTTTTAACCCTTGGGTCTATTGTTTAAAATATAAAAGCAACAATAGTTTCCGTTGACAATCACGGTGTACCGGAAAGGTGATGTTAAAACAAAAAAAAGAAAGATTGTTATAGTAAGGAACAGGTTTTCATTATCATTTGAAAGGGTAGAGTGAGATGTAAGCCCGTGAAGTGTTCTGCTCATGAATAAAGGGCTGGCAGATTTATTAATTATTTTTGATAGTGTTGAAGATGCTGGATTGCAAGCGGGTAAAATGACCAATATCTTCAGGATTACCTAATCAAAATTTTGAGCGCCGTTAACTTTAACTCAACTTTCTTTTAATAAAAATACTGGGTTCATAATATGCCTTTTGACCCCTTTCTTTGCTAGTGTTTTGCATTAGTGAAACATTAGGGTGTGATACATATTTGTAAAAAATATTTATATTTATCTTTGTTTTATTAGGCAGACGGCTATCACAGATCTTCATGTACAATATTTACAATAATATTATTAAAAACGAATTGTCCTTGTTTGAACCACCTTGTACTGTGCTCAAGTTGTATTTTTTTTTAATCAAATCACCAACCCTGTCGTCTCCAGTATTTTAATTATAGCTTCCTCTTCCCCTGCGCCTTGAAGACATTGTCCTCATTTATAATTTATTCATACATTTCATTAGAAATTATTCACAGCTCGAACCGTATGCAAATTCACCTAAATTAAAATATAGACAAAGTACGCATTCTCTTATTTTTTTTTAAATAAAAATAGTTTTGTCATTGCAACCGTTCCCACCGAACGGGTTCTATTTCAAATTGAAACGAGAATGACATTATTTTTTATTAAAACATAAATTGTTTTTTTTAATGTCATTCTTGAAGTAAAGGAAATGTTTTTATGATTAGTTTTGTCTGATTTGCATCTTAAAATTTAATAGGCGCATTGTTTGCATTCGTAATAAATTGCTCCGAAGGTAAGATTCTATGGGAACGATTAAAGACTTGGATGGACCTATTTTAATGGCACAAGAAAACGGAAATGTGGTGTTGCTTGCAGTTCCAGTTTAACCAGATCCAGTCTTACGTACAATCATGGTTTATACTTAGGTATAACTACATAAAGCTTGAAGCATGCCGTCACCTATATAATAAATATAATATATATAATAGTTACGGTTAGGAGATCAGTCTGCTGTAGTAACTTTTGTTCGTATTGATGTTCTGTACACAATTTTTTGCATTTAGTACTCTCACATTATTATGTCTTTTCTTTTTTGACAAAGAAATGCATTTTTACTTAAAAAGAACTTGTGGTACTTTTTCATCCCGCAATATCTTAGACTTGGCACGCTTTGGACTCACATGACACTTAGTTATATTGTTAATGGGTTTAAATGAGATTTGGCACACAGTCGACTAAAGCCCACTTGCACCACAAATCACTCGGTTCATTTAACGCTAAACATAATTCTGTCTCTGTCATTTTCAAACAATTGACAGAAATATAACGATGTTTTTTTAAATCGTTTAGCGCTAAATGTGTTTAGTGATTTGAGTCTTAGTGAATGATTTGAGATGCAACTGGGCCTAAAAGTCCTACTTTTAATACTGATAAGTACATGGAGTAGTGTCCCTAAGTTGCGAACAAATCCGCGGATTCCAACTAGTACTTAATAAGCAAATGACACATAAACTATGATATGATCAACTTCTGGTTTCTAGTCAAATAATAAATTCAAATTCAACTAACTAGACACGCTATTCCATATATTATAGGTTACGCTGTTTTCCCTTTCGCCGCCCATTACGGTTACTGCGACAATCATGATGTCAATTTAATAAGATTTATTATACAACATTTACAATTTCAAACGGTTGTAATTGCTATAGGACAATCAATACCCGTCTTAAATATTTTCTATTTTTACTACAATCTAATAGCAACTTAAAAACATTTTGACAAAGGATTTTTAACCTTAAGTAAAGGTATTAAGGTTTTCGGAGTATAAAGCTGGGTGTAAATAATGTCATCGTGTGAAGTGTTAGTGCACCGTATATTTGTTACTGTCAAAGTGTAAATCTTGTGGTATGAAAATAAACCTGTTTTTATGATGATTAGAGAGACAGTTATTAGTCGTTATGCGTAATTTTAAAGGTTGTACCATTTTCCTAGTGATGGGAAAAGAGACTCGATATTCGAAAAAGTGGATAAATAATGCGCAGTCGAGCTGCAAGGCTAAACAACGCTTGCCGACGTTGGTCCGTGGATGGGTGACCATCCCCTACGTACCGGGACTCCTTTATACTTCGGAAAGTGGGCCACAGGAATCCGCTGGATGCGAGAAGCACATGACCAGTAGATGTGGCGACGCTTTGGGGGGGCCTATGTCCAGCCATAGAGTTCTTTCGGCTGAAATGATGATGATGAAAAGGATTTGCCTTGCAGTTGGCTTATTATCGCTAGTAATAATTATATCATTCACCATTATTGCTCTAGTATGAGGCAGAATATAAAACCAGTCCTCAGAGAAAATTTATAGTTTTTAATACCTATAGAATTAAAAAGAGCTGTATCATTTTATTTTAATACTAATTGATTGTGTTTACCGCGTACGGGGATACTCATATTATAATTATAGTTCAATTTACAAGCGATAGCGGATTTTAAAAAATATTGCCATTACTGTCCCCCTGCTGGGCAAAGACCTCCCTACTCTCTTTCCACCTCTCTCTGTCCAGACCTGCCAAGGACCAATCTTTATTGAAGAAGTCCAGCTCATCCCGCCATCTCCGTGTGAGCCTGCCGCGATGTCGTTTGCCAATTAGCAGGAGCCACTGGGTCGTACGTCTGACATGCGGCAGATGTGTCCAGCCCAATTAATTTTAAGCGTGGCAACATGACATCAGTTATTTTAGTGATGGAACGGATTGTTGTATTCTTAACCAAAGGCAAATGTTTATAAGGATTTATATTGTAAGTATATTTATACTTTAGCATAATTTTAAATAGTTTCCTTTTCTTTTTTCCCATACTTCGATTGCTCGAATATGAAAGAAAATCTGAAGAATTTGAATCGAACGCATTCTCATACATATTTTATTGTGATGTAGCCACTGCCAGATGACAGATAATGTTGTCAGTGATGGAACAATATTATTACTAAATGTTGGGTTGCCAACATAGTTGATAGTCAACGACGACGACAACAGCAAGGTAATTTAAACTCGCTTCCGCTTATCCCATGCAACATACACAAGCTTTAAAATTGCACTGACGTACGCCATCACAGTCACGTAGACCATCGCTTATTATATACGGAAGCTACTGTAAACACATGACCCACCTTTTATCTGCGCTGTCGGTAAGATGACATTATATTGCATTTCTTTTGTGAAAGTTATAGGGTAGCCCGCGAAATTCAAATTTTCTTACGTTTTTTTGCAAATTGCAGGTCAGTATCAGATTGTATGTTGATTTAAATATGATTCGCGACCGTAACAAAAACGGATTTACAGAATTATAAACATTAAAATCAGCAATACAACTCTCTAAGTTCATATACTTAAGTGTATTGAATGACTCAAATCAAAATATTTTATTTCACATAAGCCTACATGGGCACTTATGAAACGTCAGAAGCTAGGTGCACGGTTCCAATTGGTCGTTTCCTATGGAGAAGAATCGGCAAGAAACTCCATGGTTACTCTTTTAAAAGATAATTGGCTTTTACAATATTTTCGAATTACAGTGTTAATAGTTATGGGAGGACAGGGTGTAGGCCTTTCAAAAAGTTTATTTCTAGACTATGTCATGAAGTCATGACATTTGGCACTTGTATTACATATATTTTATTACTTACTAGCTGATGCCCGCGGCTTCGCCCGCGTGGATGTCGGTTATTATATACTAAAACCTTCCTCGAGAACCACTCTATCCATTGGTGAAAACAGCATGAAAATCGGTGCCGTAGTTTTTCAGTTTATTGCGAACAGGACGACAGACAGACGCGGCGGAGGACTTTGTTTTATAATACGTAAGGATTTGAACTTTAAGGAGTTGTATTACTTATAATAATATGAACTTACGGGCTATCTTAGCGCATCCCCCTTAAGACTAGCTTTTTACTAGCTACTCGCTCGGCTATGGAGCTCGTGGCTAAGTAATAACAGCCGCACGGGTCGATCCATCAGGTTAAGCTACGCTTGCCGGGGTTGGTCCGTGGATGGGTGACCATCTTTACATATCGAGACTCCGCCGTGCTTCGGAAAGCACGTTAAGTCGTTGGTCTCGGCTGTCATTCGAGGATCTTTGACAGTCGTTACGGGTCGTCAGAAGCCCGAAAGTCTGACAACCAGTCTTACCAAGGGGTATCGTAATACCCAGTTACTGGGTTGTGGAGGTCAGATATGCAGTCGCTCCATGTAAAATACTGGTATTCAGCTGCATCCGGTTAGACTGGAAGCCGACCCCAACATAGTTTGGAGAAGGCTAGGCAGATTGATTTTTTTTTGACTCGCTCGGCGACTCTCGCTTGGCGGGCAGAACACTCGCTGAGACTCACACCTGGTACATGCGTATACCAGCGAGTAATCGCTCGTCGCCGTTGCGCACTCACTGCTCGTTACTCACCAAATTATTTTTTTAAGTTGCTCGCTCTGCTCACTTCTCTCTCACTTCTTAAACCTGGATGAGGTCGGCCTATCCTATCCGACATTATACTCTGAGATAAAATACCGAAACAAATTCAGAGGTCACATCGGTCTCTTTTAAATATTTTGCTACACCTACTTACATTTCTGCCTATGAAAAGCATGGCTGTGTCCTGTTTTCGAGGCTATTGGCACCAACTAGATATTATAATGATTAGTGGGTGGGCGTGGGTCCTGGGTTCGATTCCCGGGTCTGGCAAAGTGTTAATGAGTTATTCCATTAGGAACTTTTCTTAGTAACAGCCCGGAGTTTGGAAGTTGGCGGTGTGATACCCTCCGAAGCACGTTAAGACGTTGGTCCTGCTTCTGATCCTGATCTCTGAGGAAAGAGAGAGTGTACCTGTGTCTGCGCACACACTTTTGCACTATAATATCTCCCGCGCCGAAGGCTAGTCTCTTGAGATTGGCCACCGTGGCCGAAATACGGTCTGGAGGTCTTACATGATGATTAGTGACAATATTATGATCAGACAAGTGAAGATTTAATTTAATTTAATTTCGAAGGGTTATCACTTCTCGTTAACGTTTTCGTTATCACTTTGATAATGCATAAAACGTCACCAAACGTCAACGTTAATCATTTATTAATAAGATCATCCTGTTCTGCCCTTTAGCACCATTTCCTGTTCGTTTCCAGTTCATCGTCTGCGTTCCCAGTTGAACACATCTTTATCATATCATAATATAAAAAGCCACACCTTTTTTCTATCCGTAAGTGGAATATAACTTTAGGTTTCAGGCTTCCACTATTAATATTTTATGATGTCTCAGAAAAGGACATGGATTTTTTCTGGCGCAGCATGGATCTTTGTGTCCAAGCACGGACAAAGAGATAATTATATTTAAAAAATAACTGATAATATTTGAAATTGCACACAGCTTGCGTTACTTCGGAAAATATGGGATAATAGTCGTTAGATTTGAGTGAAATTAAATCTGCTGGAAGACAGTGGATTAGTCTGCAATCAAAAAGTTTGAATAGATTTTTTGAAGTCATCAGATTTGACATTTATATCTCTATGAGATTTGAGAAGGATCTTATGTCCCTTCACAAAGTTTTACGGCGAACAAAAATATACAGGGCTATGAACCACTGTTGAAGCTTCTTATTAAATTTTGTTTCATTTGTGTCCATTTCTGAGCCAAGCTTGTATGAGAGAGTTATCCGTCTCCTTTATGGCACAGCTAATTTGCCTACCATAAATTACAAATTAGACCATCTGCTTCGTCAAACAAAAAAGGGCTAAAACTCCATTATACAGCTAATATAAAATAATAAGCATAAAAAAGGTATCACTTAATGACGCAGAAGCACCTTGTTTTAGCTGTTTATACCTCATACATGAGTACTTAGACTAGATACTAAGACGAACAAAGGCATTAGGGACATCTGCCTAGCATGTGCATTCAAACGGCTTGACTGTTAGATTAGAAGGCACTTAATAAACGGTTTGTTTAGTAAAATCTAAATATTTGTATCGTACTTAAAACTGATGTATCTACTAGTTTTTTTTTCACCTGGTAATGATAGTATTATGATAAGATTAAATTGTACTAGATAACGATGTTTGTGGAACCATTTTGTATCAGCAGTATGATGTAATAGTTATAGAGATAGATAGAGGAGGAACTCGTGGCTGAGTAATAACAGCCGCACGAGTGGATCCAACAGGTTACGCTACGCTTGCCGGGGTTGGTCCGTGGATGGGTGACCATCTTTGCATATCGAGACTCCTCCGTCACGCGGACGTTGGTCCCGGTTGTCATTCGTGGATCGTTTTGACAGTCGTTACGGGTCGTCAGAAGCCCGAAAGTCTGACAATCAGTCTTAGCAAGGGGTATCGTATTACCCAGTTACTGGGTTGTGGAGGTCAGATAGGCAGTCGCTTCATGTAAAGTACTGGTATTCAGCTGCATCCGGTTAGACTGGAAGCCGACCCCAACATAGTCGGGAAAAGGCTAGGCAGATTGATTGATGTAAGTACGTAATAGATATACTTTTTGTAAAGTAATTCACTTAGAACCTCACTCAAGTGAGAGGTCACTTGAGTGAAGTTCGGAGTGCTGTGTGTGAATTACTTTATATTCTGTTCTATGTTGTAGGTATCTCGAACTTCTGCTTTTTTTACAGGCTCCACCATTCTCACTGTTCGATCACTTTGATAATCAGAATTTAGACAAGGATGTTCTGAGGCTATAGACAAAGTGACATTCTATCAGCGATAACGATGATGGAAAAGGCAAAAATGTATAGGACTGACATAAGCTATCGAAAAGCTTATATCAATCCTGTTGAAAGTCGTTGTAGAAATACGAAACGCTTTCGAAGCGATTGTCACTTGTCTAGGCCCTCAGTGCTGTTCTTCTTGCTGGCGTTCTGAAGTTTCTGCCTACCCCCATGAGAAGAAGGCGTGAGTATAATAAGTATGTATGTATGTTTTATGCTTTTTATGACACGCAGATGCTTAACGTGCGCTGTCATAACTAATACACTACGGTTGTAATTGTTCTGCTTGAAATTATTTATCCTATATTTTGGATAAGTAAATTTTTACTTCAAAAGGTTATAAAATATGTCATGATAAAATTGCAGAAAAATTGTTTATTTATAACTAATTATTAATATTTGTATTTTATGTTGGTATTTTCGGCAGATATAATTTCTGGGAAAACACTTTACCTTTTTATCTTTTATTTTAGAAAATAAACTTTCCGTTATGATCTCATTTTTATTTCAGTATATATTGTTTAATTGCAAGCAAAATTAGTAAGGTTGCAATATTGTTGTTCATCTTGTAATTTTATTTTCCTACAAGCTATTATTTTGCCCGTTGTACCGTATGCACCATTAGCCTGCACCATCAATGGTGCAGAGGACACTAATTAGTTTCGTTTGCACCATTAATGGTGCAAATAAAACTGCATTCTTAGTATGGTCTCATCTGCACCATTGAGAATGGTACAAACGAAAACGCATTGAAAATATTGTCTCATCTGCATCATTCAGATGACACTATACTTACTATCAATCAGACCTAGGAAGCACAGAGGATAAAAACTTTGTAGTGCCGGTTGCTTATATACTTTTGGAAAATAAAAAAAAGGAAACATATATTCTAATGTTGGAAATGATTAAGTCGAAAATTGCAGAATGGAACCCTTCTAAATTTATATCGGACTACGAACAATCGTTTATCGGTGCCGTAACAAGTGTATTTCCTTTATCAAAGCATGGATGTTATTACCATTTCCAAAACCAATTATGGAGGAAAGCAAAACGTCTTAATTTAAAGAAGTATAACAAAATTAAAAACGTAATAAATATATATTGCATGTAAAAACGCAATTAATTAATGGCGACATTAGTGTGCCGTTATTTTTAGAAAAGTTAAGGTAGGTAGGTAGCGTTCTTGTTAAAGTTGCCATTTTTAAATTTAGGCAACAATAAAATATAAGTTGTGTCATTATTTTTATATTATTACATGAAGTAGTTGTGGAATTTATTTGTAAAAAATATTATTGTTGTTGCTTTTTGGTTGTTTACTTATATTAAAAAGTGGTTCCGCACACAAATAAAATACGACCAATTATTTGTTTTTATTTTACCTATGACTAGGAAAGTATGGTGAAATTGTTGTATTAATATTCATGGTGCAAACGAAACTAATTTGTCTCCTCTGATGGTGCAGAGGAGACTAATTAGTTTCGTTTTCGTTTATATATTTATTACGTTTTTAATTTTGTTATACTTCTTTAAATTAAGACGTTTTGCTTTCCTCCATAATTGGTTTTGGAAATGGTAATAACATCCATGCTTTGATAAAGGAAATACACTTGTTACGGCACCGATAAACGATTGTTCGTAGTCCGATATAAATTTAGAAGGGTTTCATTCTGGAATTTTCGACTTAATCATTTCCAACATTAGAATATATGTTTCCTTTTTTTTATTTTCCAAAAGTATATAAGCAACCGGCACTACAAAGTTTTTATCCTCTGTGCTTCCTAGGTCTGATTGATAGTAAGTATAGTGTCATCTGAATGATGCAGATGAGACAATATTTTCAATGCGTTTTCGTTTGTACCATTCTCAATGGTGCAGATGAGACCATACTAAGAATGCAGTTTTATTTGCACCATTAATGGTGCAAACGAAACTAATTAGTGTCCTCTGCACCATTGATGGTGCAGGCTAATGGTGCATACGGTACAACGGGTTATTTTGAGGTATTTTGTCTTAATTTCTTAATTCCTTTAGTTTTAGTATTATTATCTGCTTATTACCTATTTCGAATATTTTGGCGACTGTATAAATCTGAGACTATTGTTATTGTTGTTGTTGTTATTCTGTGGTTATTGTTGTACTTAAGATATATTATTTAAAGAAGCTGTTGGTGTACCTTTATAAATAAATAATTAATAAAAATAAATGATACCTATGTTGTTGTTTATTATAATTAATAAAAAAATGTCTGTAGGTACCTAAATACTTATGTCAGTAACGAAAGTCGGTTCATTTTTTAGGTTTTTAAATTATAACTGAATAATTTCATTTTAATCACATGTTATCTTTACTGAAGAGAATATTATTTTGCAATGTAAAAGGCTTACAACGGCTTATTGTAATGCATGAATAAAAATAATAAATAAATCCGGAACCGTCACAAATAAAGATGCAAAATCTAACTGATTATAATCAAAAAGAAAAAAAAAAACTCTTTTGTCT
The DNA here is from genome assembly GCA_949152455.1 of Lithophane leautieri. Classification (NCBI taxonomy): domain Eukaryota; kingdom Metazoa; phylum Arthropoda; class Insecta; order Lepidoptera; family Noctuidae; genus Lithophane; species Lithophane leautieri. Next base: position 14,399,158 of record OX424472.1, on the reverse strand, counting down.
TCGTCGACGAATCCAGCATTTTCTCTCAACTCTGTCATTGTAACATAAGCTTTAAATCAAAACGTATCAAAAGGTAATAGTCAAATTTCATCTTTTGTTTCATTCCAGTGACACTAAAATGAGGGTCATTTTTTATTCACTTTGCAAAAAATGACCCTTGATAGGGGTTTTTTTTTGGTAACGTTCGAATTTAAATTAAGAACTCTATTGTCGGTACTTTTTTTAAATTACGATCCGCGGGAGTCATTTTTCATGCATCGCTTGCAATCTGATTTACCTGCCAGTAGCTTTTTATATTTTTTTGTAGACTGTTAAGTGTGACCCAGTTATGTTTATGGGGGACAGTTATATGAGTCACAATCACATGTATATTTTTTGTAGTTACATGGTATGGTAGGTAAAAAGCTCTACTAGAAAAGATGTTCTGCATTTTCTAAATTCTCTGAATTTCTGTTAATACTTTATGTTTTTTTGTGGTATTCAGCTGCATCCCGTTAGACTGGTACCTCAACTTAGTTGGGAAAAGGCCGTGCATATGATGATGACTTTTTGTTTTTTATTAAGGTGTTTGTTGACATGATCGTCTATACATATTAGATGGACTGAGTATGAGTATCTACCTATATTCACCTAAACAGCGATAATACAAAGAACTTTCTTATATATTTCTCTATTATCCATCGCAAATGCGATACCGGCCTGACAGAACAACTTCATAACAAAACATTAATAAAATTGCATTAAAAACTTGTAAACTGAGTAGTCAAAACGTATAATTTAATATTTTCTAGTTGCGTGCGCGCATTTAGCCTGAAGGCCATTTTCGATTCAGTTACTTGCATCTAAAATAATTGCATAGGCATTTAAATAAAATTGTAATAATTGCACCTACATCATTTGCAATTTTATTTTCGCAGAAAACAATGTGTGGCCATTAATAATTTAAATAATAATTATAGTGTTGTTGGAACTACATGAGTGTGCGTGTATTGTTCTTAACAAGTACAGTCAACAACAAAAGTCAATGATGAATTTATGCAGTTGCATAGTTTAGAATTCAAAAGTGCTGATTAAAAAAAAACAAATTTGAAGTTTTTAAATATATTTTGTAGAGTTAATATAGTAATGGTTGGCTAATGTAGCACCTAAATATCTAATTTAGGAAAAGCCATCTTGTCGTGAAATTGACTAACTCCAAAGGGAACATGTGTTGTGTATATAGATGTAAATAAACCGTAACCGTATAACCAAAATCCGTAGTTTAAAACCCCCGTTACCGTTTTAAATTTGTTTAACACGGTTTTTAAAACACGGATTTTGGTTTAAAACGGTTTATTTACAAATATAGTCGTGTATATATATCGTGCAAATAACTATGTATGGTTGATTACTAATTCAGTTATTAGTTTGTTATTTTAATTTTATATGCTTAGGACTATCTTTGTAGGTTTTTTGTTTTAATTTAATTTTATATGCTTAGGACTATCTTTGTAGGTTTTTTGTTTTAATTTAATTTTATATGCTTAGGACTATCTTTGTAGGTTACAGTGTTTGTAATATTGACAATACATTTTGTTTCTGAATAATAAACATTTTTTCCTCGTTATTGTTCACAAACTATAACCCATAGGCAGTTGTATCATTAGTACCGATGGCCGATACCTACAAAAATACAAAACGTTTAAAAAAAAAAACATGTGACTTAAACATAACTGGCGAAACGTGGGTGTACTATAGATACTTACACCTCTGCCTAGCCCTTCGGAGATTACAGGTGTGATGTTATGTTATGTTATCACTAATAATATTATAAATTCGAAAGTAACTCTGTCTGTATGTTACTTTTTCACGCCTAAACCACTGAACGGATTTCGACAAAATTTGGCAAGGAGATAGATGGCATCCTAGGGAAGGACATAGGGTACTTTTTATCGACATACCACGCGGGCGAAGCCGCGGGCGGAAGCTAGTTTATTATAATATTATGCTTTATGGTTGTTGTTGATTTTTTATACATACCTATTATATTAAGGCATCGATTTCGGAAGTTGTCGAATTTGGGTACCTTTTGAGTTATACATAGCTTTAGGAAAATTCTTATCTTATTATCTTAAAGTATTAATGATATAAAGTATACTTAAATTAATTATTTATTCTTTATTCATATTTAGAGGAGCTCGTGGCTAACTAATAACAGCCGCATGGGTCGATTCATCAGGTAAAGCTACGCTTGCCGGGGTTGGTCCGTGGATGGGTGACCATCATTACATATCGAGACTCCTCCGTGCCTCGGAAAGCACGTTAAAGCGTTGGTCCCGGCTGTCATTTGTGGATCTTTGACTGTCGTTACGGGTCGTCAGAAGCCCGAAAGTCTGACAACCAGTCTTGCCAGGGGGTATCGTATTACTCAGTTACTGGGTTGTGGAGGTCAGATAGGCATTCGCTCCATGTAAAATACTGGTATTCAGCTGCATCCGGTTGGACTGGAAGCCGACCCCAACATGGTTGGGAAAAGGCTAGGCAGATGATGATTCTTTATTCATATAAAGTAGGTGTACTTTATATTAATTATTTTATTTAAAGTGTGTGTATTTTATATTAATTCTTTATTGCTAGACATCATGTACCTATAAGTATTAAATAATATACTCGACAAATAATTGCTGTCTGCGATTATGGAGGTCTGCTATTATATTGAGCTTTTATTTAGTAATAAGTGGCCATTATGTGCTCACAATAGACTGATATTCAATACTGAGCTGATTTTGCATTCATCGAGTTCAAAAGCCGCTGTAAAGTAGGTATTTTGCGCAGTAAGTAGTAAGACTTTCTGACTGTTTTAGTATAAGATGTAATTTATTATCTAACCTATTTAGTTAATTTAGGCATAACGGACAGTCCTCTATGCAGAGCGTGCATGGAGACTGAGGAAACGGTCACGCACGTGCTCTTTGAATACACGGGCGTCACCCAGATTAGAACTAAAACCCTCGGGTCACCCAGATCTTACACGGAGGTTCTGTACAAACCAGGAGACTTAGTAAACTTCTGGAGTGAGGTGGGCTGGTTGGAATAACCCCCAACGGCCGTCATGGCCCACGCACAATGGTCCACCTTAGGGACTAAGTGCGGAAACCAAACCCTTAACATAGAACATAGATAGTTAATTTAAAAGTTTTCTCTAATTTAACAAACGCTTTATGAAATTTTTTTCTTCAAAATAAAATTGTTCATGCCTGTTTTTTTGTTGTATCTAATATGAAAAAAAAATGTAAGTAGGTAAAATATAACATTTGTAATTTCTCTATTATTTAATTTATATTAAATTGATTTGGTTCAATTTTAATGTTATAATTATTTTGTTCAAAAAACTAATCTTCTTAATTTAAACGTAATCAAAAAACTTTTGCAGAACGCGCCGCTAATATTCTAAAAAAACTCTCCGATGAACCCCCAACCTAAAATTTTGAATTTCGAGCGCTTTTGTTCACTCACACATACACTAAGCATTCCCTGTATTAACGAGGGTGCCCGAAACGTCAAATTTAGTTGTAAAACAGTTTCTTAATGCTGCTACTCGATAACAGATGGCGCTAGTAACGCTTTCTCAACAATCTCAAATGAAAGTTATTTTGTCTTAATTTTACATCACGCATATTTTATATATAACTACTAGTTAAAAAATTGATTCTAATCATAACTCTATTGTCCCTAATATATTTCTTTTTCTAAATTATTTGTAAGTTCGTCGATGACAATATAGATGGCGGTACCAGTAGCATTAGTTAAGCCGAGCCCAGATGTGCAAATATCCCGTTTGCCACCTCGTGTACGTGACTTTAAAAGTAAACTGTCTCATTTTCTGTTCCAATTGCCACCTCACATCTTATTCTGTACGCTTTTAAGCATTTATATTCATTTCTCGACTCTTTTATGAAGATGTATGTACTTTATAAGAATCCAATAAGAAGAAAATGTCGGTACATTCTAATTTTAGACTGATTAGAATTTAGTGTACTTAATAGAAGTTTAGTGACAACAGTAATTAATACTAACTGTTGTGATTTTAAGCAAATTTTTTAAACTGTTCTTTCTAAGTACCTAGTTATTTTATTGGGAGTAAATAATGTCAAATAATATATACTACTGGTGTATCTACTTACACACAATAAGTAGATACCTACGGACTCTGGCCAACCAACTGCAGTAATACTCTGGCCCAGAGTGTATCTATAACCTTGCATTTCTATTATTTAAAAATTTTGCTTCAGCTATTCGAAATATTTCTTTGTTTTTGGCAGGAAGGGTTTCATAATATCTATCTCAGTGAATAGTTAAGAAGATAAGTTTTGATTTGATTTCCGACGTCTGAAAAAGCCATAAGTGCCTATACTTTTCCACAATTATTTCGTTCTAGACTTTTCCTGCACGCGTAGGATGACCATAATAGAAACGGGTTTTGTCGACGGAAGAATAGACAAAATGACAGATAAATAATCACAATCTGTCATTTTTTCTATTCTTCCGTCGACAAATCCGTTTCTACGGCAGTCATGCGTGCTGGTTTATACTGAGTTGTAGAAATAGTTTTCCGCTGAAAGTAAGACTTTACTTAAGCTATGATATTTTTTTTACCGGTTAGGATTATTACTATTTTTCATTCATGTTTTTGAAATCAAGAACATTCGCTATTATTTTCATCGTAAACTAAATTAGAATTTGTAGAACAAACGCTACCGGTGTCGTGTACACATACCTTTACACAAAATAAAAATTATTATTCCGTACGAACATTTCCATAAATATATCTATCCTTTTCTAACACTAACAAACTCTTTTAAACAACTTTTGTAATATCATTACTTCTCTTTCTAACATTGTTACACCCCTTTATACAACAATACAATTTTTTTGCCAATTTTGAAATGAAGGGTGGGGATTTTGCGACGAATAACGATCGATTTTGTTTCATTTTGGGTGCGCATGAGTTTGTAGTGCTTGAGTGCTATTGAAAATCATTTTTAACTACATACTATACGAACAGTCATGTTCTGTTAGAGAATTTTCTTTTTATTAGTCAAGTATGAAGGGCAGTGTTTTCAATAATTATTTTATTTTATTATATTTGAAAAGTGTTTTAGAAACTTACTGTCGAGAACATTGTTTTTGGGTAGGTAACTTACACCTAGTTAGTTATTTAAAGACTGACCCTCCTGACTGACTGACGACAGTGAATTTAGAGTATATAATATAAATTAGATTAAACTTCTCATCGGTAAAATCGCCAATGATTAATTAAGTCAAAGCGCGTGCTTGCCAAGCGACGTATATAGATCTCGTCCTAAGGCTTGAATTCCTCCTACGCTGATGTCAGTCGCGTACGGTCGGTCGCGTACGCGTAGCAACGTAGTACGCGCCGCGGACGTCAACGTCGCAGTATGGTGCTATATAGAACACAATGTATATACGCACGCGCGACTGACGTACGCGACCGACATCAGCGTAGGAGGAATACAAGCGTTTTTTTTTCAGGGTGGGATATCATCAAATGACTTCTCCCTCTCTGGGCGGAGCGGAAAGGCGAGTCAGACTTTTACTGACTAAAACCCACCTGTGTTCCTTCAGTTGCCTGTTGCCAAGGTCCTGGTATCCCTTTCGGACTTTCACGCAAAGGAATTCAAGCATAAGATTTTGATATTTTGATCAAGAGAGATATTTAATGCGTAGTAAAGTGCAGACCGAGTCATAATATTAAGTTAATTCTTTCTACACTAATAGGTAGCTCTATGAAAACAATTTATGGTCAAAGTGGTAAAAGTGTACAAGTATAACTATTTTCTTAATGTCTCTCGGAAATCATCGCAATTCCGAATACAACCGAATGCTAATTTCCATGTCTATCAATTATTATATTTATCGTGTATAAAAATTTGAATTCAGAACTAAGTACTTTATTGTTGTTTTGTTTGTATTTCCATGTGAACTATATAGAGCTGTAAAACGGTTTACCTTAAACTATTTCATTTCATTTTTAAATTAAATTACATTAACTTAAAAGAGTATTAACAACTCTATATACTTCCAAGTCGATTGAGAGCGTCCAGTCTGCACCAAGTGCAAAGGGCAACTGATAGAACATATATAGTAAAAAGTACTCTGTTTGATAGAAATTCAACGAATGACGAAACACGAAGTTTGCCATTAAAAAAAAGTTGTAAGTACTGTAACCTGTTTGTTTTGTATGACACAAGCTAAAGAGACAATGGAAAACTGTTCTGTCTAAGAATAAGGTGATATACAAATAAACAAATAAAAAAATTGATATTAGTGTCCCACTGCTGGCCTCTTCTCATACAGAGAAGGCACAAGCATTGATCACCACACTTGCTCAAGACGGGTTGACGATTTCAGACCTTCTTCTTTTCGTATGGTTAGTGACTAACCAAAGGCTCTAGACAAAGTGACATTCTATCAGCGATAACGATGATGGAAAAGGCAAAAATGTATAGGACTGACTTATGCTATCGAAAAGCTTATGTCAATCCTGTTGAAAGTCGTTGTAGAAATACGAAACGCTTACGAAGCGATTGTCACTTATCTAGGCCCTCTGGTGTCGGAGTTTTAAAACCACCCAAGGGCTTCTGACTTGGCTTCACATGCCGTCGAGAAATATCTCTCTGGGATACCGGTTTCCTCACGATGTTTTCCGTCACCGTTTTTAAAGCAAGTGACAATTATATAATGCGCACATGAATCCAAAAAGTCAGAGGTCTCTTGGGTTTGAACTCGAAACCAGAGTGAGAGAGACTATGAGTCCAGGTTTTTTCACGATATTTTCCTTTACCGTCAGTAAAATCCTAGATAAACTCTGAAAGTAGACTTTTTTTTTTTTTTTTTCCGGATTGGAAAATCCTCATGGATGTCCTCCGCCCTGGGGCGGGCGGAGGGGTCTGTCAGACTCTTACTGACTAAAAACCACCCCGGTGTTCCGACTCACACCTTCGCCGGGGGTCGCGTGAACGTAAGAATCTTCCGCAAACTGAAAGTAAACCTAACCCAACCTCACTAATAAATAAATAAAGAACTGTCCGTACTATTCATATATGTATATACAGTATGATATAAGTAACATATAAACAAACGATAATGGCGATAATAACATACTGTATGCATCCTATGAAAGATAAAACTAGTGATTTGGCCGGCCTCATGTACTGATGTAACGTCAGCAGAACACTCCTTTGTCTGCGGCCGCTACCGTGAAGAGATGTTATCAAGTACCGACAGCAGATTCAGTACTATTAATTGTGTTAAATAAAATAAAAAAAATGAGGAAAAAATGAATTGAATGAGGTCGTGGCTACGTAATAACAGCCGCACGGGTCGATCCCTCAGGTTAAGCTACGTTTGCCGAGGTTGGTCCGTGAATGGGTGACCATCTTACATACCGAGACTCCTCCGTGCCTCGGAAAGCACGTTAAGCCCTTGGTCCCGGCTGTCATTTGTGGATCTTTGACAGTCGTTACGGGTCGTCAGAAGCCCGAAAGTCTGACAACCTGTCTTACCAAGGGGTATCGTATTACCCAGTTACTGGGTTGTGGAGGTCAGATAGGCAGTCGCTTCATGTAAAATACTGGTATTCAGCTGCATCCGCTTAGACTGGAAGCCAACCCCAACGTAGTTGGGAAAAGGCTAGGCAGATGATGATGAAAATAAAAAAAATACAAAGTCAATTCATTTATTTCTTGTGAAAGTATAATTTAGATGACGTATTTCAGTTTTATTATTTAGGTCTATATGCTCTGTGAATACCCTGTTACTTCAGAGGATCTTCTCTTTATGAATTAGAGGTGTCAATTTGAGATTTTAAATACATAATTAAATATAAATTTTGTCTCCAAAAAAAAAGCAATAATAATATGGCAGTTTTTAAAATGAAATCACTGTTTTACACACTGTATCTGATCTCTTGTCGCAGATCTCCTTCGGTTAGACTGAAAGCCGACCCTAATAATAAATAGTTGGGAAAAGGCTAGCACATGATGAAGTGCTTTGTTGTGTTTATATGAATAAATAAACTTTTCTGCTATCGCTACAAAAGTTAAGTTGCATAGGTGTTGTATACGAACAATGAGCTAATTGAATGCCTAATCACTTAGCTTTACTGAGAACTAACCATTCACTCAGTAAATGTTAACAAATTAACATTATGTGCAAGAACTTGGCTGTACTCTACACCACAGAGGGCGATGACCTATCTGTTGGCGCGTTTTTATGACAATCGGATGTCATGCCAAGCGTGGTTGTAGTAGTATTGTTACTTAAGTAAGTAGTATTTGTTGTAGTCCCGTGGTTTTTAATGCCCGGATGCATGCATAATTTTGATAAGTAGTGGACGTTTTCGTAGAAGATTTTTAGACCGAAAAGAAAGAAACTTCACATAATTATTTATAATTAACCTAATTATTTTTAATTATCATAATTATGTCATGATTCGTGGCTTCGACCAAATATTCAGGATGACATTATATACCTACAATTTAATTTTAACTCTTTAATATTAAGGGGCTTTTGTAAACATGATAATTATTCAGATGACTTATTGGTGACTTGCACGGATTTACTCGCATGGGCGAATCGACACTTTTAGTTATTATTATTTTTTCTTGAGGCGTTAATGTACTTTTTTCCTTTACTTTACGTTTACTGCAAAACATTCAAAATGTGCCAATTGATTAATAAGTATTTCTAAAGATGTCGATTCGCCCATAAATAAATTAAATTCGTGCGAATGGCCTCAAAAAAAAAAAAAAAATTATAAGTGTCGTTAATACAGTTACAGTAGTAATCATGTCATTTGGTTTAAATAAGTTTTTATCATTTTATTTATCTTTTATATAGATTATTTTAGAACGTTGTAAACCTAGTATACTGTAGATATGGTGACAATTTTGCACACTATTTTCTAAACTATCCTCCAAATTACCACTGATATTTGAAAATATTGTTCTTAAAAGCCAATAATTTTTAAAACAGTAAACCTGGATTATCTTGCCGTCTGTTCTCCATAATATAAAACGATCAATTGCACCGTGCACCTAGCTTCTGACCTTAAATAAGTGCCACTGTAGGTTTAGATAAAAAAAAAAAAAAAAAAATTATTGAATAAAATATATTTATTATTTAATATTATATGATTAAATGAAATATATAAATATTTTGATTTTGGTGTAAAGTGGTATATGACCTACTTATCAAGGTCCCAGGCTACATATCAGTAAAACATAACGATCGGTTCAGTGGTTAAGATGGAGATCGGTTCAGTGGTGCAGACACACGGAGTTTCTTTCTCATTTGCAATATTAAATAAAGCATAATCAGCATATAATGTTCCCGCTGCTGGGACACAGGCCTCCTCTTTGTGAGAGGGAGTGGGCCATAATTTACCACGCGGACCCAGTGCGGTTTGGTAGATGTCACATGTCTTCGAATCTTTGGTTCTAGGACATGCCGATTTCCTCACAACGTTTTCCTGCTCCGTTTTGAGAGCAGTGGCGATGAAATAATTTACACAAAATAGAGCGCCTGTCTCGGTTCGAACCTACGACCTACAACGCGTAAGTCGTGGTCATTTCCACTGGGCCACCACGGCACTATTAGGAAGGACAGGTTTAAAAAAAATAACAGCGCATTACAAAACAATTTAATGAATAACCTCAAAAACCTAACAATACTAATACCGTATAAACTTATCTAAAACAAGCGACGTGGGCGCACACCGCGCTCACTAGAACTAACGAGCGATTTCCAGATATACTCCCGATTTATTTTCTGATAACATCATTTGGACGTTTTATTACTTTGTGTGCTTGTAATTGGTCGGACAGTGGACGGACCTGTACACCTGAAGGCGATGTTGGTCATTGGAAGTGACAATACCTCGATGCAGATGGTTAGACTCCTGAGGGAGAAGTCAGTTTGAACGCCATTCACTGCGTAGAATAATAAAACATCTCACGGGTTTTTATCCGGGTACTACTGTCATGTGGTATTATTACCGACGTCAACACGGCCGAAGCCGCGTGCAAGAGCTAATAAATAAATAAATGTCACGCAAAATTTTCCGAAGGGATATCTATGCAGTCAATCGGAATCAAAAACACTCCGCACTGCCAGACATGGGAATCGAACCAAGAGCCTACGCTTATAATTCCCGTACGAAAATGTAGTGATGTGCAACTCCTTTTAAGGCCTGATCGCCCATTTACTGTTACAACTTGCCTAGTAGAAAACTAGGCCAAATAATACTGGTTTTGTTACCATAGACGTGTAGTCGTCTGTATCTACAATACTACATTTCTATGACTGACAGAGCACAGTCTAACTAAACCTTTTAAAATAATTATGTTCCCATTCTACCAACACAGAAATTTATTTTTCGAAACCCTAGAAAATTATCATCATCATTTGCCTAGCCTTTTCCCAATTATGTTAGGGTCGGTTTCCAGTCTAACTGGATGCAGATGAATACTGGTATTTTACATGGAGCGACTGCCTATCTGACCTCCACAACCCAGTTACGGTTGTGGAGGTAAGTGGGTAAGACTGCTTGTAAGACTTTCGGGCTTCTGATGGCCCCTAACAACTGTCAAAGATCTAGAAAAGACAGCCGGGACCAACGTCTTAACGTGCTCTCCGAGGCACGAAGGGGTCTTGATATGTAAAGATGGTCACCCATCCACGAACCAACCGTGGTAAGCGTAGCTCAACTTGATTGATCGACCCGTGCGGCTGTTATTTCTGAGCCACAAGCCTAAACCCCAGAAAATTATGACGAAGGGTTATAACTTTGTATACGTAACATACAACGTGGCCAGCAACAGCTACTTACTTTACTGATAAAATCATTCGAACATTTTATTACTCTGTGGTCTTGTAATTGGTCGGTCACTGGACGGTCTAACACCCCACACTGGCATTGGTCGTAAGGATATAAAATTTTATGTTCAATATTTTAATGTTGTGGGCTGATTTTATCTGGGATTTGATCGTGTGTGAATGATTTGTATTTTTTTATTATTAAAGCCTCTGACCAGCAGTCAATTTCTTTCGGTAAGAAAAATAATGAACATGCTGAACTTTATGTAGGCCTATAAAGTTCAGCATGTTCATTATTTTTCTTATGATCTTCATTATGATTTCGTTATTATTACTGAGTTGCAAATCTATTGTACTATTCCTTACATATTATAAAACAAAGTCCTCCGCCGCGTCTGTCTGTCGTCCTGTATACGATAAACTCAAAAACTACTTCACCGATTTTCATGCTGTTCTCATCAATGGATAGAGTGGTTCTCGAGTAAGGTTTTTGTATATAATAACCGACATCCACACGGGCGAAATAAAATAAAGGGAAATAAATATTTAATTGATCCTCTAAAAACTTATTGACCTTTCAATGATTATGTTTTTTTTTTAATTATATGAGCATCTATGGCTTTTTGATCTGTTGATGATGATTTTTTTAAATAGATTAGCCTTTTAATTTTCTGGCCTTTTCTCAATCTTTTTCCCAGTTTATGGTTATTTAGTATGTTTATAGTTTTTTTTTTTCATCCCTGACTTTACCTACTTACCTTCCTATAACAGTGCCAAATTTTGTAATACCAACACACGGTCTCACAAACCGAAAGTTCGGATCCCAATTTCAAGGTGTTTCAAGAAAATATTATTATATAACTAGTGAACTTATGTTTTCTGCAAACTAGAGGAGCAACTATGTCGTTCAAGTGTACAATAGATGTGTAGGAATGCGACACGCATTATGTGTGGCGACCTCTGGCGGAAAACACTGAAACGGGGTACGTAATAATGTTCAAAATTATCAGATCGTTTTGCTAATTAGTTACTCATAGTACAGTCTTTGGTGTAATCGTTAGGAAACTGTTAGATCCTATCAGAATGGCCTGTGACTTCTTTCAATATAAAATACTTTTATTACTAAACGTTATTTACTAAACTTCTTTAACATGACTGTACCTAATGATTCCGCCAATCAGGTGCCTGTTTCTACTAAGGAAAAGTGTGTTACTTCCAAGGAAAAACTGCTTGGAGACAGAAATAAATACATGTAGACTTCAATAAAGGCACAAAAAAATTGCTCTAATTTTCACGCATGATACAGAATGCTGATCGCAGCAAGAAAACGTTAGCAGAATGATATAACAAACCAGAACGTGCTATATAGAAAACCAAGTCTCAAACTGTTATTGAGTTTACTTAACAACCAAAGAAACAAAAGAAATAGAAACCTGATAGGCTGGTACGTACTTGGATGTCTGCATACCCCCATAGGCCTTCATTTTAAAGTAAAACGACACACAATTATCTTTGAATAACGAATGACCGTTATTTTGACAGCTGTCAATTTAAAACTCCGTCTGAAATTCGAATTCATTCAAATTTGGAATTCGCTGCGAATACGAATCAGCCAACCCTCCAATGCCGAATCAAATAATCTCGATGCATCTTACACGCAACATGACATCAAAATCATAAGAAGTCATTAGGCATCCGAGCGTACGATATACGGACCCTAATTTCGTTGCGAAGACCGAATAACTCCCATATACCACGTTTACTGAGGCATTTTTTGATAATGAACCTCCATTCCGAATCCCACCTTATCAGCCACAATTTAGGATCGAAATTACATCGCAAATTCGACATGACAATCGTCCACATATCAAAAACATGTCCGATCTAAAACCAACCCAGTTGTGAAGTATCAAAGTCTAGTTTCGTCCGTAGAAAAGTTTAGTCAACAAAAACACACGCGAATGAGAAAAAAAACCGGGCATCTTTTTGCGTCCCCTCTCTCCCCTAAGCCGGTGGGGCCGGATAGGGTGAAGAAAAATCCACGTAGGGTGAGTTGGGGTGGCTGTAGTAGTTTTTCGTTGGTATCACGCGTACGACAGGCTTAGTATTGATTTTCCAGCACATGGAGCCTTTCAGGTGTCCGCATTTTTTAAAGAAGAACGCCTTTTTATTCGACTTCGACGAGGAATATCAAGACTTCAAAAGTTTTGACTATGGCTGTTTACGTATAGTTTCAAAGGGTTAGTAGACGATAATAGCTGCTAGTTTTCTAGTAAAAAATTGGTTTAAAAAGATTTTTGAAGAAGATTTAAAATCCATTTAGAGATGTCATAATTATTCCCTATTATACGAATCATTATTCGAAGTCATAGAATTTGGCAGCACTCGCGAATTTGAGTGGGTTAAGAACAGAACTACTTATCTTCTTTCTTTTTCGTGTGGTTAGTGGACTAACCTGGGAACAGAGTTTTTTTGCCACCCTTGGGCCTCTGACTTCTGAAGGCAGTGATCGATTTTGACGATTGAAATGTCCATTAGTAAGTATAACTGTATAATGTATGAGAGTTGATGGTATTACCTTATACACAGGTGCTGGCATTTTCACTCACAAAAAGTGATTGATAAGAAAAAATCGTTTATAAAAATAAAGTAAAATACTTATTCCTTCTCCGTATGCGGAGAAGTATTTAACTTGAACTTAGGAAAAAAAAAAATGTGATTTAAAAAAAAAAACAAATACGTTACCCAGTTTTGGTGAAGTATTTAAATCTGCAACATATCACCCTCTATCCTATCACAAATATTTTATTCGCACAGTCGGTTAAGCTAATGCTCACACAATATGCAAATTCAGCTAAAGGTGTAAAAGATTAGCATCTTATTGTGATTCGACGATTCGTTCCGAACTCTTCATGTTTGTTCGCGATTCGATACGGACCGGTGTGGCGGTGCCTTAATGTTTAACCGATTTTTGTTTTGTTTTTTTTTTGGAATATTATGATTGTGATTTTGAACTGTCATTTCTGTCTTTTTTTTAATTTGAGTTAGGTGATAATGTGCATGATACAGGTTGGATTAAAAAGTTCTAAGGAATACCTTCTACGAAGTATTAAAATAGTTTTCTCCGTAGATCAATTTAATTAGCGGGAAGTAGTTTGTTATGAATTTATGAACTACATGATATTATTGATATTGTAACTGCTCATTGTGGTCTGTAATTTCTTCTAATGTAGGTTAGGTAGATAATGTTTGATGGTATTTCATCCTCAAATGATATACGTAGGTAGGTGTGGTGTTATTAACCCCATAAACATTTTGTTTATGCACTCTTAATACAATTTTAACGCGGTTATTACTAATTTTACACGTCATTTTCAAACTCAAAACATCAGAATTTGGACTCTATTAAAGCTTAAATAAAGGTGCCATTTGTTTGCACGTTAATTGTCACACAGTGTACAAAAATGAATGCAAGCGAGGACAAAAAGGTGCGCTCTTTTGTTTCGACCCAACGATTTTGTTTTCAATTTAAATATTTTATACAACGTGACAATAGACAAAAACCGGTACTTGTAACAGTAAAAAATTAAATATTAAAAATTATGACGGGTTCGCCCTTTATCTGGTAATGTATGCAAATTCGTGTTAGGTGATGCTTTGAGCTGCGATGTACGGAAGTCGAGTCCCGATTGCGTTGTTTTTTATTTATTTTTACTAACTACGGTACTTATGTTCCTCTGAGAAAAATATACGAGTATAAATGTGGATGGATGAAGAGTAGGGAAAGGCCAAAGAAACGATGGGTGGACTGTGTGAAAGATGATATGGCTAGAAAGGGGGTGACTACCGAGATGGCGACTAATAGAGAAGTATGGAAGAAAAAGATATGTTGCGCCGACCACAAATAAATTGGGATAACGGCAGGAGAGTGTTGAGTGTGTTTCTGTGTGACAGATTTGTTTGTCTGCATCGATTCTGTGAAACTGCTGGACTGATCTGGATGGGTCTTATTCGTTTCTTTTTTATTGGTTAATGTCTGAATGTGTTCTGTTAAGTCAGTGACGTTATTATTTTAATGAGCCATCGTAAAATTTAGTACATGTACCAGTATCAGTAGTACATAGCGACGTTTGACTCGCAGTGGGAAGTAATTACGCATAGTTGAAAGTGTCAGCTTTTGTCACTTTTTTATGTAATTGACTAACTTTTTTTTTCTAAAACATTGCATTTCTGAGGAATTCTATTACATAATTGAAAACGTAACAACGCTAATCAATAATTTCCTTTAATTACTAGTAAAAGGTGCAATTTCTTCTAATAACGCCTATTAAAGATGTAATTATTGAAAAATTCTAGTAATATGTAGAACTTTTTCTTTTTAATTATCTCGTTAATACAACATGCGTGGAATAAGGAGCAGGCGATACCTAGCTTATGTTTTTGTTTAATTATAAAATTCTTGAGCTGACTTGTTCACAGAGTTCAGAGAATAAGAAATTCAGTACTTAATGAGAGTTTTCGGTAGGACTTTGATTAAGAGGTGTTCTATATCTACATGGTCTTCACATGATCTGACCAAGATTATGTCTGGACTTTAAAAGAGACTGTGACCTCTGAGTTTGTTTCGGCCTTTCTTCTCAGAGTAGTCGGATAGGAAACGCCGACCTCATCTAGTTTTAAAAATGTGATTGACGTGTAAAAGTGTTTGTACACATCAAGCTATACATTTCCAGTTTATGCTGATCTCGCATTATAAACGATTTCCGTGCGATGCGAGGTCAGCTTATACTGGAAATGTATAGCTTGATGTGTAGCCGTGTGTACAAACCTACTTACAGAAATAAAAATCATTTATCATTTATTTCGACAGTGAATATAAAGCCCTACAAAATTTAATTTTTTATTTGTTCTTTTTGAGTTAGTTTTTATTTTCGTAGAACCTTAATACATGTAATACTTATGGTAAAAAATCACGATTGGGTTAAATTTACAAAATGCAATTTTTATTGTTTTGTACTAATAAATATGTCTATCAAGACATCGCCAAGCGGTTGGCCGACTCTTCACTTGACCAGAGGGCTGGCCTATTTTTCGGCCAAAGAATCAGCATTGCCATACAACGTAGCAATGCTGCCAGCCTTTTGGGCACTTTTCCTGCTGACAGCGATGCGGACGAATTTTTTGATGATATGATTATATCCCTCCCTTTTTTATATACTTGTACATAATTATTATTACTAGATAGTTTAAGTCTGTAAGTTTTTTAAATAGTAAATACGTGTTCAATAAACTTACTAATAACTTTTACATATAATACCTAAAAAAAAAATTTGATACAAGTAATAAATTATACATCTTTCTATCCGATAAATGCGTCTGCACGCGACTTCGTCCGCTTCTTATTTTAATATAAAATATTATAATCTATGATACTTGGCAATGGGTATATACTGTAGGCACGTACGCATTAGTGAAAGAATTTTTGGAATCGGATCAGAAGTTCCTACATATCATAATTATCATCTTTTTATAATAAATATATTAGTAAATAGATGATAGATAGTCGATAATATCAGGCATTGGTAATAAATAATAACAACAAAAAATAAATAATAATGAATTTCAAAAGGTAAAATACTAACTTTTCTTTATGCAAATGAAGTTAATAAATTATAATTGAAGCTTTTAATTTATTCAAACCTTATTTTATTATCTGTGAACTGTATGAAATGTCAATTGTTTATTTTATTTTAGTCAATTGTTAAATAATTCACGATCGATAGACAACGATTGTGTATTGTTATTGAAATAAATGCAATTAATCTTGTGTTTTGTTGTTATTATCACTTTGAGAGACATCATTTTATTATCAAGCATTGCATTTTTTTTATTTGTAGTGACTCTGAATATACTTATACTATACTTACTTGGTTGTTTTTGTATATTTTATAATTTAATTGCTAAGATTATTTAATGTAATAAACTAGATATTATGTTACTGTGTCTTAAGTTTTCAGATCTGGTTTACGTGCTCTAAAAATAAAATAAACATCTACAACAATGCTTTACTATAGGTAATTTATGTCTATCTTTATCTTCCAAGTCCATGGGAACGCTGCAGTAAAAACATCCGTCACCTTCGCACAAAGACACGAATAAATTAGACTACAAAATACAAATATGACAACACAAGGAAAATATTTTATCTCATTACGCATTCAAAGTTACGCATGGACCGGCAAAAATCAATAACCACCAAACGCGTCTTTGTACCACTGTGCGAAAAGTTAAAAACTGACAAGGAAAAAAAAGATATGCAAAGTAGATCCCATGCATTCAGATTCGATATTCAAATTACTAGAACATCCTGTGAATGCGGAAGAACAATTTTGACACTCAGAAGAATAACCCTTCCACTTTATATTCAAATTCGAACATCTTAAAGGCCAGTCCGAATTTAAATGAAATAGACAAAACCTTTTTTTTAATGTATTCATAGATTTCGTGGGAACGGATCCTTAGGTCGTGAGACTTGAGTCCTTTATGTCCTTTATGGTATAATCGATGGGGTTGCATGTTATGGAAAGCTGTGTCAACATTTGCTGTAATATGGTAATTATTGATCGGTAATAAAGGAAAAGGTGTCATGGTGTATCGATTGATTTAATTTATTGAGTGTTGAAATCGGGAGAGCGGAATGTATGAGTATAGAACTTCGTGGATTTATTTAGATTTTTTGGAATTGAAATTGATGTTTGCCAAAATGTGAATTTTAATGGGAAGCTTCAGGAATGATACCTGCATACTTAACTACAATTATAAATCGTTCCTGCTAGCTATATTTCTGACGAGTTCGATATCTCCATATAAAGTTACTAACTCACTAGCCTCTATTACGTATACCTTGTCACTCTTAACGTACAAACTTCCCATTGAGCAGTCATACCCCTTTGTTTAATAAATACAAATATTTTTAACTAAAATAAAAATACTTTTTCAGCTAATTTCCAATTTCAAAACACACATTCAAATCACCTCAGAATTAATCTAAAAAATCCGACATAGAATTCCAAGTTTGAAAAAGTTCCTGTTCGAAACGAATGTCTTCAACCCTTCTGCGCTGGGCATTCAAATTTAAATTCGTGTCCCCTCCGTCTGGCAGGTGCACCGTGTCTTTGTGACGACTTCCGTCAGTTAAGATGTCCCATGTCCGTTGTCTTGCACTGAGCTTTTGTCGCGATGTTGTTAAACATGTGGTTAAACCTCTGATGTAAGTTTTGTTTTTGTGGCAATTAGAGAGACGAGGCTTTTGTTGGTACCGATGTCTTTATGAGGTGGACTTTTTGAGTGTATAGAAAAACTTGGGGGGGTAAGGGTTAAATATTTACATTAAAATTTTTGAATATGGCTTTCGTAAAAAAAAATCGAATAGGATGATTCGAGTTGTTCTCGAAACCCGAGTACTTACGTGTTTAGAGTTGTATTAATTGGAAGAAGTCGGCCTGATAGTATTGAGAATGTAAGAATGGTGCTGATGACTCAAATAAACCCCCGATCACGTTAGGTTTATCTGGTCATATAAACGTCAGGACGTGGCATGGACTTCATTCAGATAGGTACAGTGTGATAGAATCAAAATTCGGCTAGCCAAATTAATTTACTTCAAAGCGAATCCTATAAAATTATAAATGTGACAGTTAAAAATCCACATCTTAAATCCAAAACCGGTGTGCGTGACCTCTTTTTGAACAAATGTTTCCTAATAATATTATCCGGTATCCCCAAGTCGTATGCAAATTGTTTTTAAAATAATAACACACCTGGGTCTCAAAAGACCGGTCGTGATTTTGCATCCGCGCCTCATTTGCATGCAAAGGGTTAATTCTTCGCGATTATTTGCGCTCACGCAAATTTTTAATTATTCAAGGGTTAATATATTCGGTTTTTGAAAATGCAGATACGTTTGTGAATGTGATTTTTTTGTTGCACATTCAGTTTGATACTGGGATTCGTTGTGTGTGGAAGGTTTTTTAAGAAATTGGTGTTTGAGTAGAGTATATTAATAAGACAGTGTTCGATATTAGTGTATTTGAAGATCTTTGCAGTATATAAACTTAGTACCTATAGTTATTGTGACAAAATGTGGTCAAAATATTACATGTGAGTATGAATCCTATTCCAATACATTATTCATAGGTCTGTTCTGTTCTTTCAATGTAAATCACACAATGACAGCCTGATTTTTCTATACCTACATATTACTTTCTATACCACAAAAGCTTTCAAACTGTAGTATTTATTCCTCAGATAAAAGTCATCTGACTACTAGAAAATCAGCCCTTAGGTCCCATATTACATCAAGAATGCAAGGGAAACTACGAAAACACCTATAGGTTGGCTTATCTACACCGGAACCTACAGTTTTTGGTTTTAAAATCGTGATTATACGTAACAATGTACCTTATGTAAATACATTTCTGAACTACATACAACTGATACAACCTAATTTTCCTTTTCTTTCGTGCCTAATTCTAAACATCCCTTACTATTATTTAAAAAAACAAACATCAAACCACCGAAAAACTAATTTTCTCAAAATCGAAAATCCCAAAACCTGATGTACCACCGGTCATGCATCAAGTTTAATGATTGGATTCGCCCCGCCTACGCCATCAATCACTCACAAACTGACTAGCGGGTGGAAGCTATCCCTAATATCGCCCCAGGGTAACTTGACCCATGACTTTATTAGCATCGCCCCCGCATTCGCCCCTGTTTCAAAAATCGCAGCGGCGGCGGGAGGGTTAAGTTAAAATGGCCAAGATGCTAAAGGGAGGATTTCGCGAAAGCATTGTGTCTTGTTAGAACCGTAATGTCTTGGATAGAAGATGTAAGTAAATTATGTTTTTTTTTCTCGGTGTTGCAGGGGTGTCCTACTATGTATTGGGAATGTTATGGGTTTACTATGTGGATTTTGGTGACAATACAAACGGTTCAGTTCATTTTTCTACAAAAAAAATCTTGATTGTATTGCCACGAAAATTCCTATACGCAGTTAAGAATTGTAGTCGTATTATGTACAACAAATTTTATATCTGTAACGATCAATGGAATTGAAGGGTTGATCAATTTTGACCCAGAACAATTCATTATTTGTTGCCTTTCGAAAGATATTATATCCAAATAAGTTGGATAGATGGTCGATTCCAGATTCAATTATAATTTACAAAACACACTCGAAAAATAACATCCTCTGGCCGAATAAAAAAAAACATTATCTACTCACATTCAAAATAAGAACTCGTTCCATCAAAATTCATAAATAAAACCAATCTATTCGACTATTTCCTTCGGCGCGGCAATATAATAAAAAAAGAAAAATCGCCCATGCAGGGGGTAATCCCGGGGGGAGGGGGTTTCCCCGAAATTGAGACGATGTAAGAAGATTACGTTTGATGCATTACGTGACGAGAAGGTGGTTTGAGGTGGATGAATTTTGGTGGGTTGGAAGAAAAAGGTTGGCAGTACAAAATGGTATTTATGGGTTCAGCGACCCTTACAACGTAATAACCATGAATTTTTCTTTTAAGAAAATATTTCGGGGAATTAAACTAGGTATCAATTATGACATGTTTGGTTCATTTCATTAAAAGGAATAGTTTCATACTTAGTATTTATTTGAGTATAGACATTGTAACAGCGAAAAAAACAGACCAAAACCAAATATTTTTTGATATTCGGATAGCTCATGACCTGAAGAGGTGCCTTCAGGAATATGAATGAATAAACTCGGGTTAGAGCTACTATAAGTAGTTTTAGATTCTTAAATTCTAAATGGATATTTCTGAGGGAAAACTTGCATTGCTTGACTTATCTTTTGTTTATTTTCAATTAACTTTCATGAATTAATGAAAATTAAATAATTCAATCAGATTCTAGAATTATGGCGATTTTTCTCCGAAAACCCTTAGTTTGGGCTTAGAATTTTTTTTTTTTTTTTTTTTTTTTTCTATGTCTTCTAAATACCGCCATAGCCATCTTAAATGTAAGATGAACAGATTAAACTCTAAACATTAACAGAACATCTCATACATACATAATAAACGAACAGACGCCGAAAGTTCTTCAACTGAAAACTTGCATAATATATCTTCGTTTGCAAGTTTTACGTAGAAACGCGCAATTTTATAGGTGTGTATAAATATTGCGAGATACCCACAAATCTTCGGAGCAATATCACGGGAAAAATGTATTCGTAAACTGTGTAGTGTATATAGCTATGTTTATGAGATGTCTATCGTAAAGCTAAGAACATACCTAAGGATCATATAAAGCTTTTCGGAAAACTTCCGAATCGGTGTAGATTAAGTTGGTAGATTTTTTAAAGTTTTCATATTCTTTATACCATAAATCATATTTTTTTTTTCTATAAATAATTCCAACAAAGAATTGTTTTATTAGCTCGTGTAATATTCTCACTTAACGCAAATTTTATGTGCAAATTGACTTGATAAGGCTTGGTCATCGCTTTTGTTAAATTACCAAGGTAACTTAGTTAAATAGATAGATTGGGACTTGACTTGCTATAGTTACTTCGAACCAATTACTCAATTTCAGCGTAAGTTTAAGTCATACCTAAACAGTGATTATTGTGAAAATATAATTTAAAAAAAAAACCTGTATATCTTATCGAAAACTTATTTATTCGAAAAGTTTTTAATATTTACATTTTCCATCGCCGAAATCCTTCGCCATTCTGTCCTCGCCCTAACTACGGCGGGCTCAGGCCACATTTCCATACATATGAGGCAGTCTCCGCTGCAAGGAGCCGAAACGAACCTTCCTTACACCCGCTTTGTAAGTCGAGCATTTTTTACCTTCTTTTGTCTTCACTTTTACTTAGTATTTCGGAACGTAGCTTGTTTAGAATACTTTTTGTAGGCATATTGGGGGTTTTACCGTACGTATAAGTTTGTTGGAAGTCTCGAGTGTTGAAGGGTTGAGTACTTTTGGCTTTTACTTTATTTTTGTCTTGATTAGATGCTGTTTATATGGTAGTGTTTAGTGTTTCATTTATTTGTACTGTTTTAGTAAGTCATAAAGGTTTAAAGGTGGCTGAGACAGACTGACAGATAGGGTGTTGTGGCGCAGCTTGGTAGAGGCCAATGTCCAGCAGTGGACTGCGATAGACTGAGTTGATTGATTGAGTAAGTCATGGGCTATTGATTGTGAACACCGTGTCGTTAATATCCTTGAGAAAAAACTGTTTAAGCCGATTTTTTTTTTCAAGGCCTTACTAATATGATTCCAATTCCCGCTGCACGCGGCAGTGCTGCAGCGGGGTTCGGAATTATACATTTGTTGCCGCAACATTGCTGCCGTGCTCGGAATGTAATCTCATATCAAACTATAGAAAACTAGCTTCAACCCGCGGGTTTGCCCGCGCGCTATGTTGATAAAAAGTAGCCTATGTCCTTCCTCAGGGGACCATCTATCTCCTTGCCAAATTTTGTCGAAATCCGTTTTGTGGTTTAGGCGTGAAAAGGTAACATACAGACAGACAGTCAGAGTTACTTTAGAATTTATAATATTAGTATGGATGTTTGGAGACCACGTTGCAGGGGGGTCGGGATCATTACTTAATACTCATTCATACGATAAAAATAATACCTAGTTTGTTAAGGATTAGAATGGAAGGAACAGTCTGAGTGCCAGTGGTACTCTAGGTAAGATTATTTCATATTGATATTCAGCTAAAGACTTCGGCTTTCTTCACAATCTTTAAAATTACACTTATTTAAACTCAAAATTTCAATCAAATAAACTTCGTCTATTATCCTATTTCCAACAGATAACTCAATTTTCTCCCAGAAAATAAATAAAACCTACACAATAATATTAGAAGGAAATTGTTATAATATCATAAAGGAGGCGACGCTCCAATATATCATGTGACGTCACGGGCTATGCGGCTGACACGAAAATATTGCGATGCATCAAAACTGCCAAGGAGTGGGAGAAAAAACGAACTTTACTGGTGGTGGGGTCCAAGTTATGAGAGATGAGCGGTGTTTCAAGCACGTAGGCTTTAGATTTTCCGCTAGGTACTACCGGTCGATTCTGTCAAAATCTCACCGTGAAAACTTAGGTGAAATGAGCTTGAAGTGAACTGTCACTGCCATAGCATCAGTAGGTATCGATGACAATGACAGCTTACTCCGCACTCACTTCATCTAAGTTTTCACGGTGAGATGGTTACAGAATAAAAAGTGCTGTAGAGGGCATTCTAATCCGACCTCCAAGAATGTTTTGCAAATAATTGGCATAGAGATAAATACTATTTTTATATTTAGAGGGATTTTTTTGTAAATACTACCCAGTTACTGGGTTGTGGAGGTCAGATAGGCAGTCACTCCATGTAATATACTGGTATTCAGCTGCATCCAGTTAGACTGGAAGCCGACCCAACAACATCAACCAACAACATAGTTTCCCCAACATAGTTGGGAAAATGCTGTGCAGATTAAAAGGGATACAAAAAGGGTCACAGATCACAGTTGGGCTAATAGTATGCTTTTTGTGGTTCCGATAGCACTTATTTTAGTGCATTTCAATACAAAATATTACTGCTGATTCAATGACTTTTTTGCTAGAAATAATTAAAAATCGGTTGGTACGGACTAACGGCCAGACAGAAGGATGCATCGATTTTTAATGGGATGTGTAGTGTAGTATACCTAGGCTACAGTATCTGCCTCTGCCCTAGGAGGGAACAGGCGTAATGATATGTTATGAATACATAGTAACTTATTTGCTGTGATGGATTTGGTCGATCGGCGATTAATGGTTATGAACAAATCGCACACTTTTATCCATACAGTTGGATTACCAAAAGAAGCTAAGAAGCTTTTTAACCTCGATGAGAACGATTGACTCAAAACTAAACTATCTCAAAGATAAGTTTTTCGAATGGTTTGAGAAGTGGGTTTTTAACACCAAGGTAAAACATAACTTAGTCCGCTTTCGCTCATAAATTAGACCAAACAATAATACGTTCAGAAAAGCGAGGGTGGATTGTGTCTTGAAAAATGCTTTGCGGAGCTCTGTGGCGATGGGTTGTATATCATAAGACATATCGCAAGATATATCTCGAGATATATCTGCTCTTGTGTACCTAAGTGAATATTATGAAAATCTTTGTAAGAACATAGAATTTTAATGCTGGTTTCTAGAAGCTTTCGAGTTACAAAATTATTTTAAAATACAAGTCATGATAGTGACCTATCTGTTCGTTGGTCTAGAGAACGCAAGCGCTTCTGCTGAGCATGCGGTTCTGGGTTTGATTCCCAGGTCGGGTAAAGTGATATTGGGTTTTTCCATCTGGAATTTCTCAGTAGCAGCCCAGAGATTTGTGCCCGGTTGATGGCAATAGGCTCGCCCCCTGATATACGGGACTTAAATGTGGGTGTACTATAGGTACACCTCTGCCTCACCCTTTGGGAAATACAGGCGTGATGTTATGATAGTAAAAAGTCTACTTATCATCATCATCTGCCTAGCCTTTTCCCAACCATGTTGGGGTCGGCTTCCAGTCCAACCGGATGCAGCTGAATACCAGCATTTTACATGGAGCGACTGCCTATCTGACCTCCACAACCCAGTAACTGGGTAATACGATCCCCTTGGCAAGACTGGTTGTCAGACTTTCGGGCTTCTGACGACCCGTAACGACTGTCAAAGATCCAAAAATGACAGCCGGGACCAACGGCTTAACGTGCTTTCCGAGGCACGGAGGAGTCTCGATATGTAAAGATGGTCACCCATCCACGGACCAACCCCGGCAAGTGTAGCTTAACCTGATGAATCGACCCATGCGGCTGTTATTACTTAGCCACGAGCTCCTACTCAGTCTATTTATACAGTTTAGTAATACCTACAGTAGATACATAGCAAGTTAGACTTTCAGTTAGAATGCTGGTGCCACTGAATATTCCATAGAGTAATTAGATTTTTCAAGTTTAGCGATAGTTTATTGAGTTATACGTAAGTTATTGAGTTATACGTAAGTTATTGAGTTACACGTAAGTAATCGTAGTGCTTGTAGTTCATTGCACTGATGTACGGGATTGCTTTAACCTTGATTCGATATACCATTGATTTCAAAGTGAGTAGGAATTGTAGCATTATCAATATGTATTTTACCCTAGATCATGTCGAACTGCCATTGTCTCAAAATTCTAATTTTCATGTCAACTAAAGTCTTCATTCCACGACCCAACATTGCGCAAACCAACACACACGAGCATACAACATTTACACCTGTCTGCCTTTTAAATCGTACGGGAAGTGAAACTCTAACATCTATTGAAAACCCGAAACAGGGGGAGTTACTCCCCCACCTCCCACCCCCCCTCGTTATTCTACTTCCCTTCTCCCCTTTCTTTCCACTAACTTCGCATCGTCATCCGTATTACTTGGGCCCTAACTTATGTGGGGGTATATGAGGTGCGCTTCACACTTAAATCTAGACTCTACTGTTCCTGGAATACAGTCGAAATTCTCTTGCATCTAAAATCCAATTTACAACACCAGCACCCACCCTATTATATTCTTTATTTTTAGGGTACTAAGAGCGATTATCGCTTGTAGAATCACAGATCAATTTCGTGATAGTCTGTACTGATTCCTTTGCATTACTTTTTCCTTCTTTGTGAATGTATTTTATACGAGTTTAAGGTCTTATGTGGATAGTCGGCATGTCGCAAATGTTGATGTGTTGTTGTGTGCGTGGGTCTTTATGGCGGGGTAAGGACGATTCAATTTTGTATAGAGCACCTATTTTGTAATAGAATTTTAGGAGTGTTTAACTTATATTGAATTTGTTTCGTCAGGCATGCTTAACTGTGTAATTTTCAGGGTATTTTCTGGAAAAGTTAATTGTATATTTAAATTAAGACAGTTGTGTTAGTGTCCATTGGACAAGCTTTTATCGGAAACTTATTTTATGAAAGACTAGCTGATGCCATTGGCTTCGCCCGCGTGAATGACTGTTATTATATACTAAACCTTGCTCGAGAACCACTCTATCCATTGGTGAAAACAGCATGCAAATCAGTGCAGAAGTTTTTGAGTTCATCGCGAATAGGACTACAGACAGACGCGGCGGAGGACATTGTTTTATAATTATTTAAGGATGTGTCTTCAAGTCGAATATAGTTAGCCTACCTAAGCTAGTGTTGAGAAAACTGATGTTTACCAGTTTTAGACAGGAAGTCGAGTATCGAAAATATGATTCTAAGTTGCCTTACCTTTTTCTATGGCTTCGATGTGAAGCGACGCGACGCTGCGCGCACTTTTTTAACAATTATCGAACTTATTTTCACCATGAAAAGGTATAATTTCAGAGCGAGGGTTGACACGTGTCAAAGTTCGCTGAGAAGCGCGGTGCTGCGCAGCGCGTGTATCTTATTGTGTAGTAAATAAATTCTTATTATAAAAATATCATTAAAAAGTGCTTGTCGCGTCGCTTCTCGGTGTAAACTGACCCTAACAGTGTCAAAAGCTTTATGTGCTACTAGCTGCGCCCCGCGGTTTCACCCGCGTAAGTCTCGATCCCATGGGAATATCGAGGTAAAAAGTATTCTATGCATATGTAATCCAGGTTATAAACTATCTGTTTGCCAAATTTCATCCAAATCCATTCAGCCGTTTTTGCGTGACTGAGTAACAAACATCCAAACACACAAACACACAAACTTTCACATTTATAATATTAGTAGAATAGTAGGATTTTGCGTACCTACCAGCAAACGATTATAAAGGTGTGTCCAGACAGTGTGAGGCATGCGATGCAAATGCTCCCTTATATGTCAGATGCCTTTGCCTGAGTCACGTGTCACATGCGTGGCATTAGCCATTCGAAGCTAATACGTCACACTGCCTGGACTCACCTGAAAGTTGCTATCTTTATGGATTGTGTCCATTAAATAACTTCGACCGTAGATCGTTTTAAAAAACAAGTTGTCTCTTCAGTTTGTTAGAAAATAGCTGCACCCCGCGGTTTCACCCACGTAAGTGTCGATCCCATGGGAATTTCGGGATAAAAAGTATCCTTTATCCTATTCTAGTTCATGGTCTACCCCTGTGCCAAATTTCATTCAAATCCGTTCAGCCGTTTTTGTGTGAAAGCGTAACAAACAAATAAACAAACTCCACTTTCGCATTTATAATATTCGTTAGGATAGTTGTCTTACTTGATAACCAGCATCGTGAATTTATGA
The DNA here is from genome assembly GCA_949152455.1 of Lithophane leautieri. Taxonomy (NCBI): domain Eukaryota; kingdom Metazoa; phylum Arthropoda; class Insecta; order Lepidoptera; family Noctuidae; genus Lithophane; species Lithophane leautieri. The sequence goes on along the minus strand of OX424472.1, from coordinate 14,372,000 downwards.
TGAACTTAAGTATGGCGGTATTGGTAAGTCAAAGTCAAAGTCAAATAATTTATTTCAAATAGGCACATAAACGGCACTTTTGAACGTCAATGAAAAACAAAGAAATAGAATTGATTCTAGTTGCCCATTCCAAAAGGCAGCTTTCGTATGGAGAAGAATGGGCAAGAAACTCCACAGGTATTAATTTTAATACACATAGGTATACGATCTGACTAATTCCATCCTATGTTCATATAGAGACCACCCTGATTGCTTTTACTTAAAAGGATAAAAGGCTCCATAAATTCTGAACTTCATTAAAAATTCTCACATAAATTAGGCTTTAACTCAGCCATACAAATTGAATGTTCATCATTAATGAGACATAAACAGACAAACACTCCCTCCTTTACCCAATATAACAGGCAATTAGCGGTCTTGACAAATAACTGCAAATATTTGGGGCGACTTATAAATTAGAAATTTTTACAAAGAATAACCAACTCTGTTTCTCCGAAAAGAGAGTCTAAATTAGGTATTGAACATCTCGGAAGAATTAAAATACAATGCAGCAAAGAAAAGTTGTGTCTGTTTACTTTAATGACGTCATTAAATGCCATAACATCGTCCAGACGGGGATTATCCGGGATATTTTCAAAGAACATACAATGAATTATGTAAGGAAACTCCTATTGATGAGAGATTAGGTTTTAAGAACGACTTGACAGTAAGAAGGTACGAGTTGGGATTGAGAAAAGTTTAAAAAGTAAGTAAGTACTTGGAAAATCGTTTTTTTTATTATTTTGTGAAAGATTCATTTTAGACTCGCCTTAGCATCTGGCTGGTTTGGCTCGTCTACACCTAGCCTTATTTTAACCCTTCCGCTGCTGCTTGAGTCGTCAGATTTTTTTGTTATTCGAAATTTGAATTTAAGAATACACAACATTCGAATATTTCGAACTTATTGATCGAATGTTTCTACGCGTGGCCCTATTCATATGTTATTTATTTATTAGGTAGGGGTGTCAAAATCAACCGTTGTCACCGAAGACGCGCATTACTAACAATGGTTGAATGTTGAATTTACATTTTCTTCTTTCGCTGTTATAATTTATTCTAATTCCATAGAGAGTAATAAACCTACTTATGAATAGCATGTTGCTTTGAGTTAACAAAGAGTTAACAAAGTTTCTTAGTAAAGCTAAGTTTTTAGTATTAAAACGAGGTTTCTTTTGAAATTCCTCAAACTTATTGGACTATTTCAGTTCTTATTACCAGTAATCATGATTCCAACTGCATACAACTTTTATTTAATGAAGTAAAATGTCCATATCATAGAAATTCCGTCTGTAAAGAGCACTAAAAATTTAATATCCTTTCGCATTCTTACAAAATATCTTCGAATATGGTCGTTAAAGTTAACCCCCCGTTCGCGGGGGTGGTTATTATTCATTTTTCTCCAGTCAAATTCAGTGTAGGGTTCACTAATGTGCCACTCTAAAATCAACCCCTACGAGGTTTTCGCGACCATGTTTTTTCCCGTAGAAGTTTTTTGTTTGTTTCTTGTCCCTTTCTTTCGGGAGAAAAGTGTATTTTTGTCTCTTTTGCTCTATCAAACTGCGTGGGGTGGCAACAGCGAAATTATGATACGTTTTTTTGGGGTTTAAATTGATTTTTCGGAAGTATGTGGAAGCCATTTTATAGCGGTTTGCGAATGGTATGGGTTTTTTGTGGTTTAATAAAGTTTGGATTCCAGTTGTCAAAGTTTAAATTTAATCCAGTGTCCTAATAGCTGCCGTTTCTAGTATTTTAAACAATATGCGTGAACCTTGTGTGACGGTTAATAAAACGAAAATAAAATACTTAGTATAATAAATAGTAGAAGGCCAACAATACCTATTGTTATAATGTAGCTTTGATATCGCTCACATATCTATCGCCTTTGTCTTTCTGACCGCAATAGTCCGATAGAAACATTTTAGATACTCACGGACGGATAACCCACAAAGACTATTTTAATTTAATTGTTTTTTATTCAAAAACGCTTCTTTTAAGGGCCATTAAATTCTTTTAACATGATATACTTTAGATTAGATAAAACGTAGAAGTAAAAATTAACACGCGGTTTAAAAACTTAAATGCTAGTTCCTACAATAATTTTGATATTATCTAAACTGTCCGATTCAAACAAAACTATTTGTCTCGTAAATGTCATAACTTCAAAAATTATGACTTCATCATGATTTAATAATAAAAAACTTGTATTAGACAAAATCGTGTTTCTTTGTAATTGCTTACGGGTTCCCATTAAAAACCTATAAAGAGTGGAATATAAAAATTAATAAATGTCCCAATTATATTTAGGGTTATTTTTTACTGTGTTTTTATATTGAAACATTTCATTTTGTTGTTGAATTATGGAAAAATTATGAAAGTTGGATAGTGATACTGATGACTATTGATAATTATAATAATATGGGACTAGTTGATCGTGTAGCAGGTGCAGGGTTAAATTGTCACGCCGTATTGATACATCTTTACAAAAAAAATATTAGTAGGTAGGTAAAAATACTTTTTAAACAAGGTTTCTCTGAGATTAGCCTCTGGTAATGCAGCATTGCTATTCTGCAACCATCTCACCGTGAAAACTTAGGTGAAGTGAGCTTGAAGTGAACTGTCACTGCCTTAGTATCAGTAGGTATCGATGACAATGCCAACTCACTCCACGCTCACTTCACCTAAGTTTTCACGGTGATACGATTACAGAAGAGCAATGCTGTTGTGATATTCTGTAAAACTCTCACCGTGAAAACTTAGGTGAAGTGAGCTTGAAGTGAACTGTCACTGCCTTAGCATTAGTAGGTATCGATGACAATGACAATTCACTCCACGCTCACTTCACCTAAGTTTTCACGGTGATACGGTTACAGAATAGCAATGCTGGTGTTCCACTTCTGTAGGCGGGGTGTCCACTTACCATCAGATAAAAAAGAATATACGAAAATAACAAGTTGCGGGAAAATATGCGTCACATTCACGCAAAACAGCCATCGCTCAGCATAATACTGCGACTCTATGCGAGACAGAGCCCCAGCGCTGGTTGCGCCCCAGCGGTGGCAGATGGATTGTTGGCTTGATTGTGGGCCAGTAACATAGAAATATATAGGGTCAATTGAAATTAGCTAGCAAAACTCCGCAGACGTGATGTGTAATCTATCCTTTTTTTTGTTGAGCTATACGTATAAACAAATAAAATGTTTAAACACGACACGACTGATTTTATTCTAACGTTATTTTAGCTCGGGGACAAACATACCCATTGTAAGTAAACCCGGATAATTATAACAACTGGAATTATAGGCAATTATTGTACAATGAAAGCCAACGATAATGAACATGATCAAGTTAGCAAAATAGCGGGCAGCAACGTATCGATTTAAAACATATCGCTACATCGCGATAACAAAACAACTGAGGCTTAGAAAAACTTAAACTGAGTTATGCTAAGGCGTCAATACACGGTACTTACGGATCTCAATAAAATAAATAAATGCAGGAGAACCTTTTTTTTTAAAGCAACTTTTTTTAAATTAAGACTGTCTATAGAATGTAATGTTTTACAGCTGATATTAACGATTGCGAGTAAGTAATTATCTTTTTTTATGAAATTACTACTGTGACTGTGACTTGATTTCCGTACGTCTTTGTCGGGTGACCACTGAAAATCAGCGCTGTGCTGTGGGTCTCCCATACCTCAGCATCATGCTGAGTGGAAGCCTTCTTGTCACAATCATGACGTGCAGCTGCCAACTGTTTTTTTTTTAAATATGTTGTATGTGTAATATTATGATTATATACTGTTATCTTTTTGTATGCACGTGTTTCTGTGACAAATAAACCTATGTTTTTTTCTTTCTTCTTTCAAATAAATCAAACAATATTTTCACTATGAAAAAAAGGAGGTTAGTATAAAAACTCAGGTAAATTGTTACATGTAAGTAGATGAACCAAGAGGTAATATAATAATTTAATCATACGCGTGTCTAGTGATTACTATTACCCTAAGTTATAAAGGTCATCAATCAGTAAACTTAGCTAGCGTCTCGCTAAATTACATAAAAAAAACTACCAAAGTTGAATAAAACAATAAAAACCTTAAACCATTGTTCAACCAACCTCGTGTAACCACATCCTAAACCATTGCGTGTTAATACAGTTAGCTATCAGATAAGTTCCAACGGTTAACATCAACCAGGTTCACAATTAACCATTCAGATCGTACTGATAACCGAATGAATGCAAATTAAACGGTCGAAAAAAAGAGTGTGTTCGAGTGAACGCACTTTTGTAGGCGTCAGTCGTTCCGTGTGAAGCTACCTTAATAACAAAATTACTTATTTGATAGGTGATATGTAGTTGGTTTGTTCTTTTTTTAAAATTATTTGTTTAATGAGTAGCTGGCTGTATTTGCTTTAAGGTGGAAGCACATTGAAGAATAAAAACTTTTTTTAAATGAAACAAGCAACTTCCAAAAAAAAAAGCAATAAAAATAGAAAAATAACTTTAATTTCGGAAGTCAGTGTCTTTGGTTTTGAATTTTCGGTTATTGCCACCGACATCCGAAATTAAAGTTATTTTTCACTTAAAAACATTATCATAAAAATGTCATGATGGCTCAGTGGTTAAGGCTTCTCATACACGAGGTTGTGGGCTCAAATTCGGGAAAGTACTAATATGACTTTTTCAATTCATATGTAGGTACTTTCTGAGTTAATCTTGGACATTATTGGCTTCAGTGAGGGAAACACTGTTTAATTATTCTAGTAGATATGCAAATACATGCATTCCATGTTAGTGGCCCGAATTATTTATGCCAAAGTGTGTCTATCTATCTGCCTAGCCTTTTCCCAACTATGTTGGGGTCGGCTTCCAGTCTAACCGGATGCAGCTAAATACCATTATTTTACATGGAACGACTGCCTATCTGACCTCCATTACCCAGTAACTGGGTAATACGATACCCCTTGGTAAGACTGGTTGTCAGACTTTCGGGTTTCTGACGACCCGTAACGGCTGTCAAAGATCCACGAATGACAGCCGGGACCAACGGCTTAACGTGCTTTCCGAGGCACGGAAAAGTCTCGGTATGTAAACATGGTCACCCATCCGCCGACCAACCCCGGCAAGCGTAGCTCAACCTGATGGATCGACTAGGTGCGGCTGTTATTACTTAGCCACGAGCTCCTCTTATGCCAAAGTATATATTTGAGGAAATTATACTATGAGGTACTTACCCACTTTAATACAGTCCATCACCGCACCAGCTCCTGCCGACAAGAGAGATGAAAATAGTCATGAATATGTTCATACATCATCATTATTGCCAAATTAATCCTAACTGTCCTTACATATTATAAAACAAAATCCTCCGCCGCGTCTATCTGTCTGTCTATTCGCGATAAACTCAAAAACTACTGCACCGATTTTCATGCTGTTTTCACCAATGGATAAAGTGGTTCTCGAGAAAGGTTTTAGTATATAATACCCGACATCCACGCGGGCGAAGCTGCAGGCATCAGCTAGTAATATTATAAATGCGAAAGTGATTTTGTGTTTTTTTTTTATTACGCTTTCACGCTAAAACGGTTGAATGGATTTGGATGAAATTTGGCACAGGGGTAGAGCATGACCTGGAATAGGACATAGGATACTTCTTATCCCGATATTCCCACGGGATCGAGACTTACGCGGGTGAAACCGCGGGGCGAAGCTAGTAACAATATAATTTAAAGGCAAACAGGTGCGACGCGATTCTGGTCTAGTGGAACAATTTCCTTGAAGTTTTCATAGAAATTATTCTACTAAAGTCGCGTCGCGCTGTCACGTCGTGCCAGTCTGTGGGAGCCTTTATGACAAAGACAAACATTTTCGCCTCCCTCGTTGCTCTAGTGGTTGCAAGCGTTACTGCAAAGCATGTGGTCCTGGGTTCGTTTCCCAGGAATTTCTCAGTAGCAGTCTGGATTTGTGCCCATTTGATGGCAATAGGCTCGCCCCCTATTACATGGGACTTGAACATAACTGACGAAATATAGGTGTACTATAGGTACCTACAGCTCTGCCTAAACTTTCCGAACGTTATTTTATAATAATTATGTAACAAAAAAAACATTTTCAATTATTTTAATCAAACGATTTAAATAATATTGTGATATATTGTTTCAGGTTACAGCGATACCTTCTTCATGAAAACCCTAAGTATGAAAAAACAAAGGATTAACCGCCAGGAAGAGGTCCGTTTAAACCCCTAGGCTGCACGAGTCCCAACGTATTTCGATCAATGAAAAAACAGCAAGATTGGAATATTAAACGACCGTGTCGTAAAAAAGACATAAAATTAAATAATTATGTCATTATACAACCATCGTAATATATTGTAATTTTGTATCTCATTACAGTTAAAATTACAATTAGGAAGTCTTCCTCTGATTGTAATCTATGTAATTAATTGGGGTCACTTTCGAGGTCTAATAAAACACATTTTTATGGTGAATTTTATGGCAAATAAGGTCTTTATATTGGTTTAATTTATAGTTTTTGGTATTGTCATTACAGTATAATTATGTTTTATATTCACATAATTTCAAAATAAAATAATGCAAGTTTAATTATCGGTTTTATTGGGCAGCGGAACGACTCTTGGTCAATAAATAATTGTATCGTAAACGTTCATTAAAGGTAATTTGGCTACCAAAGCACGATTTGGTGGTGGTAATTAAAATATATCATAGAAAGTAAAAATATAAAAATATATTGAGTATTGACCTTACTACTTACTACCCTCAACAAAATTCTCATTTTTTAAAGTTACAAATATATTTAACCAATCATCTGCCTAGCCTTTCCCAACTATGTTGAGGTCGGCTTCCAGTCTAACCGGATGCAGCTGAATACCAGTATTTTACATGGAGCGACTGCCTATCTGACCTCCACAACCCAGTAACTGGGTAATACGATACCCCTTGGCAGGACTGGTTGTCAGACTTTCTGGCTTCTGACGACCCATAACGACTGTCAAAGATCTACAAATGACTGCTGGGACCAACGGCTTAACGTGCTTTCCGAGGCACGGAGGAGTCTCGGTATGTAACGATGGTCACCCATCCACGGACCAACCCCGGCAAGCGTAACTTAACCTGATGGATCGACCCGTGCGGCTGTTATTACTTAACCACGAGCTCCTCCAAACATATTTAACCAATATAAACAATATAATCACAAAGAATTTACTTCATTTAAACTGATTACAGTTACTTTTGAATTTTCAAGGAATCGGTCAGTTAGAAAGATGAGTGGTCCATGCTAATGCGTAGTATGTAGGTTGTAGGTACCTATGGAGAAGAACGGGCAAGAAACTCCACGGAAACCCTTTAACAACAAAATATAGCACTTTTTTGACAATCCGTCTTTGGCTAACATGAACACACAACAACTTTAATTAAAATTATAAACTTAACTGCCACAAAAAAGGTGTCATAAATAAATTATAATACGTTAATAACAAAAATAATTAATTTCAAAACAATTACGCTAACAGCATACCAACAGAAATTCCACACACATTGCCCAAAATATAAAATTAACAAACATAGTTTATGCAAATTAACGAGACGCTTGTGAGTTAATCGTGATATTAACTCGATAACCCCTAATTCAAAGTCGTTGTCTTAACTAACTGTTAAAAGGGTAGTTGCTATCGCGCCTTAATTTGATGGAGAATATTAATAAAAATAAGGCCGATTTAGAAATTCAATTTTGACGAAATATTTTGGTTTTGAAAATGAGTTGGTATCGAAATGTTTTGAAGGAATCTGGATTCCAGTCGGGGGTGCAGCAAATGTACTAGTATCTGCCGGTCCCCCGACTCATGGTAGATGTAGGAACAGTAGGGTTTTAGTCGGTAAGAGTCAGACATAACCCTCCGTTCTCCCAAAATGGAGAGTATCCATGAATATTTACCCAAGATAAAAAAAAGGGAATCGGGAATGTGTTCTGGGTATAAACTTTGTCTGGCATGTCGTTTCATTACCTGATAAAAAATAAAGTGGAAATTAGTTTGAAGGCGCATACTCAGTTCAGCAGCAGTAACAATACAGTTGGTAATTAATGACTAATTATGTCGGACAAAGAGTTTGAGTTTGGGAAACTCTTTTCCAACCTCAAACCTCAAAAAACCTCAAACTCTTTCAAAGTCAAAGTCAAATAATTTATTTCAAATAGGCACATAAAAGGAACTTTTGAACGTCAAAAACAAGACACAGAACTAATTCTAGTTGCCCCTTCCAAAAGGTAGTTTTCGTGAGGAGAAGAATGGGCAAGAAACTCCACTATTACTGTTTTAAAAATGTTTTACAATATTTTGTATACATTAGATCATCAGGAGGAGCTCGTGGCTAAGTAATAACAGCTGCACCGGGTCGATCCATCAGGTTAAGCTATGCTTGCCGGGGTTGGTCGGTGGATGGGTGACCATCTTTACATACCGAGACTCCTCTGTGCCTCGGAAAGCACGTTAAGCCGTTGGTCTCGGCTGTCATTCGTGGATCTTTGACAGTAGTTACGGGTCGTCAGAAGCCCGACAGTCTGACAACCAGTCTGACAACCAGTCTTACCAAGGAGTATCGTATTACCCAGTTACTGGATTGTGGAGGTCAGATAGGCAGTCGCTCCATGTAAAATACTGGTATTCAGCTGCATCCGGTTAGACTGGAAGCCGACCCCAACATAGTTGGGAAAAGGCTAGGCAGATTGATTTGTATACATTAGATCATCACCAGCCTCTGCTGATGATAATGATGATGAAGAAAGTTTGAGGTTTTTCTGGTAGGGATTCTTAGCCCGGATTCTTAGCCCGGATTCTTAGCCCGGATTCTTAGCCCGGATTCTTGGCCCGGATTCTTGGCCCGGATTCTAGATGAAGAGTAAAGATCAAGGTAAGGCCAGAGTTAATAAGGCCATTATATGAGCTTTAAAATAACGGGTGTAATGTGGGTGCTTCTGCTTCTATTGACGGGTACTGCTGATTATCTAACTTCATATTTCTGACTGACCGACTCCTTGACAATTCAAAAGTGCCTGTAATGGTTTAATTTAAATAAAGGCTTTGAGTTTGAGTTTGAGTTTTTATCATAACAGTCAGCCATCTAATTACGTAACATATTTTCGTAAACAATTAAGACTAATCTGTTTCATTTTGAATGTTAAACAAAATTCTTTGCATTATTTACGTTGATAAGCAGATTTTTTTTTCGAAGCCATGAATCATTGAATTTACAATCTGTTTCAAAACGATTCAGACTGTGATTGATCGTGTATTACAATTAAGGTGCTGGTCTCCGTACATATAGGTTTTCTAAGAGAATTATAATTAAGGTAACTTGCATCCAGAAATGACCAAGTCATTGATAAAACTATCCGCCATAAACCATAAAAAGCTTAGTGATACAAAATTGTTTTAATCACTAATTAAAATATTATAATAGCTTTCATCGTAAATAAAACATTATCAAGTAATCACATTACCCTCTTAGCATCAGGTGGGCAGTCAACGACAGTCGTTACCAAAATGGAATATTTAAGGGTCCACCTACCCATCGAGTTAGCGCTTTCACTGTACATAAATTAACATAATAAGTGGGTATAAATATTTATACACATAAAAACTATGTAATTAATGGTCACTGCAATCCTGTTTTTGGGTTAAAATGTACGGAATTACTTGCGATGGTTATCTGTTAATCGATGATCTTTTGGGGTTCCGTAGCGGATATAATAAATTAACAATTTTTAGGGGTTTTTAACAATAGATATACTAGATTTATTGACTGTACACTGTGGCCAGATTATTCAACTGTTACTTTGGGAAAAGTGTGAATGTATCTATATTTGTAAAGATAAATAATAATTAGGTACTCATTATGCAGGGATTGGTAGAATTAATGAAATACAAACTTGACCAGAAGAACGACAACCATTGCACCGTCTCATTGATCAAGATTGTTAGATGGTTATAAACAGCGAACAGCGGATCAATTTTCACGCCTTCCTCTTAAGAACTAGGCCAAATATTTTTTGATACTAAGATAGGTCATGACCTAAAAAAGTGCCATGATTATGTTTTTTTTTTTTTATTTAATCCCCGAAATTTCTCGTGTTTTCTGATAGGACACAATATACGAGACTAGTATAGGTGGTCTAGTCGTGTTTTAGAGAGGTAAAGCTTCTAGTTTACCATTTACAGTGTGAACAACTGAAACATCGCAATCTGACAAATTTGTCAAAAATGTTAGTAAATTGATTGTATTTTTGACAGATTGCGAATGAGATGCGAATACGAACGTTCTTCAAAATTACTGGAATTGCCCCCCCTGGCTTATACAAATAAGATTAGTGTCCTTATTATACCAACTTGCATAATTTTATTGTTCACGAAATTACAACCTTTAACGGGCACTCAGAAATGCAAATCAGGTCATAATTACCTTAAATTAAATGTAAGGAACCCTCAGTTCATTTTCAGGTACTTAAAACTTGTGCTTAAAAATGTGTTGTAGTATTCATCTATACTCCATTTGATATAAGACTAGACATTTAAACAAACCTTTTTACAGTCCGTTCAACCGATTTTGACTTCTATACCGTAGGCATAAGGATGGCATTAAAAGCAAAAAAGGTTAGACAAAACCAACTGTCCACTGCAGCTGCCATTTGTCATGCCACCAACGCAATAGAAGTCAAAATCGGTTGAACGGACTGTAAAAAAGGTTTATTTAAATGTCTAATCATATTTCAAATGGAGTATAGTTCTTGTAAAATATCCTCGATAACTATTACAGTTCGTGCCCTGATAAAAGTAAATTCATTAGACTTAAATATAATTATGTTATGGTAGCTATAAAACTTTTTTTTTGGCCATAAACAAAGACATTTTGTTTTAGTGTGAGTAATTTTGAACACACTTTAAAAGCTGTTTGTTTATCTTATTTATGGTTACTTTCTACCAAACAGCTGGAATGATTTTGATAAGATTCCGGACTAAATGCTGTATTTTTTTTTCTTGAAATACGACAGAATGGCATGACTTTTATTTCAGGTTTTTATATTTTTTCTTACACTTATCAGAAAGGAGTTGTATCATGATTGTAAAAAGTTAGAGGGTGCTTAAAAATGCCTGCTTTAAATACTTGACTCACAAAGGCCTAAACTGTTATACGAACAGCAGTTGCAACACTGACCCAACAGTTTATTAGATCGTTACGAATAGGAATAATCTTTTTACACCCTCTTTTGTGGATAGAAACACCAATATTTTATTTAAAGTGCATTGAAAGGTGTTGGGCACACAAAGAAACATTAACATTCACACGTGATAATGGAATATCACGCGCATATTTTTGCATTAACCATTTAAATACTCAACAATTACAATACCAAGGTTTTTCTAAAATAATTTAATTATATTACGAACAAACATCTAAATCTATTCAGCTCAATTACACAACTTAACCCTCTTCTGCAGTTGGGTAAAAAAAACTAAATTTTAATTTACACTCGGAACGAAAATAACCTTTTTGAAAATGGCGCACAATTAGGGTTATATAGATAAGTGGGGACATGCCAAACATAGTGCTAATGACGGCATGACGGTTGACAATGTGACAGCCTAATGTGACACTGTAATTGTTGGCGAAATGTCACTAAGGTCGTAAACACACCGGCGTTTGTTTCACGACGAAAAATAAAAGAAAAAACCTTGAAAAATTTGTAAGTATGTGAATTTAAGAATGCTAGAGTTTTGTTTTAGACAGTGTTAATTCTAGTTTTTATTTCATTTTGTTGGTAGGAAAGGTTAACGGTAATGTCAGTCAAAAACTACAGAAATGTTTCAATGTTGCACTAAATTAAACCTCTAAACGATAATTTCATTAAAATATTTAATGACAAAATCAAAAAATTGTAGAAAAATATTCAACTTAAAAATATGTAAGGACATAATTCTGCTATTATGTCCGTTACAAATGTTTTTCATTACTGAAACAATGAAGCAAAATCTGAAAAATTAAGAACACTGTCACAATATCTTGAATTTTATTTATTATTAATTTATTTTAGCAAGCATGTCATTGCGTGAGTCGTTGACAATTTCTTTCAATTATTTACAAAAAAATATTAACTAAATCAGCACTAAGAAGTCACACCAATGAACTTAACGAGATCAATTACCTACACATGACAGTTATTACAAATGTCAACCGACTAACAATTTAAAAATGAGAACTTTCTGCACTAATTATTTTTCAACTTTTACTCTCTTCTGTGACGAAAAGAAAAAAATACATTTTTTTTCTTTTTATTTCAGGTCGGCAACATTGTTATATCAATTGCGGCGAGTGACGTGACGTAATTACAGTAATAAATTTAAAAACAATATGGCGCCCAAGATGGCCGCGATAGCCGATGTTCGCAATAAACTGTTTTTAATGACTTTAAACCACCTGCACGAATTTGTCCCCGAGACATCGCTTGATACATTAATTATTATACAGAAAGCGTAATTGTGAAAGTTAGTTAAAATTAAGTATTATTTTGCTCTGTTTTTGGGTGAACCCCTTGATTTAAAGGTTATAAATCAAACTAAAGTGTTTCCCTTTTAGGTCGTTTGGGTTGTTAACTATTAATTAAAATTTTAAAAGAATTAATTTGTTATTCGAGTTTATTGTTTTCCATGAAATATTATTTTTAATTTTGCTCGCAAGTGTACTAAAGTAATTTAAACTACCCTCTCAAGTATAAAGATTAAATCTTTTTTCAACACATTTATATCTTTTATATTAAATTCATCAAAACCAACCCTTATTTGTCTTAACCCCAAACTGCCCTGAGCCCAAATAAAGATAACGCTACGCGAAAATGTTTCATTTTCCCAAAATATTTTTTAGGGAACTCTAAAGTAAAAAGGTGCTTGGAAAATCGAATTAATTAGCGCATCAACAGGTGGTGAAGATAACTCAGTTATGACTTCAGGCGTCTTTAATAATTCCATTTCTACTCGTCCGGAGAGTTTTAACGATTTTGCTAAGTGAGTGAGGAAGTTATGGATGCGGCATCATTATACAATTCGTGATTTTCGACGGAAAAATCGCGAAAATAGATTATCTGTGATGACGCTGAAACTCTCTGTCATCGTAGAGTTTAAATTCGAATCAATTATTATTATTTACATTTTCGTCATTCATTATCCTTGCTGGACTGTACCCCCCACCGATACATAAAAAAATCCACTCCAGGATCAGCAGTCTCTAGGTATATTTTAATCATAATTTGGTTTCATGTCTTTAGGTTTTATTAATTAATTCATTAATTATAATTCGGAGGAGCTCGTGGCTAAGTAATAACAGCCACACCAGGTCGATCCATCAGGTTAAGCTACGCTTGCTGGGGTTGGTCGGTGGATGGGTGACCATCTTTACATACCGAGACTCCTCCGTGCCTCGGAAGGCATGTTAAGCCATTGGTCCCGGCTGTCATTCGTGGATCTTTGACAGTCGTTACGGGTCGTCAGAAGCCCGAAAGTCTGACAACCAGTCTTACCAAGGGGTATCGTATTACCCAGTTACTGGGTTGTGGAGGTCAGATAGGCAGTCGCTCCATGTAAAATACTGGTATTCAGCTGCATCCGGTTAGACTGGAAGCCGACCACAACATAGTTGGGAAAAGGCTAGGCAGATTTTTTTTAAATTATAATTTGTTTACCTATTCCAGTTCCTTCTCATTTCAAAACCTATGTTCTTAAAATGACATGCCTACAGTATTTGAAGGGAGCAATGCTCGAAAGTGTTCCTAATCTGTCACTGTAAAGTCAGTTAACTGTAGTTTGCCATATCCATCCCTTCTCACATCCTATCCAAATTGAAACACCCCACAGTTTCTTTTTGTCTCAATTTACTTAAAGATTGCAATCCCCTCCTGTAATTAATGATTAGTCTGTTCGTGATTACCACTAATAGCGGCGTTTGTCTCGTTTGCGCAGGCGGCGATAATTTGAAACAATTTGTGTTCTGTATTATTGGGACTCGTGGAAGGTGACGCCTTTCTTTTATTTAGTCAGATACAGGTAACTGTGTTGGATTATTTTAAGATGTGTGAAGATTGAAATGCTGTCTTGGCCCCCTAAGCTAATGCAGATGTCTTGGAATGTTCCTATAATATTATGTAATGTACATAATTATTGCCAAGCAGCTTAAACTTATTTATTTTATTTATTTATTTTATTATTTATGTACACACAGTAAAATACATAGAGATACAACATAATTATAATATGAGTACAAAGGTACAAGGTACTTAGTTCATTTTTCGACGCCATTTTTTATTTATTAATTGTTTATTTGTATAGTTAGTTTTAATTAATATTAGTTAGGATTTAATTAGTTAATTAATAGTTAGTTGCATAATATATTGTTTATAGTACCTTTAATAAATAAACGTTCATTTTTAAGCAAACCATATGGTTTTAACTTTTAGTCTGTCTGTCTGTCCGCTACTTAGCTCAGAGACTGTTAGTACGGTCAGTGCTCTGCATTACCTGGTGCCGTATTATGAAGTATTAATTAATGCCATCATTATTCCACTGTGAAAACGGGATAGTGCTAGCGGCCTTGTCTAGCTCCGTCTCTCTCTCACACTGGAAATATGGTGGCATTAATACTTCATACGGCACCACACCACTCTTACAAAGAGGAAAAGAGGGGAAAATGGGTGAGGTTATGCAGGTCCCTAGAAAGCTGTAATATGGCATGGGTATCCATATTATTAAACCCAACAAAGTGGTAAAATAAAATCATGAAAAAAAAAACTGCCATAGAACATAATGTTTAGTCAATAAATAATGTTTTTGGAAAAATATGAATTAGCTTTGGTACACATCCACACTCTCGACCGCATCAAGAAACTTTTCTCCCAGACTTAAATCAAATCAAATCAAATCATTTAATTTTTTGCAAACATGGATATAGTTAGGTCCTGTCCATAGGTGTTTTTATAATAAAGTTCTCCATATAGTATCGTCACGTGGCCATGCAAAGTTTAAAAAAAAAAAATTTAGGCAGTCCATTAGAATAAAAAAAAAATGTATTATAAATGTCAGTGTGGTCACAGCAATAAAATAAAATTATAAAATGTCAAAAGGAAATAAAAAGTAAGTGAACCAGGATCACAATGATTATGTTAATCAGAGTAACATTATGTCAAACAGTTAGTAAATACATCATTAAGAAAATCGTCATCATCATCATCTGCCTAGCCTTTTCCTAACCATGTTGGGGTCGGCTTCCAGTCCAACCGGATGCAGCTGAATACCAGTATTTTACATGGAGCGACTGCCTATCTGACCTCCACAACCCAGTAACTGGGTAATACGATACCCCTTGGCAAGACTGGTTGTCAGACTTTCGGGCTTCTGACGACCCGTAACGACTGTCAAAGATCCACAAATGACAGCCGGGACCAACGCTTTAACGTGCTTTCCGAGGCACGGAGGAGTCTCGATATGTAAAGATGGTCACCCATCCACGGAACAACCCCCGCAAGCGTAGCTTAACCTGATGAATCGACCCATGCGGCTGTTATTACTTAGCCACGAGCTCCTCCCACGTTTAAAACTGCCCTTTTAAACTTTAATGTAGTACAGACTTAGGTACAGAACCATTTGTTTATATACCACTAAGTATATACCTATTATATACGTACAGCCTGCACCCTTCTCAGTGCTATAATAAAAGTGATTTATGTGACATGTTCTTAACGTTCACAGGCCGAGTCGTTTCCGGTAGCGGTCGGCGCAACTTCCGGTCCCGAGTTTCCGCCGTTTTCCTCTGAAGGGAAAAGAAGGTTTTTACGTAAAAAAGAAAATATATATTATGTATGTACATTTTGCGGTTGGTTTTATTTATTTGTGAAGAACTAATGGGCCTGATATGAAGTTAGTTAATAAATGAATATTTTAAGGAGTCCTGACTATTTTTTCACACTTCCCCTAAGTAGGTATATTTTCACGAAAAATTTGAAAGCGGCTGATCATGTGTTTTAACGAAATCCCACGATCCGCGATTTTGCGGACGGACATCGACTAGCCCGCACGATGGACCGTGGGAAGGTGTACGTGCGAGGTATGGCAGACATCGAAAGCGCCTTGGTGCGCGGTGCGTAGCGGTCTGTGGTCGTCTGCCGTGCGTGTCCGTCTGCAATATTGCCGACCGTGGGATTCCACCCTTCGACGTACATCCCTGATGTATGTCATATTTTGTCAAATTGAGTAGTTGTTTAGGAACCAGAAAATGTTCTAAAAGACAGACTATCGTCATCGAAGAAATTTAAAAAATGACTTGATCTTAGGTCAGAATTTGTTCGGTGAATCGAACGTCTAATAAGTTATCGTAAGAATTCGGTTCGACGATGGTCTTCGCAAGATGGCTGGTAGCAGAGTAGCTGCAGATCGAGCTGATTGGGGAGACCTATGTCCGGCATTGTAATCGTAATAGGTATAAAATTAACGATTTGCTTTGCAGACTAACTTGGCAGCTTCCATTATTACTTATGAGGTAAGAAAAATATTAAGCAATCGCTGCGCCCCGCGGTTTCACCCGCATATGTCTCGATGCCGTGAGATTATCGAGATAAAAAGTATCCTATGTCCTTTTCCAAATTAAGGTCTACTCCTGTGCGAAATTTCATCCAAATCCGTTCAGCCGTTTTAGCGTGAAAGCGTAACAAACAAACAAACTCACTTTCGTATTTATAATATTAAGATTTGCCCGAGCTAAGCTCTTTTAAATATAATAAAATACATACATAAAGGACGAAATCCTACAAAAATAAATAGCAAAGATTCAACTGAGAGAAAACACGACTAAGTAAGTATATTTCTCATTTTCTACTTTTTTTTTTCAAAATAATATCGCTACGTTTACGATTTAACATAACGCTGCATTAGAAGGCGGTTGAGAAAATTTATGGTACGCATTCGTAGAATTTATTGCTCCTAAGAAAATGATAGGGGGTTCTACCCCTTAGGTTTCCACCCCCCGTTGTGCAAATATAAATATGTTGCGCGACTCTTAAGACACATTTGTTTTGAAAAGAAACGTTTATTGACCCCCATGCGGATACCTATTTAGCATTTTTCTGAGTGCTGTGACTGTGGCTTCTTGTAAAATACTAGTATTCAGCCGCATTCAGTTGAACTGGAACTGGAAGCCGACCCCGGCATAGTTTTTTAATTTGATTAATAATTAAAGAATAACAATACATAAACCGAAACATCACAAAAACCCTTTACCTCTCCGTTGTCGGCGGCCATTTTTCAGTACGCCCGCCGGTCAGTTTTGTTATTGAAACATTTGGGAAATGATTAGGCAGATGGTGACTGCTCTGACTGCAGAGTGGGCCTGGGTTCGATACCCGGATTTCGCAGTGTCATCGAGTTTTTTCAATTAGGAAATTCTCGTCATCAAGTTGGAGTTTAGATTTGTGCCCGGTTAATGTAAACTTGGCCCCAGTAACATGAAACGTTGGCATGCATGACATTTTTGGCGGAAAAAGGTGACGTTATGTATAGTTATCCTTTTGGGCATTGATTGTTAGACTTAGTAAAACGTCACACCGTTAGACCTAGCTAATAATTATGTAGGTAAAGGATGATGCTTCAGAACCAATAAATTTTCTTGAATCATCACTACATAAATCATGTTCCACCGCCAACTCACCTGGTCAGTGAATACTTGGCAAACTAAAATATTAATTCTCATTATTAAATCATGCATGATATGAGATAAGGAATAATATTACTAGGTACGCAATTAGGTAAGTAATAAGTTTATGAAAGAGCTGACCCTACCGCCACTCGATACTCGAACCACGAGCTTCATCAAAGAAAAACAGACTTAAACTCGCGACAATCTAAGAAGTCCGTTTTGACGTTTCGTTCTGGTACATGTAATAAAACGTTATGCCTTGAGAATCAGTTTTAATCAATGTAGATAAGCCGTCGATTACAAACTCTCTAAGTATTTTCAGTCGATATGTCTCGAGAATCAGTTTATAAGAAACCAATTTTACACAGTATTTTTATAGCCGGACGTCAAGTTCGTGGCAAAAAACGAAAATTGAAAAGCAAAGACACCGACTTCCGAAATTAAAGTTATTTTTCACTTTTTTTGTTTTTTTTTGAAAGTCGGTTGTTTTTTCTAGTGTCTTTTCAGCGAGTAGGTAAACTCGCGACAATCTAAAAAGTCTCTTTTTGGAAGTCGGTTGTTTTTTTTTTTGTAAAAAGTTTTAATTTTTCACTTTTTAGTTGTGGTACCTACCCCACACAAATTCGAATACCATTACCTGCTATGTAAATAACAGTGACGGAGTCAAATAAGATATCATCTACACAGACTAAGTGGGAGAAATCGTAATTATTGAAGCTAACTCAAAAACTACTCAAGCAAAATTAATAAAATTTATATAGGACTACTTCGGGAGTATACCCTTTCGAACAAAAAATAAATTTGTAAAACGGTTCACAATTGCGAAAATATCGATGAACATACACAAAAAAACGTACAGACGAACATAGAACCTCTTCCTTTTTGAAGAAGTCGGTTAATAAAAAAAAGAAAGCGTAACAAAAGAAAACATTGAGAAAAGGATACAGTATTGGTATTAATGTGGAAGACGTCTCAATGTCGGTATAAAGAGGGTGCTGCTAGAGATATCTGTGTCTGCTTATACCCGGTGGAGAAAGATTGATGCACACTGTAAGCTATATACATGCAGTTTTCTGCTACCAACAAACACTTGGTAGCTGATAGAGGTTTATATGTTCGCAAATGATTAATTTAGGTCCCATGTTATATGGGGGTAAAGCAGATATTCACATTAACCGAGCAAATAGCAATATTAGCAATATTATAAATTTGAAAGTAGCTCTGTATGTCTGTCTGTATGTTATCTTTTCACGCCAAAACTACTGATCGGATTTGGACAAAATTTGGCAAGGAGATAGATGGCACACTGGGAAAGGACATAGGCTACTTTTTATCGATATAACGCGCGGGCGAAGCCGCGGGCGGAAGCTAATCCATACTAACAATTATCATAAATTCGAAAGTAACTCTGTCTGTCTGTATGTTACGTTTTTACGCCTAAACTAATGAACAGATTTCGACAAAATTTGGCAAGGACATAAATGGCACCCCGGGCTAAAGCTACTTTTTATCGACATACCGCGCGGACGGAAGGTAGTTATAATATCGTCAGTGGAAAGGCGAAAATGCTAAAGCGCCAAAATGGTACTTTTGGGAAATGAACTTTAAAGTTTTAACTTTAAAGTTCATTTCCCAAAAGTACCAAAAAAAAAAGTACTTTAGCATTTTCGCCTTTCCACTGACGATATAATTATTTTATGCCCGTACTTAAAATGTGCGTGCTATTTTTAACATGGGAATGCTAATCCCAATTCCTAACTATCCTAACTTTGTTAATTAATATTATAAATGCGACAGTGAGTTCGTTTGTTACGCTTTCAGGTTAAAACGGCTGAACGGATTTAGATGAAATTTGGCACATAGGTAGACCTTGACCTGGAAAAGGACATAGAATACTTTTTATCCTGATATTTCCATGGGATCGAGACTTACGCGGGTGAAACCACGGGGCACAGCTAGTGTCAAATAAGTCAAGCTTCTAAAACATCTTAAATAGCTTGGTGATTAGATGACTCTAGATTTAAGCCAGATCGCTGTGTGGTGGTATCAACATCGCCACATGTGAACTACAACGAATCATCAAAAACTTGACGACACACAAAAATCCTGACGTCATATAAATCCTGCATCGCGCAATTAAAGTTTACCGTGCACTGGACATATATACAGAACCTGACATAAATCGTTGGGCAGTTGCCCGCCAGACACAACACTCGTCTGGTCGGAGGATCCTCCCTTTTCTATGGTGGATGAGTGAACTTTTCACCCTGTTCCTCATGCTCCAAAAGCTGGATTGCTACCTTAAAACAAGTCAATTTAATAATAATATCATAATCATGGTAATGGGTACCGTAACTGACTGACAGCAACCGTAACCTTAACAACTGAAGATCGAAACATAAACAAAAAAAAAACTTCGAAACTCCACCTCAAACTTCAAAGGGCGACGGACGTTTCCGTGCACAGTTGCAACAGCCTGAACTCATACAAGATTCAAATAGTTTATAGCTCATAATAGCACATCTTTGACTGTACAAAAACCCTAAAAAGCGAATATTTTCTCCGTCCTTTGTTCTCGCAGGAGATACAGTGCCGTTCACACATGAGCGCGTCCCTTTTTAATTCCGGGTGAGTTTCCTCCAGTAAAGAAAGAACACGTTTTTGTTAAGGATAGATACGTTAAGGATTAAACTTCAAGGCGGAGTAACTTTTTGTTTTGTAGTAGTTTTCTTTTGTGGGTTTTTTTCTCCTTCAGGAATTGAATCAGCTGCTTATGTAATCTTGTTGTTAGTTGAGGAAAAACGTTGTGTGATCTTGCCTATTAGGGTTTAAAGATTTTTATTTGTTAAGGAAATAATGGGTGTAAAAAGACGCTTAACGAAGCCGAAAGCCACTTGTTATTCCTGTCATTGTGATCATTTTTTTGTTCTGGAACATACGTGGGAACCTTCTGGTTACGGAGATATTGAAGGCCAAAGTTCCAACATTATCAGACGTTTTTTAAAAAAGCAAGTTTTAAATGATATAACGTAATTTTAAAATAAATTGCGAACGCAGAATATGTAAGGTTCATCCCTATGTTACGTGGTTTTTTGTAGTTTTGCCGGTCTAAGAAAAAAAACAAGTTTAAAGTCAAATAATTTATTTCAAGTAAGCTGGCCATTAAAAGGCACTTGGAATTTGTATTGAATTAATTCTAGTCGCCCTTTCCAGAAGGGTAGTTTCGTATGGAGAAGAATGGACAAGAAACTCCATAGTTATTCTTCTAAAGTAATATCGTATAATAAGTATGTGTGTGTATGTCATTATTTGTCTTTCATACAACTATCAAAGAATGAATTTTAAGTTGATAGTTTATTTGCATGACCATTAATTTCCCTGACTTGACCTACTAAGTTAACTTAACAAACATATGTCCAGTTTATTTCTTTGTAAACCAATTAACTTACTAGGTGCTCTACTTGTGTGGAACTTGTAAATAATGTGCTAAATGGAATATATTTTAAACTTTTTTATTACCTAATATACTTTCAAATGAAATAATGAGTAAGTTAATTTTAAGTTGTACTTTTTTATGTTTTATGTAACTTATGAAATGGCATACAAATACCTAATGCTTTAATTAATTATGTAAGAATTTTAATATTTTGCAAATAAATTCAATTAAAATTTATCAGTATCACCGACAAAAGGTGTAGCTACAAAAAATAAGATTCCACTTTAAAACTTATTTTCGCACTTGAACCATTTATAAAAATAAACGTAGAAAATATAGGAAAAAGAATGAACGAAAACTTAAAGTTATCCCAATGCACATTACCGTCGGCAAGTTCAAAGAGATAACACCCGACGGCGGCACTTTGATCTCGCGCCCGTCGGCAAAACGTCTTTGATGTCACCGCGTTGCATGGATATATGTGTTTTTCTTGACACAATTATTTTTATTTATAAAATAGGGAGCTGTGCTATTTTTGTGATTTATTTAATAGTAGAAATAATGATATTTGTCTTTATAATGAGCCTTCATTCCGAAAAAACGCAGCTAAAGCCACTGTAGACACTGAATTTATCTAATAAGAGTTTTTTATCAAAATTGCAACATGACTGTTAATTAAAAATATTCTTTTTAAAACTTAACATGGTTACCATTATGGGCTGATTTCTCCTTCGACAGATAACTTTTATCTGAGGAATAAATATTGCGTATTGACAGTTTTTGTATGGAAAATAAATATGTCAAACTATCATATTTGTTGTTCAGTTGAAAGTTATCTGACAACAGAAAATCTGCCCTAAGACAAGTTAGATAAAACAAATTTCGTTCTAAAAAAGATTTTTAATTACTGAGTAACAAAACTGTTTTTTTAAACAGCTGTTTGGTTTAATTTTTTTTGTTTGTATTTTGGGATTGTAGTGATTCCATACTGTTTTAGCCAAACACAACAAGCAAACTTGACTTTATAGCTAATACGATGAATACATTAATACAACCCATATTCCCATGATAGCACCTACCACAAATAAACAACCAAAACTTGGCTCTACAAACAATAAAATATAATTTGAAAAAGGAATCCTTTTGTCTTTTTTCTCAACCCTATCTCCTCCGACCCAGTTCTGGTGAACTGGGGTGAAAGTTCAGCCTTGGTCAAGGTGAAGGAGGCGCCCATTAACGTCTGCACTTAGAACAACTCTCTTGGCAGCACCGCCTTAAGATTTATAGCAGGATCCAGCAGTCTTGATACTTGGATAATTAATTTTTAATTAAAGTTGATCTGAGTAAGTTTGAAGGGCGGATGTGGCCATAAACCGCAACTGACAGCAAGTTTTGGAAGGTGGAAGGGTCGGCCTTTGCCCAGTTGTGAGAAAAAATACGGGCTCATAAATTTTGTTGTTGTTTTTCTACGAGAGACAGCTGTTCTCCATGTTACATAATAATAATAAGTTAACAAAAATAAATAAAACACGAAAATCACTTAGGATCGTTTATAAGTGTGCTGACTGACTGACAGAGATCTAAGTATGAATCAAATCAATATCGTAGCGAACAAAGGATGTGGTCTACATATGTTCAAAGAAATAGGATAGATTTGTTAAAGATAGAGAAGTTTTAACTGGATCTATTATCAAGTTATACTGTTTTTAGGGAAGAGTGGTGTAAATCTAATACCTATTAGTAAAATATCTATTGGAATCATGTAATGAATACAAAAAACCTTATATTACTAATTTTATAATAATTAGATATTTAATCTAACGTTCTAAGGTTAGTCCAGTTAAAATCAAGGTATACTGTTTTAGGGGAGAGTTGTGTAAATCTAATACCTATTAGTAAAATGTCTATTGGAATCATGTAATGAATACAAAAAACCTTATATTACTAACTTTATAATAATTAGATATTTCATCTAACGTTCGCAGCAGGAATCGATCGACCTTGGATTTAGATCCAAGATTTTAAAACCTACTTTTGTTACTCGACTGCCCAAAAGGCAGTGTAATTAAGAATCAAACTAAACTAAACAATAAAACAAATTAACAATTATTTTTAAAGCCAAAACAGAAACCCAGATATTTCACAATTAGTTCCTCAGTATCAAAACACAGCGGTCGCAGTATACAAAGTTGGCTAAGTAATAAGATAATGAAGAACAGCGGGGTCGAGCTTCGAATTAAAACGAGAAACGTGCACCACAGTGGAGGTACCACCTTCGAGTTTCACGAACTTTACAACTGTTCTGTTCAGAAACTGCTCGGTCGTTATTTGTGTTTTAACTAAAGGGTTTTCAACGTGTCTATTTGATTTATTTAATTGGTACTAGAGACTTGTCCTTGTTTCGCACGGTTTTAACGACTTTACGAAACATCGAAGATTTTCTATAACAATCATGTAAGATTCATAAATGTATTAAAAACAAACCTTCCGGAATTAATTATCTAAATGTTAGTGAAGACCGCACAAAAATCCGTTGCGTAGTTTAGAAGAACAACAAACAGACACGAAAAGCGACTTTATTTTATAATAAGTATAGATCTAACAGCTTTAAAACAATTGGAACGAACAGTATGCAATTCATATTAGAAAAAACAGTTTATTGGATGTTGCTACATTGTGAAAATGTTTGTAAACATTATTTGGCTTTATTTATTTATTTATTATTTATTAAAACTTTATGCACAAGTAAAAAAACTACTGTACAACGGCGGAATTAATGCCTGAGGCATTTTCTACCAGTCAACCTTAGGGTGATGCAGAGACAGACATGGTAGGTGCAACAAAAGACAATACATAATTATAACTTGAGAAATAATGAATACTAAATAATACATACATAGATACATACATAAATTATAAACAAAATAAACTTAGTCAGGAGAAATAACGACAGGTAGAGGAGAAAACGAATCCATCTAATTAACGCTGGGATGATTCTGCCAACTTCTTACGAATGTGATCACGCGCCTTTACTTTAAATGATATGCGACTAGTTGCCGTCTTGCTTTAGCCTGCGAAAAGCAACATTGTTTAATAATTAGTCGTCTTAGTAAAAAAATATCGTGTTTTATAGTCAAGCACAATACTGATTATTCATTACATACATGAAACTACCAATTACGAATAGCAAAGAAACAATCAGATCAAAAATGAAAACAAATTGTAACTCTAAGTGGTCCCACCGACATGATGCACACTTCCCTTGTTTATTTAATGAGTGAATCGGAGAGACGACCTCGTTATGACGTCACTACTTCTTGAACATCGCACCGAACGAGACAGAAGATCCTCCAATTAATAAGCGAGAAAGAGATGCAAACACCGACAGAGCTTGAATGAATAGATTTTCTTAAGTACTTTCTTCTAATGAAATCGAAATGAACATGTGTCAATGAAACTTCAGTTTTTAAACACTTTACAAAGATTTCAAGGTGAATCGTCTTTGAGGAAAAAGTTTGTTTTCTTTTACGATCTTTTTCTTTTAAAAGAGTAGTTGAAAGTCTTTGGTTAAGTGAAGTGTTTTGTGAAAGACTTTTAGTTGCTCGGACTCTTGTTGACTTTGTTAAGAATAAACTGAGAGTCTGAAACTCTGGAGACACGAGTATATATGTAGGATTCGTTTCTTTGAAATTTTTATGTGAGATAGTATTTAAAAGATCATAATGTTGATAGTGTATTCGTGGATCTTTGACAGCCGTTACGGGTCGTCAGAAACCCGAAAGTCTCAGTCTTACCAAGAGGTATCGTATTACCCAGTTACTGGGTTGTGGTGGTCAGATAGGCAGTCGCTCCATGTGAAATACGAGTATTCAGCTGCATCCGGTTGGACTGGAAGCCGACCCCAACATGGTTGGGAAAAGGCTAGGCAGATGATGATGATGATTATCGAGAATAATTACTTGGGTACTTTTTTACTAATATATTACACGGTCGATATAAAAAACCGCGTTGAATTATCGATATAATTACAGTCTGGGTACACAACGTATCTTTTTTTTTCGAATTTTCTTCTAAATTTATGTTGATTTCGTTACCAACGCAAACCCATTTCACGATTTCTTTTTTAACATTCGTGTAGCTGGGGCCGTATTCATAGTCCGGCAATTGTTGCTAGGATGGTCTTTGGTGTTATATGAAATCTGGGAACAGATAGTTGTCTAAACAGAAAGTAATTGGATTATAATTATTTATGTACACACAGTAAAATACATAGAAATATACTACATAATTTAAATTTTGAGTACAAAAGTACTGCTTGTTTTTTAAGAAATTAGAAATGGAAAAGCGAAAGGATAAATTAAAAAGAAATTCAAATAATAGAATTTTATTTCTAACAAGAATAATCAATGCTCGTGACTATTAATCCTATTTCGCATTGTATTGGCAAAGGCCTTTTCTTATACAGAGAAGGCAGGACCATTGATCACCATGCTTGCTCAATATTTTTTCCTTAATCGATGAAGAAGAGAAGATAATATCAGAAAGTATAGATCAATTTGCCTAGGCTTTTGCCAACCATGTTGGGGTTGGCTTCCAGGCTAACTGGATGCAGCCGTATTTTACATGGAGCGACTGCCTATCTGACCTCCACAATTCAGTTACTGGGTAATACGATAACCCTTGCTAAGACTGGTTGTCAGACTTTTGGGCTTCTGGCAACCCGTAACAACTGTCAAAGATCCACGAAAGACAGCCAGGACTTAACATGCTTTCTGAGGCCCGGAGGGGTGTCGGTATGTAAAGATGGTCACCCATCCACGGACATGAGAAACCGCGGCAAGCGTAGCTTAACCTAATCGATCGACCCATGCGGCTGTTATTACTTAGCCCCGAGCACCTCAATCTCAGAAAATACATATGAATCGAAAAAGTCACATTGGTTCATGCTCGAATTTGAACCCATAATCATTAGAGGCGAGGCCTTTAAGCACTGGGCCATCAAGACAGATTTTAACAAAAAACATAAGGACAAACATTATTTTTTATTGTCCCGCCTACAGATGCGGCCCGAGCGTTTTTCATTAGGCTACGATCACATTAGGCGGGCGGACAGACGGCCGGATTATTGGATCCGACGGACGAAAGACTTCGATCCGTTGCCTTTTTTACTTTTTTTTTCACTTTTTTTCCTCCCAGGCACCGTCTGGAAAGCCTTTTCCTCTTATTTATTGCTTATACGAAGCCCAAATTGGATATTTGTGAAAGGTTGAGTCGTTCGCCGATAGAAAATATTCGTTTTTTTTTTCTTTTTCTGTACTTGTTTTTTCGGAGTCTGCATTTGTATTCGGTTATTAAAAGGTATTGTGTCCGTAATTTGGTTGGTTTTATTTGGTATATTAAATTATTTGTTTGTCCACAAAATAATGACTTGTTGGTTGGTCATATACTCCATCATGTCGTAATTAAAATTTGTATAAATACAAATCACGTTATGTAGAAATAACACGAACAGGAATGCAAAAACTTCCAATTAAAATTCTGTCACCCTGTATTTAGACGAAAACGCGACAGGATTCTCAAAAACTGTATCCAAACTAAAAAAAAACTAACTAAAAATCGCACCACAAACATCACACCTTAATTTGGGAAACCAAACCACAGGCAGACGGTTTAAGGGCTTGTCTCATTAGCGGCTGAGAGCGCGCACTCGTCACCCCCCTAATTAAAAGATTTTGATGCAAGTGCGCATAATAGTCGCACGACGAAAAGTCGCAAAAAATGTACCTAGTGACTTTGAGACGAAACAATAGAACGCTGGCTTAAATGTGAATCGTATACCCTGTAAGAATTTGTTTAATTAGAATTTTAATTACAAATGTTTCAAGTTGTTAGTGCTAAGTCTCTAAAGGTTGATGAGATTCTTATAAGATGTTAGTAAGTACCTAACTACACTTTATCCATTGTTGAAATATTTTTTGGGACTGACTAATTATTTTATAAGAATAAAAACTAGCACAGAAGTGTTAATAATAACTGTTTTAATATATTTTTTTGTAGGGTGCTTTGTACTCCTCTGGGGGTGTTGTCATCTGCTAAAAGTTTTCGTTTTTTCCTCGAAAGTTAACTTAATTAATATTGTGAAACCAATACATCTTCACCCCTAACTTATAGTCAACTGACAGCATCAGGGTAGCTACTAGTACCTAATTTAGAAAAAAAAAAAACCGCAAAACACATTACACGCCGCGGAAAATTCGCCAAAACTTATCAGCCGAAAGCCACGGCACAATCCATCATCATTATGCCAAAACTCGCCGAAATTCAATAAAAAAAAACTTTCCTCCGACACCCCCATCTAGCGGCGGTGGCAGGAACTTCAACAACAGCCCCCACTATACAGAGGGGTGGTCGCCACCCCACGTCGTATCCCTTTTTTCTTCCCTCCACACCCTTATCCATACCTGAGCTTTCTTTATCCGTAGACCGAACTTTTTATTTCGTTCCGTCTCTCTCGCACATGTGGCGGCACACCGTCCAAATGTGACAGGCGATTATCCGTCTCGTTCTGATGCAAAGAAAAAAATCTGTTTATAAAAATGAGAGCGTAGATGTGTTTGGGGCACGGCTCCATTGGACGTAGGGGTAATGTTTCATACACAGTGGGGTGTTTTTTATACGCGCTTGGATTGAAAAAAAAACTGCACCCCAACAGAAGCCGAACTTCTTTTAGGTACCTACGGATATTCGTTTCGTTTCCAATTTCGATAACAAAGCTTATATTTTATTTTTTTTCATCCGCTTTTTCGCATTTCTTTTGTACGTCTCCTCGAAATAATTGTGCGGGCGGGTCCTAATTCGTTTGTATTTTCATAAGTATCTCAAAAGGTGAATAGTCCTATAACTTATGTTGGTTGGTTGTTGGATCTGAGATGTTCACATGCTCGGATTGCTCTGCAAAGACGGGATTCATTAAAAATATGAATGGATTCTGATTAAAATTGTTTGATCTGTACATGTTTGATCTCTTGCATTCGAGATATTTACAATTACCATGTCTGTATTAATTTGGAGACGGATCTTGTCATGTAATTTGTTTGTTTAATGAATTATAGTTTGGAAGTAGATTGATGGCTATTTTAGCACGTGGCTATGTGATGCACAATAATAAATAAATAAAAAATCATATATTTCATTTCCTTGACCCAAATTAAATAAAAAACATTACACAATTATGTAAATTTTATAAGTGTCACTGTTTGTGCTATTAAATAAGTGATACTGAGCGATTAATAAATAAATAAAGTTAAATGACGTAAAAATATGAATAACAGATAAATGTCCGATCAAATCAATTAATTTCAAAAGCACAAAGCAAAATTTTTTTTTTTTAATATTACTATGAATTAACATTAGTATGTAAATTAAGTTATGTCAGAAGTTATTATACCATAAGAAAAACTGTATTCTATACTCTGGAGTCAAAGAAACACGTGAATAACGTGGATATGCTCTTGTAAGGTTCCTTAACATTCTAGAATTTACGTGATAAGCACAATTAATTAGGTGAATGAAAACTTTAAAATATTTTTTCAATAACATAAGTAGTCAGCCAAAAGTATCTCTAAATAAAACTTAGCCAATGCTCACGGCACATAATGTGTCAACAATCAAAATAACCTGTAACCCTCGACTGCTGACCAAAGTCCCCCACTCACTAACCATAACAAAGAGGGGTCACTGGGTTAGTTCTCGCGTTATAAGCATAGACAATCGGTAGGTATAGAGTATAACAGCTGCATGGGTCGATCGCTCAGGATAAGCTACGCTTGCCGCGGTTGGTCGGTGGATGGGTGACCATACTGACCATCTATACTTACCAATCATCATTCGCAGCGCAATCATTATATTAGAGTGTTCAAAAATATTTTTAGAAGCCCAATATGGATGGAATTATTCGAGGTTAGATTTAATACATGTCATTCATTATTTGCAACAGAGGAGCTCGTGGTTACGTAATATCAGCCGCACGGGTCGATCCATCAGGTTAAGCTACGCTTGCCGGGGTTGGTCCGTGGATGGGTGACCATCTTTACATATTGAGACTCCCCGTACCTCGGAAAGCACGTTAAGACGTTGGTCCCGGCTGCCATTTGTGGATCTTTGACAGTCGTTACGGGTCGTCAAAAGCCCGAAATTCGGACAACCAGTCTTACGAAGGGGTATCGTATTATCCAGTTACTGGGTTGTGGAGGTCAGATAGATAGTCGCTCCATGTAAAGTACCAGTATTCAGCTGCATCTGGTTAGACTGGAAGCCGACCTATATAGCAAATTTAATTTAACCTTGATATTATTATTACAGTATGACAAATGGCCATCCGCAAAATTGTTTTTTTCCTCTTTAATTACGCTTATTTGTTATTATTTATTAAATTGCTTCCTGTCTTTAACCACAGGAAACTGTAGAAAGGCTATCTTAATTATTGCAAATGAAAAATTCCAATTTCTCGAAGAAATTAAAAGCTGTAGTTAATAGTCACGAGTCAAACGTTGCATGCATTTTACGGTTTTCTTTCATTAAGCAACGATATTTAAATAACTAAAGTTAATATTCAAATAAAATAAAATTATAAAACTTATAAAAATTATTAATTATATATAATTATATATTATAAAAATTATAAAGCCTCGTTGGTCTAGTGGTCGCAAGCGCTACTGGTGAGCTTGAGGTCCTAGGTTCGATTCCCTGGTTGGGTAAAAAGTTATTGGGTTTTTCTATCTGTTATTTCTCAGTAGCAGCCCGGAGTCTGGATTTGTGCCCGGTTGATGGCAATTGGTTTGTCTCCTATTATCTATATGTGGGTGTGGGTCTCGCGAAATTTTAGGTGGATACACCTCTGTCTAACCCATCGGGGAATAAAGGGTGATGATACGGTATGTATATTAAATAAAGAAAAATATTTTATTTGGGACACGCACAGGAAAAAAAACAGTAATAAAAAGTAAGCACTGCATTAAAATAAAAATAAAATATTAAATAATAATAATAATATCCCCACCGCCGTATCTCTACGTTGACGTCGTGGTGGGGCTTGCGCGCTCCGAACCCTAGGTCTGTGCCGGTAGAGTTTACTTTGCCGGAACGGGTCTAAGGTGAGGAGCCAGACCAAGAGAGATACAAAAACACGCAGGGCAGCATGTGGCGAGCTGTTGGGCAGTAGCGACCCCACGGACCCTACCTCCCGGGAGAAGTCTCGTTCCTCATCTCTGGCTTGCCTTTATTGGCCGGCTAGAGTGAACACTGACGAGGAACAGAGCTCCCACCTCATTCTCGCCTTTATAGGCCGGCTTGAGTGGAAATTCGCAAGAGCAAACGTGCTCGGAGGAAGGAAGTATTCCAGTAAGATGCTGGTAGGGATATTGACCGTACTTCCGGGATTGTCCTGATAGCCGTGGAATACCTCTCCACTCCTCTTAAGCACCTCAGGAAGTGTTGCCTCCC
Source organism: Lithophane leautieri (assembly GCA_949152455.1). NCBI lineage: Eukaryota > Metazoa > Arthropoda > Insecta > Lepidoptera > Noctuidae > Lithophane > Lithophane leautieri. The sequence goes on along the minus strand of OX424472.1, from coordinate 14,341,277 downwards.
TTGTCGCTACGTCACTATGTGCTAGCGATCGTTTTCGGGGGCCCATTATTGAGTGTGCAAGTCACCCCCTGCCATTTTATCCGTGTATTTAATAAAACATTGATCAGGCAGGGGCCATAGTCCTTCCATAGTTCCAGGTTACCAGTCCACTTTAGCCACCCAAACCCATAGTTCAATATCATTATTTTGTTTCCATATCCTGCAATAGTCCTACACCAACCGGGGGTTGTCCTTGGCTGCATTGCATAGTGCGAACGGGGATAATCGTCGGTTGGTGCCCCATTTCATTATGGATGTCTAACGGGCCTCTGTGAGTTGGCTTCGGCCCCTCGTACGCCTTCCAAAGGCCCGGGACCCCAGGGTCCCGAAATATGTCAAAGACATTTAAAAAATAATAATAAATTGATTCTGAGGTGTCAAGAAGATGCTTTTTCCTTGCCCTAGGACAATAATTCATAACCGATAAAAATGTTATTCAATTTATTGTAGTTTATATTAAGAACTAAAATTCAAAACCTCCAACTATAGAAACAATAAAGAAGTAGGTAGTACCTACCAATAAAGAAAAAAGTCTGTGCTTCCAACGGTCATGAAACGAACGACCGACAGAACTGCGCGAGCGCACACTAGTTGAAAGACATAATTTAATCACCACAGCTATATTGTGTCCACTTAAGGCTACGTTCTTTCACCCCAAACCATTTATTAAGGATGGGCCATTAAATACGCATTTGCATCGTGACACCGGTCACGAGGTAATAAAATTAAAAGCTGATACTGCCTTTAAAATGAGCTATTGTTATGATATTTAAAAAAAAAATGTCGTAGTGTCGTTTTAGCAGGTGCAACCCTTAAATGGATTTTGGTAAAATTGTAATTCAATAAAGGAAAAAAAAACGTTGAGTTTTTTTTTGTAAAAAAACATGTTTTTTTATGAGTGTAACAGCTTTTTTTATTATATGATGTAATTTTTGTGATTAAAATGTTAAACAAGTTTACCTATATAATTTTAATTGAAGACTACCTAGCATATTGGATGTGTCCTGAACATAACTCTCCATACCAAACTTGTATTATTATTTAACTAAAAAATATTTGTGTCGTGAAAAAATAATTAAAAAATATATTGATTTGATAGGCATTGTATTTGCGTGTTTAATTACAGAATTGTTAAATAATTCATATATAATATATATATAAATATATTTTTATATTTTCTTTCATATTTCTCCTTTCGCAGGTCTGCTGGAAGAAATTTCTTAAGAAATAAGCAGTACCTTTGTACTCATATTATAATTATGTTGTATCTCTATGTATTTTACTGTGTGTACATAAATAATAAAATAAATAAATAAATAATTTTATTTTTAATTTACTCTACTTAGGTATTTCATTTTTTTACAAAGAAATGGCAAATGGAGACTTTGAAACGTCAAATCCTATTTTTTTTCACTCTTTTGAGCTCAATTACTAAGATAAGTTGTAAATATTAATAAAATTAACAGGACTGTAAGAAATATTTTCTTTTATTTTTATTAAGACGATGACGACATTGGACGGGCTCGGAGAGCGTTGTCGGTTAGAGCGAACATGCTGGCTCGCAGGTTTGCACAATGCTCACTTCCAGTAAAGATAACGCTCTTTCGAGCCTACTGTACGTCTTTTTACACAAGCAGCCTGTGGGCTAGATATACGCAAAGATCGTACAACGCTCTCCGCGTGCAGTATAATAACGCGTTTAGGATGCTGGTGGGGCTGCTCCGCTTCTGTAGTGCGTCGGGTATGTTCGCGGATGCGCACGTAGATTGTTTCTACGCAACCATGCGCAAAATGTGCGCTTCCATGGTGCGCAGGGTGTGGAGCAGCTCCAACAGTATCCTAAGTATGATTTCGAGTCGCCTAGACTGTGTTTTCATGGGTCACTGTTGTGGCATCTCACATGGGTTGCCACAGCGGTGATCCAATACTATTCGTTTGTTATTGTTTTTGTGAAGGGTCAGTTTTTACTAACATAGTTGTAAGTCTTACTAACCATTTGTGAGTCATGATACTTTAATAAAGAAAAATTCTATTCTATTCTATAAATTAACCAGCTGATGCCCGCGGCTTCGCCCGCGTGGATGTCGGTTATTATATACTAAAACCTTCCTCGAAAACCACTCTATCCATTGGTGAGTTTATCGCGAACAGACAGACAGACAGACAGACGCGGCGGTGGACTTAGTTAATATGTAGTGATTAACAAAGCAAAATAAACGATACTTTTGCAAAATTTTGTTATCAAGGCAATTTTTTAAATAAAATCCGCCATGACTGTCACTCCGACAATTTACAGCACCCATCTCTTTAAATAGCACGTGCTATACAAATAAAAAAAAAAACGACAAGTGCAACAATGCGACGTCAAAATATTACAAAAACACATCCGAATTGAAAAGATCGTTTTACAACAAGCTGAATTGTTCCCTGAATCAATCGATTCCACACAATACAATCGAATAGGGCGCTCACAATTGAATCGATTTTTAACACGAGTCAAGTGGTTTCCATTCATTTGATATTAGGATCGATCTTTTGTCGATTGGCATTAGGGATGTCAATATATGATTTGGGTATTTAGCTATTGTGTAAGTAGTTTATCGTTCACGCCTCCTTGTTAAGCTTTGGAGAGAAGATTGTGTATTAAATAAACATGGCTATTTCGTCTTTCTCAATAAAAATACAATTAAAGGTACCTAGTTTGATATTATCACAATTGAATTTTTTTATAGTAGATATAGAAGGCTCAGGAATTGTACCTAATGAATATGGTATTATCAATATCTCCTGCTGATTCTAGAAAATGGGTACTAAGTATCAATTTTTTGGCACTGTTTACCTAGTTTTGCTCTAGATAGTGATGTATCCTAACATATCCTAACTAATATTATAAATGCGAAAGTGAGTTTGTTTGTTTGTTACGCTTTCACGCTAAAACGGCTGACCAATTTTGATGAAATTTGGCACATGGGTAGACCATGACCTGCAATAGGACATAGGATACTTTTTATCCATATAGTACGTTCCCGTGGGATTATTTCCGACCTCAACGCGGGTGAAGCCGCGGGCAAAAGTTAGTTATATTATAAAGTACGCTCGCTAACCAGATTCCTATTTATACATATTTTAACAATGCTTCATAATAAGCACATCGATTGATCGACCAAGGAATCCTTCCGAAGATTATTATAAAAAAATCGCAATTTCGCAAGACCAGCTATGCAACTTAATTTAAATCTAAGCAAAAATACGATGACAAATTACAAATAAGATAATTATGCGCTTAAATTAATGTCAATTTAAAAATATCTTGATCAGGAGAAGTTCCCAGGCGTATCTTCACACGAAATTCATTAAACCCAAAAATATTTGCATAAACTACAACACAGCAGTTTCAAAAAAATAAAAAGTAACGAACGCTTTATTAAGAACTAGTTCATAATGAAAAAGTTCTTCAATTTCACTTCCTTATAAATATTTATTCATCAAATAATATGCAAATACTGTAATTATAGGGTTAGTAAGAAATGGGTTAGTCGATTTGCATATTAACCCTGCAATGCGAAGTGTAAGAAGTACGCTATTGCAATATGCAAAACTGACATAAAAGTCAAAGAACGTAAGTTGAATTTCGAATACTTTTAAAGGTGCGTTCTTAAATATAAAAATTCTTTTAATTTTGCAAATTTCACACCTTGAGCTTGGGGAAACGACAGGTTTAAAGACGATTGCTTTTAAAAATAAAGACTTGTCGCAATGTGACGGTTTTTTTTTCGTAATGTATAATAATTTTGTGCAATTTATGCAGACCGCTCGTTAGACAATTAGCAAGCAGATGTCTGTTGAAAATTTATTTAGCTACTGGTTATAGTGTGGGAAATGGGGTCCCTTCGGTCTGTAATGCCTCATTTAATAGTTTTAATTTTATGCCACAATTTTTTATAGGCTCCTAGATAAATGTTTTAGACATATTGATACTTTTTTTATTCCTAACGTTATTAGCTTCTCATTAAGGTAGCACTAAACATAATACCATAATGAGGTTGTTCGATATAGGTATTTTGCGAGAAAATTGAAATGTTTACTCATTGATATTCTGCAGTGGTGGGCGAAATCTACCTGCGTGTGAAGAGAGCTTAAAAGTTTTTATATAAAAAGTTTTTACATAAAAAGTTTTAATAGAAATTAAGGATTAATAGGTTCTTACCTAAATAAAATTTCTGTTAAAGAATAAATTTTTCTTGTTTATATTTGAAGAATTATACTAACCGAAGTTATAAATATTTTTTGCACCCTTTGCAATTTCTATTTTTCTTGTCGTGGAACTTTGATAACACAACCATACTTATATTTTTAACAATAACAATAAAACATGCAGCAAAAAAATACTATAAATTCTGCACAAGCTTTACGTTTTTGACTCTACAGTCAAAACGCAAAAAAAATATTCAAATCACAAACCAAACATTTTTAAATACGTACAAAACAAAAAAAAAGACAATGTCGCGAAAAAAAACTACGCACAGCTGCACCAATTTGAAAATAGAGCTAATGATTAAGTATTATTCATAGCGTTACCGGTTTTTTTTAAGAAAAAAACTTAAAAAGGCCAATTTAATGATATGCATGGCCCACTTTGAAAAGACAAAAAAAAACAATATGGCGACGCTTTTCGATTTGAATAATATGGAATGGTCTCAGGGATATCAGTTACAGAACTCATTTGAATCACAACATCTAATGTCTATGGAGAGATAATAGTTTTTTGGCTGTGAAGTTATTTTAATGATGGTAACCCTTGGGAAGGTGAGGTTAATTTATGCTAAAAGGTGTGGACGGGTTAAGATACTTCCGTAAGTGGGTTTTGAGGAAAAGTGTTTGCAAATTACGGCTTTAGATCTAAGACTATACCATGTTGTGCCTGTTTTACAATATTACGTTTTCATATGGAAAATGTTTTGGCAATTAATTTCAAGGGTTATTTTATGAGAGTTTTCTGTTAATTAAAAACATGGAATACTTTCTACCAATACAGCATTCTCTTTGGGTTTTAAAAGTGTTCCATTATTTCCACTATTACCTACGTACGACCTGAAAACATTGGATTAATCATTCATACTTTATACTTGCTTCCGCCCGCGGCTTCGCCCGCGTGGTATGTCGATAAAAAGTAGCCTATGTCCTTTCTCAGGCTCTAGACTATCTGTGTACCAAATTTCATTTAAATCGGTTCAGTAGTTTTGGCGTGAAAGCGCGACAGACAGACAGACAGAGTTACTTTCGCATTTATAATATTAAGTAAGGACTAGTAAGGATAATTATAATTATTTTTATTTATCCTAACTTCCTAATTTAATATTATAAATGCGAAATTGAGTTTGTTTGTTCGTTACGGTTTCACGCTAAAATGATTGAACAGATTTCGATGAAATTCGGCACATGGGTAGACCATCACCTGGAATTAGATACTTTTTATCCCAATATTCCCACAGGATCGAGACTTACGCGGGTAATACGATAATATACGATTACGATATATAACATCGTAATTTGGGGGCAGTTAACAGTCACCCATAATAAATAATTATGCCGATAGTGAGGTACCCAGAGAAGCCACATGTGCAGAAGGAATTAAAAAAACTAAAAAAAAAAATTACACCACAAAGTGATTAATTTTACGCAGTATTTCAGTTGTGACTAAAATAACACACCATGTAAGCCTTAAATGTTTTATTCATAAACTAAAAGCCTTTTCTAATAATAGGCAACTACTTGTGAGGCTACACACATTTAAGGGAATGGCTATTTAAAAAAAAAAGGAAATTGATCATGTCTTAGATGCCTACATGTAAAGTATGCTAATAGATAAAAAATAACAGCTATTACCAGTATTTTTAAATATTGCAAAGTTGAGGGAAGTACAGTTTAATTTATTTTTAATTTAATTGTAATTTTAATAATTTTCCGGACGAGCCCTGCTTTCACTAGGAGTCGAATGCCTACCTAACTAAATACTGTTAGGCCGTTAATTTATTTCTATACCATAACTATATATATAACTATAAGTAATATAATAATTATATTATACAATAATTAATATAAATGCGAAATTGAGTTTGTTTGTTACGCTTTCACGGCTGAACGGATTTGGATAAAATTTGGCAGGGGGGTAGACCTTGACCTGGAGAAGGACTAATTTTCATTATGGATCGCAGACGAAGTCGCGAGGAGGTGCTCGTGGCTACGTAATAGCCGCACGGGTCGATCCCTCAGGTTAAGCTACGCTTGCCGGGGTTGGTCCGTGGATGGGTGACCATCTTTACATATCGAGACTCCTCCGTGCCTCGGAAAGCACGTTAAGCCGTTGGTCCCGGCTGTCATTTGTGGATCTTTGACAGTCGTTACGGGTCGTCAGAAGCCTGAAAGTCTGATAACCAGTCTTACCAAAGGGTATCGTATTACCCAGTTACTGGGTTGTGGAGGTCAGATAGGCAGTCGCTTCATGTAAAATACTGGTATTCAGCTGCATCCGGTTAGACTGGAAGCCGACCCCAACGTAGTTGGGAAAAGGCTGGCCAGATGATGATGAGACGAAGTCACGAGGAACAGCTAGTAAGTACATAAGAAGAACCACTTTGGCGCACTATCTTCTGGTTCTCTACAGTTTGCCAGGTCAGCACTTTTTGAACGTCTTTATGACAGTCCCCCAAAACGCCCGCCCTTCATAATATGATCAACATTATTTTAAATATCATTTTGAATCTTTAATCAAAAGCTAACTAATAAATTGAATCAAATATTTTTGTGGTTCATGCGTTTCATGAAAGAAAACGCCAAAATTAGAGAGTCACTCACTGTCCCAAATAATAAGTTTTCTGTTTTAAAAAAAAAAGTACGTAAAACCGAAAATAAATACCCAAAAAATAACCCAAAAGTGTAAATACGAAAATAATTATTCGAAATAACAACACAACTCGACACGGTCGCCGCTTAACCCTTACGAAGCTGCTGTAATTTGCATATTTTTTTCTTAAACGATATTTTTTTTCTTTAAGAGCCTCCTGTGATTATTTTATGCGAGCACAATGCGAAATTATAACAGTTACGTTCACATGTTAATAAGTTTTTTGTTCGAAGCATTTGTGCCTTTTATTTAAATCCGTAAAGTAATGTTGCCATCGTAACAGATGTTTTTGACACAATGAATTTATTTTGGTTATTGTTAATGCGGATGCGGTACATGTTGTGTTACGGTAAAATTAATGTTACTATTGTTACTACTGAGATTGTGGGTAGGTAATAACCTTAATTTTACACATTTCACTTCATTTTAACAAGGTGTTCTTGATAGCCATCATATCATTCAAAGTGTGAGATTTGGAATGAATTAACATGAATAGTAGATCGTGTGTAAGTTAAATTCTTGTTAACAAAAGTAATTGTACATTGAAAAATAAAAGGAAAACTTAATTGTTTGTTATAAAAAATGTTTCTTTAAAACCAAACATTATCTGATACCTATAATGTCATCAATGACAATACAATTAATTAAATGTCCACTGCCACTTGTTTTAAATAAATAAGTTAATTAATAGCTAAATTGACATTAAAAATGGACTAATAGGCATTATCAACAATTAATGTGCAAAAACTAGTCCATTTTCAATAACATATGTGAATAAAAACTTTATTTTTATTATAGTAATGTAGAAAAAAGGCAGCATAAAACCGGGCTATAATATATAATAACAATGCGAGGTAAGTACTCATGAGCGATTTTGCAGGTGATAAAACCATATTTTTTCAATTTTTATTACTTCATCTGTCTGAATTATGTATTTTTAATTGAATTAATAGCATTTAGCGAAAATATAACTAGATCATGACATAGTGGACAGTTTAGAGGCGTGGTATGGCAACAATTATGTCCAACGTTGATCACTAGTAATGAAAGAGAAGCGACAGCTTTTTTTTCTCTTAGTATCATAGGTAGTCATTTTTTATTATTTATTAAGCATCTTTAAGCTTAGACTGTGTCCAATAAAGCTTAGACTATGACAATATATTTTTTTATGTCCATTTCATTTTAATTCTGAATAAACCTTTTAGGTAGGTGTCCCAGTAAATGGCATCAAATAAAAATAATTTTACTTCGTTTTTTAGATATTAAGTAGAAAAAATAACAAACGCAACTTTAGATTTTTATTCAGAATTTGAGGATATTTCATTGACCAATTTAATAAAAATAAAATGATTATGCACATGACGACACAAAAGAACTTCTACGCAGAGAACTCACATCAATTCATCATTTAAGGAACAGGTTTCAATGTAAGTTTCATTCATTAACTGCTGGAGATTTCACGCACACTAATAAAGTACGGTCATGGCTCCCAACATTCAGAAACTTTGAAATTAAGCAATGTATGAGAGATATAAAGAATATCATACTGAAATGAGGAGATAATTTTCAGATATACCTATTTACTTTTATTTCCAAGCACGACTTTCCCAGAAGTCATAATAGAAACTAGGTCGCTTTAGCATATCCAAGAATAAACTGAATAAAAAACGACACAACCGACACAGCTATTTAATATTACAAATTAATTTCTGAGACGAGACAAGTCAAACAAAAATAACAGCGCAAACAATGCACGCTTTCCAACAGACGTTATAAATTAAACTTATTATTTCACCCACAAACAAACAAAAAGTAGGTTGCACTGTAATCCTTAAAGCGTCATACTTTCAAAAGTACATTTTCATAACACAAAACAAAAGGACTTAATAAAGTTCAGAGCGAAAAAGTTTCGGAAGCGCAGTCCGTACCCTTTATTTAATCGCTAGAATATTTATAAGACGAGTACCGTCTGCAATTTGTCCCGACTAAAGGTAATACGCACAAAAACTGGAATTCATTATGGTTTGAATAAAAAAAAAACTGGAATAAAATATTTGGGTCCGCATCGAAAGGGTTAAACGTCATTGGGTGTTTGATAGTGATTTGTGGAAGACGTGTTTGTGTATTAATTATTAGTTTTAGAAATTAGGTCACACAAAATAGTTTTTTTTTGTGGTGGCTGTAACCGCAAAGAATACATTTCGGTGAGTGAATAGCCATGTGATTCATCGCACGTAAAGTGGTAAAACAGGGTAATGAAAGGTAATAAAGATCTACTAACTAAGTTACAGATATTAATTAAATGTCTTTAGCCCAAATGCTACAATGGTTAACACGTGGACAGGCTAGCGAAAGGTCATCCGTTAGAAACACATGCGTTCCATTATTGATGTGAATTTGTGAACCTTTAGTATAAGTATTTGTTTTACGTAGTAATTAGCTTATAATACTCCCACTACTGGGGCTCAGGGCTCCTCTCTGTAACGGACTGGGTTGTAACCCCGCGGGCCCAGTGCGGGTTGGAGAGGAATTAACACGAATACTAATATAAAGCCAAGGTTGTTTGAATTTGTTAAAGATTTTGTGAGGATGGCGGATTTTTGGTTATTATTTTTGATATATTCTATAATAGTTAGCTAATATTCAGTTGTAATTAATTTGAAACTTATTGCACTCAAATGATTTGAGTATTGAACATTATTGTATCTCTTCAAATTCTGTAAAAGTAACTATGAAATCACATCCTACAGAAGAAGCTTGGACCTTTTTTTTTTTTGAGTGTTGTAAATCATCAAATGACTTCTCCTGCTCTGGGCGGAACGGGAGGGCGTGTCAGACTTTTACTGACTAAAACCCACCCGTGTTCCTTCAGTTGCCTGTTGCCAAGGTCCCAGTATCCCTTTCGGACTTTCCCGCAACCCTGGGAGTAGCTTGGACCTAAGTTCAACATCCGTTCGACAGACCGTAAATTCCATAGAATCTTTATTTCAATCAATCAACCTAGCCTATCGCAGTCCACTGCTGGACATAGGCCTCTCCGAGGCTGCGCCACCACACCCTGTCGTGAGTCCCCTGGCTTCCGCGTCCAGTCTGTCCCAGCCACCTTTTAACGTTGTCCATCTAGTTCGAATCGACTCTTCATTTATTTGTACAATGAACAATATATTTTGTCCCAAGTAGAGAAGCTTCTTTAAGATTATACTCTGAGTTTTAATTTGCTAGACTAAAATTAATGTCATTTTAGTCTAGCAAATAAAAAATCGGGGAATATAATTCAATACATTATGGAATGTGTGCAAAGAAAAAAAGATTTTATAATGATTAATTAAACTCTGATTTTTATTTGCTAGACTAAAATGTCATTAATTTTAGTCTACAATGACATTTGGTGTAGACTTGAACGAGTGACTCTCACCAAGGAATCATCAAATCAAATAATTCTCTGCAGGAGGACCATCAGTTGTCGTATTGTCTCTGTAATATTAAATATTTATCGTGTTATATTAAAAAAAAGGTCGATCACAACTGACATTTTGGTCTAGCAAATTAAAAATCAGAGTTTGCCAAGAAACGGCCAAAGAGACAGAGGTAGACCACAGAAAAGGACATCAGACAGGTCACTGAAACAACATGGGGCAGAGTGACCAGGTGCCGTATTATGACGTATTAATGCCAAAAATTTTCCAGTGTGAGAGTGAGATGGAGCTATAGAAGGTCGATAGCACCATCCTGTTTTCGCCGTGGAATAATCATGGCATTAAGGCCCCAGAGGGGGTTGTTTGGAGGAGGTCTTTGCCATAAACTATAAACAATCGCCAAATACAAGACTTACGGTTACACTTTATGTTTGTCATACTAAAAGGATAAAAATAATAAATAGGGAAAGCTTCTTCACAAAGTTTCTGCTTGAGCTCATCCAAAAAGTTTTCGCCCAAGCAGTGACTAATGCAGTAAACACTTTTGCATGCAAACGTGTTTTTTTTTCACCGTTCAAATAAAACTGTGTCGTTATTCTGTTTGACTAAGAAGCTTATACAAAGCATTCTACCTCGTATATAAGGCCCGCATATAAAATTGAACGCATTTTTAGTAAACACGCCTCGCGAGGGGAGAGAGGGCGCGAGTGGCACAGAGGGTCGGAGTAATGGCTGCCGAATGTCGCGAGAATCCATTTTGTCCCTCCCTACCCCTGTTTGGTGGTAAAGTCGCGTTAGCGGTAGTAGTATATGTACAATTTTTAGATGTATCAGACAGGCTCTTTGGTTCTTGTTATGAGAGCGTTTTAATAAGTTTTTAAATATTTGTTAGGATTGATTGAAGCAACAAAAAAATCTTGTATTGATGGAATTTGTACCTATCAATGTAACAATCATGATTTACAAGAAAGACTATTGTCTATGCTAAAGTTCAATGAAAGCGTTCAAGTACTCTAACACAATAAGTTTTATCTGAAACTGATCATGACAATTAAAGTAAACGGTAATTATTGATTTCTAGAGTTTCTTTCCAGTTCTTCTCCATAGGAACCTTCTACGCTTTTTAATGGGCAACTAGCTTCATCTTTTTGACTGACCGTCCCCTTGACAATTCAAAAGCGCCTGTAATTGTTTTAATTGAAATAAATGCATTGACTAAATAATTCGACTAAGTTCGACTATTATTTTAATCTTAAATTTTACCATCTTAAATCTTATTTAAAATAAATATTAAATCATCAAAATAAATTACACATTTTTTCACATTAAAATAACACATTTTTTTTTTACTGTTTACTGGAAATTGTAAATTTACTAGGAAAATTAGGCCAGATTAGTACAGCCAAATGCGTAATTCGACCAAACAAGTTTTTGTCTATTTTTTTTACATGTACTATAAAAGTGAAGTCGCTCTAAGTATTGGATGCGTGCTAACTGCTAACACGGGGGTAGGTAGAAGCAGAAATTATTTTTACTCTTCTTGCCGTCACTTGTTAGCTGTGCCCCTGCCTCCTCTGTGATCGATATTCACGCGAAATCATAAATATTAGGGTGATGTGGGACTGTGAGGCACACTTCGCGTTTTTATTTATGTGCTAAGTAGGTAGGTAGGCATTTATATGTATTCGTATAAAAGTTTTATACTGCAAAAATATAATTCGGAGTATTAATTGAAATTCGTTTATTTATTTAATTTTTTATGTAACACATTTTTAAATATTTCTTAAATCAAAATGATAATATAAAAAAAAACATTTAAAAATATAAAAAATAGAGGTCCACGGGTGCCGGGAGCACGGTCCAAGCTACCGGTGGTTAGGGCTACAGAGACAGGAACCTCCTCACAATGCGAGCCGTATCAATGAGTACTGCCTTCTGAATAAGGCTCAAACTCAAACTCAAAGCATTTATTTCAATTAAACCATTTACCGGCTCTCGATCCAACCGCCTAACGTGAGCCTTGAGAGATGTTGGTCGAGGTTTTCGGTCATCGGGCCATTAGCCGTTACGACAATCGGCACAATGATAGCCACGCTCTCATTCCACATGTTGACAACCTCGTGTGCTAAGTGGAGATAATTATTTTATTTTATTTATTTTATAATTGAAATAATTATGTTTTTAAAATGTAGAGTTGCTGTATTCTAATTAGTTATATACACAAAAAGTATACAGTGTCCATCATTCTGCTGCCCTTATCCCAATGTGTTTGTGGTCGGCGCAACATATTTTTTTCTTCCATGCTTCTCTATTAGTCGCCATCTCGGTAGACACTCCCTTTCTAGCCATATTATCTTTCACACATCCAGTGTTGTCTACTAATAATAATGTATGTTGTTGTTATCTGAAAGTTTGTAAGTTTGTTACTCAATCACGCAAAAACGGCTGCACGGATTTGGATGAATAATAGTTTTATAACCTGGATTAACACATAGGATACTTTTTATCGCGATAGTACACGCGGGTGAAGGCGCTAGCAAAAGCTGATACTATAATATTATCAAAAACCCACATCATTCCAAGAAAAAAAAAATGTGTAAAATAAAATCCTTATTCTTGGACAATCAATAATTAACACCCTTTAAATTAAATTAAACACCCATTACGTAACAATTAAAAAGCTTTGATAATAAACTGCAATTAAAACCTATCAAGTCATCGTTTCGTCACTTTGAAACCGCCATTTATCTATAATTAACACTGCAGTGTGGGACAAAAAAACCGGCCCACCTCACGAAAATCTAAAAACTCTTAATTGGCTCAACATTAATACACTTATAAGGAACCGAGCTGTCAAATTAAAAAAGCGGCCAAGTGCGATTCTGACTCGTACACGAAGGGTTTCGTATCACCGATCGCACTGTATAATATTTAACATCATATTATTTTTTAAACATGTTTCTTTTATGGAGACTTTTAATTTTCTACTTAATTTAATTTTAAATTTTAGTTGTTGTAGCAGTCATAGTAGTAAAGTCGAACAAGCTATTTGGTATACAGGCAAAATATATTCATTTTCCGCTACACTGCCAAAATTCGTTTTGATTGTGTGTGTAATTTTACTTTTTGAGCATATGGCTTAGTAGAATGACGTAAAAAATTGTTGACTACTGAAAACACTCACAAAAGTGTTTAAAGTAGTTGCAAGTTATCTGCCTGTATACCAAATAGCTACACATCCTGTGATTGTCTGAGTTTCAAGTGTCAACCTATAATGGTTTATAAGATACAGCTCTGTGACAGACAAACGGACAGCGGAGCCTTACGTAACCCTAAAAATACTCTCTGGTAAAAAATTTCGCCCTATTATCGTATAGCCCAGTCGATTAGACCCAATTAAATGTAAACGTAATTTTGCGTGTTATTGTTCTCTGATAAAGTTTTTCTGTTGTAATAAAATTTCGCTTCCCCGAGGCCCTTGTTATGGCAGTGACATCTTATTAAAATTCAGCCTAGGGCCAATCCGTGTTGCTTTCTTCGGTTTACAGTGGCGGCCGTTGGTAATTGTATACTTTTAAGAAATTTATGCTCGGTGGTTGTAAAGATTTTTAAGGAATGTATAGAATTTATGTAGATAGGTATACATTTTTTTTGTTGAATCGCATCAACATCATTAATTAGGTGTTTTATCCTGGACATATGGATACGAAAGCAATACTTATTTTTATGCAAATTGTTGAAATGGAACGAAACCTACACTTGTCATCTTTATGTGTTCTGTGGTATCGCATCAAGTAACTCTTTACAAATGTTCTTGCAATATACAGGGTGTAAGGGACAGCCCTCCGCAAATTAACAGGGGTTTATTGGATTCCCATAACGTTCCTGAAATAATTTCATGTACCGGTCGTCTTAGTATGATATGCTGAATTCATCCCATCAGTCTGTGGAGGGCTGTCTCTTACACCCTGTATTATTTAATTACAAGTTCCTTGTTCATTATTAATTAATAATCATTTATTTTCCTACACAAATCACCAATAAGGTAGGTACGTAATATCATGATTACATCCCTAAGAATTATGACTTTGGGGATGTCATCATAATTTTGAATTAGAACCCTATGGGATTCAGAAACGGGATATTGTATCATGTGCTATTCCGGTGATAGGTCTATTAACAAATTGGTAAGACAATTGGTAATTTGCCCATGTTTTGAATGGTCTCAGATTGAAAAGTTACTAATGGTTTCAACCTGCCAAGTAGGTATATGACGTGTTAACATAATTTGTGCCCAGATTATTCAATAATTTGTCCGACACTGTAACACGTCACCTTTAGACCAATTTCAGTATTCCGTTTTTCGCTTTATATTTCATTTCAATAAACGCAATGTTGATAAGTAGTCAGTTGGAAATATTTTTGTTTTTTCTACCTGATTTTTCTTTACACGAATTTCCTCTTTATTGCATGTTGCTAAGGGTGTTTATCCCGTAAATATTTTTACGACAATTGTATAATATATATTTTCCTAATAACGCGCCAGGGTGGGTCTAAAGCAAAATTGGTTGTTATTTGAAATAAATTTTATATGAGATGTTCTAGGTACTGTCCCCCTTCGTTTTCGAGAGTGCTCCTGTCTCATTTTAGACCCGTTTTGTGTTCGTTTTTTGTCAAGAATTTCGTATTTTATTGTTTATGGAATATTTTTGTTGAATTTGATGTTCTATTATGTAGTTTTCAGGTTTGTTAGAAAATGTTTGTAATAAATACAATTTTTATGGAGCTTTTACTCCTAAATAAAGAACATTTTTTTATGCTGAAGCTGTAAGTCATTTGCCTTGGTCTCATGGCGATACTATCAATTTAATCTACTTTACATTGTAACAGCGAATAAATTTTCACGCCTGCCCCATAAGACCTAGGCTTAATATTTTTTGATATTCCGATACCTAGCAAATAAGAATTAAAAACCTTCACCAAATAAAAAGTTATCCAACAACGCGAAAATCACGAGTATTCTGGTTATCAACATTATCATTTGCGTAGAACTTTCGTAGCGTAGCGCAGCACGGCGTAGTCAACATTATCAATTTGCGTAGAGCTTTCGTAGCGTAGTAGTCAACATTATCATTTGCGTAGAACTTTCGTAGCGCAGCACGGCGTAGCTAAACTTAACTTAGGAAGCGATTTCAGGATTTTAAATGTGTTTAGGTATGTGTAGAATTGCCTTCAATCTTTGTCAGTCAAAAAATATGTTTGGACAACAGAAATTATTTTTCATTATCGAACATAGAAATATAATACTTAATAGTACAGCTTGTGTATATTTTTCTCTCTACCCTGCATATGATTTCCGATACTAAAAAGCTACTTATCTCATCCCATAGACAGTTCCTGCACACATCTGTGAGGGAGGCAAAATACCATTAATAACAGGATTAAGGGGCCGAGCAGAAAGAATAAATTGGGAGGAAACCGCCTTGGGGGGGAGATTTATCGAGTACTTAGCATAAGTTCGACTGTGATGCGTCTTTCATTAATTTTTCATTGGCTTGTGGTTCCTATTCCGGCAATTGGGTAGGTAATCTACTTATGAAGATTACGTTAATGTTGATTTTTGGTAAGATTCTGAATTTATTGCAGAAGAAAAACCACTTTTCTTGTAGTACGCTGTAGGAACATCCGCGTATCATACATCATGTTAGCGATATCAAATCATAGAGTCCTGAAGCCTAAAAGAGATACTGACAGGGTGAAAAAAAATTTAAAAAAATCTCTCTGTCAGATTATAAAAAAATATTACACGTATTTTTTGCTTTATCATATTATTAATAAAAAATGATTGAGAGATAAAACGCATTAAAGTTAGGGAGTGCGGACCCGCTACGTCACAAGCCAGTATAAAATCTGCCGGCCAGCGACATCATGCCACATTTTAACTCAATGTCTTGCCGTAATTTTTTCATTACCTAAGTAAAAAAGAAAAAATATCATCATCTGCCTAGCCTTTTCCCAATCATGTTGGGGTCGGCTTCCAGTCTAACCAAAAAAAAAAAAAAAGAAAAAAATATGTGTACATTATTTTTTAATAGACTATCTGAGGAACAAAAAAAAAATGTTTAGTCAACATCCCTATTGCGTAATTAATTATAATACCTTTCATTTTGACAATTCCTAATAAACATTATGATAATTACGATTTCGAGCAAACAAATTTTTTGACATAATTATGAAGCAATTAATTAGGTATTTTGTCCAAAATCTTTCGGAATGTGATTGTTTCACAATCTTTTCTTTTATCGTATAGGTAGGTAGAAACCCATCTAACATCATCATCACCATCATCATCATAGCAGTCCACTGCTGGACATAGGCCTCTCCAATTGATGCTATTCAGCTCTCGGCAACTCTCATCTAGTTGCTACCAGACACCCTGCAAACATCGCCGCTCCACCAAGCCAAAGGCCCTAGACAAAGTGACATTCTATCAACGATAACGATGATGGAAAAGGCAAAAATGTATAGGACTGACGTATGCTATCGAAAAGCTTATGCCAATTCTGTTGAAAGTCGTTGTAGAAAAACGAAACGCTTTGGAAGCCTTTGTCACTTGTCTAGGCCCTCTGATCGCGTCCTACCTTACGTTTGCCGATTCACGGTCTCCATTCAAGAACACGTCTCACCCCAATGGTCATCAGTTCTACGGCTATCTAACATGTTTAATATTAACTTAGAAATAATAGTTTTTTTTATTTTTATTGATTCAGCGTTGTAACTTGGACATACATGGAAAACAACGGCAAATAAGTCTATTATTGTCCGTCTGTGGGAGAGAGGACTTTACTCATACAGAGACGAGACGGTAAGTCGTAGTATCTAACTAAGCTACACTCTTTAAAAATTGTCAGGCCCAATTATTGTATCTTTTTTATAAGTGACATTATTTCCACTGACAATTTCAATTAAAATATTTCAATTAGAGTCCGCGACACCACTCTAGTCCGATAGACGCGGCGTTAGTGGTTATGTCATTGCATCAAATTGCATTAAAAAATTATGTAGTTCTACAATTTTCCGCCTGACTTCAGTGGTAACACGTACTCACTCTAATAACAAAAAAACTACAGCTGTTCGAGCTTTCTGTATTACTTTCTTCTAATACTAGAGATCAAATAACACATCCTTGTTACTTTCATCTATCTACATAATTAAAAATACAGTGCTTCGGTTAACAAACGAATGGTTAAAGCTAAACGATTCGTTAACAAGCCGTTTAATAAAATTTCCTCTAAAACATCTCAATCGCAGCAAAGATTGGCGTTAATCAAACTGATCGCTCAATGTTGATGGAATTGTATAGAGTTGTTAATTTTCCGTTGGTCCCGGCTGTCATTCGTAGATCTTTGACAGTCGTTACGAGTAGTCAGAAGCCCAAATGTCTGACAACCGGTCATATTTATCAAGTGGTGTCGTGTTACCCAGTAAATGGATTGTGGAGGTCAGATAGGCGATCGCTCCATGTAAAATAGCTGCATCCGGTTAGACTCGGATCCGACCAATAGCTGGGAAAAGGCTAGGCAGATTGACAAGCTCCTCACTTTGGATCGCGATCTATGATAGTGTGAACTGTGTCTTTGTGGCTGAATAGAAATAGTGGAGGCGAACCAAGCGTCCATGCATGCCAGTCAAACTCAAAATCAATTTCAAACTCGTGCAACAGGTCCAAAAAAAGATTGCCGCGAAACGGTTTGACATCTATAGACAGGTACGGGATGTAGTTTTCATTTATTTTTTGTGACTGGACCATGTCATTTTGAAGAAATAAAACCTCCAAGAGTAGCGATAGTACCTACATAAATGCTTCAAGTATCTAATTAAAGCAAATAAATTATTTGATTTGATGTTTTGGCGCTTGAATGACGTTGACAGAGCGGCGCTGTTGGTAAGCAATTGTCTTGCAAAATTTCACTAAGAATGTATTAATTGGCCTTAGTTCCGATTTTGGCCACGCGTAAAACCATGGAGCACTATATACCCCAGCGCCGGCGTATTTAGCCGGGCATTTAATTCCCAGAATTATCAAAAACATTACTAGATTCAGATGCGATCAAATGTTTTTTTTTTGTTTCAGATTGTAGTGGCGGAATGGAGCCATGAAAATGTATAAGCTTGACTTTAAATACAATGAGTTTTTGTTCTATGGATTAAAAACAAAATGACAATAAATCAATCTAAAGTATCGAATAGCGGTTACAACATCTCTATACGAATAAAAACCAAGAAAGCAAGACAAAATCGCGCCAGCTAATTGATAATTACCAAGCATTAGTGCCGTACCAGTGAGGGGTCGCAAAAATTGTACCCCCTGGGGGTCGCAGCGGTTACTACCACCTCACAGGTAAACGATGATTGGTAGAACTCGCTTCATTTCATTTTTATATTTCGCGTAATTTAGATTTCTGAAGGAAGCCTTTAAAAGTTAGAAAATTAAGTGAAGGATTGCGGCATTTGACGGAGAAGCTGTGTGGGTCGGTTGTCATGGTTCCTATGGGGCATTTTATATGGAGGAATGAAGGAAGTCTCGTGAGGGAAGTTTTGAGTAAATATGGATGGCTGTTTGGCTGGCGGCTGTTTTTTACTAGGTACGAACGGCACCTATATGAGTGAACGATGATGTGGTCTGAAAGGGGATGAATACTGAAATGTCAGTTAGAGAGGGATGAATGAACGAAAAATTTGGGAATATTGGACCGAACTGAAATAATCAATCAATGAATCTTTTCCCAACTATGTTGGGGTCAGCTTCCAGTTTAACCGGATAGAGCTGAATACCAGTATATCACATGGCCAACTTCAAATAAATGGAGTCGATAGATTACGAGGATGACTAAAGGGTCACTACAAGGGGATAGGCGGTAGCGTCTTTCTATCTGATGGTAAGCGTAAAGCACTTAATAAAATAATTTAAAAAGTATCTCCGTCTATAGCATTATTGAGGATATAAAAAAAAAATGTCGATATTAGAAAATATTTATTTAGTCAAACTTATTTTTGATAATTAGAATTTTATTTTGTCAACATTTTTCAATCAAAAAGTATAAATACAAAGTTAAACCATGATAACCGATTACAAAAAATTTTAAAAATTAACTCGATTATCTATGCCAATTTTTCCATAAACCACAGCACAATTATATCAAGTATTTTTTTTGCAAATCTTTGATTTGCTTCACCCCTAAAGTTTAATGCGGGGTGGCACCCTATGGGGTGGGTATTTTTTCATTTTCATCATGACGAAACTCCATTTTTTTTCTGTTTAATCAAAGTGGTGGGACACGCAATGTAGTATGCGAATGTTGGGGGTGGGATATCCGTATCAGGGTGGGCAGCGGTGAAACTATTTTTCTGGTTTCCATCTTGATTTCGGTATTAAAATAACATGAAGTATTCGCTTCTTCGTTGATTTACAAAAAAAAAAAGGTGGAAAGTTTTTTTGTAATATTAGTTGTGCAAAAATCTGTCATTTATTAATACCTCGCTGTCGTCCGTGACTTTGTCTGCGATTCAGAATGAAAAGTAGTCTATGTCCTTTTCCAAGTCATGGTCTACCCCTGTGCCAAATTTTATCCAAATCCGTTAAGCCGTTTTAACGTGAAAGCGTAAGAAACAAACAAATTCACTTTCGCATTTTTATTATTAGTTAGGATGTCCTTAAATAAAACATTATTTCAAAAACTTTCATTAAAAAAAATATGTCGTAGTCGTTACTAAAAGTAAGTAGTTAACTTCAGTTTAATATTTCAGTGCTAGTCACCATATTTAGACATTTAAATGTGTATAGCAATAAACTTAGTTGATTTACTGGCACTGTGCTGAGAAATGTATTGTTACTATTAAGCTATTATTTTGCAGCATTTTTTACTTAACTTACTTAAAACTTTAAGCTGTCCACTACAACTTAAAGTTTTAAGTAAGTTAAGTGACTAACTGAGGAATAATTTGTAGGTACTTATACAGTCAACAACAAAGAAAATAAGTTCATATAACAAAGTTTGTGTGCATGGAAAGTGATGAAAACTCATATATTAGAATAAAGGAATTTACATTATGTGTAGGTAAATAATGTAAACAATAAATAATGTAAATCATACCTTCTGTAGAGAAAGAATTGTTTTATTTATAGACACGTATTTATATAATTTAAAAACTTACAGACTTAAAATAATGATAATATGTAGTATGTACAAATATAAAGGGCGGGAAATAATCAAAGGGCATAAAAAAAAAATTGTCCGCATCGCTGTCAACAGGAAAAGTGCCCAAAAGGCTGCCAGCATTGCCAGGTTGTATGGCAATGCTGATTCTGTGGCCAAAAAATAGGCCAAGAACTTGTATTATTTTAATACGCACTGTAATTTTTTTTTGTACATTTTTTTTATTATATTACTAGTGTTTTATTTATAATTAGGTCTGATTTAAAATACCTAACTTTGAGAAAAGAAGAAGTAAGAAAAGAGGCAGACCAAAGGAAAGAAACCATGGCTTGTGTGACTGAAGACAACTTATAGAGATGCGTATAAAATAAAGACGTATTGTACTTAAATAAATTGGTTCGGGCATCATAAGAATTGTGGTTGGTTTCAAAAAGTTGTAGTGATATAATGATGTCATTATATTATTCAATAATATTTATTGACTACTACTTATTACGTTATATTTAACAATTAAGTTATACCTAAGTGTTGTAACCTTATAAATTGTTTCTTGGTATGACAAATGAAAATAAAATTCTTTAAAATGTCGTAGCTTCTGTTTCATTTTATACTTTCTTTTCAAGTGACACTTTAAAAAAGTGTTCTTTTAAAAATATTGATTTTTGAATTATTGTAGCGCAAAATAGTTTATTTTCTTAAAGTAATGAGCCAAGAATTAAGTTTTTTTTTAACTACTTAAATACTAACTTCACAAATATCAAGTATTGCATGCCTACTGAAGAAAAAGAAGTCGCTTTCAAGATAAATATTAATTGTAATACCTACCTTATTTCTTATTGGTTTTTTTATATCAAAGCAATCTTTTGTTTTCATACTTTCACTTTACATAAATAAAAACACTAAGGGCGAATTCGACCAAACTTTTATCCCTAGATAAATTTAATCTAGCGAATAAAAATTAAATTTTTGACAAATTTTCTATACAAAAACTGTCAGACCTCAATTTTATTCCCCGAATAAAAGATATTTGGCTTTGGTTAAAATAGCCCTTAAGAGTACAATTTGCAAATATTGTACCTATAAGTAAATTATTTTTGAAAGAGTAACCGCGGAGTTTCTTGCCGGCTCTTTTCCATTGTAAACCAATAATTGACCCGTGCAACCCTAGCTTCTGACGTTTCCTAAGCGACCTTGAAAGTTTATGTGAAATAAAATATTTTGTAATGGAACTTAGAGAGATTCTGCCAGTAAAATATATTATGCAATTAGATAGCTGGTACAGATCTTCATTCAAAATGAACTCCAAGAAATGGTCACATGTTCATTGTTCAGCTAAAGGTAAAGCAATTACCAGATTGGAAAGTAATTTAGACTACCTCGTTGATCTAGTGTCGCAAGCGCTAAGTACTGCTGAGAATAAGGTGCTGGGTTCGATGGCTAGGTCGGGTAAATTAGGAATTTCTCAGTAAAAGCTCGGAGTCTAGATTTGTGACCTGTTGATGGCAAAATAGGCTCGTCAATAGTGTATGGGACTTAAACATAACTTGTGAAATGTGGGTGTACTATACACCACTGCCTAACCCTTCGGGGAATACAGGCAGGTTATGTTATGTTATGTCAAAAGTCATTTAAACCAAAACTTCCGACTAGCTCCGAACTCTTTTGAAACACTTTCATGTTATAAAAAAGTCAGTTAAGTTTAAAAAACTAACTGCCAGCGTTGACAAGTTAACTTAAAAGTTAAAACGTCAAAGGTCTCCGTAATTATGGTGGACTGTCATAGAGTCCATAATTTGTGGGGGCCTATAATTTTGTTGCGATCATTAACTCATTTTGGTATCATAATATTTTAATTTTAATTACTTTTTTCTGTAACTTTTTTTTTGACAGTTCGTTGGGGTTCCGTTGTCTAAACTTTTTTGTATGTTGACTTAAATTAAGTGTGTACGGATTAAAGTTATGATTAGTGATCATTTATTTGATAGAAGAAATTGAGGTCGATCAAAGACGCTTAGATAACACCTGGGTTGGGTCACCAATGATTTTTTAATAATATTCGCTGATGGTAATCATTAGGTAAGCATACAGGTTGCCCATTCAATGGTTAGTGACCACCGCCTATGGACATCTGCAGTACCAGAGGCATCGTATGGTGCGCTGGCATCGCAGAGAAATCTGGAAACCTCTATAAAAAGTTCTGAAACCATAGGGTATATCGAAAAAAAATGGCGGGATACGACGTCAATTTGAATAACCTACCTAGGTTTTTTTTAAATTACGGCGCTGTCGTATTGAAACGCGCGTGCATGACAATGTTCTTTTTTTGAAATTCATAAAGATACCACCACGAATTTAGTAGTGAGAATGTGGCTGTTTGCTGAGTAAGGAAGGGATCGAAAAAGCTAGTTAATACAATATTATAACACTCGTTTGGATGATATAATGGTTACTATGACACTGGCTGTTTTAATGTTGGCAATAAGCTAACTGTTTCAGAAACTTTTATAGAAGATTTATAGCATGGGAGTAGATAAAAATATTAATTTCAAAGTATTTGGGTACTGTGTGGTTCTCGAAAACTGGAAAGCTGCTAGAATATGAGAATATTTTAAGAAAAAGTGTAGAAAAACATTTGAAGACGTTGATCCCGGCTGTCATTCGTAGATCTTTGACAGTCGTTACGGATAGTTAGAAGCCTGAAGGTGTAGTCACTGGGTTGTGGAGGTCAGATAGGCAGTCGGTCCATGTAAAATACTAGTATTCAGCTGCATCCAGTAAGACTGGAATCAGACCACAATTTAGTAAAAGAAGAAAAGAAAGAAAGAAAATACGTTTATTTGCGGCAAACATGACGCTAAAAAAGGACAAATACACGAAAAACAACAAATTGGGGGAAAATATGCGTCTCATTCACGCAAAACGGCCATCGCTCAGCATAATGCTGCGACCCTATGCAAGACAGAGCCCCAGCGCTGGTTTTCAGAAAGAAAGTTTTAGTCGGGAAAAGTCTAGGACAGATGATGAGATTAAAAAACTAGATAGGAATCTAGGCTTACCTGCAATGCCTGCTGGAATCACCAAATAATTTGCAAGGTGTGGTGATTATAAGAGTGATCACCATTCAACAGCATCTTTTTGTAGTCATCATCATTATCAGTCTATAGCAGTCCACTGCTGGACATAGGCCTATCCAATTGCACACCATTCTGCTCGAATCTCGGCTTATTCTGTGAGCTATGTCGACAACTTTGGTTCTCTGTCGGATCATCTCGTTCCGGATTCGATCCGTCAGAGACTCCAAGCATAGCCCGTTCCATAGCTCGCTGAGCGACCTTGAATTTATGAACCAGCCGTACTTACTGTCAGTGTCCACGTGTCGGCTCCATAGTCATAACAGGCAGGACGCACTGATTGAAGATCTTTAGGCTCTGTGGACGAGAAGACTCGATGAAGCTTTTTGTAGTGTTCTAGAAAACGCATCTTTAGCAATGATGTGTACAATTTGAATCTTTAAAATAAAATAAGTTGGGTTCGTTGACAGGATGAACATTTAGACACTAGTTTTACAATGTAATGAATTATGAAGCTAATTGACACCGCACGGCAGGAACAAATCTAACTAAGGAACCTTATTATCATTATCATAACTCTTAAGTATAGTTAAACATAAAAGAGTTTATTTTTAGAGAATAATTATGGAGTTGTTTGAAATAGGTAGTAGGTAAATGATTTGACTTTGACTTTGGTAAGTATGACAATTTGCTTATTTATTATGTACTGAGTTCCTTCTCTAAATTCAAATCTACCTATTAGGTAACGTGATTAGGAATATGAGGATTCTTAGATTCCAGTTACTTTTGGTACCATTATTGATACATAATTATAGACAATATTATATAAAAGGCTTATGGCCTATGACAATAATTAGGTACCTACTGCTGTCAATTTGGTACCAGATAGTACCCTACACTACATTTTATACCAAGCCAATTGACCATTCCTCGATCAACCAATCACACTTATTCTTAAGTACCTAATTATTTTAAGTTCTCTTCAGAATCCAGCAAACGATAAAAAAACATTTGGTAAGTATTAACAAGCAAAACTACAAAAAATACAATAAAATTGATACAACAAAGAGAAAAGAATTTCTAAAAGTCGTTTAAGGTAAGTTTTTTTTTAATAATCTGCTTTATGATTATTTAATCCACAGACAAAATAATAAAAAAAGCTTGAAAGAACAGGTCATCTACTTTTTAGCCTAATTTTTATTACTTTAACTGCACGTCCCGAAGCATTTTGTGTACTGTTTTACCAACGTGTCTAGTTGTTATTCTATTCGATAATAGATGTCGCTAGTTGTTCCAACCAGAAAGTTTCTAATAAGTTTGTCCTTTTCTATTTCAAATTCTCATCCAATTTTATTATTCTATTTTATTCACTTATTATTGCTACCTCCTTAGGGGCTTCATTACTATAAACAAGTGTTTAAGTTAAAAGTTTTTCTTTTGAAAATTTTAATACAAACGTGAAATCCAACAGTTTTAAGACTACCGAAGTCATTCGAAGTATAATGTGTACCTATGAATTGGAAGTGTTATAGGCTCAGTCAATGTACTTACATTTCAATAAGAAATGTGTTATATAAATGTAGGTAAGTAGCTACGGATTATCGTACCTATTCAGAAATATTTCTTGCTTTGACAATCAAAACCTAATAACAATGTTGAATTCACTCACCCCTCAATAGATGGCGCTAGGTGTCCACATTATCGTTTTAAGATGGTTGAAAACTTTCCTGCCTTTTTGAGAACATAGATGTCGCTAGTAAAGAGATCTACTGTAAAGTTAATGTGGGTTTAATTTATTGAATAATCATCGTCATAGTTATCATATTTTCTGCCTGTTAAAATCAGACACAAGATACCTACTTATGCATAAACACATGTTTAACTTATTATCGCACCTTTATTTCCTGAAGTGTTAGGCAGACGTGTAAGTATCTATAGTACACCCTCATTTCGCCATTCTGTTATGTTTAAGTCCCATGTACCAGGGTTGAGCCTATTGCCATTAACCGGGCACAAATTTAGAAAAAAACCTATTTACACTATGCCCTATTATGCCCTGCAACTAGAATCGATTCTATTTCTTTGTTTTTTTTTCATTGACGTTCAAAAGTGCCTTTTATGTGCCTATTTGAAATAAATTATTTGACTTTTGACTTTGACTTTGACTTTGCCCGACTGAATCGAACCCACTTTTTATAGGAACCGAGCATAAGAAAAACAAATCTTGTTTACCTATTAATTAGTCTTAGAAGTTATAGTTTTCCAATAAGAATAATTTGAATAGAATATACTGTCGGAGCTCGTGGCTAAGTAATAACAGCCGCACGGGTCGATCCATCAGGTTAAGCTACGCTTGCCGGGGTTGGTCCTTGGATGGGTGACCATCTTTACATACCGAGACTCCTCCGTGCCTCGGAAAGCACGTTAAGCCGTTGGTCCCGGCTGTCATTTGTGGATCTTTGACAGTCGTTACGGGTCGTCAGAAGCCCGAAAGTCTGACAACCAGTCTTACCAAGGGGTATCGTATTACCCAGTTACTGGGTTGTGGAGGTCAGATAGGCAGTCGCTCCATGTAAAATACTGGTATTCAGCTGCTTCCGGTTAGACTGGAAGCCGACCCCAACATAGTTGGGAAAAGGCTAGGCAGATGATGATACTGTCTCGTTAGTTTAGTGGTCGTAAACAATACCTAAGTACTGCTGAGTATGAGGTTCTGGGTTATTAATACCGGTTCGGACAAAGTTCTATTGAGGTTTTAGAACAGAAATTTCTTCTAAATTAGTATAAGTGTTATGGATTGCAATAGGTAGCTAAATACTTTATAAATAGCAAATGCTTGCCTCTTTCTTAAGAGGAAATAGGGTCGGTCTTTTTCTCCATACAAAAAGTCATAATTCGAGGTTCGGCTCTCGTCTATTTCCTCCTCCAATATTGGACTAACTTGAAAGATATTTTATAAATTGAATAAGAAGGATATTTAGCCCTATTATTATTTTAAAATACCGGTATTGATATTTTTTTAAATATCGATGCGATTTATATCGATACTTTTTGGCACTTCTTGCATCCCTAGAATAAGGTCATGCACCGCCAAAACATTACTACTGAAACAATATACCTATTCTCCATTTGAAATATAAACAAACCTTTTTACAGTCCGTTCAACCGATTTTGACTTCTATACCGTAGGCATAAGGATGGCATTAAAAGCAAAAAAATGTTACACAATACCAACTGTTTACTGCAGCTGTCATTTGTCATGCCGCCAACGCAATAGAAGTCAAAATCGGTTGAACGGACTGTAAAAAGGTTTTTTAAATGTCTAATCTTATTTCAAATGGAGTATAAGTACTCTGTATCTACGTCTGGCTACCCCTTCGAGAATTAGAAGCGTGATGTATGTATTGAGAACACAGTCATACATGCATAAGACAATGTAGGTAAGTAGTTGAGCGTCATGCATGTTCAGTCAATGCTGTATTATTTATTCCTACATTAACATAATACGAACGGGACACTCGGTTACAGAGGTGTTTCAATATCCGACTTTTTACTTGATATCAAGTTAAAAGTAAGTAAAAAGTAGTATACAGGTAACTTGTCCGCCTTGTTGCTCTAGTGGTCATGCTGCTGAGCATGAAGTCCTGGCTTCGAGTCCCGCGTCGGGAAAAGTGTTATTGGGCGATTTTATTATTACATTACAGGTGGAAACCACATCCATTCAGCCATGTAACAGGGAGCGAACTTATTGCACATATCCAGACTCCTAGCTGCTATTGAGAAATTGTTAATGGAAACACCCAATAACACTTAGCCCGACCTGGGAATCGAACCCAGGACCTCGTGCTCAGCAGTAGCGCTTGCGAGCACCAGACTAACGAGTCTTTTGAACCACTAGCACCGTATGTACTATTTCTGTCAACAAGCAACGTCGCTGCTCTCTGGTGTATAAGATATGGGTGCCGATGTAAGTACACACGGCTACACATCAAGCTATACATTTCCAGTGTAAGCTGACCTCGCATTGTACGGAAACCCTATCCAATGCGAGATCCGCATAAACTGGAAATGTATAGCTTGATGTGTAGCCGTGTGTACTACAGACAGTTAAGACATTAGCTATCCTCTCTCTATCTCTCTCTATATGAATACGTGTCGTAATTGTCAAATACTAACGAAAGATTTGCCTATGTCGAGAGGCTGCGTCCTCTTTTTGCTATGATGAGCAACAGCATATTACCATAACCAATCTGTCTATTTAGCGTACCTACTGATTATAACAAAATCTCTTCTGATTCTCATTTGTGTCAGGTCAGGTCATATTGGCATAGGTACCATGTTCTGATAAAGACACAAGTAGGTACTTAATGGTTAAACCTTAATTTATTTTAATACCTACTTACTGTTCGATTTGAACTTAATGGCGGCTCCGAAATTAGCTTCTCGCTGCGCAGTACCCCACCCCTCACCCCCGCTGACACGTGAAATTGTTACTGCGCAGCGACTCGCCTCATGTTCCAAGCCGCCACCATGTTTGAATCAAACTGTGCTTATTAGTTATTTATTACTTTGATACTTACAACTTCATTGTTTTAGTATGTTACCGCCTCACCTACTTCTGCTTCTGTTCGTGTTGCCGCTTTGCTATTGATAATAGGAAGGTACTTATTTATTTTTATTCCTATATAATTTAAAATAGTACCTACTAGTTTTATAGTTTTCATATTTCTGCTTGTATACTTTATGGGTTTATTTATAAACGTTGTTTAAAGTTATGTGACGTTCAAACGTGAAAAATGTTTGGTTAAACAGTCGCTAGACTTAATTCATCTATGTATGTAGGATTAAAATTATAGTACTGTGGCGGTACCTACATCGCCACATTCGAACTACGCATCAAAAACTTGACGTCACACAAAAATCCTGACGTCACATAAATCCTGCATCGCGCAATTAAAGTTTTCCGTGCAATGGACATATATACAAGAACCCGACATCAATCGTCAGGTCGGAGCCGTCTGGTCGGAGGATCTTCCCTTTTCTATGGTGGATGAGTGAACTTTACACCCTGTTCCTCATACCTCTAAAGCACTTACTCAGAAATGTTAAAAGAAATGCAAGAGTTTCTGAACGAATATGACTGTTGAGTTTATGAACGAAGGGTTGAGTGAAAGGGAAAGTTGAGAGTTAGTGAGTGAAAGATGAATGATTTAAATTGGAATTCTAAGAAGGGGATTCGAAGCTGGTGGACTGATTTTAAGAATGGCAAATGTAAAAGATTTTAATAAAAGAAGAAGCATTGTAAAAGAAGAGACGACATTTTCATTTTGAACCCTGTCCCTACATCTATATGCAACGTTTATTTAAAAAAACTCCTTACATTCTTGCCTATTCTTAATTTTAACTTCATGCTAATATTTTTCTTAGCGACTGTACGTATGGATAGGGTTGTCAACTCACAATTTCATCTGCTAATAGATCATCTAGATATTATATATCAATAGATCGTAAACTGGACTTGGTCTTTATTTTTTGATTTTACCTTCTTCAGCCTACATATTATTTAAATTATTTTTAAGTTGAGAGGTAACATTCAGTTTTTATTTGTCTTCATCCCTTTTGCCAGAACCGTATAGAACGCATATGGTATGAAATGCAATATTTAAGCTTTTAAAACTGTTTATGAGGTGTGCCATGTGTGAATAACAGATTCTGTCACGAGAATGAGCAGCAATATCCTCTGGTTATTAATGGTAGAATCCTACTATCGGCAATATTGCAGACGGACACGCACAGCAGATGACCACAGATCGCCACGCACCGCGCACCGAGGCGCTTCTGAAGTCTGCGACTCCCCGCACGTACACCTTCCCACGGTCCGTCGTCCGGGCTCGTCGGTGTCCGTCCGCAAAATCGCCGATCGCCGGATCTCGGCGTAACAAAGATATTACAGCGATCATTAAGCGAGATCATAATAATCTTGTGCATACGCATTACTTTCTGCAGTAATTACCAGATATTTTGCGGCTTGAGTTTTATTATTATCTACCTTATATTAACTGTAATACTCAAAAATCTTATCTAAACCATTTTAGTCCGCAGTGTTCCCACTACTGGGCTCAGGGGGCCTACCACCACCTCTTACAGCGGTATTATTTTAATATGCCTTCAGTGTAGGAAAGAGATGAAGCTCTACAGGACGTATTGCTCCATCTCTTTCACCCACGAAGTAAGACTAAAATAATACTGCTGTAAGCGGGAGTATACAAGGAAAGAGGGCGCTTAAGGCCGTATCCTACCTCAAATTTTATCTCTCTCGCACCATACTACTCGCGGCCTGAGTGAGAGCGAGACGGAGTGAGGAGCTGGCGGCTTTCAAGCCTCGAATAGTTTTAGGTGATTTTGTGATGAAAATAAAGATAATTAAAAAGAGAAACATAAGGCCTGCTTTATAGTTAATTCAGGTATTATGCAAAGTTTCATGATCTAATTTGAAGTATTTTTTCAATACCAGCGGCTTATAGTTCGTTTTAGAGGTAACTTTGGAATCGAGAAATTTTTATGTAATCGTGTTTTCGCCAAACATAGAACCTAGCATCAATCCTCAACTTTAAAATAATTATATTTATTTCAAAATTAATGCTGCATTATTTTGGGCATAGCGGAGGATCATGCTAAGCAATTTGAGGTTGGGTAGGGCCTTAAGGAAGTGAGCAGGATTTAATAAAACAATACATTGCTCAAGAGATACCTTTTAATTCATAATTATTTTTCTTTATTTAAAGTCTTACTTCTTCGTCCTTTTTAGTTACTGACCTGTAACTGCCCACAACATACTGGGTAAGATCCTTCCACAGATTTCCTAAGTGCCGGAATTTGTGATAGATTATGATCTGTCACAAAAACATTATTAGGTATCTACCTAAATAATATATAGTAGTTTATCCAGTGTATATCTGAAACTAGCTGATGCCCGCGACTTCGTATGCAATCCAGGATGAAAAGTAGGCTAGGTATATCCTTCTCCAGGTCAAGGTCTACCCCAGTGCCAAATTTCATCCAAAACCGTTCAGCCGTTTTGGCATGAAAGCGTAACAAACAAACAAACTCACTCTCATATTTGTAATATTACTAGCTGCGCCCCGAGGTTTCACCTGCGCAAGTCTCGATCCTGTGGAAATATCGGCATAAAAAGTAGTAGAAAGGGTTGGTATTGAAGTTTCCACTATTCTAGTAAGAGTATGTTGGTCTAATTGAGAAGTTGTTCAGTGTCGTGGTCTGTACTAGACCCTTATATACAACGTGTAACAGAATAAGCGCAAGACCTGAAAGTAGTTTGCTCAGAATCGGCTTCTGAATCGATTTCCGTCATTATTTATATATTATGTTAATTTATCATGAAAAAATCTTTATTTAACTGAAATTAGAACCACTGCGTCATAACAAGGTAATAAAATATTTAATTTAAGGCAATTTAAGCCTTTATATAAAGCCTATTTAAATGCATAACCAAATTTCTAATACGCTCATAGCTATCCTCGTTTCATGTTTAGTCAGGACGTCTATTTTGTAAAAAATAACTAGGTGTGGTTTAATTAAATTAAATTACAGATATTATTTTAGCCTTATAATTTAATATTCTAATTGGGGTGTATGAGCTCTTGCGTTTATTTCGTTACACGTTGTATATATCCACACGTAATAACTTACACGCTGTGTATTTTAATCGTATTAATAAAAAAAAACCCTCTTGCTCTCACAATATTTTTCAAAAATGTTAACAAAAAAAAGTATTAACTAAAAAAAAATTAATAAACAAAATAAAACATTAATTTAAGCTTCATAGTTTCAGGGCATCATAATTTCATAATTATTATTGACTGGCTGATGCCTGCGGCTTCGCTCGCGTGGATGTCAGTTATTATATAGATACTAAAACCTTCCCCAAGAACCACTCTATCCATTGGTGAAAACAGCATGGAAATCGGTGCAGTAGTTTTTGAGTTTATCGCGAACAGACAGACGCGGCGGAGGACTTTGTTTTATAATATGTAGTGATAGTTATGCTAACTAAATAACCCATAATTACAAATATAACCCCATACATACATGAAATAAAACTACATCAAAACATACAAGGTATTATTAGAAAATAATGATCGCAAAACTGAGCCAGTAAACAAAACACTGGGCATTTAACACTTGCACCGCTTAACTACGGTCGTTAAGACCCCCGGGCTATTTCCGTCTATAATAATACACCGAGCAATAAAACAGATAACAGGAAAAAGCTGACACGATACCAGTAAAGAAAGGGTTAGATCGCCTACGGTCTTAGAAAAAAACATTTGGGGAATAATGTTGTAAATGTATTTGCAAGCAAAGAAAATTAGACCTTAGATGCATACGATAGACCTGGGTTTTCCATGCGGTAGTGTTGAATCATCTAACCCGTTGAATGCGCACCTCGTATATTTCCGACTTCCGTAATACAGCCAGCGACAGTATAATTGTCTATAATGATATATTATTTTTATCTGTCCATCTTGTTGGCAGCGCGTAGCCGCGAATGTAAGATAAACATCTACAATTTTACGACATTTTTCTAATTATCTTCTGTCGTATTTTTTCCAAACCTTTTGTTACTTGATTAACATATGTTGTAAAGTTTTAATTTTAATTGCCAGCGGTTAATTGGTGTCTCTTATAATTAAAAGAAATTAAATTTTATCTTTATTCA
Organism: Lithophane leautieri; assembly: GCA_949152455.1. Lineage (NCBI taxonomy): Eukaryota > Metazoa > Arthropoda > Insecta > Lepidoptera > Noctuidae > Lithophane > Lithophane leautieri. The sequence goes on along the minus strand of OX424472.1, from coordinate 14,308,890 downwards.
CAATTATGTTTTGGACAGGTGCAAATAAAATATGAACAAAGCTAAAAGCGCGGCCACAGATTAAAAAAATGCAAATACCTAGTTATCTACAGATAACATAATGGTTGACATTAACTCAACAAACCGGTTATCTATTACAATCGTTAACTAAAGTAGGAAACGGAAGAACGACAGATGTGCGTGATTTTTCTTTAGTAAAAAACTGTATGCAAATGTCATGTCGCCTTCATTTGCATAATATAAAAGTGTTCGCTTTCAATCGTAAAGCAAAAAGTTAACCCTTTATCGACCTTTTTATTTATTTTTTTCATGTCAGAGTACGTTGTCGGTCTATGCATAATTAGAATAATATGTGCTTTGTATAGTGTATGTCATTTTTTGTCGCCTCACACATCTGTAGGTTCCGGAAGTCGGAAAAAACGGCTAGAGATCGAAAGTGGAGGGTTAAAATATTATTAATAAAAATAGAAAAAGTAGTCAACACTGTTCCGAGGAGCTAGTGAGTTTTTATTTAAACATACAATTTTATTTATTCGCTTGAACGTCGGATAAGTGGTAAGGCATTTACAATTTTATTGTCGCCTTTGTAGAGATATCCTGTAAGTAGGTAGTTATTTAATTTTCTGTTTAGATAGGAAGCGGAAATTTAATTTACATGAGTATTTTATTTATTATACTCATTATAGTTCTACTAGCTCGTCGCTAAATAATAACAGCTGCACGGGTTGATCCATCAGGTTAAGCTACGTTTGCCGGGGTTAGTCGGTGGATGGGTGACCATCTTTACATACCGAGACTCCTCGGAAAGTACGTTAAGCCGTTGGTCCCGGCTGTCATTCGTGGATCTTTGACAGTCGTTACGGGTCGTCAGAGGCCGAAAGTCTGACAATCAGTCTTACAAAGGGGTATCGTATTACCCAGTTACTAAAATACTGGTATTCAGCTGCATCCAGTTAGACTGGAAACCGATCCCAACATAGCTGGAAAAATTTTAGGTAGATTACAAATTATAGTTCAAGAGCAAAAAACACTAATATGTTTTAAACTTTAAATTACAAAGATTAAAGCCCTTAAAACTCTTTTGCATTTTTAAATCCACACAGTAATACAGTATTGTAAGCAGCAACAATGAAACTTTGGCTGAAGTTACATTCGCAGGATAATCTATTTTTTTTCTGTAATTTGCCAGTATAGTCATTAAAATAAAATTATATTTATGTTAAAGTTAAATCACACTGCAAAAGACACGCACTTGGCACTTTGCAAATATGAACGTAAAGGCTCTTACATACTGGGGCGATTTGTCGCGCGACGCGACGCCGCCGCATTGTTCGCCTTAAGAAATTGTTTTGTTAAAATTCGCGTCGCGCGACGAGTCGCCCCAGTATCTAAGAGCCTTAATGGCACAAATCTTACAAACACACGGAAATTGACCCTTTTCTACACCTAACCAAGTAACCATAACGTCTCAAAGCATAACTAACAAAATATGATAAAGATCATTCGATCCTCTCTAATAATAATAATATTTTTGTTTTAATGTTAATAATAGTTTTGTTTCAATGTTTTTTATAAAAATATTTAAAGATGTGTATTTAAAAAGAAATAAGTATATCCAAATCTAACTATCACAAAACTGCACACGGAACAGGAAGGGTTAAGGGCTGACATTATTATAAAAGACGACTCCAAAAGACCCTGGGAACCAATTTGAATATGTATTGTGATTATAATTTATTCAAATTTACCTACAATGGAAGGGTGTAATTTAATAATTTTTTCACAACTTCTTTAGATTTTATTACTTGTTAGTTGTTACTTTTGATTTGCATACGGTATTTCAAAAGATGGTAAGTGTAAGGAAAAGAATGAAATAATTGTATGTAACTGTTCTGTAATTGTTTATTTCCTGCTTTATGTAATAATGCGGGAATTCGATGGATGCCAGAATCACAGGACTGGTCAAATCAAAAGTCATTTATTCAAACTAGGCTGAGAATCAGCACTTTTTGTAACGTCAAAAAGATCGAAGTGGCGATGCTTGGGAGGCCTGTGTCCAGTAATTTAGTGAAGTACAGTAGCCGAATTCTAATGTCAACTTCGGGTTTCTAAAACAAAAGTGACATAAGTATAATAATATTAAAATTAAATACCTACCTAAATTAAATGTGCCTGTGATTATGAAAACAAATCAATTTGGGCACACTACAAGAGTTAAACAATGAGAATTTTACATCATAGTACCTTATTCGTTTCCTGTAGTACTTATCTACTATAGACACTATAGACCATTTAAAAACTATTTTTGTTTTTAATTTTTTTTTTCCCTTTTATACTAAAAAAAAAGTTGTTTATGTTGTATGCTAAACAATTCAATACATACCTTGATATTCAGTTAAACCTGCAATCTCACCCAGCCGGAAAAGAGTTGGTCTGGCATCATGGAACTCATCATCATCTGCCTAGCCTTTTCCGAACTATGTAGGGGTCGATTTCCAGTCTAACCGGATGCAGCTGAATACTAGTATTTTACATGAGGCGACTGCCTATCTGACCTCCACAACCCAGTAACTGGGTAATACTATACCCCTTGGTAAGACTGGTTGTCAGACTTTCGGGCTTCTGACGACCCGTAACGACTGTAAAAGATCCATAAATGACAGCCGGGACCAACGGCTTAACGTGCTTTCCGAGGCACGGATGAGTCTCGGTATGTAAAGATGGTCACCCATCCACGGACCAAACCCGGCAAGCGTAGCTTAACCTGATGGATCAACCCGTGCGGCTATTATTACGTAGCCACGAGCTCCTATGAAACTATGGAGATATTATTAAGGTTTCTCATGGGAACGGGCTCGATGCTTGTGGAAGCATTCTTAGGGATTCTTCCTTATCTTCTTCGATTCTTCCTTATCTTTGGATATGTGTGAATGGTCGCCTGCGCTTTGTAACCACACATTGAATGTTTACTAGTCCGGTGAGTCCCTACCCTAACCGCTGAACCAGTCTCGGTAAGTAACGAAAAATCAAAAGTAATTGTCGAGGTATCCCAAGGTAGGCCTCCATGGGTTCTTCGTGTAGATGCATTGCAGATGTCCAGTCGTTCATTTTGTGTGCCTGCGCCTTTACGGCATAAAAAGCCGCACTGAATCGCCAACTAAGGGAGAAAATATGCAAGGTCTAAATAATGCCGTTTTGAAGTTAAAGGCTCTTACATACTGGCGCGACTAGTCGTGTGACGCGACTTAAAAAAAAACAATTTCTGAGAAACTTCACGGCAGAACAATACCGGCGGCGTTGCGTCGTGTGAGTATGTAAAAGCCTTAAATCTTAAGAGGGTGCATCCTGAAAGTTGGTAAATATGTCGCTGTTTTGATTAGCATAATCAGTCTATAATGTTCCCACTGCTGGGACACAGGCCTCCTCTCTGTGAGAGGGAGTGGGCCGTAATCTACCACGCGGGCCCAGTGCGGGTTGGTAGATGTCACATGTTTTCGAATTTTGGGTTCTAGAACATGCCGGTTTCCTCACGATGTTTTCCTTCACAGTTTTGAGAGCAGTGGCAATGAAATAATTTACACAAAGTAAAGCGTCTGTCTGGGTTCGAACCTACGACCTATAATTCGTAAAGGCTCTTACATACTGGGGCGATTCGTCGCTCGACGCGACGCCGCCGCATTGTTCGCCGTGAGAAATTGTTTTGTTAAAATTCGCGTCGCGTGACGAATCGCCCCAGTATGTAAGAGCCTTAAGTCGGGGTCACTGGGCCACCACCTGCTCTCTTCTCATATTTGTTTCGTTTTTATTGTAATTTAATTAAATATACTTTTCTTTATTATTCTTGTAGAGGTATGTCACAGCAGGAATCTTAATCCTTATAAGAACAGTACCCGTGGCTTAATGTGACACATCAAGTCTTAGAAAGAGATAGCCCCATAACTACTAATGAGGGAGACAACGCTCTATAAAGCCGAACTTTTGTCAAAACTTGATGTGCTACTAATTAAGGGCGGGTGCTGTATAGTTGACCTCGTATTTACATAACCACTTTTGACAAAAACTCCCAGTTTAAATTGGAACGGCACACTGTCACATTGGTCCTATAGCAAAAATAGACCTCGACGTTTTATGACGTGGAAGTGACATTCAGCCTTAAAGGGTGGTAAAGTAATTACGAGGTTGACTATATCTAACTTATTAATTTATTGTCCCTTTTTAATCCCTACATAAACTGTGAAAGTTATTTTATTGCTTGTGCACACAAGCAATAAAATAATAATATAATATAATTTAGACTATTATGTACTATCTTCTTCGCTCTGATTAAACAATAACCCCTTTATTCATAAACGTTGTAATGATTAGCGACTGCTTAGCCATACATTTTTGACGTTTGAATGTCACTTAACTTTAATCATCGTTTATGAATAAACCCAGATGCATGGTGATACTTACGGTTGAATTTATAGATTTCCGTGGTTGAATTGGAAAGATTCAATGGTCCACGGATGGCATCGTAGAATAGTCCAGGGACAGCATCTAAATAGAATAAAATGCATTGTTAATTTCATCATCTGCCTAGCCTTTTCCCAACTATGTTGGGGTCGGCTTCCAGTCTAACCGGATGCAGCTGAATACCAGTATTTTACATGGAGCGACTGCCTGTCTGACCTCCACAACCCAGTAACTGGGTAATACGATACCCCTTGTTAAGACTGGTTGTCAGACTTTCGGGCTTCTGACGACCCGTAACGACTGTCAAAGATCCACAAATGACAGCCGGGACCAACGGCTTAACGTGCTTTCCGAGGCACGGAGGAGTCTCGGTATGTAAAGATGGTCACCCATCCACGGACCAACCCCGGCAAGCGTAGCTTAACCTGATGGATCGACCCATGCGGCTGTTATTACGTATTGTTAATTTAATTAATAAAAAATAAAAACATGGTAAAGTTAATAAAAACAACTCGAAAACCATTACACTCCGTTTTGGGCAGTTGTGTAAAAATACTATCATAAGTTCCACTTTTGAGGTAAAAATATAAAAGTATAGGTATTATCCTAACACCAGCTACTTTGTCACCACATTGCAGCTACGTAAAAATCAATGACGTGAAACTTGTGAGTTTTAAGTGCTATAACCAAACAAACCATTTTCGAGCACAGACGTTACCTTTCCGAAAACGTATCAGAAACACCGTTCTCCATAAAAAAATGACGAAACATCACGTAATTTCACAGAAAACAGAGTAATTTTTATTATTTCTGAGGTGAAAATGAATTACGTAGCCAAAATGGCGCGACACTGGCTTCAGTGTCCGCCATCTTTGAAATGCGCGAAACTGATGCGCAGTCGGCCGAAAACTAACAACCCCATTTGGACACTATTGTTGCCTCGTGAATTCACCCACGCGATATTTTCAAATCAGAACTTGTACCCGCGAAAATCAACCATAGCCGTTTAGCGTTAGAGTATATTTTCGCATTTTTGCCTGCTTGGATTTTTTTGATGTGTACAAAACGAAAAGGCTTAACTTTTAAAGCAACATTTTCTAATAAGGAACTTTACTGCAATAGAATATGATTTATTATTCTTTGGGGCTATTGTTAGAAGAAAATTGTTCATCGTTTTTCAAGACTCGAGCTTACAGTAACGAAATAAAGTTGAATATTGTGCTAAACTCTAGTGATGTGAAAGTGTGCGTGTCCTATATCGACACGAGAAAACCTTGTTATATCCGCACGTGTGTTAGTTTTTGATAAAGAAAGGGTAACGTCATATCTCGATGTTGAATTTTTACCTATGAATGTGACATTCGGCGGAATAAGCATACATTGATGTGTGTGTGCGGTGTGTTGTGTTTAGGGGTGAGTCAAATTCGCGCTCGATAATATTTTTGGGATATTCGGAATTACCTACCTAGGTTACATAGAACTGAGATTCTTATCGCTTATAAGCAGTTTTCAGAAGTACAAATAGGTACTGAAAGCATTGTTTCTTGCTCAGAGGTTAATAAACATTAAATTTTATATTGTGGACATTGATGACCTTATTTTTGTACTTACGTCGACCTAGAACTAGTAAATGAATGAATGTAAGTAGTAAGTAGGTACATATATCAGTTATAAGTAAACCTTTAGTTGATATCACTTCGTTTTTTAATTAATATTGGAAATTAACTTTCCAGTTTAAAACAGTTGTCACTTTTATAAAGACCTTTTTCAAGTCGTTCGCACGCTAGCTTGAATTAATGACATTATAAAACAAAAAGTTCGACGGAAAATATCCGAATCTTATCCGTAAAGGCTATAGGCACATCACTAGCAACTGCGACTGTGTGCTGTCGTATTTTAATAATATTCATTTTTCCATGTCAGCGAATGTTGGAATTCTATGAAATTCTCAGCATGTAAACCAATATAAACGTATATTGTAAGTATACTATTATAATAAGTGGCTTCATTTTTATCATTGTATCAATTACATATGAAATGTCGAGTGGTTTATGTATCGTATTATTTTATGCTGATAGGCTTTTTATATCAATAAAAATGGGTATTATGTAATATTTTTTTTTGTTTTGGCACAGTAAGAGAATTTATATAGGTTTTTACTTGATATTGTAATGATATTGCTATCTTAGCATAAAAATTACTAGATGAAGAACATTTAAGTACTTCAATATCTATTGAGCAAGAGTAAATAAATGGGCAAGACCAAATCATTTGGCAAGAGTAAATAAACGGGAAACAGTAAATAATTGTGCAAATGTAAATAATTGAGCAAGAGTAAAAATTCTTCGATAAACTCATTTGTGCTGCTAATTATAATTTTTGTTCTGTGCTCTACGTAACACATTTTAAATTACAATCCGAAGGATTTTGAAGGAATAAGGAGGCTAATCCATTGCTGAATATATTTGAAAAAATCGTCTGTTCGACAATGTAAATCATGCAATGAATGTTGTTGAATTGTCAAAATGACAGGTAAGTGTGTTTCGTAATTACCCCCAGGTTTAATCTGAAATTACTTCAGATTTTTCACTTTGCCTCTGTTAGTCGAACGCTTATAAGTTATGACACGTAGAGCTTTTAAGAGGTATTTAATCAACATAATCCTAATTAAAATAAGTTAAACTGCGGCCATTATTCGGTTTGCTAAGCTTATATCATCATAATTATATAAATTATCATTTCAGACGAAGAAAGCAGTGGTATGGACACTGGACACAGGACACTGGACGAGTGGACATAGGCCTCCTCCCTCGCCACAACAAGCAGTCCTGCGATGCTTCGATAGTACTACGGATTCCTGCAATCTTTACCGGGAGATACTTCCAGGTAATTGATAGTACTTAATTTATAAATTTAACAAACATATATCAAAACGTCAGTTACAATTTTAAAACTGAAACCGTTTAGTTTCAAAGCTTTAATCAATAGGGGTGCTCCTTACTATAATACAAAACTATCGATCACATACAACCGATTGACGCATTAACTGAGTAAGTAAAACTCGGTTCTGAACGCTCAATAAATAAAAGGAACCGACTGTTGTTGCGTTACGAAAAACGTTATTGATGGTGGAATGTCAGAAACAAAACTGTGCACATTTGTAGTGGCCCTGAAATTGTACGCCCCAGCGCGGCGCGTTTCCGCGTGGGCTAGGGATGGGATAGGGTGCAAATTATATCGATGTTTTGATTTTTTTTTTTTGGGATTTCGTTGAAAATGTCGATATTTTTTGGCAGGATTCGTAAAGGAATGAATGGATACCTGCTGTCTGTAAGTTTTTCTAGTTAAGTAAATCCGTATTTAAATTCGATTAGAGTAGGTAACAGGTATCTAATAATTATCTACGAAATAAAATGGGTATTCTTAGACAGTAGGATTACCTACAAAAAAGAAGAATACAAATTATTCCCGTTGTTAAATACGGCCTATTCAACAAGAAAGATAAAGCTAACGGTAGATGCCGCTTTAAGATAAAAGATAAAATAATACCGACCGATGCCGCATCAATACATAAAGTAATTAAAATTATAAAACATTCCAACTAATCGGCCATCATCAAATGAATTCACCTATAAACAACAACAATTCAATCTTGGTTTTAATTACCACATCAAAGAATCGCGATAAATAAATAACAGAAATAAAAAATATACGAATAAAAGTTTGGATGTTTGTTACTTAATTACGCAAAAACGGCTGAACAGATTTGGATGAAATTTGGCACACAGATAGAATAAAACCTGGATTAACACATAGGATACCCCATTTTTACCCCTAGTACGTTCCCGTGGGAAAATTTCTGACATCTACACGGGCGAAGCCGCAGGCAAAAGCTACCTAGTTTGATTGAATATCTTTCTATCATACTGGCCTTTTTGCCGTATGTGTATTCAGTATGCAATCATGGTTATTAAATGGCATATTAAGCCAATATGGAAGACAATACTATACATAGTTGAATACTTGCATAGATTTAATACTCGTAGATTTTCTATGTGGAAAATCTGGAAGAAATAAACCACTCTTGCGTAAGATACGTAGGTATACCTACATATACATAAGTGAATGTAAACTGCGAATTTTAAAAGATGTAGAACAAATCATTTATATTTTATATAAAACTATCTGCCCGACTGACGCTGTCCTGTCCAAATTTCAATAATTAATACAAAATTCCCATAGAAAATGCAGTTTCAGTTTTTCCGAAACCGCGTACTGTACCACTTTCTACGCTAGGCATGTATATTGAATGGTCAATGCTACGCCTAATGTACTATACTTATTTTCCTCGATATTACTTACATATTATTCGTGGGATTTATAGACCCTACAGTCTTTAGAAACACGAATACGTGTGTGACGATTCCTATGGTAAACTAGTCCTTTCAGTTTCCGTTTTCGTTTTTATATTAATGAACTGCCCCTAGTCAAAGTGTAAGATCATCGTGCAATGCATACATACACACACACACACACACACAGAGGGAAGTACTTATTCAGATATTGCATGCAGATTGGAAACGATATTATGTGCCGATAGTTCCGAGATAATCGACTGAGAAAATTCTAGATATTGTGCTAAGTTTTCTTTGTTAAGCATAATAAAATAAAACTGCAGAATTAATGGCCGATCCTATAATTTACGGATCGTTATTGGTTTAATATTAAGACTTTTGTATCTTTACCAATAATGAAGCAAAGCGGTAAGCCGGTCTATCCTGTAAAAATCTCAACGTGAAAGCTTTGGTGAATTGAGCTGTCATTCCACCTGATGCTAGGGATTGCCAATATTGACAGCCCACTTCAAACTCACTTCATCTAAGATTTCACGGTAAGGTTTTTCAGAATAGTACTGCAGATCCAATTTTTCGATTTAATGTACACTTTTTTAGTTATAAGTGATTTTATAGACTCCTATTTAAATAATGTATTTTCAATGTTTGTGTGTATTCCTCATCACAAGCAGTAGTACATTAGAAAAATATCACTGAAGTCTCAAATAAGTATCCTGGCTCATAGTTGGCAACGACAATAATATGTCCGTTGTGAATTACGAAATTGGATTTATTTCACGCACATACATTCAGTCATGCAGACTGCACTTGAATTGACAGTCAAGTATCATTCGTGCACAAATATGCAGGCTAAGATCAAATACTCGTCTTAAGGATTTGTAGGCTATACAAATACAATACTTACCTAGATTTAGCAATAGGATGTACGTCCTAGTTAACAGCAGATGCGTGTTTCAATGCATTGCTTCATTCTGGCAGTTTTTTTTTTTTAAGTAGAATTGTATATGGCTCTTATTAAGTACTTAAGATGCTGACAAGAGCTAAAGTGCGGTCACTGTCGGACTGCATAGAAAAGAAAGAGAAGCGCGATGACACAACTCTTGTAATTACTAGTTAGCAAAATATGTAGCAATTATCTATTTACTCAAATTATTTGACTAATAAAAAAAAAACAACCAAGTTCTGCATTCAAATAAGACGTTCTTGTTATTAATTAAACGTTTATATTATTTACAAAGATATTTTGGATTAAAACTCAAGATAAAAGGTTGGTTTTCCGGTAATTTGTATCGAGATGTTTTTTCAAAACGTGTTTTGGTAAAACCAAGTTCCGAAAAATATGTATAAATATAATTTTTCCGCTACCACAAACTAAAGTAATAGTTTTTCTTTTTTTAAGACATGCCCTTTATCTACTTATTTGCCTCTTCCCAGCTCCTTAATTAAATAGTCGAAAAAAAAAAAACTGTATTGAATATATTTATAAGATTTTCGATTAAAGGTAGTTAATAACAATCCAACACACTTATATAATTTAGAAAAAAAAAAGTATAGTTTTTATTCTTTTTTCAAAATCCCAAAAAAATATCGATATCAATTTAGACGACGTTGTTTCCCATCCCTACGACAAGTACGGATACAAGACATTTGTTTCAGCAGCTACCCGATTTCACTCCTTCTAGTGGGGTACCAAAAATAAGCGGCTCGGTGTTAAATCGACGAACAAATTACTTTCCCTACTACGTTGGGTCTGTTAGAAGGGTACATTAGTAAGTCGCGTGATTACTAATGATAAATGTGACTAAATGAAGGTATTTGAATTTTTAATGTCGGACAAGGATTAAGCTGTTGGTATTTTGTTGAAAGTTTACAGTAATTCTTTTGTAAATTGAGACATTGAAACATGAGGTGTCGTGATTTGGGAAGTCTGCTTTAGGGTTCCGCACCCGAAGGGTGCCAAACAGAACCATATTAGATACTAAGGGTCAGTTCGAGACGCGAGGCGGCGCGCACTTTTTTATGATCCGGTACAATATCGAATTTATTTACTACACAATAAGGTACACGCGCTGCGCAGCACCGCGCATCTCAGCGTACTTTGACACGTGTCAACATTCGCACTGAAATTATACTTTTTCGTGAAGAAAATAAGTTCGATAATTGTTAAAAAGTGCGCGCAGCGTTGCGTCGCTTCACGCCGCGGTCTAAACTGACCTTAAGGCTCCGTTGTCTGTCCATCTGTCACCAGGCAGTATCTCATGAACCGTGATAGACAAATGTAATTTTCACAGATGATGTATTTCTGTTGCCGCTATAACAACAAATACGAAAAAACAGAATAAAATAAATATTTAAGGGGCTCCCATACAACAAACGTGATTTTGTTTTTATAGATAGCGGAACCCTTCGTGCGCGAGTCCGACTCGCACTTGGCCGGTTTTTTTTTAGATTTGTGGAGCCCAATAGGTCACGTTAATATCAACGTCAGTGGCGTTCATTAGAGCTTCAATAGTCCAGGTGTATGGACACTTGGGACACTCATGCAAGCATTTAAACAGCAAGCAATAAGTATTTTAACCTATCTTATGGTCTATGTGACTTTCAAAATGTGCCCAAGTAATACATAATCAGCCTATAATGTTCTAAACTGCTGGGATACAGGCCTGCTCTCTGCGAGAGGGAGTGGGCCGTAATCCACCACGCGGGCTTGTCGCTTGATAGATGTCACATGTCTTCGACTTTTTGGTTCTAGGACATGCCGGTTTCCTCACTATGTTTTGAGAGCAGTGGTGATGGAATAATTTACACAAAGTAAAGCGCCTGTTAGGGTTCGAACCTAGGACCTACAACTCATAAGTCGCAGCCGTTAATACTGGGCCACCAGTGCTCCCATTATTAGTACTGGCTAACTTGAATTTATAATAAGTGATTTGTTTGATTTGTATTTTGTGTTTCATGAACTGTGTCCAAATAAACTTTATTCTTTAATTCTTTCTTTCTTGATTTGATTTGTACTGTAAAGTATCCCCTTGCTATCTCAAAACGGTTCTCAAGAGCCTTTCCTCTCCAAAACTGGGACCAAAACATGAACCCAAAGTCCCTCATCTACCCTCGTTCCAATCTTGCCGCGTCCAATTCCTTGACGTAAACTAAATTTTCCGATAGTGAATGGTTTCAAGATGGCGGCCGGTCCCCATGTGCACTAGTGTGTGTGTGTGTGCTTGTTATCCAGTCACTCTTTCTCGCATATTTCCCATTCGTTTTGACAGGCGTATTGGGAAAGAGAATCGGGGAGGAAGTGAAATTTACAAAAAAAAAAAATTGTTATATTTTTGTTGTAGAAAATGTCGTGATAATCGGGTATAAATGTGGCTATAAGGGTAGGGGAAGATCTACGACTATGAAACGATGGATGGACTGTGTGAAAGGTGATATGGCTAGAAAGGGGGTGACTACCGAGATCACGACTAATAGAGAAGTATAGAAGAACAAGACATGTTGCGCCGACCACAAATACATTGAAAGAAAGAAAAAAATAAAGAAAAGAAAGAAAAAAAGAAAAGAAAGAAAAGAAAGAAAATAAAGAAAAAGAAAAGAAAGAAAAGAAAGAAAAAAGAAAAGAAAGAAAAATAGGTATATTTGTCACAGAAATACGTGCATATAAAAAGATAACAGTACTTAATCATATAAATCATAGAAATATGAGATCAAGAGTACTATAAACAGTAGTAAATATAAACAGTTGGCAGCTGCACGTCATGACTGTGACAAGAAGGCTTGAGATAAGGGCAAAAGAAGAAAAAACAGGTCAAGTGCGAGTCGGACTCGCGCATGAAGGGTTCCGTGAAAACAAAAACACGTTTGTTGTATGGGAGCCCCCTTTAAATATTTTTTTTATTTTAATTTAATCATTTATTTTTATAGTGAATATATTACTAAATATTCTGTGAATATTTCAAGCGTCTACCTATTGCCGTTATCAATATCGAGGAAAAACGAGCAAAATAATCACGTTTTTTGTATGGGTGCCCCTTAAATATTTATTTAATTTTGTTTTTTTGTAGTTTTAAACTGTCTAACTATCATGGTTTATGAGATACAGCCTGGTGACAGACGGACGAACAGACAGACAGACAGCGGAGCCTTAGTAATAGGGTCCCGTTTTACCCTTTGGGTACGGAACCTTAAAGCTTATTACAAATTAGAGGATTATATCCATGATAAGAATGCAAGGAAACAAGCTGGTCTTGCTCCATAGGACAAATTTCGAGTCTGGACAAAATCAAACTGGTTGCTAATCTAGTTCTATAGTTTGTTATTTGTATATCATAGATTTTTACATTTTATGATTACTTAAACTCACGCACTGTCTTATTAGTATTACTTGTAAGTTTTTAGGAATATTGTGATATCGTGTACTTTTACAATGTTTGTAAATATGTGAGCACCATGTACCTATCACATACTTAAATAATTTATTTGTCATTGCTCCATTAATAATTCTTTTTTACCTATTGTGGTATAGTAATTGTATTTTCGGTGCATCGTCTTCACATGTTATAATTTTATTGATGTATACAAAAATATTGTAAAACATTTTTAAAAGAGTAACGGTGGAGTTTCTTGCCCATTCTTCTCCACACGAAAACTACCTTTGGAATGGGCAACTAGAATCAGTTCTATTTTTATTTCTATGTATTTGACGTTCAAAAGTGCCTTTAATGTGCTTACTTCAAATAAATTATTTGACTTTGACTTTGACTTTGATGATGATGATGATTATTATACCTCAATGAAGGCCTACGGAACTAATACACCCAGTAGAAATAATGAGAGATTTTTTTTCCAAAATTTTCATTCACTCCTCTTCACCCCTAGTGCGTAACCACACAACTCCCCAACGACCTCTCGAGGGTTGCTTGTTAGACGACAATATGCAGCTCTGTGGCTATCAAATTATTATTTACTATATGCTTAAACGATTACGGGTCTCTCTAGTTAAGGAGCATTGTGGCTGTGACTGCACTAACGAGCTAGAGATGAGTATATATCGATATGTTTTGGTAGTGCTGTAAATATTGTTAAGATGTTAAGGGGATGGCTACTGTGTTATAAATTGTATACTTATGGATATTTAGACCAAAGAAATAATGGATGGACTGTTGGAAGATGATATGGCTGGAAAGTAGTACGGTTAAATTATATTTTCAATGCTTGAAAATCTTAGTGACAGACTGCCTCGTTGGTCTACGGTTCGCAAGCGCTACTGCTGAGCATGAGGTCCTGGGTTTGATTCCCGGGTCGGGCAATGTGTTATTGCGTTTTTTCATCAAGAATTGCTCAGTAGCAGCCCAGAATCTGGATTTGAGCCGGGTTGATGGCAATAGGTTCGCCCCCTATTACATGGGACTTAAACATAACTGGCGAAATGTGGGTGTAATCTAGGTACACCTCTGTCTAACCCTTCGGGGACTACAGGCGTGGTGTTATGTAAGTAATTTATTTATTAAAAAAAAGCACAAATACAGGTTATTTCCAAGCAACTACCTAACTAAAGGAATAATGTAGGTACATGACAATTAAGGCGTACATACCGCTCATCACAATATCTTACTGCCTTGAACATTAATATGAAATAAGCAGCTCAGACCCGTAGTACCTCATTTAATAATGATCCTAGTCCGCTTACAATAAATTATGAGGTTCTATTCCTAATGTATATAAGAGGTGGCTGTGACTTTCCACTAATGAGGGCTCAGATACTTAACAAAGCGACTTTGATGAATAGGAAGGGGATTTTTTTTTTATTCAATCAAGAAAATTGACAAAACTAGCTCACAAAATCGATTTCACGAAAAAATTACACATGTTGTCTTATAGGCTATATTTTCTTGTGACAAATTGATGAGACATCTGTAGCCGAACTAGACGAAAGCTTATATTTCGGCTATCGGCGACAAAACCCCTCAAGTAGTGAACACTTAAAAATAGCCATCAGGTAGAGATGTTAACATTTTGTAGAATTCAAATAATAAAAAAGTTGTGATGATAAATAACATAAGTAATAATTCGATACAATAAAATAAATAAAAAATTAGTATCAAAATTAAAATCAAAATTAATATTAAAATCAAAATTAAAATCAAATATCAAAATTAAAAAAATAAACAAAATCAAAATGAATACAACATTTTCGATTGAAAAGGAGAACGGGCAGCGAACCATTGGTTTCTACCCTGAAGTCTAATAGCCATAAGATATTATCATCAATTTAGCCGAAAGACGTCCACAGTTGGACATAGGCCACTCCAGAACCTTTCGGCCCCATCGGCCATAAGATGGAAACAGCTTTTCAAGGGGAACCTTTCCTACTAACACAACTTTTGCCAATTGTAAGTATGTAACTCAATTCGGAGAAAATGACCTAAATAGGTGTGACTACTTGGGAACCAAAGTTAAGGAATTTTCTTGGCGCACAATAGCCATAAGATATCCCAATGGAAAGTGCTTCGTCTAAAAATTCTGTCGACTCAAACACCATAAAATATAACGCTGTGAAAAAATAAAGAAAGGCAGAGGTATGGGGTTGTGAGGGGTTGGGGGTGAACCCCATCTCATTGTGATGCGACAGACATGACAAGTGTCAAAAATTTACTACAAAAACTGCCACGAACCTCGGGCGTGACGGTATTCGGCACGTGTACCTATTCGTTATGTTTATATGTGTAGTAGGTATACGAAACTCGAAAACTGATGAGCCGATTTTGGTCATTCTTTTAAGAAAGAAGGAGTAGTTTTTAGGGTTCCGTACCCAAAGGGTAAAACGGGACCCTATTACTAAGACTCCCCTGTCCGTCCGTCTGTCTGTCTGTCCGTCTGTCACCAAGCTGTATCTCATGAACCGTGATAATTAGACAGTTGAAATTTTCATAGATGATGTATTTTTGTTGCGGCTATAACAGCAAATTTATGCTAAAAACAGAATAAAATAAATATTGTCTTTATTTCTTTACCAATTAATCACCAGAACTCTTCGCATTACCCAGAAAATTGCATGAGCAACAGTCATTCGCCCCATCCGCCATCTTATTACCCAACAAACGTACATAAACTAATCATAAAGCTATCAGAAACGATAAAATTAATCAAATACAAAAAGTAAATTACATAATCACGGCATCGTAACTCCGAAATCACCCCTAAATGTACCAGTTAACCCACTAACCGACTTAGTAATAAAACACCAATTTAACCTTGACACAACCCTAGTTAGTACGCACGGTCTTTCTTTTAAAATCTTACGTATTAATTTGCAAACTTTTCCCACAAAGAAAAAACAACTTAATTTTCCCATCCCTAAGAATGAAAATCCACTCTCCAACGACCAGAGATAGAGATTCGTTTCTCAAAAATGAAAAATTCTAACGTAATATTTCTTAAATTGATATCAATTCTTAATTTCAACCTTGCTGTCTCACACTAAAGCTCAATATCAATGCCAAAAATAAAAGCACTTAAGACATTCTGAATTTGAATAAGTTATTTAGCACGTGGTTCTTGTGACGACGTTCGCAATTTGAGTATAAATTAGAACACTTATCTCGTCGCGGTACTATCTTCTTTCTTTTTCTAGCTACAGGTTTTGGATGACGCTGTCTCGTTTTCGCCCCATGTCAAGCAAGCGTAGGGGTGTCAGCCGCATCAAGTGAGCTTTATCGATATTTCCAAGATAATACTCAAACGGCGACGGGGTGGCTTATGAATAGTAAAATGATAAATGTAAGCAATTTCAGAGTATAGACTGCTATATCTAAAAACGAATAAGGTACGGAAAATCGTTGGGAAGGGTGTTCTTGTGTCATCTAGGTGAGGACTATAATAGGGACATGAAGTTGTGTTGCGAAAAATGTATCGATAGTCGATATTTTTATTAAGCGCGGTCCGCTCTGATATTTAATTTAGCGGCGGAAGCAACAGGTTATTAGCACGGAGCTTTCCCGCCTAACTTTCCGGGCGTTCACTTTTAAATTCCTCTCCTTCCCTTTCTAATTGGATTGCCTTCTCCCTTTCCCGTGAATGAATGAAACTTGTTGCTTGCCGAATCATTTCGCATTTATTTAAGACTTTTTAAATGTGTGTCATTGCATCATCGGGTAAAATCTCGCGAGCGTCGGACCTGAAAATCGATTGCTACTCGATTTGATAAACCGATGGTGTCACTTTGAACCAAATTTTCGTATCCCCCATCATCGTTTAACCGTAAAACTTATTTTAGCGTATAATTTTATGCATGAGAGGCTACCCTTTGGGCGTAAAAATTAACACGTTCGATGGTTAATAATTTTACGCTCATTAGCTCTATTGAACCTCTTCTGTGATGTTACCTTTATATTTTTATCATAACATAACAAAAATAATAAAAGCGACCTCATTCGAAATACCTATCAGACAAAAGAATTGATACACAAAAGGAAATCGTCTAAACGATATTGCTTACTCGATACGATATCTCATATTGTGACAAATTGCGAGACGTATCCACATATCAAAATTCACATTTTAACCAAGCGTCTACCTACACGTATAGATCCACAGTCATACGTGAAACGAAGCCCACACCATATCTTACTCTCGAACACACGAATCTACATACATAAATATATTTCTATTCACCACCCAATACATTTTATCTATGTTACCGTTGCCTCACTAGAAATTCTAAGTATTTTGTAATGTCCCATCACTATGGAACTTACAGTCCAACTAGAGTCTTATTCCAGTTGGAATACATTTGAAATTACAATGGCAGAACACGATCGGTTAGTATGAAACCGAAGTGAGTCCGCGACCGAGTCTCACGAGGTATTCTCAAGGGGTGAGCGTAGTTCTTGCGCTTAGATATAAAGAAAGGTAGATACTTATGAAATTCGAAGGAAAAACCACCCTTCCCTATACTTACACAGCGCAGTCGATTCGGTTTTCGCCGAGGAAATTGTAGCGTAGTTTGAACGGGACATTCGCTCACCGTACGCCGTATGGAGACGACGATTTTCTCGAATTTCCTTCGGGACGCGTTGCCTCCAAATTTGTCTTTGCATTTTTTTTTTTCTTTTACTTGTGTTCGGTATTTGAGTGACGCGGTACAATTTTTTTGTTTCTGTATATTTCCCATTCATTCCTATTATAATATTATTATTTTGAGTGGCAAAATATATATTTTTAAACTCGGGCCGCGGTAAAATTTTGACTTGAAAACTTTGCGTCCTGTCGCCGTAAAGGTAAGAATATTTTCAGTCAGCTTGAAACGATTTTTTTATGATCGAGTTACCTATAATATTTTCGGTTTTTTTTTTATGACGTAACTCGTTTCTAAAAGAAATTGTAGTTTTTTTGGAAACTAGGAAAAATATTTCGGCTTTTATATTGGCTGTAAAGTTTTGCCGGCAACTTTAAAACGTTGCCGCGTAATTATAAACGTACACATTTCAGAAGTCAGGAAATCTATGTAAGAATAATTATTTCGGGAATAATTTCCACCGCTTCTGATGTAATTGACTTTGATTTAAATATGAATTTGTAAATAGTATGCCTCGTAATAAAGACAACGGAAACACGTATCAATTTTCTGTAGATTTTTCAGTTAGGAATGAAAAGACAGATGAGGTAATCATAATCTGATGACCTGCCCAGTGTCCACATACAGAATAGTCGAAACCGGCTCAATAGCCAAGAGAAAAAAAAAAAAACATAATTTTTTGACAGTACATGCTAAGTTTACGTTAGATTAATTAAACTAATCGATTTATTTTGAAGAATGTTAATGTTTAGATGACATAAGTACGAGTACTTGATCTGAATATTTTCTGGAGACGATTTTTTCATGGTGGGTTCTAAGCTGCAACAAATATATCTAATAAGTGTTTATAACAGAAAATTATTCCTCCTCGCCTATTTGTACTTCGTGAACAGCCTAAAACTTAGATTTTTATTCAAATAGAACTGCTATTTTAAATTTAATCAAAACACAGCCCGGTCGTAGACTACCAGCATCTCGAATAGAGAATCATTTTTAGCTAATTGAGCATTCAACATGACAGAGAGGCGTGACTCTTGTCATAAATGACGGCCGAATGACGAAATGACATCAATTTGACGACCAGTAGGCGGGACTTGTACTAAATGTCATTTAAAACAACTGACATTTAGCAGCAAGTTCTCAGGTACCGTATTCTAAAGATTGAGTTGTTGTAATTCGGAATGACTTAATTATTTTATGTTTTTTGTTGGTGCTTGCTACCTATTGTCGTTAATCTTCTATTTTACACCCCTTTGCAAAAAAAACGGGCACCTTAACAGTAATTGACTTTTTTATGGATAATATTAATATTTTTACTATGTCATTAGCATAAATAACTAGCAATTTCTTATCATCAATAAGAATATAGTTTTTTGGCTACACCTCTCTTCCAGCAGCGCTACAATTTTACTAGCTCTTATTGCTTTTTCTGCCATTACAATCGACACAAAGATATCTGTTTTAAGTCACAATAAGGCTGGATTATGCGACAAACATAAATTATTCTACTAAAAATAATGAGAAGTTTCAGTTGCCAGGATAACGTTTTAACCGCAAACCCGCAAAAAGTTAGTAAAAGTCACAAACTCAAAAAGGGATTATTATTGGTTTAAACAAAAGTTTCGAATTCGGAATTAACATTTTTTCATACCTAGACTCTTTATTAAATGCCAGTAACATAGTTTGGCTATTAAAACCTCTTTACAACTAAATGATTACCAATAATGTAAAAAAATCAAAACCACCCGTTTTTTTTGCAAAGGGGTGTATAAATACAAATCATAAAATGCTGTTCGTTGGTAAGCGCATCACTTGAGAACTGCTGGACTGATTTGGCAAATTTTTGCTATAAAATTTCGTAATAGTCCAAATTAGGTTTTTATGGAAAGAAAACTTAGAAAAGTTTCCAGGACATTTATGACAATTTAAAGCGTAAAAAAATACTATGAAGTCTATTGGACAGTCAGCAGTAGGTTATTTTTTTATATTCTAGTTAGTTAATGTTCCGTAATGTTACTACTTACTTAAACTTTATTATTTCTTCCGAATTTTAGACAACTTACTTAAAATTGATCTAATAAATTGTATCTACAATTCTTGGAAAACATCGTTCTATAAAATGAAAGTAGTTACCGAAATAAAAGAAAAATTTATGTGACAGGTTTTTTTTTTTTTTCTCAGTATTTTCGTAGGGTAGTTATGGGTGTGTTATGTCAAATTGGTTTTATACTACACTAGCTTTTGCCCACGGCTTCGCCTGCGTTATGTCTTTATAATTATTATATTACTCAATGATAATGTAACCTTCTACTGGTGAAAGCATTTTTAAAATCGGTCTAGTAGTTTTTGGGTTTATTCCTTACAAAAATACAAATATTTTCTCTTTATAATATTATTAGTATAGATGTAACGCAGGTAATACTTATTATGTTTCAACATTTTTTTTTAAACAGGCCCTTACCTCTCTCATGACGCGAATGACGTCCGTATATTTAAGACGTCAAGTTTTAACGACTTAATTTGCTTAAATTGTCAGTTGTAAGCTCAACTCTACTGCCAATTAACTTCGAAATAAATCAATTTAATTAACATGTAGGTAAGATTAACTAACGAGTTAATTAACTGAGTTTCGTGAGAGTTAATTAACGCTTTGGAATGGGCAACTAGCTTCATATTTCTGACTGACCGACCCCTTGACAATTCAAAAGTAAATGGTTTAATTGAAATAAATGCTTTGAGTCTGAGTTTGAGTAACTTTAGAAAAAAAATAAACATAAGTATGCCTACAAGAAAAAAAGAAAGAAGAATTTAAACAGATGACACAAGAAGGCCAATTCCCGTATTCAAAAACGTTCTGGAATGAACGTTCAAAAACGACTAGATAGTCGCAATCTCATCTCAGCGTCAATCAATGTCAAACATGTTTATTAAATTAGGGGTATTTTTGACAGTCAATCTGTCAAAAATACCTCTAATTTACTTACATTTGAGACTGAGATTAGAATCTGAACGTTCTTAAAATTACGCGAATAATTTTCAGGATTGTTCGAAAAACTGTTCCAATCTCGAATTTAAATTGTTCTATAAATCAAAACCGTTACGCTGGCATAATAAATCACAAGATAAGACTGAGTTTGCTCTATTCCTAAATAAAACTCTGCAACTTTATTTCCATCTAAACCAGCTACTTACAAAGTAAAATCGAACGGAAAACCTATCACAAAATAATATCGAATCTCCATACATTATACTATTGATGGGGTGAACGACATATAATTTATATACCTACCCGTATTACGTATAGTCGATAGTTGGTTCCACCCCCGTACCTTGCGACCCTCCGACGCATGTATATACATAATATATACATGTGAGTAGGGTTGAGGACAAAATCGATAGGGCTAACTCCTTTGTAAACCAACGGCTTTGCACGATTTTTGAACTGTCAATTTTTTTCCGAATTCCGAATTCGATGTTCGAAATTGTTTTTTGTGATTACCGTGTCTGTCTAAAAGTGTCAGTGAGAAAAATAATGATGCTGGTAATAAATCAGATTATTTTTTATTAAGTAGTTACTTTTGTAACCCTACATAATAAAATGTGACTATTAAAAACACTACTGAAAGTAATTAACAAGAAAAATCGTAAAAAGGATATGAATTTTCTGATTAGAGATTCGCAAAATTGACAACACCAATGTGTCGGCTGATCTAGAAGAAAGTAAAATTACAATACTTTTTGCTTTGTTAAATAACCTTTTAATTACGTATAATACAATACATTATAATCATAAATAATAATAAAAAAGCTTCACTTATTCCACACAATTAAATAGGTAACAATTAAAATTAAGAATAAAATTTAATCAAACAAATTTTACATTCCTAATAACATTATTAATTTGATTTCATATTACTGAATTCAAATCATGCATTAAAATAAATAAAATGATTAAATTTCGACTACTTAAAATAAAATAATTATGATTAATTAAAATAGAATAACAGTGTGTGCACTGTGGACCCTCTTTGGGTAATATGAGGCTTATTTATGTATGAAGAAATGAAGAAATCTGCCGCCAATTATCAAGCA
Organism: Lithophane leautieri; assembly: GCA_949152455.1. NCBI lineage: Eukaryota > Metazoa > Arthropoda > Insecta > Lepidoptera > Noctuidae > Lithophane > Lithophane leautieri. The sequence continues at coordinate 14,286,912 of OX424472.1, read as the reverse complement.
AACATAAAACGTAATTATATTTGATTACGCCTTCGTTAGCTTAAATTTAAGTAAATTATTCCAAGAGAATAAAAGGTCATCTTCCATAAAAAGGCAGACATAACATCGTGTAATAATAATTATATGCACACTTACTTCTGATTAAGCGGTAATCAACATTATCATTATTTTTTTATACTCAATAGCCCATTAATTCATTGCAATCATCCGAAAATTAAAACACTCGAGTTATTTTCGATGTTAAAATTATCTTAACAGTGATCGAGTAATATTAACCCTTCTGATGACAACGCGAAGTTGGAACGACTTTTTCTGGCAATAAAATACGATAATAATCGGAAATAATGTTCAACTTCCATTAACCTAGGACGATTTAATTTAATATTGTGTAAAGTAATACGTGTTTATAAAAAAAAGTTTCCAGTTTTTTTGCGAGTCAAAAGTCTTACTATCTTTCTTTGATGATACAATTTATGACATTTCTTTAATAAATTGTTTCTAATTCCCTGTTAAACAGTGGAATGAATTTTTTTTTGTATCCTGTGACCTTTTTCCTGACATTTTCTTGTCGCAGCCAATTAATTAAATATATTTGTCAAAATGCTCGATGTACACTGTGATAACACAGTACCGGAGTATTTAATTATTTTAAACCAACTCAACGTCAATATTTTTTACACGTCTCGGTTAATTTATAGCATGACCAAACGGGGAATCGAACGCGTAGCTATTTATTTAACGGTGAAGTGGCAGGATCATAAAGTTTTATTTAGTTGTTTGTATTTAAAAGATGCCTAATAAAGAAGTTGCTTAATCGACTATGATCGCTACCGTCGATTATCGGAAACTTCAAAAAGATTCGAAAGTCAAAATTTTGAAATTTTGGAATTTATTGTTCATCACATTAGATGTATATGGCTGTTAAAACTAAATTGTCTATAGCACGCTATATCGTTACGTGGTCGTTTGATTTTATTGGTTAGTTCCTTGTAATGTGTTTTGTAGCCGTTAATTACCTTTATTGTTGTTTATGATTTAATTTAATGGTAAACTTATTGGATACTTAGTAATTTATTATCGTTTTTATCTTTCAGATCGGGACATTCTCATATCTTAATTGCCGATTCTTGTTCACTGTCGATTAATAAGAACAAAAAACCTACCGCACAGAAAACATCCAGAATTCTGCATTAAGTATATGTATGTTTTAATATAAATATTTATTATACACATGAACCTTCCGGAATAAATTTTCTGATTAATGATGGTGAAAACCGCATCTAAATGCTTTGCAGAGTTTACAAGAACTTCGCAGTCAAACAAAAGCGACGATAATTTATAATATGACGTATACATAATATATAGATAAAAAAGATACCTACTCATACTCTGTTGATATGAATAGAAAGTATCTCTACTTAAAATTAAAAACAGTTTTTAGTCCGTAAAAACTTTACATAAGAGGATGGATGAGGGAAATGTTTTAGTTCTTCAAATGTCCGGACAAAACGAACTAAAATACGGTACTACCTATAGGATTCGGGGGTAATATTATTATACCAGACCCCACCCCCGTGTTGTCAATCGATCAAACATGTGCAAACAGTATAGACTTACAATTTGACAAAACAACCCAAGTCTCCAACAACGACCAAAGAAAAACACACCCAAAAACAAACGTTACACGGTTCAGTTTTGAATGATAAATTTCCCATGCCCAATGTCTCGGGTTTGCAATTTGGACATATTTCTCTTGTACATAGGAATCATAGGAGCTATGGTAAATGTATTGACAAATATATCGAGTTACAGTTTCCATTAGGATATTGTTTATATCAATTTATGGAAGTACTCGAGCTGTCTCGATTCTCAGAACGGTTTGAGTTATGCTCATAGTCTGTAGGGTTATGTAGACTTAACCCTCCGTTACATGTATTTATTATAGCAATAGTTTATACTCTGATTTTCGGAAAGGTTTTTCCGAATAGTACGAGTTTCATTTATTCATAATTTCAGTAACTTAGCACCAGCTGTATACTTTTTAATTTCTTGTGAATAACTAAAATCTGTTTCGATTAATTACCTATTTTCATATTAGAATCGATTCTTCCGAACATGTTTGAAAGCCAATGGTAGTAATAGAAGTGTGAAAAGATGAATTGAACACACCAATTTTGAGTTCAATGAAGCGAGATATATTTCATCTAAATAAAATATGCAAGTATCTACGCAAAACTAACATCGACATCACAACCGAAGCTTAAAGAAAAACTACCTAGCTTTTAAACCGAGCAAAACTTAACCCTGTAAATGAAGACACCACTTCCTGCTCAATAAATATTTTCGCGGTCACAACAACTTAGTCGGTGCTACCATTATTTACACCACATAAAAAAGCGATACTTTTTAATAGATACTATCGATAAAAAGATACAGAATTTCACGATAGCCATCGAATATCTAGTAATAAATTTCTCTTTACTTTATGAATTAAAGCATCGTCTTATTTTAACGAAGTAACGCTCTTACGCTGTTCACTTTACATTTTAACTGACTTCCGATGCACATAAAACAATCAGGCTAAGTTTTTAAAACAGCTTTTTAGATGAGTAGATAAGAAGATAGACCTTTAAAATAGAATACATTAGTATGATCATAAATAATGGACTATTTTGTAAGGAGCTGTAGATATAAACTATGCAATGAAACCTAATAAACAATAATGGTTGAGTGTCGGGAATTAGTTGAATGCATTGAATAATATCAAGTAGGTACTCATTGTTTTTTTAAATCAAATTAAATCATTGTCGCAGTATAGGTACAGTGGGATATGGCAACATAGCTTTTGATAAAAATCTGTCCAATATGACAGCTAAAATTACATGTAAAAAAACTATGAACAGACCGTGTGGTTTTTTTTGCATTACTCTCTTCGAACAATTAAATAAATAATCAGTAAAAACATTCAAGAAATACAAAAATCACAAATCATTTACCTCCACGCCCTAAAAACACAAAAAATCTCAGCTCAAAAAACTCAGATTCACTTTTTTAACCCGCCATTTTAATCACGCATGCGCACAACACATCACTAAGAAATTTGTCATGTAATTACTAAAACTACTAAAATACGAACTTAGGAACACGTCTGAACTCAGTTGTAACACAATTTTGAATGCGACTTCATTCCTGACCTTTTATCTCACGTGCATAAATTATTACCCATTTTTGTCCCCTCTGCAGCGAAAGGGTTAAGTTCTATAGAAACTTATGGCTCGTGAATTTGCATATAATTTTTAGTTTATTATTTATGTTTGAAAGGATGTAAGGGGGTATTGTGTAACGTTTTTCAGGGGTTGATGAATTGGTAGTATTAATATGGATTATGTAGGTTTGTCGTGTTCAGTTTGGGATGCGCAGGAGCACCGGTTTGACTGTCATCGGACTTTCTGATACAAGTTTGTCATTTTTTTTTGTATTTACGACAATCTGTCACGGGATCTTTGCTACTTTTCGGAATCTGATTAAATTATTCTCATGTTATAGAGTATTTTTATCGTCCAGGTTTTGACCTGATTGACCGGTATTGGAGTGTATTCTAGATCTTTTCTCAAGCCGGTAAGATGGACAACTCTTGATTCCCAGTCCCTTTGTATATAAATTCATTTTTGTTAACCAAACTTTTGGCATTGATATTATCTGGTCGATTTCTAAGTAGTGCTTATGTACCTTATTATAAAATTTCAATTAAAAACATTAGCATAGTACCTATGATATTGATAACCAAATGGTTTATTATAACCGTCAAGACAACTACAACAAAAAAATCGTCATCGTCAAAGTACCCTTACTTAATTAAAAAAGGAGTATACACCAGTAGGTAAGGAAAAAAAATCATTCCTTTGTCTAACATTATTCAAAAAACATCAAACTCACTATTATTAATTTTAATAATAAAACTGATACGATCACATTTCTTATTATCTGTTATATTAATATCAACCACAATGCGTGCGATCAACCGGAAGTAGAATCTTTTGTAACAGACGCTCAAACCCTTCCGGGGAAGCGATATCTTGGATGCCGATGTTAGGGGCCTTGTCTATTAATTTTGACCCCTAACGTCTGATATTCGGTATCTATGGAAGTATCTGTGAGAAATAATAGGATCTTGAGACTTTTGGGTATCGCATTTGAGGGTTGATATTGGAAAATCGGTTAAGTGAAAAGATGATTGCGTTTTTTAATTGAATTTTGAATTGTGTAATATTTTTAAATTAAATTCTACCTAAAAAAAAATTAAAACAGAACAGAAAAATCTGTTCTTTTTCTACTTTGTGTATATTTTTTTATTCGTTTTATGTTTTTTTTACACTCACCAGCTACAACGATGGACTAGTATAAAATTAGCGAATAAATAAACCAATGCTCTATAAAACCAAGTCAATTAATAACAGAAACATTTGTCTCACTTACACGCATTTCAAAATCCCACAATTCCAACAAGTTCTGCTCAAATATTTACCGAATTAAAAAAACACACAATGCACGCTATTATAGGCAATCATCAAAGTATCGATTATAGAAAAAAAAACTTTGCAAAAAGCCACTACACGCGGTACCAACAAAACAAACATTTCACGGGTCTGTGGTAACACAAAAAAAAAAACTTGTCTATGCACAAGGGGCCTATTGTACCGAATTTGACTAGCCTTTGTTTAAAATACTGATTTATAGGCTATTAAACCCTTTCTATTAATGTATGTATAGATAAATTTATGCGTATTATTCCTTGTAAAAAATGATAGTTATATTTTATCTGTGGCATAACAAAGGTGTTTTTTTGTTATTAAAAGGGTTGCATACGCATGTGTTAAGATCTATGACAACGACAGCGAGTCTTAAAACGTTGTTATTATAATTTAACGGATTTTATTTTTAAAACAATAGCGGAAATAGAATGTCTAGAAGTTATTACAATTATTGGACAATAAATTCGACGAAAAAATACTTTGTCCGAATTAATTTATTTGATATTTTTAATGTAAGTATCACTTTTTTGTCATAAAATCTATGTATAATAATAAATTAAGTCCGTAAAACTAACGAATACAATACTTAATTAGATAAAATATTACTTAGTAGCTATAAAACTGCCTAATGCCCCCAAAAACGATTTTTTCTGAAAAGGACACATGTAATAAAAAATAATTATGGGGTAGTTTTTGTTGACAAAAGTTTGAAATATAAATGCCATTAAATTGTTTTTGTCAACACCCCGTAGCGAAATACAGCATGTAACAATTTTAATTATTGGGGTAAAATTGGTTTGCTAACGTATTCTCCTTTTCATGTCTTTCTAGTTAGAAAATAAAAAATATCACTTATGTCACTTTGGTTTTAAAAGATGCATTTTATTGCGGTTTGGATCCTACAAAAAATCTTGATTTCATCTATTCATGATTTTTTCGGTGATTTTCTGGCAGCTTTTCCCAAAGTAATGACATTTTTTGTTATTAAAATTCCAGAAATTATAATTGAAAAAATACGAATAACGTGCTCATAAAAAAACTTAAAATTCCGCACACTCTTGAAGACAAAAAGGGGATAACCTGCAAGAAAAAAAAACAGCGCGTTTAAAAAGGCAGTGCCCTACTTTCGAAGGCAATCCCGGACAACTTTCACCTATTCCCGTGTAAGAAAACGAGCCACAAAACTAACGTCCCTGAACTGAGTAAATGGCGTGAGAAAAAAGTAATTTTCATTCATAAAACCATTTTCTTAGAAGCGTGCGATAGGGACAGATAGACGGCGTCGATAGCGCTCCGTCCCTTTCTAGCGCACTCATTTTTAATGCACTTTCCCCGAAGAGGTTCTTTTATACTTCTTTTAAGAGTTGCAAGCAAGTACGTGTTTTTTTTTAAGTTTTCCTTTGGAAGCGTTCGTGAAATCCGCCTTTGCTTTGTAGAGTGATGTCAATAAGTTTCTCCGTTTAACGCTTCACTTTTTTAAGACGATGTCGGTATCTTTTTGTCATTTTCAACCCTCCGGAAATTCTTGTTTTCATACAAAAATAAATGATGTTCAAAGTAATTGCGGATATTTTATCGTACATAGTTATTTCCTATGTGTAAAAAGCGTAGGTAAATCTGTCTACAATTTTTTTGGAAGTATTTTAAAATATGTGCCACGAAGTTCTGTGACAATAAAATTCAAAATCACAGGACATTAGCCGCATCATGCACACTCAATAAAGTCCTATTTAAATAAACCAATCAATTGTAACGATTTTTGAATATCGAACGATGGAACGTAATCCTTTGAGTGCCACTCGATTCAAAGGGATGCTACCGTTGTCCTCATTGTGTCCTTGTAATTTATTGCCACCGTACAAAGGTACGGGATGTTCTACATTTTTGAGTTCAATGGGTCATATTTTAACTACCTATTTGACTTTTCGATGGTTGTAAAGTAGGTCTAGGTATTCAAGTGTGTCTATGAACTAAATTTATAAATCTTTTTTTTCTCCTGGCTTACGCTGTCTCACTCCTGGGCAAAGGCCTCCCTCGACTTCTTTAAATCAGCTGTTCCCTACAAATATATTCGCTTACGAGTATCTCGTCAAAATGTAGGGAACAGCTGATTTCTTTTTTCGCGATTTCAGGATTGATCTCATAGTGAAAGTTGTTCATAATGATGAGCACAATGACCACTTAAGAGATTTCGTGTATGAATAGATACATCTTATACTGCTTATATACTTAGGTATATATATACACCTTATATAGATGCTTACGTAAAATAGGCGAAGTTGCTTTTCAGATTTAAATCCCTTTACAGCTAAAAAACCAACAAAACGAAAGTTTTCTTAACAAAATCATAAAAAATACCAACACACGAGTCGTAAAATATCTGATAACCAAAGGAACCGAACCGAAAACTTTGAGAAGTATGTTATAAATAAAATAACGTATTCACGAGCGTCGGATGCGCAACTTACGGCTTCGAAAGTTGGAAAACCACTCCAGGAGTCGGCTTGAAGTTTTACCAACAATATATTTGTCTGCCCGCCAACCGTATGTCGATTGGGGAGAGGATATGTTGAGAAGCGGAGCGGGTAGCGATTATGTAAAATAAGACGTTATAAACGCTCTGTGCTTTTTTTCCTGTGAAACATTAATTTTGAGTTCTGAGGAAACGTGTCCAACACCTAAAGAAGGGTGTTTTTTACTAAATTTTTTGACAATACCGTTGACCAGGCGGTTTTGTGACTTATTTTTATTAAGTTGACAGGCAACTACTGTGGTACAGTGCCGAAACTTCTTTATAATATTGAGTTTCTCCAGTATCTCAATAAATGAATGTAACGTAAATAAGAATCGAGATCCAGTCCTGCCGCTTTCCAGTCTAGTTGGCTACCTAGGCATATGAGAGAAGGAGACCAATGGATACCGACCCCATTATAAAAAATGTTCAAGATGAAGAACATTTCCAAAATGAAGAGTAATATCTTCCAAAGCTCACGTTACAAGAACTTTTCGAAGTCCGCTCCCGCTACCTCTCCGCTCGCCTCAGACCACAAAAGTTTCGCAAAGGCAAACAGACAGACACCGGACTTACCTCCACCGCCACTTCACGCAAACATTCTTGTGAGCAAACTTAAAATATAATAATATTTCACGACTTGTGCAAAAGTTAACCCATTTTAGAAGATTCGAGATTTTTTGACTCCGAGTAAAATCATTTTCGTGTACGAAGAGGTACCTATTTCGGTCATTTTTATTCTTTAGATGTGTGAACGTTTTGTGCCCCTATTACTGAACTTAGTTGTTGTTATGGTGGTGAGATTATTTATTTGAAATGAAATGAAATGAAATGAAATTGTTTATTCTGTAAATAGGATATTGGAATCACTTTTACACGTCATATTATAAAATATTTAAAATAAGCTAGATGAGGTCGGCGTTTCCTATCTGACTACTCTGAGAAGAAAGGCCGAAACAAACTCAGAGGTCGCAGTCTCTTTTAAAGTCCAGACATAATCTTGGTCAGACCATATGAGGACCATGTAGATTAGCGTCTGAAATGGTCTTTTGAGGAAAGAACCACAACGATTTGAGTGGACCTGTCCAGTCAGAGCAAGCATTTGTCAGTAATAGTGGAGCTCAACGACTCGACGAACAATACCAAAGAAAGGACATTTGGGTAGGTCGCATAAAATACTCAAATTGCCAGACCATCGTTAAAACTAACTGAATTTACTACTCAACTAACGAATTTACAATGAGATATCGTCGATAATGTTCTTCAGAAAGGTCAGCTGCGTAGTACTCGCAACCGGCGTGCGCGTATGACTCTGCACCCTGACAATACACGATCAATCGTAACCTGACTCAGTTTGAAACAAATTTCTAATACATTGCTTCAAAAGTTCGAAAAAAAAACAACGCAAATAACGCAATGAATGGTGTTGAATTGTCAAAATGAAACAGATTAGTCTTTATCGGTTACGGAAATAAGATAGCAGATTTATGAACGAAAACGAGGCAAACGAAAGGAGTGTTTAAGGATCGTAGTAGGTGATTTTCTGTAGATTCTGCCTACCCACATGGGAAGAAGGCGTGAGTGACCAATGAGGGGCAGCTGGACAGGCAAGGCTGTCAATGGTGGTTCTAAGAATTTATCTAAAAGAGGCTTGATTTGGTTAGTAAGCTCTTTTCGAGAGAACCCAGGATGTGAATATTATTAATTTTCCGGTACTATAATTGTTTCCTAAGTCTTAGAAGAACGCTCTTAAATTAAAAGGGTTTAAGGTAATCATAAAACAAACTCGAGCTTTTACCTCCGTAGGTCAGAATCCACAGTGATGACCAAACAGAAGGAGCTTCGAGACAGTGGAAGCTTTGCGAGTTCCAAGAAAATGTCTGTCCTGTCTTAAAACCCGTAAAGCAGTTAGATAGAAACGAATACAGGGATATTCCGTCATAATTAGTACCCAGTAATATGAGGGAATATCCGTCCCGTTATGATCGTTTGGATAAACTAAACGTCAGTTTCTCTAACGAAAAATTGTCACATAAATTTTTCGGTTATTTTCGTTCGAAAAACTGACCCTTAGTGCTTTAATAAATAAGTTCAGTCACCACATCATCTGCCTAGCCTTTTCCCAACCATGTTGGGGTCAGCTTCCAGTTCAACCGGATGCAGCTGAATACCAGTATTTTACATGGAGCGACTGCCTATCTGACCTCCACAACCCAGTAACTGGGTAATACAATACCCCTTGGCAAGACTGGTTGTCAGACTTTCGAGCTTCTGACGACCTGTAACGACTGTCAAAGATCCACAAATGACAGCCGGGACCAACGCTTTACCGTGCTTTCCGAGGCACGGAGGAGTTTCGATATGTAAAGATGGTCACCCATCCACGGACCAACCCCGGCAAGCGTAGCTTAACCTGATGAATCGACCCATGCGGCTGTTATTACTTAGCCACGAGCTCAGTCACCACCCCATGTATAACTGAAAAAAAAAAGAAAGTTAATTGATTCAGGCGTGACTTTGCGGAAATCGCTAACGCAGTGCTGCATCCAGCGCTCGGCGTAGCTACATGTCGTGTTCAGGCTCGCGACTGGTCAATCGTCATCCTGAGGATGCCGTGTTGAGAGGTGAAACATGTATTGATTTCTTACAGGGTTTTTTACGACTCTTGAGGAACAGTTAAGCGGAATAGATTACTAAATATAACTGCGTCTATTGTATTTTTATTTTTTTTGACCAAAAGTAACTAGCACCCAGAAACAAGGACATCTCCTTACAAAAGAACTTTCAACAAACACAACTTACTTACCTCTTAATACAATGGAACGACAAAAACATATTCACTTTAAACAATTTTGTACATCACAAAAGTACTTTGCGTGCCGTCATCCAATATTACGAAACAAAATAATATTCTGGAAGGAGGATAGGAAAAAATTGAAACCTTCATATGTAGGGAAAATAGTCTTGGAAATAAAAGCGTGTGAGGAATCGACTGTTTCCCTACGTTTCTTTGGGTGGCGTTTGACAAAACATCCCCCTGCCTCCCCTGGCATATGCGAGTAACACATTATCTATCACGGAATAAGCCTGTGTGCTGTGGAGTTGCTGTTGTTACTAAATTTTTTTGTTGTGTATTTTTTTAAGTTGATTAGGTAGGTTTTTTTTCGGTACGCTGATGTTGGTGCTAGATACTGTTTATTGAGATGCAAATTTTTATAAATTTAGAGTGTCTTTTAAGTTGGCATTTGAAGCTGCATCTGTCAAACGGCATTTGAAGCTGCTTAAGACTGCCGTAATACACAGCAGTCTTAAAGTTCTAATTATTAGCTTCTATAATACTTAATAGCTGGATTTCAAGAAAACTCAAACATAATAAGTTTAAGCAGGTGCCGTATTATGAGGTATTAATGCCACCATTTTTCCAGTGTGAGATAGAAACGGAGCTAGACAAGGCCGCTAGCACCATCCCGTTTTGGCAGTGGTATAATGATGGCATTAATACTTCATAATACTACTCCAGATGTATTTAAGTTTCACTCACAAAAACATGATAGCCATAGTCACTTACCTTTCATTCATCTGTCAAGTAAAAAAACTAATTCAAAAAAATAATACCCCTGGCAACTCCATAAATTTTCTGTCCTCTCACATCGCCATATGACACATGTGCGGCATAAAGCGAAGTATTGATCTAGTGCCGACTTTCTGTAAGATAGTGTACAAAGACACAACAGTGTATTTCTTTATCAGCCAATATGAGCTTCTTCAAAAGGTGTGTTATGTAACGGGTTAATTTTGTAACTTAGGATCATCTTGTAATTTACTTACAAAGATACGCCAAAACAGTTGAACCCAGCAAAGGCAATAGGGGATAGCAAAATGAAAAGAAAGAAGAACAAGATAAATTAAATAAAAAAATAAAAAGTTTATGTTATGCATGTAATAAACAATTTTTTTTTCTATAGCTTCTAACACTAGATCAAGTCACCTTCCAAACAAAACCAAAAAAATCAAAATCGGTTCAGCAGTTTGGCAGCTACGATGGCGCAGACAGACACACACGTTAAACTTATAACACCCCTCCTTCTTTTATAAATTAATTAAGGAATCTTCATTAGGGAAGTCAAACACAGGGCTCAAGAAGCTTTTTTCTTTAATTTTCCTGAAACAAGAAAAAATATGACTGTTATTAATTATAATGATAAAGTCTACGTTTCACTATGCACCTACGAACATCACACATTATTTATAAAAAACAGCATAAAATAATTCTTTAAAAATTTACACATCGTGCCAAGAAAATAACATCGAAGTTGGCCGCGCGCGATAGCCACAAACTACTCGGTGGAACCAATAAACGGCTTGTCATCCCGCTCTGATTGATCATTATTTTATGCGCCAAACTATCGTGCTATCTCTTTCTCACTGGAGGACTGCCAGCGCACCCCGCCGTGCGGTGTAGAAAATGTGGCGTTTCCGTTTTTATTTGAATACAGAATCGCGCGATAATGACGGTGTGAATTTTTATGTGCCGTCATAGTTCAAGATGAAGCCGAATGTGTGTTCGGAATTCATAAGTGGTTTATGGACGTCCAATTGCAGAAGCGAGATGCGAGTACCTGCGATTGTTATGCGGAGATAGATACCTACTTTTGGTTGGCAAACTGTTTGGTCGATTTGTTTTTTTTTTAAAGAAATACCTACTTAGATTATTTTGACGGATTCTATGTTTAAATATTTTTACTTAAGTAAGTACCTCTATTTTGAAAGTAAACTTACAATTCAAGCAAAAAAATAAGGCAATGAAAGCTAAGCTGTTTCCACAACTTTAGTATTCATTCATGACTCGTAAAAACATGTTGTTTGTTATAACATAAGCTTCAGAACTATAATTTTATTACTGCCAAGTAACTTGGCTGTGTGTGCCAAAAATTAAATTGATTTCAGCAGTTGCTTGCAAATTATCTTGGCATAGTTATTAGCTTGTTATCTTTAACATTGATTGTACCAATTTAACTATTGATAGATAACTTAAACCTGGCCTAAGACATACCTTTCGACAACCTTATAGAAAGGTTTATTTGTTATCGAAACACGTTCATACAAAAAGATAATAAGTACATAATCAGCAAAATTAAACAACAAAAAAAAAGAAAATAAATAAATAAAAAATAAAAAGAAATAAATCAATCTACAAAACTTTGATACTTTTTTTTGTATAAAACCTCAAAATAAAAAAATAGTAATTTTTCCGAGCGAAAAAAAAATCCGTTACTTTCTGTAATATACGACTACCCACTAGGCATGCGGTTGACAGCCGGGCTAAAGGATTTATGAACGTTCCCCTGTACCGTTTGAAGAAAAAAACGCCAAGTAAAGCATGGCCTGCTTGGTTGCGGAAGGATATTATATTAAAAGTATAGTGTTATGCATGTTTCTTAATAGAAATCTAGGAAATAGGTAAACTCATTTTTTATGTAGTTATGTTTTTACGAAAACCTTAGTCGTCATTGTAATACTACTGCGTGATTAAAATTATTCTTATACTTTCTTTTTACTAAAGCGAGTAAAAGTTACAGAAATGTAGAGTAGAGCCTACTTCAGCAGTGCTATTTTTTAAAGTCTTGAAGTGAGCTGTCATTTCACATGATGCTAGGGATTGACAGCTCACTTCACCTAAGTTTTTACTTTGAGATTTTTACAGAATAGATCGGCAGTTATAAATCGAGCCACTAGCAGAATCCTAAAAGCTCGTATCTATCAATATAGTTAAAATAACCGCTGAATTTATCAATCTTCCAAACCTAAACGTGATATAAAGTACCACCAAACCAAACTTTAACAACTCTCCAGCCGTCCAACCCTTATTTATTTTTCCGAACACAGAATTTTTCATACCGAGCTCGAAACTTCCGAACTAAGTACTATTACTACTCCGCCATTATGATGCAAATCTGTTCCAATTAGCCGTGCTCAGAACCACAGTCCCCGGATATACACACATCTGCTGGTTAATTTGCCTAACAATACATGATTTTAATATTCAAATACATCACCTTTCTATACACGGCGTGATTTCTAAACACTTATCATGTTTGGTACTGGTTTGGAATTTATTTTATTAGAGTACAATGTTTTAGAAAGTCGCTGGGTTGTTTTTTGGGGCTTTAAGTGTAAAATTGGGAAATGTTTGGTACAAAATAACTCATTGTATTTTTTTTTACTAATGTTCCTTATATTTCTTGATATATTGTTGCTTATTTTGATACGCTAATAAATTAAGTTAAAGGCTAAATTAAATTAGGAAAATTAGTAGCTGCGTTTTATGGTAATGTTACAAAATTTAAAATCGTTTTCTATATAATGAGTAACATTTTCGTTCTTTGGCTCGTTACCTCTGCCTTATACTGAGTTACCGACCTATTGCTGCATTGTGACATTCCGAGTCCCCATATAAATAAACAATGAAAATAATTTACCTATTGCGATCATTGGACATAAATTCTTTTGCCTCACCGACTGTTTTAGAGATTCCATAAAATGAACATTTCTACCTTATTTTTACTTTTATTGGTTTTTTACTGGTAATTTACTTTTCCCGTTCCACTGCTAGGATTATCCGTTTTAAATTCACTGAATTATAAAAATAAAAGATTCTGACGGACTGAGAACCTCCACCTTTTTTTGAAGTTGGTTAAAAAGAAATTAATTCTTCAAGGACTTCCTAATTAACTACAATAGTTTTTGGTCCGCGCGCGGCCCGTCCGCGGTCATACAGTTTTATTGTTTGCCATGAAAAATAAAATACTATAATTTTGCACTGATTTGTAATTCGTACGTATTGTCAGTTGACAATTTTAAATCAGAATCAAATTAAAACGAAATATTTTCACGTCATATCCGCCTGTACCGAATTAAATGACAGATGACGTAAGAGAGCAGATTAGAAGCGGTTAACTACCAGAGTATCTCAATTTCTCAACAAATCCTTAAAAATCAGTAGCTAACCCTTTAAAACCGCTTCTATCGCTTTAGATTATGTTAACACATAAACACGGGGTACTAAGTACCCTGGCGATAAGCCGTTATAGAGCTATTTCCTTAAAAATGGCGCCTGATAGGTTATGAGCATCGATAGATGCCAGGAAGTGTGTGGATGTGCGTAGATTGGGTTTAGAGTCGAGTATAGATTCGACAGGGGAAAATCGGTGGGTTAAATTCGACAAGGGAAAATGATTTGGTACGAAGGATGAGTTTTTGCCCTGGAGGTGGGTGAAGGGTGAGTTAGATGGGGTAAGATGTCAATCTTACCAACCGAGTTTCCTGAAATTCTTTAGTTGAAAGTGTGTGGTAGGTACAGTTTTAGATAGGTGTTTAAATAGGTTCTTTTGTAATTTATTACTTTTTGATTATTTGTCTTTTATATAGATTATTTTCTATTTTGTGAATGTGAGAACGTTGTAGGCTTAGTGGACTGTAGATTTGTTGACCATCTTCTATTTTGTTAAGTTCCTGGTACTTGTTGAAAGGCATACATTGTCCTCCCATGCCTACTAACACTGTAATTTGAAAATATTGTAAAAGCCAATTATTTTTAAAAGAGTAACCATAGTTTCTTTTCTACTCTTCTCCATAGTAAACGACCAATTGGAACCGTGCACCTAGCTTCTGACGTTTCATAAGTGCCCATGTAGGTTTATGTGAAATAAAATATTTTGATTTGATTTGATGAGATAGCACAGCATAGCAAACTTTTCTTTTCGCAAATCTTGAAAATAAGCTTTCTTTAAGTAGAATATTCCAAAACCTGTATATTTTTGTGATTTTTAATAGAATATTTCAGTTCCCGAGTTAGCAACACAGTTTCAGTCCTCGTTTCTTTATTAAACATCAACATTGCACACAAAAATATACTCCCAACGTCAAAATATTAACAAAATACCGAAAACATTCCAATAATCCTTTACTTTAGAGCATCGTATGTCGCCGCAAGATTAAATTCCTTACAATATAACTACTACGCAGAAAATGTTCCGTCTTTTTAATATCGTATGTTGGGACTTTTTTATACCGAATATAAAATATACAATTTCAGCATCTTCAGTGACATTGTGTACCATCCATCTTTTCGGGTTTAGCTTGGCGTCTCTCTCTAACATATTCCTTCGTCTCTTTCTATCGGATTTGTAGTTCCCCCCAGTGGGCTGGAGGAGTTAACTCTTTGAGCATTTTTCATTGGAATACGGCGGATATGAAGAAATGTATCGCGTACTCAAGCGTGTTATGATTTTTTACTTGTTTCTATTTTTTTTTTTGCGGTGATTTTATGAAATTCGGATTGGGGTGAATTAGCATATGGTGGTACTGAACTATGGTGCCTTTGGGAGGTAACTTAAGGATTGTGGGTTTAGAAATAATTGGAATAAAACAATTGCTTTTTCAAGTAGACAATGTCATGTTCTTAGTAACTCTATCATTATCATCATCATTTGTAACATCATATATTTGGAGATTAAAAGAGTCATATCAATAATTGTATTGCTAAAATTAGGAAACTATTCAAGTTTAACCAACCTGATAAATTGAATTTAGTCATGAATTCATGATGCATTTACTTGTAGGTACTTTCTTGTAGGTATCTGTTACTTTGTTGTAGGTTTCTCAAAAAGCTATACTACCTTACATTACAGTAGCCCAATCTTTTAGAGAACATCGTTAATTACATGTAGGTCCTTCAGCTAAATAATGCCTTTTCTGTAGTCTTCCATCTTAAGTCTGGAAATATTATAAGCCCGTCCTGTAATATCTATATTGTTATTAAGATGGGACCACCATCTTGGGACTTCGTTAGCTTTTATCTGTATTGACATATGTTCTAGTTTATCTATTGCTTGCATCTTTAGTTTATCCTTCGATTTGGGAATTGTTTTGTTCATTGTGTCTCTTTTAAGGTGCAACGTGCGCTATAATTTAATTAACATCTTGCTTCATTTCCAACGTGTTCAATGAAGTTCAATTCTTTAGGGAATCCAAAAATAATATCATAATTTTGTTCTGGGAGATTTTTTTTGTTCTTTATTGAACTGTGCTTTATTGGATAGAGCATTTTCTAAATATACACTTCGGCGTATAGGTACTGAGATTAAAAGACCGTTAATGATAGATTTGATAGTCTACAGTCCAATCATCCATCAGAGAATACCTATGAAAGATCTTTGGAGAACAATATCCATGGTTGCATCTTCCATCAATCACGTAAAATATAGGGTGCTCCATTCATCCGCACGCCACACCCCCAAACAGAGAACACCGTTTACCAAAAAAATATATTATTCCACATTCGAATTTCGAACTCGAAAATAAACATTACGAGGACGAACAAAATTCCATATTCTGCTGCACCCACCACCAACAATTGGCGCTTATTCCAGTCACAATTCGGTTATATTTGCTGAAGAGCCTTGCGATTCCGAGAGAGCTTTAAAAACCATCGATTCGGTATTTGAGATTCCGATCACGTTATTCAGCGGCGGCGTAGTACGTGCATCTGCCATCTAGCGTAGACAGCCGGTACTATTATAGAGTTAACGTGGTTTGAGTCTGTGTTACGTGCCCAGTAACTAAGAGTTTAGCTTTGTAAGCACGTTGGGTTACGCGCCGTGTGTTGGTTATCAGATGACTGTGTAGACGGGCGGGTTATTTCTGACTAAGCCAACAACAGACTAATTCCGGCTATGCCAGATCACACAGTAGAGAGAAGTCTAATACATAACCAAAAGAGAAAGAAGAAAATAGAGGCAGGATATTTGAGACTAGTTAAAGAAGCCAACTTGATACTTAAAATGACAAAAGACTAATTGCAGCTTTGTCAGATAACAAATAAAGAAATGGTCAAATCAGAAACAATGTGAAAAGTCATGCAGAACAATCAACGCCAGCCGCGAATAGATAAGATTTAAGAGGGACACTTTATTTCAGACACTTTAATAATAACCCCAAAATAAAGACCGATTTCGGTTTTGCTTAATTGAAAATAGACGGCAAAATGAAAACCGATGTGGAAAGTCATGCAGATCAAACAACATCAGTAGAAGATAGAAAGATACAAGAGGCCCAGAAACTCTTAAAAATTTTACTACTATCATGGACTCTGCATGTCTGTGCTGAAAGAAAAACTTGAGTGATTTTGGAGTGGGGTTCCAAAAGGCAGTTTATATAGGTACACGGCTACACATCAAGCCATACATTTCCAGTTGATACTATATAATATATAATATAATATATTTATTGGAACTAAAACACAAATTACAATAGATTATGTACGATAATGACTGCATTAGTTATAAACTGTGTCGCAGCCATTAACGCCCATACAAAAAAAAAGGTTTATGCGTTGGTGCTCCAGCGTAGAGAAATTATATATTAATTTATATTAAAGAAAATTACAGATAAAAACTAACACTAAAAGAAAATAAAAATAATATTAAAACGAAAGATATGGTAAAACAAAAAATTAAGATAAATGAAAAGTGTGTGTGTGATGTGTTGTGCATGTGATGTGTTGTGTTGTGCGTTTGTGGTGTGTAGTGTTGTGTGTGTGTGTTTAAGTGTATGTTACGTTTTAACTAAATTCTCTAGCTCTTCATAAGTAAGAGTATGAAGCCATTTATCAACGGTGACTCGACACTCCCTCAGAACTACTTACCTCGCATTGTATAAGATTTCCGTACAATGCGAGGTCAGCATATACTGAAAATGTATAGCTTGATGTGCAGCCATGTGTATATTTCATCAATTTGGGGGAACATCTTTGTCACCGATTATATGTAGGTCACAGATTATTTACATCTACCAAATAATCCTAGTTCTCTTGTTGTATTATTTGCAAGCTTGCGCAACTGTCGTTTTCCAACAATAATCGTCAGTGTGTATCGTATCTGATTCTATGCATGATTCATAAAACAGTACTGAGCGGTGATGTAATATCATAATATAATTGTAGATAGACGTTATTTATAGATAATGTATTGGCCACAATTTATATTCAATACAGATACTAATATTAGTGACGGTTTATCATAACACTGTGATCGACTATAGACACTATGCTCTCTGTTATAAAATTGATAATTCCATGGGAGACTTGGATGATGTTATTCTAAAGAGAGTCAGTAGAGAATACTTGAGAGCTGATTTTTTTATTATTTAATGTTCGTTTAAGGTTGTTAACACCTGCTTATGGGTCTTGAACATTCACGCCGCATGTTGCAACTGTAAAAAGGTTTACGACTCCTTACAAGAGAATACCAAACTAAATTGCAATGTCTTTGGTTGCTTCTGCGTTTCTATCTACTATCTCCTGCTTTGCAAGCAGTCAACTAACGGATAATCGGTCAGCTTAGATATCCATTCCCTCTGTGATTTCGTTTTGAAACGGACTTTGAAATGTTAAGAAACGAAACAACAGAGTTTTTGATTTATCTGTGTCAATCATGTGACAAATTGAGTAATTTATTAATACCATCTCATGTCTCATGCTCGGTTTCAGAAGTCCTCAAAAGTACTCTCAGGCATGGATTCTACAATAAGTATCTATTTCAGTGAAGTTTTTCTTTTAGTAGCAGTATCGATATGATAGACTCCAATTATTTATTTATATGTCACTTCAACGACTTACTCACTAAAACATACACAAACAAAAATCACATACAGTTTTAGGTATTGTGAAGTCGTCACATATAGAAAAGAACTTAATTGTAGGACCGTAGGACGTGTTAGATATCGTTAGATAAATTAGTTGCAATTTAAAAAATAAAGCGACAATTATGTAGCTATGTTCACATTATAACATATTAAAAATACCTCAAGAACCAAGGCTTCTAAGAATCATGTAAAAGAAGCGTACAAATTCACATAGCAACAGTACCATGCAAATCTGGAAACCAAATATAAGAGATATCTACGGAATCAGTAATGTAGCTGGTAAAGAAAACATGGAATTACCATGAGGTTCGAATGCCAATCTACATGACGGGCGGCATTCATATTTACCCAATAAGATGGGATAACAGGGATGTATTGCTCATGTAGCAGTTCTGATTACAGGCACGTGATTCAGAAAGCTGGGATTTGTAAATAAATGTAGTACGCTGAACGAATTTTCCTGAACGAGTGAGTTGTTGAAATTGATGGTTTAGATCCTGCCTGTGATGGGTAAAGACGGGTTTACATAGTTTTAGAAAATTATATTTCTCAAGACAGAATTATGATTTTTTTTAAAACATACTCTGGCCCTGTCGATAGTAACTCTGTTATGGACAGAAAAAACCGGCCAAGGGCGAGTCGGATTCGCGCGCGAAAGGTTCCGTGAAAAAATCACGTTTGTTGTATGGGAGACCCCTTAAATATTTATTTTATTCTATTTTTTATTATTTGTTGTTATAGAGGCAACAGAAATACATCATTTGTAAACATTTCAACTGTCTAACTATCACGGTTTATGAGATACAGCCTGGTGACAGACGGACAGATGGACGGACAGCGTAGTCTTAGTAATAGGGTCCCGTTTTATCATTTGGGTACGGAACCCTAAAAATTTACCAGTGGCTGTGTGTTTGATCCCAAATTTGCGATCAGTGTAGAGTTTAGTACTGTTTTTTGTTATTTGCTACCTACTCACTTCAACAGATAATTAATTGTGTCATACATAATCAGCCTATAAAGTTCCCACTGCTGGGACACAGGCCTCCTCGAGAGGGAGTGGGCTGTAATCAACCACGCGGGCCCAACGCGGGTTGGTAGATGTCACATGTCTTCGAATTTTAGGTTCTAGGACATGCCGGTTTCATCACGATGTTTTCCTTCACCGTTTTTGAGAGCGGTGGTGATGAAATTAAAAAAGTAAGGTAGCGCTTCTACCGATACCGATACGGATACCGCGGGGCCGATACCACTGGGCCACCACTGCGCTCTGATAATCATTGTGATTGTGATAAATGTGATAATATATTCCGAAGATATCGTTGATATTGATCTACATCGGGTTGATTCTGAAAAAGTGACTAGGTACCTACTCACGTTTTGATCTAAATTCTATTAAAAGAATCCAAATAATTTTATTGGTAAGAGGAATAAGGCCAGCCCAAAGATTTTTCTTTTCCAAAAAACATCACGCAAACATGAGAATTACTTTGCGTGAACGACTCTTCATTACCATGATATTTTTCACATAAAACATGTTTACGTACATTTCGTCATAAAAACAATGCCATAACCCGACTTTGTGCAATGTCAAACGTAAAGCTTATAAGAAAAGGTAAACAGTTGGGTAAACAAACAGGCTTTCAAATTCAAACTCGAACACACGCGAGATAAAAATAATGAAATATGAACTTCAGAGGATACACTACACCCGAGGAACACCCCTAAGAAAATATCCCATCCATCAACAAAGAAAATAGCGAACCTCCTTGCCTTAGACAAATGATTGACAGCGAGCGAAAAAAAAAAGGAATAAAAAAGATAGAAAAAAGAAATGATTCCTTATTCAAATTTTCACGGCGTTCGATTTTTTCCTTTGTCGCGAGACGTTCCTTTTTTGTTTCCATTTGTAATTTGTCGGTTTGCTCTTTCGTTGTAAAAACTGCGTTCAGTCAGCGTAAATGTCTTTTGGCAAGTTTTTTTTTTCTATTGGTTTTTATTATAGAGTGAGCGTTTTGCGTTTTGATATTCCAACGGTGTGTCATTTCGTATTGTTGGCCTACAATTTGTCATTTGAAAGACGGAGCATATGCAAATTGTTAAAAGAATGTATTCATGAAGTTACGGATCTAAATTCTCTCTTTTAAAGTAAATGATATTTATTTCTGTAAATTGGCTCAAAAAAACACGTCAAAATTAAAATATGTTTTAAAACTAGATGAGTGTATGTTCGGTGTTTCTTATCTGACAACTCTGGGAAGAAAGACCAAAACAATCTCAAAGGTCAGTTTTAAAGTCCAGACATAATCCTGGTCAGGCTATAATATGCAGGTTGATGCCTGAGATGGTCTTTTGAGGAAAGAACCATACAGATTTGAATGGACCTGTCCAGTCAGTGCACATATTTGTCAGTAATCGTGCAGCTCAACTCAGAACTTAAGGAGCTCAACGACGCGACGAACAATACCGAAGAAAGGACATTTGAATAGGCCGCTTAAAGTACTCTAACTACCAGATTATCAATAAAACTAACTAAAAAAAAACAAATTCACCATATTAGTCCTCACATTCACAATAATTAAAATAATAACAATATAATAAAACCTACATATCTCTAGTTCTATCTGACAGTTTCTTAATAGTATCCATAAGCAATAGGCAGACTTTATCGTTTATCTATTTAAGGAGACATTCAATTAAATAAGAATTACTTTTATTACTCCTGGCGTTGGCACTAATGATAAATCTGCTTATTCCATTTGGAGAAAGTCGTGATCATTTCCTATAACGGTCGGACTATTGATTAATGAGGCTGGTGACAAATTACTGATGGCCAATAAAATAGTATAATTAATAAATTATTATTATTGCAAAAAAAAAATCTTCCTGTTAATAGATAAATATTTTCCTGGCCTATTTTATTAAATTATCATGTTGATAATTGAATGTTATTATCCATAATCAAAACTAATTAAAGAATAAACCGTCCAAACGCTAAAGCTGAATCCGAACCACAAACCCGAATTCCATTCGAATTCAAATTTCAAATCGACCGATCTCAGCTGATTGTCGAAAGCGTTCGCAATTTAAACTGGTGACCTTGTAAAAGCGTTAATTCACCCCATCCCTGCGTAATTTGCGCTTACCGTAAAACTGATTACGCTTACAACAGCAGACGATTCCTTCTCTTTCTTTATTATCGTGCTGTTTCACTCCCTCCCATTCATGAAACGTTTAATTATACCGCCTTGGGATGGCTTTATGCGATAGTGAAAGTGGTAAAGTTTGATTGGACTTTCCAGGGAAAGTGTTGGGACTGTGGCAGTGTGGGTAAAGTCGGGTTGTTTGTACGATAGTTGAAAAGTTGTTTTGTTGTTGTTTTGTGGATGTAGGCACATACTTTGCTTGATACTGTTGTTTTTATTAGTCATTATTAGTTTTGACAATGCGACTCGGAAATGCAGCTGAAATTGTAAATGATTTTGTAAGTACTTCAACATCGTATCAGTCAGTAAGTATGAGTTTTCTTACAAATACAACTGTATCAGCTGCCGTTATAAAAAGAAAACAATTGAAATTTCCATTTAAGTAGGGAATAAAAATCAATTTTCCAAATATTTTTCATGAACACAAAATTATGAAAGACGCATAACACCAACCAATGCCGCGTCTTTCGTCTACCGACTTTTTTAAATATGGCGGACGCCGGAGGCTCTCAAATACTCATTTATACCCCTCCTTGTTTTCCGGATCCTGTTTAATTTAAACTTCGAATGTTGTGCAGGTCCGGGTTACGACGTAATGGTCGTAATGAGTGGGGGTTGAATTAGGCGAGCTCTTGAGGGTTATTGTGTCACTTGTTGATTGAACGTTGCGTAGTATTAAGTTGCGCTTGTGTGTGTTCGATTGTTTCTTTGTGTGTGCCAGTTGTCAGTTGGTGGTCGATAATGCTGCTGTGTTTTAGTGGTAAGAAGGTTTCAGGGTTAACACTTATGTAAGTACCTTCAACATAGAGATAAAGAGAAAAGATAAAGACAAAATATACCTCAAGAAGATTTTTCTGTTCAGAAATCTCAGTAAGTTGACAGTTTAAAAGAAAAGTTTTTCCAATCCTACATAAATTGTTTGCAGCAACCACTGTACCGCTCTGAGTGAGATTATGTTATTTATCAAATTAAAGAAAAAAAAATAAGACATTTTTTCGGAATTTAGGTCACGATACTTCGAGCTACAAAATCAGTAGCCAATAACAAAACCAATTTAAATTATAAAGCCCGCAGAAAACCTTATTACAATAAAAACCAATACTTTTCATTGGGTCGCCATTATCCGTTATTACGGAAATGATACAATACTACAAGCCAATAGCACAATATTACAGTTATTGGTATTTGTACCAATAATGGTTTGAACCAGTAATGATTTGTACCTACCAATAATGGTTCGTACCAATAATGTGAAGTCACTGATATTTGTTTGTAGTTTTTATTACATTGGTCACCTAGTATTTAAGGGTTAAGTTTGAGAAAAAAGGTTTTTTCAACGACTTGAGAATATTTTTAACCGACTTCAAAAAAAGAAGGAGGTTCTCAGTAGTGGTATTCTGTAAAAATCTAACCGTGAAAACTTAGGTGAAGTGTGCAGTCACTCCACCTCACGCTAGGGATTGACAGCTCACTTCACCTAAGTTTTCCCGGTGAAGTGTTTACAGAATAGACCGGCTATTCGTCGGAATCTCTTTTTTATTTTTAGTATAGATCAATAAGACGGTATTAATAGACATTAACATCAACTTATCTATAGAATATATATTAAAATCCTTCTCGGAAAGAATATTATAATTTCAGGTTCATTCAGATCAAAAAGATAAGAGAAAACAGCCGGTCGACTCTGTAAAAATCTCGCCGTGAAAACTTAGGTGAAGTGAGCTTGGAGTGAACTGTCACTGCCTTAGCATCAGTAGGTATCGATGACAATGACAGAGGCCCTAGTGTGAGTTTCTTTTAACCATCTCGACTTTACGCATCGACCGCGTTCGGCGCTCCGATTGGCTATTCACTGGCCTTCACTGGTGAATGGCCAATCAGAACGCCGAACGCGGTCGATGCGTAAAGTCGAGATAGTTAAAAGAAACTCACACTAGGGCCTCTGCTCACTCCAAGCTCACTTCACCTAAGTTTTCACGGTGAGATGTTTACAGAATAGCAATGCAGATGAAGAGAAACAGTAGATGAGTTACTTCCCGAGATCTTAATTGAACCACAGACAAAAACCTATTAAGATAAAAGAGATGAAGAAAAAAAATACCATTCAATATCATCGGCAAAGATGCATAGTTTTCTCAAATCAACAATCGTAAATGCATCTGAGATGGAAAATTAGCTCCTCGTTAATAACGGGTGTATAAAGGCACTTGTGGGACAGTAATCTTATTGTAGGTGTATCGTCTTCACATATAATTATATAAGTCATGTATATAAAATATTGTAAAACATTTTTGAAAAGAGTAACGGTGGAGTTTCTTGTCCATTCTTCTCCATACGAAAGCTACCTTTTGGAATGGGCAACTAGAATCAATTCTATTTCTTTGTTTTTCATTGACGTTCAAAAGTGCCTTTTATGTGCCTATTTGAAATAAATTATTTGACTTTGACTTTGATTTTGACACTTAATGAAGCCGAAAGTCACTTGTTATTCCCATCATTGTGTTTTTTGTTCTGGACCATAGTGGGAACCATCTTGTTACGGTCATTGAAGGTCAAAGTTCCAACTTTTTCAGACGTTTTTTTTAAAGAAAGCAGGTTTTAAATGTTATAACTTAATTCTAAATACAAACTCTGAACCGTTGCATGCACCCATGAACACAATGTTTTGCGTGCGTTACGTTGCGCACTACCGTAAATAGCGATTTTTCACACCAAAAATAAAAGTCGTTTCCCAGCAATTATTTTTGTGCAATGTTACTTAATTTGATGTACAGAATGAGTAGTTGACGGCTATGTGATGGGTCTGTTTACACCCTGTAAACTTGAACTGCATCAAGTTACAAACATGCTTCATGTAGGTAAATCTGCTACTAAACCACTTGTAAGTACTTTTATAAGAAAATGTATACACAACCTTCGACATAAATGTAAAATACTTATTTATTACTTACTAGCTGATGCGCGCGACTTCGCCCGCGTGGATGTCGGTTATTTTATACTAAAACCTTACTCGAGAACCACTCTATCCATTGGTGAAAACAGCATGGAAATTGGTGCAGTACTTTTTGAGTTTATCGCGTACAGGACGACAGACAGACGCGGCGGAGGACTTTGTTTTAAGAAGTACAAAGTACTCTTCAATGATATGAAGATTGGAAATCATGAGATTATTGTGTTTCGATATTTACTTAACGACGGAGTAAATCTTAGATTTGGAAACCAAAATGACGCTGTTACCAAAAGCTTTCCGTTTAATGTAAACTATTTATACCGAGCTAAATTTATCACTTGAGTTGCTAAGTTCGTTCTTAAGCCATAAAATTTACAGTAGAGTCAAAAAAGACCAAAACTATTGAGGAAACCGGCATGCCAGAGAGGTGTTTCTCAACGGCATGCGAAGCCAAATTTGAGGCCTATAGGTGGCTTTAAAACTCTGACACCAGGCTAGTCACTAACCACACGAAAAGAAGAAGATCTACTGACTGCCTCCTTGGTCTAGTGGTTGTAAGCGCTACTGAGCACGAGGTCCTGGGTTCGACTCCCGGGTAGGGCAAAGTGTTATTGTATTTTTCCATCTGGAATTGCTCAGCAGCAGTCCGGAGTCTGGGTTTTTACCCGGTTGATGACCATAGGCTCTCCTCCTGTTACATGGGACTTAAACATAACTGGCGAAATAAGTGTACCATAGAGTCAGTCACAAACACTAATATGTATACACTTTTGAATTTTGCTGAGTGTATACATATTTTTGCTCGTGACTGTACACCTCTGCCTAACCCTTCGGGGAATTCAGGCGTGATGTTATGTATGTAATACTAACCTAATTGACATGAAAAATACCCTAAACGCTTTTTGAAAAACCAACTTCCTCATGAAACAAACTTAAAACGACTAGGATAATACCATGTTGAACATCCCTTTAAAATTGACACGGAATAATCCCAAACAGAACCTCTGTAGCCAAACAATGACCTTATTAAACAACATACAGGAATAATTCAAACATACATATGTTTATATATACATATAATACACATGCTACTTGGTAAATCCTTCAGAGTAAAACGAGATGGGACGGGGTGGCATCAGCCCCTTAAGGGGGGTAACCCTCCCTCGTCTATAGAATGTCTCCGCACGAAACCCCTTTGTAGAAGGAAGGGTTACCTTGGGAATGGAATGGAATAGAAAATAGTACATAATAAAAATTCAAAATATATTCTTTGGAGGCTCCAATTTTCTGGAATACCCGAAGGGTACCCGGTTCTTTAGATTATTCGTTTTTTTTTTTTTTTCGGTAGACACGGGAACGAGGCTTGTTGTGCCATGTGATGCCTTTGAATTATGTTCTGTTATAACGATCTGAGAGAAAACATAATAAAATACATGTTTGTGTTGAAATGATAACCTTGGTTTTGTTGTTTTATTTGATGTGAACTAGAAATTGTTTGATCATCCTGTGTCTGAGAAATGCGACGTTTGTTATTTTTGTGTCATGTTTAATGATGTTGCTTGGTTATGTTTTTGTTTTAATTTAATAATAATAATTATTTATTATATTTATTTCTCATCACAAATGTTGATATGTACAGGAAGTGCTTAATCTAAAAAATTGGGTTGATATTTGTAAGAGGCTGGATAAAATACCTGTGTTATGGGTGAGTTTGATTCCTTTAGCTATGAGCTACGTAGCAAGTTGACACAAACATCTATGTATAGGTCATACATAATACAGGGTGTACCAGAAAGGTATGGTCAAATTTAAGGATGTGGTAAAGACCAACAAGCTAAACAACTTTCTCCATGGGACCAACATTATAATCGAGAAAAAAATTATCTGTCCAATACATTTGGGCCGAGTAGGTATTGAAATTTTGTTGCAGTTGATATTTTTTTCGCGATTATGATGTTGGTCCCATAGAGAAAGTTGTTCAATCTGATGGTCTGTACTACACACTTAAATTTGACCACACCTTTGTGGCACACCCTGTATAGGGCACTCTTAAAAATATGCACAAGTTATCGTTTAGGTAATCGACTATTTACGATCTGTATTTACATTTATATTTCTTACTAGCTGATGCCCGCGACTTCGCCCGCGTGGATGTCGGTTATTATATACTAAACCTTCCTCTAGAACCACTTTATCCATTGGTGAAAACAGCATGAAAATCGGTGCAGTCGTTTTTGAGTTTATCGCGAACAGACAGACAGACAGACAGACGCGGCGGAGGACTTTGTTTTATAATAAATGTAAGGAAGTCTTTTGTTAGGTAATTCATTGAAGTAACAATTTTCATTAGGTTTTCCTAAACACAGTTAAGATAGGTATCAATATGACGTGTTTTATTTCCAAAACGATTTAGAGATCAGAAAGACATTTTAACTTTAAGTACCTACATACCTTATAAACTTACGTAACAAAAAATCTTCAACATCGATCAACCTGAACGACTCTTCCACCGACTTCAAAGACATTTACATTAGCACTAATGAATAATATCCTAAACCATCAAACCGACGTCAAATTTAACTTATTCCAAATAACGAAACAGTGGTTTGATCGAACATCCCCGCCGTGTCAGGTACCGAGTCAAAAAAGAAATTCCATTTCCACAAACGAAAAATCCATCCAATACAATATATCACACGCTCCTAAGCCCGTTAGGAATAGAGCGAGATGCCGTATATGTGTGGTGCTCTAGTTAGAAGGAGACGGAATCAAATGTCCCTGCGAAATGGAACGTAAGAAGATTGAATAGAAGTCACACTAGTACAAGTTACCTTTACGCACACTAGTGTGAATGTACTATACGCTTTGTTAAGGGGAATACGGGGTTTAGTTTTACGTCTCAATCTATAGTCTGTTTTTTAAATCTCGTAGACTAATTTGACATTTCAAGTGATTGTTGTTTTTTTTTTTCTATGTGGAATTTGACATTAACACCGGTCAAACTAGTCTTCGAAATTAAAAAACAGACTTTAGTGATAGGTTGTTGGGAAAATAGGCGTATGAAAATAAACTAGGCATAGGAGCTAAAAATAAGCATAGGAGCTTAAAATAGGCATACGAACTTAAAATAGGCATAAGAGGTTAAATTAGGCATAGGAACTTAAAATAGGTATAGGAGCTTAATAGGCATAGGAACTTACTTAGCTACGTCACGCACTTGATACAATTTCAACAGGTTAAAAAGCAACATAGTTATTATAATCATTACATCCACAACTATCCCACATTACCGTAAAACTGACAATTCGTAATAATATGATCTACGTGCGATTCAAATTCCAAAAAAAATCATCTGTTTTCAGCAGTTTTCTATGAAGATTCGTAAAATGGTCCACACATTATGAATTGCTTTTGTGTCATATTAAAGGAATTGCTAATGAGAAAATGAATTGCTTATAGAGGAATTGCTAATGTGGCCGTTTTAGGCCCGCTGCGCTGGTGTCAAGTCACTAACAACGAAGAAAACTTAGCTGAAGTGAGCTTGAAGTAAGCTGTTACTTCACATATTCTTATGGATTGGACACTGACAGCTCGCTTCACCTTAGTGTTCATGGTGAGATTTTCACAGATATCCAAGACAGCTATTATAAACAGAAACCTAACATATTCCAATCACAATAATATACTTCTCTACATCAATTCCTCTCCAATACATCCACAAAACAATATCAAATGCCACGAACGTCCCCTTAACTAAAGGGTTATGCATGTGTGCGTCTAAATACAAGGAGCACATGCGAAAATTCAGATCAACCGTAAAGAAATGACGCACACTGGCTGAAGTAAAGGCTTAGATCACCCATACATGTGCACGCATCTGTACGTACAGGGTGGCAATCTTGTTTGGCGTCGCTGTGTGAGTGATTTTCACGATATAGTACTCTGGGGACTCGGATATTTTATTTATTTTTCTTGCATTTGGAATATCATTGTTACTTACGTTGTATTAAATGTGAGGCCGCAGTAGATTGCTTTGGTGACGCAGAATTGTGGTTCGAAAAGGAGTTTGGTTTCCACTCAGCTAAGAGACATAGGCAGATCAGTTACTTTGCCTTACTTCTCCTTACAGTTTCTCTTTTCGTGTGGTTAGTGACTAACCAGAGGCTCTAGACAAAGTGACATTCTGTTAGCGATAACGATGATGGAAAAGGCAAAAATGAATAGGACTGACTTATGCTATCGAAAAGCTTATGTCAATCCTGTTGAAAGTCGTTGTAGAAATACGAAACGCTTTTGAAGCGATTGTCAATAGCTTATGTCAGTCCTTTAAATTTTTGCCTTTTCCATCATCGTTTTCGCTGATAGAATGTCACTTTGTCTAGGGCCTCTGGTGTCAGAGTTTTATGCCGCCCATGGGCCTCTGACTTGGCTTCACATGCCGTCCAGAATCTCTCAGGCAGGTTTCCGTACGATGTTTTCCTTCACCGTTTTTAAAGCAAGTGAGCACATTTGGATTGGACGATCTAAATCGTCATTTCACCACTGTTCCCATTCTAGATAGTCTAACCAAATGTCAAACCCTCGACTACCTTTCTGGTCTGACGCGGCCCAATATTAACCCTTTTGTCTTCACCCCGGTCGACTCAGGAGAGATCAAAAAGATTATCCTTTCCATTAAATCCAAAGCCGTGGGCTGTGATAAAATCAGCCATCATATGATCGTAACGGCTCTTGATCAACTTCTTCCTGCAATCTCCCACATCATAAACTACTCCCTTTATACCGGTGTTTTCCCTTCCCTGTGGCGTAAAGCCCTTGTCCGGCCCCTTCCTAAGGTACCTAATTCATCTCTTCCTAGTCACTTTCGCCCAATTTCCATCCTTCCCTTTCTGTCTAAGGTGCTCGAGGCCAGTGTCCATAAACAATTCTCACGCTTTATTCACCACAACTCCCTCATCAGTCCTTTTCAATCCGGTTTCAGGCCCGGGCACAGTACTGTTTCAGCTCTCCTTAAAGTGACTGACGATATTAGGCGGGGAATGGAAGACACTAAAGTAACAGTCTTAGTGTTAATTGACTTCTCCAATGCTTTTAATACCGTCAGTCACGAAGTCCTTTTATCCATTCTTTCCTATCTTATGGTCTCTCCGGAGGTATTGGAATGGTTTTCTTCTTATCTTCGGGGGCGTCAGCAGTCTGTTCATGCTGGAGACTCGTCGTCGAGTTGGTGTGATCTTGCGGCTGGCGTCCCTCAAGGCGGTATATTATCTCCTCTTCTGTTCTCCATTTTTATTAATCTCATTACCACTGTGCTTTCAACTGCGTATCATCTTTATGCTGACGATTTGCAGCTTTACTGCCAGGCAAGCGTTGACAACATTTCCGATGCCATCGAGGAGTTGAACCGGGATTTAGATACGGTAAAAAATTGGTCTGATCGATTTGGGGTTGCGGTTAACCCTGCCAAGTGTCAGGCCATCATAGTAGGGAGCCCCTATAGCATGAGGAAGTTGAATGGCATAACTGTTCCACCTGTAATATTCGACAACTCTGTCATTCCGTTTAGCTCGGATGTAAAGGATCTTGGTTTGCATGTCGACACTTGTCTTGACTGGCGAAAGCAGGTCACGACAGTTAGTAATAAAGTCACCGGAACGTTGCGGTCGCTCTATCGGTTGAAAAACCTTCTCCCATCACACATAAAGGCAATGCTTGTACAGTCCCTAATCTTTCCCATAATTGACTATGGTGATGTGTGTTACTATGACCTGAATGCAGATCTCCTTAATAAACTAGATCGCCTTCTCAATAATTGCATTCGATTCGTTTTCAATCTTCGTAAGTATGACCATGTGTCCGCACATCGATTGCTTTTGAAATGGTTACCCATTCGTCAGCGCAGAGAGTTGAGGGCTTTGTCTATGTTGTTTTCTATACTCGACAAACCCACTTCTCCTTCTTACCTGACTTCCCATGTTCAATACTTATGCTCTGCTCATAGTAAAAATCTTCGTTCTACCAACAATCGTCTTCTACGATGTCCTTCTCACCGCTCTGGTTTCATCCACTGTTCTTTCTTCGTACAGGCGGTCTTTCTTTGGAATGCGCTCCCCCTGGACATCAAGACGGCAACTAGTCGCATATCATTTAAAGTAAAGGCGCGTGATCACATTCGTGCGAAGTTGGCAGAATCATCCCAGCGTTAGATGGATTCGTTTTCTCCTCTACCTGTCGTTATTTCTCCTGACTAAGTTTATTTTGTTTATAATTTATGTATGTATCTATGTATGTATTAATTAGTATTCATTATTTCTCAAGTTATATGTATTGTCTTTTGTTGCACCTGCCATGTCTGTCTCTGCATCACCCTAAGGTTGACTGGTAGAAAATGCCTCAGGCATTAAGTCCGCCGTTGTACAGTAGTTTTTTTTTACTTGTGCATAAAGTTTTAATAAATAAATAAATAAATAATTGTACAATACGCACATGAATCCGAAAGGTCAGTGGTGCGTGGCTTGGGTTCGAACTCGAGACCTATGACAACCTATGACCTACCTTCTCCAAGAATTGGGCTACCAAATGCAAAAATAATTTTTCAAATCCGACTGGTAGTTCCAGAGATTAGTGTGTTCAAACAAACAAAAAAACACATGACAGACATGGTTTGGCAAGGCTATGATTTCCCGCTCAGAGATTATAATCTCTGACCTCCAGAAGACAAGATTTTTCAATTTTATATCTTTTATGTTTACATGAATGTTACTTTTGTCCATTTAAAAGACATAACCCTTCAGTTACACGTCATAACGAACGTATATGAACGGTTTCGAGGCCAAAGACCACACGACAGCCAATTTATTACCAGAACACTCCAGAAAATTTACAAATTTCCGTTTACATGTAACTTCAGTCGAAAACATCAATTCTACTCGTAAAAATCACAACCCCATAATAATTCCTTAATATCCACTCCACATGCTTACCATAAAACACATACATAGTATGGCCGGTAATAGCATTTTATGTTCGACTCACACGGAACGGAACCCACTGGCTAAACGTTAACGTTCGCGTTTGAGTATTCTGTTCGTTTACTTGGAGCGTTAGGATTGGGAGGCGAGGAGAGTAGGAGAGTGGTTTTGGCAAGTTGAGTGGAGTAGGGACTTTGTTAAATAGGTTGTTTGATTATTATACATTTTCGAATATGCTGTATTACTCATACCTGCTGGTTCATCTGTTTAGGCATGGCTTTTCCTCAATTTTTCTTCTTCGTGGTGATTCAGGATTATCTCATTCAATAGTATCGATACCAGCGTCGATAAATAGGTAATGCAATGTTTTTCATAAAACAAAACTAGCAGCATTGCTATTCTGTAACCATCTCACCGTGAAAACTTAGGTGAAGTGAGCGTGGAGTGAGCTGTGATTGTCATCGATACCTACTGATGCTAAGCCAGTGACAGCTCACTCCAAGCTCACTTCACCTAAATTTGCACGGTGAGATTTTTACAGAATAGCACTACAGTTCTTGCGAAGGCAAGATTATTGGTCCATTGCTTGATTAAGATCTTTTTTCTGTAAATATGTTCGACTAGAAAATGATACTAATGTGTGACGATAAGACGTCAAAAACAGTTCACTTAAAATGGAATAGGTTGGGCTTTCAATAAATTACAACAAACGCTTTTCACCGGAAAATGACAGCACTGTTGCTTGAAAACCTTCTTATGCTTCTAAACAAAAGTTCTCATTTCGATCATCCGACGAGTAACTACACTTGCTCAAACAAGAAAGCTAGCTTCCCTATTCAAACGCACCACGATATAGTGCTGTCGTGACATGGCTACATTTGCTGCGTATGAATCGTAAGCGTACATGTGATATGCAAATCAGTCGTATTATACGATGATTTGTGCGCTCACTGAGATTTCACATCGTGTGTAGTGGATATGTTTATTAGCCATAACATAGTACCATAGAATAATATCGAGGAAAATGACATTGTAGAAACATTTGGGGCCTTACCACAAAAACTTAGACACTTGCTCAATGCGTGTTTAATATCAGTTTTATTTCAAACTCCATACAGAAGGTGTTGCTAAACAAGTGATAAACACGGTTTTGTGGTAATAAGGTTGATGACACCACGAGTTTTAAAGAGTTGCTGCTAATACATGTATAGTGAAGCTAGCAGTGCTTGCCAACATTATTATAGACACTTTTAAGATACAAAGTTTCAGTGCCACTGTTGGAATCCCAACACTAAATGTTACTAAATACTATAAAAAATACGAACATCACTAGCATGCGCTCTCGGTAGCCATCTCTATTTGAATGCTCGTTCGTTCACTTCCTCACGGATCGGGTTCGCGATAGGTCGATTTTACGACAACGTTCTCTTGCCTAGATTTTATAATTATGACTGATGATCAACGGTGATTTGAAATATAAATATCTCCGTTAAAGAACCGGCTGGTTTTACTGGAAGCACCTCCACTAACACACACATTCCCACAGCCACTCTTTGTCCTCAGACCCCTCTGTGACAGAGACTCTGTCACTCTGTGCTTTGCAGAGTAGGTAGGTACGTTTAGCATGTTTCCAGATGATATACGACCTCCTAAGAATGTCTCAAGAGTAGTGAAAAGCAAGACATCTAATTTTACTACACTTAAAAAACACTCACTTTGAAATAAACCATCTTGGTAAATAAAAAAGATCAAGTCGCCAAGTACACACAAAACATAACATCACGCCTGTGTTCCCCAAAGGGTTAGGCAGAGGTGTACCTATAGTACACCCACATATCGCCAGTTATGTTTAAGTCCCATGTAATAAGGGGCGAGCCTATTGCCATCAACCGGGCACAAATCCAGACTCTGGGCTGCTACTGAGAAATTCCAAATATAAAAACCCAATAAAACTTTGCACGACGCGGGAATCGAACCCAAGACCTCAAACTTAGCAGCAGCGCTTGCGACCACAAGACCACCGAGCAATACTTACCAAAAATGTAATCATTTTCATTTGTAATAATAATGTCACATCATTTCCAATTCAAAAGAGCTATCATATCAAAAGCAACATTGTCTGAAGTACAGACTTTTCCTAAATTAAAATGAAGCCTAAATAAACGAGGGTCTAAAACTTAGTGCCCAAGTGTATCTGGTGCTGAAATGTTTTCGAGTACTCTGTATGTTTGACTACTGTATCTTTCATCGTCTGGCCAGGATTTCCGAAGGTAGCTTTCACGGATACACAGCTGTTAGGGTGCCTAAAGGGTGCCTCTGGATGCCTACATTTTTGGTCTAATCTTTTTGTTTCAGCTTAGGTTTTGTCCGACCGGGGATTAGGGTCTCTGAATAGTGACGTCGCATGACAAAATGAATGGATACGTTATGTTTCTTTTTTATCTGAGGCCTCGAGACTCATGTTATGACTCATTTTAGGAGTTTTTGCCCAAATCAATTAATGTTACCATACATAACATAACAGAGGAGCTCGTGGCTAAGTAATAACAGCCGCACGGGTCGATTCATCAGGTTAAGCTACGCTTGCCGGGGTTGGTCCGTGGATGGGTGACCATCTTTATATATCGAGACTCCTCCGTGCCTCGGAAAGCACGTTAAACCGTTGGTCCCGCTGTCATTTGTGGATCTTTGACAGTCGTTACGGGTCGTCAGAAGCCTGAAAGTCTGACAACCAGTCTTGCCAAGGGGTATTACCCAGTTACTGGGTTTTGGAGGTCAGATAGGCAGTCGCTCCATGTAAAATACTGATATTCAGCTGCATCCGGTTAGACTGGGAGCCGACCCCAACATGGTTGGGAAAGGGCTAGGCAGATGATACATTACATAACATTCACGCTCGTATTTCCCGAAGGGTTAGGCAGAGGTATACTTATGGTACCTACACCCATATTTCGTGAGTATTGTATAACTCCCATGTATTAGAGGGAAGCCTATATTGCAATTAACCGGGCACAAATCCGGACTCCGGGCTGCTACTAAGAAATTCATTCCATTAAATTTATGTTACTGAATGTTACAGTAGTTTCTACGAATCATAAACGCAGAATTTATTGTCCATTGTAAATAAAAAGTTGCTACAAAAACAAGAAAACTACTTCACTAGTTTACAATTATAATTTTTATGTGGTGCTAAGAGTCGAAAAGCAATAAACATTTTTTTTTTGCAAAAAAAAAACTTTGGAACACGCCACTGGAACACAACGATTTAAACGTAAAATGCTAGTTTTTGCTACCAAATGATGTCATAATTAAAAACAATGACCTAATGGTTTTTGCCAAAAATTAAGCTGATATTGCTTGCTAACATAAAAATAAAAAATCTTCAATTAATTCACAGCCGAAACCTAGGTCTACGAACTGTGCTACGAGAAGCATGTTTGCATAAGAGTTTTTTGACAAGAGATCTCTTTGACGAGATTCGGTAATTTTACAGGCACTTTTGAATTGTCAAGGAGTCGGTCAGTCAGAAATATGAAGCTAGTTGCCCATTCCAAAGCGTAGAAGGTACCTATCTAGAAGAACGAGCAAGAAACTCCACGGACACTCTTTTATTTTTATTTTTTATATTGGTTACGTCATTCATGTTGAAATTGAAAATGTGAGAACAATATAGAAAGCACGTTTAAAAGTGTTCGTAATAAAAAGATTAAAAAAAATCAAAAATTAAAATAAGCCATGGCAGCCAAGAGATGACCAGTACCAACTGACGGCGCCCGTTCACGAACATGACGCATGGATCAGCACCATTCAGCTCAACCACTTTGAAGGGAGCTAAATGATCCAACACACGCGCCACCATCAGCGACACATACACTTACAGACAATTATTATTATAAATCTGTCCAGCCTTTTCCCAACTATGTTGGGGTCGGCTTCCAGTCTATTTTACATGAAGCGACTACCTATCTGACCTCCACAACCCAGTAACTGGGTAATACGATACCCCTTGGTAAGACCGGTTGTCAGACTTTCAGGCTTCTGACAACCCGTAACGACTGTCAAAGATCCACGAATGACAGCCGGGACCAACAGTTTAACGTACTTTCCGAGGCACGGAGGAGTCTCGGTATGTAAAGATGGTCCACCCATCCACAAACCAACCCCGACAAGCGTAGCTTAACCTGATGGATCGACCCGTGCGGCTGTTATTACTTAGCCACGAGCTCCTCTAGGCAATTATTGTTATGACTGCTATACTTACAGGATTCGTTCCGGTGATAATCTTAAAGTATGTTTTTATTATCACTATAATATTACTTTATCACTTATTTATTCGCATTACGGATAGTGCTAAAATTTTTTATGTAGTTAAGCATCGCTTTGTATGTATAATTTTGAAGATAATAGGTACCATACGTTTTTGCACACGAATCATACAAAGACTGTCAGTAAATTGTATTTTTAATCTTAAAATAAAAAATTAGAACGCACAGCTTAAAGGCTCTTACATACTGGGGCGATTTGTCGCGCGACGCGAATTTTAACAAAACAATTTCTCACGGCGAACAGTGCGGCGGCGTCGCGTCGCGCGACGAATCGCCCCAATATGTAAGAGCCTTAAAGCACTGGTCTTAGGCACCTAGAATTCCTTATATAACAAAGGTGAGCACAAACGAAGCCTTTTTTGGAAATCCTTACTATGCTTATCCTTACTTCCTTACTAATATTATAAATGCGAAAGTAACTCTGTTGTCTGTCGCGCTTCGATGCCAAAACTACTGATTCGATTTCAATGAAATTAGGTACACAGATAGTCTAGAGCCTGAGAAAGGACATAGGCTACTTTTTCTCGACATACCACGTGAGCGAAGCCGCGGGCGGAAGCTAGTTTGAAATAAAAAGGAATAAGTTTGGGTGAAATATGCAATACTTCATCCACGCGAAACGGGCATCGCTCAGCATAATGCTGTGACCCTATGCGAGACAGACCCCTAGCGCTGGTTCATGCGTCGTCCACTAGACGAAGTAAGCCAAAAATATTATTCTCCTTTTGGTTTTAACCACAGTCGTGTAAAAGTAGCTAATTTAGTAGAAGCAACCTTCTTTATCACCACTAATAAACAAATAGACATTTGTACTGCAACTTTGCCAAGCTTTCGGCAATATTCGCAACACCGAACGTTAACGAGTATTTCATTCGGACATATTTACGATTTTGGCACGGCATGGATACGATACGATTGCGAATCGTGCCGTCTGCGAGTGCGAAATATGGGCCTGCGAAAATATGAGCTCGCGAAAATGATAGTTTCCAATTTGGTAATGGGATCTTTTGAGCTTTTTATTCTGATGCTATAAATTGGGGGGGAGGGGAGGGTGTTTCTTTATGGAAGGTGAAGCTACATTAGTTTCATGTTTTATTAGTGTGACGTCATATTTTGCTAATGTTTAATTTTGTGTTTGGTCGGCAAACTGACGGTCCAACTGACGGATGTATGTAGTTAGTAGCTAGTTTTATTTTATGTTCCTTTATTCACATTACAATCTGGCATTTATTAGCTAATAAGTAATTTAAATAATTATGACTTAGACTGCTAAGTAACTATAAAATTAAGAAATCGTTCAATAACGTCTTTCTTATTCAATTCATTATAAGGGGAAGATATTTAGTACAAAATGATTGATTATTTTATCAACAAAGCTTTGATTGGAAGCGTCCTTTTAATGCTCAGTTAGGCAATCAGGCTCAGTCAGGCAAAGATACAATTAAGATTCTTAATTTTAACGGCTTATTGGTGACCCACACGAATTTAGTACACATTTTTTTTTTTTTTGCCATTCCCGCGAAATTAATTTATTTGTAGGCGAATCGACATCTCCAGGAATCGATTCGCTAACAAATAAATGAACTGAAATGAACACCTATAAGCCATTTTAACTGCGGTCCGTAAATTATATGAATCGGCCATATGCAAATAGCCTGTGATAAGAGACTCACGTTGTTCGTTTTAGCTGCCTCAGATTTTTTGTTCTTTATATTAATTAATGTAGCAATTAACTTAATCAATTTTTTACCCCGTTTCTATGACAATCATCGAATTATATCTTCAAAACTACCGTAAACTTTTATGCCATACTTGATTGCCGATCTTTTTACAAGCTTTATATTACTCGTAGCTTGCTCTGTTCGTATGTTTCTGGTTACTCCAATTGTCATCCATTGTTCAAGCACTTCCTGGCATCCGATTGAGCTGAAACTTGGCATACTTATATAACTACCGAGACATTTTGAAAAAATTGATACCATTGTGCTGGTCTTATGATGGAGCCGGAAGTTGGGTATAGGAACTCCTCAATCAAACAAGATAGCACCATCGTATTTGGACTCATTGGCTATGTATTAACAAGTGCTTTGACACTAGGTGGTGTTCAGGGTCTGATGATGGAGCCGGAAGGTGGCCATGGGAAAATCCTTTTTAGTTCATTAAAAGCTTGTTTTTAAAAAGAATTTTACGTATATTTTATTTTAAGGATAAACTCGTCCACGATTCAACACCCATTTTTACAACATTACACTGCTTTATAATCACTTAATTATACTAAAATTCTAAACTAAAGGAACATGACGGTTTATCTATGAAATCAAATTCGTTACGTACTTCATTGTACACAAGTAATAAGGCGGCTACACCTGTCGCTAGCACCGCACCCTGAGGCACAAGTTGCACATTAATTGTATCGCAATTTCCATTCAAACTATCACACAATATGTCCATCTATCTGTCCACTTTAAGGGCCTCCTGTCTATCTAAAAAGTCAATGGTAGAGTTGCCAGTGCACCTAGCTGACATTTAATACTATTGTATTGTATTATTTACGGATATAAAACCTATAAATGTCTACAATTTGTTGCAACTTGCAGTAGATGGAGTGCACATTTTCACAACAACTCTATAGATAGCAATAGAGATATACCTATCAATTGCTGAACGCAATTACCATTAAAATACTTTGATGTTAGACGTACGCATATAAGGGATAGTTATTTGAAGCCTGTTTTTTACAACAGTTGCTGTATAGAAAAGACTTATCAGATAATTCGCATGCCGTAGATTCATTAGATCCTAACAAGGAATCCCGCAATGTAGCCGCGAGAATGCAACAGTAAATAAACAATAAAAGCATTGCGTTTATAAATTATCGGCACAATGGCAAAAACGGCCACACAGTGCGCAGTATTCTTTGGATAAATTCACTGCGCCCATAATTGGTGCCGCCACCCTGAGGCGGTGGAAGTCTTAGGAAATTATAGTTAGGTTTAATTTGGGTATTGTAAAGTTAACGAATTATTTGTGAATGGATTACTAGTAGGTACTGTTATGGAGTGTGGAAACTTGGAACTTGAGCAAGGAGATTTAAATTAATTAAGTAATGATTGTACTGTTGCAGTCAATGACCTGGGGTAACTGTTTGCTATTTATAACTATGACGGTAACTGGGACAGTTTTTTCATGAATAAGGCTGGTTGCACTTAGACGACTTCTTTATTGTTTATGTATTTAAAAAAAACTAAAGACTGTTCCTAATGACAGCGGTGGTAATGATTATGTTAAATGACTTTTAACTTTTAAGAAATCTATCTCTGAAGGCATTTTATTTTTCTCATTAGGTTTTAGATTTATTAAAACTTCTGCTTTTGGAATTTTGAAACAAATCTAGAGGATCACTGTTTCTTATTTTTAAACCGAATACAAAATGTTTTTTTCATTTGTTCAACCATTTATGCAAACACGTCTAAACAGACCGGAAAGGAACAGAAAAATACGTACAAAGGCAATGCTTATTGCTAAAGAAATCGCTTCCAGCATAACTGCGATAGGAAAGTAGATAAAAAGAAATGTAGACAACGTGTGTAAGAGTAAAAGAGAAACAAAATACATAAACAAAACACAATTCACTAATTTAATTATAAACATACAATATGAGAATATAGTTACATAGATACTTCTTAAATAAATATCACTACCATAATATATAATTACAATGTAAAAAAATATGTGTAAAAAACAACTATGCAACTATGACGAAGTGGAAAGATAGTGGTCTTTCAATCTTCTTTAAGACTGATTAAAATTACATGTAACTACTTACATCATAAAATAGTGTACTCAATTTAAAAGTTCAGACCAAAGACAGCTCCATTACCTATAAAAAAAGTTAAAAAAAATAACACTTTGCCATCCGCAAAAGTTTTTATTGAAAAATATTGTTAAAAAAATATTAATAATGCCAAAACTGCACTTTATCAATTTGGGGACCGGCGACCAGTGACCAGAAACCGATATAAAAAGATGCTCATTGGTCGCCTGCTGCAAAAATTACGTCATTACATAGTCACATGTTATATGACAGAATTATACAACGTTATTAGCACTTTATTATTCAGTTTTTAATAAAGTTTTTACACAAAAAGGCAGGAGACAGAAGGACAACTTTATACTAGCCTAGGCGTCACTCATGGACATGCAAATGCAAAATGGTACTTACCTACATCAGAAGGCCAATTCTCGTACAAAAACGTTGACGTTCAAGTCGCAATCTGTCAAACTTGTCATACATGTTAGAAAATCGATTATATTTTTGACAGATCGCGAGTGAGATGCAAATGCGAACGTTCTTATAAATACGGGAACTGGCCTTATGATTATATATAAATAATACTCAACTAAAAAAAAAAATTTGTTTGATCATATTTAGATATCGAAACCAATTACGTCTGCGGAGTTAGTTTAATTTACTACCCTGTAGAGAGAGTTTTGTATTGCAAATGGTGCGTGAGCATTGGACCTTCTGCAAAATCTTTTTTGCATGTTAACCAACAGTTCATTAAACAGTTTTTAATACAGGTTTAGCTGCAATAATGGCTTGAAAGGTGTCATTAAGGGAGCACAATCTATATAGTTTGTTATTCTAGTGCTAAATTGCACTAAACACTGGTAACTTTGTCATCGGCTATTATTAATTTGTCACGCAGCCTTCGTAAACATAGAAATTTCATTATTTTGTAAGGGGTTATTATTTTACATTAATATCATAATAGGCTATACAGGGTCAAATTAAATTAAATAGCGAAACTCCGGCAGTGGGGTATCGTTATCTAAAAACGACAAAATAAAAATGATTTGAAAAAAGCGATTGATAACTCCAAAAAAAAAAACAGCAAATCATTTTTATTTTGTCGTTTTTAGACAAAATAAAAATGATTTGCTGTTTTTTTTTTTTGGAGTTATCAATCGCTTTTTTTTTGTTTTATCGTGTTGAAATACCGACACCCGTCACGTCTGTGACGCTTACACATTTTTTTTTTTTTAACTTATTTTAACTAGGTACACAGAGGTTGTTAACCCCAAAAAAAAATCATCAAATTTATTTATTTTTTGCTTTATTTGTTTGAATGACATCTGTACCTATGTATTTGCTATTTCTTGACATGTGCATGTAGTATTTTAATCGTATTTGATTTTAATGAATTTAATGTTAAGAGTAGATATTATTTTATTGTTTATTTGTTGTGTGTATGTGTATAATTATCAATTTTTATATTTTTTAATCGTAATGAAATGTAATGGACTTTGACTAAAAATAAATCAAATTATTATTAATATTATTTATCATGTTTAGATATCGATACCCAACATGTCTGCGGAGTTTTGCTAGTTAATTTAATTTGACCCTTTGATAAAATGTGCCATATAAAATATGTAGGTACACTGAGAATAATTAATTGGTTATGTGTTGCGCACTCTTTGTCATCTCAGCATAAACAAGCAAATGGTAAATAAAAGGTGACAAGGCGGACTTTGAAAAATTATAATTAATTTACTATGCCTCTTTATACAAGGTGTATCTATTCATACACGAAATCTCTTTGCGATTTCAGGGTTGGACCCGTAGTGAAAGTCGTTCATAATGACGAGTACAATGGCCTCTCAAGAGATTGCGTGTATGAATAGATGCATCGTAGATAGAAAATTATTTTTCAACTATTGCAACGTAACCTAACATACTTGGCCAAATAAATTGGCAAAGCATTACGCCATTAAGCATTCAAGCGTTTTTGGCAAGCATTAAGCATTATGCCATTTGGCCTATGGCAATAAGTCTGCCTCTGTACATTTGTGTGCTTGAAGTTTTAAATAAAATAAATTGCCGCAGCAGTTACCCTATGTGGTCATTTTTTAATAAAATAAGCGTGCATTCTGAAAGTGGGCTACGTCGCAAATAAATGTCAAATATTCCGCTTTTTTTATTAATTTGGCAATATTACTGTATGGAAATATGAAAGGCTAACTAGTGAACTAAAATATTGATTATGGAATGCAATAATTAATTTATCATAACAACGAATATTTAGTTTTAGATGTTTTTACACCTAAAACGGTTATAACATCGAATTCAGTGTTATAATTGCAATTCATTATTAACATTCTCGTTCACTAGTTAGCCATATTTCATATTTCCATACAGCAATATTGCCAAATTAATCAAAATCAGGTGTGGATGAGAGTTGCTGAGATACGAGCTGAATGGCGTGCAATTGGAGAGGCCTATGTCCAACAGTGGACTGCTATAGGTAGATGATGATGGATCAATATTTGACAGGTATTTGCGACGTTGCCAAGTTTATTAATGAACGCTCTTAAGGAAAAAAAACGATGCTCATTCTGTTAACATATTATACAGAAGCAGTTTTTTATTCAATAAACTTCTAACTTTAACTCGCTTTAAAAACTTAATACTCTTCATCTACATACATATTCAAGCACATTATGTCTAATTTTACCCACTATTTGCATGTTATATACATTAGCTAGACGTTTTGCGTAAAGACCACAATGTTGCACCGGTCCCGTGACGTCACGGTTACTGTAAATGAACCATATATGAACGAGTAGTCATCTCTTATGGTTGTTTGTAAAAAGTGGACATTGTAGCTGTTGTAGAGAATTGCTAGAAGCGGTATTTTATTTTAGTTTTTTATCCTAACTTCCTAACTAATATTATAAATGCGAAAGTAAGTTTGTTTGTTTGTTACGCTTTCACGCTAAAACGGCTGAACATATTTGGATAACATTTGGTATAGGGGCAGACTATGACCTGGAGAAGGGCATAGGATACCTTTTATCCCGATATTCTCACGGGATCGAGACTGCAGTTGAAACCGCGGGGCGCAACTAATATTTTATAAACGTTGCTTATTCTGGCCGGAGCGCGCGCGTATCCAAAAAACACCGAAGCTAATTAAAATATCCTTGAAGCCTAAACGTCAAAAATGTATGGTTAAACAGTCGCTTATCACGACATAACTTTATGCAACGTTTCTAAATATACTCCTAAATCTTTAGCGATGTTCTTTTTGACAGTCTGAGGGCGGATTATTACAGAACTATTGCGTAACTTATATAAACCACTGTAATTTTTGTAGTGTGACATAAACTGAGTATACAATGAGAAGACTGACGAATAGTTCAACTGAAAGTATAATTCATGATTTCAAAGTTCTTAAAGCAACTTGGGATAACGTTAAAGCACATCTGCATTCGTTAGTC
The DNA here is from genome assembly GCA_949152455.1 of Lithophane leautieri. NCBI lineage: Eukaryota > Metazoa > Arthropoda > Insecta > Lepidoptera > Noctuidae > Lithophane > Lithophane leautieri. The sequence goes on along the minus strand of OX424472.1, from coordinate 14,243,432 downwards.
GTGGCAGTTAAATCTTCAAGTTTACTGGCATTCCATAAGACAGTATTGCTACTTGAACTAACTTCCTAGACAAAAAAAATATCATCATAAGGACTACGCTGCTGCTTCCAAATACGCAATACAGATGCCACATCTAAAAACTCTACATCTTCGTTTCCACAGTGACTATTATAACACGAACAAAAAACCCGGCTAATAATGTAATACATGTGCAACAGCTGACATGAGTCGCACGCGCATGCGACAAAATTTTCGCATTACCTGTTAATAACTGTTTATAAGCCCGTAATTGGTGCTTCGTTTTCGAAGTTTATTGAGTGCTTTAATTGCGAAATTCACGCTTATTGAACTATAATTTGAGTCGGTTAATTGTACGCTCATACCTACTTGGTATAAAATTATACAAGATGACCATGTAATTCTAGTGTATTAGTGTACTTAATTATACCTTTTAAGTTTTATAGGCACGTTAAATTATTCCCCGAAAAATATTCATCGAATTTTTTGTCCGAAAAATATTTCGGACTAAGATAACAAACTTGCGTCCACTATGTGAGAATGATTATTTCATGAACACTGATCAATTATGATAACTGTGATGAAAAACTGTTCCTTCTCTTTATCAGAAGTAGCTTTTACTGACAAATGTGTGCACTGACAGGTTCACTAAAATCGACACAGATTTGAGAAGACCTATACAATTAGTGGTCTTTTGAGGAACCACACAGTTCTTTCAATGTCCATCTCAAATAACAATCTGCATTGTAATCATACTATTATGACCTCATCAAGATTATGTCAGAATTGTTATTCTGTAACCATCTCAACGTGGAAACTTAGGTGAGCTTGGAGTGAACTGTCACTGCCTTAGCATCAGTAGGTATCGATGACAATGACAGCTCACTCCACGCTCACTTCACCTAAGTTTTCACGGTGAGATGGTTACAGAATAGCAATGCTGGACTTTAAAATAAAAGAGACTGTGACCTCTGAGTTTGTTTCTGTGAAGTAACACAGAAACACTCACAGTAGTGGGACGGGAGACACCGACCACATCCAGTAAAAAAAATGTATTTTTGACATGTAAAAGAGGTAAGTTTTTTGCCTTGTAGCTAAGTAATAACAGCCGCACGATTCGGTCGATCAGGTTAAGCTACGCTTGCCGCGGTTGGTCCATGGATGGGTGACCATCTTTACATTTCGAGACCCCTCCGTGCCTCGGAAATCACGCTCAGTTGTTTGTCATTCATGGATCTTTGACAGTTGTTACGGGTCGTCAGAAGCCCGGAAGTCTGACCACCAGTCTTACCAAGGGGTATCGTGTAAATTACTGGGTTTTGAAGGTCAGAGCAGTCACTCCATGTAAAATACTGGTCAGCTGGATCCGGTTAGACTGGAAGCCAACTCCAACATATTTGGGAAAAGTCTAGGTGATGAAAAGTGTTTTTAATACCAATTTACAGAAATAAATATAATTAATCAGAATCACTTTAATTTTATCCAAATCTAAAGTAAGCAACTTAGACTTTGTAAGGATATCTATTATCTTCATCTATATACATTAATTAACGTAATGAAAATACACAATTAATTACTACTACAGTTACTGTCAAATAACCCTTTCATTGCTACGTGGTGACCAGCTTCAACAGTTAATTACTAAAGTCAATTAATAAGTCTCATGGTTACAACAAAACGTGGTAATAAATAAGACTTCGTTACTTTTTACCTCGCTTGTAAAGTATGTACCTACTTAGGGTTGCCCGAACAGTCCAGTTCTAAAGTAATTTTCGGTCAAAGTCAAATAATTTATTTGCATTTTAAGCCATTTCTGAACACCACATGATAGGTAGGCCTATGGCCGACGTGGTTTATCAAAGAATCGCAGTTTAAATCGTATTATAAGTCCGTTATAGATTGCCTTTTCGGCTTCTGAAGTGACAATACCTAATTCTTCAGTTCAGAACAAAAGTTTTTCGAAATAGTTACCAACAGACAAAAATGTCAAAAAAAAAAGTGTTTCTAATCCGTGCTGAAAGTGATACCGGTGACTGAAAAGTTGTGTGGAAATCGGTTGTCATGGGCATGTGATGCGGAGGAATGGAAAATGTCATGGGGAAAGTTTTGGCTATAAGAGTAGGGAAAGACCAAAGAAACTATGGATGGACTGTGTGAAAGATGATATGGCTAGAAAGGGGGTGACTACCGGGATGACGGCTAAAAGAGAAGTATGGAAGAAAAAGACATGTTGCGCCGACCTCAAATAATGGCAGGAGGGGCTCGTGTCTAAGTAATATCAGCCGCACAGGTCGATCGATCAGGTTAAGCTACAGTTGCCGCGGTTGCTCCGTGGATGGGTGACCATCTTCATATACCAAGACTCCTCCGTGCCTCGGAAAGCACATTAAGCCGTTGGTCCCGCTATAATTTCTATATCTTTGACATTTGTTACGACTCGTCAGAAGAACGAAAGTCCGACAGTCTTACTTGAGGTATCGTGTTACCCAGTAACTGGTTTGTGGAGGTCAGATAGGCAGTCGTTCCATGTAAAATACTGGTATTCAGCTGCAAACGATTAGACTGGAAGCTGACACAACATAGTTAGGAAAAGGCTAGGCAGATGATGAAGGGCAGGAAAATGATGGCAACCCTAACCCTAAATACCAATTTTTAAGGTTCTAAAAAGTAACGATACTCGTATGTAATTAACAAGGCTCTATGCTAAGTGTCGACATAAGACGAATTAATTTAATGACCAATTACGAGAACGAACATTTAATTTGCTCTTCTAAGTAAGTTTTTAAAGTGTAAAATAAAACTGTATGGGACGTTGAGTTTTTGTTCAGTTACATAAAAAAGAATCAGCTGTTTATAAACGGGTGTTAAATTGCGAGTTATTTTACATTGGATAGGTTTATGGCGAGTGTCGACAGTATCTTGGCCATGAAAGGCCTTTTAAAAACTACTATTTATTAAACAATTATTTTAAAAAACAGAAAAAATCCAAGTAAATCCACAATCTAAAAAAAAAAATACTCTTAATAATTGGCCTATTACCGTCTAGTCCTAAAGAATTTATCTCTCTATTTATTTTTTTAATGTGTAACATGCATAAATAATAAAATAAATAAATATTAGAGCAATAAAAAAAAAAGAAATTCAACTGATCACACACAAATGATAAAAACGTGAAACGTGCTCTTCACAAATCAAAATACTAAAACAAAATCATACCTCAAAGTCACGTATGCCATGTTCCATTATAATTTAACCCTCAAACGCAACTGGATCCGAAGATTCACTTTCACTCAACCTGCATTAACCCATTCAAGAAAAAAACTAACATCGGTTTGCGCCACCTGAGATTTCTAACAAAGGGATGTTTAGACCCTTTTCTTGTCGACAATTGTCTATTTAACCCTTTCATTTCGGGGCACGAAGTCTTCGGGACACCTGCGTAGAAAGTGAATCCGTGGGTACAAAAAATCTGGTAGATGATTTATTTAGTTTATTGATCGAAGACAATTACGTTGCGTGAAATTGATAGTGGGAATCTTTGCTCTGAAGGGTCGGGTTTCGAAAATAATTTACTCAAGTTTTTAGTTTGTTTTGTAGAGCAAAAACGTATTATTACTCAAGTATTCACAATATTTCCGATTAATCCACATGTGGTCGCAATACAACAGTTAAAAGAATATTAATTACGTTTTTAATGTTTAGACTTACCGGTTGCTATGCAAATTTTATACAAGCATAAATTCTAAACGCGGTCATTCTAAAAATAACATTAGTAAATGGAAATTATATTCATTAACACGCAAAACCTACTGTAAAATGGTATAGCTAGCGGGATTTTTTCAAGAATCAATAAACACGAGTTGAGAATGTAAAATAAAATGCTAGTAATTTTAACATACATCTTGTTTAATAAGAAAATATTCGCAGTTCACACGCATATTAAATAGACCGTCTAAGCCCTCTGGCAACAATAATGTGAATGATTTTTTATTGCAATCCATTGTGACACTTTGGCACCTGAGTATTTGAATGCGGCATTGTATTTAGCGACTACATGATTTATATTTGCATATGGGTTTGTATGACTTCGTTAGCGTCTACGGTTCGTTCGGAAAGGAATCGAATGGGTGAGATAGATTGTTCGCACGGCTGACGGCAGTTGGAGGGTTATAGAATTTTAATAAAATGGTTTTGGGATAGGGACATAAGTACGTAGGATTCAGAATGCATATAACAATTATTAATTGAAATACCTCGATTGTGATTGTTTTGTTTATTGGATTAAGAATCGTTACTCTTAAATTATGGCCGATTACTATATAATTGATGGACCGTTATGGGTTAAAATTTATACTCCTGTATCTTTACCAATAATGAACCAAAGGCCTCATAGCTTTGCATAGTAGAGCCTCCCATATGCAAATAGTTATCACAGTTAAAATTAGCTTACAAATCTATTTATATGCCCAGTTTGGCAATAAAAAAGCTACCATTGGTAAGTAAAAGGATTCGTTTCTGTTTATAGGAACCGGGCATTAGATATTTAAAAAAAATTGATTGCTGAAATGTGGCATGTAAGTAACATAGTGTGACGTTTTTAATAAAGAAAGAAAGAAAATACATTTATTCAGCACAGACTGAAAGGTACACAGTATACATAATATACAGCAGATAACAAAATAAAATATAGAAACAAATAAAAAAAGTGTAAAAGTGCGATGTAGGGGAGTGTGCCTCACGGCTGCACCAAAAAGGTTCAGTTCAGCAAAAATGCCAGGCAACTATAAGTGCCTGACGCTGGTTTTCAACCGGACCCGAAAATGTGAGGTGACGGATGCAAATCAGTTTTATAATATAATAAGTATAAGCATACCTAATTAAATAAAATAAAAAACAAAATAAGTGTCACATAATAATTCATAATAATTAGTATCTATCATAATAGTGTGTGTTTTCATGTCGAGGTGGAAGGTGGAGGAAAACAATTACTTGTTCAAGACACTACTGAGTTACGGTGACTGAATCAGACACAGAAGAAAGAAACAGAAACCCTTAGAAGTTGTATGAAATGTTAAAATGTTCTAATACGTTGTACAATGTTTCAAGAAACTCATTTTTCAGACATTGCATTGTTATTATAAGCTGATAGAAATAATCATTAATGCTGGGGCTACATTGTCGCGTTGTCGCGAACTATACTTCATGCGCTCTCTTTTGCTCAGCGATACGTCGAGCGGTGAGCGAGAGAGAGCGCGCGAAGTTAAGTTCGCGATAACGTGACAATGTAGCCCCAGCATTAGATGCAAGATTTCGTATCCCTATTAAGGTGGGGCTAGTTGTTGAGTAATAATTTTTTGAAAATTGTTTATCAATGGCGTCTCATGCTGCATATTTTAGAGTCAGTACAAATAAACGTCGTTTCTTTTTTAGATACATAAACGAGTTTTCTGATGTTTGTCTTTCTTATTTTTCGTGAAAAATCAAACAAAATATGCTTGCTAAATGCCCATACGAAATCTTGCATTTAAGTGATTATATCTGTCAGTTGATTTTTAAATAAAAATGTTTTGTGCGAAAAATTGGCTTGTTAGGGCTTGTACACAAAACTATATTGCGACGTCGCGTCGCATCGCAAAAATCAGCGAGGGTAGGTACCCTAAGATTTTCTGAATGCTTCTGCGTTGCGAATTCGCATCTCGCCGATTCGCAATGTTGTGTAAAAGCCCTATTAAAACACTGTGCATTGCTTGTGGTTAATGCTTATTCCGTTTTTCTTTGAGAAGAGGTCTTTTTCCCTACAGTGATGCAATTTCCAAGTTGAATGTAGACCGTCAACTAACTATGCCAAGGTAATACTGTGCACTGCACAAGTGACATTGAAATCTCTGGAAGCTGGATACTGTTCACATCTCCCACCCCAGATTTTAGCCAAAGGGGTGATAAAAAATATTATTACCAAACTTAGCTTGCACATGTCGACCCAGGTACATTGCCAAACAATAGTCCTTACCTTTTTATATGCAAAATTATTTCGGTAACCCAATATGCAAATGGGCTAACCCATTCCTATGCAAATTTTCCCTTTTCAAAGAATAGTCTAACGATTCTAGCTTCGGATCTATAGAAGAGGGATGTTTTTGGATCCGATCAATACGCTTATTGATCACTGGAGTGATTTATTGGCTTATGCAGTTTGTTACTTGTTATTTTTATGTTCACGGTCTGATTCTGTCAAAGAGAAGAACTTCAAGTGACAGTTGGTTCGTGTGTCAATTGTGAAGGTGGCCACACACGTTACTGCAAGCACGACTAGCCTGAATGAACAATCATTTTAGTGATTATTTTTTACTTTCAATAGTAATATCTATAGTAATAATTATGGAACAGAAATACATGAGCAAAAGGCCTCGTTATTTCGCTCAGAAGGCAAATTCTCGTACTAAAAAAACGTTCACATTCAAATCGCAATCTGTCAAAAATGTTAGTAAATTGATTGTATTTTTGACAGATTGCGAATGCGAAAATTCTTAAAAATTACGGGAATTGTCCCTCTGATTTATTCCTAGCGGATTTTAGGCCAGTTTTTTCGCTTATATGTATGTGCTTCACACAAAAATATCAGAACACTCGGAAAGATCAAATAATGTGGGCGGAAGAATTTGCTCATTAAATACCCTCCTACGTAAAACATAACAATAAAAACTCCTTAGTCGGCTAATTTATAAAATATTCATGTCAGCAGCATTATCATATTCAATTCACAATAATTATTTCAATAAATACAGCATTGAAATTGATATTAATAGTTAATTCAGTGTGTAAGCTTACCTGGTTATTAAATTATTCAGAGTAACGATTGAGATGAAAGCTGATACTGAACTAAACATCATCATCTGCCTAGCCTGTTCCCAACCATGTTGGGGTCGGCTTCCACTCTAACCGGATGCAGCTGAATACCAGTATTTTACATAGAGCGACTGAGCTCTGACCTCCACAACCCAGTAACTAGGTAATACGATACCCCTTGGCAAGACTGGTTGTCAGACTTTCGGGCTTCTGACGACCCGTAACGACTGTCAAAGATACACAAATGACAGCTGGGACCAACGGTTTAACGTGCTTGCGTCCAAAATGCATTGGAACACTATAATTATCTTAACTATCCTAACTAATATTATAAATGCGAAAGTGAGTGTGTGTTTGAACAATTTTTTATTACGCGAATTGGCCTTTTCACGGGTACCTTCGTAATTTAGTACAAAAATACTTATACGATACGAATCATAATGAAGACTTGCATAAAACGCACATGTATTAGGAGTATTCTTCTCTTTTATCGATTCTATATACAGTGTGATTCTTCATAATGTGCACAAATCGAAATGAGGGAATCTATGCTTAATTTTATCGACGGGAAAAATATTATAAAATATTTAACGAATATTAATAATAGCAAAAATATTAAAAGGTAGGTAATGCGGTTAATAAATTATTGAAAAATTTTACGATTATTGTAAAAATTGAGGAAAATAAAAAAGATTTTTGCTAAAGAAACATGTTTATTTTCACAATTTTCATTTTATGAGAACGCCTAATTACTTCCAATCATTGCGGAATTTGTTTCATCGTGGTAGATCATTTAGTTTAAAAGTTGCATCGTTTTAATCACATTGGGGTTACAGTTTTTAAAAATTAAAAAGAAAAAAAAAAAAAAGATTTTTTTCGATATTTTTTCCGTCGACAAAATTAAGCATAGATTCCCTCATTTCAATATGTGCACATTATAAAGAATCACACAGTATAAAATACCTAAAAAACACCACAATACGTACATAACAAAACAGCTAATAACCAACTTCCTCATAATAATAAACATGTAAGTAAGTAGGTAATAGAAAAACCGCCAATTTTCCGGTTGACCGGCCCCCACATTTGGTAGTTTTTGCCCCAAAACTCACGTCCCTGCCCACCTCCTTTGTTATTCACCCTTATAGAGGGGACGATTGGCTATCACATGCAATTTTGGAAATATGTGTGATTGCCATTACAATTCGGTAGTAAAAAAAGTTGGAATACTTAATACGTTGGTCCCGGCTGTCATTTGTGGATCTTTGACAGTCGTTACGGGTCGTCAGAAGCCCGAAAGTCTGACAACCAGTCTTACCACGGGGTATCGTATTACCCAGATACTGGGTTGTGGAGGTCAGATAGGCAGTCGCTCCATGTAAAATACTGGTATTCAGCTGCATCCGGTTAGACTGGAAGCCGACCCCAACATAGTTGGGAAAAGGCTAGGCAGATGATGATGACTTAATATTCTAAGTAGAATTGAGGTCTTTTTTTTTGGTGAAATTATGGATAGTGTATAACGCGTTTCTCTTCGTGGATAACGTGGAAAGTAAATTTTAACAGGTTTTCTGTTCCATAGTTCACCATTTTAAATCTCAATTGACTTAGAAAGAGCACAATAATTCCTAAATCTTTCTCACTTTTCAATTTTCAATGGTCACCAGAGAAAAAAAAATCTTACGACGGATCTTTTGACGTTTAAAAGTGCCTTTTAAGTGACTTTGACTTTGAGTTATTCTTAAATAGTTAATAGGTACAGTAAGTCACACGACAGTGGTAATTAAACCAGTTTAAGTTGGCCTCTTATTTTATTGAAACTCCGTACTTCGTGAGGCCATCTCAAGGGCAAAGAGTCACCAACGACATATGGTCGTCAGTTCATTAAGCTGGTGACTAATGCAAAATGTGCCTACGATTGTCATATAACGCAGATAGTCTATACAATAGTTATTCCTCTACGCACCCACATAATATTAATAAATTCTGCTTCAATCCTTGACAAACAAGTAAACAGAGTTTTGTAGGCACGAGTAACTTAACTAAACATTGTAATGTTTCTTAGAATTTACTTATTAAATGTCTGTTAGCCCTGGTTACACGTGTATGTCTCAGACCAAATGAAAAACAAAGACAGCGCTGTCAACAGTGACGTGAGGCCGTCTTTTTAATGCACTTAGTGAGGTGTAGTTTGATTGTAAATATGGTTGAAAATGTGTGCGTGTGAGCGTATATGCACAGAGCGGAGGTGTAGTTTTGGCATGCTTCACTGTATTGTTCGCAGCGCTCTGTCTTGGTTTTTTTATTGGTCTGAGGTGTAGGTATCCAGAAGCATTGGCGTACCTTATATAGGTACAGGAACGACACATGTTATAAGCATATTAAGCTTATAAAATACACGTGTCGTTTTCGATGGTATTGCAAGTGAGGAGAATAGTGTTAATTTTATTTATCAATAACTTATACCTAACTGCACGCGTAGCATGACTACATTAGAAACGGGTTTTGTCGACGGAAGAATAGAACAAATGACAGGTAAAATAATCATAATCTGTCATTTTGTTCCGTGTTATTCTTACGTCAAGGATCTGAAATAAATGAATTTTATTTATTTTTTATTTATGTAAATAACAGTGACGGAGTCCAATATAACATCGTCTACATAAACTAAGTGGAAAAAATACGTAATATTGAAGCTAACTCAAAAACTACGGAATCAACGTACTTAAATAAAATTTATATGGGACCACCTCTGAAGCAAGGCCTACCAAAAAAAAAAGTATCATTGAATCGATTGATCGATTTGGTGGAGTAATAGCGTAACAAAAAAAAACACAAAAACCCATTGACAACCTCCTCCTTTTTGAAGAAGTCAGTTAAAAACCAGTTTCTATAGTGGTCATGCTACGGGTACTGGAAGCTAACTGCATGCTAAGAAGTATATAAGTATTCCGTATTGGGGTAGGTACTTCAGATGCTAATTAATCGATAAAGAGTTTGGAGACGTTGGTAGAAATGATAATTTACAATCTTTATCAACTGATAATAGTAAGTAAGTACATAAAGCGTAGAAAAAACAGTAATTTTGTAAAAAAAATATAATTACTTAGCTAGATATACTTTTAAATTGTAAAAAATACTGTAAACGTTTACGCAATGACATTCAAACGCAACTTCTTTTAGAAACAACTTTTAAAATTAAAATGAGATAAAGTTGCATTGATGGCGTAAGTACATCTAGTGAATACCCCACTAGCAAGTGACGCAGGGGTCAAGATCTAACAATTTTGAAAACAGAACACTTAAAATGGCGGACCAAATTAGGCAAAAACATAATAACAATTTTCACAGTTGACACAACCATAGCGTTTTTATAATAATGAGTTAATCCTTTACACGAGCGGCGTATAAATATAGCCACAATAAAATTACGGATGCATAGAAACACCCACAAAATATGAGGTATCATTCATGGGTTTATTACAAATTATAAATATTTATTATGATTTATTATAAATTCCACGTGGGCTCAAAGTGCTCAAACAGACAACGGGCGGGGCATGATGTAACGTAGTGATGTGCCTACCCTACATATTATAAAAGATACTTACGTATCTGATTTTTTGTTTATTTGTTTCTGGAAGTACTAACTAAAATGAAGAGACTAACAATTGCTAAGTAAGATAAGTGATTTATATCTCTATGAAGAAAAACTGAAGAAAACTCAGGACTAATATGAAAATAAATTAATCAATTAATCTACCTAGCCTTTTCTTAATTATTTTGAGGTCGGCTCCCAGTCTAATCAGATGCAGCTGAATCCACAACCCAGTTACTGGGTAACACGATACCCTCTGGTAAATCTGGTTGTCAGAATTTCGGGCTTCCGTACTACTCGTAACGATTGTCTGAGATCTACGAATGACAGCCCCGGTACCAACGGCATAATATAAGCACTTTCCGAGGAACGGAAAATACGATTATAACTTATTTGTTAAACCGGTTTATTTTTTAAATAAAAGTAACTTTAAAAAACTTTATTTTTTCCTTTGAAAACTATAATCATAAGTATTCGAACGACGAATGATTTTTTCCGTCTCGAATTGTTGCAGGCATTATCACAATGTCATTATATGAGAAGTATGAAGTATCCACAACTAATTAATAAAAAATGTCTGCAATACAACACAGCTCATCACTACACAATATATATTTAAAAGGAAGTTGCATACACATTACCGTTAGACGCATAGCGTATGCATAACATGATGTCATTATTTACTTATAATACCTGACAGTTTTAGCTACCGACATGACAGTTACTACTCACTTATTAAAATTAATAATATTTCGAATACAGGGACAAAGAAACACTCATTATTAATAGGCTAGTGTTCAGAAAATAATAGTAACTGAGCTGTAGTTAAGATACGCTGGCGGTCTTACAAAGTTGCGGCAAAGCAGAAAATAATACAGAAAAAAACTGATAAAATAAAAATAAAACTCAACGGCTATCTAATCCTTCTAAGCGCCAACTACACTACCTATAATAAGATTTAACTCTATAAAAAAAATTTCGTCAAATACTTTAAAGTACATAAAAATATGGATCATTATCTAACAGCTAGTAAAGAGCAAAAAAAAATACAATTAACTCAAATATCCTACCAAAACCGCAAACCACAAAGAAAAAAGTAACGTCCAAAAAACAGTTTACCAAAAAAAAAAAGTTAATTGCCGCTAACCAGTAATAAACCGGAAAAAACATTTGTAACGAGAAAAAAAAAAATGAAAAACTTACTTTACTCGACCACCCCATAATTTAAAATTGCGTCGCGTGATCCGAACGCCATGAATGACCGAGGGTAACCACCCCTGTCCTATGGTGACGCCCATTGATTTTTTCAATAGTGGGGACTGAACAGCCCCCGATAGTTCCAACAGCTGTCGGTTTCTTATAAGATTTTTTCTATTAGAAAATAAAATAGAAGTGTTTGTTCCGGTCGAGGCATTTTTTATATTATTGTTTCTATTTCGACCGTTACGTTTGTTTGGGTGTAATCTGTTTTTAGGTGTTTTGCATAATAGTTTTGTGCTATTGATATTTTTCTGTATGAAAAGATTTACTTACTTATTTTTTTTTTGGTTATTTCTTCTGCCCGAATGTTTTATCTATTTAATTTCATTTAAAATTATATTTTGTAAGGGAAATCAAACAGTAGTATATTAAAAATGAATGGAAATACTTTAAGATTAAACGTAACAATTAATATAATAATATTTTTTTAGGGAATGTAAACTTTAATTTAATTTATTATATTTATATTTTCTGTTTAAACAAATAAAGAAATCTTATCTTATCAATGTTTATGTTTGTCCAACCTAAAACAACAAATTCATTCCCCTTTGCAAACCTGCTAAAATAACACAAACATATTTTTGCTCGTTCATTACTTAAATAGCTTTTATTTATATCGCTTTAGTAATAACATAGGTTAAAATACCACTTTCCAGAACTATTTAGTCCTTCAACTTTCCATTTCATAACAAAATAATTTTCAACCCATGAATTTGTTGAAAGTGTCCAACTTCCAAGGATTTTTACCTACCATTGTAGACAATGCCTATACATTATAATTATGTCTGCAGGAATAATTGCTATAATACTAGTATTTGCAACAAAATATACAGTCATCATCTCATCATGCGTATTGCCCATAATTTTCTTGATTGGCATAAATGTTACTGTAGTGTTATCTAGGCTAATTCATAAAAGACTGGTCATTAAAAATGTTGATGTAATTGTTAAGTCAATTATTTATTAAATTACAACAAGAGCCTAGGTACCTACATTTTTCGTTTGATTTGAAATTATTTATTTAAAATTTCAAATCAAACAATTATTTTTCTCTAAAATCCCAATCTATTTACCAAAATAACGCTTCTGTAACCGTTTTTCCAATAGTTACTCCACTATTCCCACTAGAAATAAAGCGTTATCTTTTTCTTGTTACAGATCTGAATCCCAGAACCAGCCGCGCCATCTATCGGCCTCTCGGTGAGTTTCAATTTGGCACTTTGTAGCAACCCTTTTGCAATGTCCTTAAAAGTTCCGTGAAGGCGCGTTCTTTTTGCAATACTAGCGACATCTGTGATCGTGTTTTAGAAGCTTCTTTTGCTTATGTTCTTCTGATCGGACACGTGGCGTCGTTGTAGCAATGTTGTGAAGTTAGTCTTCAGAGCAAAGTTGTAAGTAAGTATAAAAAGTTACGAAATATTATTATGTCTACGAAAGCAGCTAAATTGAAATTGCTATTTTTTTTGTGCAATGATTTATACTTATTTTAATTTAGGTACACGTACACAAATGAAAAGTAAAGACAGAAAGAAAATATGTACATGGAACATGAATTAATCTCTAACCCTAGCATACCGCTAGGTTGAACATTCTGTTTCAACGATTTATTGATCCATAAGTTTTTCCCATCCATTGTTTAGGAAATAATTTGCTACGAAAAAACTTTACAATCGATCTTTTATTATTGCAGTCAGCACACGCCTACCTTTTTACGATTGAGCAAAAAATATGACTATCTACAGCACCACAATCAATGGGGTATTAAACAAGACAATGCAATTTATTATCGACTTTTATTACTTGATCAACTGCTAAAACATTATATTCCTCGCTACATATAGCCATTCAGCAATAATATAATTTTCACAATGAAGTGTTTATTGCTATCAACATATTTATTGATTTCATTGTTCGACTTCTGACTTAGGAACACTTTTCCCATAAGGACTATTATCTGTCAGCTATCACGAATTAGTCTTGTCCATTCAAGGGTTTAATAGTATTATAAAATTGCAAGTTTTTAATTTAAACACTAACTTAAATGCTTATCATGTCATATAACGACAAGATGTGTTTAAACTACATAATTATTATTATTCAGTTATTTTATACCATTAGCGTACTGAAACAACTGCCAATAAAAATATAATCATAATGACGACATTGAATTTCAATGGCACCACTTTCCGTAATTGCAAAAACGATAAAAATGTCACATATTGACGTAACTAGGAGAAAAACTAGCTTCTATTTTCCTATAACGTCGATTTAGACTCAATTGTTCGCCGCGAGTCGTCTAGCAGATTAAGTTTTCAGAAACAGCAGCAAAATTCCATAGAATCTGGTTCAGTCACGCCAACTTAGCTAATGAAAAACTATTATTTTGCAATCTATTGTCTCACGTTATAAAACTATTTATCTAACAGAAGCCTTTGTCACAGTTGAATGTGCAACAAACAATGTTGCTTGCGAACCTTGTCGGGTGTTCTACGTAACAGATTAAGTCGGCACGTGTATAGTGTAGATACACATCAGGTATACTTCGTTATTTTGCGTCAGAAACTTGCTTCGCGAATGGTTAACGCACGGAGTCTCCCAAGGACCGGTTACTGGACCACATTTTTTTAATTTCTCATTTCATTTCATATTAAGTAACTAATTGCTGACAATAAAGCACTTCATGAAATACATTATTCACGTCCGTTATGAATAAATCAAAGTATGGATCGATTGTGTCCAATCACCTCTCAATAAATAAACTGTGTTAAATTATAAAATATAAATCGTTTGCGTTGGTATTTTAGGAAATCGTAAGAACAATCACTGTATAAACAGTTAGATCATATTTTATTATAAGCTGACAAAGCAAAGATTATTATCGCCAGTAGTTTATTGTATTTAGATTTATATAAAACAGTAGCTAACTATTTACGATTACGCACATAATAATTATAATAATTTTGACAAAAGGCATACTTATTAGACTTTATACAATTAGAATTATTAGAATAATTCAACGAATTATATAGTTTGTAATTTGTCAAATATTTCAACGAATAAAAATGACGAATAGTTGCGAAAAACAGACCTATAGAAAACATGATGATATTTTACCAAATGACACTAGACAGCAATATTGTTAATTCGTTATGTGCTACACCGTTCTGATGTCATGACGTCAACGCCGGCTGTCACTGAAAACCAGCGCTGGGGCTCTGTCCCGCATAGGGTCGCAGCATTATGCTGAGTGATTGCCGTTTTGCGTGAATGTGACGCATATTTTCCCGCAACTTGTTATTTTCGTATATTTTATTTGTCCTGTTAGCGTCATGTTTGCCGCAAATAAACGTATTTTCTTTCTTTCTTTCTTTCTTTCTTCTAATGGATAAATAAGATCTTTAAATCATTAGAATATCAATAAAAGTCTATCATAAACACGATTATTGAAATATGGTTACAAGATACTAATTTGCATATTTACATAGCACAATATAACATTAACTTGTAAATAAATAAACTGAATGATCATCATAACAATTATGAAGTTTATAATCCCATAAATAATACAACTTACAAGCATTTCATTAGACATATTGCCGTTTATTGATCGAATGGCTCATTAGCTAAAGGCTTGGATCAAAATATGCAATATCATGAATTTTATTATACTGTTCCTTTTATTTCATGAATATCTTCCTTTGGAAACTTTGTCTAAAACATCACGAAATATCATCACATTTATAATATTTTAACACTCATTCCTTTGTCCCACTGCTGGGCAAAAGCCTTCCCTTTTTCCTTCCAAACCTCTCTGTCTCTTTCTTGTGCAATCTCTGGCCATGTTGGCCCTGCAAACTTGATCAGATCGTCACACCAACTTCGCCTCAATCTACTTCAGTTGGCTTCCAGTGAGTGACGATCTTTGCCCAACTCTCCGGACAGGACTTCTTAAAAATTGCTAAACATACTGTTACCCTGTTCATTTCAATCGCATGGTTCTTAAATTTAAAGTCCTAAAACTGATTACTTCCTATCTTACCTACCATTCGAATCCAATTCATTTCTTGAATCATCATCATCATCATCATCATTGGCATCCTTGTTCCACCTAATGCCAAGTACAGGCCTCTTTCCTTTTGTGCCATGCTTACCTGGTCCGTGCGAGTCTTATCCAGGTCTTCCCCGAAGTCTTCTATAGTCGTCGATTTATTCATCGCTATCTACTTATTTGCTTGATAATTTTTATTTCTTCATCAGTTTGTTAAAGGGTTAACAAACTGCAAGTAATTCTCAATCACAAATGAATCGATATCTTGATGCAGCATGCACCATGATTTGCAAAAGTGTTCGCGTTGCATACAAGATCAATCTGATTAACATTTTAAATGTCGAACAGTGATTGGTACAAATCAGAACTGCGTGTTAATGTTGCCAATATGAATAGAGTTTCTTTTAAAAAGTGTTGATTGGCTGGACTAGATCACAACTTTGCTTTGTTGCAAAAAGATTGTTTTTACAAAATTGCATCTAAGTACAAAGTTAATAGAAACTGAAAATTAAAAGACAAAAAAAAAGCTAAATTGGATCTTTTGATACTTGCAGTCCACTGCTGAACATACCCCGCACTTAAACAGTGTAAGGTTTTTCAGTTCAACGTTTCACATGTGTACAATCTACACCAGCTATATAAAAGCTCCCAAAAACAGACGCGATATCGCGTCAGTTTGCACGAGGCTTTAATCATCTCCTTAGCGTATCGATGACAAACAGTTCAAACATGTTTGGCCCAAAATTCAGCTGCGCGAACTCCGCTCACTGGCGTAGTCCTAACCGTGCGTTTGCACTGGCGAAACATTCAAGACAAAACATGTTGAAATCTCAACTTTCTGTCAATGTTCCATACAATTTTTGACAGGAACTAGAGATTTCAACATGTTTTGTATTAAATGTTTCGCCAGTGCAAACGCACGGTTAAATTATCAAATGCACAGGTCTTAGGGCAAAATTAGTAAAAATATAATTAGTTTAGTGTATTAGTTATTATTTTAGTTTTAATCCTACATATAATATAATATACCTACTAATATTTATTTAATCATGTGAAAGTTGGAATGTTTAGATGTTTGGAAGTTCGTTACTCAATCACGCAAAAACGGCCAGATTTGGATGGCACAAAGATAGTTTACAACCTGGATTCATAGAATACTTTTTAACCCGGTAGTACTTTCCCGTGAGATAATTTCCAACCTCCACTCAGGTGAAGCCGCGCGATAAAGTTAGTATTTTATAAATATCAAAGTTCTTTCCACTGCTCTACTAAATAGATTTGAGATTCCCGTGATCTTCAGTACAAATTATATTCTAATTTGAATGTAATACTAGCTTCCGCCCGCGGCTTCGCCCGCTTGGTATGTCAATAAAAAGTAGCCTATGTCCTTTCCCGGGACACCATCTGTATCTTTGCCAAATTTTATCGAAATCCGTTCAGTGGTTTAGGCATGAAAAGGTAACATACAGACAGACAGAAAGACAGACGGACAGAGTTACTTTCGAATGTATAATATTGGTATGGATTGTAATATTTTTTCATATTTTTATAGCTTCCAAACTCTTTAATTTCTGAGTTATAGCAGTAGGTATTAATTCCAGTTGATCAAGACACGTGCCTTTTATTATAAGCCATTAAATATTTGAATTACAATTAGTAATATATTTCTTGGGACATAAGGTGGATATCCGATTTTATTGCCGTTTTTTTAATTATTTATAAGAGTTTAACTGCACATAAATATGTTAAAGTAAATTAAAGCAATTAAATTAGTTTGTACTAAAACTTGTTAACAACTCAAAGTCAAGTCAAAGTCAAATAATTTATTTCGAACTAGCAGCGCCCTTCGGTTTCACCCTCGTAAGTCTCGATCCCGTGGGATTATCGGGATAAAAAGTATTCTATGTCCTAACCCAGGTCATGGTCTACACCTGTGCCAAATTTCATCCAAATCCGTTCAGCCGTTTTAGCGTAAAAGTGTAACAAACAAAACAAATTCACTTTCGCATTTATAACATTAGTTAGGATAGGCACATACTGTAAGAGTGAAGCGGATAGCGAGATTGGCTCCAAAAAAAAATCTAGTTAAAATACATGTTAAATACTGGTATTCAGCTGAATACCAGTATCTTACATGGAGCGACTGCCCATCTGAACTGCAGAACCCAGTTACTGGGTAATACGATACCCCTTCGTAAGGCTGCCTGTCCACTGCAGCGGAGACGAGAGCAGAGGAGCGAAACTGTGCCAATATTAACCAATAGAATCTAAACTCTTCTATTGGTTAATGCACACCTCGAGCTCGTGGCTACGTAATAACAGCCGCACGGGTCGATCCATCAGGTTAAGCTACGCTTGCCGGGGTTGGTCCGTGGATGGGTGACCATCTTTACATACCGAGACTCCTCCGTGCCTCGGAAAGTACGTTAAGCCGTTGGTCTCGGCTGTCATTTGTGGATCTTTGACAGTCGTTACGGGTCGTCAGAAGCCCGAAAGTCTGACAACCAGTCTTACCAAGGGGTATCGTATTACCCAGTTACTGGGTTGTGGAGGTCAGATAAGCAGTCGCTCCATGTAAAATACTGGTATTCAGCTGCATCCTGTTAGACTGGAAGCCGACCCCAACGTGGTTGGGAAAAGGCTAGGCAGATGATGATGGTGGTTAGTGCATAGCTCCGCTCCTCTCCTCTCTTCTCCTTTCACTGGACAGGCAGCCTAAGACTGGTTATCAGACTTGCATTCACAGTTATGACCATTTCCATCACGGTCAAGTATAGGTAGATTTTGACTGCTCTACTTCTTTTTCTTAATTTCTCAGTTAATTTTAACTACCTATCACAAAACTTAGGTAAATGTGAATAAATTCATAAACAATGATCCTATTATAATTTTAACAAGCCAGCATTTATAACAGTATCTCCAATGCAGCGTCTGAGCAGAGAGCTGGGCTCATGATCGATCAAGCTGTCAGCTGCGTTTCGTGAGCTCTGCTACATGCATTTGTGTTCAGACAGGCTAGTTACACATTATCAGTTGCAGATACTTCTTAGGCTGGATTTATTTATTTATTTGACCATTGATGTACACACATATTAAACAGACAAGGGGAAAAGAACAGAAAAAAAACTTACAAAGGTGATGCTTATTTCTAAAGAAATCTCATCCAGCACACCTGCGATAGGAAAGTAGATAAGAGATGTAGACACCGTGTGTAAAATTCGAGAGAAAGTAAAATACATAAAATCAAAAACAATTCACTTAATTAAATAATACATTTAGTGGTACCGACGTCGGTCAGGCGTACCAAGACGCTGGGAACGTGGATAGTGTAGCACCGACGGTTAGCGAGTGCGAGTCCATAATTATAAATCGTTACGCGACCGATGTCAGCCGGTCTCAGCGGACTGTTGATGTCGGTCGAGCACTAAATCCAGCCTTACATTTTACATCTCGAGGCCTTGTGTGAAACGTAGGTACCTATTTATGAAGACTACTTCTCGTGGTTATATTTTTAATTGATTGACCGGTGGCAGTCCGTTGCTTATGTATTAAATGAATGTCTTATACCTAGACGGCTACAAAACTGGTCGCGAAGGTGGTCTAATCACTATGTGGGCAAAAGTTGATATTCAGTGTCGTTTCATTTGATTAAAAAGCCATTCCTTTTGTCCAACTTAAAGATTAAAGGAGCCTTTTTCAATCGGTATACCCACTGAGAAAGAATTTCTCAGTATTTTATTAGTTTTCTCCATGGCTTATTCATATTACTTTACTAGCTGATGTCCGCGACTTCGCCCGCGTGGATGTCGGTTATTATATACTAAAACCTTACTCGAGAACCACTCTATCCATTGGTGGAAACAGCATGAAAATCGGTACAGTAGTTTTTGAGTTTATCGCGTACAGGATGACAGACAGACGTGGCGGAGGACTTTGTTTTATAATAAACTAGCTGATATCCGCGACTTCACCCGCGTGGATGTCGGTTATTATATACTAAAACCTTACTCGAGAATCACTATCCATTGGTGGAAACAGCATGAAAATCGGTGCAGCAGTTTTTGAGTTTATCGCGTACAGGACGACAGACAGACGCAGCGGAGGACTTTGTTTTATAATATGTAAAGGATGTAAGGATTAGATAAACTCAACTGATAAATAATTATGATGGTCCCTAATCATTTTAATTAAGAACTCGTTCATCAGTTTTTCAAAAAAACAGAAGGCCTGATAGCGTGTAGCTAGCCTAATCTTCTCTTAGATACGCTGGCTAGTACACACGATGATTCGTCAATTTAGTCACCTCCACCGTCTAGCCACAGGCGACTGATTAAACTCAAGCTGACTGATTGAAAATTCATTGAAATATGGTGTTATATTTTATATTCACGCCACTGTTTTACCCTTGTATGGTCAGCAGAACTGTTATTAACGACACATAAAACATAAGCTCACGCCTTCTTCCCATGGGGGTAGGCAGAAACTACAGAACGCCACCTGCTACGATCCTTGCATACTCCTTTTGCTTCGTTTACGTTCGTAATCTATTATCGACATGTGCATCAAAATGGCTTGAAGCAATTTATACAAGCTTGTTTCAGTTGAAGTTTATACTTGATAATAGTAGGGTAAGTTATTTTATGGCTTGTAACGGTCATTAGGAATCATTTTTCTAAGTTGATTGTTTTATACTGCGACATTTACAGAACATGGTGTACACACCATACATTTATATAATTATATAAATAATAATTTAAAAAAATTAATTAATTATAATTTATAATTATATAAATGTTTCAGCTTACCTGAATTAAATAAGTATACTTTTTTAAACCGAAAGCGAGGAACACTGTATTTTTTTATTGCTTTTTAAAGAACATTGCTTAGAATTCTTTACGAAGATTATAGTTGATATTTACTTACCGAGAATAATTTTAAATTTTTGTACTCCTTTGCAAAAACAACGAGCACCTTACAGTCATTAACTTTTCTATGGATAATGTTAAATATTTTTACTTTGTCATTAGCATAAAATGACTTGTAATTTCTTATTATCAATGAGAATATTGTTTTTTGGCTACACCCCTCTTCCAGCAGCGCTATAATTTTACTAGCTTTACTGCTTTTTCTGCCATTACAATCGACACAAAGATATCTGTTTTAAGTCACAATAAGGCTGGATTATGCAACAAACATAAATTCTACTAAAAATAACGAGAAGTTAGTAATAACCTTTTAACAGCAGACCCGCGAAAAGTAAGTAAAAAGTCACAAACTGAAAAAGGGATTATTATTGCTTTAAACAAAAGTTTCGAATTTGGAATATTTTTTTTTTCATACCCGTTTTTTTTATTACGTGCCAGTAACATAGTTTGGTTATTGAAACCTCTTTACAACTAAATGATTAACAATAATGTAGAAAATTCAAAATCGCCCCGTTTTTCTGGAAAGTAGTGTAATAGGTAAATACGTAATGCGGGTTTGTGTGGGTAATGCGGTAATGGGCACGTCATTTCAGAGTGGACAACCTATACCTCTTTATAAATTCCCGCCTAAGTGATTATAAGAATATAAATTTAGTAAGCGAATATTTAAGGACCGGTTCCAATGAAATTCTGATAAGACTTTGATATGAAAACTCTCTTGTCGTATTTTAGTAATAAATTATCTAATATTATTATCATGATTTTTAAATTAACTGCCTCGTTAGCCTAGTGGTCGCTAGCGCTACTACTGAGTATGAGGTGCTGGGTTCGATTCTCGGGTCGGGCAAAGTGTTATTGGGTTTTTCAATCTGGAATTGCTCAGTACCAGCTTGGAGTCTGGATTTATGCCCGGTTGATAGCAATAGGCTCGCCTCCTATAACATAGGCCTTTAACATAACTGGCGAAATGTATACTATAGGTACACCTCTGCCTATCCCTTCGGGGAATACAGGCGTGATGATGTCGCTATCATCTATACATATTATAAATTAAAGTAGCTTTTCGTATTTGTGTGTATGTCCGCGTTGTTCTTCTAAACCACGCAACAGATTTTGATGAAATTTTCACCATCGTCTTTAGAATTTATTCCGGATGGTTTATTATACGTTAATATTAAGGTTACATAAAACCAAGAAATCTCGATGTTTTGTCAAATCGTAAAAACTGTGCGAAGCAGAAGCGGGTCGCTAGTACGAATATAATTCTACTAAGAGAATATTTAAGGACCGGTTTCAATGATATTTTGACATGAGTTTGATACCAAAACTGTCGTGTCTTATTAATATGTAATAAATCAATATTAACTCAAAATAAATTATCATAATAATTGAAATTTTACAATAAAGAAGCATGTTTACCGTCGTTCTTTAGAATTATTACAAATCAGATAGGCATTATTTATCACCAATTACCAACTGACTATAAGTACCTACCTATCGTAAATTATTTATAATTAATCCCACGAAGATTCCTATAAATCAATAATAGGAACTAATTATTGGATTTAACTTTACTATAGCTATGGCTATCTCTTCCATTCCTATAAATAGTTTTATCTAAACAAGTGGCATTTGGTTATACCACAGATTAATACAGATTGTTACTACGCAAAATCATTTAAATAAATAGCGACTCTTGCTACGACACAATAAAGTGCAATTCAGGTCGCACAGCGCTAATTACCTCCAGTTATATTCACCTAGAAGTTGCCTCTCTTTCTATCCCGTAACTCTTATACCTTCGGACTACCTTACGCTCACTGAATTGACCCGACAAGACGAGTGCGCCGCGTACTTGTAGCGTTATACCTAAAATACGGAGTGCACCTTCTGTACTATTCTGTGGTTATACCGAAACGGGAATAGAACCCGTTAAGGTCTTGTTGCAAACAGCTTTAGCAGAAATAACTTGATTATGGTTGACAGAAAATCAGTTAACGTAGCCAGTCACGTCTGATCCGCGGACGGCGATAGAGTGACCCCGATTTTTGCAAAATTTCCAGGATTTCACGAGGGGAGGGAGACCAACATACATTGGTCTCGTATATCTCCTTTGATAGTTGTCTGATAGAAATCAGATTGGGTTTCATTGGCGATTGTTGGCCGGACTCATGGCTGCAACGGCAAATATGATTTATATCCGATGATAATTTTATAGAAATCCACAGAAATGTTACAATTGTTGTTTATTTGTAACACTCACTCACACACACACACAAACACCAAACCAAGACACTCAACAAGAGTGTCCTAGTTTCGTGTTTGAAGAGTCGGAAATGTTTAAACAGCTGTGAGACTTTGAAATGATTTGTAAGGTTCTGAATAGACCTAATCACCAAGTTTGATAGATCTATCCTGCTAAATTCTACCGTACGTACAAAATAACACTGCAAACATTAAAATACCGCCGTAAAAATAAGAAGTTATACTAAATAAAATCGATTTCAATAGTTTATAAACTAAATTAAATACTGCGAATATTTATTTAAATTTAGCGCTGCGCTATAAATTTTTGAAGTGAAAATGAGCGATTTTTTGGTAGGGGTTATGGATTCGCGTTACCGCACGCTGTAGTGCTGTAATCTAAAATATAGATGGCGCTGATACCATTTTTACTGACATGACTAGTTAGGTTTTTTTAACGAAAGTTGCTTTTATACTAAAAATACCGTTGTATAATCCCTATATATTACAACATTTAATAGTTTATTTCTACCAGGGACTACTCAATTACTCCTAGCCTTACAATACTTAATCGTGAACTACCGATATCTCTGCCTACCTTGTACAGTAGCAAGAGTAATGATAGTTTTAGCCATTTCGGTAACAATAAATATTTATTGTCAATTTCTTCGGTACATGGAGTACCTTGTTTGTAGGGTAGCCTCGTTTTAATAAGGAATTTACGAGACGTTTTTATTGAGTTTCAAAATTTTAAATGAAACTTAAACGAACCAACACCTATCTACAACAAACAGCTGAGTATGCAAACCTAGTTTATAACCGCCATCGCATACAATTTTATTTATTTTTAATAATTTTACATTAGGTATTGTCTGCACTTTTCCTCCCTTGAACTCTACTCCTCTGCCTGTCTCATTCACATTTGACACTGATATCATTTTTTGTCTGGCGTGACAACAACCACCTTTTTATACACTGTGTCATCGTTTCTTAACCAAGTCTCCTGACCAGGTCTGCGGAAGAATTTCCTAATGAAATAAGCAGTACTTGTCTTTATTACCTACTCGTCTATGTTTATGCATTTTTGAAGTGAAAACTTCTTTAGGCGGTTTCTCTATGGATTCGCGTTACCGCGCACCGTAGTGTTGCAAAATAGAATATAGATAGCGCCAATACCAGTTTTAAGTTTTTACTTCTGTCGGCAGCCCCCATGACTGCTTCTTCTTTATTAAAGTTTTTGTGTATACATGAATAAATAAATAAATCGTCAGGGATGTCCCGTTAAGCTTGCAAAGCTGGTCAACCTACCAGTACCGTACACTGTATTTTACAATGGCTACTGTAACCGGTCGATTAGGCATCTAGTCGGTCTTGGGCCATATTTGGGCCCACTGATAGTTATAATGCTAATAAATAGAAAACCATACTGTTGTGGGCTTTTGGCAGCACAGTTAGATTTAACTAGTTAGGAAACGCGGGTTTACTTATTGTGGGAAAAGCTCTTTTACCTAAGTGTGAAAGTAAAGAAAACATTTATTTGCATTGATTGTAAGTTCGAAGAGCTGGTGGCTAAGTGATAACAGCCGCACGGGTCGATCGATCAGGTTAAGCTACGCTTGCCGCGGTTGTTTCGTAGATGGGTGACCATCTTTACATACCAAGACCCCTCCGTGCCTCGGAAAGCACGTCCCGGCTGTAATTTGTAGATCTTTGACAGTTGTTACGGATTGTCAAAAGCCGGAACATCTGACAACCAGTCTTAAAAAGGGGTATCTTGTTACCCAGTAACTGAGGTGTGGAGGTCAGATAGGCAGTCACTCCATGTAAAATACTGGTATTCAGCTGCATCCCATCTTCTCATTCTCTGGTACCATTTTAGAGCACCAAATTCACTTCGATTTGGGGAATAGGGCTGGCGAAATGTGATCACTACTTACTCCTTTGGAGGTTACAGGCGTGATGTTATGTTATGCTAATGTTCAATCTTCTTTAGATATTTATTTATAGATACGTAGGTATAATATTGTAGTTACCAGTTGATACAATATGCCATTCATTGTCTTTTAATATAATGTTAAAAGGAAGTGAACATAAAATCTATGATGATTCCAGTAAGGAATTTATTACTTATTGGAATTTTATTATAATAAAGATGCTCTATTGACTGCAAATTGTTATAATTATCTACACAAATACCATAGTAAGAATAGTAAGTTAGTAACCATTTGAAATATAGAGTCCGCGTCACCACTCAAGTCCGACAGACGCGGAGTGTCTTTGTCATTGCATCAAATTGCATTAAAAACAAGTGCGAGTCGGACTCACGCACGAAGGGTTCCGTACCATTATCTATAAAAACCGGCCAAGTGCGAGTCGGACTCGCGCACGAAGGGTTCCGTATCATTATCTATAAAAACGAGCAAAAAAAAATCACGTTTGTTGTATGGGAGCCCCCTGAAATATTTATTTTATTCTGTTTTTTAGTATTTGTTGTTATAGCGGCAACAGAAATACATCATCTGTGAAAATTTCAACTGTCTAACTATCACGGTTCATGAGATACAGCCTGGTGACAGACGGACAGACAGACGACGGAGTCTTAGTAATAGGGTCCCGTTTTACCCTTTGGGTACGGAACCTTAAAAATGTAGTTCCACAATTTTCCGCCGGACTTCAGTGGTGGCGCGGACTCGAAGTACCAACTGCTATCTGAAGATTATCAAACTGGAATGGCACTAAATTATTACAAATAAATACAAATACAAATACAAATTAAATATTTGTATTTGTATTTGTACTAAATTATTGTTTATTTCTTAACCTCATTTAATTATTATTGAGCACATTTTCACTAACATAATCATATTCATAATTCTCCTATCTGCCATATTTAGAGTCAGTGCAGTACATCTTTTTCTTTCATACATTTTACGTTTCACTTTCTTTCCTGACTGTCATTTTTAGATCTTTGACAGTTTTTGCGGATCGTCAGAAGCCCGAAAGTCTGACAACCAGTCTTACCAAAGGATATCGTGGTCTAACTGGGTTATGGAGGTCAGATAGGTGGCTCCATGTAAAATATTGGTATTCAGCTGTTTGTTAGACTGGAAGCCGAACCCAACATAGTTGGGAAAAGGCTAGGCAGATGAAGACATCCTAACTTCCTAACTAAATTATTATTAATATTATAAATGCGAAAGTGAGTTTGTTTGTTACGGTTTCACGCTAAAATGGCTGAACGAATTTGGATAAAATTTGGCACAGGGGTAGACCATGATCTGGAATAAGACATAGGATACTTTTTATCCCGGCGATGTTCTCACGGGATCGAGACTTACGCGGGTGAAACCGCGGGGTGCAGCTAGTAATCAATGTTTTGGTGCATTACAGAGCGATATTTCAAAATTTCATTAAGTAACATTAACAAATTAATCTAAACAGCGATACATTTTGCGGAGTTTCCAGTTTTCTGGTTGGGCTCAAATACCTTGCTGAAATCCCAAGAACTGCTTCTCAACTGCGCCTGCTCCAACTGGCACTAGGTTGGCAGTTTTACCAACTACGATGTATTAGGCATTCAGCAGGGAAGGTCAGCAGTTAATAAAATATCTATGGTATAAGACACACTGTCGGGGAATGACAATTGCGTTGACAGTTAGTACGAATTTGAATTTTAGTGCGGTCGGCATGTGAAGGAGGTGTGTGCATTGTTTTACGGGTTAGGTTTAGTTAATTGTTTTTTTATTGTCAGTGGGTCGTGGTTAAAATATGGTCACCACGCTGTGAGTGTGTTCGTGACCTCTCAGTACACACACGCCCACGCACACGGCCACTAACACTTCCGACTTCGCCCGTGTCTTGGACCATCTCGAGAGCTCCTGCGCTAATGCGCTTACACACACATTCACAGCGTGTTTGTACACTTGGTAACCAGAAGTAAACCGCGCGTCGCTTCGTGAGATGGAATACTGTAAGTAGCTATTGCTTTAGTGATTTTAAGCTGTGCGTGATCTGGCTGGTGGATTCGTGACCTATTTCTTGTAAAGCGTGTCTGCTGAGCGTGGATTCCTAGGTTCAATCCCCTGGCTGCGCATATGTGTTATTGGATTTTTTTAATAGACTATTTTCAGCAGTAGCCTAGAGTGCCCAAAGTGCCCTTCACAATTTTTTTTGGCAAATGATAAATGGCAGTAAAATGCAGGCCACTAGGTTATTTTATACCAGGCATTCATAAGAGAACTGGACAAATAAAAGATGTACAATAAGTAAATACCTACATCTATGCTTACCCTGTCAGGGATAGGAATTATGATATTCCAATTGGAATCAGGAATGCTATTCTGTAACCATCTCATCGTGAAAACTTAGGTGAAGTGAGCGTGGAGTGAGCTGTCATTGTCATCGATACCTATTGATGATAAGGCAGTGACAGTTCACTCCAAGCTCACTTCACCTAAGTTTTCACGGTGAGATTTTTACAGAATAGCACAGCAGTACCTATTTACTCTATGACGTAGTAAAACTTGAATCTCATATACTTAGGAAGTGGAAACACGCCGATCCCTTAAAGGGGCCATTTAGTATGCACAGTGGTCCTATTACGTGGTAGCACTGTGCATATTTGTTACTCAGGGTTCCACATGCGGCCGTTTGCATAGATATAGGACATAATGCACTTTGTATCAATCAGATGGACATAAGGAGTGCTTTTGTGGAGCTTGATTGTGTCTTCAGAGTATAAAGAAAGAAAAATTTTCTTACTGCCGCACTTGGAGACGGCACTTAATAAAAATAAGCCGGTATCAGACGTCTCACTCGAGTGAATGGTTCAGTCGAGTGAATGTTAATTCTTGTTACATTCCACGTTCACACGACACCGAAAAAATTATACAGGGTCAAATTGAATTATCTAGCCAAACTCCATAAACGTGATGGGTAAGTATCTAGTTTTGGGGTCATCAACGGCAGCTGTCATGAATTATTAGTTAAAAAAAACGGATTTCTTTGTATTTTTATCGACTCGTAACGACTGTCAAAGATCCATGAATGACAGCCAGGAGCAACCGCTTATCATGCTTTCCGAGACAAAGAGGAGCCTCGGTATGTACCTAACTATAGTCACCCATCCACGGAACAACCTTGGCAAGCGAAGCTTAACCTGATGGATCGACCCGTGCGGCTGTTATTACTTAGCCAGGAGCTCCTCGCTATACGTTATATAAAAAAAATATTCGGCTCCAAACAAACCCCAAGGGAATAAGACAATCCTCAAGGGAATATCGTGACTTTGTGAAAAAGTCACGATATTCCCTTGACAAGAACAGAATAACATACAAAAAAATCTTATAAAGGCTTAAAGATTGTATACACGAACTCATTAAGCGGGATGTGTTTTAGATCGTATCGTGTGCTCCGAGCTTTATGATCGCCGATTATAATAATAAAGAGCTTGGAGTAATAATGAAATATATTTAGCGTCATGGTTCTGTAGGTTAAGACCGAAGACTGACTATAATATGTTTTGTATGAAATATCTTTAAAAAACGACTTTTCTTAATCTTTCCGTACCTACTTGGTAAAAGGCAATTGTCGAAAAGTGTTGGGAATTTTTAATCAATGGGATGCAGTTCATGCAGTGCTCGCTTGTCACATAAAATACAATTATTAAGAATCAACTCAGCCAATCGCAGTCCACTGCTGGACATACGCCTCTCCCAAGCTGTGCCACAACACCCTATCCTCCGCCTTCCGCACCCAGTCTATCCCAGCTACTTTCATGAGGTTGTCGGTCCATCTATACTCCATTTCAAATAAGATTAGACATTTAAACAAACCTTTTTACAGTCCGTTCTACCGATTTTGACTTCTATACTGTAGGCATAAAAAGGATGGTATTAAAAGCAAAAAAGGTTACACAATACCAACTGTCTACTGCAGCTGCCATTTGTCATGCCACCAACGCAATAGAAGTCAAAATCGGTTGAACGGACTGTAAAAAAGGTTTATTTAAATGTCTAATCTTATTTCAAATGGAGTATAGCTAGGGTTCGTCACACGCTACGCTTGCTGCTTCGGTGTCCCCACTCCAGGACTCGTCTGCTTCACCGGCCATCGGTTCTTCGACAAACATGGCCAGCCCACAGCCACTCCAGGTTGCTTACTCTGCAAGCTATGTCGGTAAATCTGGTTATTTTCCGGATAATTTCATTTCTGATTTTATCCTACAAATTCTACAATACAATTATGGTAACACTCAACTCGGTTGTCTATTATTATAGAAGTGGTCATTTTGACATCATTGTGGCGGTAGGTGTATAAAGTACTAAACTATTAGTAATCGACATTAACTAGCTCATTCTTAATTATCATCATCATTATTAATACTACCATTAAGTACTTATATTTTATTGTGTTGTGAGCAATGGTGGCCCAGTGGTATCGGCCCCGACTTACGAGCTGGCAGGTCGTGGGTTTGAACCCAAGTAGGCTGCAGGGTGCTTTACTTTGTGTATTCCATCACCACTGCTCTCAAAACGGTGAAGGAATACATCGTGAGAAATGGGCATAATTTATTATCTTAAAACTAAAAATTAACCCATTCGCAAACTGGGCCCTGACACCTGACATCTACCAACCCGCACTGGGACCGCGTGGTGGATTATGGCCCACTCCCTCTCATAGAGAGGAGATTGTGTCCCAGCAGTGGGAATATTATACTGATTACTAACTTCACTTGCAATTCCAAGCCACACAAAACCATGACAAATCGCCATCTTGTAGTGTGCAAGCATGATGAGCAATACTCATTTTATTTTTCTAATGAGAAGAGACTTTTGCATCTAGAATAATCTACATAACATAACATCACGCCTGTATTTCTCGAAGGGTTAGGCAGAGGTACTTATACTTAGTACACCCACATTACGCAAGTTATGTTTTAAGTCCCATTTAACAATGGACGACCCTATTGCCATCAACCGTATACAAATCCAGACTCCGGGCTGCTACTGAGAAATTCCAGATGGAAAAAACCCAATAACACTTTGCCCGACCCGGGAATTGAAACCTCATGTTCAGCAATAGCACACCAACTTAGCAGCCTCGAACAATCTAGTACCTATAACAATGATATGACAGATACGCAACAAAATGAATCATAATAACACAAGCAAACCCACACTAAACGTCAGTCTCAGCACAGATTAATACAGATGGCTCACCCCACAAAATCATTTAAATTAAAAAGTGACTCTTGCTACCACGCAATAAAGTGCAATTCGGGTCGCACAGCGCTAATTACCTACAATTATATTTACCTAGAAACTGCCTCTCTTTCTATCGCGTAACTCTTACATCTTCTGACTACGTTACGCTCACTGAATTGGCCCGACAAGACGAGCCTGCCGCGTACTTGTAGTTTCACATACCTGAAATGCGGAGTGCGCCTTCTGTACTATTCTGTGGTCTCACGTAAATCACTTAGGACCTTGACAGAACCCTAAGTAGGTACGTACCTACATTACTTATGTAGGTGTTTAGAACATATATCCATAACTAATCAGTAAACAGATTGGTCGCTTAGCTCAAACGTGCCGACGATGTGGGCTGGTTTTAATTATGTTATACCCTTGAAGGAAACGCTAGAGGAACTGGTTTTGTTGTATAATCAAAACTCTATACATACAAATAAATAAAATTTAAGTGTCTGTTTGTAATGTCAATTCAAAATAACAGCTTTTTACTAAATGTACATGAAAGTATATACGGTGCTTAAAAAAAAAACTTTTATTTCTTATTTTGTCTGTCTGTCTGTCCACCTGGACCGATTTTGACAGGACTTTCACTGGCAGATAGGTAATGTTATAAGGAGTAAGTTAGGCTACTTTTAGAAAAAGAATTAGGGTGTACGCGGGCAAAGCCACGGGCAGCAGCCAGTGTTGTTAAATAAAATTGCAGTAATGTTTTAAGTGAATTAGTATGGCGGGTAAGTGAGGCTGCTGAAAGAAGAGGTACTAGGTTCGATTCCCTGATAAAGCCGCTATCTGTTGGAGGCTCTTTTCACCCGGCATACCCTGAGCGCTCAGCCGTTTCAATCCTGCAGAGTAACTAAAGGTTCCATCAAACAATATTCTGCCAGAAGACGTCCACTGTTGGACAAAGGCCTCCCAATACATCACCACAATGACCGATCCTGTACTTCTCGCATCCAGAGGCTTCCTGCAACCTTCACCTGGTCATCAGATCACCTTATCTCCCACCAGGGGGTACTGACAACCTACCTCCACTGCGCCTTCCGGTACCTACTTTAGGAGTATGAGGAACAGGGTTTAAAGCTCACTCATCCACCATAGAAAAGGGAGGATCCTCCGACCAGACGGGTGTTGTGTGTGGCGGGCAACTGCCCAACGATTGATGTCGGGTTCTTGTTTAAATGTCCATTGCACGGTAAACTTTAATTGCGCGATGTAGGATTTATGTCAGGATTTTGATGCGTAGTGCGCATGTGGCGATGTAGATACCGCCACACTACCATTCATCATGCCACGAGCTTTCCTTTAGGTATTATAAAAGTAACCCACGTTCACTGTTATGGGTGTGGATTGTTGGTAAAAAACAACGCGTGTTCAGCAAAAGGTTTGTAATTAAAAACTATAGGATTGAAGGACAAAAGTATTAGGGTGAGGAAGCGCGCGATGTCCGTGCCATACGTTTCTTTTGACGTTCAAAAGTAAGTGCCTATTTGAAATAAATGATTTGACTTTGACATTGACTTTGACTTTGACTGTGTCTTTGACTTTGACTTTGACTGTGACTTTGACTATAATTTTAACTAAGACATTGACTTACTTTTGCTTTTTTCCCCAGCCACAGAAACTACCTCTTTCTAAACTAACATTCAATTAATAGGTAAGTATTCACGTGCCATATTCCATAACCTTCAAAAGTGAGGGAGTCCTCAACGCTGGAATGTCATTAATGCCAGCCGTAATATGGTGGAACAACCTTATTTTACCACATCTTGTAACCTTGCCCTACCTTAAGTTGGAGGTACTAGGGTTTAGATTTGAGTGGTTGTGGGTTTTGTAACTGAAGGGTTAACGTGGTAATGTTATAATAGTGCAAATCAGTCGTCGTGATCGAGGTATTACATTGTCGTGCAAGGAATGCGTATTCAGCTGAGAGGTGACGGTTTTAAACTCGTGTTCTGTACTTTAGGGATCTCGCGCTTTAGACGGCCATGACCACGACTTCTGGTTGCACCGACCAGGTAAGCTATATATACCAATAGTCCACCGGCCAATTAGTCGGTTTTTATACTTTACTTGGGGTAGTATTATGAAGTATTAATTCCACTGCGAAAACGGGATGGTGCTAGCGGCTTTGTCTACCTCCGTCTCTCTCTCACACTGGAAAAATGGTGGTATTAATACTTCATAATACGGACCTGGGCCCTGTTTATCAAAAGTTACAAGTCTACACGTTCACAAGTTACCTAGAATGTTAATTTTCGTTAAATTCGTAGCTCAACTCCATATTCATAATCAGCCTTAATGTTCCCACTGCTGGGACACGGGCATCAGGTCATCTCTCTCTTTTGACCACATTTTAAAAAAGAAAACCAATTTTAAACATTTGCGGTACTAAGCACGACACTTGTAAACTTGTAAGACGGAATAGAGTCGCCGGACACTCTCAGGATTTGTTATGATTTTCTAAAAGTTGTAACTTACAAAAAAATTTTTTGATAAACAAAATCACGAATAAACATTTCAAAATATAAGTACTTGCGAACTAAATAATGATATTTGGTAATACAAGGCTTGTAAGTTTTGATAAACAGGGCACTGGCCGGTGCGATTAAAAATCGTGGTCGTGGCCATCTAGTGCACGAGATGCCTAATATTTGGGATGGAGAGGAAATCTCGTGTTTTGGGGCGAAAGTTATGGGAAGAAATCATATTATGACTCTTTCGGAGCATTTGGTCCCAATGCAGATTGACACATGGTGATACTTCCTTCCAGAATTTGATAAACTTAATTCTCTTCCTCCCTTTAGTGAGTGATGGCGTAAGAATTTAACCTGAACAGAGACTCTATTCAAACGTTTACACTTTCATCATATAGTTTTGGTACCTACAGAATATCACCATCAACAACCTCACTGCTGGACATGGGAAGTACCCAAGTTGCGCTTGCGCATAAACCTCCTATCTAATAGCGTAACCTTATTTTCGTAACCGATTACGACTGATTTGTTTCCTTTTGACAGTTCAACGACATTCATTGCGTTATTTACGTTGATGACCAGATTTTTTTTTCGAACTTATGAATCAATGGATTAGACATTTCTTTCAAACCGATTCCAATTCTGATTGATCGTGTATTACCCAATTAGGGTGTTGGTTTTCCGCCTCCCTTATCGGGCGTTAGTTACGACACAGTGTAATAAATTAACAGTATTAAGTATGTCTCGGCAGTAATCTTGAAATTATTACCTACGGCCGCTTGGTAGATGAACCTTCCGCGTCCGTGCGTAACTGCCGCGCACTCGACACTGTTACGTTCTGGTATACACTGAGATTTCGTAGTTTTCTATAAGGATATAATACTTTTACTTATTTATACTGTGGTTACGAGTTCTACCATACCTATATTACTGTTGTAAAGTGACACAATTATCTTTTTGTTCTCGTATAATTTGTAAATAAGGACAATAGTGTTACTACTAACTCATAACAAAGGAATACCTGACTTACTATCATGTGTACTGAATCATATTCTGGTTAAACTTGACATCATATTTTATGATTCATTGCCCTCAACGCTGACTTCAACAAAGGATGATTCGTTTAATCTAAAATTAATTAGACGTTTTCAGAGAATTTGAGACAGGAATTTTCTTAGATTCTTAGGGCCTTACGACAAAAACTTAGACATTTGTTCAACGCGTGTTTTTAATGTTAGTTTTATGCCACACTCCATACAGAAATGTCATGTTAAAAAGGTGTTTACGCTAAACAACTGATAATCATGGGTTTGTGGTAATATGGTTAGTAATTTGAGATTCTAGGTCATTATCCTTCAAAATAATTAGACATTGGCTGGTGATTTAGATTTAGTCACCTTTTTTTTTTCCTTGGGTAATCCTCATGGATCCGTCTTGCAAGAGTTATGGGGATGATTCTTCTTTCCATCAAAATCAATCTGCGTAGCCTTTTCCCAACTATGTTGATGTTGGCTTCCATTCTAACCGGATGCAGCTAAATACCAGTATTTAACATGGAGCGACTGCTTATCTGACCTCCAAAATTCAGTAACATCACCATTGCTCTCAAAACGGTGAAGGGAAACATCGTGAGGAAACCGGCATGTCCTAGAACCAAAAATTCGAAGACATGTGACATCTACCAACCCGCACTGGGCCCTCGTGATGGATTATATCCCAGTCCCTTTCACAGAGAGGAGGCCTGTGTTCCAGTAGTGGGAACATTATATAGGCTGATGCTTATGAAGTAACACTTTTTTTTTTTTGCATTAGATATCGTCAAATTACTCAAACTGTCAGGCACTTTTGAATTTTCAAGGAGTCGGTCAGTCAGAAATATGAAGCTAGTTGCCCATTCCAAAGCGTAGTAGGTACCTATGGAGAAGAACGGGCAAGAAACTCCACAGGCACTCTTTTAAATCAAAATGTTGTTACAATAATTATATGGGTTACATCATTCATGTTGAAATTATACATGTGAGAACAATGTAGAAAGCACGTTAAAAGCGTCCGCAATTATTACATAAAACAATTCATAAATTAAAATAAGCCATAGCAGCTAAGAGATGACCAGTCACAACTGACGGCGCCCGTTCACGAACATGACGCATGAATTAGCACTATTCAGCTCAACCATTTTGAAGGGAGCTAAATGATCCAACACACGCGCCACCATCAGCGAGACATTTCAGTGAGCATGACATTCCCAGTCGCCAGGGCACATTCAAGTCAATGAAAGACAAATTACCTGGTAAATGGTAGCTCAATAGTACATAGTACGCACACCTGTACTTCTCCCGCTCTGGGCGGTGCGGGGAGGGCGTGTCAGACTTTTACTGACTAAAACCCACCCGTTTTCCTTCAGTTCCTGTTGCCAAGGTCCATGTCAATTGAGGCCATGAGAACCATAGTGACCCAATTCAATGGACAAGCCTTTTGAGTACCATAGAAAACAAAAACAGTATTTTTTTTTTATCAACTAGCACTCTTCAGGTATATACTTTTTATTACTTTTATATTTTAATAAATTTATATGGAAAAAATCATAAACTCAATATTGTAAAAATTGGTGAGGCCACTATGGTTCTCATGGCCTCAATTATAGTATAGTCTTAAGACCACACGTAATTTCTCAGAACTAGTACTTACATAATTTAAATTATTAAGACCAATGTAATCGTGAACGTTGCATGTTTTCATCAGCCGTCAATTTGCCTTCATTGCAACTTCGCTCCTCTCAGATATTTCACTTTACATAAAGACGTTAATGTTTACAGTTATGACATTTTAATGAGAAGTACTTTTGGTTATTATTTAGGGCTGTCGTCCTTCCTTTAACAGATTTTTTTTAAATCTGGTTTGTCATCGGATTCCTAACCCATTTTCATATTTTCTGTCTGTTTCCAGGCTGGCTCTCTGTTAGTAGTAATATCTTTGCTTTTTCTATTAAGTTCTGTTTTTTATTCTTATAGGTATTCTCAAAAGCAATAAGCATATTATTCTTCTATTAAATCTAATACTGTGGTAAAAGAAATTATTTTATTTCTGTAAATACAAACACTTTTAACACATCAATCAAATTTCAAGAACTAGATGAGGTCGGCGTTTCCTAGAAGAAATGCCGAAACAAACTCAAAAGTCGCAGTCTATTTTAAAGTCCAAATCCGATACTAGTTTATTATTTGAAAATGTATTTTTTAATTTTCTGATTTATATTAAAGCTGGGGGCTTAAAACAGTCACTTTGGCAGAATCATAATAGGAAAATATTATGAATCATCGTAAAATGTCACAAACTGACAATTCATAATATGATCTGCGTGCGATTCATATTTTGAAATAATTCATCTTTTTGACAGTTATATATAAAAATTGCTGTTGTGTCAAATTAGAGGAATTACTAATGATAGTTGGAAATTCAGGAAATGAATTGCCTTTAGAGGAATTGCTAATGTAACCGTTTTAGGCCCACTGATTGAGGTATATAATCCTAAAGCAGTGCCAGCCCTATGAGGGCTAAAATAAATAAAACTTGATCTGGACTAAGAGATTATTAAAAGCAGTACCGAATGAGCTCTTTGTAAGTACTGAAATGTATTTAAATGTTCTTGAAATAAAACGTAAGAGCGATACATCCATACGTTAATTAATTTAAGTAAGTTTGAGTCTATTTTCGGAGTTAAAAGATTCAAGTTAGAGAGATTGGGTCTCACACAGTTAATATAGATAAAGATTCCTATAGGACAGAATTATTGGAACACTAGAAAAAAGTACGAGATCAGATAAGAAGTCTGCTTGTTCTATAATTTCAATAAGTTTTTTTTTACCCCTACGGGGAAGCTCTTGGTCTGCATCTCACCTGATGGTAAGTGATGATCAGGCCGAAGGTGGAACCAAGCTTCACCCGGAATCCTCAACCACAGAGGAACTGGCTATCTCACCTCTAACTGCCGAAACACAACAATGCTGTTAACGTTCTTGTTACGGCGACAGACTTAGACAAGATGGTGGTAAGCCAGGCGGACTTAGAACAAGCCCTACCACCAACCAAACCGAGCTGAAAGTTTTACCCCCAATGGGAAGCGAACCCGGGACCTCTGGGTCTGAGACAGCTGATCTACCTACAGAAGGCAATGGGTGTTTGCATCTAAGAAACATAGTAGTTTTGTGAATTATGAGGCCAAAGAGTGATTGATATAGCTAGAATAATCCTTTTGTTTACGTAATCTATCTTCAACAAAAATGAAACACTAATTAACTGCTAAGAGTCACTCTACGCGCTTCTCCGCAGTCATACCATCAAACAAAAAATCAGATGCCCCAGACAAAGTGACATTCTATCAGCAATAACGATGATTGAAAAGGCAAAAATGTATAGGACTGACATAAGCTATCGAAAAGCATAAGTCAATCCATTGCAGAAATACGTAATGCTTTCTAAGCGATTGTCACTTGTCTAGACCCTCAGAGGCCCTAGACAAGTGACAATCGCTTCGAAAGTATTTCGTATTTCTACAACGACTTTCAACAGAATTGACATAAGCTTTTCGATAGCTTATGTCAGTCCTATACATTTTTGCCTTTTCCATCATCTCTATCGTTGATAGAAAGTCACTTTGCCTAGGGCCTCAGGTTCCACATTTATTATAACAAAGTAAAACTCACCAGTAGCGAACACATCGTTATAATTACGTCATAGTGTTAATTGAGGTCACATTCATTACAGCTAGAGACTCAAAATAAACAGTTTGTTAAACATTAGGGTCATCGCGTTCAAATGCAGTTCGTGCTGACTAATTGTTAGAATTCATTACGAAATTGTCACGTATGTTGGTCACAGCACTGGTGTGTGGTGTGCTGGTATGGCTTGTTAAGTTTTAGAAGGAAACTGTCACTCAGGCGGCATGGAAGCAGCGTACACACGGCTACACATCGAGCTATAGATTCCCAGTTTATGCTGATCTCGCATTGTGTTGGATTTTCGTACAATGCGAGGTCAGCTTATACTGGAAATGTATAGCTTGATGTGTAGCCGTGTGTACATTGCTTGTCGAAGTAACGAACTGTCGCACAAACCACCTATCGAGCAAACGATCTGTCGAGCCTATGACATCACGCACACCTGTTGATCGAACTAATGACATACGCTATGACGCTGAATCGCGTATATTCGACTCTAGTAGTAAGTTCCACTTCTACCGTGTCCACACTTTTTCTAAAAGACGAGGTGCCCTATTAATACTGTAATTATAAACGTACTGTGATGGCACACACGGCTACACATCAAGCTATACATTTCCAGTTTATGCTGATCTCGCATTTTATAGGATGTCCGTACAATGCGAGGTCAGCTCAGGTACCTATTTCCAACTTAGTACCTACTTACTGAATAATGCTACTTATGGGGCCACATTCATCCTAAAGTTAAAAAAACATTTTTCTATAATTTTACTGATTTGGTGGCTTTTGATATTCAGTCAGGAGGACCATGAGCTTAAAATCCAGGGTTGGTAACGTTTGGATTCTTATTTGAATTTTCATAGAATTTTGCATATATTTCTCCCAACCGTAAAAGAGATTCTTCCAAGAAGCGACAGCAGCATTGAAAAGTCCTAGGAGACACAAATCGCAATGAAAACCAGTCTTTTAACTGTCTCATAGAAATCATATAGAATTGCATACAGCCAGTGTAACACCTATGACGATTTCTATTAACTATGATAAACTAACAAGTTCAATATTGAGACAATTCGTGCAAGAGTAATCGTCCATCTGGTTGTTATAAACGTGAACTGACACCAATTGTTTTAGTGGAAGAATATGACATTAAGAGGAAATAGGGTCGGTCCCCTCTCCATACAAATGCTCTCGCCTGTTTTCTTTCTGGTTTATGATCTTAGACCAATGATTTTTTA
Source organism: Lithophane leautieri (assembly GCA_949152455.1). Classification (NCBI taxonomy): domain Eukaryota; kingdom Metazoa; phylum Arthropoda; class Insecta; order Lepidoptera; family Noctuidae; genus Lithophane; species Lithophane leautieri. The sequence goes on along the minus strand of OX424472.1, from coordinate 14,204,813 downwards.
CAGTAAAATAAATATCAACTAGTTCTATGCCCTAGGTTTTCCGTTTTGATGATACATTTTCTGTAGAAGCACTAGAACCCTCAGAAAACGCTCAAAATTGCTTGTTTAGACCGCTGTCATCAGAGGCCCATTGTACAAATTTGACAACTATTTAATTAATGAAAAAAGAAAAACATAAGGGCACAGTAAATATCCTCCTTATTCATTTTATAAAATATTTTTCAAATTGGTCCAATATTGGAGGAGGAAATAGACGAAAGCCGAACCTCGAATTATGCCATTTTGTATGGAGAAAAAACCGACCCTATTTCCTCTTAATTGTATATTGATTTTGGTTGAGCAAATTAAAAAGCAGAGTTTAGTAGACTACGTGTAGAAGTTGTAACAACTTCGATAGGTAAGCATAAAAAAAGCCGCCTTTTTTAAACGTACCCTGCGACCTATCTAGAAAATCTGTCATCTAAAATATGTACATTTGATTGCTGCTTAGTGATTGTTCTATTCACAATCAATAATCTATTCTAGTTAAAATTAAAATATCTTAATGGAACAACTTCATTTTCCTGACATTATCAGTAACCTTGTCTACTACCATAATCTTATTTTAATATTGTTGTTGTATCAAACTAGTTTATCACTGCACTAAGTGCACTGCACGTGATTTATATTTATTAGCTTGATAAAATATTAATTTATTGTTGCATAAAAAATAAAGCCTTTCGTACACAAGATGATGGTAGGATACTGGACTAGTGAATGGGCTGAAAAAAAAAATCTGCCCTATGTCCAATGATTTCAAGATGTCCAAATTCAAAATGAACAACACCCTGAATGTTTACCAAAAGAAGACCCTACTCTACCTTAAATTGCTTAGCATGATCCTCCGTAATGCCGAAAATACTGCAGCATTAATTTTGAAATATTTATATCTTAAAGTTAGAGATTGATGCTAGGTCCTATGTTTGGCGAGAACATGACTATATAAAATTTTCTCGATTGAAAAAACTTTAAAAGTTACCTCTAAACCGAACTATAAACCGCTGCTATTCAAAAATATTTTAAATTAAATCTTGGAACTTTGTGTAATAACTGAACTAACTATAAAGCAGGTCTTATGTTTTTTTTTATATTTCAATTACCATTATTTTCACCGTAAAAAGCAATTACCTAAACTATTCGAGGCTTGGAGCCGCCAGCACCCCACTCCGTCTCGCTCTCACTCAGGCCGGGAGTAGTATGGTGCGAGCGAGATAAAATTTGAGGTAGGGTAGGGCCTTAGACATCATTTTGACAAACTGGACGTTTGGACGACGTCGTTACGAATCTTCACTCTAGCGACCTAGATAAAACTACTCGTAAGATGTTAATATCTATGTTCTTTTTTCTTTCAGGTACTATACGTAACTTCAGCCTTAGGTATTCCAGAACCCGCAGATCAAATTAGGTAAGATAAATAAAAAGAGAATAGCACGATATATACTTACAAATAAGCGGAGCTTCCTATGAGAGTCCTGTAGGAAGTTGACTACAAAAGCATAAATAAACTGCTAAATACCCGCATTCGACAATAAAATCGTGATATTCAGCCATAACTATGCTTAAAAGAGCAGCTAAGGCTTATGTCAAAAGCCAAATACCTAACTCTTCATAAGACCAGGGACTCGAATTGTGGGCCTCACGATTTTCTTCCGGACTCGACATTATAATTCACTGGACCAATGAGATAATTAAATAATTATAATTTTTTAATTAAAAATATAATTTTTATATTAAGTAATATTTAAAAACGTAAGTAGGTAAGACGAAAAATAAAAAAAAACTGATTGTTCGATGAAACGTGATAAAAAGAGAATTATTCGACGAAAGTGATAAAAAATATCAGTTCAATTATTCTGTCTTGTCCTTAATTATAGTTTTACGTGAAGATTCGCTACCAGTGTATTGTTTATTTCGGATTAAATAGTAACTTAATAAACTGGCAGCTTTATTAACAATAATTAGTGTTATTACAGCTATTGAAAGGCGTTTCATGTGGAGAATTTTTATGATTATCATTTCTTAACATGAGCTGAGCTGTACGAATTAACAGCATTTTTTTTTCTTTGTAATTATTTCTTAATGTCAGTGGTTACGGGATTTCACTTTAGATTTTGTGACTTACCCACAGATGTTCTTTAACGTTAATGATCCATTAACTAATGATGGAACAATAACAGTATCTATGTAAAGGTTGCCAGCATGTTGTGGTGGCATGTGTGTGGAACTGTGGAGCCACAAACTCAACAAAATGTGACAAATTGAATAATTTTATTGATTGTAGGTTATTTTACTTTGAGGAAACAGAGAGCCCAGACAAGTGACAATCGCTTCGAAAGCGTTTCGTATTTCTACGACTTTCAACAGGATTGACATGCTTTTCGATAGCTTATGTCAGTCCTATTTTTGCCTTTTCCATCATCGTTATCGCTGATAGAATGTCACTTTGTCTAGGGCCTCAGGTACACGCTGATATGCGCTGCAAAAGAACTAACACAAACTTTGTTATGCCTGTGTGAGTGACAGCTACATCTTACACTCACGTCACGCCATTTCTAGTGTGCGTGCATTTAGCGGCTAACAGTTGGACGCTATTTTTTTCGACAAGTTCACAGCTTTGACTGTCTATCTAGACATATTTATATCTTTGGCTGATGCATATCCTTTGAGATAACTTTGATAGGCTCTTTTGGTGTTACTATCTGAGAAAAGAGACGACAATAACCTCATAGTTTTCAATAACATTAGCCCCGCATAAGTTAATGCTATCAATATTTATACTTTGTGCCTCAATCTCTATTAATGGATACTGGACAGACATTCAGTCAGTTCATGTCTTGTCCAAGAAATCATTTACATTGGCGTGTGCATCGCGGATGTAAGAACATTAGTGTGACATTACGCCTATATATGTCATATGTCAATTGGCACATGCCAAAGATGGATATCTATAGGAATTATAGGCATAATTTCACACTTGGGGATGTTGTCTGTATGTCTGTGTGTGTTTGTATTTTGAAAGCAAGATGTTATGTGACGAAAAATGTTCCAGAACCAAAAATTCGTCATTCGACATCCACCAATCAGCACTGGGTGCGCTAGGTGGATTACGACCCACTCCCTTTCACAGAGAGGGATACAGGCCCTTGCCTGTGTCCCAGCAGTGGGCCTATTATAGGCTGATTTTGCTTATAGAACAGTTTATCTCCAACTAAAATTCAAACAAACCCACGGCATAAATCCAGTCAACAAATGCAAGTCAACCGACAATTACTAAGTAGCATTGAAATTTGTTCTAGCTAACTCGGTTTCCGAGATTTGTGCTCACAGACTCACAGATAGAATCCGGAAAGGCATGCGACTCGTTTAGTTTACTGTGGACGGTCGGCAGAAAAGTTTTAAAGTTATAATGATAAAACAATTACGTTTTGAGGATTAGTTCTAGAGGGCCTAGACAAGTTGCAACCGCTTTCAAAGCGTTTCGAATACAACGAAATGCTTTGAAAGCGATTGCGACGTCTCGACAACTTTCAACGGTGTTGCCATATACTCGTACTTTTCTATAGTTTATGACAGTCTCATACATTTTTATTTTGCCATCATCGTATGTCACTTTGTCTAAACACTTAGATCAGTGATATTTTTCCATTTGGGTCCGGTAAATGGACAATAGAGCCGCCCTCGATCAACTGATTCTCTACTTTTCATCTTTGTCATTTCGCAATTTTTTTGCCAAAACTAATACCTCCGTTTCTCTGCTAACGCTACCGCCTCCATGGCCAGCAGCGCAATCAAGATCCCTGTTCGATTGAGTTATGATGACTCGCGAGCGGCGACGGAATGTTACCGCGGCAGTCTGACACTACCCTTACGATATTATATACGGCTACAATAATAGATTGTGGAGGCTTTGCCGCTTGATTAGATTAAGGTTCCTTTAGATGATATAGCTTATGAAATTGCAATGAAATCTTCTTCTTTTCGAGTCGATGACAAATGTCAATATATCTATACATCTATGTAAAAATATATACATCTTCTGTACATCTATACACCTTTAATACACTTATAAAATAAATAAAATTGAAGTGTTTGTTTGTAATGACAAAATAATCAGCTTTTTACTAAATGCGTATGAAAGGAGGTATATATAAAATAAGTTTTTCTAAAAAAAAAAAAACATTTTTAAATTCTTTGTCTATCTATCTGTCTCGTTACAGCAGTTGCACTTGCGACTTAGTAGTCGCAATTGAAGCCAACCAAACCAGGACCAAAGAGATAGTCTATCATGTTTGTCCTAAACGAAGTCAAACATTTTTCTTCATAAACATTCTTAAATTCTCTTTACCGGTAATTCGACGAGTCTACGTTCACCTTACTGTACACGGCTATACATTAAGCTATACATTTCCAGTATAAGCTGACCTCGCTTTCTACGGAAATCCTATACAATGCGAGATCAGCATAAACTGGAAATGTATAGCTTGATGTTTAGCCGTGTGTACCAATCTGGCTTTAGCCTTACGAATTACGATCAAATCGGCAACAATCATGGATTGTCGATACTTACCTGATTGGTAGCCCCCAATCAGGTAAACTATCGACAATCCAGGGTCCCGCTAACGATAAGCCGTTGTTCAAGTTTTGAGCTAAGTTGTGTTCGGTCCCTTGGGAGTTAGATAGACCGCAAATCAGCCCCAGATTTTGGCATGGTTTGTCTGACCTGCGGGCTAATTGCGTTACACACTTCATAGTAGCCATGGGCTTCATTTGACAGTTCAAAAATATTCATTGCGTTATTTACGTTGTTGAGTAGATTTTTTTTTCGAACATGTGAAGCAATGGATTAGCAATATACTTCAAAATCATTCAGATTGTGGTTAATAGTGTTACGAAATTAAGGTGCTGATATATGTCATTGAAATTTTTAAATTACATCACTTCTGCATCTTAGCTCAAACACTAAGTGGTGGGTGCTGGCTTTTGTAACTTTTGAAGCAAAAAAAGTGAATTCGCATAAATATTTTTTTTATTAATTCCCAAATTGCAGTTTGGTTCTTAGGATTTATGGCTCTGCGAAAACGCTGGCGTTGACTGATTCTTAGGTCACAATATATGTGGACAGTTCTTTGTTCAATTTCGTATTATATTATTATCATCACGCAAGCCCAGCGTCAGAATATTGACATTCATAATATAATTTAAGTGTCGATATCATTTGTTTAGCTTATAATCTGTTGGTCTTTCTAAGGACTGCTTAAGTACTGGTGCCCGAATAAATACCGTAATAAAATCAAACGATAAGATGATTACTATGTGTAAAACCCTTAATTAAAATTTATATCTAACAATTACGATAGCCGAAGTCTCTAAGAATTATCAAAACACCATTTGTAGTACATTGGTATGCCAATCAATTAATGGAATTAATTACACAAGTCTAAGCATTAACAAAACGTAATTAAGTATATAAAGTAACCGTGATTTAGTCAACTATTTGACTCGACTTTCATTCAGCCTTGCAAAGTTAACGACATCAAGGCGTTCTGTTGGCAATGTTATTGTATAACTTACATCGGGTTCCTATAAGTTACTGGTCGGTATTGTATCAACCCGATTTGTTGTATTTAAATTGAGCATGGTCCTAATCTCAATTTTGTATTCGTTTAGGATTTCTATACCATAATAGAAACATTTTGAAATTATCTCTTTCAACTAAAGTCAATTCTTCTCTTTCTTTGATTCATAAATTCAGCCGAATGACGTCCACTGCTGGACATGGACATGGACCCAAGCACCGCCACTTTGGCCGATTCTGTGCTTCTCGCATCCATCTTTCTTTGCTTGACCATAGTTACCTACTATAACCACTGAGCAATCACCTGCTCAAATTGCCATCCATCTTTACCTTTAAACACCATCACCACCATCACCATTATCCATACATCTACAGCACAAATAAATAAAATTGAAGTGAGTGTAATGGCAAAACAAAAGCTGTAGAAAAAAAGACTATTTAAAAAAAAAAACTGTCGTACTGTCTGTTTCTTCCGGCTAATCTCCGAAACGGCTTGACCGATTTTGACGGAACTTTCATTGGCAGATAGCTGATGTTATAAGGAGTAATGTAAAACAAGAAGAATGAGGGCGTCGCGGGCGAAGCCGCGGGCAGCAGCTATATAAATAGACGTTTTCAAGCTAGCAATAGTATACAATAATATAATTATAATAGTATAGTATCTAGGTAATAACTAATATCCAGATACATTATGACTGTATGAAATAGGTAATTAATTATGACTCACAGAGATTGCTGTGTAATAATCAAAAGGTATGTTTCATATAGAACCTATGTCTCAAGTTGTATAGATACTGTGGGCGTTTTATGAGGATGACGGACGGTTTATATTATTAGCTGTATCATAATCAGGGCCATACTGCGAGGGCTTGGATTCTGTAGGTAAAGTTTGTGAAGATAAAGTAGCAGTTATTCCGCTTATAACCAATAATATATCATAAAACGTAAATGAAGAGAGAGTCCACGAAATTACTTAAAACTTTACTTTTTCTTTTTTTTTTGTCACCACTGATAACAGCACGTTACCAGAATGATGACAAGAAAATTAAATAAGGACGTAAAATTATTTTCATGTGATAAATAAAATATAATCATTTTACTTCGTCCACGTTCTTGGATCTAGCCATACACGTGCGGATATTATGGACCTGAGCCTTTTGAAGGACAACGTTTGAAAGCGATTGCTGACGTTTCCACTGACGTCATGATACTATGTGCCTTATTAATGTTTATTTTTTTCATGCTGTAATAAAAAATATCTTATCAATAAGTGTTTTGACAAGTTATTAAACCCGTAGCATCCTTATTTATTTTCTTTGTCTTTACGTCACCACACCACACCACGATTTATTTACTGTCAGCACAGTTGGTTTTTGAGCTGGGCTTTGATTTTGTGGAGGAGCTTCTGACTAAGAAATAACTGCCGCACGGGTCGATCAACAGGTTAAGCTACCTACTCTTGGTCCGTGGATGGGTGACCATCTTTACATACCAAGACCCCTCCGTGCCTCGGAAAGTACGATAAGCCGTTGGTCCCGGCTGTCATTTGTAGATGTTTGACAGTTGTTACGGGTCGTCAGAAGTCCGAAAGTCTGACAACCAGTCTTACCAAGGGGTATCGTGTTACCCAATAACTGGAAGTCAGATAGGCAGTCGCTCCATGTAAAATATTGGGTAATCAGCTGCATCTGGTTAGACTGGAAGCCGACCCCAACATAGTTGGGAAAAGGCTAGGCAGATGATGATGACAACTGGTATTTTTCTTTCATACTCTGTAGCTGAAGTTTACTTTTTTTCTATATAGTCATTATCATCTTCTACACTATCCATCCATCTTTCTTTTTGACTTCTTCTGTTCTTTCATTCATCATTACCCTTGTTCCAACCACTGCTGATAATAAGTCCCGTCCCTTTTGTGCCGGATTTTTACCTTTTAGTAACCTATTACAAAATTCTTCAAATCCCTTTCCAAAACTGACTCCATTTTCGTCAACTACTTTAGATTCATTATCCTTAATAGGTCGTGCGGCCCGTGTGGGTTCCGTAGCTACAATTTATGTAACAATTTGTTCGTTTTATCTAACAACAGTACGTAACGTTCAATATTTATCAGCATCTGGCGCCTGTGCTGGTTCACGTTAATCACTATTCTATTATTTCATGTACAATTAACTATTTCATTTCATTGCTATGAATAGTTTAATGGTTTGGTGCGGTGTTTTGTTGTAGGAGCTTGATTTGTTAAGGCTGACTGGTAATAGGATTTCTGTATGGTAACATTTTTAACTACCTTATTTTTATTTATTTATTTATTGACACACCAACGACTTATTCACTAGATCACTACATTAAAAATATATTGTAATTCGACAGTTTTGCGGTGAATTCGTCATTTATAGGCGTGCATAGCACTTGTGTAATAAATAATAAAAAACTAAAATGTAATAATAATTATGATTATAACAAAATTAAAATTTGCAAAATTTACATTGAATTTAGAATGACACGTAGTTAAATTAAAATACAAAAAACATCAATTAAATTGGAATAGAAAAACAATTATAAATTAAAACTATAAAGATAAAAAATAAATTAGGACACATTACATTAATGACAATTAAAATTAAAAGAATAGAATAGATTAAAATTTGAGTGCAAAAGAGCTTGCGCTTGTGCTTGAGTTTCGGACGATGAGATTAAAGCAAGGATTTGAAAATCTTGGCTTGTTAGCTTCTGTTGTACTTAATTTGTTTATTAATTTTGTATTGGATATTAAGAAACTGATACTTAAAGCCCATACAGATGAAATTATACCCATTCAGGATAAAATTGCATTCATTGGCATCGTCTTAGGGGTCATTATACTTATGATTAAGTATGAACAACTTTCACTATGGGACCAAACCTGAAATCTATTTTCGCATAACTCGTCAAAAACATCTGATTTTTTTTCGCGATTTCTGCGGTGGTCTCACATTGAACGTTATTCATAAGGTCAAATTCAAATAATTTATTTCAATTAGGCAAATAAAAGGCACTTTTGAACGTCAAAAACAAAGAAATAGAACTGATTCTAGTAACAGTAATGATTAGTACAATGACCCCGAGGATGCTCATGAATAAAATTTCAGCTTGTTTAATACGTATATAACCTAAATTCTAAAAGAGTGACAAACAAAGGCACAGGTAAAACAGCTGGAATAAGTCAGCAAGAAACATGATACCACGCTGTGTCCATTTACATGAAGGGCGCGCGGACCCTAATCGCCTTGATCATGATTTAAACGACATTTCAAATTAAACTGTTTAACGAAAGACCATTAAAAGAATCATAAATTGGTCCTAATTTACCTGCCTACCGAATCCAATAAAATTATAATGTACACCAACCTAACGACAACGGAACACGAAAAATTAACAAGCTTGTCCATGGACAAAATGATAGTATTGACTTGAATCATTAAACTGATTCCAAGGCAATTTTTCTTACTACGGCTCTAGTTAATCTAGTTGTTAGACCGGCTCCCAGCGCCCCCTGCTGGGAATCGCGGCTACATGCGCAAATAAAATGCTAATTCGCCAAGTAAAATCTGTTTTGATTAAATTTAAAGTCGACAAGACAGATTTTTTCCTTAACGGCTTAGGCCCGGTTCTATAATCGATTCTTGGTCGCATTTATAAACGATTTAATTATTAAAACAGCACGCAACCCGTTTAATGAAATGGAAAACCCCAAGTCGTATTTGAGCCGACGCACACCGCGGCGCTGCGGCGAATAGACGAACTAAACTGGAAAAGCAACCCCTTTCTCTCAGTGCTGCCACCCCTAAGGTGAAAGTTTACTAACGCTTTTCCATCGTAAAAGTTCCGCTATTGCCCGCTAGGTGGCAGCGACATGGTACGTCCCGAAGCATTCGCATCACAACGTATGCATGTGTGCGTGACAGAGCGAGACCGCGAGTGAAAAATAAAAAAGGAGTAAAATAGACAGCAATATGTGTGTATACAAAGGCGTGGTTACGTGCATGCAAGCATTTTTTTTATCGCAAAAATGGCCGGAACTTTACTCTTTTCGCGTTAGACCATAAAGTCGCAACTGCATTAGACGCACCAGAGCTTGAACTTTATGTGAGGTAAGCAAGGTCTAAAATCAAGTATGAGCTTTGTTGAAATTGCGTTTAGACTCTAGAATGTGGCAAAATAATTGGCGTCACCGGCGTCGCGGCGTCACTAGAAAGAGAGAATATAACGTAGCTAGCGTCGCGTCGGAGCAGTGCCTACCGACGACCGTTAGAAGGAGGGGGATGGCTAGTCTGCGAACGTCCCCGTTAGACAGAGACGTCGCGAAAAAATGTCCGAAAAAAGCTGTTTTCATTAAAGGTGCGCGCCGCGATAGAAATTACAGAAACATGGGCGCGGTTTAAAAAATGTCAGGGGCGCCTGCGCCCTCGGTAAAAAGCCGGTGCGGAAGTAAAGGGGGAAAGAGACGTTGTTAGTGGCATTTTGTGACGAGTTGCAGTGGTGAAGCGCGCCGCGAGCGGTCGCCACCGGCGCGTACCAACAAAAACAACAACCGCTAATTATTGCGATTAATAAGCGAATACGGTTCGGGTGCACTGGCCCCACTAGTGATGTCCCATCGTATCGAAACGGTTCCCAAATGTGTGCTGTTGTGTTCGTTCTAAGTTTAAAAATGTTTAAAAAGGTAAATATTCGAACTGACACTTCGAAAATAACCTCGAATTTGAAGTGAGGGCGATGTGTGGCGATGTCGTGTTGTTTGTTCGATATCGACTGCGGCGCGATGACTGTGCCGTTTTCCCGCTAAAACTGGTAATGAATCGAATTCGAAAGCGCGCTTTTTCCGTGTGCCCGTTGTTTAACAGTGAAAATTGGTAAACGTCCGACTAACTGTGAGAACTGTTGATGCGAAAATCGTAAAGGCAATTTTAGAAATGGTGAAACTAAAAGGAAAATCTACTTTAAAAATGAGCTAAGTAATAATACAAGCAAAACAACAAATGACACAGCAAGACGAGCAACGTTTTCTAAAAATAAATTTTGCAATAAATGCAATAATCACACAGCAAGAATATTTTGACGACTGTACATTTTAGCATAATGTACTAAATGCCAAAATAGATGCAAGCAAACATGAGAATGTCGTCTAGATAAACTAGACATTTTACTGAACTTCAGTACACCTACACTTTATTTACATGCACCTAAATTAGACGTAAATATACGCTAAAGTAAATACACTTCGATAGCGAAAAACGTTATCTCTCGAGTGGTGTGTTTTCTTACGGCGAAGCTAAAATAAATGTTATTACTTACTTACACACGGACTTAGCGCAGCGTAGCGTAAGAAATTTTGTAATCAAAGCACTTTGAAAAAATCTAAAAAAGCATTAAAAAGGAAGCAGTAAAACTGAAAAATAAAAATAACTCCATAAATAAATGTTATTTTATTTTCTGAACCAAAAATAACTGTTATTTTAGTGCATTGTTACAATCACAGATCATATTCGACAGATGGATGAATAGAAAGTCATTTTTATCACCAGTGTGACATTGTAGGTAAGAGAGATAAACAAAGCAATGTATCTTTATCACGAATTCCAGTGTCGTAGGATTATTTTATTGATATTGTGTCAGGTGAGAAGTGATAAAATCATGTGTTTTTTTAACTTCTTTGTGCGATATAAATACTCCAGTAGTACGTATTTTGTTCTGTAGAACACAAAACATTAGAAAAGTCGATGCAAATGACATCTTGTTGGGGCTAATGATTGTGGGTAGGTAATCTTAATTTTCAAAAACGGTTTCCCCTTAGTTCAATAAAACTTCCTGATAATAAGTTTGGTGACATAGTGTAATAGACTTTTATACGACTATGGGATTATCAAGCTTAGTGTACGTGAGGATCCCATTTTTTTGTGTTCAGTCTCTGTTAAATTTTGTGAAAACGCAAAATACAACTGTACTTAGGTACTCTTTCTTTGAAAGTCGTTTCGTTTTCAAGCAAACCTAGTCTAAAAGTGAGCAAAATAAGTTTTTAAGAAATTATTTATTCATTAATGATACGTCCTTTAATTCTGAATGAGCATAACTGATAGGTGCTAATGACTACATGAAACGACGAGGTCATGACATACCATGCTGTGACAAACCCGTTTTTTTCCACAGATATATCGTCAAATGTTTCTGTTAATTAACTAAGTTCAAAATCAATTAAGACACAATTCGAGAATAGATAACTATTTACCTGTTATTACCGCCGGAGCATAACAGATTATGTGCATACAAAATAGATGAGTTGATGCATTTTATCATTTAATTTTATATGTAACGTCATTAATAGCTAATATGCGGTATAACTGCTAAGCGCAAAGAGAAAAACTGGTCGATCTTCTTGATTTTTTATGTTCAAAGCTATAATCATGAACATAAAAAAATCTAGAAGATCGACCAGTTTTTCTCTTTGCGCTTAGCCATTTCCTTATTGAAACCTGTTTTATTATTAACATAGTCATTTATAGGAATGCACTTCATAGGAATATAATACTTATATGTTTGAACGCTAGTATTAGCGAAACCTTTGTTTGATGATTGATATTTTTGAATGATTAATATTTTTCTGGTTAAAGGCACAAACTTCATCTACGCTAACCAGAACAGTGTGGCATATGTTGGGTTATAAAATCAAATGTAAACAGATGGCTTAATGGGTCTGTTTAGTTAACTTTCAAAAGATTCTCATCAAGATATATTTAACTGTACTAATTAAGTTTATTACATAGAAACCGTAAGGGACTCAACCTGGATAGAAAGGCCAAAAACTGTATAATAAATTAGCCGTAACTCATGTGTCCACACAAAACGCAATGCATTAAATCATTCTAAATTTCCTATAACCCCAAAATCTGGTATTTTAAATCGCCAAGATAAAACCAGTCGAATAAACATAAATGATAAAACTGGCTGGTTGGACACAACTACACGCCGAATGCCCTCTAACCAATAGAAATTCGTAAATTTGAATTTTGAATTGCGAACGTGGGCTCGCGTGTGGGTGCTCGTATACCAACTGTGTAAACGATTTTCTCTCTCGATTTGATAATCAAATTTTATTCGTCATAACAAATTCGAAGAGGTGACACGGATAAGATCTTTAAATTCGAGACTTCCATACTTCCATGGATGGTACCTACTCTTTGATCTTGAGTTAAAAAAATATGCTTGTACATTTTTATTGGGATCAAGTATTTGGGAGAGCAATATTTGCATAGTTATTCATTTCTGGGGATTTCATTTCGAAATCTTTTCCTAATTTTGTAAGTACCATCAAGATTGTGTTTGAAGCAAATGTTATCAGCTCAGAACGTTATGATAACCTCAGTATCACTCCGATAGAGACCGATTATGATAGCTGTACGAGGAGTCGTAGATCTGGTAAAAACGAAAATCCTCAGGTTGATTTTTCCAAACCAAACCAAATCTACACCAAGCTGAATAGCTCGACTGGAAATTAAATGATAATTTTTAATTTAAAACTGACAATACAGTAATCATTATTAACATCTCAGGTAGAAATATGAGCTTCGATGTCGAGTAAATTAAACCGAGCAATATTCACTGATCCGTGAATACGGGTCAATTAATAATTTTCATTGTCAAAAGAGTTGGGGCGTTTGAATGCCACATGGCGTGGTGAATTCCATTTTACTCAAGTTAAAGAAAATAAAACAGAACCTTCTTTATAAAATTTTCAAGACTGCTCTTCTTTGCTACGTTTACTTACAAAGTCTAACACTATGCCACTTATGCCACTATTGCATCGCCCCGCGTTTAAAGACACACATGCGTTACGCGGCTCAACTACCGATGATCTTCCATCTCTATCAGTCGCGTAGTAACTGTGGCGTGCTCTCTGTCTACACGCACGATCTGATGTCGGTCGCACGTCGCGGTTCGGTCATCACATCCCTCGGCTCCTATAGCTATCGCATAGGAGCTAGATTGGCGCGTCACGTATTCAAAATAGGAACGTTAGTAATGGAGTGGTGTACGGTGGGGTGGATGTGTGCGTGCGAGAGAGCCAGCGACCCTCCCCCGCGCCTCCGCCCCCGCTCGCGATGCCAGCCGAGCGAGTGGCGCGCGTTTACACAATCCGTTGGTTCGGAGCGCGGGCGACACTCGCGTTGGATGCGTGGCTTCTTCTTGTGACGACGATCGACGCGCGAACACGTATCGTCAATTGTTTTTTTTATAACATCTTGAAACTCATACGAGTTCAGCGCTCCCTAAGCGGTTTTGGAACTTCTTATAAGAATTCAAGTTCCAATATTGTCCTAAAAAAGCTAACAACAATTAACGATTTTGAGCTTCAAATATTGTACCTAGTGCGGCTGCCATAGTGATTGGAATATTGAAGAAAGGCATTTTCATTTTAAAAATGGAATTTTAAATCCAGTTTTTTTGGAAAATTTGAAATTACAGTAGGATAATAAAGAACTGTAAATGTTGTGATGGTAATAATTTACGAAGTGACGATTAGTGGTACAGTGTCAATGGAACATCAGGCGTAATAAGTAGTGCCAACGACAAAAATAAAAATAAAATTTAGATTTTTTCAACAGCAACATTATTGGTGAGTATTTTTTTGCTCCTTTTTATTTTCTTAGTGTTAGTTATTATTTTAGGCGTGTGTATATTTTCATACAACATTCCCGACGGATAAGCGCGTTTTATACGAATAGGTATTTTATTTTTTCTTCATAAGTTGACAAATTGTTTAGGTAGGTATCACGAATTTACAACTTTCAATAAAAGTCAAAAGCTTACTTTAAAAAGTGACAATAAAAAGACGTTCTGTTTAATCGTCACCGCACGCAGCGTTTTTTGTGTAAACTTTTTGCTGCCCAAAGTTTAACAAACAAAAAATGGGCCGATGTTTTTGTAAATGAATTACATCGACCGTAAAAAAAACAGTTATCGAATAGTTAAATTGTTAGCCTGGCAACATTTGTATTAACAGGTTATATGGTATTTAGAAAAATACTTGTATTTGCCTTTTACTAGTATAATATTTTTACATTAATTTGTTGTTGAACTATAAAAAAATCCCTGAATTTTTTTATCGAAAAACACTTACTGGTTTATGGAAAGTAGGTAATTATCTTCTCATTTTAACCAACTTGTTATATTTTAACTTACCTACTGGTTTTATTCAAATAAGTTAGCTAAAAAAAGAAACAGTTGGCACTTATCGAGCCGCTTAGCAACAGTATTGCTCGTGATAAAAGCAGTCACATGTTTTTATCACACAACGACGATTTAACATACCTACTGGTCCCTTATCGAGTTCAAATAAAGGACAAATAATATTGCTTACAAAAAAAATACGCGCTAATATAGTACTTGCTTAAATATAAAATAAAATCAAAATTATAAATGAATTTTGTACTGCACTGTTGCTAAGATGCAATATTATAGGTATAAAAAAAAACGAAAACATTTATTTTATCAAAATAACGCGTAGTCTTACGTAATCTATCGCCCCTTATCTCCTTCACCTTTCAACTTATCGACATGTTTTTGCCAAAAGGTGATTTTTCATGTATTTGTACTTACATAAGTTACATATTTCTAACTTACTACTTACTTAAAGTTACTTTTCATATTCTCGTACATAAGCACAATAGAGGCTATGTGGATGATATAAATGCTAATTTTAAACGTTCATACGTCAGATACAGACATATTGTGTTATATATTTGTGTATACCTACCTAGGTATAACACGTTGTGTGACCTTATCTGTGTTGCTATGGTAGATTGGTGTAAACACCTAAAATATTTTATAAGTTTTAACCGTCGTGCTCTTTTTTTAACGTATTTTTTAGCTGATACAATATTTTCCATTAAAAGACATGGAAGAGTGGTTTTCTATAAGTAGTTAAATGCACTCAAAAGTAAACTGTGCTGACACTAGTCACTACTTAATTAATGTACTTTACTTCAACATATTATTAAAGTTCATTATCAACGAAGCTAACACTGGACATGATAGATAACAACTATTTATAACTTTACTAAAAAAGGAACAGTAAAAAGTAACAGTTATTCTATTCTATTTGTCTCTATGGCAATGGTGTCTATGTCGAATTGCGACTATTCTGCTAATGTCAGATGTGTTAAAAGAAAACGTGCAAAAAAAAACTAATGAATAAAAAAAAACCTAAATCCAATACTAGTTGGTTGACAAATACCTAATTGAATTTTAATGTGAAACTTAACAACCGTCCAAAGAACTGTGAAGTTGAATAAGTGGCCACTCTAAGAAATTTTATTTCTCGATGTTAAAATGGTGAAATTGCACTAAAGGATTAGTAAAAATTAACAGTTATTAAAATAACTATCAAGGTGAAGCGGTGACCATAAAAAAAACTTTATTTATTAGAAATGTAAATAGGTATTTTCTTTAAAAAAACTTAATTCAAATGTCAATATTTTATGTGTACTAAAATATCAGTTATCAATACTTACTTCAAAACAACATGTCAAGTTGAATAGTGCTTTAAAAATATTTTTGTTAATGATTTTAAAAGTTGACACTTTCACCAACCAGAAACGCATAATGACTGCTGCAATGAATAAACATCTGTTTTGGTTCCAGTAAGAATTTCGAAATGTATTTCATAATCTGGTTATTTTTTTTACAAATTCGTGGTCGACAGTACTGCTCTGAGATATATCCTACGCACATACGTACCTATAAGTTTTTATCTCAAAATAATTTGGGTGTGTTGCACGAAAATAGCGGTTATTTTATGATTGTAAACGCGGAATTATTAATTTATTTTGGCCGTGGGCAACCTTTTTTATTCACAAATTCGGCCTTAAGGCTTATCGTGACTCCGTCTTGGACAGTGATCTTGGTCCTTATCTCGAGGCGTTTTTTAAAGACAATCGATTATAGTTTTTATTTCGAATTTAGAACGGTAAATGATTGATGTCGGCACGTTAATGGCCAACTTTCCGTACGGTACGGGACTCGTATATACGGCATTGTTAGACTCATGATTATGTTGTGTTGAACACAACCGAAACGTGAGCTTTTTGCTCACTTTTACAATCGTTAATTAGACAATTTATCTTAAGTCAGACGTTGTAATTGGTGTACTTACGTTAAATCGAATCAAGTTTAAATTATATCAAAGTATAGTAGGAGTACGTATGAAGATATAAATCAGATGGTCGTTGGTTGTTATTAATATCTGTATGCCTCGGGCGACAGACAGGATCGTTAGTCACAAAGTGCGGCCCAGGTTCGATTCCCGGCTGCTAATTATTATTTATGAGCAACTCTTATCTTTAGCCAGCGGCCACTAGGAAGTGTTGCGGAATGTTGAAGTTTCTTCGACTTGCTAACGATTAATATGAAGGAGGCGTAGATATTTTTTTTTTTTTAATCAGTGTAGTGTTTAAAATTGTTTTCAGATTTTAGTTTATTGTGACATTGAGCTAATATTATAGGCTCACTCCTTATTATAAGGGAATTGAAGTGATGTTATAAAAATCTAATTTTATTTTAAAATATCTAATATTTTTGATAAATAGGTTCCTATCAGCAATAACTTTAGTAGTTACTACATTTTTACCCACTCTATATTTATTGCAGAAGTGGAGCTATAAAACTTTTCTACATCATATTTTGTCAGAATGAAGGAATTTCGGACGTTCGAAATTTAAATAAAAATGTAGCTGAACTTTTTAAACATAAATATAATTATTTTAAACCTAACTATTTTTATTTTGTAGTAATAGTTACAAGTTTAAAAAATAAAGTGTGGTGAAATATTCATTCATTCGCTTACAAACCAATTCAGTTATGATAATTGTTTTAGCTTTTATTTTTGTATTTGAGTATTTGATTCTTTTAAATCAATTTGCCACCTCTTTGACAAATATGCACCATTTAAAAATTTTGAAAGTAATAGAAACATGAAAAGATTTCCGAAGGAGTTCAATTTTGTAATTGATAACTTCAAATAATATTTGTTGGAACTACGGTCACCCACACCATGTTATTGTTCAAAACGTGGATATTAAAAAAGCGTGTCCTTAGCAAACAATTTATTTATAATTTTAGCCCGTACCAAATAGCTTAATAAATTTAATTTATTTGTCCCAAAAATGGAAACGTATAAAACGGATTTATCTTTTAGTGCAGCATAAAAAGTAATTATCTTTAATCCCTCATTACGACTCACACCTCGTTGGCTGAATGACACATTTCCTCAGTCACATCGTAAATTAAATAAATTGTCTGCTGGGCACATCAATTTCACTAACAACTTTATTCGATGTAAAATCTATAGGTACTTACTGCTACTAAATTTAAATATATATTATATATATACAGCGTATATTATGTCAGAGATCGTCAGAATTTATTCTATTAGAATCAGACATCATGTGGGCAGAAGATTGGTTTCGTGCAATGAAAACACTCTGGGTGCGATACACGGCGTTTATTTAATATCACAAAATAATACTACAGCCACAAATTAAAATAAGTCACAATAACTGAGCACAATGAATCGAGTACAGTTCCGCGACGTCCTAACTCCGATGCGATCAGACACTGAATGTCCACCTCACTGTGGACTTAAAAGATCACGACTCTGTAGTAACGCGCTTTTGGTGTCGGTAGATCAAGTGATGGCGCCAGTGGCGCTCTTGCGATTCGTTTCGTGTCCGTACTATTGACCGGATCCGACATATATGTATATATAGGTAATATATATAATATATAGTAAAAATAAAGCTGAAGAGTTTGTTTGTTTGAACTTGCTAATCTCTAGAACTACCAGTCGGATTTGAAAAATTGTTTTTGCATTTCATAGCTTGATTCTTGAAAAGGACTAGGCATCACTCACGCTTCGACCCTTAGGAGCCGAGAAAAAGAAAATAAGTCACAAATAACGCTAAGCGAAAATTAAGTAATAGCGCGGGCGGACGATGCGATGCGACGCAGTGGGTCTGCAGACAATTTTTTTATGTTAAAACAAGAAATTCCACGCAAACAAGTATGGCGGGCCGCCATTTTCTTTGCAATTAAAATTAATTCACTTCATTTAGTTCATTAGTATATAAATGTTTGTGTGTTTGTATGTTTATTTATAGGTAAGTACTTAATTGTTTTCGTCGCAATTACTTTCGTAGTTAGTTGTGTTTATGTCATTAATTTGTCACATTTTGTGTAGTATATAAGAATAATTGTCTTTCGTTTTGAACCTTGACACAACAGTTTTTTTATGGCATGTAGCATATTGTGTAGATAGGCTTTATACTTTTAGTACATCATTACATATATTGTGTACTAAGTTACCCACTGAAAGTACACAAGCCTACTAGGTATTTATGTATAATATATAAAGGAAATCCTACTATAATATTATAAATGTGAAAGTTTGTGTGTTCGGATGTTTGTTACTCAATCACGCAAAAACGGCTGAATGGATTTGGATGAAATTTTGCACACAGATAGTTTATAACCTGGATTAACTCATAGGATACTTTTATCCCGATATTCCCACGGGATCGAGACTTACGCGGGTGAAACCGCGGGGCGCAGCTAGTAATATTATAAATGTGAAAATCTGTTTAGATATTTGTTAATCACGCAAAAACAGCTGAACGGATTTGGATGTTTGAGACACACACCTAGACTAACACATAGGATACTTTTTATCTTAGTAGTAGGTACATTTCCGTGGGATAAATTCCGACCACCACGCGGGCGGAGCCGCGTGCAAAAGCTAGTCAAAAATAAAATAAAATGATAAATAGTACCCCACCTCATCATATTATACCAGTGATATCACAATGATAAGTTTTTGACAGATTTGCCATACAAAATCTGTCAAAAACTAATCATTGCGAGACCATTGACACGTTTGTAAATTACTATACTTTGCCGCCTGGTACCTACTCCACCCTAATTTTGATTTTGTAAGTACCTATTAAAGAAATAAAAACGTACAAAATACTGATTTATGTAACTCATTCTTTTGTGCAAAAGCTTGAATTTCAGTCCTACCCAAAACAGGCAAAGAGAAGTATTAATAAAGTTAGTCACTTTATAAGACCTTAATTTCAAATCCGGTTTTTCTTATAAACCAAGCTCGCACATAACACCTACAAGCCAATTTTGTATTGAAAACAAAAAAAAACTTTTGACATTCAAATGCACTTTTGTGAATAAAAAAGGTCGGGTGCAATTTTATGAACCTTTGATTTTGTTGTAATTTACCATACGATAACGCGAAAATACCTAAAATAAACCGTCTATAATTAGTAATTGTTATTTTGTTGTAAAATATGGTAAAATCCCAAATAAGGTATTTTATTGATTGGTAATTATGAAATCCCAAAAAATACCTAGTGAAATTTTCACGAATTCACTAAAACATTTTATTTTGTTATATTTATTAAGCACTCAATGAAAAATACTTAATGCAACCCAGTTATTTCCTATGTAGCTGCATAATTATGTTGTTTGTTTTTATTATTTTAGTGACTAGCATTTCCAGAAATAATGTCGTATCTACAGATACAACATTGTTCCTCACCCACATACACGTAAATAAACGTTAAAAATGACAGCCCGAATTCATGTGGTAGCAATATGTTTATTTTACAAGTTGCATTACTTTGTTTTCAAATATTAAACAACATGTGTTACGTTTTATTTGATTCTTGTATTTTTTTATTCCGCCCAGTCAAAATCTAATTTATACTTATTTAAATGAGTTTGAATGTAGGGGATATTGTTCGAAACTACTGATCCGATTACGAAAACTCTTTCTAATGGGAAGCTACATTATATCCGAGTGTCATAGGCTATTTAAAAAATGGCTAAGTATATAAAAATAAAATGAAACCTTTAAGAAAGCTTTCTTTAGACGCGGGCAAAGCCGCAGGCAAATCTCTAGTCCTTGATATAAAACTTGAAACAAACTTGGCTTCATGTTTGGTTTTAGGCATTTTTTTTACTGACCTTTTTGGCGGGATAAATCTGCTTTTTAAGAACAGTTAAAAAAAAAAAAGAGGATTTTAGAAATACATCTTAGGATTACTGAAATAAAAAGTAATAAAATCGGCCATTCATAGACATGCTGTATAAAATATTGCTTGTCATAACGACCAGAATAATCGATTTATATTTTTAAACGATGTTAAATTATACTGACCTGACTATTATATTTCCTTTTATTTTTTAATAAAAACCGTTTTGCACTCCCACGTCAATTCATAAATCTTAAAACATAATGTTACAGAGTTCAATATTTTTAGATTTTTACTGTGTTCTATGTCACTTTATTAATTGTATATTATTTTTTTGCAAACTGATTTACATTAGCAATCATCAATTCATCATCCAAGAACTGATGTGAATCATCCACGTCATTCAAGGAGTAATTTTAACCGGTATAATAAATTAATTCGTGTTATTTTGAAATAATTGAACCAATTTCCGCCCATTTTTGCAACAAAAAACCCAATTATATTTATCTAGATGAGTGATTTCTGAGTGCACATGCAATCAATTATATAATATCTAATAAGGCTATCAATCACAATACCAATCACTGAGAAATCCAATCACAATTCTATATTTTTTAAATAAGATAAGTGCTAAAACAATTCTGTTTTATTTAAATTCTCTCTTACCTCCGAATACTCAAACACCACTTAGCTATAGGACATCCTTTAAGACTAAAATACATGGTCTGTTTGATAAAATCTCCAAACGGCTGGTTGACACTTCCCGTGACCAAGGGCAGGCTTTTACTTTGTCTAGAGGCTAAGCACTGCCATACAACGTGGCAATGCCACCAGTCTCTTGGGTACATTACCAGTCGACAGCGATGCGGAGGAATATTTCGACGCCATATTTTAGTTTGTTAATAGTTGTAGTTAAGTTAGGATATTATCTATATTTTTATTTTATTAAAGGTATGAATTGTTATTTATGCACATAAATAGTTCTTTACTTAATATATTTCTGTAGTTTCAATATACCTTAGAGTGACAGAGATAGCATGAGACTAATAAAAATTGAGAAGCGTTTCAGGGTTAGCCTGTAAGTGTTTTATAAATACCTAACGCAATTAAATACAATAATTACTATAGTTAATTTAATTACCTTAATGATGGCTCATTAACAATTATTTTAACGATAACTGAGACGCAGATAGAGGCATTAACTGTTTCTTGTATTACCTGATCTATTGGATTGACGCACGAACGTTTTCGACGTAAAATATAAGTATTGCATTTAATTTAATTACTAACATTATTATATTTCCTTTCAAAATCACAAAATCTAGACGCCGCAGCTCCGGGTTACCACTGAGAAATTGATTGATGACAATAGGCTCGCTATGACATCATCATCTGCCTAGCCTTTTCCCAACCATGTTGGGGTCGGCTTCCAGTCTAACCGGGTGCAGCTGAATACCAGTATTTTACATGGACACTCCACAACCCAGTAACTGGGTAATACGATACCCCTTGGTGTCACTGGTTGTCAGACTTTCGGGCTTCTGACGACCCGTAACGACTGTCAAAGATCCACAAATGACAGCCGGGACCAACGGTTTAACGTGGTTTCCGAAGCACGGAGGAGTCTCGATATGTAAAGATGGTCACCCATCCACGGACCAACCCCGGCAAGCGTAGCTTAACCTGATGAATCGACCCGTGCGGCTGTTATTACTTAGCTACGAGCTCCTCGCTATGACATATGGGACTGAAAAACATAATTGGCGAAATGCAGCTCTGCCTAACCCTTCGTTAGGTAAGATTAGTTTTGTTAAAAAGCTTGTAAGAAAAACTCGATTTCATTACCTACTTGAAATGAAAATTATTTTTCGTTTTTGAAATTGTTTTCCAATACTTTGTTGAAACAAAATCAATTAACGTTTCAGTGATGGCCAGTGTAAAGTTTTTTTTTAATACTTACTTACCTAAATAAAAAAATAAAAGTTTTAAGTACTTACTTACCTACTAACTATTGTAATTTGTGACAGAAAACTAATATTTTATGTAAAATAAAATCTTTATTCTACCTTATCTTGAATAAATTTAGCAGTAAATGAGTTGTATACGATCAAAAAAATCATAAACTAAACCAATACTAATAATAACTACTAATATATATGTAAGATTTATTTTTAATAAAATTTAAATCTTTTCTAGTTTTATTCTCCAGGGAACATAAATAAGTAACATTAGCATATAGAATGATTTTATTTTAAAAGAAAATCGTAAATCATGAAAGGGACATAATATTACATGTGTAGATACGATAATATTATTAATATTTCAAGTAATTAAATATAATATTACTAGCGTTCCGCGTCAGCTTCGCATGGTTTTTACGACCTGACAAAAACGCCGTGATTTCTTTATTACATATTAGTTTAATATTTATGTATTATACATAAAAACCGTCCGGAATAAATTCTCAAAATTATGGTGAAAACCGCGTCAAAATCCTAGTTTGGAAGAACAACGAGGTCACACAGACAGAAACGAAAGGCTACTTTAATTTATAATAATTAAGTAGATGTTTTTCAATGCTTATTTTACATCTAATATGGCAACATCACATGTGTACGATTATTTATGCATAATAAAGATAAAAATAAATCTCTATTTTTTAATGTTTTTTAAATATTTTTATAAAAATATTTAAAAATGTAATCAATAAGAACATAAATGAAATAAAGGAATAAAATTAATAATCATTGCTACCTATTTATAAAAAATCGGTAAAGTTAGGTAGGTAGGTAACTAGGGAAGCAAAGGAAACAATACATTTTATGCATGTCCAGTCACTTAAATATATTGTCATGACTATTCCGTTTAGGAGTTGAGCAAAACCCGTTCCATTGAAACCACACCTTAGGAATTTATACAAAGATTAACAAGTAGCGTTAGAATAACCTAAATAAGTATACATAGCACACTAATAACGTTTTTAATAAAATTCTAAAGAGAATAACACATCTGAAAATAAAATATTTTTTAAATGAACCAGTAAAAAATAAAAAAACTTTTTTTATGACCGCCGAAACCTCAAAAAGGTTTTTTCGTGAATAGCCCACCTTAATCGTCAGCCAATCACATCGACTACCTAAGTACTGGCCACTTAAAAAGTTTCCACAAAGAATAAAACATTCTTAATTCGAATTTCCCAGAACGTAGGTACTTGATCGCGAAATTGTTATAAGTCTACAACACTATTGCAATCGCGTTCAACGACGTCAAATGACCACAAAATATCGGTTTGTGATGACCAATAACTCTGTAATAATACGCTAGTCTATGATATTATGGCATGCGGGCGGTGGTTACTTGCTACCGTCTACAGTAATTCTTGTTGATCGTCAAGCACTCGGTATTTTGTCGTAGAGTATTTCATTCTGACGTTGCCAAGGTCGTTTTGGTGAGTAATACGCGAGTTGTCTTTTTATACCTAACTTATTTTTTTAAATCCTTACCTGAACTAAGTTTTTCGAATTCCGAGTGAATTTTATTCTAATTTTAAATGAACTGACGTTCGACAATGGCTTGATTATAGAAATAGTAAATAATTATTACTTTTTAATTGAAATAAATCAGCCTAGCAACAACTTGAATTACTCTAGTGATGGATAGCTACAGTACAGAATTACACCTCAATCTCATTCAGAATTTATTTTCAATCTCAGAACTCATAATTAAACCAAACTACTTATTGCATATTATACTAGTTCACCTGAATTAACGGGAAATTATAAGTACCATGGAAATAAATTAAAAACTCATTACAGATTTCTAGTAGGTACCTATCATGTAGGTATACATTAAAATTTACTATGATTCCCGCAACTCGAAATTTCCTATAAGTTTTAATTATTTGATCACGGGACTTTTCTCAGTATCTCATATTTTCGTATTTAAGTACATTCAATATTGTTACTTTATACTTTATCTAGCTGATGCCCACGACTTCGCTTGCGTAGATGTCGGTTATTATATACTAAAACCTTACTCGAGAACCACTCTATCCATTGGTGAAAACAGCATGAAAATCGGTGCAGTAGTTTTTGAGTTTAGCGCGTACAGGACGACAGACAGACGCGGAGAAAATAAGTACAAAGGCGGGAAAGCCTTTAAGTTGTTGTTATGACAATAAACATTATTCCGATTTCTTAAACGGATAAAGGTATACATTATAATCTAAAGTATGCGGAAGAAGAATTCTATTTTTTTTTTCCGCTGCATTCTGACACTTTCCCAAAATAAAAAATAAACAATTTTCAAATTATGACTGAATATTTGCCCAAGTTAACGCCAAATAACTCGGGACATTCACAAAGGCACATTCGTATCAAGCAAACATTTCGTTAAAAATGTTTGCCAAATTTTTGAACACACATTAATCATCGCAGCACTGTTTAATTCGCCAATATGCCAACGTTCGCCCAACATTATATGAAAACATGTTGCCTGCCAGTGACTCATGTGTGGTCATTGCCGAGAATAGAATAAAATGACATGGCCGTACACAACAACTAAAATGTATTACGTAATTTTTGAACTGTCGTGACCGGAGGAAATGTGAAAGTAACTTACTGAAAAATATGTAGGTATTTAAACATTAAACAATTTTTTTTTCAATTTGTTTTTTTTCAAGGAACTTTATTTTCTAAATGCGTTTTTATTTATTTATTTCTAGGACAATATTTGCTTTTCTCCATAGAAGAGTTCTGTTCACTTCAATAAAGTAACAGTTCCTATATCTATAATATTATTTCTTGAATAAAATAATTTAATAATCCAACAGCTACTGCTGATGAGACAATTGTAAATCCAAACCGATTTAAATTTTATTTTAATTAAGCTTGTATTCATAATATGACACTGGTTAGTAATAATAGCTTGATAATAACAGGAAATAATGTTTGGAAATTCATTTAAAACCGGCACGATGTGAACGAGAATGGCCGTAGTGAGAACGAATGAGATTGATATAAATGAGCAAAAATTTGTGCTGGCACACGCGATGGCCATTGTTCTTAGGTAGAACAAATTAGGTCCAATAGAGGTGGCAGTTTATTTTTAATATGCATGCCAAAATAGTGTGGTAAAAAAAAGTAATTGAACTAAGTAGGTAGTATGTGAATTTATTGCGTTAAGAAACCTTAGTATATTTATAGGTTATGTAAAGATTAGGTTAAGTTATGGATCTGCAACCTTCGGATGATTTCTAGTTAAAATTATTTACCTATAATAAAATTAAAAAAAACGGTTATTTTACAGAAAATGATTCCGAAATCCGTTCTTCCAATCAAAATAATAATCCCAAAGGGGATAATTCGAATTTAGGGGGAAATTTTTTATTGTATCACTAAGTGCTGGTAACCCTAGGAAAGATCTTTAAATTCAGTAATTGACGTAAACTAGTAATAAATTGCAATTAGACTGACAAGAACAATGTTAGTATGGCAGGCTTGCCTAGCTACTAGTTCTATACAGTTTAGGCAACACAATTACTGCCTCGTACCAAATAATTGGGTACATTAATAAGATTCTTATCTCTGTATCCTACATAGTTACGTCATTATTTTGAAAGAACGTGTTCCGAATTCTGCCCTATTATTTTTTAAATAAAATATTAGAATATTTACCAATAACAAAAACGATTAGCGCAAACGAAGACGCACGTAACTTAAGTAATATTCATTCTATTTTCTATTTCTTAGTTAAAATAACACTTCCTTTCCAAACATAAGCTATAAACCTATAAAAACATCACAATCAATAGACAACGCAAAAAAAGGAAATCGATCAACCCGACACGGAATGCGACCGCAAAAAAACAAAAGTTTCTATCAAAAGTTCAATATTAAAAATAATATGACCTCATTCTCGAGACTCTTCTGTTGTCTATGCCCATTTTATTCGCCCACTTGTATAAGGTTAGATGTTAGATTCTGACAGGCTATTAAACAGACGGGGAAATAACTCAAGTGCATTGTCAGAAATAGTCGGAATAGTGTTCTTTTTTCGAAATAATTTATTGCCTTGAGAACTATCAAGGGCGTTGCATGACACTTAACAAATGATATTTTAATGTTTTTTGACCTTTTCAATTCAATGTTTAGTAATAACATTTTTTAACTTTGAATGTGATAATTATGCTGTGCGATTTTTGATTGAAATTACTGAATTAAAATTCCTCTTCAAGCAGTAGGTACTTAAAAAAATCGAATAATCACAATTCAATTACAATAAAATTCATTCAGTTCAATGACGTGATACTTGACTCTAAAGTTTAATTGGAATAAAGAATCATCAATTAAAGAAATACTTACAAATTACTTTCAATGAATAATAACGTGTCATTAACGATCAAATAACACTTAACTATTATGATTATGACAATTGCATTTAATTAGATTTTATTCATAGGCAGAGTAAACGCAATTCGTGTGTCTGTTTGTTCGAAGAAGCATTCAAGCTTATGTCGGCTGTCAAAACAAGTGTGACATAAAGTAACAAGCAATTCATTACTGTCTTCGACACACAATAGAAAAGATCCTTAGCCCACGTCTCCACAATGGGGTACAATCATAATATTAAGTACCTTTTTTATTGCAAACACAAAAGTTGTAAACTATTGTGAAATAATTTCCTACTCGAGTTGCGTCTCCGAGTGTTCTTTTTTTTAAATCTGTGGTTTTATTGTGAACTTCTTCATAGTGTTCTTTTTTTGAAATGTTATTGAGACATTTTTTTTAATGTTATTGCTTTCGAATTAGGGTTCTTTTTTTAATGACGTTTGCGAGGCTTTTTTTTTCTGATAGGTAAGTAACCCAGTACATTTTCTCTATCGCGGGTTTATTCTTCTTTGTTTTTCTCTGTTCCAATATTAATTTACAAGTAACGCTGTTATCGTTGCCAATTTGCCATATTGTGGCTAGTGATGTGCCGTTACCAGTAACTTACTCCAGTCGAGTATTTTCCCAGTAACATTCTACAAAACTAGTAATTTAGGGTAACATAGGGTTTTTTTTTTTCTACATATTTTTTTAGCGATTATGTGTAGTCCGATAAATCTTCTACCACTTCTAGTTTAAGAGTAGTGATAGCCTAATGGTGTGACCGTCGTGCCAAGTCATAGGTCTCGAGTTCGAAACCAAGACAGGCACCTATGACTTTTCGGATTCATGTGCGTATTGTATAATTATCACTTGCTTCAAAAACGGTGAAGGAAAACATTGTGAGGAAACCGGCATGCCTGAGAGATATTTTTCAACGGCATCTGAAGCCAAGTCAGAGGCCCATCGGCGGTTTTAAAACTCAGACACTAGGTTAGCCACTAACCACACGAAAAGAGAAAGAAATTAGATACAATCAAATTTTTTATTTTAAATCCTCCATTCCCAATTTCCTAGTAACTTACCGAGTAATTTTCGAGAAACTTACTGAGTCACAACCCATATAGTTACTTTCTGGGTATTTTATCATTGTTCTTATAAAATTACTTATTAAACTTGACAAGTTTCTATAACAGCTTTATGATAGTTTTCTGTTATGATTTACAACAGTAACTTTTTAAATAATCACAGTCACAGCTAAACTTAAAAAAAGAAAACAAACTAAACGATAAACCTAACAATTTAAGCAGTGCGAAAAGCGACTTGCCACATTCGCAAGTGCGCATTTTAAACAAAAATTACTTAGGGAATATTACCAGTAATAATAGAAACTTACTGGGAATATTCCCGTATGGTAAAATACTGGTAACGGTAAAATGGCACATCACTAATTGTGGCCTTTCTACGAAGTCAACGCTAGCAACTTGATATTTTATTTAAAGTTTTGAGATACAATGTTGCCCCGTAACACAGCCCGTAAGTTGAACGCAAACGGCATCACATTTCATACTAAACCAAGTTGTGTAGGTAGGATTTGTTTGAAAAACATAAAATATGTTTTTATTAAAGTTGATATTTCACATTCCGAAGTTTATTTGATAAGGTTTTATAAATTAATAACTTTTATACACGTTATTTATGTCGTGTTCTTGTACTTATAGTAATGTAACGTATTTTATTTTCTCACGACATTTTTCACTCAAACTGTAGCTGAATAAAAATATATTGCCTACTTAAGTTTAAAGTTGCAATCTGACATTAAATTCACTGACAGTTTGGTATTTGTACATATCAAAATTAAATGCTAAACTAAAAAATTTGCAAAATTAATCATAATTATACGACTATTTTCGGATGCAACGCGATTACGACGCGCGAACATCGCTACGGGTTAACCCTTCAAAAGTCAATGCAAATTCGCGCATAAATAAATAATGTATGTGCCCCGCACATAGATATCAGCAAACGATAACTCCAGTTAGACAAAGATGGATGGTCAAATAAGATTTGTTGACACCTTTGCGCGATAACATTTTTAATAAATCATCTGTCGCGTTCGGGTATATAATTATTTATACGCACGTAATTGGACATCGTCGATACGTACGAGAACATTCAACCAGATTGTCTGTTTATGGATACAAGAGAAATCATCGAAATCACGTTTTATAGCCCTTAATAATCAAACCCTATTTTATGGGTCATTCCGACCTTGTCGATTTACACGTGCTGCGAAGGCGGCTACCTATAAATTTCCTGTTGAATAATTCAATTTATATGCGTTCAGTTATTGCTGGTGGACATAAAACGTCAAATAAAAATAAAATCTCATTAAAATAAATGGTTTATCCATACTTGAGGCTAGCAACAATTAAATGGCAATGAAGCTAGGCGGCGTTAACTGTTTAACTGTCGTTTTAAAGTGATCTGGTCATGATATCTGCTAGTCTTTTGAATAATGGATGAATGATTTTGAAAATAAAATTGTTTAGCTTTTAATTTATTTTCCGCTGAAGTCTTTACTCTAGATACCAGAACCAGATAGTCGATTGGACACGTTTCGCGATCTAGGTAATAGGTACTTGAAATGGCTGATTGCTGACTTGGTATCGCTTTGCATAATTTATGGAGCTTAGCATTTACAATTTTATTTAAAAATAGGATTTAGATAAAGCCTTTTAAGTCGATATTTATTTTACTTAAGGTTAAGTCAAGTGGTGTGGCACTTGGATTACTTTGGCTATAAATATCTTGGCAGCACTTGTCAATAATACTAATGAAGTTTTTTTTGTTTTGTTTCAGATATGTCTTGGATATTAATTTATTGAGCTGATGGAGAAAAAGGTAATTTTAATTTTTTGTGCAATTGAAAAAATAAGTAGATAATAGAAGACAATTTAGTTTCCAATCTATTCAGAATTACGTTTAAACTACAACCTTCAACACAATACGAGCAATCATTTAGATAATAATCTTGGTATCTATTTGGCACTTGGCACATCCAATATGCCGCCAATTTTCAGCGTAAATTAAACCGTAAGCATTAGCTCAACGGTTACGAACGCCACTTTATTCCGTGTGAACGTTGCGTCGCAGGCTCGATCCTCAGTAAACGCTTGTAGTTTTTGGGCCTTATCGAAGCTACATGTTGTTCCATACAATTTGATAGTCAAATTAAGGCCTATATAAAATGTTCCCGACACGGTCGCGGTTTAGATAACATATATCTTCAACGTATCACCGAAGGGGCCTACATTTTTAAAATATCTGAGTCAAAACATAAGTAAGATAACCCTAAAAGAAAACACTTCTTTTTCCATTTCACTTAGCACTATTTCACTTTTTTCCATTAATTGTCGGTTACGCCCTTTTTATTATGACACCAGAAGTAGTAACATGACTTACACGTGTTATCTACAATCAATAAATAACCTTCGAGGAGAAAGTTTGATAAAAAATTGATTGATCGAAAGGTAAAAACAAGGTCCTTATATTTATCGAATTCGATTAGATACAGTATCGAAACAATTTCACCTTAGTTCGACTATGACAGAGTAAGGTTACATTGCTATGACTTTAGTCTGAAACTAGGCGTTTTTTGTTACAGTTTTTGCTCTGTCATTTTTATAAGTTATCAAAAAACAGTGTAGCGCTTAGCAATGATGAATTTGCCTGTAGTAAAATTGATTGTAATGTTGTTTTCGTTTCTTTGTTCTTTTTATAACAGTAGGTATTTGGAGTTGAATCTTGTATCCTCGCCCACGCAATTTTTTTTTTTTAAAATTAAATGCTCTCGTAATATTCAAAAATGTTAAAATACCACAACAAAATGCCGGTAATAATTCATTCGTTAATACAATGTTTCACCCATTATCCCTATTTCTTTGTACGACACAGCCGTTCTAAACCACCCTAACGTCCCTAACCCTTTAATGCCATACGGTGTCTTCAATACCCCGACTTTCACATCCTTCCTGTTTTAAATGTATTCATATCGCATAAAAAACCTAATGCGTATCATTTGACGGTGTCTAGACAAAAGCCCACTGTCTATTGTCGGTTAAAAGGATTTTTTTTGCCGTCTTCGAAATTGGATCGGAAGATGCAACTGATAGTTTGCTCAGCATGAATGGATATTACTTTCGGTTTTTATTTTATGGTTGTAAGCGATATTTTTGCGTTTTTTGTTTAGTCGTTTGTTTAAATGGGTTAGTAGGTGGCTTCTCTTTGTGTTGTTTTTTGTTCAGAACTATTGTACTTGTGGATATGTATTAAATTAAATTAAACGCATTGAAGTACCACTTCTGATTTTACGTCAGTAACTTCGTAAGACAGTTATAATTTTAGAATTAGAAACTGCATATTATTCTCATTTCAATTACATTCAAACATTTGTTATTACAAACCATACCTTATTTTCAGTAAACCAAAAATTTATGACCGAAAATATGAATTACAAAACGAATACATAAAATATTATTGAATGAAAGAGCATTGTTACTGGCTCGTTAACTTCTCACCGTAACCCTTTCAACATCGTCTTACAAACCACCACAAAGTGCGCCATTGTTCCATCCCTTATCTCTAACAATAAACTACCGTATATTTAAAAATCGAAGCTACTTTGAATAAAGCATCCTATTGTGAATATTATAAATATTATGCTAATGCGATAAAGAAATTTTTTGACTTCAGTCTTTGAGACCAGGTGTCGTGTTTAAAGGGTTGAATCGACCCTACGTGTTCAATCATTTATTAAGATTTGTTCCATTGTCTACCATCTTATTCCCATGCATAGTGCATAGAATTTATGTGAGAAACGCGACTGATATATTTTTGTCCGTATTCTAATGCACACGCTTCCTAGCATTTCAATAGACTCAAGACGGTTCATTGGTCATTATTTCATGGATTAACGTTAGATTTGGAATGGATCCTGTGATTTATGATGGTTGAGTCAAATATTTTTGTTAAAGGATTATTTCTGGTATTTCTTTACTTGGTCGTAAAAATATCTACATGTATTTACATCTTTTAATCTAGATTTTATAGCTTTGCTTTGGCATTCACTGTTAATACGTATTCCTTTTTTGAATTAAACCAATCTTATAAAATTCTGTCTAAAAATTATAATACCAACCAATCTCATTTTAATAAAATAATAGTCCTATTAAAATGAGCCTTTCCGAAAAATAAATAATGCTGTAAATAATAGGACTTGTGACAATTTCCGCAGTCAGCGAGGCGATACCGCAAAAAAAATAACGAGTTGAAATGGAAAATTAAACAATTATCTGTTTACGGTCGTGTCTGTAGTGAATCTGTGTAATTTCTGTAATCAGATATTGTGGTAATTGTTATTACAACTGTAATTTATTAACTTTGTTTGTTGTTTACTTTTGTTCTTATTTTCACCTTGCTTTTGCCTCTGGCTTTATGCTTGTGAATTTCTGATATGATGTTCTTTACTTAAATGTAATTCCCTGTTGCACGCCTTAGTAAGTAGTAATTTTCAAAAATCATTGCAGTCAGTTGCAGTAACATAATACTACTAATACTCTCTAACATTATTAATTAACAGTAAATTCTACCCTTTATTTAATTTAACTAAGAACACAGCAGGACATCGAACTGCCAATTTTACATAATGTTTCAATACAAATATTTTATAAATGGGCATTATTAATAAAGCCCATATGTCGTGTGAGACTAGTTTAAGGGTGCATCGAACTAGATCAATAATAGACTTGTTAATCACATTAAATAGACTAGACAAACCCTATAAAAATCTAGGAACGGTGTGTGATAAACACGAACTGTTCCAATTTTTTGTATGAATTACGGAGTTTTGTCTCAATAATTATCTTTATCATTTTAATGCATCCTGCTGTTAATTTAATTTATCGGGCTGAAAAGCTTAGTATCACTCCAGATACTGAATTATTAAAAATTATTATCAAATCCCTGTGATGTCCCACTGCAGAGCAAAGGCCACCCTAGCGTTCCATTTCTCTCTATTTTAAGCTGTTATGTTGAAGGAATGGAAGCCGACCCCAACATGGTTGGGAAAAGGCTAGGCAGATGAGGATGTTGAAGGAATTCAGCTCATGCCGCCATCGATACTGAAAAGTCACTTTAAAATACAGCTTAGATAAATAAAATAAATAATGATTTCCCATACATTGTAGAATTCACAAGAAATACCTGTCAATCGGTAATTGGTGCTGTTTCCTCCATCGTTCAGTTCCATGTGTTTAATTACATAATTGGTTTTAAAAAGAAACGTTGAAATAACAGTTTTACGTCGACGAGTCGCGGTTACGACAGTTTTGCACTTATCTTTGAGGCACGCTATTTGGAAAACAAGAAGTTCCAGTACTTATTATTTTTTGAAGTGAAACTTCATAAGCGGCTAGTCGATAATTGGGCGAGAATTAATAGTGAAACAAGGGCGCCACATTTAGGCACATTTCGTTACATGAGAGAAAAGGAAGATAAATAACTCTCTCTGTCTAAGAATCTCTCATTATATATATATTTTTTAATTGAGTTAAGAATGTTTTAGAGCTTAGCTTATGAAATAAATGAACAATTTTATGTATTATTAATAATACCCTATTCATCATAATCATTCTGTCCATCCATAAATAACCAGCGTAAGGAGGTATTTAACATTACAATAATACATATTATTCTATAAATAACGAACCAAAGTGGTTATTGTTTAGCTTCATAATAATAATAACAGCTAACAAAACAAAACAAAAAAATATTATTAGTAATATTATTTAAAAAATAGTAAGAACTAATACGATTATTGTTTAGCTTTATATTATATAACCAAATAAAAATAAATATTATTATAATGTATTGTTTATGAAATAATGAGTCATAGGTTATTTTTGCAGTTTGCATAGCATACCTATTGTAGTAACACCAGTCGTTAGGAAGGATGTGGTGGCTATTATTAATTTATAACAGTATAGTAAAAGTCTTAACACAATATTAAATTAAATGCGTCGATGTAGGTAATTTTGTAATAAGAAACAAGCGAGTTTAAACTTTATTCTGCTGTTGTTTACAAATAATATTTCAATAAACATTCCATTTTTCGAATGCGGTTCTCTATTAATTCCAAAATCAAAGATTCAAATTCTCGAACACGTAGCTGTTCGTTTAAAATTAAACTTCGAACTCTTTCACGAGTACACAAAACGTATGTTAATAGCCCGCCTTACACATATGGCCGGCGAACACAGCTGTTCCTATACTATTCTTATGCAAAACAGTATTTCGTTTTATCCGTTGTACTAGAAATAACCAGTAGTCTGTACTGACTGTACTAAAGACACGTGGAAGAGATGGTATGTATAACATTCTTTTTTCGACACTTATTAAAATGCACCTGTTAAAAAATATATACTAGCTGGTTATATCTTCAACGACCTTTGCCATTAAAGACTAGACTAAAAAATCCAGATAAAATGGAATGGATGAGTGTTGTTCACCTTCAATTTAGACACACCAAAGTTTATTCAAGACCGTATTTATATTTTATGTTTCTACAATTTAAATAATAAGTTAGGTATCATTAAATGCACTGTATTTTAAAGAGGGCAATGAAAATAATTTTATACTTATTTTTGTAAGTGCTATAAAAATTAAGATAAGATAAAAACTTTATTATATTTGGCATAAGCAAGAAAATTTGCCAAATTTTTTTTAATTGTCTTTTTGGGTTGGTTCTCCTTCAAAAATGATTTAATATTGATCTCATAAAACGACGTTATGTATTATAAGATATTTCATAATAGTTATTTATGCAACTGTTATATAATAAAGGGTATTAAGACCCGAATGTGGGTTTCACATGAGTGTTTAATTACCTAATTATTTACGGTTGCATACAAGACTTTATCTACACCCATGTTATGAATCCTCTATAAAAGGTTCTTTGTAATAATACTAATATCGAACAAAAATGGCGGGATACAACCCACGTGAATTCGAATTTTTTTAATTCTAATAATGTACAAGTTTTTTTTTTAAATGACTGAGTTTAGGTTTTGAAACGCGCCTGCATGACAGCGTTCTTTTTTTAAATGAGTTGCATTATGTTTAGTACAAAATTATAACACCCGTTTGGATGATATAATGGTTACTATGACACTGGTTGTTTTAATGTTGGCAATAAGCTAACTGTTTCAGAAACTTTTATAGAGGATTTATAGCATGGGTGTAGATAAAATTACTTACTAAAGTTATAACAATAAAAAGCAGTTCTTTATTGAACGGCGGGTGTTTCGGAGACTATCTCATGTCTTAATTTTGACGTTCGAAAAGGGTTGATTCTCACTTTCTCAGCCTAGTTTGCATAAATGACAGTTGATTTTCATTTGATTCAAAAAGTAAGTGTTGCTCGCGACTTTGTCTGAGATCCAGGATAAAAAGTAGCCCTTCTCCAGATCAAGGTCTACCCCTGTGCCAAATTTCATCCAAATCCGTTCAGCCGGTTTGGCATGAAAGCGTAACAAAAAGAAACAAACTCACTTTCGCATTTATAATATTAGTAAGTAAGTACGGATAGCAACAAAAAAAAATACAAGCAACTTATGCTCCACCGTACGTCATGTACTCTAATCCTTTAAAACGCCATTATGTTAAATACATTATTAATTACACATGACGCAACTCTCATTTAAGTTAACTTTAACAAACACTTGCGTGTAGAAACATCGATTTTTATGGCGGTCATAAATAATTTACGACTGTTCATAGGACACAGTGACGGGCGGTCTTCATTACAGAAACTCTTTTGAACAAATGCTTTCGTATTCGCTAATGTTTATGAAACAACTACCTTCTGCCCACGACTTTGTCAGCGTTCAATTTCGGCCCGCGACCCACCGCGTCGCGGGCCGAAATTGAATCGCCTGCCTGCGCTATTACTTCGTTTTTTCTTATTGCTCGGCTTCTTTTAATTTTAACGCGTTCAAACAAATATACAAATCAAATCAAATCAAATTTATTTTTGCAGAAAACACTGTTACAATGGTGTTATTAAAAGTAAATGTTTCAAGTGATTCTACCGTAAGTCATGCAAAATGTATACAATCATGGTTTATCAGAATCTAAATTGACATTGAGACTTATAAAATTAGATAAAAATATTTTGAGATATTAAAATTATTGGAATGTCCTTCAAAAAGTCAAATTAATTCAGATTGATTATTCATTAAATAATAATAGTAATTAAATTATTTCAATGTCAATCCTAGAATTATTACAATACATATACAAATTTTAATGATGAAATATTGAAATTAAGAAAAAAATTAATATGCAAAAGCATGCGGAATCAATTTATATTTTTATAAAAATATAAATTAATGTAAACTAATGAACCATACCAAAAAGGTAAAGGTAAACAAATCTTTTCTAATGAACCAAAGACCGATACACGATTTTAGTTTTTTTTACAGAGGTTATCTATCTGTATGTTCTTTCCGTGTTGCCATCTAGGTTCACTGGCTGGGCCAAAAGGAAAAAAAATAAAAAAATCGAGTGTGACCAGTATGTGTTGCGCAATTATCAGTGCGAGTATTTTTAACTGCGCTGTTAATCACGAGTCGCTTTAAAAATAAATAACTTAAGTGTGAAATTATGCAAAATAACTATTTGCTGTTGCCAAAAAAAACCGTTTATGTTTTACGCTCTGTGTGGTCTATGTTTAAACGTTTTATTTTTAAACTAGTAAACCCGCCCCTGCTTCGTACGGTTTTATGGCTTGACAAAAACATTTTCAACATTTCTTAAGTGTAAGTTTAATATTAATTTATTATAGACATAATGCTTCTGCAATAGATTCTCTAAATGACGATGCAAACCACACCTAGATCCGTTGCGTTATTTAAAAAAACAACGCGGTCACTCAAACAGACAAACACGAAAAGTGACTATCATATAAATTAATATGTATAGAAACGGCTTTTTTCATCATAATTATAGTTTAATTTAAAGTAATTGCTAAGTAACAAAGTATGTACAAAGAACCAAATGGATGCATTGCGCATTATAATCTTAATTAAGTACTTAGTCTTAAATTCTTCTATACTATTTTTTTTTTTTTACTTAAAACTATTCCAGATTGCGATAGAAGAATTTTAACCAATTTATTAGTAACCATGAAATGTATATCTGAAGATTTTATAAGTTTTAATTTAAGTATTTGAAATAGCAAATTAAAACACGTCAACATTTAAAAAAAAAATCTTGAAAATTGAATGAATGTCAACTATAAATCTTATTTATAGTTTTCATTTATTTGAAATGCGAACAATAAACTGTTTGACGTCAGAAAGCGAGTTCATTAACATTTTATGCTTCTTCATTTAAATTAAAATGAATAGAAACCGATCAACTTTTATAGATATGTGAAATGGATTCGTTTAAAAATGTTCAGTGATGTTTTAACCGATTATTTTATGATACGCATACGTGTAACATTTTATTTTATTTTATTATGCCACTGTGTTTAGATATATTGGAATTCCTTTTAGGGTTCCGTACCCAAAGGGTGCCAACGAAACCGTATTACTAAAGCTGCGCTTTCCGTCCGTCTGTCACAGGGCTGTATTTTTTTAACCGTTAGGTAGAGACTTGAAATTTTCACAGAATGTCTTGCCTCTAATACAAAAAATATTCATTTAAATAAATGCGAACTCTCTCTTTTGTGAGTCCGTCTATATTGGTGACTGTGCTTCGTTACTGCATTCATCCCATAATCTTTAAGAACGCCATCTCGTTTCTGTAATTTACAGTTAAAAAACGTATACCTTTATCCTAATTCAAATAATTAACCAATCTAATTTATTATTCAAATAGTAATAAAATTCATTACAATCACAATGCATAAAATATAATTGAACACTTACCATTTTGTCATTATCTATTGTTTGATCTCATGTCTCTTAACTAACCCTTCGCCCATAAACAAACTTCAACGAACACGATTAGGAAAAAAATACTTATACAATCACCCAACACATTCTTTGATAATACATTACATAATATTGAATTCCATAATTATATTCATTATTGCGTCTAATTTATGTAACCAGATGTCAAAATGTTGAAAACGGCAAATAGTTTATTTTTGACAGCTTTGCGCACAGATTGTCCATGCCGACTAAACGGAATGTTACCATTTTAAATATTATATTTTATTTATAAACATTTTAAACATTCACAATTATTAGGTATTTTATTTCTTCTATCTTATAGAACAGTTTTTACTTTATTATAATAATATTCTAGCGTATGACACTCATGGGTTGCAGCTGAAAATCAGCGTCAGGTGGTACACTTTGTGTTTCCATCTGACATTATGCTGAGCTGAGGCCCTTTTGGCATTCTAATGGTTGTTTTCTGTTTTTATAATTTTAAGGTGTATTTTTCTGCTACAATGCCAATAAACGCATTTTTCTTTCTTTCTTCTTTCAAATAATTTATAAATAATACAAGAAAAATGTTTTTTTTTAAATGTCTCTAATGCAGAGTTTATTTCTCAGCAAACTATACACGTGTCCTGTCGTATAAACCGTCTGCTTCATGTGTTATGTCATTTAATTTGGTGGCTTCCTCAATAAAATTTTATAGGCGTTAATTAAAGGGGCTAAGGGGACCACAAGAACGTGATAAGCGGACGTTTCTCACTTTTGTTTTACAAAATGCCTTTTTTCATACATAAGTACTTATGTTTTTTTTTTGCGAAAATGAGCCTTGTTACACCTGACGGATGTAAGATGCAACTCATAAAATGCTTTAATTGTAGCAGTTGAAGAAAACACTTGTTTTTTAAGAAGATAATTATTTTTGTGTAGTTAAACGGATTGGTTTTTTAACAAGCGCATGTTATGGTTTTATCAGATCGGTTGTTATGCTTGTAAAACGTTTTCTATATTCATGTCGTATTTTAAAGTTTATTTTGTAGGTATGTATTTTGAAAATTATGTTTAAACGGTTACTTTTATTATTATGGAAAAAAAAAAAACCATTTTCATACCTTCATTAGCCAAAAGCAATAATCCTTAAAATCAAGTTTTATTTAAACATCGCAAGTAAGGCCATCCAAATCGTTTCGATCCGATCAAAATAAATCGTATTTAAAAGTATTTCGATTCAATTATGTCAAAGATTTTAATTAACATTTCATATCGTTTCATTTAATTGGAGATTGGTATCTTGTATTGTCGGCATTATTTAAAATTCTTTACGTTAACCATTAAAGAAAATACGTGACTTTAGTTTTTTTTTTAATTACATGTAATTGTGTATAGGGTGATGCGCCGTGCGAGTGTTAGATAACTCTTTTTGCTTCGAAATACATAATTATGTTAATAGGTATAATTATGGTTATAGAACCAT
The DNA here is from genome assembly GCA_949152455.1 of Lithophane leautieri. Classification (NCBI taxonomy): domain Eukaryota; kingdom Metazoa; phylum Arthropoda; class Insecta; order Lepidoptera; family Noctuidae; genus Lithophane; species Lithophane leautieri. The sequence continues at coordinate 14,165,268 of OX424472.1, read as the reverse complement.
CCGTGGTATTCATTAATTAATCCTTACTAATATTAAATGCGAAAGTAAGTCTATCTGTCTGTCTGTCGCGCTTTCACGCTAAAACTACTGAACCGATTTAAATGAAATTTGGTACACAGATAGTCTAGAGCCTGAGAAAGGACATAGGCTATTTTTTATCGACACACCACGCGGGCGAAGCCGCGGGCGGAAGCTAGTTTGGTATACATTCTCCTAAGTATTGTCATCACAACGGTAATGTTTTCCCATTGTTTGTCTTATTTGTTTTAGTATGTTCGTGTAGTTATATGTATTTATTTGTTCTTATATTTATATATATTTAGGTTTATATATATATATTTTTTTTTAAATAGGTTTTCTTATTTATTTAATATTTATTTCACAGTTTTCGCTATTGCACCTACCACTGTTTGTCTCTGCATCACCCAAAGGTTGACTGGTAGAAAATGCCTATAGCATTTAGTCCGCCTCTGCACATTTGTGTGCTTAAAGTATTAAATAAATAAGTAAATATTGAAGTTGAACACTTTATAATTTTGATATGCAACAGGTATTTCTTTTTTTTATTGTCTTTGACGGGAGTGAGGTCTAATGGAAGTACAGTATATTTCCAAATATTGTTCGCCGTATATAATTTAGTAGCTATTGCCTGCGGCTTCGCCTGCGGCTTCGCCTGCGTGGAGCTCGGAAATTATCCCACGGCAACGTACTACCGAGATAAAAAAAACCCTATGTCCTAAGCCAGTTCATGATCTATCTTTGTGCCAAATTTCATACAAATTCGTTCAGTCGATTTTGCTTCACATTTATAATAATTTATTTCCCACTTACATCTATCATTACAGGGTAACCTTTTGCGATAGTGTACTTATCTAACTTCGTCAATATCTCTTATTTTAATATTAATAGGAAAATAAATTTCCATAGCGAAAATTTAAAAAATATTGTATAAGGCGAAAACATACATGTTTTTCCACATAAAACAAGGAAACCAAGCCCAGCATAAAACCAATATAGAAGTGTTTATCTTCAAAGGTTGTCTAGTACGAGTGTACTATCTTAAAACGCGAACTTAATCTTGTCTGTCTGTCTGTCCGTTTGTTTGCGAAAACAACTGATAGTAACAGCGACGGTACGTAGGCGGTTTGTTCAACGATTAGTTTTATTTTAGTCACTTCTAGTCTTTTTAGTCACTTTATTTTAGTTACTATGGTGGGTCGGCAGGAAAAATAATTATATTGTTGACAATTGTTTAATTTTCTGCTTTGTTGTAACTATGAGGATAAATATTGAGTCTCTATTTTAATAGACATTGCCAGGGATAAAATGAGGTGACATAAATTTTAGAGTAAAAAAAAAAAAAAAATGTTTTATGATTTTTCCGTAAATTGTAAAAGTATATTTAGCGTAACAGACTGTACCACACTTTTATAGAAATAAATAAATTTTATTATTTATTTCTATATAAGTTATTTTTATGATGGAGCCTCTTCGGTCGTCATTTGTAGATCTTCGACAGTCGTACGGGTCGTCAGAAGCCCGAAAGTCCGACAACCAGTTTTACCAAGAGGTACCCTGTTACCCAGTGACTGGGTTGGTGGAGGTCAGATAGCCAGTTACTCCATGTAAAACTGTTATTCAGCTGCATCCGGTTAGACTGGAAGCTGCCTCCAACATAGATGGGTAAAGGTTAGACAGATTTTAATGAGGTACTGAATTATTTTGTGTTGAACAAGAATCCTGTTAAAATTTATAAAACAACTAGCTGCGTCCCGCGGTTTCACCCGCGTAAGTCTCGATCCTGTGGAAATGGAATATCGGGATAAAAAGTATCCTATGTCCTATTTCAGGTCATGGTCTACCCCTGTGCCAAATTTCATTGAAATCCGTTTTAACGTGAAAGCGTAACAAACAAACTCACTTTCGCATTTATAATATTAAATAATATATAAGCTTCCGCCTGCGGCTTCGCCCGCACGGTATGTCGATAAAAAGTAGCCTGTGTCCTTCCCCAGGGTGCCATCTATCTCCTTGCCAAATTTTGTCGAAATCTGCTCAGTGATTTACGCGTGAAAAGGTAACATACATACAGACAGACAGAGTTGCTTTCGAATTTATAATATTAGTATGGATATTATAATATTATAGTTAGGATCATAAACAAAGGGGAAGGGCCAATCAAACTAGGGCAGTACGTACCTAAAAACCACGTCATGCCGTGATGTAATACAAAGTAGGTACCCAAGTGTTGTTGACAGCTCATAAATAATATTAGGTCATTGTACTTTATTAACTTAATTAACTACAGCTCGAAACGGAGCTCGAATAGTCCTTGACAAACTATTTTAACTTCGGGTTGTGAAAAATATGGTCTTTGTGATAAGAAAAACGATTCTAGCTTGCTTTACATTGTTTCAGTTTTTATTTAACGCTAGAAAGATGGATTATGTGACAAATGTATGGATAGGAACCCTGTTTTGGTGTGTTAAGTGTTTTGGAATATGGATTTTTTGTCATCTATTAAAGATGACATTGAAAGAAATCTCGATTTAACACTAGAAATATGGATTAAGTACATTATGGATGGAAAAAAAAAGGTTTTTTGTCCAAGTCCAGGTGTCAATAGGGATTTGTGTTTTTTGTGGATTCTGACTGATAATAACAATTACCTACATTGGAAAGTGGATTTAATAATGTAGTCCACGATACAGTCTCGTTGATGTCTTAAATTACGGTCACCCTAAAACACTAAACTATGACCCATCCTCATTTAAAAAGTTAAGCTCGTTTTTGTACGATAATTCCGAAACGTCATACAAATAACAACATGAAATTAAAATAATCCGAAATCCTTTCATGCCCATTGAGCATTACCCCTCAGTAAAAAAAAGTTAAGAATTATTAATATATGGTGGCTATACCTACCCCTGTGATCAGTCATTGCGCAGGCGTGGCTATCGGACTAATCGCCCCCGCTGTAGAACAGCCGCCATCTTGCTTTTCCATTTAAAAAAATTCCTTTTTCATTTGCACTGCGCGCTAGCGCATTCTGCCTTGTTTGGCTTGATGGATCACTTGCATGAATTATTTAATACGATTTTAAATATTATTTCAATTTCTATGGTAATTCTTTTGTTGTTTTATGCTGTTCAAGTTTTTCTTATAATAAAAGCCGGTGCCTTTTCTCACAATTATAGATTTATAGTTGATTGTTATTAGAGAAACAATGGTTATAATTTCTCATTAGCAATGGCAGTCGATCAACTTGCACCGAAAATGTAACTAAAGTTAACTGATTAGAGGTTAACAATCTCCTAGAATATAATAAGGGGAGGTTAATGTTTAGTGCGGTCAAACAAAAAAAGTAATTAATTCAGGTAAAATAAGGCACAATTTCCTTAAGCTCTAGAAGTTCTAGATTTTGATCTTGAAATCAGATTGCCTTCTTACTTGACGGTCGGCTTTCCAAAGGTTCGTTTTCAACTTTTTTCCCGCGTTATTTTTCACGATACGCCACGATAAAACCTGTATATAAATGTGGAGCGTGCAAGAGCGTATCACGAGGCGGCATCGCCACTTTGTCAGTTACCGTGTTTTCACGTGCAACAATAAGCACTTTTTGTAACTACGCTGTGAGGTCAAAAATGTGGCCGAAACGAAATTACGATGTCGTGTAACCAATTATTTTGTACAGAAAAAAAAAAAAATTACATCTTTGACAGGTTTTGAGCCGAAATGAGTTTATTTTTAGGAAAACTGCCAAAAGTTGAGTTTGTGTCTGTTACAAAGTATTTTATACACAGCGAAGGCAATTATTTACATATATATTTATAAAACTATTAAGAGACCTTGAATTAAAATTAATATGACATGAACATGTGAAACTAATTATATTAATTTAAACACCAATTAATTAAATGGAACACGTGTAGTGTGGGTTTTTTTCATAAACTTGAACATTTTTATGGTATCAGCGTGTTCACAGTTGCAAAAACATACGAATATTAAAACACTAAAGATATTTAAAAAAATATTTATCTTAACATGCGTACAATTTATTTTTTTAACTTTTAACAAAATCTTAAGCGAAACGTCAAGTTATAACTGGATTGTTGCTTACTAATTGCTTATAATTAGAAACAGACGTTGTTATTCTATTTATAATAATTATTATAAATAAATTACTTGTTTACTTGCTGTATTTCCAGAATGCTGATACATGTTTTTCTCGTGTAAGTAGGTACAGATAACGAGTAAGCGAACATTTAAATTGAATTGTTCGAGACTTTGTCTTACTTACAATAGTTTTATTTTTTTTAATAATTTTGATGAAAAATAAAATTTATAATTTAAAAAAATGATTAATGACAAATGTAAAAAATAAAAAAAAACAAGTTGAGTTGATATTAAGGTCAAAACAAAAGTAGGTACCTAATAAAAGACAAGTTGTTGTATAGGTCAAACAAAAGTAAAAAAAAAACCCATTCTCGTAATAAAATCATATCGACTAACCAAAAACTTCTTACATTTCAGATGTGTCGGAAACACGAGATCAACAAAAAGGCGAAATAAGAAAAAAACTTGAATACCTCCGCGGCCAACCTGTTGTATGCTCGGGGACATTTGGTGAGCGCTCCATATTATTCTTTATCCTTTTCTGTTCCACTTTTTTAGTAAAAAATGTACAAAAAACGAGAAAAAAATGTAAATAATACGATCCTTTGAAAACGAGATACCTACGAGTGGGTTGAAGATGTGGTGCACTGAGAGCTTCGAGGGTTGATTTGGGATATAATTATTGAACATTATATCAACACTTTATGTCTAAGTAAGATTATTGAAATATTTACATTATCTGTGTTGTGAATTTACTTCCACTTTTTAACCTGTTAAACATCTATTTATCTGGTTAAAAAGGACAGTACCTAGGTACTGTCCTTTTTACCTTTTCCTTTACTGTCCTGTAGTTGTCTGGCTTTGTGCCCGGTTCATGGCAATAGGATCGCCTTCTATTACATGGGACTTCAACATATCTAACTAAATGTAGGTGAACTATAGGTACACCTATGCCCATGCCCAATCCTCAGGAGAACACAGGCGTGATGTTATTTTATGTTAAAACCTAATAAAAAATAATAGTTTTCATTAGTATATCAACGACAGTTTTTAGAAGACGCTATATAAAAAGGTTTTTCTCAAAGATTTCGCAAAGTTATTATTACCTACACTCATAAAACGATTTATCAATGAACTTATCATACTATACTAAAATATCGCCAGCGTTTCACATTGCGCTATCATTTAATCTCCTTATCTGATAATTAAACGTTAAGAGATAACCGAAGAAGTGGAAAATAAAGTTACTTTATTTTAAAATATTTTTGATATCTCGTATATTCAGTTCGGAGGAATAATATTAATAAAAAAAAGTGAATAAAATAAAAACTGTTTCATTCATAGCATATGGTAAGATAACCTAATTTAAAGTGCCTCATACATTGTTTTATTGCGATTTGAAAATTATAGTTTAAAGCTAAGTTACGAGTAATTTTATTCATATTTCCAAGTAAATAACGAATAAAAATTAAGTTCTTGAACTGTGCCTCAAACATTAGTCACAAGTGATTTATAAAGTCTATATCGAAGAAAAATAATGACTTTAATTAATAATCTTGCTATTGTTGTGTCTCAGACCTTACCACGTTTCTGAACGGACAGGACCACTCCAGTTGAGGTTAAGTGCAGGTATCGTAGAATTTTTTATTTTATTTTTTTCGAGTGCCCTCTGAAATAGTTATAACCTATTTAAGTATTTTACTTTCGAAATTGGGGTTAGGATAAAAGTTAATTTGACTCAGCTCGTGAAGGGTTAAACTTTTTTTGGATATTTATTACACGGAATTAATACTTTTGTGTTTTTTCTAAGACAGTTGTTCGTTAAAAGTATGGTGTGTAATAATGACTGTTTTTGGTAGTTTTTACTTTAATAAATCTTTGGTTAAGACGTTTTTATGCGCAAATGTCAGCCTTTAAATATTTTGTTAGGCTTTATAAAAGGTTTAGGTTTATTAAAATAAATGCGTCTTACATATACCTTTCATATATTATAGCTGTAAGACTCATCTGACAACAATTAAATGAATCATTCTGTCTTTAAAGCCATTAAAACGGTCAAGACCCCAGATTCGCGCGAATTCAAAATTATATTCCATCTTTAAAAATTTGATCCAACCCTGTTTTACTGTGTCACTTGCAATTTTATAAACATTAACATTTCATAATAAAAATAAAATGCGTATTTTCCTCGAAACAACCTCAATCATTATTAATTTGATTACTTTTTGTTGTCACTACAAACGTACGGACAGACAATCACGGGAACTGTTGATATGTTTTAAATTATATAGTGCTGTTATAGCAGGGCTATTTTGCTATCCATTCATTGTGTCGATCCATTGCACTTTGTGTCTTATTAGATAAGTATATGAGGTAGGTTTTCGCTTGAGCTGTTTACTGGGCGATCAATGTTTCAAAGAAATACATGTGAATGCTCTACCTGCTGTGAGTTGAGATGTGTGGAAGGCTGTATGCAACACTGTTGCACTTTTATAACTTATTTAACGATAATTTCTTTGAATCTTTGAAAATATACATACTGTGACACAACGCTTATCCTGTTGTATCCACAAATTATAATAGCGGTAACTATTGTTACCATATTTTGTGACAAGAAAGAACTAAGAACAACAAAATTCCAATATATTAATATAATTTGTAAATAAAAGTTACTGAAAGAAGTTATATAAAAATTAATGACGCATGGAATTCTTACAAACTAGCTTCTGCCAGCGGCTTCGTCCGCGTTATATCTTTATAAATTATGGCCTATGTTACTCAGTAATGAATTAATGATATAGCATTCTACTGGTGAAAGAATTTTTAAAATCGGTCCAGTTTTTTTTTTGCATTTATACATTACAAACAAACACAAATCTTTTCTCTATATAATATATTACGTGTAGGTAGATATTAATGGGATGAGGGTAATGTATTTGTGACAGTTTCAAACAGTTATTGTTTTTGTAATTAAGTACCTTTATGTAAAAAGTAGAAATACAACAGCATTACGGCTCTTACATACTGGGGCGATTCATCGCGCGACGCGACGCCGCCGCCGCATTGTTCGCCGTGAAGTTTTCTCAGAAATTGTTTTGTTAAAATTCGAGTCGCGCGGCAAATCGTGCTAGTATGTAAGTGCCTTTATAAAAATATAAATAAAACTGATAAAGGAGAACTGCCACTTCATTATCTAGTCACAATTAAATAACAATTATTTTACGTTACTAGACAAAAAATCAATAAATCTGCCGAGTATTTTCCCAACTATGTTGGGGTAGGCTTCCAGTTTAACCAAATGCGGCTGAATACCAGTATTTTACATAGAGCAACTGCCTATCTGGCCTCCACAACCCAGTAACTGGGTAAGACCAGATAAAAAATAGAATCACGATTTCAAACCATCATAGTTCTATCTGACATAGAAACATCACGGCACCTGCTCGCGCTAGACCGGTTGGAATAGAGGTAAAAAATAAACATTTTCACTTTAAAAACAACAATTTTTTAAATGCCCCGACCGTGGGACCTCGCTTAGTTTACAGTTTATGTTTATGTTCCAACACTTGGTGATGACAAAATGTTTAAAAACTCTGTGTACCGATAAATAACGTTTCACTATGGATTTATGTTGAAAGAACAGTTTGGATCACGTGTGTAAAAAAAAATGTGTTTTAGAAAATCTATTTAAATGAGGAAAAATAATGTGTTTTCCGATATACGAAAATACAACGTATTTTTTTTGTGACAAAAAATATCGCCGTTTTTATAAATGCGAAAGTGAGTTTGTTTGTTTATTTGTTTGTTACGCTTTCACGCTAAAATGGTTCCACGGATTTACATGAAATTTGGCACATGGGTAGACCATGACCTGGAATAGGACATAGAAAACTTTTTATCCCGATATTCCCACGGGATCGAGACTTACGCGGGTGAAACCGCGGGGCGCAGCTAGTAAGGATTATATTTCGATGGCGGGTGTCTTATTAAGGTGCAATTCGTAGCAAAAGCAGTAATTTAATTTAGTTTTCTAAGTGTTAATTTAATTTATTGAGATATTCACATTCTTAATGGCGGTTTAACTTACATAGTATGCAAATAGAGATCAGTATCTCTTGCGCAAATTGTTTCAAGCAGTCTTTATATGGTCACACACAACGTTGACGGCCCTTACTGACCCGGCAGGTACCTAGAAGTAATGGTGCCTATTTAGATATAAGCTGATAAAAATATACCTATAATTATCGCCCAACTGCCTCCCCCATTTGTTTATCTATGTGCCGCTCTGCGGTCCCATTAGCCGCATGTTTCAGATAAAATGTCTATTTGGAAACTTCCAAACCTTCCAAGGGAACTGCATGTAATTAATACATTTTTAATTTAACTATAAAAATTCCGTTGGTCAAGAGTCATTCAGTTTTGATCGCAACCGGTTCGTGAAGGTTTGGTGGCGTCGGCCACGCCCGCGACCGCCATATTCAAATTTTCAAATATCGAATAATTTTTTCGTTTTTGCCGGCCGGCATCGGAACCAGTTTTCGTTTTTTTACTCCAATCACTCTCGAGCAAAATGTGGACGATTTGAGACACTATCGAGTCACTCGTCTTGCGCTCGGAACATCGGATACACGAACGATTCTACACATACGCAAAAAAATGATAAAGGACATGGCCTAACAAAGAGTTAGGTCATGCAGGTCGCGGCGGGCGTTGCACGGCTGTAAAAAAATAACGCAAAATCATTGCCAGTGCAAAAACACGTATCCGTGACTCATATTTATATACCTTTACGGAACGACTAATAAAGAAAATTTGTTGTCCGCCACTAACAAGTATGTCGGTCGTTTGGTTTGGATACAATGATTAGCTGTCATTTGTCACTTTTCGTGTCTCGTGCGACGACCGAGCATTGAATGTGACACTGAGGCCATTAACGTCGACTGAAAACTAAATAAATTGTGTAATTTGCACCTTCATGTAAATTCGTTGGCTTATAGTGATGAGGTGGCGTAAGCATGTGCGGTAAAAGGTCGACCTTGGGGCAATAGATAAAGGACGGTTTTCAGTTAGCAATAGGTATATTTTTACGATTAAGTAGATACCGTTTTTACAGGGAAAAAGTTACGTTTAAAAAGTAACTATTTTAAAAGTCATTGCATGCTCATGTAACGTCATAAGCTAGGCAAATAATGCGATGATTAACAACAATAGGCGTTCGCAAAAAGTGTACCAAGCAAAAAGCGCCGGCAAATATCGACTAGGATAAACAGTCACAAGTTGACCGTGGCAAGGTCGCGGGGATTTTGAACTTGGAACAAAAAAATATTCCACATTTGAATATTGCATTCGGCTCGGCTGATTGATGGGATTTCTTTTCACGGCACGCGATTGATTCGTATTGTTTTTTTTCGGGTGTTCCATTCACACTGCATTCTCATTTAAGAACTTCTTTAAAATTATATTCAATTGTTATTTTATTCTTAAATCTTTTTTGTTGCAGGGCCGCACGTTTAAATGCGGGTGTAACGACTCCTAAATCGTGAGTTATTTTTAAGGTTTGCTTAAAACAAAAATGCATAAATTATCTGGCCACACGCCAGATCCCTTGTACGGCTGTGAGAAAAACAAGGCAATTTTGAAATTTGCTTTTTATACGAAGATGTGGAGAAAGAAATTCCACCTTATACGACGCCCCCGATATCCGTTATGCATATCGGCCTTATACGAGCCCTAGAAGAGTGTCGGTCGTCTCATTGTCTTTCTGTCCGTCATGAGTGAGTCACGCCATTGTTGGGTTACACAATAGATGTCTTTGTGCATTGTGCCCCGGGGAACCCTGATGTTACGTATTTTGTAATAATTAGTCGACTTCTATTTGACTCACAAATGATAATTACTCATGCGCCTACTTTCTAAATTTTTATAAAAATCTAGTTGCGTTAAAACTTATTGATCGACCGCGGAATAAGTTTTTGTGTTATACGTAACGCAATATCTCACACGGCACGCGTTTGGGGGGTCACCCTAACGTAGTGAAGGGCAAAAAATGCTGAAAGGGGGTCCGTCCAGTATAATAGATATGCGAAAACTCAATCGCGTTCGCTTCTAACAATAAAATCCAATGATCTAAGTTCGTAAATCGGTCAAACGATTTCGACCCCTATGTCCTCGGCATACAAAACAAAGTTTTTGTTATTCGATTATTCGAAATCTATCCCCTTTGGAGTAGGCAACTTGTAGGCGGGAAAAGTGGTCGTTCGTTCAGATATGTCAAAACAAATTAGCGGTATACTTGTATACGTAGGAACGAGCACTATTTTATCTCGCTTCGATCTCGTAGGTGCGAAAAGGACGAAATATTTATGAATATTGAATGTAATTTATCACCCAGTTTTCCCCTTTTGGCGTTTATCGATGTGTGGGCTATGAATAAGGAGTTTTAAGTTGTTTTATTTTATTTGTGTGTATGTTTTAACTTGAATTTAAAAAAAGATTTTGGAATAATTAAATGTAAAATGAGTAGATTTTTTTAAAAATTCATTACAGCAATTGTTATCTATTAAATAAATTCTCAAAAGCTATCAGTAAAAAAACAAGCTTCTATAATTAAATTGTTTGAGTAGAAGACCTGGGGGCTTAAAACAGCCGCTTTGGCAGAATCATAATAGGAAAATATTATGAATTATCGTAAAATTTCACAAACTGACAATTAATAATATGTTCTGCGTGCGATTCATAATACGAAATAATTCATCTGTTTGACAGTTTTCTATGGAGATTCGTAAAATGGTCCACACATTATGAATTGCTTTTGTGTCAAATTAGAGGAATTGCTAAAGACAGCTGGAAATTCAGGAAACTAATCGCTTTTAGAAGAATTGCTAATGTGGCCGGTTTCAGGCCCACTATTTTTGTGCAAACATTATACCTACTAGGTAGGTACCTAATTTTTACAACAAAACGAATGTGAATGACATTTTTATTGCATCACCCACCATGAAAAACACTTAATTTCACGTAACACGTCCAAAGACTTCTTAAAAAGAATATAATTCGGTCGAGCAGCACATTTGTTATAATTCCCACAAGGACAGTTAAATAAATTGCTCCAAATCTTCAACCTAATGAAACTTCCACCACAAATCACTGCGTCACGCACCCCTAAAAAATCGACTAACGCATTTGGTAGGTATATCGAATAATTTATTAAATAATCGAATTAAATACGTAATAATCTGGTGCAATTATATCGATAAACGTTTGAAAATGTAAACGTCTGATAATTATTACGTTAGCCGCGATAATTTGCCGATCGAATAAATTTCACGTTAGCGAACATGATCATAAAGCTATATTGTCTTACAAGAAGGTTCGACAAATGTGTTGATTTTATTAAAATAATTTTATGGATAAAAACACGAGTGTATTAATTCGTATAATCGTATCGTTAGAATTCTAGCGCTTCTAATTTTATACGAATTTCCTGAGGATTATTCGAAAAAACCGCAAAATTCAAATAAAGAACAACCAAAAAAATTTAACGAAATTGCTCACTAGTAATTCAAATAACGAATGATGAGTAGAGTGGGTGGCGACGTTCGTTGATGGGGTAAAAATTACCCCCGAGGGGTAAACACCCTATGTAGTGATGTGTGTTTATGTGTGGAGGAGGGTATGATAATAGCGTATTTCCTGCCTGCCCCGCACAGTTCTCGTAATGTGGAATTTTGCATTGCACGCACTTTAAACAATTTATTCGGTAGTTGAATGAAAAAATAAAAGTTCCTTTTTTGTACTGTGATCATTCGTTTGACTCTAAAAGTAAAATCTACATAGTTTTACTTATGATATAATCAGCATATTTACTTTTTACAGCTCGTAATAAACATTATGACTTCACAGTTCAACAGTACATTGTACAAAAATATCATTCTGTTACATTTTTACGTTTTTATTGGCTGCCATAAAAGTAACATATAACTTACAAAATGGCCATTAAAATGCAACCATTAAACGCCTCCCTGAAATAACCCGAAAACGAGTGTTTGCATTTTAGCGGCACGACTGAATGCATTTCATAAATGACAGTTTATACATAAAAAGAGTTTTAAAATGTGAAATGTTTGTTTGTTTGATCGTTATGGCTGGTGGTTTTGTATTTATTTGATCTATGTGTACATAAACGGATACTTTTTAAACATGCTTGCAATCTGATCATTTTGTAAATCAGATTTTTTATTAAAGTGTTAAACCTGGAGATGGGCTATTAACGCGATTATTGGGTTTAACCCCGGTTAATTGCCCATCTCTAAGTAAACTCAAAAAAACATCAAAACTACCGTTTCAATAATTCTCTAAAAGTAGTACCTTTCTATCCATAAAATTTTAACCACTGAATCCATTAGGAAAACATTCAAATATAAGCACGTAGGGAGGCACAAAACACCAAAATGCGCGTTCACAAGTAATTACACTAATGTAGTACGATACCCTTGTAAACAGTTGGGTTAACGGCGTCTGTGGCTAACGCAATAAAAATTATTGTAACCAGCGACTTGCCAAGTGTGCAAATAAAATTATTGTCTGCGAAAATAGTAGGCATAGAGAATCCTATGAGAATTTATCGACGTTTTGAATTTTGCTCGCTTAACTTTTTACAGAAAACAAAAAAGAACTGAAAACGACAAAAAACGACTGAAAAGAAAAAGTACGGTTATAAAAGTTATTTAGAGCCTAATTTAGGAATTCGTACAATGTTGATTAAATATAATGCCTAAGTTCAGAAAGCAAAAATAAAACACTCATTTTAATCGCCTATAAAATTTAAATATGGAACGCGCGGGAAATGTCCCCGCCATAAACGCACGCATGCATGCATCGTCTTTTGGCAAGGAACTACTTTTTACTAACCGTTTCCGAGCACAATAAGGATCCATTCAAGGCAATATACCTTATTCGGGCAATTATTTTCACAGAGTCACAACACTATCTATTCATTAAGTCTGGTTTCTTGCGTTACACGTTTTGAATTATTTATTTGCGTTAATATCAATTCAGATGCGACAAAAGGCCTGTTAGTTGGTACGTCTATGTTGGCAGCACTGTCGTTTCGTGCGTTCGTTCGACCAGATAGGCGAGAGCCATTCACAGTCGTCCGTGTTAGTGATGCGAGTTAGACGTAGTGTGCCGTTACCCGGCTCGGGGGGTCATCGTAGGTTGGTTATTGTGTACGCAACGGGCGTCAAACGCGTATTTATTGGACATTCGCAGCGCTGCGTCAGGCGAAGAAGATACGGAGTAAAACTGCCACCTGACACGCGAGCATTAAGTACTCTGTATCAAGTTTCGCCGGATTCCGCTCGCTACTTGAGTTATACTGTGTTGTCGTGTGTAGGGGCACTTATGTGCGTCGCGTGGAGTAACAATTGAGCCGTTCATACATATTTAGTCGGCATTAATTTCGTCGAATCGGATTAAATGGCGATAAAACGTAACTTTCACGTACATTTTACGTAAACATTGACGTGACGCATGTGTTTTGTCCATTTACTGGTGGATTGTATACGTAATCGGTGAGCTGTACATTTTTTGATAATTATTTTTTTGGTTTCTTATTTTTATAAATTATCAACACTAATATTTTTTCGTGGATAAAAAAAAAAATAGGATGTAGGTAATTTAGATTTGCAGGAATTATTTCAGAATAAAAAAAAGAATTCTGTTTGAAACAATGCCAAGATAGCGTAATATCTTAGGCACTATATTACGTATCAACAAAACTAAGCAATTTCTCTCACTTATCATTGAGATAATATTTTCTGTGTCTGATAACATGTTTATAATTATAGAAATAGAACAGAACATAATACATATAATTTATAAACTTGTTTTTTAGAGAGATAACCATTCTCATGTAAGTAGTTGGTAATTATATTATTATCTGAATGAAAACACAAAGAAATATCGAAAAAATTGTTTCATACATAACTGTAATACATGGTTTCTCAAAAAAAATAAAAATAAACTTTGCTTTTATTGGATATTTCAGAGTTGGTCGTACAGAAAAAGTTGTTATATTCATGAGTACTTTCACATATTAAAATACTACGAATGATTTTATAGTCGGTTGTATTAAATTCAAAATCGACCTTAAGGTGCGTTCACACTAAAAAAACATAACAAGCTATAAAACATAGTTATGTAATATTTGCAATGTTAAATAATGTGAACTTGTTATATAATAAAAGTGTATGTGTTACTTATATAAAATAACTAGCTGATGCCCGCGACTTCGCCCGCGTGGATGTCGGTTATTATATACTAAAACCTTACTCGAGAACCACTCTATCCATTGGTGAAAACAGCATGAAAATCGGTGCAGTAGTTTTTGAGTTTATCGCGTACAGGACGGCAGACAGACGCGGCGGAGGACTTTGTTTTATAATATGTAAGGATAGGGACATAAACTTATAAAAAAATATAAAAAACACCTATTTTTCTTATACTCAAACTTGAGCACAACCATTACACAATCCGAATACCTAAGCATTACATAAAGCCCCGTTCACACAATCCGTGATAACATTACGGGAACATTCATAAAGGTGTAGCTACATCCTCTAAATCCCTCTCATTTTAAGGATTTGCAGTTGAAATTAGTTCGCAAATCTCAGGCTTACCCACCCCTGTTACAGATGTAGATGAGACATACGGATAAATAGCTCGAGCTATGCCCTGGCTTATTGTTTTGGTTTTTATTGTCGGGAAAATTGCGTGTCTTGGGTTGAAGTAGGGTTATGATAATGAATGGTGTAAAAAAAAATGTATATTTCACGAAAGAATGTTGACATGACGTAAGATGGACGGGAAAAAATAAAATAGGTATTTTTTTAATTCAAGTAAGTACCTAAGTAATTTATTTTTTACTGTCCTATACTCCATTTGAAATAAGATTAGACATTTAAATAAACCTTTTTTTACAGTCCGTTTAACCGATTTTGACTTCTATTGCGTTGGTGGTGTAACAAATGGCAGCTGCAGTAGACAGTTGGTATTGTGTAACCTTTTTGCTTTTAATGCCATCCTTATTTTTGCCTATGGTATGGAAGTCAACCAAATAATTAAATACAATAATATTTTAATAGAAAAGAATTGTATGCGCGAGTCGTATTGCGCGATTTAATTGTTTTAAATGTGTATTTATCTAAAATAATAATTTTAATACGGTTTTCCTTCAAATGTAAGTAAGTACGGCAATATAAGTAAAAAAATATATCATACAATAGTTTAGTCCTGGCTTTAAATTTTAATTGAAAACGGTTTCTGAAATAACGAAAAACTTACAAAAGCCACTCCTAAATTGAATCGTTTTACTAGAAACAATTTAGACTAATTCTCAAATATTAGTTTGTCTGTCTTTCTAATTGTTTGCAGTATCAACATTTTTGTTTAAAACAATACTGTTTACATACATTTTAAGTGGAACTATGTTGCCTAAGTGATATTACCCAGTTCAAACCCAAAACTAAAATCTTATGTTACTAAGAAACTGTGTAGAGACTGTAGATAGTCATCTTAGCCTTTTGTGGTAGAATTCAATAGATATTTTCATATTCTCTTTAAAAAAACATGTTTTTTTTTGTGACTTACTATTTTAGAGCTTATTTTGGTTTTATGAATGTGGTTTATTGTTACTTTGTTATGACATAATGTGATCCAAGAAATAACTAAATCCAAAAGACTACACAGACTAACTTCTTGTAAATGTAATCACCGTTGAAAATGGTCCATCTGGTCAGGTACTAATTAATCATTAGATATTGTTGTAATGAAACCTATGTTTATGATTTTTTTTATAAAATGCCTTTACTTTGTTATCTAAATCCATAGCAACTGGTTGTTTAAATGTCATTAAGTATTCTTTTCTTGACACATAATCTACGTTCCATATTTTAACTGTTAAAAATTCGTTTTAACATTACCTAATGATTAATTAATGTCGACCAAATGGACCAATTTTTTACATAGATCATATTAGGGATCATTAGATCAGCTTTTGAAACTTAACTGTTTAATCATCTCACGACATAATGTGAAAGACGCTCTATACGGTAGGACTTGCACAAAACAGTAATAATAAAAAGAATCTCCCCACATTTGCCATGTGTCGATCGAAACATCACTGGCTAAAGGCAGTGTAACTTAATAATCACAATAAATAAGACAGTTTAATGATACTATCTTAGAACAGCCACCAATACAAAATGATCCGCCAATCATACAAAAACGATAAAAAATAAAGGTCAAGGTAAGCTGGGTGTAGACCCACCCTTTGTTCTCCTAATTAAAAAGTAGGGTGCGGACAGTTTGTGTTATGGGTCATTAAAAATGAACTTTAAAGTACATGTGTACGTCGCCTTAGGGTACTAGCCTTAAGCCGTGTTTTTATGTAGGGGTAGTCTATTTAGCGCAGTTAAACGTAAACCATTTCGTTTTTGCAACGGTTTAATTTATTATGTGCAAGGAAATTATGAGTAACTGTTGCTACTGTTAATTGGTTTGTTTATTACTGGTATATTATGGCGTCTGTTTTGAAGCATTTTTTTTTTTAAATATTAGTAATGAGAACTACCGTTACTCTAAGTAAGCTATCTTAACATGGTTTTTGATGTTCCTTAACCTTAAATCCAGGTGCCGTATTGTGAAGTATTAATGCCACCATTTTTCCAGTGTGAGAGAGAAACGGAGCTAGACAAGGCCGCTAGCACCATCCCGTTTTCGCAGTGGAATAATGATGGCATTAAAACTTCATAATACTACCCCAGAAGTATACAAGAATACAATTTACATAAGTAGGTACAGAAAAAATACTCTCAGACCATTCACTTGCAAATCTCAACTATTATTATTTTATTACCATTTTATCCATCCTCCCTAATCCGAAAAACTGGTCCAGCGAGTTCTCACAAAACTTCCTGGTTCGAATAAAAAACAAGAAACAGTAACCTTCAAATAAGATGAATTTCTTATGCAAATGACCGACTTCCCACGGGCAGAAAAATTTGCATACCTAAAGGGTTGGTATCCCTAACAACTTGGCACAAAATATGCAAATCTGCAAATACCTTTAGTAATTATTCGAGATTTGACAGCTGCTGCTTTTTTTTATTCGAATGCTAATTCAAGATGGCTACCGAATCAGGTGGGTAGCCTTGGGAACCCAGATTTGGCAGTTTATTTGATACATTTTTGGACCTCATGTCGGTTTGAATTGAATTACAATTATGTTCTCTTGTAACTTAAATTAAATGGAATATGTTAAGATGTGAGATGATACAGGAGAATTAATTCCAGGTATTTTTATTTAATTTCTTGTTACGGCCATTTTATTAATGTAAAACACTTTTAGAAGACGTATTTTAATATTTATGAAAATTGTGCTTTTTATTTAGCATTACCACATTTCGCAAGTGGAGGAGCTCGTGGCTAAGTAATAACAGCCGCATGGGTCGATTCATCAGGTTAAGCTACGCTTGCCGTGGTTGGTCCGTGGATGGGTGACCATCTTTACATATCGAGACTCCTCCGTGCCTCGGAAAGCACGTTAAAGCGTTGGTCCCGGCTGTCATTTGTGGATCTTTGACAGTCGTTACGGGTCGTCAGAAGCCCGAAACTCTGACAACCAGTCTTGCCAAGGGGTATCGTATTACCCAGTTACTGGGTTGTGGAGGTCAGATAGGCAGTCGCTCCATGTAAAATACTGGTATTCAGCTGCATCTGGTTGGACTGGAAGCCGACCCCAACATGGTTGGGAAAAGGCTAGGCAGATGATGACCACATTTCGCAAGTAATAAGAGAACAAGATTCAAGAAGCTTACAAGTACACCAAGAACAAAAGGAGACTTCAAGAAGATCTCAGCAAACTATCTTCAAAATGGTGTTTGCCACTAGCGAGGTATAGAGTTCCTACGTATTCAACCACTGTAGGAACTTCATACCGTGCTCTTGGGTACGCCAATCTTCTCCATTTCGTCGTTCTTCACCACCACTCGTTGAAGAAAGAAGCTATTATCCTCGTTCAAGAATAATTGGAGAAGAAGATTCCTTGAAACCATATTTTGTGTTTTTATTTCTATGCAAAAGCGTACCTATTTTTGCATTTAATATTTTCTTGATTTATGTGTGCGTGAACTGTGCAATCTATCATTTTAGGCACAAAATGTACTTTTTGTGTATTATTTTCAGAAATCTGTGATGTGTGTAGGTGAGGCGTCCGCAGTCTACTCATTGACATCCGACGGAAGTATCCAAGCTCAACACGTGCTAAAGTCGTAAACGCACATGCCCACCTGTGTTACGTCTCACATTCAGTTATACACGTGCACTTTCAACGACCTAATCAACGCCACTAATGGTGCAATTAACGTGACCAGCTTCTGGAATTCATTTAGAAAAGTACCATTAAAGAGGCAGAAGTGTGGGCAAGTCTTATCTCCTAACTACAGAGTAAAATAGAGAAAATATTGAAATACTAGCTTATGGCCGACGTGGAGGTCGAATATTATCCCACGGGAACGTACTATCCGGATAAAAAGTATCCTATGTCCTAACCTAGTAATGGTCTACCCATGTGCCAAATTTAATCCAAATTCGTTCAGCCATTTTAGCATGAAAGCGTTACAAACAAACAAAATTTCGCATTTTTAATATTAGTTAGGATTTACGTTCCTAAAGAAGACAAAATGTTGACATGTTTGTGATTTGCGTTGGATTCGCGCAAATTGGCTATCGTTCTGAATGTAAGAATCAGAGCGGTTTACCTTACAGTACACGTTGTCATCTGCCTAGCCTTTTCCCAACCATGTTGGGTTCGGCTTCCAGTCTAACCGGATGCACTGGGTAACACGATACCCCTCGGTAAGACTGTTTGTCTGACTTTCGGGCTTCTAACTACCCGTAACGGCTGACAAAGATCTCCAAATGATAGTCGGGACGGACCAACAACGTGCTTTTCCTTCTCGATGTAACTTATTAACTTTCAGGACTGTACAAATTATAAATGTATACCAACTTGTATCTCTGCTAAACGTGTCACATAACCGTGCGTTTGCACTGGCGAAACATTCGAGACAAAACATGTTTAAATCTCTAGTTCCTGCCAAAAATTGTATGGAACATTGACAGGAACTAGAGATTTAAACAGGTTTTGTCTCGAATGTTTCGCCAGTGCAAACGCACGGTTATACCAACTTGTATCTCTGCTAAACGTGTCACATTATTATTGTTAAAACCATGGACTGGACATTATCCTGTACCTAATTTCTTGTAAGTTTATATATAGCTCATCATTGTCATTAATTTGATGTTAGTTTCCCTCTATTCAAACTTATTTCAATAATTATTTAGGAAAACATTAACATACATACTACAAGAGTGAATATATAGCAGGACAATTAAATTCTCGTCCCCAATGTACGTACGGTTAGTACCCCTACCTAAAAGTCAAAGTCAAATAATTTGCTTCAATTAGGCACATAAAAGGCACTCTTGAACGTCAAAAAGAAAGAAATAGAACTGATTTTAGTTGCCCCTTTCAAAAGGTAGTTTTCATATGGAGAAGAATGGGCAAGAAACTTCACCGTTACTCTTATAAAAATATTTTACAATATTTTGTATACACAATTATTACACATAATTATATGTGAAACGATGCACCTAGAATTAGATTACTGTAGCACAATAGATAAAGTAGTCTAAATTGTGAGATAACCAAAGCCACTCATGCCCTACCTTAGCTGGGCACATTCGGTCTAGTCTAGTTTTACCAAGGTCTATCGTATCACCCAGTTACTGGGTTGTGGAAGTCAGATAGGCAGTCACTCCATGTAAAATACTGGTATTCAGATGCATCCAGTTAGACTGGAAGCCGACTCCAATATAGTTGAGAAAAGGCTAGGCAGATGATGATGACTCATGAACCTTCCGGATTAAATTCTCTAAATGACGTTGAAAACCACACAGTTTAGAATAACAACGCAGTCACACACATAGACACGAAAACAGACTTTCATTTATACAGTTATCAGATGGATCACCGGCCAGTTTTATCACTATGTTTAGGCATTGATATAATTCTAAAGCCTATCACCGTCAAATTCTGGACATAGACTTATAAAACCTGTTTTCTACCTCCCACAAGGCATCTAGCCTGTACTAGTCGTTGGGCTAATCTACATTTAATTTGGCTTCCTAACAAATATATTGTACCAGTAGCGAATAACTATGTAGTGGAGAACGTACATTATCAAAAACATCCAGATAATTACTTACATCTTCACTTCCTCAGGTATAACATTCAGACACACTCTCAACACCATCACAACTATCTTAACTCATACACCCACTCAAACACACAACATCACACGTACACACACACACACACACACACACACACACACACACACGCACACACACACACACACACACCATCACAATCACACAAAACATACTTGGTTATCTACTGTTTTCTTTGTGTATTAGTTTTAATTGTACATTCCTTTTCTAGTAGATTACAAATAGATTATAAGAAATTAAGAAATTTATTGTAAGTAACGTATATAATATACCTATTACATGTTCAGCAATAACAATGTAAACGGAACGGAGGAGCCTGGATCTCACGACAGGGAATCCTAGTGCGAGTTCCAGGAATCAACGCATGCGAATGTAATTCCTTAAGAGGAAATAGGGTTGGTCCCCTCTCCATACAAACGCTCTTGCCTGTTTTCTCTCTGGTTTAAGACCTTAGAGAAATTATTTTTTACAATAAAATAAATATCAACTAGTTCTATGCCTCTATGTCTTCCGTTTTGATGTTACATTAACTGTAGAAGCACTAGAACCCTTAGAAAATGCTCAAAAATTGCCTGCTTAGACCGCTGTCATCAGAGGCGTATTGTAAAAATTTGACAACTATTTAATTAATGAAAAAAGAAAAACATAAGGGCACAGTAAATATCCTCCTTATTCAATTTATAAAATATTTTTCAAATTGGTCCAATATTGGAGAAGGAAATAGACGAGAGCCGAACCTCCAATTATGACGTTTTGTATGGAGAAAAGACCGACCCTATTTCCTCTTAAACAATAAAATTGTTCTTATTTTATTCTTAATACGTGAGATCGTCAGTAGCACCAAGGCGTTGCAGGGGTAGTATTATGAAGTACTAACGCCATCATTATTCCCACTGCGAAAACGGGATGGTGCTATCGGCCTTGTGTAGCTCCGTCTCTCTCTCACACTGGAAAAATGGTGGCATTAATACTTCATAATACGGCACCTGGCCTTTCTCGTGGATCGAATGATCAGTTTTCCCACTCGTACACAAATTACGCGCTTGAACGTGGAGTTGCGGACACCAGCTCGTTATACAATACAAGCATAACCAGCCTATAATGTTTGCACTGCTGGGCCACAGGCCTCCTCTACCCTACTCTCACCACGTGGGCCCAATGCGGGTTGAGGGATGACTGGATGTTATCATCATCATTATCATAATTTCAGCCGAAAGACGTACACTGCTGGACTTAGGCCTCCCCCAAGCACAGCCACTACGATCGGTTCTGTGCTTCTCGCATCCAGCACATTCCCGCGGCCTTCAGGTCATCGATCCACCATGAAGGGGAGTGTCCAACACTACGTCTTCCGGTACGCGGTTGCCACTCCAGAACCTTTCAGCCCCATCTGCCATCTGTTCTGCGAGCAATGTGCTCTGCCCACTGCCACTTAAGCTTGGCAATACTTCGGGCCATGTCAGTTACCTTGGTTCTCATACAGATCTCTTCATTTCTGATGAACTGGATGTCATAGTCTTCGAATTTTTGGTTTTAGAACATGCCGGTTTCCTCACGGTATTTTCCTTCACCAACCGTTTTGAGACCAGTGGTGATGAAATAATTTAGGTACTTACACACTCAGACCAAATAAAAAACCAAGACGGAGCGCTGTCAACAGTGACGTGAGGCCGGTTTCGTAAACATGTGTGCACTTAGTTTGATTGTAGTGTCATAGTAAATAGTTGTAAATGTGCGTGTGTGAGCGTGTATGCACAGAGCTTTGGTGTAGTTTTAGCATGCTTCACTGTATTGTTCGCAGCGCTCCGTCTTGGTTTTTTATTTGGTCTGAGCTTACACAAAGTAAAGTGTCTGCCTGGGATCAAACCAACAATCTGTCTTTTATGTCGCGGCTGTCAAACTCAAACTCAAATCATTTATTTCAATTAAACCATTTACAGGCACTTTTGAATTGTTCAGGAGTCGGTCAGTCAGAGATATGAAGCTAGTTGCCCATTCCAAAGCGTAGTAGGTACCTATGGAGAAGAACGGGCAAGAAACTCCACATGTTTCCATTGGGTTATACAATACCTACACAATATTGATGACACCCTATTATCAGTAAGTATATTTTGCCAAACAAACATACAAAGTTATCAACAACGGCAATATTTTAGTTATTTAACTGTCAAGTCTGCCATTAACACAATTGCCGACTCTTATCTGCGACATAAAACAAATGTAATTATCTTAAATTCATGTGGTAATAATAGATTCGGTGTCGATATAACACGAGTTGGCATAATAATATTATTTTAAAATAATATGTGGGAATAAATAATATCATTATACGAGTAGGTGTCGTTTTTCATTATATTCTCTTGTCTTAAATGCCAACTGTTTTGGTTTATCTACAATCAATCAATCTACCTAGCCTTTTCCCAACTATGTTGGGGTCGGCTTCTAGTCTAACCGGATGCAGCTGAATACCAGTATTTTACATGGAGCGAATGCCTATCTGACCGCCACAACCCAGTAACTGGGCAATACGATACCCCTTGGTAAGACTGGTTGTCAGATTTTCGGGCTTCTGACGACCCGTAACGACTGTCAAAGATCTGCGAATGACAGCCGGGACCAAAGGCTTAACGTGCTTTCCGAGACACGGAAGAGTCTCGATATGTAAAGATGGTCACCCATCTACAGACCAACCCCGGCAAGCGCAGCTTAACCTGATGGATTGACCCGTGCGGCTGTTATTACTTAGCCACGAGCTCCTCTATTAGGTTTATCTATAATCATGACTCGGAAAGCATGTTAAGCGCCAACGGCCGCGACGTCTGTCAAAGATCTACTAGATTCGAAGTTCTTTAACAGTCGTCACGGTTTGTCAGAAGCCCAATAGTCTGTCAGTCTACTATTACCAAGGGGTATCGTATTATCCAGGAACTGGGTGTGGAGTGGAGGTCAGATAGGCAGTTGCTCCATTTAAAATACTGGTATTCAGCTGCATTCGGTTAGACTGGAAGCCGACCTCTACAAATTTGGGAAAAGGCTAAGCAGATGATGAGATGCGAGGAAGTATGACGAACAACATAACGTCTTTGGACTTTCGTATTTTAACGTAGAATTCTCGAAGACGATTTATAGTATCTGTAATTTTACCATATACCTAGAAACTATATACCCATGGACTGCAATACTTTAAAATTGTCAATAAAGTTTTTATTATTTTATATTTGTTTACATATCTCGGGACCCTGGGGTCCCGGACATTTGGAAGGCGTACGAGGGGCCGAAGCCAACTCGCAGAGGCCCGTTAGATGTTTTTAATGGAATGAGGCACCAACCGACGATTATCCCTGTTCGCACTAGACAAGTGCAGCCAAGGACAATGCCCGGTTGGAGTAGGACTATTGCAGGATAGGGAAACAAAGATATTGAACTATGGGATGGGTGGCTAAAGTGGACTGGTAACCTGGAACTATGGAAGGACTATGGCCCCTGCCTGATCAATGTTTTACATATACACGGATAAAATGGCAGGGGGTGACTTGCACACTCAATAATGGGCCCCCGAAAACGGTCGCTAGCACATAGTGACGTAGCGACAAGGGGGCAACACTTCCCGAGGTGCTTGAGAGGAGTGGAGAGGTATTCCACGGCTTTCAGAGCAATCCCAGAGCCCGGAAGATGGTCAAGATCCCTACGAGCACTTACTGTAATACTTCCTTCCTCCGAGCACGTTTGCTCTTGCGAGTCGCCACTAAAGCCGGCCAATGAAGGCAAGAAAGAGGTGGGAGCTCTGTTCCTCGTCAGTCTTCACTCCAGCCGGCCAATAAAGGCAAGCCAGAGGTGAGGAACAAGACTTCTACCGGGAGATAGGGTCCGTGGGGTCGCTACTGCCCAACAGCTCGCCACATGCTGCCCTGCGGGTTTCTGTATCTCTCTTGGTCTGGCTCCTCATCCTAGACCCATCCCGGCAAAGTAAACTCTACCGGCACAGACCTAGAGTTTGGTGCGCGCAAGCCTCACCACGACGTCAACGTAGAGATACGGCGGTGGGGTTATTATTATATCATTATAGATGCACAACAATCCTGTTAGATGTTATCGTAATCCGCCTATAATTTTCCCACTGCTGGGACACAGCACTCCTCTCTTCGAGGGCCGTACCATGCGGGGCCCAGTGCATGTTGGTAGATGTCACAAATGTCTTCGAATTTTTGGTTCTAGGACGCCGGCTTCCTCACGATGTTTTCCTTCACCGTTGGATGTGAAAGCTTCTATCTAACTACTTCTCAAAGCTCATAGCATCCGCTGCTTTGAGAAGAAAGAAATGATGCTGTGAGTGAGATCGTCGATAAAAAATGGCTATGATAACAGTTACCTGTTCTTCAATTCATACGAGGTACAGTCACGAAAAATATAAAACTTACAGAAGTAAAATAAGAATACTAATAATAAATAATAGATTTAAGAAGCTATTTTATAAAAAAAAGCTATTAGTTTAATAGACTAGATAGAAAATAGAGATTGATATAGAGTTATAGAACCTGTAAAAATCAAAAGAAATAAATATTTTTTTTATTTTATTTATTACTGTCATAAGCACCTTACACTTAAGTAACATTCAAAAATCCATCCAGTTGTTTGGAAGATACGAGGTAATAAAGAAATTTACAAACAAACATACATACATACAAGATACGCGCGAAAAACATAACCCTTCATAATTCCGGGTAAAAAGGATGTCCCCCTAAAGTATATGGTGATACGAATATAGATTTGTCGAATTCATATACAGGGTGAAATTGAATTCATGGGCATCCTTTTAAAGGGTCATTATACTAATCATTATGAACAACTTTCACTATGGGACCAACTATGAAATCACGAAAAAAAATCAACTGTTCCCTACATTTATTGTTCGCATAGCTCGTCAAAATGTAGGGAACAGCAGATTTTTTTTTCGTGATTTCATAGTTGGTCCCATAGTGAAAGTTGTTCATAATGATTAGTATAATGACCCTTTAAAAGGATGCCCATGAATTCAATTTCACCCTGTATACGAGTATTAGAAATAGGTCTTTACTCAAAGTTGCAATTTTTATTTCACGAGAAAATCTTCTTTTTTTTTTGCTGTTGTTTTGACCAATTAACTGGACTCTGTTACGACCGCCCTGAGAGAAGCCAAGAACCGAACGAAATAGAAGAAAATCATTCAAAAAGCCACTAAAGCCTTTCAGAGACACTACCTTTAGTAATGAAGTACGCGACCCAGAAGAAGTTTATGCACGTGACTGTACCTGTCATTAAATGCTTAAAAAATTACTAATTAAAATGCTGTCACCATTGAAATTTTCAAAGTAGGTATATAATATATTTAACAGGTTATTGATATAATTAGTTGGTGTCAGTACCTGTCAACAGCTCGGATACATAATTGGCTTTCATATAAATGTATAATTATGTTCTTGTATTGCCTCCATATTAGTACGTTAGTATCTACTACTGAACATAATCAACCTAATTTACTTCTACATGATCAGTTAATTGGCTAAATTGGTGTAGAAACATCGCCATAGCAAACGAGTATAGAAATACATTATATAATTATTTATGTATGGTTCCAGTCTAACCGGATCCAGCTGAATACCAATATTTTTACATGGAGCGACTCTGCGTTGCTATTCTGTAACCCTCTCACCGTGAAAACTGAGGTGAAGTGAGCGTGGAGTGAGCTGTCATTGTCATCGATACCTACTGATGCTGAGGCAGTGACAGTTCACTCCAAACTCACTTCACCTAAGTTTTCACGGTGAGATTTTTACAGAATAGCACACCTGACCTCCACAGCGAATGACCCGTGGCCAGGCGGTTAGGTTAAGTGAACTGTCACTGCCTTTTATTCTGTAAAATCTCACCGTGAAAATTTAGGTAAAGTGAGCTGTTCTTTATTAGTATCAATTTCTAGTGACAGCTCACTTCACCAAACTTTTCACGGTGAGATTTTTCAGAATAGATCAACAGTATTTATGACAGTTACAGCTTACTCCACGCTCACTTCACCTAAGTTTTCACGTTGAGATGATTACAGAATAGCAACGATGCCATAGGTTGATATAACTGCGTTTTCACTGGCGAAACATTCATAATGCAGGTCGTACACTATGTAGTAAAAAAACAAACACCCACACACATACTTCAATAACTTCCACAAATACATAATACAATGTATTTTCAACAAAAAATAATGGATACCCAAAGTTGACGTCTCTTTCGGCGGAGTCAATAGATTTATAGCGTCAGTACGTAATTTACATACATTTGTGTCTAGCGAAGATAAGTCACTACATGGTCTGGGCTTATTTATTGTGCTATCGTTCAGTGGCTTTTAGTGAGGGGTCGACATATTGAAATTAGTTATGCAACAAGTGAAGAAAAGACTCCAGAAATAGTAATTTACTTTTTATTTGTTCACTAGCTGATGCCCGCGGCTTCGCCCGCGTGGATGTCGGTTATTATATACTTAAACTTTACTCGAGAGCTACTCTATCCATTGGTGAAAACAGCATGAAAATCGGTGCAGTCGTTTTGTCAAAGATCTACAAATGACAGCCGGGACTAACGATGCTTTCTGAGTCACGGAGGGGTCTAATCTTGGTATGTCAAGATGGCCATCCATCCACGGACCAACCGCGGCAAGCGTAGAATAACTGATTGATCGAGGTGTGTGGCTGTTATTACTTAGCGACAAATCTCATAAGCCCAAAATAGTGAGATTTCAAAATATTTAAATAAAAATATCAACTTTCTTGTATAAATTCTTCATCTTCTATTGTGTAGGTTCTTAAAAGGAGATCTATTTAAATTCAAATACCAGCTATTTTTTTTAATATATATTTTCTATTACCTATCTGCTCTACTTATTAGGCTTGTGCATATAAATTTGTGTTTATTTCAACACTGTATATAGTAGTAACAAATAAATAAAACCAGATTGGAATAATAAAAATGAAAATTTCTTATTCGGATCTCGAATTACCTTTTTTATGTGATCTGTCTGCGGTGACACTATCAAGTCTAGACAAATGGAAAACTATTTTTTTTATCCACTTTTTATGCATAGGTTAGGTACCTACCAACTACAAACACTAACAGAAAAAAATAGTAATAGTCTTTATTTCATTTTTCTTACACATAAATTATATTTTTAAATATTAGAATTAAAAAAAAAAAAAAATATGTATAAAAACCAGCCCACCGGTATCGGGTCCAAGCTACCGGCGGTCAGGGCTCCAGAGAAAGGAACCTCCTAACAATGCGAGCCGTGTCCAGGAGTACCGCTTTCTGAATAAGCCCTTAATCCAGCTGCCCAACGTGAGCCTCCTTAGGTGTTGATCGAGGCTCTTGGCAATTAAGCCATTGGCTGATACGACTATCGGCACAATGATCGCAGAGTCCACATCCCACATGTCGACAACCTCGTGAGCCAAGTCAAGATACTTGATTTGTTTATCTTTCTCGGCTTTCACGAGGTTCCTGTCATGCGGGACCGTTATGTCAATGATCATTGTACGCCGCTCTGTTCGATCCACCACCACTATATCAGGCTTATTGGCAACAATAGTCCTGTCAGTGATGATGGATCGGTCCCAGTACAATGTGATATTTCCATTAATATTATAGTAATCGTTATCGGTGATGCCTAGGTCTAGTAGTCAATTTAATAGATAAAGGTGATTTAGCAAGTAATCATCATCTGCCTAGCCTTTTCCCAACTATGTTGGGGTCGGCTTCCAGTCTAACCGGATGTAGCTGAATACAAGTATTTTATATGGAGCGACTGCCTATCTGACCTCCACAACCCAGTTACTGGGTAACACGATACCCCATGGTAAGACTCAGGCTTCTGACGACCCGTAACAACTGTCAAAGATCTACAAATGACAGCAGGCCCAACGGCTTAACGTGCTTTCCGAGGTACGGAGGGGTCTTGGTATGTAAAGATGGTCACCCATCCACGGACCAACCGCGGAAAGCGTTGCTTAACCTGATCGATCGACCCGTGCGGCTGTTATTACTTAGCCACAAGCCCCTCGAGCCCCTCGATTTAGCGAGTAATACAAAAGCGAAAATTACTCTGTCTTTTACTTTTACCTTTTCACGCCTGATGTCTGAACCATTGAACGAGCATTTCAGACGCTAATCTACATGGTCCTCATATTGCCTGACTTAGATTATGTCTGGACTTTAAAAGAGACTGCGACCTCTGAGTTTGTTTCGGCCTTTCTTCTCAGAGTAGTCAGATAGGAAACGCCGACCTCATCTAGCTTATTTTTAATATATTTTTAGAAGTGATTCCAATATCCTATTTACATAATAAACCATTTCATTTCAACGGATTGTTATGAAATTTGACAGATAGGTAGACTGGGACCTGGAGAAGGACATAGGCTACTTTTCATCCTGGATATTTATTATAAAAAGTGATGAAATACGAAAATAATACAGACGAAGCCGCGGGCAACAGCTATATACAGAACCTGGCCATATAGAATATGTGTGGCCATCATAACCATAACCATAACCGTTCCCAGAATTTCAACGTTCCATGTTCAAAAAATATAAACACAACCAAAGTGAACAACTGAACATACTTAGGGCCCGTTCACATGTACCACAACCACACCGCAACCACACCAGAACCACACCACAACGACAACATGTGGACGGACGCTAATTTGTATGAATATGAATAGTTTATTCACACGTACCACATTAGTGGCCGTCAAAGTCAACCATGTGGGCGATACCGACCACATCAATGCCACGTCGCATCCACAACGCAACCACCGGCAAGACCGCGTAAGTACACATCGCAAAAACAACGATTTGTAGATCGTTATTTTAGACATCTTGTTATGCAGCAGACGCAAACACTAGCCACAACGCACCCACATCGGACTTTTGGAGTTGAACACAACTGCGAGAAGCTGCAGCGACACTTTTCATTCACACTGATTGCCCACATTTTGTTGCTGCGATGTGGTATGGTTGTGGTACGTGTGATCGGGTCCTTAGTATCCGCCATCTTATCTTTACACAAGAATTCACTTTTTCGTGCAATCTTATGTTCTATGAAAGGAGAAAAAAAAAGTTTTTACTGTTTTTTCCCATTACATTGTGCTGCTAGTTATTGGCTTTCATCACGAAATGTATTTGTGGCAGGAATGCGTACAATTATATTGTGTGAACGACAATTGGTCAGGCTATGTTATAATGGTAATATTCGTTTTCTGTTTTTATTTAAGGAAATTAAGTATTTAAATGTTCATAAAACGCCCACTGTTTGAATTGGTGGCAATTAGGTGATTATTTTTTTGACGTAATTATACCAAATTTTGTGAGTTCAAGACATTTTTTACAGGTATGATTGTTTGACATCAGGAACTTAATTTAATTAATGGAAAAAAAAAAGTTTAATTCTTAGAACTCTTCATGCTTCAGAGCCTACACGCAATAATTGAAATTTCCTATCCACGATTCTACTGTTGGTTACTTTTGGGGTACAAGATATCTTCTGGGCCCCCCACTCATGGTGCTAGAAGGAACAGTGGGGTACCGACATAACCTTCCATTCTACCCAGACTGAGGGTATCCATGAGGAAATCCCAAGGAAAAAAAGTCAAGGGGACTGCTGACACAAGTGAAAACTTAAAACTGGTTTTAGCGCCATCTAAATTCTATAGTACAGAACGGCGCAAGCGGCGAAGCGGCGCGAGCATGTTGGTGACGCGATTCCATAAGTTTATCTTCTATCAAAAATCGCTCAACGAAGGCACCTAAAGAAGTTTTCACAAAAACATTACCATCTTTCTGGGGCAGTCGAGTAAAAAGGCGTCTGCACAGACGTAGCCAAAATCTAGGTGTTCGAGAATACCAGGTAGAATAACACTTCTCGAACATCTGAAAACCTTTAAATTAAGGTAATAACTACCTGTAAGTAACTTATCAATTTATGTCTTGGGAAAAATCCACAACTTAAAAGCTACGCTCTTAAAAAGCAGTAAAAATCCGCTCAACATAATATGATCCTCATTTAAAAGCCACTATAAAAATCCAATAAACATTAGGTATTATAAACATGAAAATGTCATAGAACAGACATTTCATGTAGTGAAGGTTTACCATCGCGTCTACGGAACCCTAAATACACGTGGTGACCAAAACTGGGCAAGTTCAACGGTCTCTACTCATTAGTTTTTGATCACACCCTCATAAAGAACCTAACGTCATATGTTCCACATGTGCTTCAGACAAAACTCAACTTTAAACAGAGGTGGGAAAGAAGATTTTGGAATGGTAGAGTCACCAAAGATTTTTTTGTGCCTTGGTATACAACTGGTTTTCTACTTTTGGACGCTCGAAATGATAAAATTCCTCTTTTGAGCACTTATAGATTAGGAAATTCTCAACTATAAGTCAGATAGGGACGAGTCTCGACTACTCTGAGCAGGTTTTTAAGATAATTTCGTTGAATGTTTAAATATTTTAGTATTCTTGAATCGTATAGCTTCGTGAAAGAATGTCGGCTTCACTTGGATTTGCATTGAATTGATTTCGAATTAAATATTCTACAGTGAAAACAATTGAGTTTGGCAATTTACGATAGTCTTTGTTTGTTAATCATTGTGCTTAGAGAAACGTTTTGCGATGACTCATGGGGTAACTGACAAATTGCTGCAAGAATATTAACTAGAGTTTTTTAAATATATTTTTTATATATTTACCTAATAAGCTTAAGTAATATATGCTTATATAATTTTGACACCATGACATGGCTTACGCCGAGAAACGGTAGAAGGAGCGCTGGCAGTCCAATACCTAGGCGGATGGACGATCTACCGAACATAGCAGGGAAGATCTGATGGATGAGTCACAGGGTTGCCAAACGGGAGCGTTGCCAGACGGGAGTAACCGTCTGGGAACGCTCCCGTTTGGCAACTCTACATATACATTGGTTATGTTTGTAGATATTACGTACCTGAGCACACGTTAAAGTACAGTCAGAGTAAAATTTTAGTGTGCAGAATTTATTTAATATTTGCTATGTTCAGTTCAAATTTTATTTATTTTCGACTTTTATTTTATTTACTTGATTTTTATTTTTGTAATGTCACAAATTAGATTGATACATTTGTAATGAATAAACAAAGTTTACCTATTGTAAATTGTAGTAACATACATTATATCGTTGATTTTGTTTTGCTTAGTTTGAATAACTACTAGTCATATTAAATTATATTTTTCTGTGACACATAAAAAAATTACATCACAAATACTTTTTTAATTTCAAACAATATTACATACACACACACACGCACACATACATACACACGAACGTACATTATTACATACACACACGCATACATTATTACATACACACGCATGTATACACACACATACATACACGCATACACATACAACATACATTCATACATTGTAAGCAGATATTATTACATTCCTTAAAATTTTGGTGCACGCGATAGGTATGTTTATGTAGCGTTGCCAAACGGGAGCGTTACCAGACGAGAGTAACCCGACTCATACAGTCTAGCAGGGAAGCATGGCACAAAAAGGAGGTGCAGGTGTTCTCAGCAGTGGGTGGAACAAGGCTGCTAGTGATGAAGAGGATTCACTGTTTTAGACGAAAAACCTACACAAAATTATTCAAACTATGGTTTAATTTTGTCTACATTCGATAAAAAGCTTTTAAAAATAGTATTGAAGATAGAGAATATCTCATAAGTAGTAATAAAGGCACCATTACAAACCAATAAAGGAAGTGGCGAACTATAATGTATTCTACTAATCATCTGAATGCACTCAGAACCACGGGATGTTTCGCTGATTGAATAATGAATACTCAATTTATGAAACAGACTGAGGAAAATCTGACTGATAAGTGACCTATCAGTGCCGGGCGGCGGTCAGCATATGTATATATTCATATGAAGCGTTTTTTAATCACGCCGAACGCTCAGCGCTGACTGCGCTATGACGAGGTACGCGCCGACCGACAGCGCCAACGGTCATCGTGAGAGGAAAACAGCCTTAGAAAGAGATAGTCACACATTTGAGAGACACGGAACTCTTCAAAAAGGGTTTAACTCGAGCCTATTGGTGTGACCGTCAGACTACCACGTCATACTTGGCAGTCTTTTTTGTTTTTTTTTATGGTGGGTAATCGTCAAATGACTTCTCCCGCTCTGGGCGGAGCGCAAGAGCGTGTCAGACTTTTACTGACTAAAACCCACCCGTGTTCCTTCAATTGCCTGTTGCCAAGGTCCTGGTATCCCTTTCGGACTTTCCCGCAACCCTGGCAGGCATCGGTCCTAGCGGACCCCGCTAATTGTGCTGACATCTCTTTGAGGCGCGCGTGGAACACGACGCGCCATAGACCCGGGCCTGGTCCTTATCAGACGGCGAGCTACCCGTTGCTCGCCGTCCGCAAACCTGCGCCTATGGTGGCCGGGAATCCGCCTGGGATTCCAGACGCCCAGGGCGTCTCCAGCGGTGGCGGTCAGGGGCGTGAGGGCGCAAACCTTGCCCCTCCCTCATGCATTCTGCCTCCTCCTTCGCGAGCATTACTGCTTCGCAATGACGGTCACACCACTAGGCTTTCACTGCTTTGTTTTACTTACTTATAAATACACTAGCTGATGCCCGCGGCTTCGCCCGCGTGGATGTCGGTTATTAATACTAAAACCTCGAGAACCACTCTATACATTGGTGAAAACAGCATCAAAATTCGTGCAGTAGTTTTTGAGTTTATCGCGTACAGGACGACAGACAGACGCGGCGGAGGACTTTGTTTTATAATGAGGAAGGATATACATAAAATGTAGTTAAAGTAATCATCAAAGATCTTGATTTTTGAGCATTCTCAGACACAGTTGTAAAAAGGATGTTTTAAAACGTTCAGTATTCATTGTTCTTATCAATAAGATGGACAGTTACGTCCAGTGGTCTGAATGAAACTACAATATTGGTAGGTACTGCGATTCGCGATCAGTACTCTGTCCAATGGAAATTTCACCTATGAATGTCATGGAGCCGTAATTATCTGGAGAAAAAAAAACAGCAATATAAAAACTGACTTTTGACTTTATTGAGCACTGGTTTCACTGCACACTATCACTTTATATGGGAACGTCTCAACTTTATCATCTTGAACAGTTTACCTTGATGATACACTAACCCCTTTGACTCTTTAGCCACGCCATTTTCCAAACAAGGAGGACTCTATAGGATCGAATTAAATTAGCTTAGACGAGTATCGATACCTAAAGGTGTGTCGAAAAATAAAGCGGCAATCGAGCGCGGCTGCCGCGCGGTGTTTGAACTGCCGCGCGCGAACTCTTCTGTCTACCAGCCGCGCACAAACATTTTTACCTAAGAGCGCGCGAGAGCGCTGCAGAAATGTGTCCTGCAAACAGCGCATCTTGCTGCCGCGCTCTTGCCGCTTAATGTTTCGGACAGACCTTAAACGTAATGAAACGAAAAACCATTGAATTGATGTTTTTTTTTTGTGTCAACCCCTCACGTGGTTCGTTACGTGAGGTAAGTTTAGAAAATATGTTTTTTTGTTTTGTTTTGTGTTTGTATCCATCAAATATGAGGAGTTTTCACAAAAAAAAAAATGCCAGACTCTACATATATTATGTACACACGGCTACACATCAAGTTATACATTTCCAGTATAAGCTGACCTCTCATTGTACGGAAACCCTATACAATGCGAGATCAGTATAAACTGGAAATGTATAGCTTGATGTATAACCGTGTGTACTATCATACCAGCGGACGTTATTCGAAAAAAAAAAATATGTATCGATTAACGTCTGCGGAGTTTCGATATCTGATTTAATTCGGTCCTATACAGGAGACAGGGTTCAATTAACACGCGCCACCCACTCGCTATGCAAGTGAGTAGGTTTGTGTTGGCGTCAACGCATTGTGGAAACGGAAACGATCTTGTTAGCCAAATGTAAATTTTGATGGGCAATGATTTAAAGTCACGTATCATGCGATACAGTTTCGTAACTCGTAGATCTTAAAATCCAAACATATTATCATACTTTCACACCCTACGGGAAGTCAGAAATGTTCTAAGTGGAACGAAAATATTCGATAACGTCTGTGACTACAGGCGATCGTCATTTCTAATACCATAAAAAATTCAGTTTGGTACAACATAGCGTGTGTACAACGCTCGTATGTAATCAGTAAAACACTATATTTGTCTAGCAATTTAGCTGAGTTAGCACCAACACGTTACAAGTTAAAATAATCACTGTAATGTGCAGAGAAAATTGAACCTTATCTCCTAAACAATACAACACTGACTTGGGTATTGCGAACGAACAGAAACCATTTCTTTGGCTGACTTCCTGCAGCAGGCGGGTATCATCTCGCACGTCGGCTGGTGTACACAGTCGGGGATGGCGTCGTAAGGTATGTAACTGTCACACACGCGGGTCAAGCACGTCGGGATCATTATACACGGCGGCTCATGCCTGCACACCAACCTAGTTGTTGGCCGCACCTGCGTAGCCGCCTCCTTTTTCGCTGTCAGTACTATGTAATTCCTTGTGCAGATCGGTACTTCAGTACATTTAGGCTGATGAGAACATTTATAAGATGAGATATTCTGGTTCAGCTTCTTCAATTCCATTAAACACAAAGGTACATTCTCACAAATGGGTACATGCACACAAGAGGTCTGAAGCTTTGGACTAAGTTTTGTTTTACAGCAAGTCCTCACGACCTCGCAAGGAGGTTTATGGCTGCAGATACTTTGTATATTTTTCTCTTTTTTTGGTCGTTGTGTCTTCATTTTTTTCACATCAATTTTTGGTTGTGGTTTTTTATGGCTATCGTCAGAAGCGATTTCAGACTTCGGTTGTTTGTGGATTTCAGTGGGCGATAATTGATACTGATAGCTTTCAAGAGTAGGAATCTCCTGTCTCATTTTATTATCTGCTGGTAACCAATACGTATAACTCTCAACAGCTGTTGCCTGGTGTTTCTGTATTTCACTGAACGATTCCAAATGCTCAAAACTGTCGTAATCGATAGTATGCTGTTTTCGCGCGTCAATTGGTGAAGAGTGGTAATGAATACCATAGTTTGGGGACATCAATTGTTTCATTATAAAAGGAATTTGATACTGACAACTTTCATTCTTTGTATTGTTGATTTCTTTCTTAATTTCCTCCGTCTGTGGAAGGTACTGACAGCCAGCATTCATATTTTGGCGTTGTTGCATCTCAAGTGTCAGATGACGGTCCTGAGCACTTTTTTGCTTTGACGAATGTTTTGTATCCGTGTCCTGGTAAGCAGACTTGTTGCTCTTTTCATCCGTGGTCACTGCAAACAAGTCCACAGGCTGTTCTTGTTTAGTACATGGTAGGTTGAGGCATCCATTTATCAAAATACATGGCGGGTTATGAATGCAAAGTATTTCACCATTGTATTTACTAGATAATGTCTTCGTGATTTCTTCATGATTGAGTTGACATGGTCGAGATACCTCAGGGGAATGTTTATTAGGGGCTGAACCGGATTTCGGGTCTTTCTTGGAGTTTGGACACTTGCAAGCTATTTTTCCTTTAGCTGTCTTTAGTTTGGTGGAATCTGAACATGTAACTAATTTATTCTGACAAGTTAGACCAGATGGACAGCAGGAACATGGTTCTTGCTCTTGCTTGCGTTCAGGTTGTGTTTTTGGAGGACACCAAGTTGGCGTATTACCACAAGCACCCGGACGACAACAATGGGAAGAGTTATATGAGCACGGCTTCAATGGTGGTGGCTTCAGTGGTTTGTTGGTGGCTTCGTCGGGTCTCTTCATACCCTGTATAGGTTGCATTTTCGTGTTAATTTTATTCACGATATATTCCCAAAAACCGGAGCACACAGTTCCTATTTCAAATCTGCTTCTGTTTAAACTTCCACTCATTGGTGAACAACCTGTGCTCTGGTGCTCGTTTTGGTTTAGATATGGAGTTGTGTGTGTTTGGAACTGGGGTATTGGGTCCTTCTTTGAAGGGCACTGTTGCTCTATATGATTAAAGCCCTGTTCTTCATAACGTTCAAAAAATTCTTTCCCTATGCCAGACTCGACGATATGTTTAGGTTTAGTACGCCTCCCTTTTTTCTTTTTAAAATACCTATGAGTTTCGTATTCCTCGGAAGATGATGACAGACTGTAGATGTTCTCGTTTCCAACCGCTTTGCTAGTCGTTATCGGTTCTCGAACAATTTTTGTGTGTTGAAACGGAAGCGGTTTGTCATGGATGTTTCCTTCAAGGGCATAAACTGGTTGGGCTGCATAGCATTGCCGTCTTCTATTAAATTGCCTTACTTTGTGTTCACGGTTGATGCAGTTAGCTTGACAACCGTTATCTATGTTTACGGTTTCAGCTGGGTTTTCCTTTATAATTGACATTTGTTTAAGGTTATTTCTCGAGCATCTGAATAAGCTAGATAAGCAAGGTCCTACCTTATGTCGTATCACAGAACGTTTAGATTTTATTGTTCCGATCTGATCTCCGCCGTCTAATATTTTATATCTTTTGTTTTTGTAGGATTTTTGTACTTGAATACCTACCGTTAATCCATTGTGACTGATACATGTGGTTACCGACCCCCAAGTTTCTCTGGAGTCATTTTCACTGGCTGGGTGGGTTTGGCTGGTGCATGTCGAACTTTTCCTGCTATTTGGGAAAAGTTTTTTCATGGAGAATTTGCGTCGAATCTTCGTATGCGTGACCAGTGAGGAATGCGTGTTTTCGAAGTCAGAGCTGTCTGAATGAATTTCGGTTATATAGGGATAGTAGGTCCGTAGATACTCGTCCGGCACCTTGTACATTATTCTTTTTTTTAAATTCCTTTTCGAGGCATTGACATTTCGTATCACTGTGCACGTCCACAATGATTTACCTCATGATAAAACTGTTTAATTACATTTTTTTTTGGATTTTTTTACACTGATAAAGTCAGTCCAATTTTGTCAAACTGAAGTTTGACTGAGAACTTGCCAACATTATTTTTCTATTAAATTCTGTCATATGAATACTTATTGGTTCAGTTATAAACTTCTTTGGAATTAAAAGTAGACCTTTGACATAAACCGACTCTTTATTGAATAACTTTCGCCCGCGACTTTGTCCGCGTGAAAGACACCTGGGTAGACCATGACCTGGAATAGGACATAGGATACTTTTTATCCCGATATTCCTACGGGATCGAGACTTATGCGGGTAAAACCGCGGGGCGCAGCTAGTATATAAAACCAACAAAAAAAATGCGAAAGTGCTTTTTTTTGTTACGCTTTCACGCTAAAACGGCTGAACGGATTTGGATGAAATTTGGCATAAGGGTAGACCATGACCTGGAATAGGACCAAGGATACTTTTTTCCCGATATTCCCACGGGACCGAGATTTACGCGGGCGCAGCTAGGAATAAAAAATAAATCTGGGTGTTTTGTGAAGTTGTAGAGACCATGCGAAGCCGGGGCAGGTCGCTAATCAACATTATAATACTGCCTGCACAAACAAACTCACTATTACAGAGTTCTCGTCAAAACCGAACAGATTTTAATCTCGCCACCGAAACATACCGACCATAACGATCTCAAAGGGATTCCTCACATTGTTTCTATAAAAAAAAAACGGTATTTTTTGTTTGGAACAGCCCACAGGGGCTAAAACAAAGAGCTCAATGTTGTATGGTATTAAATGGTGTATTTAACGAAGGTGATACGTCATAGTTCATAGTTACGTTGCACGAAACAACTGCTTTTTAGTGCGGGGAGATAGATTTGATACTTATAACTTACTTATGTGAGTTTTTTTTTTAGGAACCTTTGTATTTAGACATAGATCGTGATGAGACCAGAAGGCCCATTTCTGTATCATACTCGTAACAGACAGCTCTGCCAAGGAGTTTGTTGCGCCACTTCTTCTTCCCAGCTAAAGCACTAGGAAGTTGTGAAGGGAGGGATTTTTGGGGGACTGTCTTATGTAATTTTGAGGTTCTAATAGTGCTGATTCTCAGCCTAATTTCAATAAATGAC
Source organism: Lithophane leautieri (assembly GCA_949152455.1). NCBI lineage: Eukaryota > Metazoa > Arthropoda > Insecta > Lepidoptera > Noctuidae > Lithophane > Lithophane leautieri. Next base: position 14,126,670 of record OX424472.1, on the reverse strand, counting down.
TGTTGGTTGATTTTATCCTAAAACTAGCTGTTACCCGCGGCTTCGTCTGCGATTCAGGATGAAAAGTAACCTATGTCCTTTTCCAGGTCAATTTCAACCCCAGTGCGAAATTTCACCCACATCCGTTCAGCCATTTTAGCGTGAAAGCGTAACCAACAAATAAACAAACTCACTTTCGTATTTATAATATTAATATTATATAATTTATATATTATAAAAATATAAAATAAATATAAATATATAATTATATAGAATAGAATAGAATACTCTTTATTATGTACACCATATAAAATACAGATATAAATGTAGAAATTTAACATATTTGTTTTACATTATGTATATAATAATAATAAAATAATATATAAAATTAGGAAGTTAGGATAACAACAAACAACATCTGGGAAGAGACGATGCTAAGCATTTTTTGCGGCATAGACTATGGAAATCATATTTTGAAGGTGAGTAGGTACAAAGATTTTACCATAATGAGCAGCATTATTAATTTTGTGTTAGTATTTATGGTCGAGGTAAAACCATAATATTCCGTTAACAAACCACAAGCAGACAAAAATAGAAACACAATAATTTCCTCTTGTTTTAAACACAATAATGACCGCATGTTTTAGAATTTACCTATCATTATGATTCTGAAAGAACCATATTACAACAAATCCCATTATTTCAGCATAAGATTTTTTCTATTATGATTCTCAGGAGACTTCATCCTTACTTCAATAAACAATCAAGACTGCTCAGTCGCAATATACGTGACGTCACACTATAAAATAAAAGGATTTTGAATAAAGAATCAAGCTGGCTGAATGCCGGAGCACGTAGGTACCCGTAATGAATCGAAAGGGTTAGCCGGTATAATAGGGGTGCGGCCCTACGTAATCGTAGGTGATCTAACGACGGCTGCCTTATTGTTTAATAGGCGACTGCGACCAGTTGCGGGATCTAATTTGAATAAAATTGTGGCATTTGATGTGATGATGTTGTAGAGTTTTTTTTGGAGTAAACGATGTTGTGATGATTATTTTGGTTACTTAGAGAATATTTTTGATTGGTTTGAGGTTTATCTGTTTTTTCTTTTTTTTCTTTTTGGTAGATTGGTCTGCACAGCACCCTAAGGTGACCTTAGATGATTATTCTGGTATCCGTTCAATCCGTGAGCTTGGCTAGATTGATCATGTAATGCAAAATACCTATCCATACATTTTGATTGGCTCAATCAGATTGCTAAAAAATTGACCGCCGGACTAAACTAATGCTAGATTGATCGGCTACTGTTCCCCTTAGAATTCTTCCCGTGATCCTTTAGTTTTGCCAAATCATGATTGTTCTAGATTCAAACAACGCCTTCAACGTTACAAAAAGCAATCTTCGAACAACCGTCGCCGCTATGAGTTACATTATAAATTGTTCATTTTATTTTTTAGTGACTAAATTAAAAAAGGTAGGTTTGGCTATTAAATTTGGGGCAGTGTGTGAGATGAAACAATTATTATCGTGTGGTACTCCGTAGGGATTTACGATTGCTTTTATTTTGTATCACGGGTTTCACGTAGATTATTAATGTAATCGATTTTATTTTCCCCGTAATTGTTACCGAGACTCCTCCGTGCCTCGGAAAGCACGTTAAGCCGTTGGTCCCGGCTGTCATTCGTGGATCTTTGACAGTCGTTACGGGTCGTCAGAAACCCGAAAGTCTGACAACCAGTCTTACCAAGGGGTATCGTAATACCCAGTTACTGGGTTGTGGAGGTCAGATAGGCAGTCGCTCCATGTAAAATACTGGTATTCAGCTGCATCCGGTTAGACTGGAAGCCGACCCCAACATAGTTGGGAAAAGGCTAGGCAGATTGATTTTGATTGTGTTTCGAGGTTTTTTTTAATTTAAACTTGACATGAAATCGATGATTTTACAGTACACGTTCATGGCAAAAATTTGAAATTGCCGGCACCATTATGTCGAAGCAGTGAGGGGAGTTTCGTAGTAAAAAGTGTCCAGGGACGTTCGGTTGATCACGCTGGACACTTTAGCTACGCTGCTGTGCTGCTGGGGAGTATGTTGCGCCAAGTATTCTTCCCAGCTAAAATAAAGAAGTGGTGAAGGATGGGCGTATTGGAGGACTGTCTATGTAATTTGGACGTTTAAAGAGTACTCATTCTCAGCCTAGTTTGAATTAATGACTTTGATTTTGATTTTGATCGTACCTGTCGATCAGTGGCTCTACCTAGTAGGTACCTTTTCATACAAGGAAGGAAAGTTTTCAAATGCCTGACACCTAAATAAAACCACTCGGATTTTATTTAAGTATCAGTAATCAGGATTTTTCCGTACAAATATTTTCACTCTGAAATTTAGCAGTACTTACCTAAAAAAAATAGTACAGAAACGCGACTTCGACTTTAGGAACGACACCGATATTTTAATTACTAGTACTAGCCGATCTATTCTGTGAAAATTTCACCGAGAAAACTTAGGTGAAGTGAGCTGTCATTCCACCTGTCTCGCCGTGAAAACTTAAGTGAAGTGAGCTGTCAATAGTGTCAATCCCTAGCATCAAGTGAAATGTCAGTTCACTTCAAGCTCACTGCTCCTAAGTTTAGACGGTAAGATTTTTGCAGAATCGAGTATCGGTACTAGGGATTGACACTGTTGACAGCTCACGCCAAGCTCTGCTCACTTCGCCTGAGTTTTCACGGGAGATTTTTACAGAATAGATCAGCATGTAGTTCCATTCAAAATATTCTCGGGATGTCCCATCACTATCTGCGTAACTAACCCTCCACAAAGTATAGAACGATCTGCAAATTGCAAAAAACGTAAGAAAGTTTTAATTTCGCGGGCTACCCTGAAGCTTTCGGGTACTACAAGTTATAAACACGGAACACACGTGTGTATTAAAACAAATATTATTATGAAAAACTGCGCCAGATTTCATACATACAACGTGTTTTTGTCTCAACTCCCCCGCACAGAACTCCGTTGTTCTCCCAAATAAATATTCTGACAGCCCTTGATTTTCTCTAAAAGTCTTGATGGAATGCCATTTTGAACTTTATGGTAATAGAAATAGGGTATATACATTTTTGTCATGCCGTGGAATTATAATTATTAGGGTGCTAAAAATTTTATAAAAATATCGATAGATTTCTTTCGTAAATTAGAGTGCTGTTTTCAATATTATTTTTCTCCAAGTCTTATTTATAAATTAACGTATAAACCGCTAGTTTATTTAAATATTTTGTAACAAAATATCTCACTATGACGTGTTTCGCACAACAATTTGCAAAAAAAACAAAAATTTCATTCAAATTTTTCTATTAACAACACGATAAATTTAACTCGCAAATGTATTTTGAACCAAAAAATGCTTCTTCTTCGTAAATTATGAAGCTATCATGTGTGCTGTGCCCGTATGTTTTTGCTAAAATGTTAATGTCTTTAATAAATTCTTTTTATGAGTCGATCTGCGTTTATAATGTTGACATCTTATCGGTTACTTACTATAGGCAGTATTAACATAGATAAAGAGGTAGGCATATAATACATAATATATCAGGCTTCTAATATATTCATAGGCTATTAGCCAAGACACACCTCCGAAATGAAGTTGTCTTAATAACCTATTTGACGCCAAATAAAATTGTGATCAATCACCCACAGAAAAAAATAGTTTAATTTAAAAACGATCTGATGATAAAACAAATTTACCTTCTCAATTGTAATATTTTTTATCGTATCAGATTTCATTTCTTAAAAACCTAACGTAAAAAAAATAAACAAATATTTAAATTTGCTGACGTTTAAATGTAGAGTTCGAAATTCAAGCGATGGAACGTCAATCGAGAATTTAATTTGATTGGTCGAATCCCCACGAGTATTGCCGAGGATCCCCGAAACGGGGGAAATCATGGAAAATAAAAAAATTATTGCATCATACATGTGGCGTGCCATTTTTCGTTGAGCCGTGGCACCCTAAGCTTTGTGTGGGGTTTGTATGGGACTGCTTGTGATTTAGGGACGTAGGTAGTATGGTTGGTAGCGTAGGGGATGTGTGGGGTAACCAATCGTGAGTCGATGCCCCGATTGATTGGCAAAGGGCGATTTGGCAAAGCTCCCCGGTGTGGGGGCGCGCTCTAATGTTTTTCGCCACATGTGGGAGGTACCCTCAGTTGTGTGAAGGTAAATATTTTTATTTCATGTTAACCTGTTACTGCTGTGCGAAAAATATTTGCGTGACGCGGAAAAACTATTGGTACCATTGCACTGTGATTGGACATAAATTGTGTGTGACATTTTGTGGGACCTAAAATCTGACATGATTATTATTCTATTCAAATATTGTTTTTCATTCCTGCATTGCTATTCTGTAAACCATCTCACCGTGAAAACTTAGGTGAAGTGAACGTGGAGTGACCTGTCATTGCCATCGATACCTACTGATGTTAAAGTGACAGTTCACTTTAAGCTCACTTCACCTAAGTTTTCACGGTGAGATGATTACAGAATAGCAATGCTGATGTTTATGCATATTGAAAATAAAACACCAAGTCAACAGGATATTACACTTTCAGCGCATTTTATTTAAATGTTTTAATATTAAAAACTATTAATGGATACCAAAGCTTCGGAGGAAAAAAATAGTAAAAATTAGTAACTCAGCTTAGTGTATAAAATTATAATTATCATAATGAACCTATTTGCTTCTTTAGTATTAAATTCATTAAAATAAATTAATTGTAAAACTTTAAATAATATAAATACTATTATTAGGTACTGTTTGTTATAAGTGTTATTTTAATTATAAGACTTTCCGCCATATTTAGTGGGTAGATTAACATAGATTATGTAACTTAGATGTTATTAATATTTGTATGGCAATGTTGTAATTGTATAAATTATTAATAAAATTATACACGTTTACCTTTGTCAGTGCCGGTAGTCATCATCTGCCTAGCCTTTTCCCAACTATGTTGGAGTCGGCTTCCAGTCTAACCGGATGCAGCTGAATACGAGTATTTTACATGGAGCGACTAACAACCAGTCTATTATGAATATTGGGTTCTGACTACCTGTCTAAGATCTACAAATAACAGCCGGGACCAATGGTGTAACGAGCTTTCCGAGTTACGGAGGGTCTCATTAAGTAATGAATGGTCACCCATCCAACGGGTGGCCTCGGCCGTCAGCCATCAACCCGTGTGGATGTTATTATTTTATAAGTCCTAAACAGATAATTATAAACTACACTTCAAAATGCTGGAAATATATAAATAAATCAAGCAGGTTGAAAAACCAAAAGCTTTAAATTGACGTAAAAAAAAAAACTTAACCCTTTAAACAGCCAATCGATAGATGTCGAGTCGTTAATATTAATTTAATGTTTTTCCGGTAATAAAAGTGTATCGGTAACAAGGGCCTGACAACACTACGAGCCTCATATGTAGCTACCGTTACACTATAAAACCTTATTTGACCATAAAATGAAGTAAAGCTTTCTACGAGGTTTTTGATTATATTTCTATAAACACCTGTTATATTGGTTTTTTTAATGGATTGGTTGGGTAAGAAATCTTAGAAAGTTTCAATGACTTGGTTAAAAGATTTTTATGAATGTCATGAGGGTCAGTTTTTGAAGCATATTTAGTTTTAGAATAAATGATAGATAACGAGATTATAATAAGAAATAATAACATAACTTAAAATCATGCTTTGTTTTTCTGAAGGGTTGGGCAGCCACATTTTGCCAGTTATGTCTAAGTCCCAAGTAATAGCGGGCGAGCCTAATGCCACCAACCAAGCTCAATTCCAGACTCCGGGCTGCTACTGAGAAATTCTAGATAGAAAAACCCAATAAAACTGTGCCTGACCTGTGACTCAAACCCCGGACCTCATGCTTAGCAGTAGCGTTTGCGTCCACGAGACCAACGAGGGAGTCCTATATAAAACATTATTGACTAGTTTTATGCTTAAATGAGCTCCCATTACTGAGTAAAATTTAAGAAATTGATTCTGCATTAATGTATTCATGTCTTCTTTATTCTAAACTAGCTTCCGCTCGCGGCTTCGCCCGCGTGGTATGTCGATAAAAAGTAGCCTACGTCCTTTCTTAGGCTCTAGACTATTTATTTATTAAAACTTTATGCACAAGTAAAAAAACTACTGTACAAAGGCGGACTTAATGCCTGAGGCATTTTCTACCAGTTAACGTTAGGGTGATGTAGAGACAGACATGGCAGGTGCAACTATCTGTGGTACCAAATTTCATTGAAATCGGTTCAGTAGTTTTGGCGTGAAAGCGCGACAGATAGACAAATAGACAGAGTTACTTTCGCATTTATAATATTAGTAAAGACTAGTAAGGATTACAATTCTTTGTACCTTCTATCAGTACATTCTTACAAAATTCTCGGGGGACCAAAATTCAATGACGACCATAAATTTAAATATTTTCACTGGAACAGATTTAAAAAATACCAACTAAAACACATTGCCGATTGGATTTATTGTGTCAACCGCTACCTGAATTTATTTGTACAAAAATTTACATAACCCTTCTAAGTACCTAACAAGTAGTTTGTAATACATAGAAAGTCGCGAGACATTCCAAGAATATATTTTTTAAATGTACTGTTTTGCATAAATATACGAGTAATCAATCGGAGTTCGATGCAGAATGCATTGTGTTACAATTCTCACGTTCATAGGTACCTACTGCAGTATTGGTGTGTGGTATGCTAATTGTCTGAAACGGGGAATATTTAATGCTACCCATAAAATATTCCCCGTTTCAGACAGTTGATAGTTTTTGATGCTGGCTGATTTGAATTTCTTTTGTTGAGGATTGCTACTGGGAATCCTTTGAAATGAGATGCTTCCTTGGGAAATGTCAATATTTTTTTGATAGAATCCAAAAGATGTTTATATGACTTAAATCTCTGCCTAAGCCATGTCGGTTTGGCGCGATTTTGATTTCGTGGGCCCTGATTAGCTCTATGCAAGATAAAAATTATATTACTTAAAAAACTATTTTTTACTACATCAATCTTAACTAATATTATAAATGGGAAAGCGAGTTTATTTGTTTGTTACGCTTTCACGCTAAAACGACTGAACGGATTTGGATGAAATTTGGCACATGGGTACACCATGACCCGCAGAAGGACATAGGATAGGGTCATAGGACTTTTTATCCTGGATCGCGGACGTAGTAATGTCGGCAAAAGATAGTACCTGAAATTCCTTAAAAAAAAAAAAATACATTTCAGAAAGATGCAACAAACCGCGCAGCTTTGGTATTAAAAATAAATAAATCCAACTAATTTAAGTAACTAAACTAAAACCGCTAGGTAATGTTCCACATTTACATAACTATAGACCATAGACAAGTCGTTTTTGACATTATAAACCCACTGATACCTGTTGTTTCTCCTAAATTATTATTTATAGCCGAGTTAAAATGAATACGTTGTTTTTTATCTAGAATATTAATTAATAAATCATACTAGGCATTTTATAAAAGGCATTGACCAAGATATTGGATAAAAAATATGGAATTCCAATTGTCTTACTCGTTGAGATGCTGGATATAAAATGTACCGTTGTAACTGGCGATAATTACTACCTATTATACAGTGATTTAATCATATTTTGAATATTTTTCAGACTTGTCATCTTACTGTTTCATCATTGTGAGTAGAATATTATTTCATTCGTTTATAATTTCTTAATAGACGCTGCCCGCGGCTTCGCTTGCGTGGACTTTAATTATTTTTCTAAAAGAAAAGTAGCCTAAGTTACTCCTAATAATATTCAGTTATCTCTGCCAGTGAAAGTCCAGTTAAAATCGGTCCAGCCGTTTCGGAGATTAGTCGGAACAAATAGACAAACATTTTGAAAATTCTTTTTTTGTTTTTGTTGTACATTAGTATTATAGGTACGACGCAAACCGTAATGATGGCAGTTGAAGCAGAGCCTTAACGGAATGGTTGCCAAAAAACGGTGCAACGAGGGTTGGCAGACCAGGTCCAAAACTTAGGGAGAAATCGGCGGACATACATTAAAAAAGAACATACCTACAGACGAACATAGAAACTCCTCTTTTTTTAAAGTCAGTTAAAAACTAAGCAAAGTTTTGTATAGATTCATAATAACTTCACATAGTTTTTCATAACGTGTTTCCAATCACAAAATTTAATTCATTTTTTTATTTATACAACAAAAAAAGTTTTTAAATGAGCCTCCCAGCCAAAAGCAATGTTTTCCAATAACAATAAATTGTTTAAAAAAAATAATGCTGGCTCGTATATATAAATTAAATGTTCTAAGCATGAGGTTTCTTCATCGGCGATTGTAAATCTTGTCAAGCAAGCTGTAAGGACAGGTCCCGATGTAAGCGAGTAATAATCGCTTTAAGAAATTTATTACATTCGACTAAAGAAATTATCAACATTAGGTACTGGCAAATCTATGTAAAGCAAATAGTACCTAATTTATTTACAGAAAAGGCCATTAAATCATTTTTGATTTACAAGCGTTTTAATAAAACTGCTATTAAAAAGCAATTCCTTCTATAGTGATAATAAATAAATTATTTATTTATTTCGATGTAATAGAAACCTCTGAGGCACATCTTTTCCAAATGGCCCCATTCAAAAGATACGCACTAAACTTGATTACTTTTTTATAACCACCATTGAGTTAAATAACTGGAACTATTCACCAGTTAACAGTTCCTATCGTCCCGCTAACTAACCCGTTTACTGCGCGACCGGTCCCAACGGCCAATAATTTTAATCTCAATGTTCAAAATTCTAAATTTGAAAAAGTTGATGGCCAGTAAAACTAGCTGGAACCGGTCCGAACCGGTTATCCGGTATTGTAATAGCTTTACGTTTATAAGGCAGAGTAATAGATGGTAATCAGGCCCGTCTTAGCGTTATACAGGGGTTTAATGAGGCCTGTTACAGATTTTCTAAAATGCTTGTTGTTGGTAAAGTAATTTTATATTTACATAATTTTATGGGAGTAACATGTGTTGAAAAACACCGCGTACATGTGTTTTATTACCCTATTTGTTAGGCATTTCGTTTTTATTTGTAGATCTTTGACAATCGTTACGGGTCGTCAGAAGCCCAAAAAGTCAGACAACCTGTCATATTAAGGGGTATCGTGTCACCCAGTAACCGATTTGTGTAGGTCAGATAGGCAGTCGCTTCATGTAAAATACTGATATTCAGCTGCATCCGGTTAGACTAGAAGCTGACCCCAACATGGTTGGGAAAACGCTAGGCAGATAAAAACCAAAGATGTGTTATGTTTAGAAACCTATTGTATCTTACTAATGTTTTTAATTTAATATCCAATCTCATCAAAATATCAGTGTGTATTATGATTGGGTACATAATTGCAGATAAAAGTCATTTAGCTTTTTAATATTTTTAGTCATAAATCATAATGAAGGTGTGTACAATAATCGTTTTTTTTTACAGTAACGAAATCAAAGTTACCTTCTAATAGATGCACAAGTGTTTAATATTTTTAATAAGATACTTCTTTCTTCGAGCGGCAAAGTAATTTATGACTGCTCAAATAAATTGCGACTATAGTTAACTAAGTAACTAGCAAAAAAATACCGTTACATTTTTATTAAACTAGCTACATTATAAACCAGAAAAATCACGAAGCAATTACTCAAACGGTCGTAGAAAACTTCATCCCGTCGCAGATGTATTAATATTAAACAAGTAAACAACAATGCGTTTGATAATATGCAAATTGGAATATATGCAATACAAAACACTCTCTAAACATAATGACTAACCAATAAAAATCCCGGAAAAAAGAGCAGATGTGCTTGAAACAATAAAAAAAAAACAAAAAACTTTTTTCTTCCATCTTTTTCATAACAATGACAATATTTTTTTATTTTAAGAAAAAACTGTTACCCTTCTCTGCCATTTTTTCCTAACGAACCTAGAGTATCTAGAAAAAATCGTAGGGTCATATTAACAAACGCATATGCAAATAAGGCCCGGAGAATTCGTGCACGAAATATGGTATTAAAAACAACTGCATTGAAGGGGTTAAAACTTTGGGGTCCGAATGGATGCGGTATGCGGATGAGATTTTTTGCTCTCTCAAATAAAAAATATACTGGTTTTAACAACGTAATAATAGCTCTTGCATTGTATTATTATTTGAAAATTAAAGGTGTTTAATTGATACAACAATTACTCGCAGGTAACAAACTTTCAATTTTAATGCGTTTAAAAAAGAAAAACGTCTTTTAAACTTTCTTTTTCTGTCAGTCAACTCTTAGTTAAATAAGTGGTTGTATTAAGTTAGGGTTGCCATCCGTCTGGGTTTCCCTGGATTTGTCCTAGTTTAGAGGGCATCTAGGGAGCGTTCGGGTGGCGCTTCATTTATAGTCCGGGTTTAAAAATTTAAAATTTTGGACACACGCACTGTGCCCGCACGCTGCGATCAACCGACGAACCGACTTTTCCGAAACCGACTTAGGTACATTTAAAATGATGATAGAAAATGACTCAATTTAATTTTAAGGTCTGAAAATAAATAAAAAGGTGATTTATGCCATTTTCAACTGTTTTTTATTACACTATGTTTAAAAAAACCTGTTGACATGTCCAGGTTCTGGGCTCTAAAATCCGGGGTTTTCACGCGTCTTGTCTTGGTTGCCAAATTTTTGAGATGGCAACCCTATGTCAAGTACTAGCTTATGCCAGCGGCTTCGCCCGCGTGTTATTATATAGTTATAGTAATTTTAAATAAGTCCAGTAGTTTTTGAATTTATTCATTACAAACAATAATATAAATCTTTTCTCTTTAAAATATTGGTGTAAATGTAATGATAAGCAATGTTATGCAGTGAATATTCTTTTATTGTAAATCCCATTACAATTTTCAAGTCCACGTACTTAAATTAAACACTAAAATGATTAAATAAAGACAATCTAACACAACTAACTATTTAAAATAGGTAATAAATAAAAAAAAATATTCGACGCCATATTTCAGTTAATTGTTTATTTGCATAGTTAGACAATCAGTCACTTTTTAATTTAGTATCATTAAAATTTTCATTAAAGTTAAGTTTTTGAATCAGTCCAGCTAATTAAGCAGTGAACCAGACAGCAAAAAAAGTGATCTTCTACATAAACTTACACAGCACTCACATTTCCATTATGGGGTAAGCACCAGTCAAAGATCAGCGCATAATGCATCCACTGGCTTGTGGGAAGGGGACCAATGATCAAAGATAAAGCTCATAATATCGGTGACGTTTTACTAATGCCGTTGGTATTTTTTTCAAAGGATTTCTACATGATTTTTCATCTGTGCCGGTTGACCAACGATGCTTGTGAAGATTCACGATTGAAGTTCAATAGTTCAATGGAACAGATGATTTAGATCCTGATGAATCTGGGATATGTGACACGAATAGATGGAATAAGAAATGAGTAAATGAGTATCTTTATAAAGTGACACTGGTGAGTGAAAAGTTGTGTGGAAATACGAGTAGGCTGTCATAGTGTAGAGATTTGATGCGGACGAATGAGAGAAATGTCGTCAGGAAAGATTTGAGTATGAATGTAGATGGGTATACGGGTAGGGACCAGATGAAACGATGGATGCACTGTGTGAAAGATGATATGGATAGAAAGGGGGTGACTACCGAGATGACGACTAATAGAGAAGTATGGAAGAAAAAGACATGTTGCGCCGACCACAAATAAATTGGAATAATGATGAATAATGATGATGATGAATCTGGGACTCTGGTAGCCAAAGCCTTTAGTTAGACTGGAAGTTAAAGTATGAAAACATAATTTTTTACAGACTTCTTCAATAAGGAGGAGCTTCTCAATTCGTCTGGGTATGTTTTTTTTTTTGTGTTTGTTACGCGATTACTGTGCCAATTCTGAATTGATTTTGTTGATTCTTTTTTGTTTCGTAGTCATACTTCAGAGGTGGTCCCATATACTTTGCTTGCGTAGTTTTTGAGTTAACTTCAATATTACATATTTTTCCCACTTATATCTGGACAATGTTTTAAGTTACTCCGTCACTGTTATTTACATAGGAGGTGGTATTAAAATTTGTGTGGGCAATCCCACACAAATTTTTATTTTATTGTTTTTTAGTTTTTATTTTTCCCTTTTCGTTGTGGTACCAACGTATCACAACGAAAAGGGAAAAATAAAAACTTTTTAACAAAAACAAAAACAACCGACTTCCAAAAAAACACTAAAAAGGGAAAAATAACTTTAATTTCGGAAATCGGTGGCAAAAAACGAAAGATCGGTGTCTTTGGTTTTCAATTTTCGTTTTTTACTTCCGAAATTATAGTTATTTTTCCCTTTTTAGTGTTTTTATTGTCTGTTGTTTTTGTTTAACAAAACGATAATTTTGCATTTGTGATCTTCGACACTAAAATACTAAAACTGCTTCATTTAGGGTGATATTTAAGAATGAAAAATACCCAATGTATTCTGGTATCATAAATATAGCAAATACAAGAAGAATAACAAAATAATGTAACAAGAACTGAAAGAAGAAAGAATAGACAGACCAACATAATGATCTTATTGATAATGTTCTTCAAAATGGTAAAACTATGACATTACTTATAGGAACGTAATCGTCTACTTTCAATCCTTACTGTTATCAATCTAACATATCCTTATAATATATTATAAAACAAAGTCCTCGGCCGCATCTGTCTGTCGTCCTGTACGCGATAAACTCAAAAACTACTGCACCGATTTTCGTGGTGTTTTCACCAATGGATAGAGTTGTTCTCGAGTAAGGTTTTAGTATATAATAACCGACATCCACGGGGGCGAAGTCGCGGGCTTCAGCTAGTTTATTAAAATATAATAATAGTCAATCCGCCTAGCCTTTTGCCAACTATGTTGGGGTCGGCTTCCAGTCTAACCAGATGCAGCTGAATTCCAGTATTTTACATGAAGCTGCCTATCTGACCTCCACAACCCAGTAACTGGGTAATACGATACCCCTTGGTAAGACTGGTTGTCAGACTTTCGGGCTTCTGACGACCCGTAACGACTGTCAAAGATCCACAAATGACACCCGGGACCAACGGCTTAACGTGCTTTCCGAGACACGGAGGAGTCTCGATATGTAAAGACGGTCACACATCCACGGAACAACCCCGGCAAGCGTAGCTTAACCGGATTTATCAACCCGTGCAGCTGTTATTACTTAACCACGAGCTCCTTCTATATAATATTATAATACAGAATATAATATAATAATACATAGTTTCGTAATAAACCAACGAGTGTAAGTTTTACTACCTTCTTAGGTTCATTTTCTATGTTTTTACTAAAGATATATAACATTGTAACTGCTGAAAGGATTTAGATATGGTTTTTAGGAGTGGGGTGTAAAGTATACTCATCCACCATAGAAAAGGGAGGATCCTCCGACCAGACGGGTGTTGTGTCTGGCGGGCAACTGCCCGACGATTGACGTCGGGTTCTTGTATATATGTCCATTGCACGGTAAACTTTAATTGCGCGATGCAGGATTTACGTGACGTCGGGTGTTTGTGTGACGTCAGGTCTTTTTGATGCGTAGTTCATATGTGGCGGTGTAGGTACCGCCACATGTTCATGTCCCTAGCATATGAATACTATTGAAACTTCGGACAGTCGCGTGTAACTTATGTATACTGCGTGACTGCGTCGACTAGTGACGAATCTTAAAGCAACATTTCATCATGCCAAGTGAATCACTCTTCATCGTAAATCTATAATTTACTTCTAATAACAGTGCACGGAACTCTAAAGAACGCGTTACGATATAAGGAAAATACTTTACCCTAGATTTCTCATGGGTTCGGCAGAATTGTTATTAATAATACTGAATCACGGTATGTCGCGGATATGTAGGAACAAAGTGTGATATTAATTTATGGCCGATTCCTATATTTTACGTACCGTTATTGGTTTAAATTAAGACTCTTGTATCCTTACTAATAATGAAGCAAAGACCTCATCATAGCTTTGCGTAGTAGACCCTCCCAAAAAGACATCCATTCGGGGTGTGAAAAAAATCTGCTGTTCGCTACATATATGTTCGTATAGCTCGTCAAAATGTAGGGAACAGCTGACTTTTGTTCGTGATTTCAGTGTTGGTCCTGTGGCGGTATCTACATCGCCACATGCGAACTATGCATCAAAGACCTGACGTCACACAAAAATCCTGACGTCACATAAATCCTGCATCGCGCAATTAAAGTTTACCGTGCAATGGACATATATACAAGAACCCGAAATCAATCGTTGGCAGTTGCCCGCCAGACACAACACCCATCTGGTCGGAGGATCCTCCCTTTTCTATGGAGTATGAGTGAACTTAACACCCTGTTCCTCATACTCCTAAAGTCCCGCGGATATCTATGGTTAGTCCCATAGTGAAAGCAGTTCATAATGATGAGTATAATGACCCCATAAGAGGATGTCCATCACCCTGTATATTATTCGTGTCATAAAAGGCTACTTAGGGCACATGAGCAGTAATGTCCCAACTATGTCATATTGCAATTACTATTCCAACTAGTCTTCATAGTTAAAATGGTGTATTTACGAGGGATTCCATATCTTAGTTGACTGATATTCATGAAAGACACTTGATTACTTTACGGTACTCCATTACTGCACCTTAAATCATGCCATACTAAACCATTGTGTAAACGCCAGGACCTACGATGCCACGAGGAAAAGCTTTGAACAAGGTTACAGTATAAATAAGTAACAGTAGCTATGTCTTCATAGAAAACGGCTGAAACGACGCGTTTCGAAATCTCAGTATAACAGTACGCAACAGTCTCGAGTGCGCGGCAGTTACGCACGGCCACTGAAGGTTTATCTACCGAGCGGCCGTAATATTATTTCAAGGTCACCGCCGAGAAATAATACTGCTACTTTATTATACTGTGGCAGAATTGACTCATAAAATCGGTATGTGAGCCATTCAATTTTCTTATTGTTCTGGCTGAAGGCGTTCCAGGTGAAATTTTATCATTATTGCCGAATTACATTTGTATGCTTTTGCCTTTACTAGCCTTTCACGCCGTTATGGTGTCATTACATTATTAAGATCAATAAGATTATTGAAAGCAGAATTGTTGTTACAGTCCGGCTGTCGAGAGAATGCGTTTCTGACAATTGTCAGTTGGACAATTTCTAATAGTAATAAGGATCAAATTCGCAAGACACATATTCGTTAGTATGAAACTAGTTAATAGCTTTCTGAGTCAGAGAGATGAATGGAGGAGGTTTCGAAATGTCTGCCAAAGTTCCTATGGATGTTGGATAATCTTTGATTGGAGACTGTGAAGCCACAGTTGTCTAAGGTCATAGGTTTTCATCCAAAACAGATCACAAGGTGCAGAAAATTGTATTTTTTGGAACAGTAAAAACATATAACTAGAAAGTCTTAAAAGTTAAAAGACAATCAGAATAAAATAAAAGCAATTATCACCGTCATAGTAAACACTGATCCTATGACGGCTGAGAAAAAAAAAACGTGTCACGATCCCAACTAAATTAGGGTAAGGGTAGAAGTATAATGATGCTATTATTCGCTTAGTAGAATCTTACTAGATCATGGTCGAAAACATTTAAAATGAGACACGGTTATCGCAGTTCTAATTAATTTAATAATACACACATTATACACCATGCTGGTATGACTTTTGTGTTTAACTTTTATTAATTTAAAAAAATATTTTATTCTCAAGCCTTTGTTTTTAAAATTAGATAATGAGTGTGAGATATGCAAAAAATTTACAAAAAAATTACAGTAGAGTGAGATGATGAACAATTAGTTTTATAATTCTTAAAGAGTTATCTTCAGCCATAAATTCAAGTAATTTTCAAAGTAGTAAATCATTTAATAAGATGTAGCATTTTGAGTGATATAATGCATTATTTCTATGCTGGGTGCAAAAAGCTACATCGTTCTCATATGTACACCATGACCATGACTGATGTACCTAACCAAATATTTTTGTACCAATATTTTGATATAAAAGAGTGTCTTGTTTATGAACCTACTACGTTTTGGAATGGGCAACTAGTTTCATCTTCTGACTGACTGACCCCTTGACAATATTTCAAAAGTGCCTGTAATTGATTGAAATAAATCTTTTGAGTTTTTATTATGGAATGAAAACAAAAATTCATATCTTATGAAATTCGCCTAACGACCTAATACACATTCAAAGTGAGACTTTTTTCATTTTCTAACTAAAAATACAAGATCTATAAAATAAAATTTACGGACATTCTCTACTAAAATCACCGGTTTCTCAATCACAGCATCTATGAAATTTAATGTGCTACTTATGTATATCTTAAAAGTTAATTTATTGAGATCTGGACCCACCCACGTACATAATGACGTTATTATTGCACCAAATGATACTTAAATGTCAAATTAGTGACTTCCCGTATAAAATTGAAGAATCTATAGATTTGGACTTAATTAACGAATTGCTATAAGTCACTAATTTCTAGAATATTTCTTGAAATGGAATACGTTTTTATAAGTTAGTCATTGCTTACATCTTTGCCTATCACATTATGGTCCTTTGAAAGGTGTTACCCCGCGTCCCATTTAAAAGAGATCGTCGCGCGAATACGCGACCATCGCGTACATAATTATGTCACTTTTGTCCGGAAAACTTCAGTTCAACTCAGGTTCACCGAAAAAAAAGTGACATAAGAGTGCGACATTCGCGCGACGATCGCTTGTAAATAGGACGCTGCCTTATAGTGTAGTAATTTACTTTAGTGTTATTTTGATTTTATTATTTAATCATGGGCCACTACACGGTCATGGGTCGATACAACACGAGTGTGGAAAACTTAGATTGGTCTTCAATCAAAACTACTGTTATGTAGTACGATGGTCCATTTACTTATGTAATAAGAACTATCTACTAATAGACGGAACATTAAATGGTTGATCATAAATCAATAAACAGATAGACAGACATAATCCAGATTTCAGTATAACTCAGATCTGCATAATTAATAATATCTAGATTGGTTTTATAGTTCGCTAACGAATTCATTTTTATATATCAAAATCAATTCTATGGACGTTTTATGTGTCTTAAATAAATAAACTAACGGAACCAATTAAATGGAAACAGTTTTGAAGCTAATATGTTTAAATTTATTTTAGTCTCGGATATTCTAATGAAAACTATATTCCTCAAAAGTCTTATTTTTTCGAAGCTTCTAGACAATATTCGTTCGAAATCTTTGTCCGACATCACTAGATCCAATTACACCCCTTTCGTCAAAGTTGGTTAAAAGAGCCCGCATTTAAACGGTTCTAAAGCGTAGTGCACACTGTGAGTGCATTGTTTTAATTATTTTTTGAGTTACTAAGAACAATAGACTGATTGTTCGGGCGCCCCGTGTAGTATTATAAAAAGGACTCTTTTATGCAAATCAATTTTGTACGAATTATTATTATATTTTTTTGTTTTTTGTTTTATTCATGCGGGTGATGCACGTGCGGACTTGGGTTTCGAATTCGTGATGTGTTGTTTAACGGCTTTATTCGTCGTATGTGTTTGAAGTTAAATGGGAATAATTAATATCTGGTAGTTATGAGTTTCTTGAATATACTTGTTCTTATTTTGATGTGGTCTTTATTATAATTTCAAAGACATTGTGTAGATATGCCGATGCCTAAATACTTAGTTCGAGGCCCAAGAGCATGCATGAAATCCAAGTCCATAGGTCAGTAATGAATTGGCTGACAAAGTGGCTGGGGTTTCACTAAATTAAATTGAAAACAAATTAAGTATACAAAAATGTTCAATGAAAATATCTTGACAATGATATCTCATAACCTTGTTTCTGCTTACCCATTCAAAAAACTAGTGTGCACATAAAAAAAATTACAAACACAAAAATCTAAAACGCAAAAAGCAACTGTTTCCGCCCGGGATCGAACCGGGGGCCTTGTGCGTGTGAAGCACACGTGATAACCGCTACACTACGGAAACTTGATTACAGTGTCGAAATACCAGTTCTTTTGGTGAACATAGCGGTTGCATATTATCACTATACTGATAAGAGGGTCATAAATTACTTATAAGTGGGTTGTAAATATGAAATATATTATTAGTATCATATCTAAAACGCAATAGGGGGCATTGGGACTATGTCGTAAAGTATTGGGCTATTTAAGAACTGTTTCTGAAGTAAGCGGAGCGTTTGATATTAGTTAAGATGACTATAGATTTGATCGATTTTTGACGATCGACATGTGTGTTAAAAAAAATAGAGTAAATATGTATGTAAGAAACAGGTGATCGACATCGTTTTCTTTGTCGATCGCTAACTCGATCGTTTTCGTCGTGCGATAAATTAACGCATTTGCATGGCTTAAATATGGCGTTTTGTTATGGGGAAATAGTACAGACGCTTCTACATTATTCACTCTACAGAAAAAAATAATTAGAATTTTAATAAATATCAAAGATATAAACTCCTGTAAACCCCACTTTAAACATCTAAAAATATTAACCCTGCCCTGCCTCTACATACTTGAAATTTGTAAATTTGTACGAAAATATCCGCAATTCTTTGCTAAAAGGGGAGATATCCAAACTAAAATTGCACTCAGAAATGAAAACAGACTAAACATACCCACTTCACGATTAAAAATGCACTCTTCTGGTGCATTTGTAATGTCCATTAAAGTCTACAATTAGTTACCAGATTACATCAAAGACATAAGTAAGAATAATATCTTTATTAATAAATTGAAACAATTCCTATTATTCAAAAGCTACTACACTATTGATGAATACTTTAGCGATAAATTTCAAAAACAATAAAATCATTGTTACCTAATACCTACATTTTACTATGAATATAAAAAGGCGTCTTCATCCTCTCTCCTGTTAAAAATTAACTTTTGCTGTGCCCGACAGGGTCCATAATTGATTCGATGTCTTAACATACCAACTATTATGTACACATTATGGATTGCAATAAAGTATTGAGTATTGAGTATTGAGTAACAAGACAGTGATGTTTCGAGTTTGACCTTGATTAACAGGTGACAGTAAAAATCGATATACTTAGGTAATCAAGCGAAACTAGCTGGCAAATGTTTTTGATCGTCGAAATAAGAGTTCAAACACAACGATGCTCAATCAATCTGCCTAGCTTTTTCCCAACCATTTTGGGGTCGGCTTTCAGTCTAACTGGATGCAGCTGAATACCAATATTTTACATGGAGCGACTGCCTAGCTGACCTCTACAACCTAGTAACTGGGTAATACAATACCCCTTGGTAAGACTGGTTGTCAGACTTTCGGGCTTCTGACGATCCGTAACGGCTGTCACAGATCTACGAATGACCGCCGGGACCAACGGGACCAACGGCGGTATCCTGAGCAAAACGCCACACTAGCCGCTTTTTTAGTAGTTTTTAGGAGCTATCTACTTGTTATTTGAAAAGAAATATCAAATAATAAAAATACATTGAATTTCTACATAATCTTAATTCCAAAATTGTGCATTACTTCTTTTTATTTTAAGAATGAAGTATATGTTTCTTTCCTTCCAACGAAACCATAAAAATGAGAAATAATCTTTGTAATCATGCATCTCCTCGTAAAATAAACATTATTTAATTTTGCTACTGACACTAATGGATAGACAATTTAATAATGAACATTTTGTAGCAATTGTTTTTTTTTCAAAAGACCAGTATTTGATTTTATAATGATTTAATCCTAAAATTTGGGCGTATTCACTACTGTAACTCACCGGGATTCAGTCTACAAAGAGGGAACGAATTTATTTTGCTCAGGGTACCGCCTTAACGTGCTTTCCGAAGCACGGAGGAGTCTCGGTATGTAAAGATGGTCACCCATCCACGGACCAACCCCGGCAAGCGTAGCTTAACCTGATGGATTGACCCATGCGGCTGTCATTACTTAGCCACGAGCTACAAACACAACGATGCTATATTACCTATTTAGTTGAGGAGTTCCTATGGCATATCGAATGAAAATTACGATCGTCAAAAATTGAACAAATCTATAGGCATCTTTAGTTTATTGTTAGAACAGATTGGGGCCATTTGCTAAGTTACTAATTGAACGAGTAATTTCTAATTAGGTGGCCTAGTATGTTATTCTAGGAATCAGTGGCTTCTTCGTGATATTTCTTAGGTATTTTTGTATATTGAAGACATTTATTTGCTGTGTATGGAATCTTGTCCCTTACAATAGACGAGCCTATTCGTCTGCCAACCCTTTTCCCAACTATGTTGGGGTTGGCTTCCAGTCTAACCGGATGCAGCTGAATACCAGTATTTAACATGGAGCGATTGCCTACCTGACCTCTACAACCCAGTTACTGGGTAATACGATACCTCTTTGGTAAGACTGTTTGTCACTGACTGTAAGGGTTCTGACGATCCATAAGGACTATCAAAGATCCACGAATGACAGCCGGGACCAACGGCTTTACGTGCTTTCTGAGGCACGGAGGGTCTCGGTATGTAATGATGGTCACCCATCCATGGACCATCCGTAAACGTAGCTTAACCTGATTGATCGACCGTGTGGCTGTTATTACTTAGCCACAAGCCCCCGCGTAATGGACGAGCCTATTACTTTACACGTTTTAATTAATTCATTTATTTAATCATTTATACACACACATATATATACTGACAAGAAGAAAGGAACGGAATACGAACAATAATAATAATACGTACGAAGAATACGTACGAAGGCAATGCTTATTTCTAAAGAAATCTCTTCCAGCATGCCTGCGATAGGAAAGTAAATAAAAGAGACGTAGACAACGTGTGTGTAAGAATATAAGAGAAACAAAATATAGAAATAAAAAAAACAATTAATTAATAATAAATATAAACATACAATATGAGAATATACATACATACAAACTTCTAAAATAAATATCACTAAAAATATATATATCATTACAATGTAATTTAAAATAACTATGCAACTGTAGCGAAGTTTCGTTTTATCTGCTACTGGGTGCCTTTTAGTCTGAGCAAAATAAATTAAAAATTTCATCAGTTAATTTAAAAAAAAAACAATTTATAAAAAATAAATGTATCTTTTCTTTCTTTCTATTATAAAACACAATTAATTAATGAGTCATCCAGGTTGTTTCTAATCCCAGTAGAAAATCCCAACAAGACTGCTTAACCTAGGAACCTTCCGCTTCTTCGTATTGTTTATTAAACTTTTTTGTCCCAAAACTCCGCCAGGCATCGAACTCAGGTACTCGCGGTCAGAAGCGACGCTTGCAACCATTCTAACCAGTCTTATTTTCACAAATCTTATCCGAATCGTAAAAAGGCGGCTTATTTGAAAATCTGATGAGTTCTTATCATACTGATTTGATCTTATAACTAATGAATTTAAATAAATTACCTTCAGAACGTGGTCAAAACAATGTCAGTGCACTCTGAAACCGGTTTGTTTTACAAACTGATTGAAAATCGAGATTATTTTAAAACTTACATTTTCAGCGTATCATCATCTGCCTAGCCTTTTCCCAACTATGTTGGGGTCGGCTTCCAGTCTAACCGGATGCAGCTGAATACCAGTATTTTACATGGAGCGACTGCCTATCTGACCTCCACAACCAAGTAACTGGGTTATACGATACCCCTTGGTAAGACTGGTTGTCGGACTTTCGGGCTTCTGACGACCCGTAACGACTGTCAAAGATCCACATATGACAGCCGGGACCAACGGCTTAACGTGCTTTCCGAGGCACGGAGGAGTTTCGGTATGTAAAGATGGTCACCCATCCACGGACCAACCCTGGCAAGCGTAGCTTAACCTGATGTATCGACCCGTGCGGCTGTAATTACGTAGCCATGAGCTCCTCCATTTTCAGTGTATCAGCGCTCTAATTTCATTAAGAAAATAATCGCTTTAATTAAGAAAGAGTGTAGGTACCGACAACAAAATCAATTGCTTCAACACAATATAACACCACGCCTGTATTCCCCGAACGGTTAGGCAGAGGTGTACGTGAAATGTATAGCTTAATGTGTAGCCGTGTGTATATAATAGTACACCCACATTTTGCCTGTTAACAGCGGGCGAGCCTATTGCCATCAACCGGGCACAAATCCAGACTCCGGGCTGCTACTGAGAAATTCCAAATAGAAAAATCCAATGACACTTCGCCCGACCGGGGAATCGAACCCAGCCTTATGTTCAGCTAGCGCTTGCAACCACTAGATCAATGGGGTATTCAGTACATTATATTTATTTAAAGGAACTTTTGTAGGTATTTTACAGCCAAGACCACACAGCAGTACAAAATAACATGTCTTTATATTATAGTTATACATATTATTTCAAAACTTGTGGTTGGTTTTACATAAAACACTAGAGCGGCAATGTTAGTTTGGTAATAAAAACGCCAAGAATATTTATTTATTATTTTATGACATTTCTGTCGACAAACTGTCATCAGAGGTGAAACGGTTCCTCTCTAGGGCAGGGTGAAGAGGAAAATTGATGTACCTAACTATAATGAATTGTTTATTATTGAGAATAACTTTGTTCAAAATAACCTTACTAATTTAAATAATTAGATACAAGTTCTCAATCGTAGGAAATCAAGCCACTTGTGTAAGATGTAACAATCAGACAGAAAAATCATACTTATTTCTTGTAAAAAATGAAAAATCCGGTTTCCGACGCAATTGCTGAAAGTCAGAAACCATAATCGATGTCACTAAAGGTGAATCATTTGTAAGCCTATCCTTGGAATTTCTCCGAGGGATCGAATCCGGAACGAGATGATCCGGCAGAGAACCATCAAAGTTGTCGACATAGCTCACAGATTGCCGGAGACAGACAAGCTGAAGTGGCAATGGGCCGGCCATATTAGCCGTAGAACTGATGACCGTTGGGGTGAGACGTGTTCTTGAGTGGAAACCGCGAATCGGCAATCGAAAGGTAGGACGCCCTCAGGCTAGGTAGAGCGATGATCTCCACAGGGCAGCAGCTGGATGAGACTTGCTGTTGGCGCTGCTACTCGCCAATTTGACGCTGTCAATGTCATCAACGTCAGTGCCAAAAGGAACGCCAAAATCCACGGCGCGTGCCGTCCGATTTCCCGCGCAGTGCATTATTCAAGTGATATAACACTCGTTACCGTGTTATAAAACATATCTCTGTTAATCATTGTAAAAGTGTAAAATACAGTAAACAACAAAATCAAGGGCGATAGTTATTTTTGTCCCGAAAGCTTGCCGAGAATCAATTTGAATGCAATTAGAGAGGCCTATGTCCAGCAGTGGACTGCTGTAGGCTGATGATGTATCATTCATTTCCCTATCTAATTAATAGCATGAACGAAAAACACTTTATCCATCTCTATTACAGTGTAAGCAAAGAACCTTCGTAATCGAGTGTCATTCAAATCGTTCATTCCGCACAATGATTGACGTATTCCACGTTCAACTGTCCGTGATTGACATGGTGGGCAGTACTGCCGCGCACCGTACTATTTGAAAAATCCGCCAAGTGCGAGTGGCACAAAGGGTTCCGTACCATAATTTTTAAAATCGGCAAAAAATCACGTTTGTTGTATGAGAGCACCCTTAAATATTTATTTTATTCTTTTTTTTTGTATTTTATTTTATTGATTGATTTTAAGAAAACTTACAGCTAATACATTCAAGTAGTCAGAAGTAATATCCTTACGTATTATAAAACAAAGTCCTCCGCTGCGTTGGTCTGTCGTCCAGTACGCGATAACCTCAAAAACTACTGCACCGATTTTCATGCTGTTTTCACCAATGGATAGAGTGATTCTCGAGTAGGGTTTTAGTATATAATAACCAACATCCACACGGTCGAAATCGCGGGCATCAACTAGTGTAGAATAAAGCCAATTACAAGTATTATTTGTTGTTATAGCGCCAACAGAAATACATCATCTGTGGAAATTTCAACTGTCTAACTATCACGGTTCATGAGATACAGCCTGGTGACAGACGGACAGACAGCGGAGTCTTAGTAATAGGGTCACGTTTAACCCTTTGGGTGCGGAACCCTAAAAAGAATAGTCCAATTGAATGAGTGAATGACTGAAGAATGCAGGGTGACGTAAGACTGTGACTGTCATTTTCAAATTGGTGTTAGAGAAATTTTGTCCTGATCCCTTTCTAGAAGAAAACAAAAATCTCAAAATCTGATGATTCTAGTTAACTGACGACAAATAAACGTGATTTAAATTCAATAAAATTTAAACCATTCACGTTACCGACAACACGTCGCCCTACCTTAAGACGATCTTAACGTCGCCGACCTTATAGCATTTGACGCTTTCTTCGCTATTACTGGCGCCTCACTCTATGTGCTATGAATTTAAACTATTATTTACTACACAATCCAGAGCTTTTTGATACGATTACACCAACGTAAGGCAAAACGTGTCTAAATAAATACAAAATGGTGGGACGATAATTGGTCCACCTACCTGACTCTAATCGTGATAGTCCAAAATGTCAACTATTTTATGGGTGTTGAGACACTCGGTGGTATGTACTGACGCCTTGTGGTACGTGGTATGAATCTCTAAGTACATAACTGAACCTACTGGACTTGTAACAAGCTCAGGTGCCGTATTATGAAGTATTAATGCCACCATTTTTCCAGTGTGACAGAGAGACGGAGCTAGACAAGGCCGCTAGCACCATCCCGTTTTCGCAGTGGAATAATGATGGCATTAATACTTCATAATACTACCCCAGAAATTCTTCTTAAGTAGCTTCTGCCACATTAAAATCTAAAGCCTTATCTTGCAAAAGTTTTTGAGCATCGGCAAAGGAATACTTGAAGAGATAGGTTCTTAAATCATATAAACCGATACTCCATTTGCAATAAGATTAGAAATTTAAACAAACCTTTTTACAGTCCGTTCAACCGATTTTGACTTCTATACTGTAGGCATAAGGATGGTATTAAAAGCAAAAAAACGTTACACAATACCAACTGTTTACTGCAGCTGCCATTTCTCATGCCACCAACGCAATAGAAGTCAAAATCGGTTGAACGGATTGTAAAAAAGGCTTATATAAACGTCTAATCTTATTTCAAATTGAGTGTAGGTAAATCACTAATGTTCAGACTCCAGGCTGCTGATTGAGATTTTTTTTAATGGAAAACCCAAAATGACTTCGTTTCCCACATTCAGTCGCACTTTATAACCACTATACCAACTAGCTTGAACACCTACCTAATATCTATTGGTAGTTGCTTTGTCGAATTATGCTGAAAAGCAGACGAAATAAAAAAACTATAATGGAGAAACGAGTACAGTGAGATCGATCTCCCGCCAGCCAGGCAAACTATCTGGTCCAGGTAGCTGAATGGGTGGGGGGCCCTTAGGCTGGCTGGGTCCAGCCCTGGATATGCGGTTTGAGACCATAGAAAAGGAACAGGCATCGAAAAAATAGTGGGCAAATATTAACCATGATTTGCAAGACGTCAATCTATAAATAGACACCGCTCTATTCTATGTCCTAGTGTAATCCGATTGTTTATGCTCCTCGCATTTATTCGATATAAATCGTTTTCCGTATCGAGTCACTCGATTGGCCTATCGACCATCAAAGTAGACAAGAACTTGTTTAAACAAAATAAACAAACTGCCAGTCTGAAGAATAACATGAATGGAATAGAAATTACTTTTTAAAAAGCTGTTAGTTTAGACAATAGTCTCTGCTTTTTTTGACATGACACGCTAAAACCTTGCATAATAATGTTGTTTTTTTTAAGGAAATCTAAAGGGGGCTGTTTCAATACACCCAGGTTTTTTTTTTTTGTTTACCTTTTCATATTTGTCTTTTTCCTTCTATGCCTCTCTGATTTGTGCGAACTCTGGCCATGGCCATTTTTTTTCCTTCCTGTAACATGTTACAGGAAGGAAAAAAATCTTCAAAAAAAAAATTAAGCATCATGTATATTAGTGGTCCATAGGCGGACTTAATGCCACAAGGCAACAGAATGCTGGACAGAGCTTTAGAATCGCTAACGATCTGCATTGCTATTCTGTAACCATCTCACCGTGAAAATTTAGGTGAAGTGAGCGTGGAGTAACCTGTCATTGTCATCGATACCTACTGATACCAAGACAGTGACAGTTCACTTCAAGCTCACTTCACCTAAGGTTTTCACGGTGAGATGGTTACAGAATAGGACGGCAGGTTGAACTTGTGGAAGTCAAGGGCATTGTCTTCTAGATGACTCGTGGATATTTAAGAAACTACTAATAATAGTCCTCCTGACCAAATTTCGGCCAGGGCGACCAATCTCAGCGGAGACCAGCCTCCGGTGCAGGAGATGTTATACTGCACAAGCGTGTGCGCGGACACAGATGCACTTATTCTTCGCTGACTCTCATAGTCCGATAGGACGGCAAACCGCCACTACCGGATCTACTAGAACTACGCCAGAGGGCTCTGAGGCATAGAAGAATGTATATTTGATGATTGAATCAACCACAAAACCTAAACTATCGCGGCGTGACCGACTTGTCACCAATATAGATCTGCGCAGGAGCCGTTTAGCCGCAATAACTCTCCAAATTAAATATTAAATAGCCATTAATATCTCCACAATTCTCGACATTTACAGGACAACTATTAGATTGATGTAGACATTTACGATACCCCATCAAAGAGCGGGTGATTCTGATCATCTCATGTTTTCTAATATTCTAGGATTTTTAGTATCGTGTCGTATTAATTTATTTGACATTCTGACTTGATTTGGAAGCTGTAGGTAACCGCTCGGTTTTTACGACTTGACAAAACATCAAGATTTCGTGATTATATTTCAGAAGAGTTATAATAATTATTAAAGAGCTCGCGGCTAATAATAACAGCCGCACAGGTCGATCCATCAGGTTAAGCTACGCTTACCGGGGTTGGTCCGTGTATGGGTGACCATCTTTACATACTGAGACTCCTTCGTGCCTCGGAAAGCACGTTAAGCCGTTGGTCCTGGCTGTCATTCGTGGATCTTGGCAGTCGTTACGGGTCGTCAGAAGCCCGAATCTCTGACAACCAGTCTTACCAAGAGGTATCGTATTACCCAGTAACTGGGTTGTGGAGGTCAGATAAGCAGTCGCTCCATGTAAAATACTGGTATTCAGCTGCATTCGGTTAGACTGAAAGCCAACCCGAACATGGTAGGGCTAGGCAGATTGATTTATAATAATTATTAATGTAATGTACATATTAATTAAGTGAAGAAAATGGTGAAAACTGCATCAAAATCCGTTGCGTAGTTTAGAAGAAGAATGCGGTCACACAGACAGACACGAAAAGCGACTTTAATTTTTAATAAGTATAAAGTACCTACAGAAATTGATTACAAAGTTTTTGTCCGGGAATCAGTTTGTTACCAGTAAAGTAGATTCTTCTGTCCTAAAAGCGACTCTGCTTTATACTGTATATTTATGTATGGATTTTGTTGAAAAAAACATGATATAATGTTGTTTCAGCTTAAAATTAATTAACACTAATAGCGGCGAAGGTGGTGCAGCAATGGACATGTTTGTGGAGAAGATATGGCCCACCGGTCTATTCTGTAAGAATCTCAACGTGAAAACTAAGGTGAAGTGAGCTGTCATTCCACCTGATGCTAGGGATTTACACTATTGACAGCTCACTTCGTCAACACAGTGAGATTTTGTACAGAATAGCACTGTAAAAGATTAAGGGCGGCTTTCACCAATGATACTGAACGCAATCAGCACATCTAAACCGCGTTTAAAAACTAACAGTGTCATAACATTGAAAAAAAAAAAATATACGGACAGCTCTTGTAACGCAGTATAAACGTGCTGATCGCGTTCAGTTCCATTGGTAAAATTGGTACTTAATGGTTTGGAAGAAAAAACATCTTTTTCTTCACTGCAGGTGTTCTCATCTTGTATCGGCACGATTTCGACTAAAAATGTGGTTCATGCGGTGGCAAGAGGTGAATAATCCTTTCACCACGGCTTGAACATAGGGAAGATACCGATAAAACTTAACACAAGGCCGGTAGATATAATAATATTTAAAACGATTTAGGCGTGCCTAAATCAATCCTACGTTAAGCGCTAAGTGAAATTAAAACATGGTTCTGTTTCTGTCAAGTATCAATCGTTTGTATAATATAACAGATACAGAACGATACTTATTTTAAGTATGTTTACAAAGTGATTTTTGGTGCTTATGAGGGTCTTAATATTTATTTTTCATGGGAGTAGTAAAACTTCTTGGATTTTCTTGCAGTGTAAAATAAAGCTATTTTTTCATTGAATTCAAATCGTAGAGCTTCAAAGACAATATTTTAAAATAAGTAAATCATTGAACTCATAAACTTTACTGTAATCTGTTAATAGATGAAAAACGCGAGATTGTAATAAACAAGTAATAAAAACTATCTAGTCGACATAGCCGCATAATTTACTATCTTTCAAAAAATCTACTGAATATTTTATAAACACGTCCTCTCATTAAAACACGATCATCCACTTAACGTTGACCCTCCCTGCTCCAGAGATCACAAACATTTATATTCTCTTAAAGTGTTTTTAGGACCAATTCAACCGAAATATTCTGTAGAAATCTCACTGTGAAAACTTAGGTGAAGCGAGCTGTCAATAGTGTCAATCCCTAGGATCAGTGACAGTTCACTCCAAGCTCACTTCGCCTAAGTTTTCATGGTGAGATTTTTGTGGAATAGATCGGTAGGGCTAAACAGTTTGGTGGTAAAACTAATTTCGTCTCGCTTCTTATATTATTGTCCAAGTTTAGAGCCGTGGTAAGTAATAAAAGATTTAAATAGAAAATAGATTTTAGGACCGTTTTACGACCGTGTACGGCCCTAGCAGACGTTGCAGCGTATTTGGTTATGTTAAGTAGGTGAAAGTGAAGTGCTGTGTGTAATAAAGTTTATTGTGTACTAAATGGCAGTATGTGAATGTAACACATACGGTTTACTGTGTGGTAATTCCATTTTACGTGTAATTTAAAGGCGGATTTTAAAGATTTTGATTCTAGATTTTAGTTTACTGTAAATTTATACAAACCAGAAAAGGAGTCCTCAAGTCATGATCATGATAAGCTAAAAAAAATAATTCTGCCAGTCATTTCGGAAAAAATATATTCCAAAAAGATATAATCTCACGAACATCGGTCCCGCGCTTTTTGACATTTACACCAAAATGCACGCTAACTTTATTAATAAACGGATGGCGTCAGCGATAAAACCCGTAAGTAATTCAAAAGAAATTCCAAATTCGATTTGTAACCGACTTTCGAATTCGCGTCATAAATCGTCGCTTACCTAAAACGGGACGATTTCCATTCGATTTTACTCAGCTGATGCATTCGATTATGGAATTCGGTATCGTAAATCGTTGATGTGCCTCGGGTATCGAGTACTCGGATAATTTCCGAAGCAATTCGTTTGACAGGTGCCGCAAGCGATAGCATTACTCTGTTGCATGTCTTTATTCGGGCTTATTTCGCCGTGTTGACTATGATACTCGTGCCGTCTTTTTTGCTGCCAAAGGATGCATTATTTGTAAGAGTTTATTGTGTTTTGTTCCTTTAATGCACGTCGTTTAAATGCGGTTCGATGTGTTTATTTGTACAAGTTCAAATATAGCTTTTGTGACCGTATTTTAAACGTTGTTTGCACCTTTCTGTGGTGGACCAATAAGTAGTGAAAATTTACGGTCGTTGCATTAGTTATGGGTCTATTTGCTTTAATATAGGTGACCAATACCATTTAAGTAACGCAACATGTCTCCACTATGTTCAAACTTTTTCTTTTACTATATTTGGATTCAGTTATTAGCTTTTAGTCTACGTAAATGCGGCGGAAGTTAATAATATCTTCAGCACAACTCAGTTTATACTTGTGCTTGTTTCGCTCTCATTTTTGACCTGAAAATCAATGTTTCCTATGACACCTTGATAACCATATTGTGCGCACGCGGCACGACCACGTCGTGTTCGGGTGCAATCGGACGCGCTCGTGACGGCTCGTGTCATTACGCGCCTGTTCGGTCAGCTTCGTGCGCACCCGTTTCGGCGATACGATTGTACGCGTGGAGTAGGGTTACCAAAAAGAGGTTCTGGAGGTATATCTTCATTAAAACAGTAATAATTTTATTCAATTTCTGATTGGAATGATTCTTTGTCAGCGGAAAGAAGGCGCAGCGTGGGTCTCCACAAGATGGACAGATGACCTGTTGAAAGTCTCCTAAATCCGCTGGATGCGGAAGGCACAGGACTGGTAATTGTGGCAATGCTTGGTCAGAAGTCTAGCAGAAGACATATTATGGTGGAATATTGACGATGATCTGAGTGGACTGGCTTGAAGGCACCTTCTTTTTTCATGGTTCTTCCCATCTCTGTAAGAAATAAAAGAAAGAAATAAAATAAGTTTTCTTGCGGTAAACATGACGCAAAGAAAGAACATACACGAAAAGCAAAAGTTTGGCGAAAATATTCGTCACATCCACGTAAAATGGCCATTGCTCAGCATAATGCTGCGACCCTATGCGAGGCAGAACCCCAGCGCTGGTTTCCAGCGACAGCCAAACAGGGCTGACGTGACATCAACCGATGCAGCATAATTTTATGAAACAACAATAACAAAATAAGAACGAAAAGGAAGTAGAGAGAAGAGAGGAATGCAATTGATAATTATTGTTTAAAATGGACTTGCTTGTGGCGGCATCTATATCGCTACATGCGAACTACGCATCATAGACCTGACGTCACATAAATCCTGCATCGCGCTAACAGAGTTTACCGCGCGATCGATTTTATACTTAAAAGACTTCCCGACATCAATTGTCGGGAAGTCTTTTAGATAGGCAGTCGCTCCATATAAAACAGTGGTATTCAGCTGCATCCGGTAAGACTGGAAGCTGACCCCCCATAGTAGGAAAAAGGCTAGACACATGATGATATCGATAACGATGAAAGCTCTAATTCGCCAACCCTACCACCACCATCACATTCATTGACCATAACTGTCAAAATCGTGCACACCATTATTAACGTTGTTGCATACGTATAGGGGAGGTAATTGCTTGCATATTTAGCGTTGTTATTGTAACATTCGTTCTTGGGTGTACGGCTAATGTTTGTCTGCAATCGTTTTGATAAATTGCCGTATATAATGGTATGTAAGACACGAACGGCGTGACCTTTTGGCTTAGATTGGGCCTATTATCGGCCCCCTATAACTGACGTTAGATAATAATTAATTGTGACATACCCCTGTTCTGATATGTTTATTACTGGACTGCTTCCTTGATCCAGTGATCGCAAGCGCTAATGCTAAGCATGAAGTCCTGGGTTAGATTCGCAGATCGGGCAAAGTATTATTCGGTTTTTCCCTCAGGAATTTCCCAGTGGCAGCCCAAAGTCTGGATCTGTCGGACTATTCTGTAAACACCGCACCGTGAAAACTGAGGTGAACTGAGCTGTCAAGCCTTAGCGTCAGGTGGAGTGACAGGGCTAAGCTCACTTCACCTAAGCTTTCGCGGTGAGATTTTTACAGAATACCTCTACTCGTACTATAGAGGCTTTACTCTGCATGGTTTAGAGTAAAACCTTAGTGCTTTCAAGTTGAAGTCTGGTTTAAAAGAAACGTTAAATTTATATTAAGAATAGGTAAAAACAGAGGACGAGCCTGGGAGGTGCCAAAAGATATTACTAAAATAATATGAAATACGTAGCTCCTGTTATAGGAATAATTATTCATTGCTATCTTAATATAGTGTTTTATTAGCCCCGACACCGTAGGCTCACCTCGGAGTCTACAGTACTCAGTTGTTGGCTATTGCGATTTAAAAAGGGCTATTGCCCTTTTATATGGGACCTAAACATACCCGAAGAAATGTGGGTGTAGGTACACTGTATAGGTACACCTCTGCCTTACCCTTCGGAGATTACAGGCGTGATGATATTATTCTATGTTATTACGGATAAGTATAAGTTTTCGTTCTAATCCATTTCTTAGTTTTGTTCTTGAAGCACCTAGTTTAGTATAGGACTTCCAAGATGGAACATCTCATAAGCCTAATGTCGGTACAGATTGGTGAAGACGTAACATGGAATTTAACAAAAAAATTATTGTTGTTTTACTTACCCGACCTGGGAATTTAACCTAGGACAAAGAAGTCGAAAGTTCAGTTGCTGAGCGTAAAACAACCGAGCTCTTAATCTTACCACCACCAGACCAGTGATGTGGTACTGCCATATTATGTGGTACTGCCATATGTTTTCCTATTCTAAGATTTAAAAGACACCTGTTCCCATAAACTTAGAAAAATCGCATAATCAGCGTGGGTAGTGAGAAGACATAAAAATTATATAAAAATGATTTATATGTAAATATAGTTTTATGTAGGTTTTTATTCATTCACCATTTTGAAAGCTCGGGGTAGACCATAAACTTAATATTAGACGTTTTAACATTTTATAGTTTCGGCTTAAAGTAGCTGGTCACACGGATTTTATGGTATTACAGCTGTTACTTCTTCTGATTTATTACACATGATACAAGATAGGATTATTTTTTATGTGCGGATTCGGACCTATGTACCTACCTTTATGATTTTTAGTGCAAAACTAATGTATATTTTTTAGCTTATATCTTAGCTTATATTTAAGAAGAAATAGGGTCGGGTCTTTTCTCCATACAAAAAGTCATAATTCGAGGTTCGGCTCTCGTCTATTTCCTCCTCCAATATTGGACCAATTTGAAAGATATTTTATAAATTGAATAAAAAGAATATTTACTGTGCCCCTATGTTTTTTTTTTTTCATTAATAGTTGGCAAATTTGTACAATAGACCTCTGATGAAAGCGGAAAACGTAGGGGCATAGAAAGAAAGAAAGAAAGAAAGAAAATACATTTATTCAGCACAGGCTGAAAGGCACACAATATACATAATATACAGTAGATAACAAAATAAAATATAGAAACAAAATAAAAAAGGTGTAAAAGTGCGATGTAGGGGAGCGTGCCTCACGGCTGCACCAAAAAGGTCCAGTTCAGCAAAAATGCCAGACAACTATAAGTGCCTTTTTTTTTTTTTGAGGGTGGGAAATCATCCAATGACTTCTCCCGCTCTGGGCGGAGCGGAAGGGCGTGTCAGACTTTTACTGACTAAAACCCACCCGTGTTCCTTCATTTGCCTGTTGCCAAGGTCCCGGTATCCCTTTCGGACTTTCCCGCAACCCTGGCAGGCATCGGTCCTACCGGACCCCGTCAATTTTGCTGACATCTCTTTGAGGCGCGCGTGGAACACGACGCGCCATCGACCCGGGCCTGGTCCTTATCGGACGGCGAGCTGCCCGTTGCTCGCCGTCCGCAAGCCCGCGCCTATGGTGGCCGGAAATCCGCCTGGGATTCCCGACGCCCAGGGCGTCTCCAACGGCGGCGGTTAGGGGCGTGAGGGCGCAAACTTTGCCTTTCCCTCACGCGTTCCACCTCCTCCTTCGCGAGCATTACTGCTTCGCAGAAGGAGGTGACAGCTTCCCATGCCCTCTCGCTCCGTACCATGGCCTGAACCAGGGCCGGACGCGAGAGGTCACTGCCGCCAATCGCCTCCGCGAGGACACGGCGGTGCTCCGCCCAAGCAGGGCACACCTCAACCGTATGCTCCACCGTGTCCTCCGGGCGATCCACACAGTGGTGACACCCGGGCGTTTCCTCCCGCCTAATCCTACACAGGTACCTCCCGAAGCTGCCATGTCCGGTGAGGACCTGTGTCAGGCGGAAGGTGAGGACGCCGTGGCGCCTCTCTATCCACTCCTCAAAGAGGGGACTTATCGCCGCTATTGTGGCGTGCCCAGCACTGGGTTGCGACAATCGCACTCTCCATGCCGCCATGAGATCTTGCCGGAGCTCTGTCCGCTGTGCCGCGATTTCTCGCGGCAGCGGAGTTACACCCCGGAACTATAAGTGCCTGACGCTGGTTTTCAACCGGACCTGAAAGTGTGAGGTGACGGATGCAAATCAGTTTTATAATATAATAAGTGTATGCATACCTACTTAAATAAAATAGAAAACAAAATAAGTGTCACATAATAATAATAATTACGAAAATATAAATAAATGAGACGGACGCATAGAACTAGTTGATATTTATTTTACCGTAAAAAAATCATTGCTCTAAGGTCATAAACCAGAGAGAAAACAGGCGAGAGCGTTTGTATGGAGAGGAGACCGACCGTAATTTCTCTTAAGAAATTACATTAAACTCAAAACCGGCCAAGTGCGAGTTGGACACAGACACGAATGGTTCCGTACCATAGTACAATATTTAACACTACTTTAAAACAAATACTTTATTTTAAAAAGCACGTTTCTTATATACCCCCTTTAATTTTGAACTTAATTTTATTTTGTGTTGTTAAAGCGGCGATGAAAATACAAGGTCTGTGAAAATTTCAACTGTCTACCTGTTACGGTTCATGAGATACAGCCCGCTGACAGACAGATGGACGGACGGCGGCGGCTTAGTAACAGGGTTCTATTTGGCATCATTCGAAAAAATTACCCGTGGAATAGATCATTTTTATGACAGTAATATGTCAGATATACTTAGAGCATAATTATTTTTATCCAATCCACGTAGAATTTATTATATCTTTCTGATATTTTATTAAGTAACTAGTTATTTAATTATTATAAAAACTACACCGTTACTTAGTTAATCTGATGAAATACTGCATGGGTAACTTTATTCCCAGGTTAAGTTAATTGTAAGCAACGTTAAACTAAATTAACTTGACTTTTACAACATGCGTGGAAATATTGATCCTTTTCTTTGCATTAAGGCTCTTAAATACTGGCGCGATACGCCGCGCGACACGAATTTTAACAAAAAAAAATCTGAAAAAACTTCACGGCGAACAATGCGGCGGCGTCGTGTCGCGCGACGAATCGCCCCAGTATGTAAGAGCCTTTATATTCTCAGATCATCAAATTTCAATCTTAAGGTACTTTATTACCTTCACATATAGGCAAGCTATACGTCTATCTATTCTATACAAATAAATAAAATTGAAGTGTCTGTTTGTAATGTCAAAATAACAGCGTTTTACTAATTAGGAAAATATTTACGGTAATTAAAACAAAAAAAAAGCATTTTATTTTTCTTTGTCAGTGTGTCTGTTCTAGCTAATCTGCGAAACGGACCGTCTATGACTTACACTGGTCGATTGCTAAGGAGACACGTAGAGTACACTAATATAAAAAAAAAAAAATTGGCTCCGACGCGGGCGATATCGCGGACATAGGCTTATCCCAAGCTGCGCCACAACACCCTGTCCTCCGCCGTCTGCATCCAGTCTGTCCCAGCCACATTCGCAAGGTCGTCTGTCCACCTAGCTTGGGGGCTACGCTTGCCGATACGCTGTCTCCACTCCAGGACTCGCCTACTCCACTGGCCATCGGTCCTTCGACAAACATGGCCAGCCCACTGCCACTTCAGCTTACTCTGCAAACTATGTCAGAAACTCCGGTCCTTTTCCGGATAACTTCGTTTCTGATTTAATCCTGAAATTCAAGCATAGCCCACTCCATAGCGCTCCAAATAGTAGTTAGCTCTTATCAAATTAGTTTCATCTGCCGAAATCAACCGATTTCATCACACAATACAGTTGGTTTCCTTTCATGAAGTATAATCTAATTTATATCGTGATGTACTTGAATACGATATACGATGGATGCTAATGTGTAAACATTCGTGGATTGGTATGTTCGTCACTGCGTGTAATGTTCTGTGGCTTGCAGGGATGTAGAGGTGGGCTGGATAGGATTGGAGTGTGGTTGGAAGGGGAGTTTGAGCGTGGTTGAATGGAAAGGTGAATCTAGGGAAAGCATTATTCAATTGCTACAATTCATAGGACTTAGTATTTTGAAGAAATCCATCCAAGAAATGCTTCACTTAAGCGTAAGTAAGTAAACTGCGTAAGGTATCTATGGTAATATTATTTCAAAGCTCCTTCAAGGCTTGATAGTATCAAACAGGCACCTTTATTACAAACTATATGTTCAAATTCCTTATTTATTATTTTCAGAATAATATATTTCAATGTTAACAGCTAAAGCGATTTAGCACCTTTATTACAAACTGTATGTTCAAATTCCTTTAAATTTATTATTTTCAGAAACATAATAAAATATATTTTTAGGTTAACAGCTAAAACGATTTAATTTTTGATTATCTTCTCTGTTATTTTTAATATAATTTATATTTATATGTAACTAGTTTCCACCCGTGGCTTCGCCCGAGTGGTATGTCAATAAAATGTAGCCTATGTCCTTCCCGGGATGCCATCTATCTCATTGTCAAATTTTATCGAAATCCGTTCAGTAGTTTTGGCGTGAAAGCGCGACAGACAGACAGAGTTACTTTCGCATTTATAATATTAGTAAGGATAAGCAAAAACTAACATAGCCACATCTAGTAACTGTACAATATGGTTCTAGTAGAGGCAGCGACCCGCGATAGAGTCATTTCCTGATTTTGATGTCGCAATACAATGTTCCATGTCAGTATATCGAAAGTTTTGACATCTTTATTAGATACATAAAATTAATGTGTTCACAGGTAATATTATTATTTTTTATACCTCTTTTATTATGGCAATGTATGTGGGAACAACGTTCTTTTGAAATGGGTAGATTTATTATTTTTGTTGGCGAGTTAATTTTGTATTTTTAGTAAAGTGTGATTTATCGTTGATACCATCTTGCTAATTATCATAATCAGATGACCAAATAAGGGAATCTATTAATCAGATTTTATTAGTTTCGTTAGAACCATTTATTTCATATGATAAACGATTTACTAACGACACGGCATTAGTAAATTATATCACATAGGTTAGAACGTGTGGCCCCAAGGCCTAAAACCTCCTGGTGGTCGTTATAATCCACTTGAAGATATGTTAATCAGATTACGTGTCGTATATCTTAGAGTTCAGTTACTGATACTTAACCAGTTTTTACTTATACCATAGTAATCTACTGTAGTAGAGTTATTTACGGATTCTTGGCTTCATTAATGTTACGATTGCATTATCTTGGATTAAATACGCTTCCTGTTGTCCTTTTAATGCTTGCTTGCAGTTGTAGTAGATATTTGCAATCAACGGCCTTTATTAACCGATTTCTAAAAAGAGGAGGTTATTAGGTATACTTTTTCTATATGTTGTTGTGTGAATAATCTACAAATTCTATTAAGAATAATCGGTGGATTTATTCTATTTAAAACGAGATTTTATTTTTAGAAAAAAAAGCTTTGCATAAAATAATAACTACCTCTTCTAAATCATTCTTTGTCCAACAATTCCTAATGGTATTTTTTTTTTTTTTTAATAGTTTAAATAGTTTTTTGTCTGAAACATTTACATATACTACGCGATAGCAACAGAGCAAACGAGGATGTGGCCGGTAGGAGCGATGCCTAATTCCGTCTAATTTCATCCTATAACCGTGACAAAGTTATTGTTGCAGCTGTCAGAGTGATACCACACCACATAAATTAAGTAAAATTGTGATGTTATTATGGAAATAAGTGAAAAGTTATATAAATGGCGGGTATAAAAAGTGTTTGTGGTGGTCTGAAGCAACCATACGATGTGTAGTGTACAATAGTGCAAATTAATGAGATTATTTCATTAACCTATACTGTCCGACTAGTGGCCAAAGGTCTCTCCTATACTTCTCCATTTACCCTTGTCCGGTCATCGCGCCAGCGTTTCTTAGGCCTGCCTGGATGACGACGCCTGTCTTCAGGCACGCACTGCGTGACGACTCAGGCCCATCCGTCCTGATGCATCCCGTAGGTGTGGCCCGCCCCGTCCCATTTCAGCCTCGTGGTCTTATCTTACACATATTTGTTAACATATTCAAAACACAATTAAATTATAAATATTCAGGAATATACTGTTTTTTTTTTTAATATGCATTTTTGTTATTGTAGAGGTGGATTTAATTTGAGCGACTTTTGATGGTTTTTTCAATCTGACGGTATGTGTCAAACCTTTAAAATGTAACTGTTATAATTATGTTTTCGTATGTCTCTTTTCTGTTTTGTACGGAAAGATCTAAACTAGTATCTCAATATAACGGAATTTACTCATGATAAGCGTTACAGCCATCAGTGCAAGCAGAGAGCAGTGGTGACCCAGTGACTTAAAGTTGTAGATTCGAACCTTGACAGGCGCGTTTACTTTGTGTAAATTATTTTATCACCACTACTCTCAAAACGGTGAAGGAAAACATCGTGAGGAAACTGGCATGTCCTAGAACCAAAAATTCGAAGACATGTGACATCTACCAACTCGCACTGGGCCCGCGTGGTGGATTACGGCCCACTCCTTACGGAGACCAGGCCTCTGTCCTAGCAGTGACCATTATAGGCTGATTATGATTACAGTCAACTCTCCACAACATTTCTCTCTACAAACACCCAAAATATAAACAGCACAATATAATTTGGTTGAAAACAGGTAGTTATGGTATTCTAATGGCCAAAATGTAACGCTTTGTGTGCATGGGCCGTGGTGCGTGACATTTTATCTCCCTTTATTTGTGAATATTTGAGTCTAGTGCACTGACCATATGGAACTAGGAAGCAAGGCTCTTTTTTTGTATAGTAAGTCATAATTAATCATCATTTCAACCGAAAGCCGTCCACTGCTGGACATAGGCCTCCCCTAAGCACCGCCACTTCGACCGCTTCTGTGCTTCCCGCATCCAGCGGATTCCTGCAGCCTTCACCAGGTCATCGGTCGGGTGGGAGGCCTTCCAACGCTATGTCTTCCGGTACGCGGTCGCCACTCAAGAACCTTTAGACCCCATCGGCCATCTGTTCTGCGTGCAATGCACGGCCACATACTCGTAATTTTGTCAACTTTCTAAAAACCAAATGGCACAAATATACACTTGGTATTTCGAAAGTGTCCCGGGTTTCTAAATTGAACATGCATTTGCCTAATCCTGAAAATATCGACTCAAAATATCGTCCAAAACCTAAATTATAACCTAACCTTTATTGATGCCACCTGCAAATGATTCAGTTACTTCTAGATTCCACATTTTCCAACACTACGCTTATCCTTTTACTTTTCTATGCGCACACGCAGCCTTCTGTACGATTTTAGAGGCCAAAGTGTTATTTACACAGAGATCTTATCAGACACACGTATACCATGAAACAGCCTACTTAGTTAAACATCTAATTATAATATCGTTAACCTTCATTGAAAACTACGGTTTATAACTTTAAAGCTCCATTAGCATGAGGGTTTAATTAGATACTAACGGAATATTTAATTGAAGATCTTTTTGGATAAGAAATGAGGTTTAGTGACTGCTGGTTGTTAATGTTCCTCGCAGCCAAAGTTCAAGCTCTGCGCAAAACAGTTGTGCTATATATTCTGTAAAATTCTCACCGTGAAAACATAGGTGAAGTGAGTTTGGAGTGAACTGTCACTGCCTTAGCATCAGTAAGTATCGATGACAATGACAGCTCACTCTACGCTCACTTCACCTTAGTTTTCACGGTGAGATGGTAACAGAATAGCAATGCAGTTCTCCAGTGATAATGGCGTCGTAGTCAGTTTACTATACAAAATTTTATGCTGAAATAATATATACTTCTCATATATTATTATAATTCAAAGCACCTATACTTCATTTGCAATAAGATTAGTTTAAACAAACCTTTTTACAGTCCGTTCAACCGATTTTGACTTCCATACCGTAGGCATAAGGATGGTATTAAAAGCAAAAAACGTTACACAATACCAACAGTTTACTGCAGCTGTCTTTGTCATGCCACCAACGCAATAGAAGTCAAAATCGATTGAATGGACTGTAAAAAAGGATTATTTAAACGCCTTGAAGTTTTTTTTTAAATTTTAATTAGTTGTATCCTTACTAATATTTAAAATACGAAAGTGAGTTTGTTTGTTACGCTTTCACGATAAAACGGCTGAACGGATTTTGATGAAATTTGGCACATGTGTAGACCATGACATAGGCTACTTTTCACCCTGGATCGCACAAACTATAATAATATGTAGTATATTACAAAAAATAATATACCTAACGGAATATTCTATACAAAATAAGAATAGTCGAAAGAACA
Source organism: Lithophane leautieri (assembly GCA_949152455.1). Taxonomy (NCBI): domain Eukaryota; kingdom Metazoa; phylum Arthropoda; class Insecta; order Lepidoptera; family Noctuidae; genus Lithophane; species Lithophane leautieri. Next base: position 14,086,362 of record OX424472.1, on the reverse strand, counting down.
TTTTGCACAAGTGAGCTAGGTTAAATAGATTTTTGATTGACTGAAAATCATTCATAGTTTATATTTGACAGAGAAAGCAGAATAAGCTAAACTGTAAAGGCACTAATTAAACCATACTATTTATGTTGGTCTCTATTATTTATATCTTCTCTTTGTTTGTTTTTGTTTTGTTTATTGTTTAACATGGAGTTTTGTATGGAACGGACAAAGTGGAAATTGCCAAGACACACCACGATAGTAATTTGTTGCCATATTAAGAAGACGGATTGGTGTTTGTTTTACGGTTTTTAAGTGCTTAATTTCGCCTTAGAAGCGATAAGTATAACCACAGAATTAAAATTGAACATTATTTACTTAGGTACAGAAATTTGTTTCCTTTACGACGACGAATAAAGTAAGAAAAACTAGCCTATTCATTTTCGAAATCCATTCGGGATAAGCTCGTGGCTAAGTAATAACAGCCGCACGGGTCGATCCATCAGGTTAAGCTTCGCTTGCCACGGTTGATCCGTAGATGGGTGACCATCTTTACATATCGAGACTCCTCCGTGACTCGGAAAGCACGTTAAGCCGTTGGTCCCGGCTGTCATTTGTGGATCTTTGACTGTCGTTACGGGTTGTCAGAAGCTCGAAAGTCTGACAACCAGTCTTACCAAGGGGTATCGTATTACCCAGTTACTGGGTTGTGGAGGTCAGATAGGTAGTCGCTCCATGTAAAATACTGGTATTCAGCTGCATCCGGTTAGACTGGAAGCCGACCCCAAAATAGTTGGGAAAAGGCTGGGCAGATTGTTTGATTCAGGATAAGATTAAAACCAAGATTTATCTATTATAACACCCGTTTCTTCGACTAAGTTCCCCAATAACATAACATCACGCCTGCATTCCCCGAAGGGTTAGGCAGAGGTATACTTAAATCAACCACATTTCGCCAGTTATGTTAAAGTCCCATGTAATAGGGGACGAGCCTATTGCCTTCAAGCGGTCACAAATCCAGACTCCGGTCTGTTACTGAGAAATTCCTGATGAAAAAACTCAATGACACTTCCACAATGAAGCTCAAAATTCCTTAATTAACACCTAGACAATAGAAAGGTATAAATCAAACACGACCGACGTATCTAAGTCCATAATTTGCTAACTTAATGAACCGGATGGTAACAAGTGATCGACTTATTGTGAGCAACGAGATTGATGCGTCTGCGCACAAAAACATGATAAGCGCTAGATTAGCTTCGGGCGGGAACTTCCCAACGTAAAATACTTACTGTTGGGAAGTACTCTGATTACACGAATTTATAACGACTTTTTGTTTATTATTGTAATTGTTTAATCTGTACCTAATTATTCGCTGGTTAGTTGTAGAGCAGTGGTGGCCCAGTGGAAATGGCTGCGGAGTTATAGATCGTAGGGTCGAACCCAGGCCGGCGGCGGCGCTTTACTTTGTGCCATGTAAATTATTTCTTCACCATTGCTCTCAAAACGGTAAAGGAAAACATTGTTATCAACACACTCACACTGCAAGGTAAGGAAGGGCCTCTTCTAATTCAGAGCAGGCATAATGGTTGGTGACCATAGGGATGCCGAAGTGCCAATAAGTATAGATTTTTTTTTAAATATCAATGATTTCGATATGTCAAAAAAAAAATAGATATATCTGTGAAATTTTCCATTATTTTTGGAAATTTAAAAGATAATTGGTAAATTCAATTGTATTTTGTTTTTTAGTCATATGTATTATACAACGTGCCGCTACAATGGCGACATTAATTTAACATACTTATACGATTTCGCGTATTCGTTTTAGGAAAATATTTGAATTTCATTAAACGTTATTATTTATTGATTTATTTACAATTTTCTAAATTACCATCTTGGAGCAACCTGTACTTAAAGAACTGTAGCGAAGAGGTCATTTGCCGGGGTCACGGATCATATGTAGGCGAATAAAAGGAGAGCCGCGCAATTTCTTAGAAATTATGCCGCCGACAAAGGATTTTACCGATAAAACGTAAGCCAGCTGGTAGGTAGCTTCATGAATGAATCTTTTACGCAGAGTGATCTCAATATTGGTTATGCCTTTATTATTTAGTTTGTTTGAAAATTTAAAAGTTTTCAATTTTCGATTATTTTATTTTATTAATTTGTTTATGTTTACTGGCCACTAGCCCTACCCGTATGTTAAATTAATGTCGCCATTGTAGCGGCACGTTGTATAATATATGTATACCAAACTAATGAATGAATGAATGATTTATTCACTTATAATAATTCTTAATGCCAGTTACATTGCCCCACAAAACTGCTTACGAAAGTCTACTAAAGTCTACTTTTACGGCTCTGAATTCCAGCGGTTTTAGTCAGTGGCGTCAACGGTGTTGCTATTGGAAATATATCGGATTTGATATGAAATGAATACATTTTCGATACTTGATATTTTTTATCGATATATTGAAATAATAAATATCGCCTTAAAATATCGATATATCGAGCAAAAAATATTTAGGTATATATCGATATTTTTTCTGCAAGCTTATGTGACTATTGTGGATTTAAAAAGCACTAAGCAGAGGCTGTTGTTTACCATGAGCCAGTTCCCATTACTCAAATGGTTTGGTTTTTTTTTTTTTACTCCCAAACTAAAAATGACTCCACGTAATCTACGCATACAAATGTATTCTTATAAACACGCAGCCGATAAAAACTCGAATATTTTATCCCAAATTATGTAAACATAATTAGATGAACCAAACTAGAAAATGTAAATGAGTGGAAACACGTAACGGTTGTGTGTTACGAAATTAGTGTGGTCATCGTTGAGAGAGCAGCAGATAAAGTTATCGTAACAAGGTGCGTTTGCGCACGCATGGAGGTGGTAGAGACAGCGGCGAGCGTTTTTCAATTGGTCGTACGTTGTGATGAATTTGAAGAGCTGGGAGAGGTTTGGTCTATCAGCTGGATGGAAGGATTACCAGACGAATGTGGTGGAGTCTAATTGGATTCGTAATGCGGTGAACCAGGTGTTGAAGCGCATGCATATGAGTAGAGCATGACCTGGAGAAGGACATGAGATATCTTTTATCTTCATTTTCCGAAGGATCGAGACTTAGGCTGCCATCAGACGGACTGCGTCGCAGCAACCGCGCGCAGTTGATATACAAAGCGGGTAAAACCGCTGGGCGCAGCAGTCCTAACTAATATTACAAATGCAAAAATGAGTTTGATTGTTACACTTTCACGCTAAAACGGCTGAAGAGAATTAGATGAAATTTGGCACATGGGTAGTCCATGACCTGGATTAAGATATAGGATACTTTTCATCCTGATATTCCCAAGAGATCGAGGCTTATGCGAGTGAAACCGTGGGGCGCAGCCAGTCTCTAATAATTCCTTTAATCGCTAGTAATAGAACCACACAATCCATAATTAAATAAACGCACAGAAGCGATGATTTTTATCTCTTAATAACTACCCACATAAGTGCATAATCATTCTTTGTGTGATTCTGATCATTGTACTTACATATACTTGTAATTACGGACAATTTTAGTTTTATATCTTCACAACAGCGAATCGGCGCGATGCGAATTCGCAACGCAGAAGCTTTCTTAAGGCTGTACCCCTATCTCAGATTTTATCTCGCTCGCACCATACTAGTCGCGATCTGAGTGAGAGCGAGACGGAGTGGGGCGCTAGCGGGTCTCAGGCCTCAAAAAGTGTAGGTAATTGCTTTTTACGGTGAAAATAATGGTAATTTAAAAGAAATAAAAAGATAAGAGCTGCTTTATAGACAGGTAGTTCAGTTATTATGCAAAGTTTCATGATCTAATTTGAAGTATTTTTTTAATACCAGCGGTTTATTGTTCTTTTTAGAGGTAACTTTGTTTTTTTTTTATCGAGATAATTTTATGTAGTCGTATTTTAGCCAAACATAGGACCTAGCATCAATCCTCAACTTTAACATATATTTATTTCAAAATTAATGCTGCAGTATTTTCGGCATAACAGAGGATCTTGCTAAGCAATTTGAGGTAGTGTGCGCCCTTAAGATAATCTTAGGGTACCGTCGCTGATTTTTACGATGCGACATCGCAACGCAGTTTTGTGTACAAGCCCTTAGGTATGTCAGGAATTTTGTTGTAGTAAGTTTTTTTTTATAGGCACTTATAAAAAAAATCCCATGTCCGTCTCCAATATCAAGTTGGACAAACGACAGCAAGAATCCGCTCGAAGCGGGCAACGTAGGACCGGTCATCGTGCTGATATTTGGGGAAGGCCTATGTCCAGCAGTGGAAGTATTTGTGCTGATAATGATGTTGATGCAGCTACTATGAGGGTAACCCCTCCTGTTTCTTACACCTCTACCAATATATGTGATGGTAAACAAATGATGAACAGTCATAAGTTATATTGACGTCATCACCAGGGTTGACAAATGGACAAGGGACCAAGTGTACTAATTTACAAGCGTGTCAATGGTCTCACAATGATGAGTTTTTGACAGATTTTGTATGGAAAATCTGTCAAAAACTCACCATTGTGAGACCATTGACATGTTTGTAAATTAGTAGACTTGGCCCCCAGGTGATCTCAACATTGTTGGTGCAGAACTGAAGATAGTTGCTGTTCATGTTCTTGACATAATTTCAATAGAACAAAAACTAGCATTTAATTTTTCTATCTCGAAAAAACAAATGACGATTATTCCGAAGAATAAACTCAAACTTCCGATGATCACGGATGCAAAGCAATTAACTACACTTCCTTGCATTATTTCCAACCGCACTTTAATTTATCCCAGAAATTATTAGACTCACGTTTACGGTTAGACAGTAATTGGTACAAACAGTCTTCCATTACACATTTCTTAGAACGAAGTTAGTACTGATTTAGCGTTCTCGCGAAAATGACCATGTTCGTCTACCACTATTGTTTTTTCCCGAGTAATATTATGAGTTATTGTCCAAAGCGGGTTCGAGTCCCGGGAAGTGAAACGGTAACAAAATACCGGATGTGTCGTGGGCGGTCACTGTGCGCATTGTCATACAAAAAGCTTTTGCTTTTGTAGTGTGGCTATGAATTTTGTTGGTCCTCAGATATGATGAAAAACTTTTTACAAATACAGTTTTTCGTTAGTTTTATAATAGGTACTAGGTAAAATTTTATTATTTCTTACTACATTGAATTCTGTGTTACTTGTAAGAAAGTGTATTTCGTTTAAAATGAATGATTTTCGAAGATCTGTGGCTATCTAGAGGCACACAAAGTCATGTGCAGCAGCAGGTCTAACAATATTTACAGTAACAAGCTATGTATCGGATTTTTCCGGAAAAGTTCGGTGAAATCGCCGTGACAAACAATTAACTAGATTATGCATAAGGTCATTTGTACCTTTTCTTGGCAAAAAGCCAGTGGGAAATCATCAAATGACTTCTCCCGCTCTGGGCGGAGCAGACTTTTACTGACTAAAACCCACACGTGTTCCTTCAATTGCCTGTTGCCAAGGTCCCGGTATCGCTTTCGGACTTTCCCACAACCTTGGCAGAAGCCAGTGTTAACTTTCTTTTAAGAAACTCATTTGTCCTTATTAGCAAGTCTAGTTCACTTATGGTAAAAAGAACTCCATGACCAGCTCTTCCTACTGGATGCAGCTGAATACCAGTATTTTAGATGAAGCGACTGCCTATTGACCTCCGCAACCCAGTTACTGGGTAACACGACACCCCTTGGTAATCCTGGTTGTCAGATTTTCGGGCTTTTCATGACGACTATCAGAGATCCACGAATGACATCCGGGATTAACGACATAACGTGCTTGCTGAGGTACGGAAGGGTCTCCGTATGAAAAGATGGTCACCTAGCCACGGATCGACCGCGGCAAGCGTAGCTTAACCTGATCAATAGACCCGTGTGGCTGTTATTACTTAGCCACGAGTCCTTTTTAGGGAATATTTTGAATCGTTGGTATTACTATCTTTTTTCCCACAAACACATAGTCACTCTAAACAGTTCCACACAAGCGCTATTGTCTTGGATAATGCTATTAACAAAATTATTGTTTACCTCTTCTATAGCTGCCTACCTACTTATTACTGAGGTCTCGCCGCTGCCCTTTCCGGTACAATCTGTTATGATGTTTTTAATTAACTTTATATTGTCAGTGTAATTTTTTGTGGGACACTTTTACATTGTTGTGTGGTTACTCATTCGGAAATTATTTATCCGGTAGTTTTTAGCTGGGTGGATTTTTGTGGCTCGATATGCAGTGATTTACTTATGTCTATTTTTTCTATGGATTTTACGTAACATAATATCACGCCTGTATACTCCAAAGAGTTTGGCAGAAGTGACCCTTTAGTACACCCGTCTACAGTTTATAATTAAAACTTACATGATCATAGCTTTTTATTGGTCAATTATTATTGTGTTTTTCTATTTTTGACATTATTTTACTGACTGATTAAGATTTAGAAAATCTTCACCTTTTTAATTGCCAACTGGAAAAACTAGTAAAATAATTTATATTTAAATATAAATACCGTAATAAATCGTCTATTACGGTATTTATATTTATATAATTACGGTATCTGAACTATACAATATTTGAAGAATTTATATTATAGTTGAGTGCCTATAGAGAGCCTGTTAGTATATTTCCTATTTACATAACATATTCTATCTATTTGAATAGCGTTGTTTAACCGGTTTTTTAAACGAAAAGTTATGCGGTTGACGTCTTTCCCTTCCTCCACAATTTATTTTTATGTGTGACATATTGAAAACCTTAAATATTTTCATATTTTTTTTAACTGACACTTCCCGTGACCCAAGGCCTGGCATTTTACCTTGGCCTGAGGCTAATATAACGCATTGCCATTCAACGTGGCAGTGCCGCCAGTCTCTTGGGTACATTAATTATTCGACGCCATATTTTAGTTTTAGTTAAATTAGGATAATTTTATTGTTATTTTTATAAATAGTTATTTATAAAGAAAGAAAAGAAAGAAAGAAAGAAAAAATATATTCTGCACAAACAAAACGCACAATACAAAAAAAGAAAAAATACAGACTTACAGACTTACAAAGCAGCATATTCAAGCAAAAGAAGTTGGTCAATTTTGTCTATTGCTTGATGTCAGGGCCAATGACCAAAGACAATTTACAATTTATTTTATTTATGTACTTACATACTCCACCATATCATTAATTCAAATTCCGAATATATCTGACATGTACTAAAACAAATAAACTTAAAACCTTATATTTTATCTTCACACATAAGCTAAGTCAATTCCGATCACAGATTTCGTCTTGGTCAGTTTGAGAGGTTCGAGTACCACACAGCATTTGCTGGTAACAAACCTTTAGCCACATGATTTTCACCTTAACGTTGGTTGGGATAAGGTGTGTAATATATTTGGTGGGTGTCAGAAATAAGTTTGAAAAGTACATACGAGGGTTCAACAAACTTTAAAATGACGATTAAGAATTCTTCGCGCGTAGGCAGTGGCCGAAATGATAGGCTGGCCCTTGAGACTACAATAGTCTATAAATATTGAAAAAAAAAAGATAATCTATTACACACTCGTTTGATATTCTAACACCAGAGTTACTTTGTATGCTTTCCTCTCCACTCATTGTAGAATGACTACACGATGTTTGAATTAAGGATTTTGGAAGAGATAAAGACGAAAAGTTTTAGTGAATTAAATAGTGGTATTAGTATCTACTAATCATATTCAATGATATTATAAAATAGGGTAGCCATGGATATTCTTGCCAATTCCTCTGGGGTAATTTATATTTAAAAGAAAGAAAAGAAAGCAAAATTGTTTATTCTGCACAAACAAAAGGCACATTACAACAATAAAAAATTAAAAAAACTATAATTACACAATCAAATTAGCCAAAAGCCTCGCATTCAACCAATAAAAGTTTGAAGTTTGAAAAGGCATACCACTGCATTTTTTTTCAATGCCATTTTAAATTCATGATTATCAAAGGAACATTGAACTAAATGATTTTACTTGAGCTATGACGCTACCATTCCATTCCGACTTTTTACATAATCACTTTTGCCTCCGACCCATCTTAAAACTGGTCATGACAAGTGCAGCTTGACCTCACAGATCTCCCGATTCTGTTGAAAGCCATGGGCTTTTCTCTTTGTTATGTTGGTTATGATTTTGACCGTATGTATGAATGTTCATGTGTATAACTTCTAAACTTCTGATCATAATTTGACAAATGAGATATCATTGGAAGCGTCTTAATCGTTCCGCTGGGTATAGGCTATGTAACCTCAAATTGAATAAATGGCGCCCTCTAGAGGACAAAAAGTCATGTTATTTTTTTTTGTGTTGGCTTTTTGCGTATCAAATGGCTTAATAAATGGCTTTTTCAAAAATTATATACCCCAAAAAAATATTCAATAAAAATAAAAGTTATAAAACTAAAACCCAACTACGACAAAAAGGTCAACTAAAAAGATGTAAACAAGACATCACATACAGACAAATTAAAAATCCGGAGTCACACGTAATCTGTTCGCTTTATGAACACATGTGACTTAGTTTTACAACTTTTATTGTTATTTTCATTTTGAGCCTATAGCATTTATTCACTGTTGAATATAGGGCTCTTCAAGAGCACGTAATTTGCCTTGATCTTTTTCTATTGGTAGGAGTCATCCAGCTACTAACAGCCACCGTGCGACGGTCTAGCCAGAGCATTTTTCCTCTACATAATAAGTTACTCACTTTTTTAATCATCCCAAAATTCCTAATCAACTTTTGAAATATGGTATCTCTACCTCCCCAGAAATAGTAAGGTGCGATGACGCGAATACATGTTTATGAAATACTCAATGATTTGAATATGAAGGTGCAGCAATGTTAGCGACTCCTTTTGGCAGATCATTATTTTTGAAGATGCTACTCGATTGGTGCTTATAAGGGGGACAATGGGATAAGCTTATGTGAAGAACAATGTTGTAAGTGCTGATGATCTTAAGATTTTGAACTGCGTGCGTCAATCGTTTGTAGTTGTCGGGGACTATTGTTTTAAACAAATAATCAAGCGTTACAATCGTTATTTTAATTGTGATTAATCTCTTAGGTACCTATGTTTTGAGATACGGCTATTGTTTTAACTTTTTCGCGGTGCGTTCCTTTTTTCCTTTCAATTAAATATGAAGATGGTTACATTGACGCAATAGTGGTGGCCCAGTGGTATCGGGGGACTTACAAGTTACAGGTTCGAATCCAGAGAGGTGCTTTACTTTGTGTAAATAATTTGATCACCACTACTCTCAAAAGATCGTGAGGAAACTGACATGTCCTAGAAGAGTGTCATACAGAATTTCGACACGGTCCCAATTTCGAAACACAATAGTTCGACTACTCATTGCTTCGACAGAACACGTATTCGACTAGCATTAGTCCGACAGAACATACTTCGATATATGCACTTATTCGGCGGATCTCTGTTTCGACGGATTTCTGCTCTGAAATATGACAATGACAATTGAATTTCAAATGACAGTACTTGTTGTTTTAAGATCCGCCCAACCGAAGTCAAACTCTCTGAAGCGCGGCTGAGGTGGTATGGCCATGCAATGAGAAGGCCTGAGGAACAGATAATTAAGCAAGTCCTATATGAATTCAGAGCCAAAGAAGCGATGTAGACCCCTTCTCACCTGGATTTCTATAGTCAACAACGACCTGGGGGCCTAAAACGGCCACTTTGGTAGTATCATAATAGGATAATATTATGAATCATCGTAAAATGTCACAAACTGACAATTCATAATAATATGATCTGCGTGTAATTCATTTTACGCAATTCATCTGTTTGACAGTTTTGTATGGACATTCGTAAAATGGTCCATAAATTATGAATTGCTTTATTGAAGTTTAATGTTAAATTAAAATTAAAAAATTTAAATTACGGTAATTTCATTAATAATTTTGTCATCATCATGCAGCAATATTTACACCAAATATGAGTGGAATTGAGTACATATATGATTCAGCTAATATGTGTCACCATTTTGTGTCAAATTAGAGGAATTGCTCATTATTTAGGAAATGAATTGCTTTTAGAGGAATTGCCAATGTGGCCGTTTAAGGCCCCCTGATGCAAGCCCAAGAGACCCAGAACTCCATGACCCTGAACCGAAACTCTTCATCTGGCGAAGAATAACGAGGAGAGCCGACTCCAAATGAAATGGTATAAGGCTAGGCAAAGAGAGAGTTGCTTAGAATCCAAACTGGTCAAATATTTGAAATCAGTCCAATCTCAGTCATTGGTACACTCGCCAGTCTTTTCAACTTTACAACTAGGTAGGTACTTCCAACAATCTAAGTAACTAAACCCATAAAATAGATAAGATAAGATACCAAGCCTTCTTCAGTTTCTCCGCAGTCTAGATTTCTAGGTCTAATTCAATATACAATCTCCACTCCGCAATTCCAAGTTCGCACCCTGTATACGACCTTAATCGTTTCACGCAACTGATAGCCAATGATACAGCGTGTATCAGAAAAGTGTGGTCATATTTTAGGGTGAGGTACAGACCATCAAACTAAAAAACTTTCTCCATGGGATCAACATCGTTATCGAGAAAAAGTAATCAACCGTCCCATATATTTGGGTCCAGTAGGTATTGAGGTTTTGTATGGGACAGTTGAGAATTTTTTCACGACTACAATATTGGTCCCATGGAGAAAGTTGTTCAATTTGGTGGACTGTACCACATCCTTTTGACCACACCTTTCTGATACATCTTTACTAATATTATAAATGCGAAAGTAACTCTGTCTGTCTGTCTGTCGTGCTTTCACGCCAAAACCACTGAACCGATTTAAATGAAATTTGGTACACAGATAGTCTAGAGCCTGAGAAAGGACATAGGCTATTTTTTATCGACATACCACGCGGGCGAAACCGCGGGCGGAAGCTAGTGCTGTATAAGGCGAGTTATAGGTACTTACACTGCAATAGGTACTTTCTAGTATGGAGTAAGATATTGTAGTATCTAAACACCACACGTTATCTAAGAAATTCTATCTGAATTATTTATAAATTCAATCTTAAATTACAACGGTTTTACTATAAAGTTGGGATCGAACGTCTAACGGAACGTTGGGGTCATACTTTGATAGCTCTCGTGCCTACGCGCACCGTAAAGGCACCGCTCCATAGCGGCTCACGGCTGAGCTATGCACGAATACTTCGCAGACACGCATTACACACACCCTCACACAGCCGCACACACTGGGGGTGTGTGCGTATATAGGTTGGATTTTAATTTGATTTTAGTTTTGTATGAAAATAGGCGGGATCGTCCACTGCGTCACACGGCTACGCTACCCACGAATTTGGCTGGCAAACAAATAATCCACTCATGAATTTTTTTTTTGGACAATATTTTAATTAGTGTAAACAAATTTTGGTGAACCAAATAAATAAAACATGGCAACCAGTTTTAAATCCATCCATCTAGATGTGGCAACCACTCTTTGAACAGTATCCGATGAAGCAGTGTACGGTCGACTTTAAGCGTCCAACGACCACAATTTGAGTTTTAGTACAAAACAAATTACCTTTCACACTACTTAGGGCTTTAATAGTTATTAAATAAAGCCTTTTTTTATTTGTATGATGTTGAAAACGATTCGTTGAACATGTTTTAAGGGTTTTTCGAAATTTGCTGTCGCAAATTAGACGTATCATAAAGCCAAAGTTCTTGTGACTTGTTTCCAATGTTTAGGCCTTTTTTGGGCACTTAGTGATCATCTGTTAAATGCTAACTGCCTATTTTTAGTACAGTTGTTTTATTGCCGTTGTAGAGTAATTTTAATTGGTTTAACACATAAAAATGGAAAAATGAACGTGCTAATGTGAGAGGTCTAAGAAAGAGGTGGCATTTGTGTTGAATTTCAAAGGAATGAGGGAATGTAATTGATGTCGATAACACAATTTTATTGCTCGTTAAAAACGACATTACAATTATGTGCAACAGCCTATCGCCAAACCTACCAGCAATTACAAAAAAAAAAAACATACGACTTCCAAAAAAAACTTGAATTTCGTCGGTGTCTTTGCTTTTCAATTTTCTTTTTTTTGCCACCGACTTTCGAAATTAAAGTTATTTTTCACTTTTTTTGTTTTTTGTTTGTAAAAAGTTTTTTTTTCACTTTTTAGTTGTCTTACCCACCCGTTCATTTATTCGTTTTTTTTTTTAAATGTGTTTTTCTCTTTTGTGACCCCTGTGTAAACAAAACGGCGTAACGATTATTGTGAACATTTATGAAAAAAAAAACCGCAAAAAAACAAAAAAAATGTTTGCTAAAAAAACATGTTTATTTTCAATTGAGATCAGATTTTTTTCCACAATTTTCGTTTTATGAGGACGCCTAATTACTTCTAATCATTACGGAGTTTGTTTCATCGTGATAGATCATTCAGTTTAAAAGTTACACCGTAGAGATTTTTTTTCTTTAAATTCATTAAAAAATTTTTTTTTTTTTTTTTTTAATATTTTTGCCGTCGATAAAATTAAGCATAGATTCCCTCATTTCGATAAGTGCATAATATAAAGAATCACACTGTATTATAAGTGGGAAACTAAGCATTTCATAAGTTACTTAGGGTTATGAAAATTAAAACTAAATGGTAAGAACAAAAAAAAACGTGTTTCAGCGTTTTTGTAAAATCGTCTCCGGGGGAAAATAGGGAATACGATTTAAAAATTCACTTGATTATTAAAATGAGTGTAAACCTAGTGGTACCTCTTTTTACGAGATTCAGGGGATATTTCCGACATCCACGCGAGCGAAGCCGCGGGCAGAAGCTAGTACGTTATAAATAACACAGCATTTCCCCTACATCAGTAAAAAAAACATCAAGAATAAATTAATAAACAGCGCGTCACTTTTTACCTTTTACATTATCTATTCCATAACCAATAAACGTGTTATATAAGAGAAAAGTATCAAAAACTATCCACGATAGAAAACGTTGTAAAGTTTCTACTTTATTGGCCATTTACCATCTGTGGACATAAGTCCATAAATTGTGGATATCCGTCATAAGAGAGGTGTGATTTACACTATTATAAGTTGCGAGGCAACTTTAGCGGCATTTTCCCAGCTTTTGATTATCGCCATCTGATAAGATCTGATTGGTTTATCTGATAGATAAATGTCTACTGCTGAACATAGGCTTTCTGTTACGGCAGCTGATAATTTCAAGTTAGTTTCCATTTGCAATGTTTTCCCTAGTTAAGAGCACGCCGGTTCTCCTGGTTGCAAAGCGTGGATAAAAAACGTAAAAAAAAAAAAAAAAATATAAGTTAAAAAAAAAAGTAAAGTGTGGTAAAAGTTCAATAGTATTCCCGCAGCAGGAATTTCATAGAAAAAATTCAGCAATTTCAGCGTCTTTTTCGATCACCTATCCGCCACCCTAAAACCTGGCAAGCAAATATAGCGTGTTATTATTTCTCATCTTACTTCCCCGCTCCTGTAAAAACTGCATTCTGGACCAGTCACCCGGAATGCACCAAACGAACGTCCGGGGGACCTAAAACGGCCACATTAGCAATTCCTCTAAAAGCAATTCATTTCCTGAATTTCCAGCTGTCATTAGCGATTCCTCTAATTTGTCACAAAAGCAAATATATATTTTTTTCGTGAATATTTCCGATGTTTTAATAGTTATTCTGCCATTCGGGCGAAGACAAATCCAACAAATCAAAGATCATCAAAATCGGTCCAGCAGTTCTCGCGTTATAAGTGTTGTAACAAACCCGACTTTGTTTTATATAATTATATATAGAGATAGCTATAGATATAGATTTCAAAAGTATAAATAAAATTATTAAAAAAACCTGTAAAATCTCTACAAAAATACACAAATAGCCACTCTTTCTTGTCATTCTTCTAAGCCTGGAAGTGCTAGCGCTGTTCTCAAAGGGGCTAACCCACACGACACTCACATACTAAGCTGGGGCCCCACTATACAGTTTAAATGCGGCACCATTCAACGGTTTCAAATCGCCCTGTTTATGCTTGACGCTTGTTCGAGCTTTCTATGTGGACATACGGAGGGTAAGGATAGCGAGCACGTTGGGGAGATGAAAACTTTACATTTTGTTGGTTACGAATTTTTTGTACAAAGATTAAACAGAAGGCCAATACTATAAATCTGTTTGATTCCCAAATGAAATATGTTTGGAATGGATAGGTTTTATGTCAAACTCCATATAGAAATGTCATGTTTAATGTGTGTTTAGAGTAAACAACTGATAAACACGGTTTTGTCGTAATAAGGTCGATGTCTAAACCTTATCAAAATTGTACGTGATTTAGAGGATTTTTTGACAGTACTGAGATTAAAATTCGAACGTTCTTAAAAATACGAGAATTGCCCCCGCTGCATGATGCGTAAAACGTGGCACTTGAGAGCAACACAACGTTTAAAATTAAACATTCCATCTTTCAAGGTTGAAAAGGTTTAATTATTATTATTTTCCCGTCAGTTCTGACCTGCTTCAACCATTTAATTTTTTTAAATCTTTCCTGTGTTACTACCAGTATAAACCATTCTTTTGATATTAGATTATTTAACAATATTATTGGAAAGTATAAATAGATTTCTATTTCTATTTTCGTTATTAATATTTTTTTCCTTATGTTACCTAACCCACGGCAATTTTAGAAGCTCTATAATCAATCCGAATCACATACCAAAACTAACGCCACGAAATGTAAATGAAATAGCCAATTTATTTTTATGACAACTTTGTTGTCTAATTTGGGGTTCCGTGCGTCAACATCGTAGAATAACTCGCCGCTAACTGTTTTGTAAAATAAGTGGTTTTAACTAGTAATTCGTATGCTCACCAGGCTTAGCTGGGATGTTAAAACTAATTTTATATCGCCTGCCTACCCACTGGATTCTTCGACGCCGCTTTGAAAGTGACACGAATAATAATTCAATAATTGGCGGCTCCGACGAGATTTTTGTCGGCAAGATATTTTAGTGTTGGTTGAATACAAATAAATGTCTGTTTGGGATGGTCTTTATTGATGTTTTTGACTCTTAAAACAGTTATGGCGTCGTCTTTATTTATCTTCGTCAGTAGGCTGATGATGAAAGCGTATATGCAAATGTGTTTCTGCTAGCTGTATAATAATATAATAAATAATATAATTATGCTCAGATGATCAGGAGGCTTAAAACGGTCACTTTAGCAGAATCATAATATGAAAATATTATGAATCATCGTGAAAATGTCACAAACTGACCATTCATATCTGCGTGTAATTCGTATTACGAAATAATTCATCTCTTTGACAGTTTTCTATGGAGATTCGTAAAATGGTCCACTTTTTTTTTTTTTTTATGATTGGCATCTCGTAGGTTTTACCACAAAGGGTACTATCTACTTAACCGGACTGTCCTGCGAAGATGCTCTAAGCTATGATACTAACTCAAAGCGCCTCCAGCCAGGGGCATTTAAAAACTAATCTAAAACTAATTATAAACTAAACGACGGCTCGCTAAGGGCACCCCCTGTGGGGTACGGACCTCGGCTTAGGGCGTCGCTGGGGGGAGGGCAGCTAGTGGGGACAGGCTGGATCGGGGAGTTTAAATTAACTATTACTACTACTGGCGGCTCAGCGTCCGCCTGTGCGGGCGCTTCACCGTCGACAGACAAGGGTCGGGGAGGAGTAGGATGAGTCGTCATCCTGTTAGATCGGGGTCGCGGTCGAGGAGGTCCTCGACGTCGAGGTCGGAATGAAGGACGGCGTCTGGTTTTAAGAACCGTACTGGTGGCCCTATTGCTCTCCTGGAGGAGAGTTATGGGGTCGTCGGGGTCGGTGAGAGCATGCCTCGGACGGCGGGTATGACTGATGCGAGAGGGGGTATAATTGGCCGCCTCGACAACCAGTGGGTTGCGATGTTTGGCGGCGGAGTCAAAGAAACGCTTAGAGAGGCGTTTTAAGAATTGAGCTATCGTGGGGATTTTAAGGTCGAGATGGAGGATCTCGTTACGGACATAGTAGGGGGAATCGGTAGCTCTACGGAGGAATCGGTTCTGGATGGTTTGCAACCTATGAATATGGCGGGGTCTAGTGTGGGCAAAGACGGCACCGGCATATGTCATGATGGGACGGATACACGCAGTGTAGATACGCAATTTGCACCTAAGTGACAATTTGCTACGTGCATTTAGGACGGAGTGAAGCCTACCTAGAGCGAAAGCGGCTCGCGAGCGAACCTGCTTTATGTGCTCTTGAAAAGTGAGGTGGTCATCGAGGACTACACCGAGATATTTGGCTCGCTTCTCCCAAGGGATCGGCTTGCCGAACATGGTGATGGGCTCGGGGAGGGTGGGTTTCTTACGCGGTTTGGAAAAGAGAACCGCCTGACTCTTATCGGGATTGACCTCGATTCGCCACTTCCTGAACCATTCGCCGAGCTTGTCGACTGAGGTTTGGAGAGTGTCGCGAATCGTAACGGGACTACGGGCCTTAAAGTAGATGGCCGTATCGTCTGCGAACAGAGCCAACTGTGCCTTTCTACTTTTGGGAATATCGCTAGTAAACAGCGTGAAGATGAGCGGGGATATGACAGAGCCCTGGGGGACACCTGCGCGAATGGGACGGGGTGAGGATAGGGCACCCTCTATGCGGTAGCGAAAGGTGCGGTTTGACAAAAAGTCTCGTAAGATGAGCACGAGACGATCGGGCACACCGAGTTGGTATAGCTTGTATAATAAGCCATTGTGCCAGACTTTGTCGAACGCCTTCGCTATATCGAAGAACACCGCCCCCACCATTAGGCCTCGCATAAAGCTTTCGCTTATGTGCTCGACTATGCGGTGGGCTTGGTGGATGCTGCAGTGTTGGGTGCGGAACCCAAATTGCTCGTTCGGGATGAGACCCTTGGTCTCGGCGTAGTCTCTGAGACGCTTATAAATAAGCCTCTCATAGATTTTACCGAGAACCCTGAGCAGACTGATGGGACGGTAGCTACAGGGATCGGATTTGGACTTGCCGGGTTTGGGGATACCTATAACGGTGGCTTCCTTCCATGCCTGGGGGAAGATATTATTGCCGAGAGCACCATTGAAGATGATGGTCAAGAGCATTATTAAGTGAGAGGGGAAAAGTTGGATCACTCTATTAGTGAGTCCATCTGAGCCGGGGGCTTTACGCGTTTTAAGACCTTTGATGATCTCGTGCACCTCATCAGGAGTGATGGGGGGCAGTGGATCATCGGGCTCTTCGACGGGGGGGAGAGATGCTCTGCGTTCGACTTCAGCGTCAATCTCATCGAGATGAGCTTGGTCTACAGGCAGTGAGCTAGGCGAGCATTGAGCCTCGAGACTATCGGCTAGGCATTCCGCCTTGTCGGAGTCGTCGAAGGCTATGGTCTTATCGGGACGGATTAGGGGGGGCATGGAAGCGCCCTGTTGGGACTGGAGATTTCTCTGGAGTTGCCAGAAAGCTTGGTGAGTGGGCTCGAGATCGCTCAGCATCTTGTCCCAGCCCGCTTCACGCAACTCAGCAATGCGTGTCCTTACTTTACGCTGTAAGTAGCGCATGTGAGATTTGTTAGCGGAGCATGGGAAATTGCTGTAGGCACGGGTGGCCGCGTTCTTCTCGGTCATCAGATCACGCACATCGGCCGGCAATTTGAAGCGGTGGTCGTCCACCACTGGAACTTGCCTTGAACAATCGTTCAAAACCGATTGTACGTGATCCGTGAGCGAGTCGATCGCGGCCGTCGTGTCTGCGACAGAATCGAACTGTTCGGGAATAGAGTCCAATTGGGGGGACGTGTTGGATTTCAGCAATTCGCCTACTTTCCTCCAGTCCGTTACCTTCTTGGTGGCGGGGGGTTGGGTGGGGTCGGGGAGACCTATGCGGGGGGCCAGTTTCATGACTACTGGGCGGTGGTCAGAGGTGAGCTCGTGCACCGTTTCTATGGAGTTTAACCTAAGGTTGACGTTCTTAAGGATCGCCATGTCTAGGATATCGGGGGAGTGACTGGGTTCGTGGGGGAAATGAGTGGGAGTCATCGGAGCGATGATATCGAAGTTATGGGAGTTTGAGAGGTCGAACAGGTGTCGCCCTCTAACGGAGGTAGTGGAACAATTCCAGGCCGGGTGTTTAGCGTTGAGATCACCCGCTATAATAACGGAGTCACTCAAGCCGAGTAGGGCGGTGAAGTCATTGGAGAATTCCTGGGGATTCTCCGTGGCGGAGGAATAGGGAGGGAGATAAGCAGAGACTAGGGTGATCGGCTGATGGCCGGACATGCCTAGGCGGCATACTGAGACTTCTATCCGAGAGAGAGAGGGAGGATCTATTGGGATGCAATAGAGTTCCTTTTTGTAATATATAAGGGTGCCGCCCTTGTGACAACGGGTTCTATCGTTGCGAACTATACGATAGTTTGCGATAGAAGGGTTCCGTTTATGGGGTTTGAGGAATGTTTCCTGTACTAAGAGGATATCTATCTGATGGTCGCGGAGGAATTCCGCGATCTCATCTCTTTGGTGTTGAATGCCGTTGGCATTGAAAAATCCTAAGTTAAGGGATCGGGGTTTGAACCTAGCTACGGTGGTGTTAGACATTATGGGGGGTAGGGTGGTTGGCTAGGGAGGACATGGCTTGCGTGATCTCGGGATACGCATTAAAAATTTGATGAATCCTACCTACGTCGTTGGCATTTCTGGCAGCAACGATTTCGTTGGCCATTTGCCTAGCGCGAGGGGTGAGGAAAGTCATGTAAGTGGAAGTGATCACATTAAATGGATCGAAAGGGGCCGCGGGGGGAGGGGGGAGAGGGCGCGCTGCTAACAGAGCAGGAGTCTGACGAATAAGGGGCGCAGGAGCGCGAAGACGGGGATCCATAAGGGGGGGGGGACGCGTGAGGGGGGGGGGGACCTGGGGCTTGGGGTACCCTAAGGCAGGGAAAGCCTGCTGGTGATGGAGTTGGTTCCAGGGGCTAGGCCTTTGGGGGCTGAGCCTCTCTGGGATATGGGCGGTGGGGGCCCTGTAGGCGGAGGGAGCTTCCCTCTGCTGGCGAGCGTCTGAGCGCTTCGCCAGTTTGGAGGGAGCGGTCTTGGGAGCTTTGGGGCAGCCACGGTAGTTGGCTGGGTGCCCTGACTGACCGCATAGCACACAGCTAGGCGGCTCGGTGCAGAGCGAGCGGTCCTTGGGCCGGGAGCATTCAGCAGTGCCGTGCTCACCCAGGCACTTGACGCATCTGGGGGTAGCATAACAATGCTTCTGTGAATGCCCGTACAGTTGGCAACGGTGACATTGACCGACTGTGGCGTTTTTGTGGGGCTTTTCAATGTCAAAGCCCGTCAGGTTACAGATGGCTTTGACATTGAATATAGGGTGTAGGCGGGACTCCGAGGGGGGACAGACAACGAGGACCATGTCGAACGCTTCGCCGTTGCGAGCGCGGTGCATGCGGTGTACCTCGTCGACCGGGATGCCCTGTGAAATAAGGTCCTCTTTAATGTCGGTTGTGGGAAGTTCACGTGGGATGCGTTTAATCACCACGCGAGTCTGTTTCTCCTCCGGTAGGGAGAAGGTGTGGAATGCCACACCTCTGGAGCGGAGGAGTCTAGTGAGATCCCTGTAGTCGTTAGACGTAGGGATGGTCACTTTGATACCCTGTTGGGTATTGCGGGCATTGGTGTACGCGATCTTTTGATCGCAACACCATTTGGAAACATCGGTCCATTTCCCCTTGTCCTGAATGAACACGGGGGGAGGGGGCGATTTTTTGTTTATGCGAGGCCCCGGAGCAACTTGTGCTACTATCGCGGCGGTCGAGGTGGAGGGGGAAATCGCGGTGTCAACAACGGTAGTGCTACTGGGCACTATACCGGCGACTTGCGCTACGGGGGTAGGGGTGGGGGAAATGACGTCATCGATGACGACGTTGTTTGTTTGACTGTCGGAAGCGGGCTCCTCGACCGCGGCCACCTTGGTGGCCTGGGTGGAGCTATGCTTCTTCTTCCTCTTCCTCTTGTTTCCCTTGCCGACGACGGGCAAGAAGCCATCGTCGTCGGTTTGGGACGTAGAGTTGGAGGATAAGACATCCTCCGAGTCGGAATGTAGCGGGAAAGAGGCCGCTGCTACACGCTTTGAGGAAGCGGGCATGGGGGTATCTGCCCGCTTGGAAGAAGCGGGCTCGTCTATATCCATCTCACCGGTGAGGCCGGATGAGCACGGTAGACTAACTGAGACAGGGGGAATGACTAAAACATCGCTGAAACCAGCGATGGTAGGGTCGATCGGGGTATTGAGCGCTCGCTCGATGCGAGAGACTTCATCGGCATACTTGTCGGTGATGCCTTCCTTGACCAGGATGGCCTTGAGACACTCAAGTATGAGGCGGGCCGTGTCGTTAGGCACGGCGACAGCCATAGTCGTAGGAAGACTAGGCTAGAGAGAGTAAAAGGGAGGAAATGTAAGGGGAACCTAACATTTGCCCTAACACCTAACTCCCCGGGTGGACTTGCCCGGGGATGTGTGACCCTCCCTGTCGGGTATAGACAGGGAGGTGTGTAACCTATTGGTGAGCCCTAAGCTTGCTTTGGCCCGTTGCCTATCTTATTTGTGCAACGGGGTCCTAACTGGGTCTGGTGCGAAGGGGTAGACACACCCAACCGACACCAGGTGTGTTGCTGTGAAAGGAAAACTGTCACCAATGCCGACTAGGAGATCCCCCAAGGCCGAACACTGGGACCCGTCCAACTTTCTGCCTCACCCTGATGGGGATTGGCGGGTGCGTTTGGGTCAACACCCCCTCGGTTTCGTTGGCACCGTAAGGTATCCACCGAGGACCACGAAACTGTGGTTTTTTACCCGGAAGGGGCAAAAATCACCGTCGAACGTATATTTTAACAATATTCTGTTAAAGAAATAATTATACTAGCTGTGCCTTGAAAAAGGCACACAGCTAATAAGTCGAAGATAGTCAAGGCGACTATGACGTCCGTCGCGGGGCGCGACGAAAACACGATCACTGGCTCTACTGAGCCAAACACACGAGAACACTTAACACTGCGCAAACACGTCCGTCCGGGACCGCTGCCGCGCGCTAAGTGAAATGGTCCACAAATTATGAATTGCTTTTATGTCAAATTAGAGGAATTGCTAATGACAGCTGGGATTCAGGAAATGAACTGCTTTAAGAGGAATTGCTAATGTGCCCGGTTTAGGCCCCCAGATATTTAATATTAGTAAAATCTATACTTATATTATAAATTCGAAAGTAACTCGGTCTGTCTGTATGTTACCTTTTCACGCTTAAACCACTGAATGGATTTCGATAAAATCTGCCAAGGAGATAGATGGCATCCCGGGGAAGGACATAGGCTACTTTTTATTGACATACCACGCGGGCGAAGCCGCGGGCAGAAGCCAGTAGAAAATAGAAATAGAAAATAATATATTGTCCAGGTATACAGTAAGTAGGTTCACACAATATTTATTTGCCAGTGAGCCCCAAACTAGACATTGTCTGCAGATCTTAGGGCTCGGGGTATGAATTCCAGAATGGAGACTAGAGAGGTGATTTCAGGTGTGGTATGGTTTAAGTGTGCGTATGGGTTTGAAATTTTAAAATAAAATTAGATAATTATTCCCGTCTGTCTCACTAAAAAAATCAGTGGTACGAGCGGGAATTTATTTATTAAACTCCCGCTCGTGCCACCAGTGGGACGACAATAAAAAAATTGAGTTTGAGTTTGAGTTTGACAGCATTGGGACGAACGGGAATACACGCATTCATAATTTTTTTTCGTTTTTTTGTATTTCCTTTTTATTAATCACAATTTCACTGCTCTACTGTTGTTTCCTCGTCTATGGTTCGCTCATTAGTAACCGTTTGACCAGTTTCTTCGCGCACATTAATAAGCTAAGCGACAGTCATGTGACAGTTTAGACATCTTAGACATATGACCTCTACAACCCTGGGTAGACTGTATTGAACCAAGGTTGCTGAACATCTTGCGTGGGTAGATAATCCGTTAGGTGTCATTAGATTACATTATAGACAAGATAATAATATAAGGAGTATATTATATAGCAAATTGTGTATTTGGCTGGATGTAATTCATTTTGCAAATTAATTTCACTTTATTCGTGTCATAATTACCTACATTATGAACAGGTTCAATCTACGAGACGTATTGCAGGGTACCATACGCACTTGGTTGATAATTATCCCGTCCAGTCGTACTCAGCGCTTCTCCTCCACATTTATTATGCGCATGGCCAAAGTGTGGAACTCTCTGCCAGAGTCTGTGTCCTTCCACATATAACCCGTCTGCCTTCAAAGCAAGAGTGAACAGGCATCATCTAGGCACGCTCCATCGTAGAACTCATCCATCACTTTCCACCAGGCGAGATCGAGGTTCAGAACAGATGGCCAATGGGGCCGAAAGGTTCTGGAGTGGCGACCGCGTACCTGAAGACGTAGCGTTGGAAGGCCCCCACAAGGTCAAAAAAAAAAAACAAAAATCAAAAGTCATTTATTCGAACTAGGCTGAGAATCAGCACTTTTCGAACGTCAAAATTACATAAGGCAGTCCCCCAAAACGCCCACCTTTCACCACTTCCTAGTGCTTTAGCTGGGAAGAAGAAGTGGCGCAACAAACTCCCTAGCAGCATAGCTGTCTGTTCAGTTAGAAACAATTGATGCAAAAAAGTATGCAAAATCATTTACATTACGCAACATAAAATATAAATCTAATTATTAGCCATATGTCAGCTAGCACACGCCAATATACCACCAAAAAAAAATTTTTTTTTTAATAAAACGAGAACTATAATGTACTCAACCAGAAATAAAATAAATAAGTAAATATAAACATAAATTAACTAAATACAAGCCTCCAGGCACAAAGGGCGTGCCCGTTTACATATAGCCATTTAATACTGTAACTGGAAGTTATACATGATAAACTAGGAACATCGAAGTAATATAAATAAAAAGTTAATTACTAATAACATTAACAAAACCGAGATCAGCAAGACGACCAGTCACCACAAGCAGCACCAGTTCACGAGCATAACGCAAAGATCAGCCATTACCCCCCTAGCCATATTTGAGGGAAGGAGACAACGGTGGCAGGTGGACCGATGACCTGGTGAAGGCCGCGGGAATGCGCTGGCTGCGAGAAGCACAGAACCGGTCCAAGTGGCGGTGCTTGGGGGAGGCCTATGTCCAGCAGTGGACGTCTTTCGACAGAAATGATAATGATGAGATTGAGTTTAAAGACAGACCCATTCAGCAATTAGGTATTTAAAAAAAAATCTGTATCGTGATATTTGAAAAGGCCTATTGCTGATTCGAAATAGGATAGGTCGTTACAACCAAAAAACATAGGTTGATAAGTTTACGTAGTTTGATACCTTAAATTAAATCATGTATTGGCCTGAAGAGCTGACCAAAGGAATAACGAGTATATTATTATTAATGTCAAAAAAGGTTGCTTTTGCAAATCTTCTTGAACATCGACTTTGACGACATCTACGGTCCCCTTACTGAGTGGAAGTCTTCTTGTCACAGTCATGACGTGCAGATGCCGATTACTTATCTGTAAACTCGTGATTTCATATTTGTATTTAGATCTATTTTGTTTAATATTGCTGATTAGTTATCTTTTTGTATGCACGTGTTTCTGTGACAAATAAACCTATTTTTCTTTCTTTCTTTCTTTACGTTTGTAAAAAACCTTGCGCGGATCTCTTGGATGTAAGATTACCTAACAATATCGAATGCTCCCGAAAATTAATTCGGGACCATACTCCAGACTAATATTTAGCCCCTATTTGTCCGAACCAAACTGGTCTCCCGAACTTGTTTTGCAACTAAAACTAAACTGCGACTAAGCGGGAGGGAACATTATTTCGCCGGATCGTCGGGTCAGGTCCGGAGCCCCAACCACTATCGAACAAGGTCCCAAAACTTTTTCAAGGTCAACCTTGCAGTGATATCTGTATAGTGACTATTGTTAGGGTTTTCAAGGACATTTTAACGGTATTTTTAACATGATCTCACGATTTTACTGTCATGCGTCACATTAGCTACCAAAAAGCTCAGTTGAAGATAATAATCCTGTTGTAAGTCGTAGAACTATAAAACGCTTTGAAAACGATCGTCACTTGTCTAGGTAGGTTCACGCTAAGTAAAACAATGGATGTTACTACCTAGCCAAGTTCTGGATTCACACAATTGAATTGCTTTTGTAACGCTAAAAATAATCAGTATCTCTTGGGTTTCTCCCCGTGTCGATTTGAGCCTATTTCGGTTTCCTCAATATTAAGTAATTAAGTAACCACAAAAAGTAATAAAAATAAAAAAACCGGCCAAGTGCGAGTCGGACTCGCGCACGAAGGATTCCGTACCATTATCTATAAAAAAGGCACGTTTGTTGTATGGGAGCCCCCTTAAATATTTATTTTATTCTGTTTTTTAGTATTTTTGTTATAGCAGCAACAGAAATACATCATCTGTGAAAATGTCAACTGTCTAACTATCACGGTTCATGAGATACAGCCTGGTGATAGACGGACGGACAGACAGACAGACGCACGGACTGACAGCGGAGTCTTAGTAATAGGGTCCCGTTTTACCCTTTGGTTACGGAACCCTAAAATTAGAATTTTGGTATCGCAGACGTTGACGACGTGAAACACTAACCTGAAATATGGTGTAACTTTTGTATACTTACCGCCTGCGGTACCAAAATGATATCTTGATTATAATGCTTGCTTGTCTCTTTTCAGTAATGTGTTTTTGCAGTCGGGTTTTTCAGTTTTTTTTATTACTTTTTTTATTTTCAGTTTTTTCGTTTCTTATCATTTCTCATTCCAAATTACATTTAAACATATAATTTTCATTTTTGTAATGTCCTTTTGCAAGCTTTCTTTTTGGTATTACCCACTCGATAGGGTTGGAAGTTTTTTTTTTGAACATCCACTTTGGTGCCAGCAATCCGCCATTTTGTTTTTTATAATCTTAATATACCTACCCAGTGACATAAAAGCGCTATATATAATAATCCAACGACATATAATATCATTAATCATCAAATCAGTTCAGCCATTTAGTAGTTACGAGGGAGCATAGAGACGGACATACATACATCAAACCCGTAAACACATAGCCATTCTTTTTTGGCTTCGCCGCAGTCGGGTAAAAAGGTTTACATTTACGCTTGTCACGATTAGAACCTACAAATTAGTACTCAAACAGCGGAAATACATACTTGCAGGGCACCTCGACAGTCAATGATTGATAAAGATAATTCAAAGTCAAAGTCAAAGTCAAAGTCAAATAATTTATTTCAAATAGGCACATAAAAGGCATTTTAGAACGTCAATGAAAAACAAATTCAGCTTTATAATCACTGTCTGTTGTTCATGTTTTGTGTACTACTAACACTAGTGATAAGGTATTTTTACTAACAAACTGGACCATATCCGAACTCAATAAATAATTAAAAAAAAAATAACTGATATAGAACACTATCTAGTTTATTACTAAAATTAATTTAACTCAAGTCATTTGCATCATCTACCTAACTGTAAATAGAAGCCAATTTATTTTGATTAACACTTTGAATTCTTGATCTGTTTTAATGTGCTGTCATTAAAACGAAATCATGTTTGTTTAAAAAAAAAAAACCAGTCATCTTTTTTATCTATAGGCGGCATATACCCAATACTGCGTTAGTTTGATTTTTTTTCTTGATAAACTTGATTATTATTCAACTCATCACTTGAATTAGATAAGCTACTGGTATTATTCTATAAAATCTATCCAATCAAAGCTAAATTGAAAACCATAGATCACTAGTTAGAATGAATAAAAGGAATAAATAATAATGAATATGGAAAAATTTGTTTACTTATAGAAATAAATGATTTATCATATATTAGAAACAAATACGTCAGATCTTGGCATTAGTATAATCAGCCTCTAATGTTCCCACTGCTGGGATACAGGCGTCATTTGTGGTCGGCGCAACATGTTTTTCCATCCATACTTTTTACCAATTTTTCTATATACAAGGTGTAAGGGACAGGTACAAGGTGTGAGGAGCTCGTGGCTAAGTAATAACAGCCGTATGGGTCGATTCATCAGGTTAAGCTACGCTTGCCGGGGTTGGTCCGTGGATGGGTGACCATCTTTACATATCGAGACTCCTCCGTGCCTCGGAAAGCACGTTAAGCCGTTGGTCCCGGCTGTCATTTGTGGATCTTTGACAGTCGTTACGGGTCGTCAGAAGCCCGAGTCTGACAACCAGTCTTGCCAAGGGATATCGTATTACCCAGTTACTGGGTTGTGGAGGCAGTCGCTCCATGTAAAATACTGGTATTCAGCTGCATCCGGTTGGACTGGAAGCCGACCCCAACATGGTAGGGAAAAGGCTAGGCAGATGATGATGAAGGTGTAAGGGACAGCCCTCTGCATTAACAGGGGGCATTCAGCTCCTTATTTTGAATCCACCGGAAATTTTCTCAGGAAAGTTTTAATTTTTTTAATCGTTTTTTCAGTGACTATTCCTTTATTTAAATGTAAAATTACATTCTCTGTACGCAGCACTCCTTTTATGTAAATGAAACAGCTAAAATAAAAATAAACAGCAATGGATGTTAAAATACTCGAGCGCGCCCCGCCCGACACGGGGAATGCGGCTACATGGGGTTTGCCGCGGTAACGATACATTGCGCGTGAGGTAATAATACAAATCAGATTTATTGGATTCCCATAAGGTTCCTGAAATAATTTCATGTACCGGTCGTCTTATATGCTGAATTCATCCCATCTGTCTGTGGAGGGCTGTCCCTTATACCTTGTATTAGCGCTCACTTTTTATCACTCATTAATTTACAAATTAGCTTACTTCTCCGATTCATAGTTTTATGCATGTGGTGTTTACCTTTATGTCACTGATGCACAGTTATTTTAGTTTTTTAAATGTATTATATTTTTGTATCAGTTGGTGAACCTAATAAAATAAATAAATAAACTGTATTTGCTTGACAAGGAGGAAGTAAAATCATTATGGCTTGTAAACATCGGCTGTGCTAGGGAAGGAAGGACAAATAAATAATAATATAACGAACAAGCGTAGTCACTTTACCTCTCAGCCATGACTAAATGCTTTACTCACAACTTGATAACAACGGGTTTAACACTTCACAACATATTAATGAACCAATCCTAACTTCCTTACATATTATAAAACAAAGTGCTCCGCCGCGTCTGTCTGTCGTCCTGTACGCGATAAACTTCAAAACTCCTGCACCGATTTTCATGCGGTTTTCATCAATGGATAGAGTGATTCTCGAGTAAGGTTTTTGTATATAATAACCAACATCCACTCCACAGAGCGAAGTCGCGGGCGTCAGCTAGTAATATTATAAATGCGAAAGTGAGTTTGTTTGCTTATTTGTTTGTTTGATACGCTTTCACGCTAAAACGGCTGAACGGATTTGAATGAAATTTGGCACAAAGGTAGACCATGACCTGGAATAGGACATAGGATACTTTTTATCCCGATATTCCCACGGGATTTAGACTTACGGGGGTAAAACCGCGGGGTGCAGCTTGTTGTATTATATTTTTCTTCTATATCTATACAGATTATAAATTAAAGTCGCTTTTCGTGTCTGTTTATGTGTCAGCGTTGTTCTAAACTTTGCAACAGTTTTTGATGCGGTATTTTTATTTAACTGCTAATAAATCAAGTCAATGTTTCAATAAATTATTTCTAAACCACCAATAGATCAATTCGATTCAAAATAGTAGTTCAGCTTCCTCCATCCAGTGGAAAGTGCTGTGTGTTTCAATCGGCATTTATTTGGCACGCAATTTGTTACTCCGACGGCTACGTGTATTAATCGACTCCTGCGCAGGTTTTGCAGTTTCCGCTATAGACGTAGTGCATAGTAACTTATTTTGAACTGTTTTATAGGGACCTATCTGTTCATTTATTTAGATGCGCTTCTAGTAAAATAATAAATGTTTGCCCGACTGCAGAAAGGATGTTTTCGAATCGAACCCGGGACCTCATGCTCAGTGGTAGCTCTTGCGGCCCACTAGACCAACGAGGCAGTAACAGTAGCAATATAGTAAATTACTGTCGCAGCCACCAATAAAGGGAATGATTAACGATTATGAAAATGTAGGCCGAGGCGAAGCCGAGGCACACATACGTGAGTCCATCAATTCCTCATTGCGGCCAAGGCTTGTATAGTCCTTTTCTCAAATAATGCGCGGAAATTCAAACTGAGAAAATAAATACAAATTCCAGAATCCATGACGAACAACTCTAATTTTTCATGCGCCAATGTTCATTTGTTTCTTCTTTACTTTAAACAGTTCTATTTGCAAGCCAAATAGAAATTTAAATAAAATTGATAAGTTGCCTCTTTGTTTGCCATGTATAGAAGTAAAAAGTTCGTTCCATTTTTAAATAATACGACAGATATGAGTTTTCATAGTAATTTATTTGGCCGCTAAACACGCCAGATACGGAATTTCATAATAACTTTGCTGGCCTCATCGTCACTTGTTTTTTACCAGTACAGCAATTTCGATTTATCTCGAAGAAGGTTGTCAAAATAATGCTCGAATTTCCAAGCATGTTTGTTTCCAAACAAAAAGTACATTTTCTGAGTTCTAAGACATCCTAACTATTCCTAACTGAGTTATTTACTCTTATATTATAGTAAATTATAAATCTTGACAATGCTTCCTGAATCCTATTGGAAAGTAATCCATTCCTCGGTGGTTTCAATCGGCATTCATTTGGCGCACAATTTGTTACCGCGACAGCTACGTGTATTAATCGACGCACGCGCTGCTTCCGCTATAAGCGCGACGCACAGGTGTACGAACAGCGTCTGTGGAAAATAGAAGAGCAAAATTACAAGTGTGTTCTAAGTTTGAACTTGATTTTACTACGAAGTGTACCCACATTTTGATGGGCTTTCGTCTATGAATACCATTGCTTTTTCCTCACACTTTATCTTCCTACAAACATTCTCAGTTTTAGATTTAAACTTTGTAGGAAATCGGACAAGTGCACTCCAAATCAACGAGATGATTGATTGATTATGATTTTCACTTTCATTTAACAGATTCATTTTTTTTCTGCTGACTTATGATGTTCTTATGTTTTTTCAAAATCAATTTTTAAGTGACTAACTACGCGCTACGCTGTCTATCGCACTGTGATGCCGGCGCCCCCCATTTAGTTGGACCGACAAACTTAAAAAGGATGCAGCACTGGGTTTTGTGACGCAGCGTATGTTCAGTAGTGGACTGCGATAGACTGAGTTGGGTGATTTGATTGATAGCTATACTCCATTTGAAATAATATTAGACATGTAAACAAACCTTTTAACAGTCCGTTCCACCGATTTTGACTTCTATACCGTAGGCATAAGGATGGCCTCAAAAGCAAAAGAAGGTTACACAATACCAACTGTCTACTGCAGCTGCTATTTGTCATGCCACCAACGCAATAGAAGTCAAAATCGGCTGAACGGACTGTAAAAAAGGCTTATTTATATGTCTAATCTTATTTTAAATGGAGGATATATATTTATTTTTTTATTTTTATATATTTAAGCTATTTAGAGCTTCCGCAGCTTTTGTGTACGTCAACTTTAAACTTTATTTTTTTTACGCGTTCCTGTTTTTTTTTAGATGAACGAAAGTATTTATAGCTCCCATGATGGGCAGGGTTTGGGGCAGCTCCAACAGTATCTTAAGCATGATTTCGAGTCACCTAGACTGTGTTTTCTTGGGTCACTGTTGTGCCATCTCACGGTTGATTCAATACTATTTGTTTGTTTTTGTGAAATGTCAGTTCGTACTAACATAGTTGTAAGTCTTACTAACCATTTTTGAGTCATGATACTTGATTACAGATAATTCTATCCCATTCTATTCTATAACAGTAAAAAAAAAACCTTTTCTTTCCACATCCTCAGTGTGCGCTTCACCTTCCTGCGCACAGGCACTTAGTTTAGTCCGACAATATAGGTTATTGAATACAGTGTTGTCGACGTCACAGCAGCCATTGAAAACAGCGCTCAATAGCGTAGGGGAAATTGTTTTCACACGACAACATGTACTACGGTGCATGTGTTGCGGTTCAAGTATGGATGACGGTCAGCGTATGGTCTTACTAGATTAGTAGATTAATTGAAAACAACGCTTTTAATAGCGTAAGAAAGTTGTTTTCACACGACAACGTTTACGGTTCAAGTTTGGAAATGGTCAATGTATGGTCTTACTAGTAAACGATTAAAAATCCCCAATTTGAAAAGGTATAAATTCTTCTCGCACAAGGAAGCCTCAAAAGAGTCTATACGAATGATGAGTTTTTGTATAGATCTCATTTATCTTGTGTAAGTTGTGCAACCCATATAGGTACTCAGCCTCTCTAGTAATTTTGTAGTCTGGCTACTTTTTTCAGAGATATTCTGCGGGGTAATTACCTCCAAATGTAATTACAATAATTTAAATTACTCTAATTACATCCTTACTAATATTATAAATGCGAAAGTCAGTTTGTTTGTTTGTTATGCTTTCACGCTAAAATAGCTAAATGGATTTAGATAAAATTTGGCACATGGGTAGACCATGACCTGGAATAGTACATAGGATTCCTACGTACATATTCCCACGGGATCGAGACTTACGCGGGTGAAACCGCGGGGTGCAGCTAGTAAAACAATAAAATAAAAATTGATCGCATTTTCTTTCATTTTGACACTTCAGCCACGTTCACTGCATTTTTACGTGGTTAAACAGACCAATTTATTAAACCTATGAAGCAATGGATGAAATATCCTTCAAAACTCGGATTATGATTGAAACTGTGGCACAATTAGGGTAATGTATAGCGCGTTCCAATGTCAAGTAAGTAAATAAAAATAAGACCCATTGGGCGTAGCAAATGTGTCGATCTCGTGGTATTAACACAAGTTACTAATTTTCCAACGATGGATTTGGTCCAATTAGGAAAAATTGCGGGAAATTTCAAAATTTTCCATAATTCACACATGAACCGTAACATATACACGTAATGTTTTATGGAAACTGGTTTTAGAAATGTGCAGGCGAGGATTTCCCAAAGAAAAAAAAAAGTAGTAATAATATCTTACGTGTGGAGCTTCTTCTCTGATAAAATGTGAATATGATGGTTGAAAGATTAAACATGGGTGCAAAGATCTAAGGTTAAAATTCTTTTGTGAAATGTATAATTAACTGGCTGCGCCCCGCGGTTTCGCCCGCGTAAGTCTCGATCCCATGGGAATATTGGGATAAAAAGTATCCTATGTCCTATTCTAAGTCATGGTCTACTCCTGTACCAAATTTCATCCAAATCCATTAAGTCGTTTTAGCGTGAAAGCGTAAGAAACAAACAAACAAACTCACTTTCGCATTTTTAATATTAGTTAGGATAATTGTGAGTGTGATTTACAGCTTGGCAAAAAAGAGTATGATGCGGTGACAGATGAAACTAAATATTTTACTTTAAGTAATGCAAACCTATGTTGTTGGCACTATTTTTCCGACAAGTGCTAGTAGGTTTTGAGTCAGTACAAGCACCGTTTTTCACTATTGGTCTAAATTCTTTGACGCATTTCCCATTTGAAGTGACATAAATGCGGTAGTGGCGCCCTCATTTTTTCCAAACTCTTTTTTGCCAAGCTGTACGTGAAGGCATATTCCTTGGGACATATGAGGGACTACAGTCCGGTCGTCGGGAGAATGCGTTCCTAAAACCTAATATCACCCACGATACCCATTACGACTGTGGAGTTTCGCCAGGTAATTTAATTTGACCCTGTAGAAACCTACTACGCTTTAGAATCGGCAACTATACCCAAATCGCTTTAGCGTGGCAATAGCGGTCATTGCCCTTCCCCTAATATCTCCCCGTAGGACCCCAAACAGTAAACTGTGTATATTTTTTCATTATTGGAACATGTTGAAGATCACGATAGATATTGATTCAGGACGTTAACGGACAGATTTTGAACTAAGGTGTGCTAGAAAATATAGGAGGGTCAATGACCGCTATTGCCACGCTAAAACGTTTCGGGTATAGCTTCATATTTGTAACTGACCGATTACTTGACAATTCAAAAGTGGCTGTCAATCTGCTTAGCCTTTGCCGAAATAAGTTGGGGCCAGCTTCCAGTCTAACCGGATGCAGCTGAATACCAGTATTTTACTTAGAGCGACTGCCTATCTGACCTCCAAAACCCAGTAACTGGGTAATACGATACCCCTTGGTAAGACTGGTGTCAGACTCTCGGAGTTCTGAAAGTGACTGTAATTCGTTTATAAATGAAATAAATACTTTAAGTTTGACTTTGAATTTGAAAAGGCATTTGGCATAAAGGTAATTTTTTCCTCCCAAAAATCGTCTATTACGCGGATGAACTGGAAGTATACCTATGTACTTATTAGTTATCAATTAGATAACTAGTTAGTTGTTCGTCTTCCAATTAAGTCTCCAAAATTTAAGTTTGATCACGCTGTCTTAATAACTGTTTGCTCACAAAACAAGTCGTGTTTGGAGTCATAAAGTAATGTTCAAGTAAGTTTAACATACGCACATGAAATTTTACACTTAGTTAACGGTTTTAGTGCATAGTGGGCGTATTTCAAATATGTAGGGAGCGGCCATGAGCTATGCGGTGGTAATGAGAAGTGCTTTGTGAACGGTTTGAGACGAGAGATTCATCAGTATCTTCACGGCCACTTTGAAAGTTAAAGATAAAGATTTGTGAGTACCTAATTTTCAAGTAGAAATAGGAATAAATAATTTTATTGTCTAGGTATTGGAAAATAAACTTTCGGTATTGACCATAACAATAATGAGGTAGTGTCGGATATTAAATCCAGTGGGGTTAGTAAAATTACATAAAATCCTAAGTATCTTGCCTGCACTGAGCAACCAGATAACAGTAAATGTTTATTTGATGGTCTGACGATGATAATGGTTATGAATTTATGATTAACTAGATGATGCCCGCGGTTTCACCCACGTGGATGTCGGTTATTATATACCTTACTCGAGAACTACTCTACTATCCATTGGTGGAAACAGCATGAAAATCGGTGCAGTAGTTTTTGAGTTTAGCGTGAACAGGACGACAGACAGACGCGGCGGAGGACTTTGTTTTATAATATGTATGAAGATGGGTACAGGTAGTTCGATTCAAACTTAAGGGGGACGCGACAAGGTAGCCCGCGAAATTAAATTTTTTTTACGTGTTTTGCAATTTGCAAGTCGGTGTCAGGTTATATGTTGATTAAAATATGGTTCGCGACCGTAGCTAATATGGCTTTACAGAATTATAATCATTAAATACAGGAATACAACTCCGTAAGTTAGATTAATCCTCAAATGTTATGATTTCATTAAAATAGTCATTCAATAGGATTATATGAACTCAGAATCATCAATACAACCCATATTGATGATTTTTATAATTATAATTCTATTAATAAATATTTGATACAACCGAGAATCATATTAGGTCAACATACAACCTGATGCTGACCTGCAAATTGCAAAAAACTTAAGAAAATTGGAATTTCGCGGGCTACCCTCAAGCTTTCGC
This sequence comes from Lithophane leautieri, assembly GCA_949152455.1. Classification (NCBI taxonomy): domain Eukaryota; kingdom Metazoa; phylum Arthropoda; class Insecta; order Lepidoptera; family Noctuidae; genus Lithophane; species Lithophane leautieri. Next base: position 14,052,649 of record OX424472.1, on the reverse strand, counting down.
CTTAATGGTGGCTCGGAAGTTGGCTACTTGCTGCGCAGTACCCCACCCCTCACCCCCGCTGTCTCATGCATTCGTTATTGCGCAGCGACTCGCCTCTTATTCCGAACCGCCATTAAGTTTGAATCGGGCTGTATGAACTATGACTTTGCAGCATTATTTTCCATGCGTCAGCTAATCCTTGGATGCAGCCTCTTTCAATGAAGTCATCAACATCAGCCTGATTTTCCTGCAAACAACATAACTATAAAAGACTACCTTCCGCCAGCGGCTTTGGCCGCGTGATATCTTTATAAATTATAGCCTAAGTTAAGACACTTATAGAGCAATATAAACTGGTTAAATAATTTTAAAATCGGTCAATTATTTTATGAGTTTATTCATTAGAATCAAAAGTACAAATCTTTTCTCTTAATTAATATTGATGTAGATCAGATTCTATTTATTTTTTACTAAATAATGGCACGTGTCGGAACTCATACTAGGAAGTAAGGAGTGTCCAAACATAACGCGGCTGCCGCGCGCGACCTGCCGCGCTTTGCTTGGACGAATGCCGCGCGCGAACGCTTCTGTCTACCTGCCGCGAACTTTACCTGCAGATAAAAATAAAACCTTTTCAATATAAAACAAAATAATATCCATAAAGCTCTTAGATTTATCTTCATAACAGCAACGATGTCGATACGCCCACAAGATATCGCTTACATACGCATAGGTTATAAGTCAACACACGCTTTACCGTCCAAGAAAAAAAACTTTTTTACAAAAAATTAAACCGACGAAAAAAGAACTGAAAAGCGAAAAATAAATAACTTTAATTTAGAAAGTCGGTGTCTTCGCTTTTCAATTTTCGTTTTTTGCCACCGACTTCCGAAATTAAAGTTATTTATTTTTCGCTTTTCAGTTCTTTTTCGTCGGTTAAATTTTTTGTAAAAAAGGTTATTTATTTTTCGCTTTTGTGTTACCATCCACTCCAGGGTACTCCAGGGGGTTACTCCAGGTTAAAGACCTGGAGTTGATGATGAGTGGTTGTGTCATCAGAACTATGTATGTGTGCGAAATTTCAACAGAATCGGTTCACAGTTGAAAATTCAGTTGGTGAAAAATCAATCAAACCCATTTTTTCTACCTTTAGGGTGGATTATAGTTTCTAATTTTAAATGGGACCAACTTCGAGGTATACCCTTCCCAATAAAAAAAGAATTTTTCAAATCGGACTACACACTAAAAAGTTGTGCGTGGTCATACATAAAAAAAAAAAATACTCATTTTTTTTTCATTTGAAAATGTGTTGCCGCCACGCTCTTGCCGCTCAATGTTTGGACACACTTATTGTGTGCGTGTGTCCATCAGTAATCGTACATGCTGTGTAAATTCATTTAAACTAATCAAACTATTATCACCTTCACACTCCATATAAATATTTGGTAATAGATACTCAAGGATATGAAGAAAAAAAAAAATTGTTTTTCAATTATTATCGAAGTTTATGGCCACTGAAGTTTTTCATCAATAAAATGCTTGTTACTGTGATTTTATCTCTGTTATCGTGATAACTTTTATAATCTAGCCATGTGCCTGGCTCTGCCCACATGTTTATCTTTTAAATGTTGATACGAAAAGAACTCAATTGTAATTATTATTTACTAGCTGCGCCCCGCGGTTTCACCCGCGTAAGTCTCGATCCCGTGGGAATATCGGGATAAAGAGTATCCTATGTGTTAATACAGGTTATAAACTATCTGTTTGCCAAATTTCATCCAAATCCATTGAGCCATTTTGACGTGATTGAGTAACAAACATCCAAACACACAAACACACAAACTTTCACATTTATAATATTATTATATATATATATTATTATATTATATTATATAGTAGGACAGTAGGATTATAATTATAATAATTATAATTGATCAATTATGTTTTTCTTCAAAAATGTTTCACAGATCTTTATCTGTAAAACTAAGTTAAATAAAACATGACCCTAACTTTTGGCCTCTCTGCAGTCGCGTAAAAAGAAACACTCATTCTTGCATTACTTAAATATTACTTTCCCATTCACATCCATATTAAAATTGTTTCGTCAACCATATAATCTTTATTACTTTTCAGCCAATCCTCATAATACCTTGTAACCCTTAAATGCACTATAAACACACACTATAAAAACACATAAACAAATGAGTAAAACAAACGGAGAGAGCACCACGTTTCTCTCTTTCACTAAACGGGTGGCAACTTTGAACAATAAGCAGTATCTGTCAGCAATGACCGCTGTACATTTTAACGGGCAGTGCGGTAAATTTATGTTTTGTTGTTAATGAAATATGTGGATAATAATTGCTTTGTGTGTTCATACATTTTGTGACGTTAAATAGGTTGTTAAATTAAATTGTAGTGCTACTGTAAAGGTATAATTCCTCTTTTTGCTTGATGGCGAGGTACCGTTATGTTTTGCGTTGTGTGAAAGTGCAGAATGACTAAAGTGGCTTTGGAGAAGTTATTTTAGCGTGAACCTCTTACTAAGATTTGAATTTTAATATTTTGGGTAGGTATAGCTGATATTATGTCCACTCTGAAATGACGCGGTAGTGGGGGCACATCATTACCGCATTATAGTCCTCTAGATCGTAATTCGGCCACGGCAGCCAGTCTAAACGGAGACTAGCCTTCGGCGCGGGATATATTATAGTGCACAAGTGTGTGCGCAGACAAAGGTGCACTCTCTCTTCACTCACTGTCCTTGACCGATGGGATGGCAACCCGGCACGACCGGAGAGAGATCAGGCGCAGGATCAACGGCTTCACGTGCTTTCGGTATCACACCGCCAACTTCCAAACTCCGGGCTGTTACTAAGAAATTTCTAATGGAAAAACCCAATAACACTTTGGCCGACCAGGGAATCGAACCCAGTACACCACGCATCGCAGTAGCACTTGCAACCACGAGACCGACGGGGCACCACATTAATTGTAGAAAAACCAAGTCAAGATGCTTAAACTGAGATTACAAACAAACAGTTGAATGTCTTATAAAATTAAACATATTGATCGTTAAAGAAAAATCGAATCTATTCTATTCTATTTTTTATTATGGCAAACAAAGCCGATGTGGACTATTCTGCCAATGTCTTATGTGAGTTGGAATTTTTGTTTTTTTAATCGAATCAAATGAATATCCCACAATAACCATTTAACCTAACTGACAATGCAATGCCTGACAATGCATTGACAGATATAACGACAGTCGGTTTGTTAGTCAAGCAGTTAAATTCTTTATTACTATTTCGTTGACACTTTGACCCGCACTTATGCCAACCGTGATGTCAATTAAACCTGGGGCAATACCTATATTCTGCATATATGCGTCAGGATCATAAACCCGCTTTTATGTTTAAAGGTATGTAAATTAATAAAAATACCGCAATATCCAAGAGAGAACATCTTCGTATTCATAGGTTCATTAATGTTAACGAGGTAGCAACTGGCTATTGCTGAGAGTGGCCGGTTCATCTTAACACTGGACACAAACTTGGGGTTTATAGGGCCGGATTAAAGGCGGGTCAACAGGAGCCATGGCCCCGAGCCTCCACAAAATAGGGGTCTCAACAGTTTGACTTTTTTTAGATTAAAAAAAGTTAAAATTCACAAGGAACCTTTTTTAATTTTCTTGTCAGGTAAAGAAAGAAGATAGAAAAAGAAAGAAAATACATTTATTTAGCACAGACTAAAAGGCACACAATATACATAATATACAGCAGATAACAAAATAACATAAAGTCATGTCTTGAATTGATGGTCTTAAAAATGATACGTTGAATTATTTTGATACCGAAAGCCGTCTGTTCCATAATATTTTCGGGGCCTCCACTTCTTGGTTGCCCAATTTTTTTTTTTTTTTTTTTATGATTGGCATCTCGTAGGTTTTACCACAAAGGGTACTATCTACTTAACCGGACTGTCCTGCGAAGATGCTCTAAGCTATGATACTAACTCAAAGCGCCTCCAGCCAGGGGCATTTAAAAACTAATCTAAAACTAATTATAAACTAAACGACGGCTCGCTAAGGGCACCCCCTGTGGGGTACGGACCTCGGCTTAGGGCGTCGCTGGGGGGAGGGCAGCTAGTGGGGACAGGCTGGATCGGGGAGTTTAAATTAACTATTACTACTACTGGCGGCTCAGCGTCCGCCTGTGCGGGCGCTTCACCGTCGACAGACAAGGGTCGGGGAGGAGTAGGATGAGTCGTCGTCATCCTGTTAGATCGGGGTCGCGGTCGAGGAGGTCCTCGACGTCGAGGTCGGAATGAAGGACGGCGTCTGGTTTTAAGAACCGTACTGGTGGCCCTATTGCTCTCCTGGAGGAGAGTTATGGGATCGTCGGGGTCGGTGAGAGCATGCCTCGGACGGCGGGTATGACTGATGCGAGAGGGGGTATAATTGGCCGCCTCGACAACCAGTGGGTTGCGATGTTTGGCGGCGGAGTCAAAGAAACGCTTAGAGAGGCGTTTTAAGAATTGAGCTATCGTGGGGATTTTAAGGTCGAGATGGAGGATCTCGTTACGGACATAGTAGGGGGAATCGGTAGCTCTACGGAGGAATCGGTTCTGGATGGTTTGCAACCTATGAATATGGCGGGGTCTAGTGTGGGCAAAGACGGCACCGGCATATGTCATGATGGGACGGATACACGCAGTGTAGATACGCAATTTGCACCTAAGTGACAATTTGCTACGTGCATTTAGGACGGAGTGAAGCCTACCTAGAGCGAAAGCGGCTCGCGAGCGAACCTGCTTTATGTGCTCTTGAAAAGTGAGGTGGTCATCGAGGACTACACCGAGATATTTGGCTCGCTTCTCCCAAGGGATCGGCTTGCCGAACATGGTGATGGGCTCGGGGAGGGTGGGTTTCGTACGCGGTTTGGAAAAGAGAACCGCCTGACTCTTATCGGGATTGACCTCGATTCGCCACTTCCTGAACCATTCGCCGAGCTTGTCGACTGAGGTTTGGAGAGTGTCGCGAATCCTAACGGGACTACGGGCCTTAAAGTAGATGGCCGTATCGTCTGCGAACAGAGCCAACTGTGCCTTTCTACTTTTGGGAATATCGCTAGTAAACAGCGTGAAGATGAGCGGGGATATGACAGAGCCCTGGGGGACACCTGCGCGAATGGGACGGGGTGAGGATAGGGCACCCTCTATGCGGTAGCGAAAGGTGCGGTTTGACAAAAAGTCTCGTAAGATGAGCACGAGACGATCGGGCACACCGAGTTGGTATAGCTTGTATAATAAGCCATTGTGCCAGACTTTGTCGAACGCCTTCGCTATATCGAAGAACACCGCCCCCACCATTAGGCCTCGCATAAAGCTTTCGCTTATGTGCTCGACTATGCGGTGGGCTTGGTGGATGCTGCAGTGTTGGGTGCGGAACCCAAATTGCTCGTTCGGGATGAGACCCTTGGTCTCGGCGTAGTCTCTGAGACGCTTATAAATAAGCCTCTCATAGATTTTACCGAGAACCCTGAGCAGACTGATGGGACGGTAGCTAGAGGGATCGGATTTGGACTTGCCGGGTTTGGGGATACCTATAACGGTGGCTTCCTTCCATGCCTGGGGGAAGATATTATTGCCGAGAGCACCATTGAAGATGATGGTCAAGAGCATTATTAAGTGAGAGGGGAAAAGTTGGATCACTCTATTAGTGAGTCCATCTGAGCCGGGGGCTTTACGCGTTTTAAGACCTTTGATGATCTCGTGCACCTCATCAGGAGTGATGGGGGGCAGTGGATCATCGGGGTCTTCGACGGGGGGGAGAGATGCTCTGCGTTCGACTTCAGCGTCAATCTCATCGAGATGAGCTTGGTCTACAGGCAGTGAGCTAGGCGAGCATTGAGCCTCGAGACTATCGGCTAGGCATTCCGCCTTGTCGGAGTCGTCGAAGGCTATGGTCTTATCGGGACGGACTAGGGGGGGCATGGAAGCGCCCTGTTGGGACTGGAGATTTCTCTGGAGTTGCCAGAAAGCTTGGTGAGTGGGCTCGAGATCGCTCAGCATCTTGTCCCAGTCCGCTTCACGCAACTCAGCAATGCGTGTCCTTACTTTACGCTGTAAGTAGCGCATGTGAGATTTGTTAGCGGAGCATGGGAAATTGCTGTAGGCACGGGTGGCCGCGTTCTTCTCGGTCATCAGATCACGCACATCGGCCGGCAATTTGAAGCGGTGGTCGTCCACCACTGGAACTTGCCTTGAACAATCGTTCAAAACCGATTGTACGTGATCCGTGAGCGAGTCGATCGCGGCCGTCGTGTCGGCGACAGAATCGAACTGTTCGGGAATAGAGTCCAATTGGGGGGACGTGTTGGATTTCAGCAATTATTCGCCTACTTTCCTCCAGTCCGTTACCTTCTTGGTGGCAGGGGGTTGGGTGGGGTCGGGGAGACCTATGCGGGGGGCCAGTTTCATGACTACTGGGCGGTGGTCAGAGGTGAGCTCGTGCACCGTTTCTATAGAGTTTAACCTAAGGTTGACGTTCTTAAGGATCGCCATGTCTAAGATATCGGGGGAGTGACTGGGTTCGTGAGGGAAATGAGTGGGAGTCATCGGAGCGATGATATCGAAGTTATGGGAGTTTGAGAGGTCGAACAGGTGTCGTCCTCTAACGGAGGTAGTGGAACAATTCCAGGCCGGGTGTTTAGCGTTGAGATCACCCGCTATAATAACGGAGTCACTCAAGCCGAGTAGGGCGGTGAAGTCATTGGAGAATTCCTGGGGATTCTCCGTGGCGGAGGAATAGGGAGGGAGGTATGCAGAGACTAGGGTGATCGGCTGATGGCCGGACATGCCTAGGCGGCATACTGAGACTTCTATCCGAGAGAGAGAGGGAGGATCTATTGGGATGCAATAGAGTTCCTTTTTGTAATATATAAGGGTGCCGCCCTTGTGACAACGGGTTCTATCGTTGCGAACTATACGATAGTTTGCGATAGAAGGGTTCCGTTTATGGGGTTTGAGGAATGTTTCCTGTACTAAGAGGATATCTATCTGATGGTCGCGGAGGAATTCCGCGATTTCATCTCTTTGGTGTTGAATGCCGTTGGCATTGAAAAATCCTAAGTTAAGGGATCGGGGTTTGAACCTAGCTACGGTGGTGTTAGACATTATGGGGGGTAGGGTGGTTGGCTAGGGAGGACATGGCTTGCGTGATCTCGGGATACGCATTAAAAATTTGATGAATCCTACCTACGTCGTTGGCATTTCTGGCAGCAACGATTTCGTTGGCCATTTGCCTAGCGCGAGGGGTGAGGAAAGTCATGTAAGTGGAAGTGATCACATTAAATGGATCGAAAGGGGCCGCGGGGGGAGGGGGGGGCGGGCGCGCTGCTAACAGAGCAGGGGTCTGACGAATAAGGGGCGCAGGTGCGCGAAGACGGGGATCCATAAGGGGGGGGGGGACGCGTGAGGGGGGGGGGACCTGGGGCTTGGGGTACCCTAAGGCAGGGAAAGCCTGCTGGTGATGGAGTTGGTTCCAGGGGCTAGGCCTTTGGGGGCTGAGCCTCTCTGGGATATGGGCGGTGGGGGCCCTGTAGGCGGAGGGAGCTTCCCTCGACTGGCGAGCGTCTGTACGCTTCGCCAGTTTGGAGGAGGGGGCTTTGGGGGCCTTGGGGCAGCCCCGGTAGTTGGCTGGGTGCCCTGACTGGCCACATAGCACACAGCTAGGCGGCTCGGTGCAGAGCGAGCGGTCTTTGGGACGGGAACATTCTGCCGTGCCGTGCTCCCCCAGGCACTTGACGCATCTGGGGGTGGCATAACAATGTTTTTGAGAATGCCCGTACAGTTGGCAACGGTGACATTGACCGACTGTGGCATTCTTGTGGGGTTTTTCAATGTCAAAGCCCATCAGGTTGCAGATGGCTTTGACATTGAATATCGGGTGTAGGCGGGCCTCTGAGGGGGGGCAGACCACGAGGACCATGTCGAACGCCTCGCCGTTGCGAGCGCGATGCATGCGGTGAACCTCGTCGACGGGGATGCCCTGTGAAATGAGATCATTTTTAATCTCGGATGTGGCGAGTTCGCGTGGGATACGTTTTATCACCACGCGGGTCTGTTTCTCCTCAGGCAGGGAGAAGGTGTGAAATGCCACACCTCTAGAACGGAGGAGTCTAGTGAGATCCCTGTAGTCGTTAGACGTAGGGATGGTCACTTTGATACCCTGTTGGGTATTGCGGGCATTGGTGTACGCGATCTTTTGATCGCAACACCATTTGGAAATATCGGTCCACTTCCCCTTGTCCTGAATGAACACGGGGGGAGGGGGCGATTTTTTGATTATGCGAGGCCCCGGAGCAACTTGTGCTACTATCGCGGCGGTCGAGGTGGAGGGGGAAGTCGCGGTGTCAACAACGGTAGTGCTACTGGGCACTGTACCGGCGACTTGCGCTACGGGGGTAGGGGTGGGGGAAATGACGTCATCGATGACGACGTTGTTTGTTTCCCTATCGGAAACGGGCTCTTCGACCGCGGCCACCTTGGTGGCCTGGGTGGAGCTATGCTTCTTCTTCCTCTTCCTCTTGTTTCCCTTGCCGACGACGGGCAAGAAGCCATCGTCGTCAGTTTGGGACGTAGAGTTGGAGGATAAGACATCCTCCGAGTCGGAATGTAGCGGGAAAGAGGCCGCTGCTACACGCTTTGAGGAAGCGGGCATGGGGGTATCAGCCCGCTTGGAAGAAGCGGGCTCGTCTATATCCATCTCACCGGTGAGGCCGGATGAGCATGGTAGACTAACTGAGACAGGGGGAATGACTAGAACATCGCTGAAACCAGCGATGGTGGGGTCGATCGGGGTATTGAGCGCTCGCTCGATGCGAGAGACTTCATCGGCATACTTGTCTGAGATGCCTTCTTTGACCAGGATGGCCTTGAGACACTCAAGTATGAGGCGGGCCGTGTCGTTAGGCACGGCGACAGCCATAGTCGTAGGAAGACTAGGCTAGAGAGAGTAAAAGGGAGGAAATGTAAGGGGAACCTAACATTTGCCCTAACACCTAACTCCCCGGGTGGACTTGCCCGGGGATGTGTGACCCTCCCTGTCGGGTATAGACAGGGAGGTGTGTAACCTATTGGTGAGCCCTAAGCTTGCTTTGGCCCGTTGCCTATCTTATTTGTGCAACGGGGTCCTAACTGGGTCTGGTGCGAAGGGGTAGACACACCCAACCGACACCAGGTGTGTTGCTGTGAAAGGAAAACTGTCACCAATGCCGACTAGGAGATCCCCCAAGGCCGAACACTGGGACCCGTCCAACTTTCTGCCTCACCCTGATGGGGATTGGCGGGTGCGTTTGGGTCAACACCCCCTCGGTTTCGTTGGCACCGTAAGGTATCCACCGAGGACCACGAAACTGTGGTTTTTTACCCGGAAGGGGCAAAAATCACCGTCGAACGTATATTCTAACGATATACTGTTAAAGAAATAATTATACTAGCTGTGCCTTGAAAAAGGCACACAGCTAATAAGTCGAAGATAGTCAAGGCGACTATGACGTCCGTCGCGGGGCGCGACGAAAACACGATCACTGGCTCTACTGAGCCGCACACACGAGAACACTTAACACTGCGCAAACACGTCCGTCCGGGACCGCTGCCGCGCGCTAAGTGTTGGTTGCCCAAGAGCCTCCACACCTATAAATCCGGCCCTGGGTAAATTGCAAAAATTTGACATTTATATAATCACTTCCATTATGAGCCATCCCAAATTGGTTTTTTTATTTTTTATTATATTATATATATCTGTATCAGTCTTAAAAATACTTGATATTATTACTTATTTATTACTTGATTTCTCCGTGGTAGCCCGTAGAGTCTGGATTTGTGCCCGGTTGATGGCAATAGGCTCGCATATTACATGAGAGTTAAACATAACTAGCGAAATGTGGGTGTACTATAGGCACCTACACTTCTGCCCACCCCTTTGGAGAAACGAGGCGTGATATTATGCTTGTTTTTATTACAGCTGTGGCAAAAAATTTAAATTGATTCTATTATAAAAACTAACCATTTCAAAGTTTGTTTTTCTTCCTACATGTCAAATCAATCATTACAAAATGAACACAGTGTAATGCCATCTAGCTAGCTTAGCTCATCTAGCTTATTTTTACAACTTCTTAATATGACGTGTAAAAGTGATTTCAATATCATATTTAAAGAATAAACAATTTCATTTCATTTCAGTTCTAGATAAAAATATATGAAATACACAATTTTCATGCTCAATTGAAACAGACATTACCTTCTAACAAGGCGATTAATCCTTCATTTATATTCGTATATTATATGGGATAATAAATAATTATGATCATTAGATGTATAAACCGGGGTTATTAAGAGGACACATTATCATAATACCAGCCTTTCAAATGACTGGTGTGGCTAGCTGCGAGAAATATTATTAGTTGACTTGTCTTATTCGAGTTTGTGGTCTAAGTACTTAAATTCCCTTTCACCTTTCCTATCGGAGGGTATTAAATTACAGATAAAATAATTTCACAAGCTCCTCGTTAGCCCTACGGCGATTGTCACTTCAAAACTGTCAATAAATTCCCTCATTGACAGCCCAGCCAATTATCTGTGTTAGGGATGGCCCCAAACACATAATTACATTTTAAATTCCGATTATCTATTGGCTGTCTACCCGTCATGTGTAATAAATTGGCTAAAAGTGTGCGTATACGCACGGTGCGTAGTGTCAAAATTGCCCCAGGGATCTGAAGCACCTGTTTCGACGGTCTAATGTGCTTAGGAGTTGATCGGACGTTTCAAGGGATGTTGTTTATTTTGAAGCATGTTCTTGATTGTTTTATTTTTAAATTCAAGAGCGGTAGTCGTGTTTTTACATATATACCTACCACCGGTTTCTATAAATCTTTCAAATGAATCGGTCGTCTAATCAGTTGAGTGACTTTAATAGTTACTTCCGCAAATCAATTACCTACAACAGTCTACTTGAGATTGTTAGCTTGTGTCATTCAGAGACACTCCATTTTGTTTTTCTGGGTGTTAGTTAGGTCAGTACTTTATACTAGAATGTTAGAATTTCCTAGATATTGAAAATCTTCTGATGATAAACAGTACTGACATTGAAAGATTGTACTGTTAGGTAATCGAATATATTTAATAATAAATAATATATAAAATTATTTTGGAAAAAACGTTTAGCTGTAGTTGTAGAAACTCGTGTAAAGGAATGAATATTTTCTCATCTCATTCTATTTTTGCTCCACGAAAACATTTTTTTTTAAGACGGACAGCCTTGGTCAGCTAGCGTCCATCTTGTTCCTTCCTAAAAGAAAACAGACGAAACGAATACAGTATTATCAATCAACGAGCGACTGCTGAAGCGTGGGCGTGTTTCTGTCACTCCAAACGAAGGTAATTATAATGACTGTGATTGCATCCACATTATTATGAAATGCTATTGAATAAAAAATATTAATTATGAACCTATGTAGAAATGCAAGCCAGGCATCTCCGATGTTGGTAATAAGTCGGCGAGGCTGAAATGGGACTGGGCGGGGTCACAGTTGAGAAAAAGATCTGAGTTGTGCTCCACCATTACTGAAAAATGCTTGTACTGCCTGGACAGGTCCACTCAAATTTGTGTGATTCTTTCCTCAAAAGACCATTTCAGACGCTAATCTACATGGTCCTCATGTGGCCTAGATTATTTTTGGACTTTAAAAGAGACTGCGACCTCTGAGTTTGTTTCGGCCTTTCTTCTCAGAGTAGTCTGATAGGAAACGCCGACTTCATTTAGCTTATTTTTTAATATGACGTGTAAAAGTGATTCCGATATCCTATTTACAGAATAAACAATTTCATTTCATTTCACACCTATAGGATGCAGCAAAACAGATGGGCCAGGATTGTCACACAGTGGGTGCCTGATGGCGCGGGCCGTCACCGGCTGGCAAACGCTGGCGTGTCGAGTTGGACACGTTCCTGAGCGATTGGCCGAAAAAAGCATAAGGTAAACTGGAAAAGTATGGGCGAGACGGACAAAAGAAACCGGCCAAGTACGAGTCCGACTCGCGTACGAAGGGTTCCTTACCATTATCTATAAAAACGGCAAAAAAATCATGTCTGTTGTATAGGGCCCCTCTTAAATACCTATTTGTTTTATTTTAATTTAATTATTTATTTTTAAAGTGAATATATAACTAAATATTCTGTGAATATTTCGATGGTGACAAACGGACAGACGGACAGACAGACAGACAGCGGAGCCTTAGTAATAGGGTCCCGTTTTAGCCTTTTGGGTACGGAACCCTAAAAACGATTGGTCTAATGTGAACAGATCTAGGCTGAGTCCTGGTAACCCAAAAATATTTAAGAGATTTGTATTATGCCGCGTTGGTCAAAGCGCTGCTGCTGAGCATGTGACCTGGGTTCAATTCCCGGGTCGGGAAAAATGTTTTGGGTTTTTCTATCTAGTATTTCTCAATAGCAGCCCGGAGTCTGAATTTGGGCCCGGTTGGTGGCAATAGACTCGCCCCCTGTTACATGGGACTTAAACATAAGTGGCGTAATGCGGATGTACACCTCTGTCTAACCCTTCAGGAAATACAGGCGTGATATTATGTGTGTAATGTGTGGTATTATGAAGACGAAATGACCCCTGCAAAGCACTAAAATAATCTAGCATTTTACTTAGTACAGTAATAGTCACTAACATCAACGTACAACCTTTTTCAGCACATGTAATAGGATGCTAAAACTTTAATGACATGAGTTTCTGCAACACATGGCGCACGAGCAGCTATTAAACTTTATTAGTACACTGCTAATTTGCGATTCTCGCAATTTTTTTTTCCATCTCCCTAGTTCACGACTTTTCAAAATTTGTCCACTTTATTATTTAATAAAATTATGGATAGTATTATCCATCTGGCGCAATAACCATAAAATGACATGACACGATTAAAATTTTAATATTCAACGTTTATTACTTCGAATGCTAGTAAAATATCCATTCAAGTCTGTCAACCTGCTTAGTACGTGCTTTCCGAGGCACGGAGGGGTCTCGATATGTAATGTATAGGAACCCATCCACGGACCGATCTTGGCAAGCGTAGCTTAACCTGCGACTCGTGCGGCTGTTATTATTTTGCCTCAACCCCCTCTGCGTAATAGTTATTCCATATATTTTAATTTAAGAATAATTATTAGTACTAACAGCAACGATATTAGCTTCTGTCAATAAAAATTGTAAAAAGTATGAATGTCAAGCCTAAAGGCTTAACCACGACATTTGACATTAACAACTAACCATTAATAACGGTTATGTTAACAAAATACGATGATAATAATACAGTTAAAAAAGCATCAAAGAAATTCGTTACGATGTTGTTTATGACTACAGAAAATCATAAGACAGTGCCGCTACAGTTCTCAATTGATAAATATTGTTCTTTTATCTTTGTTTTAATTACGGTCAATAATATCAGTTAGAATAAATTCAGTTTTAAATACACCTGTTTCGATAAATTTGTGAGTAACTACACAATAGCACAAGCAGGTGGAGTCTTACGTCCGCACCTTGAGTTTTTTTTAACAAAAAAGTCCGTTAAAACGACGTTTTTTCGGTTCGATTTTCGTAATTTGAATTTGGAACCGTGAAGATGGCCGACTAGATGACGTATTTATTAATTCGTTTGGACGGCGTCGAGCCGCCCGACCGTTTCTTGTTGGTAATCGGAATCGATTACAGAAATCGGTTTTATTATAACCGATGGTGATTGTGAGAGCTCTCGATGTGAGATGCGCTGATTAATTTACTACTATGAAATCAATTTTCAACGGATCGAGAGTGTAGGATTAAAAAATCATAATCCATTCTGTTTTGATATTACATTTTTTATACTTATCTGAGGGGATCTGTGTAGTAAATAAACTGCTTTCCGACCCACGCAAGACACTGAAGGCAACTGAGAAATCAGGTAACTTATAACTACGGTGTCCGTAGGCGAGGGATTGAGTTTAATCTTCTAGTTATTTACACGTTCATGTTGAATTCATGAAGATTGAAACAAATTAGGGTCATATAAGGCAGGTAATGCACTCGGCGGGTTAGCTGTTTGCGGCAATCCGACGTAACTATACGGCGTGTCGGCTTGGCAAACTCACCTTGTCCTTCGCTGTCAGATTGGTTAAAGCCAATGGAAGCTGTGCCAGCTTTGGTGCTGGATCTACCTTTGTCCATTTTGGTACGATCAGTATGTTGATCCTTTTATCTTTACATTTGGGTCGAATAGGCATTTAAGGGACAACAGTTCATAAGTTTCCGCGATTACGATGTTGATACCCTAGAAAAAGTTGTTCGGTTCGATGGTCTGTACCACACCCTTAAATTTGACCACACCTTCTGATACAGTCATGCTGTATACCCGGAAAATATTTAAACAAAACTACCATACTTAATAAGTAGACATCGAATTTTTTGCATTATGCAAATGCATATAACTCTATAATTACGGCGTTAATGCATATTTTAGACTTTTTTTCCTAATCGAGCATATTTCGTTTAGTAGCTGGCTGCGGGAGGTACGGTACATACCCTGCCTAAACAGGTATCTCCAGAAAAGGCGCCAAATTTTAAATTTTGTCCAATGAAGTCGTTTTCGGCGTATAAATTACTACTACTGGGTGACAAACGCTCTCGTATTTTGCTGTTTTGTACCGTCTTAATTAAAATATATCCTTACATATTATAAAACAAAGTCCTACGCCGCGTCTGTCTGTCGTCGTGTTCGCGATAAAATCAAAAAGTACGGCACCAATTTTCATGCTGTTTTCACCAATGGATAGAGTGGTTCTCGAGTAAGATTTTAGTATACAGTATGTTAACTAACAGAGGGCGTTCCCGTTAACCCGCAATAGTATACCATCCATACAAGCTAAAAAAAATATTACCATTAAAAAAAAAAATGTTTTTTTTATTTTTTATAATAAAATATTCACAAAAAATATTAAATTGATACGTAAAAGAAACACACTGTACACGCGCACTTGTCCTTCAAAGTAAGTACGGCAATGTCGCAATTTACCTATGAATGACGGGCCGCGTGTGCGGCGATCTGATTGATGCGCCTAGCCCCGCCCCCTGCTCCCCGAATGTCCACAGGATTTGTCCACCTAATTTTAGTCGGAACTAATCTCGCGCGCATACCGGATGTGCAATTATTTTCGCATTGCAACATCTTGTCTCCTTTCGTCATTCGTGTGTGAAAAATGCCGCGTTATCAGTTCAGTGCTCGGGAGTATGTAAACATGGTGCATATTTAAGCTGAGTGTAATTGTGTGATGGTGCTTTGAGGATCCCAATGCACAATTTAATGCGACGAGTGCACCAAAACAACCGTCGGCGATTGCAACAAGCAATGTGTAGAGAGAGAAGGTCAGCATATTGCGCAGTTCAAAATCTAAGTAAGTCTTTCAACATTATTTAAATGTACCTACCTATCATAAAACGTAAAACCTTTTCGAAAAAGAAATAACACTAAGAAACGACTGTGCCACAAAATAAATAAGATCAGAAAGCCCACTCTTTGCTAAAACTACTTTTATACTCAGGGAGTACCTACCCCGTACAACGAGCGTATTACTTCTGTGGTGTTACACGATTGCTATTAAGTAATTTATTACGAATGCAACTGCATAAAGTAAAAGTTTTTTTTTTCTTCATTTCGATGTCATTGCAGAAAACATTACAAAACGTTAGACAGTGATTGCTAACGTGCAATACTTCATTATCATTTAAAAGCTAGCCTAAAACTGAGATTTAAATGAAACTTTCTCTAATACTTAACCGCACACTATTTATGAGCGTAGTTACCTACTACGTTATTTATTTTTCTAACTACTTTCTTATTAGCACTGTAAGGCACCGGAGTCACCGATCTGAGTGAATAGGTAAAACACATTCTTGTACTTGTTCCATGAGTGGGCCTTCTGTACTTTTATCTGTTTATTTTGTGGCCGCGAGCCCGCGACCGACGCGACGTGTCGGCAAAGCGCTGCCGACGCGCCACCCCGTGTCCATTACTCGGCCGCTGCGAGCAGAATAATTCGCTGTACTCTGTATTCTAATATGATTGAAACGTGGCTTAGATAGGTACATGAATTTATGTTTTTACTGTTTGCGAATAGGTTCTTACAAGCCCAAGGGATCTCAGTGACGCGTTCCTTTGTCAGCCGGGCATTTGAGACGGGTTGTAAAATCAAAACATACATAAATGTTTTATTTTACTGATAACAACACGACGCTGTGTTTTTCACTGTTTTGTTTTTCGTTTTCCGCTGATGCAAGATTGCATCAATCAAAACCGTTGAGCCCCACTGTTGCATATTTGCATCAGTTCACTCACGCTATTAAAATCTCTATTTCTACGGAGTAAAGGGCTAATATCGTCTGTGGAAAGGTACAGTATTAATTTTGCCGCCTTTACCAAAGTCAGCGCTCGCCATTCAGTGCCGTCACGCCGCCCGCCCCCCGCCCGGCCGGCCGGCTCGGTGAGAAGCTCGCTCGGCATCGTGCGCGCGCGAGAACAAAATTGCGACGTTGCCGCTTTGGGCTACGCCACTACGCTATGTATTCCGCGTTAGTATTTTGATTTTAAACAGGTCGTTTCGAATTTATTGCCTATTTAGTTTTTTTTTTTATTCGGATTTTTTTTAACTCATTTTTATATGCTGATATTTTTATTTGAATCTATTAATGATATAGATTATCGAGTTTAAGGGAACGCCCTCTGTTATTTAACATACTGTATAATAACAGACATCCACGCGGGCGAAGTCGCGGGCATCAGCTAGTATAAAAATAAAACAGGTTTTTTGATTTTTAATTGTGCATATGTTGGCCTTTCCATATTTCGGTGGCCATATTTCGGTGTTTTTTAGTGCATATATGCATGCATATTTTGATGGTTCTTTGATGGTTCTTCAAATATTATGAGAATACTTGTAGCTTTGTTCCTCACAAACATAATGAACGCAGAAAATTTTACTAGGTATATTAAATTAATTTATTTCTTATAATATTTCTGTCGCTGCCTATTCAATTATACTTCTTTACCTATTTAATTAGTACCCAGTGCAGGGAATGTTACGATGCGACATTGTTTTCCGTCGAACTCCAGAATCATGGAAACCATTACAGAATATTCGATTCCATGTAATCGCATATTCGTGTAAGTCCTTTCCATAATCTTGGGCTTAGCATGTATTGTATGTTTTACTAATATATCCCCGTCTGAGATTAATTACAATTAACGATACACTACAAGGGTATAATGTTTCTGCATTTATCATTGTTTATTTAATCCTCTGGTTGTGGTAATATTAGGAACTATAACCATCGGGTTATGTTACTTTGTGTATGTGCTTAGGGTTTTAATATCTATTGTATGCATGTTCGTTTTAAAACAAATCAATTTTATTTCTTAAAATCATATGCCCCTCTAAAACTTCTAATGAACAATCATAGTATCTTCCCATGTTTCTATCTTCCTAATTTAGTAAGCCAATCAATCAGTCTAGGTACTAAATTACAGTCGAGCCAAACGGACAATTATACTCATAATTTCGCCTTCATGGAAACTGTGTAGTTTGCACTCGTGCACTACTTGCCAATCACATTATTTAAAGATGAAAGCCTTCATCATAGATAAAATTTAAAAAATGTTATCTGTGGTCCGTTCGCTGGCGCGTCATCCTGTCATCTGTCAATTCATCGTACTTTTTTGTGCCGCGCGCTGATCCTGCTTCCGATAAAAAGTTCAGATATATTTATCGAAATGGGAAAATATCGAAGAAAACGAGACCAGGAAATGGAGGACCTGAATGAATATCTGCGAGAACTGGTAAATCGAGTGTATACCTACATGAAAGCGGAGTCGTCATGGACACCGGTAAGTTTCTCGATATACCTACCAATTTGTCGTTACCTGAGATCATTTTACTAAAATTACCTTGAGTGCCGTAATATGTTTCCACGTGAGGTTAACATTAGAGCACTAACTGTGCCGTATACTTACGAAAGGACACCACACGAGTTTTCAGTAGGAGGTCAACCATTGGTGTATCGTTCAGTGTTACAAACACATCCTTGCTAGATCCCTAGCAGTCTCTAAGAGTTTTCACGAGAGGTTAACCAGGAGACCACTAACTATGCCGTATACTTACAAAAGAACAACATCATACGAGTTTACACTGGGAGGTCAACCATTGGTGTATCGTTCAGTGTTACAAACACATCCCTGCTAGATCCCTAGCAGTCTCTAAGAGTTTTCACGTGAGGTTAACCTTGAGAACACTAACTGTGCCGTATACTTACGAAAAGACAACACCACACGAGTTTTCACTGGGAGGTCAACCATTGGTGTATCGTTCAGTGTTACAAACACATCCTTGTTAGATCCCTAGCAGTCTCTAAGAGTTTTCACGAGAGGTTAACCAGGAGACCACTAACTAGGCCGTATACTTACAAAAGGACAGCACCACACGAGTTTTCACTGGGAGGTCAACCATTGGTGTATCGTTCAGTGTTACAAACACATCCCTGCTAGATCCCTAGCAGTCTCTATGAGTTTTCACGAGAGGTTAACCAGGAGACCACTAACTATGCTGCCGCATAACTACAAAAGAACCACACCACACGAGCTTTCACGAGAGGTCAGCCATGGTATATCGTTCAGTTATAAAAACATCCCTGCACCATCACCTGATGTAAGCTGTGGAATTGATTAGTCTGGAACCTAACTCTTATTATGAGTGCGAAGCCTGCTTCCGTGGAAGACACTATAGTCAAACTTGCACCAGGAGAACACGTTTGAGAGGCTGTGAGTCACGTGACCAAAGCCAACGAATCTGGACACCAAATAGCCTACTCAATGCCACCTATTAAAATTTATTTACTTAACAGACAACACCTAGTGGTCTTCAAAAATTTCAAAATACGTACAATAATTCTAGATACCTATTGGTATACAATTTAACTTAAATATGCTATGTTAGTATTTACGTGAATTCCACTACAGTCCAACCGGAAGAAGACTGAGAGTGAAATGGTATCCTACCCCAACCTGAAGCATTGCCTTCAAATGTTGAGAATCTGCTCTGAGGGTGCAGTTGGCTACATCACTTTGGTGGTCAAAAATTATGATAAATGAACTAAATGTGCCGGCGAAGCAACATTTATGAGAGGTATGAAGCACCCACAATCTGTGGCCTGTTGAACCCACCAAAGATTGACAAGGGGGTGGCGGCTGCAGTAAATGAAGGTGGAATCAAATGACACCAAAGGATCAGGGGGCGGCAGAATAAAGTGGCTGCTGCCATTGGGTCCATTGACAAGGGCCTTAACAGCTTAATAGCTTCCCAAGGGAGTGCATTTCTAATCTAAACATTAAACATTGACCCAGCTAGACTACTGTGTGTAATTTATTATGAATGCATCACATGAAGATCATTGTTTTTGACCCAGCCTTAATAAGGAAATGAAAGAACTGATGGAGCGGGCACCAATATCTAAATATTTGTTCGGCTATAAGCCTCAAAGATAAATTCAATGCCATCAAACGTTGCTAAAGTCAGGATTGTCACTAGCTCAGGTACGGACTGGTGGATCGCAGTATTTCCCTGAAGTCTGGAGGATATTACTACTAATCCAACCATACATGGTGGATCAAGGGTTATAAGTTACCCTTTATTGAACTTCCAGTTCAAACTTCTGAATAAGAACTTCAGTTGGAGAGAAAGCAACCCTATTTCCATAGAAATTAATAATCTCTTACAGTTAGGTGCATGTTTCCCTGTCAAAAAACAATTTTTATTTAGTATATTCTTACCAAAATCAGATGACAATTGGAGATACTTAAATATGTTGTTACATCCCACTTTAACTGTGGTTAAAGGACAGCTATAATAATGATTTTTGCCTACAATATAATTAATAAATACATGTTAAATGGTACCCATAACAAAATACGTTAGAAGATCCCCAGTTTCTGTTTAACATAATTATATTGTAAGAGTTTACATGCCTCCAGGCTTGACACAGCACCATGTGTGTTGGCAGGGATCATGAAGCCAGTTGTCTGTCACCTGAGGTCATAAAGGTTGCTTTCTGTCATATACTCTCACAATATTCTATGCTTTGCCGATTCATATGCAAAGTGTATAGAAAATGTGTCTACTATTCAAACTATGATATGAGAAATATAGGATTTATTATAAATATTCAAAACTGAAAAGAGCCCCCTAGAATCCAGACGATGCAATTTTTTGTTAGATTCAGTCCAGTTGGCCATTTCACTTAGACAGGAAAAGATAGTTTATCCAGTTCATAAAGAATTTTAAGTCTAATAAGGAAATGCAAATAGTAGAGTTTGCCTAATTACTAGGTATTCTTGTTGCAACATCCCAGCTGTACAATATGGTTTGCTTTACACCAAGATGACGAAAGATCACAGAACAGTAGCCTTAAAGAATAACAATGAAAATAACAAGGCCATAACTAGTTTATAATTCAAATCCATAATAACATAACGCCTGTATTCCCCGAAGGGCTAGGCAGAGGTATAACTATTTCAAATTCAAAATCATTTAATTGCAAATACAACAAAACTGGAATCAAATTCAAAATCATTTACTTGCAAAGGTTGCTCACATTTCAATAAATCACAATGGATTTAAACAATTTGACCTTGTTCTTCAAATATTATCTGTTGCTTCTCAAACTGATTGGTATGTAATTATAAAAAGTTCCATATATATTACCTTGAACTATTAACAGCATTTATAGGGCTCAAAGCATTTGCAAGCTTTTCCAGATTGGTACTGTGAGGTGTTACCTACTAAGAATAGATATTATCACAATAGCCATTGCCTATATCAATAAGATGGTTGGTACTCGTTCTACTCACCTGAAGATTAACGAAACAGTGATGACAATAGTGCGAGGAAAGACAAATATGGGCTATGCATCTTATTTTAGTTTTAAAGGAAACATTATGACTGGTCTAGACGCCCAAATATAGAAATTGAATGGAAGTGAGGTGGATATACCTTCAAATCAATTGCTGTTAAGCTGGGCGAGCCCCCGATTAACCAGTTTACAAACAAGCCCAATTCTAAGTGTCAGAATGACATCATGGCTCCCTGATCTAGGTGCATGCTCTGTAAATACAATCACTGTCAAATGGGATCTCCACACCCATTGTGCAGGAGTCTCACACTGATTACCGCAAGATTATCAGGGATGCTTTCTTGAGGAGAGGAACACCAATCCCTTCAATTAATATAGTACTAACTTCCTTGTATAGCAAAGCAAGAAAGCGATATGAATCTGCTCTGGATCAATGGATCCCCTTCTGACAGAGTCAAGATATTGGCCCCTCCTAGGGTCAGTCACCATGGTAATATTATTAATGACCACTAAGTTTAATGAAGGATTGCTGTATAGCTCACTCAATACCCTAATGATATTGAATGAGTTATAATTATATAAATGAAAAAAAAAAAAGAAAAAAAAAAAAGCTAATAAGAGCGAAGAACCCCAAACATGAAATAATTTTGGGACCCCAGGAACGTTCCGGATTATCTCATGTCTTTCATAAATAACCAATGGTTTAAAATGACTTTTTTTATGTATACCTAACCATATTAACTCTTGTGATTGCACACAGAATTCAAACCGTGTCAGTCATTACACGTAGATAACATTTCTTAAAATGAGGTTAATATTAAATAAAGATACCAGAAATATGTGAAATTTCTACACCTGGTTGTACTAAACCCCACTTGATATTACCATTTTCTTAGATTTTACTGAGAGTAAAAGACAAGATTGTAAATCATACAATATAACTTTATAAGAAAATCTTATCATGCCGCCTCTACTGTAACTATAGTGGATGGACAAACCAAAATTTTAATGCATAATAATGGAATAGATTTTTCTAAATTCACATACAGACATGCCTCTACTTCAAAGGCCTTTGAGGGGGGGGAGGTATCAATGTTGAGGTCATAGGAAATGCTGTTGGTTGGACCATTTCTCAACCTTTTGTAGGTGACCAATAGTGATCCTAATGCTTTTGCACAGGCTGTATGCTCTATAGAGAGTGGCTGTTCATAAAACTCATTATATTTCTATGTCAATTTTAATTGTCTGCTTATAAGTAATTGATGTGTGCCATATTAGATTACTAATGACACTGGTTGATTCAAGACTGAATAAGAATTCCAGGAATTAATAGTCTGTCTTTACCTTAATGTATGCTTACTGATTCATATAGAATATATATTTTATAATGTGTAACTAACAAACTCAGAATAACATGGTTAGCTACAATGTTCAGTTGTTAAATAATGATGAAATGATTACCAACACAACTTTGTTCTTTGAACATCTACACAGTTTCCATGAAGGCGAAATTATGAGTATAATTATACAGATCGGACTAACTTACCTAGTGACGTCCGATCCTTAATTATATGAAATAATTTCGCCTTCATGGTGTCCCAACCCTTCCCAAATAATCAACCTACTTATGTGTACTGGATTATCTAAACCCCTTCTAAAAGTTGTGTTTAGCTGTATGCACTATGACCGGGACTAAACGATGCTCATACAGGTCATCGTTAAGTCCCGTTCATATGCTTTGAAAGAATGAATTGACAGATGACAGGATGACGCGCCAGCGAACGGACCACAGATAACATTTTTTAAATTTTATCTATGATGAAGGCTTTCATCTTTAAATAATGTGATTGGCAAGTAGTGCACGAGTGCAAACTACACAGTTTCCATGAAGGCGAAATTATTTCAGTCACCGTATTTATGAACATACGAGAGAACGTAACTTAATAAATTGTCTTCTGGTTTGAATGATTTATTGTTTATGAGGTTTTGGGAAATGGAATTTGTGTGAAGCACTAATAGTGTGCAAGTAATGAGTCTTTGTTTTTTTTTTAATTTATTTTAATTTTTGAATTGTTTTGTTTCAATTTTATCTTTTTACGGACGCTTTTTTAAGTGCGCGTTTTTTTATATTGTACTCACATGTATAATTTCAACATGAATGATGTAACCAATATATTGTATCAATATTCTGATTCAAAATAGTGTCCGTGGAGTTTCTTGCCCGTTCTTCTCCATAGGAACCTACGCATTGGAATGGGTAACTAGCTTCATCTTTCTGACTGACCGACCCCTTGACAATGCAAAAGTGCCTGTAATTGGTTTATTTGAAATAAATGCTTTGAGTTTGAGTTATAAATATAAATAAATAATATTTTATTGACTTTTATTGACATTGACAAGTTTGAGTTTGAGTTTGAGTTTTGTAATGAGACCTGTAGGCACACTTTTGTAAAACTATGCACTTGAAACACTTTTAGCCGGCAAGTGAAAGAAAAAAGTTTATATTTATTTTTAAGTAAGTATCCTCTACCCATAGATTTATTACCGACTTCAAAAAAGGAGGAGGTACTATGTTCGGTCAACCAGTTGATTAGATATACATCTCTGATTGAGCCATAGATTTATGGATTGACCATAGGTGACTCGCTCGGCCCCCTTGAACACTTTCGAAAAAGTTCTTTCGCGAAGATATTTACCCGGACCCTGTGAAAAGGCACTTAGAGGAGTAACTCTCTCTCTCTCTCTCTTCCTAGCTATGTATTCCACATGGTGCCTTCTTGGTCTTTCTCTACCACTTCGCTTTATGACATTCCTTCATGTCCTTTAGCACAACAGCCTTCCATCTTGTTTTGGGTCTGCCTCTGGGTCTTGGACTAGGAATGGTAAGCTGCAGCGCCAAGTTACTTCCTTTTCACGTGACCATGCCATCGCAGCCCAGCGCAGCGCAGTACTTAGAGAAGTAACTGAAAGTTATTATTCATCCCGAACAAACAACCTGTTACTTCCCAATACACATTATCTCTTTCCATCTTATAATAAAGCACAATAATTTTCCTCACAGAGCCGCGAACTCAGACGTCGTCGGCCGCAGCGGTGGCGGTGGTTTACTTGCTTTACATGTTTTTGTCGCGCGACGCGGACACATGTCGGTCGCCACGACTTTTTTGTCGCGTGTTTATGACCCGGTTCGGCGGGTGTGCACGTCCCCTTATAGCCACGACCACTTTTTATCACCAATCGCCAATTACGTGAAGCATACGAAATTCATTGAATGATTTCGGTTTTTTTTTTCCAAAGTGGTGTGGTCTCTCCTAGATACTAATAGGCCATTAGCCGATATGGGTAGTTTATGTTGAAATAATGCTAACTGCTCTCCATCTTAGTGTTTATAGTTTAGCTAGAATAAGCCTTTCTTGTTGTAATAAAACTTTTCATATTAGATGCAGCTGCGGCGCGTGCGTTGACTTCTACATGGGATACAGCGGGTTTAACAAGCATTGCCCTTAGCTAGAATTTAGTCTTGAGCTGTATTATCCACAGACGGATGTACTCATTCTGACGGACACTGATGCCCGAGACGTTGCAATAACGTCCACATTACGATCGCAAAAAATTATAGCCAACAAAATGTTAACAGCATGGTCACTTCCGGAGACTTTGGCTCATTGAAATGTTGGTAAACTTGGCTTATTTATGTGTCCTTTCGTTTTGTGTCAAATTCAAGAGGTTTACAAAAACGTGGTTGTGTTGTACTAGTCTACATCCCATTCGGGAAAACAGTGGGCTTAACTCCAACGCTCGGAATAATAAAACTTAGGGCCTACCCTAGCTCAAATTGCTTAGCATGATCCTTCGTTATGCCGAAACTGCTGCAGTAATTTTGAAATAAATATATGTTAAAGTTGAGGATTGATGCTAGATCCTATGTTTGACAAAAACACGATTACATGAAGTTTTCTCTATAGAAAAAAAAATCCATAATTACATCTAAACCGAACTATAAACCGCTGGTATTCAAAAAATACTTCAAATTAGAATATCGCAACGAAAATGGGTGAAATCTCAAAATAAAACCCATTGCGATCAATTGTCATTTTAGGTGTGTATCACCCTTTTTTTTTTGATGGTGGGAATTCATTAAATCACTTCTCCCGCTCTAGGCGGAGCTCGGCGTGTTAGACTTTTACTGACTATAACCCACCCGTGTTCCTTCAGTTGCCTGTTGCCAAGAGCCCCGGTATCCCTTTCGGACTTTCCCGCAATCCTGGCAGTCAATTATGCTGATATCTCTTTGAGGCGCGCGTGGAACACAACGCGCCGTCGAGCCGGGCCTGGTCCTTATCGGACGGCGAGCTACCCATTGCTGGCCGTCCGCAGGCCCGCACCTACTGTGGCCGGGAATCCGCCTGGGATTTCCGACGCCCAGGGCGGCTCCTTCGGGGGCGTGAGGGTGCGAATTTTGCTCTCCCTCACGCGTTCCGTCTCCTCTTTCGCGAGCATTACTGCTTCACAGAAGGAGGTGACACTTCCCATGCGCAAATCCAAGCACAATTGACGAGGTAAGCAATTACCATACGGATGTTACTTGAATTTGGTCAAGCTTTGTCTCCTAGTAAGAACATTAATAATCAACGGTTAATGTGGCCCCATGTTGCTAAAAGGCTATTAATACTAATGCACAGTGATCTTTCACCTTCGCGCCCACAGCATGTGTAGTGTGGTTGTACCACGCAATTAGCGGTAGAACAAGATTAGAATGGTGGGAATTTAACGGAATTGCCGGTAATAGTTGTACCTATGGGTAATTAACTACAGTACGTGTAAGACACACGGAATTTTAGAAAAATATAGTTTTGTAGAGCGTCGTCCTTGTCACTCTTGTGTAACAACCTGTCTCAAAAACTCCATGTACCTTAATGCTCATAATACTGGCAGAGGCAACTGCAGCTGTCGACACTCATCGGTGACTGCCGTAGACGCGTCGGCGCCACCCGTAGGCGCGTCGACGTCAGCCTGCCTTTCCTATATTTGAGCACGTCATGGAGAAGCTCATCTGGGGAAATACTATTTTTTTCTGTTTTGCGGTGCAAATCTTCAAATGGCGCCCGGGCTTTGGGTATAAGACCAGGGAGTGTGGCACATGGAAGGGGCTCCGTTACCTCTCAAAAGACCGATCGGAAACCCCCTCTGTGCAACGCCTGTTACAGGGGACGGCACATCTCTGGGGAGACAGTAAAGGGGTCTCCCCGAAACCTAACTGTGCAAGGCAGCATCTGTCCACTATGCGCCGTCTTCCCTGAAGTCACTGAGTGGGCGAATAGAGTATCTGAAGAAGTACCACACTTATTTCTGCCGCCAATCTGCGTTTTTGTGTGGTACCTATGGTTTCCGGAATTATTATTATTACAGGTTTGATTTATTTATTATGGATGACAATGTATCTGCGATGTCTTTAGTATGACTAAAGTCTGGGCAGCGGTCACTATCTCCACTGCTTACTTAAATAACAGCTATATTATGCCCAAACCTTAATTAAAATTTCAAACATCCTACGATGAAACAACATACTAAAACAAAGAATTTCACAAGGCAGTAAGATGTTTAAACTAATAGCTAATTAACCAACGATTTAACTGCCTGTCGCCTAATCGAGCGTTCACAAATAACCTTTAATTTGTGGGTACTTTGTAACGACTGACTTTTATATTGCAATGTAGACAATACTTAAAATAATGGCGAGCTTTTAACACCTTCGGATCACAAAGTTATTCTTAAGAGTCCCTATCTCAAATTGCTTAGCATGATCCTCCGTTATACCAAAAAACTGCAACATTAATTTTGAAATAAATATATGTTAAAGTTGAGGATTGATGCTAGATCCTATGTTTGACGAAAACACGATTACACAAAATCTATAAGCCGCTAGTATTAAAAAAATACTTCAAATTAGATCATGAAACTTTGCATAATAACTGAACTAACTATAAAGCAGGTCTTATGTTTTTTTTTTTATTCCCATTAGTTTCACCATAAAAAACAATTACCTAAACTATTCGAGGCTTTAGAGCCGCCAGCACCCCACTCCGTCTCGCTCTCACTCAGGCCGCGAGTAGTATGATGCGAGCGAGATAAAATCTGAGGTACGGTACAGCCTTATTACGGCCTCCATTAGTTACCTAAGTTTATTTATGTCCGGCATGGCTTGGAGTAAAAATTACTCTTTTGTTTCATTATTACAGGCTCTTTACTAAGCTTATGGCGATTGGCTTCAGTTTTCGCCATAGCATCAATCTGCCTAGCCTTTTCTCAACTATTTATTTATATATTTTTATACCAGTATTTTACATGGAGCGACTGCCTATCTGACCTCCACAATCCAGTAACTGGGTAATACGATAACCCTTGGAAAGACTGGTTGTCAGACTTTCGGGCTTCTGACGACCCGTGTATAATCCTACTATCCTACTAATATCCTACTATCCTACTAATATTATAAATGTGAAAGTTTGTGTGTTTATGTGTTTGGATGTTTGTTACTCAATCACGCAAAAACGGCTGAATGGATTTGGATGAAATTTGGCAAACAGATAGTTTATAACCTGGATTAACACATAGGATACTTTTTATCCCGATATTCCCACGAGATCGAGCCTTACGTGGGTAAAACCGCGGGGCGCAGCTAGTACGTTAATATTAAAGAAATCTCGATATTTTGTCAAGTCGTAAAAACCGTGTAAAGCAGGAGTGGGTCGCTAGTAATTTTTGTAATTGCCAACTCGTCTTTCAAAAGTCTTTCGCAAGCGTGGTGATCAATAAACACGTGCCTTCTCCGTGTGAGAAGAGACCTTTGCCCAGCTGTGGGACAAATAATAGGCTAGTCAAAGTCAAATAATTTATTTCAAATAGGCACATAAAAGGCACTTTTGAACGTCAATGAAAAACAAAGAAATAGAATTGATTCTAGTTGCCTATTCCAAAAGGTAGCTTTCGTATGGAGAAGAATGGGCAAGAAACTCCACCGTTACTCTTTAAAAAGAATTATAAATGGAGCAATGACAAATAAATTAGTTAAGTGATAGGTACATGGTGCTCACATATTTACAAACATTGTAAAAGTATACGATATTACAATATTCCTAACATTTTTACAAGTAATACTAATAAGTCAGTGCGTGAGTTTAAGCAATCACAGAGTGTAAAAATCTATGACATACAAATAATAAATAGTATTTTTACCGACTTCAAAAAAGGAGGAGGTACTATGTTCGGGATGATTGTTTTTTTTTTTTTTTTTTTTTTTTTTTTTTTTTTTTTTTTTTTTTTTTTTATGTATGTTCCCCGATTACTCCGCCGTTTGTGAACCGATTTAAAAAATTCTTTTTTTGTTCAAAAGCTTATACTTCTGAGGTGGTCCCATTGTCACCAAGTCAGGATCTGATGATGGGATCCTAGAGAAATCGAGGGGAACTTTCAAAAATCGTAAGGGCAACTAGTGCATTCCTTAATTTATTCATTAAGTATTTTACAGCACTACAATTTTATGAAGGCCTGGAGTCGATCTGATGATGGAGCCGAAAGACAGTCAAGGGAACTCCTCAATGGTTTACAGCAGATACCTCGTGTTTGGGCTTGATTAATTTGTATTGATAAAAACTTTACACTTTGATGGGTTCTGACTGTCGTTAGGGGTCTGATGATGAAGACGAAAGACAGTCGAGGGAACTCCTCAGTGGTTTACAGCAGATATCTTGTGTTTGGGCTTGATTAATTTGTATTGATAAGAACCTTACACTTGGATGGGTTGTGACTGTCGTTAAGGGTCTGATGATGAAGACGAAGGACGATTAACGGAACTCCTCAACGGTTCACAGTAATTACCTTGTGTTTGGACTTAATTCATTTATATTGATAAGAACTTTGCAACCATATAGGTTGTAAGTGACATTACAGATCTGATTATGGTCACCTTATAATATGATGATGAGGGGAACTATACAGTGTAAGCAAATGTATAGTGTTCACCCTTATATTCTTGAGAAGGCACGGGAGTCTCATTAGCCAGCCGGTTTCGTATAACATCTAAACGATACTTGCGCTACGACTCGTTTTGAATAAGATTGAGTCGGCAGATCTTATCATTTATCATTTGGCGACTCCTGTGACAAATGAGAATGCATGTAATTTCTCATCTGAGATAACCTAGCATGACAAGCTAACGGTGATTCTTGGGAACCGGACATAGCACTCCGTTTGCGATTCATAGATATAGGCGTTCTTATTCAGCAGTATTAGTCTCTTTAATTCTGTTTTTCTTCATGCGGGTGGCTCCTTTAGTTGGTCTACCCATGATTACAAAAATCAAATTACACAAAAAATGGAAAAATAATAAAACTTTTTAAAAAAAATTGACCGACTTCAAAAAAAACAAAACAAAAAAGGACTACTGTACTAAAAACCAAAAGACAAAAGTACTTCTTTAATAATAAGAGAAAAATTAAAAAATTAAAAAATAACTTTAATTTCGGAAGTCGGTGGCCAAAAACTAAAATTAAAAGCAAAGACACCGACTTCCGAAATTAAAGTTATTTTTTAATTTTTTAATTTTTCTCTTATTATTAAAGAAGTACTTTTGTCTTTTGGTTTTTAGTACAGTAGTCCTTTTTTGTTTTGTTTTTTTTGAAGTCGGTCAATTTTTAGTATAGCTTTCTACGTTTAATAGGCCCAAGAAACTGCTGAATATTTTATACAAAACGACCACAGCCTAACGACGCACCAAAGATATAGCAGGTCTATAAGTTTTTAGTATAATACGTTCATTATTATCATATTATAGCAAATTTTATAGCCATGCTAAAATGCTAGTCATGATGGTCTATGATTTCTACATGGCTACATCCAGGTAGACAGTTTGACACCACATTAAATCCATATAAGTTTGTATAATAAAATCGGCAAAGCGCGAGTCGGACTTGCATACGAATTGTTCCGTACCACCGTACAATATTTAACAATACATTTTGAGTAATTCGTCAACTCGTCTTACATGCCTACGGCACATTTAGGACGTTCTTTTGATCTTCTGCAAGTCGTCCTAAATGGGCCGTAGGCATGTAGGACGAGATGACGAATTACTCTACATTTTTTTTTAATTGTTTGGTAATAAAAAATAAAACGTTTCATATAAGGGGATGTCTCTTAAATGTTTAAAGTTACTTTATTTTTATAGCAAAATAAAAAAAATATATATTTATTTCACATACACCTACATGTTGTGTGTAGTACACAACACACTCTGTGAGAATTTTAAGGTACCTTTTACGGTTCAAATGATACAGTCCTGTGACTGACTGACGGAAGGTTGACGGACAGCGGAGCTTAAGTAATAGGGAACTCTAAAAATATCTACAATATTTATTATTTTCATCATGTTGGCACGAAACTTGTGAAAAGTAATTGATTAACATGTCATTGCTACATTAGTGCCGTCGACCTACGTATGTACATATTTTTTTGCTGATTTTTTATTTTTAAACAAGATTACTCATACTTGTTTTAGGAAGAATTATTTCTTGTCATCACCCACTCGTTATACCATGTTTAGGTATAACTTTGGTCCCTTGTCCATTACTTATGTACAAGCAAAAATCCACACCACTATTTTACTAACATATATTTTAGTTTATTTAGTAATTTGTAATAGGTAACACGGTATGGGCATTCGAAGCCTGAAAAAAAATATTTTTCTTAAAATAATTTAAAAAAAAAAACTAAAACCCAAAGGAGACAATTTTTTTAAAGCTTATATTTAATTCTGATTTTTTAGGGTTCCGTAGTCAACAAGGAAGCGAACCCTTATAGTTTCGTCAGCGTTTCGTAATCGTAAAAATACTGTTTTTAGGGTACCTCCCCTACACGTAAAGTGAAGATGGTTTTTTTCTCGTCGATCCCATGGTTACGACGCTCCTCAAGTTACGGTAATAATCGACCAATTTAAATTTGCAGTTGCAAAAACAACAATAAGTTGTGCAACTACAATGTTAAGTTTGTTGGATAAATTCATCCCTACTACGGAACCCTTCATTGTGCGTGGTTCGACATGCACTTAACCGGTTTAAAATGCTTAACTTTAACAAAAGTAAGACTTTTATAAAGTAAAAACTTAAATAATTATATTTAGTTAAAACCCAACGA
The DNA here is from genome assembly GCA_949152455.1 of Lithophane leautieri. Lineage (NCBI taxonomy): Eukaryota > Metazoa > Arthropoda > Insecta > Lepidoptera > Noctuidae > Lithophane > Lithophane leautieri. The sequence continues at coordinate 14,021,481 of OX424472.1, read as the reverse complement.
GGCATAACATTAAACATGGTCTTTTAAACGTACGTTAAATGACTCAACATTCGTAACACTAGAGTTGGTAAAGTGTTGTAGAAAAAAATGTTACATACTCATATCAAATGTTCTTAAAAACGAGTAAGTACCGGCTCATAGCAGAAGTTTGACCAAAATTGTATAGGGTTGACCAATTTAGGAAATATAATTTTTTAAGATGCAAGCCTGAGCAAAACGCCACTCTAGCCGCTTTTTTGTTGATTTTAGGAGCTATCTGCTTGTTATTTAAAAAGAAATATCAAATAATAAAAATACATTAAATTTCTACATAATCTTAATTCCAAAATTGTGCATTTTTTTTTTTAAAGTATTAAATAATTTGTTTCTTTCCTTCCAACGAAACCATAAAAATGAGAAATAATTTTTGTTATCATGCATATCTCCTCGTTAAGTAAACATTATCTAATTTTGCTACTGACACTAATGGATAGACAATTTAATAATGAACATTTAGTAACAATTTTTTTTTTCAAAAGCGCAATATTTGATTTTATTAAGATTTTATCCTAAAATTTAGGTGTATTCACTACTGTAACTCACCGGGATTCAGTCTACAAAGAGGGAACGAATTTATTTTGCTCAGGGCACCGCCTTAAATTGCTCTACTATCCAACGTATCTCAATCTGCCTAGCTTTTTTCCAACTGTTGGGGTCGGCTTCCAGTTTAATCGGATGCAGCTCAATACCAGTATGTTACTAAAGCGACCTACCTCTCTGACTACCACAACCCATTTATTGGGTAACAAGATACCCCTTGGTAAGACTGGTTAACAGACTTTTGGGCTTCTGGCTACCCGTCACGACTGCCAAGGATCTAAGAATGACAAACGGTTTAACGTGCTTTTCGAGGCACGGAGGGGTCTCGACTCTCGATATGTAATAGGGTCACCCATTTTAGAACCGACCGCGGCAAGTGTAGCTTAACCTTCAATCGACAAGTGTAGCTCTTATAATTTAGACATCAGCCCCTCTGTTAAAGCATTCCGAGAAAATGTGGGTGAAAAATCAATCAATAGATTTGTTGTTTGGTCAAGTGCGATTCTGTATAAACCGCATTAAATAAAAATATTTTGAACAGGGTGGAAAAAAAAAGTCTGCTGTTCCATAGGTTCGCACATACTCGTCAAAATGTAGCGAACATCTGATTCTTTTTCGCGATTTCTGGTTTGGTCCAATAATGAAAGTTGTTGATAATGATGAGTACAATGATCCCCATGAATTAAATTTCACCTAGTATGTTATGTAAACTACAATAAAACTCTGGCTTAGCTAGTTGAGGAATGTCGTCTAACTGTATATAATATGAAATATGAAAACATCCGTTTTAGTTTTATTATTTAATCTAAATCGTACCGTAAGTTATCACATTTTTGCTAATTTAATATTTTGTTGTGTGATTTCTATCATGAGATAGGTATTATAGTGTTGAGTTTTAGCTTTTATCGCAAAATAAGCAGTAAGTTAACAAAAATAGAAATGACGTTTTTTCATCATATTTAAGTAATGAAACTGCTTAATAGCAAAGAGAGATAAAAATAGTAAAAACTAGTCTCAGTAAACAGCTTTTTACTATGACAATTAACGAATGAGTTAGGATTAATAATCGCGCTAAATTACATACAACAATACACACCGTAGCTGACTGCAGGTAGCCCGCAGCAGCAGCAAGCGACGTGTCGCCGCGACACTAATGGTTTCTACATATTTCTATGAAATACCTTCCGTAGCTAGCGACACGGTATTTCAAAGAAATACTACACTAATGGTTTCCATGTATTTCTAGGAAATACCTTCCGTAGCTAGCGACACGATATTTCAAATAAATACTAGAAAACAGTAGTGTCGCAGCGACACGTCGTCTGCTGTTGCTGCCTGCAGTCGACTACGGAATTAAACCTTAAATGTCTAGTTTGGTGCTGATTGGCAATAAGTAACTCAATAAACCAAGTTGTGGGTAATATTTTAAGCAACTTATGACATTTTAATTTGTGTTTAACCTGTGTATTGTTTATTGTCCAGGTGCCAGGTATTATGAAGTATTATTGCCACCATTTTTCCAGTGTGAGAGAGAGACCGAGCTAGACCAGGCTGATAGCGTCATCCCGTTTTCGCAGTGGAATAATGATGGCGTTAATACTTCATAATACGGCAGGACATTCATATTTATTAGCCCAAAACTTAGCCACTTCCACGGCGTTATCGGTGGTAGGACGGACGTCACTTAGGCTGAATTTTTTTGGTCCTTACTTTACGATGTTCGATTTACACCTTACCTTAGCCTATAATTTTCCCACTGCTGGGACACAGGCCTCCTCTCTGTGAGAGGGAGCGGGCCGTAATCCACCACGCGGGCCCAGTGCGGGTTGGTGGATATCACATAGCCTCGAGATTTTGGTTTTACGAAATGCCGGTTCCCGGTGTTTTCTCTCATCTTTTTTTAAGAGCAGTGGTGATGAAAATAATTTTCACAAAGTAAAGTGCCTGCTTGGGTTCGAACACACGTCCTGCAATTCGTAAGTCGCGGCCATTACCACTGTGCCACCATTGCTCTTACACCACAATTTACCTCTATCTAGGTAATACATACGCAGGTTATTTATTACCTGGATAATAAATAATTACCTATCTATTTTAACTTATGAAGATTTTTGTGAGATATTCGTTCTCTTTCTTAATTAAAACCTAACACATCCCTAGCGCATGCGTCAAGGTTGTAAAAAAACACACGCCTAAGCAACTAGTAGATTCTGTGCGAAGATGACGTAACCGGTCATTGACCCTCTGTTTTTACAAATGGCGCCAGAAGATATGGTGTGTTCAGTTAATATTGTTCTAATTAATTAGAGTTTGAGTCGATTCCCATGGTGGACTTTGCTCTTCAAACAATGTTAAGGATTTACGATGGGTTTTATTGAGTTTCATAGAAAAATGTTTGAATATGATGTTGATAATGTGTTAATAACGGCCTTGCGGAGCAATAAGATCATGTGTTATGACAAACTGCTAAGGAAGGCTACTTCCAAACAGAAGTTCAAACTAAAAAAGAAAGACTCGGTAAAAAAGGGGAATATTAAAATTGATCCTATAAAAAAACATAATAGTCTTTTAATTTAATGTCCGCCATTTTATATCACTGATTGTCTTTTATTTGTGGTATATTAAGAAAAGCTGTACTAATAAAATTCAAAGGAAAATTCCCTTGCCTACAAATAAGAGAAAGTAAATGTTAATAACCATAAAGTTTTTCTTTTAATTGTGCTTTTGACGTAACTCGGGACCCTTTTGACATGTCCCGGACCTTTGGAAGACGTACGAGGGGCCGAAGCCAACTCGCAGAGGCCCGATAGACGTTTTTTAATGAAATGAGGCACAAACCGACAATTATCCCAGTTCGTACTATGCAAGTGCACCCAAGGACAACCCCCGGTTGGTGTAAGACTATTGCAGGATATGGAAAAAAAGATAATGGGCTATGAATTTGGGTGATTAAAATGGACTGGTTAACTAAAACTTTGGTAGGTCCCTGCTTGATCAATTCTTAATTTTGCTTATTATTATGAGTTTCTTTTTACCCGACTACGGCGAAGAAAAAAGGAGGGTTATGATTTTGTTCGGTATGTATGTATGTATGTTCATCTGTTCCCTCATATCTTCTAAACGACTCATCACAATTTGACAAATGAGGTATCGTTGGAAGCGTCTTGATCGTCCGCTGGTTATAAGGCTATGAAGTCACATTAAATTAAATATGGCGCACTCTAGAGGACATAAAGTCAAGTACAAAAAAAAAAAAATCATACCATGTTGGGTATCAAATAAAAGGGTTTAATTAGCACATTTCAAAAATTATTATAAAATAACCCAAAAATTAAAAAAATAATTAAGTATTAAAAACTAAAACCCAACTACGACAAAAAAGTCAATCAACTAAAAAGTATAAATAAACAAGACACCACAGACAGAAAACTTTTTAGTTGATTGACTTTTTTGTCGTAGTTGTGTTTTAGTTTTTATTCTAAATTTTTTTTGGGATATAATATAAATATTTTGCACTTTGCTGTGATAAAATATTAGCCATTCAGCAAGGTTGACTGCGCAGGGTGCGCCAAATGAATGTCGTCACCTTCAGACTTTTAGTGCTTTTATTCTTATAAGCTAAAAAGCACGATATAACGCTAATATTATATAAAACCAAAGACTATTAGAGAAGACACAACTTTAACACGCACATTAAAACTAACAACATCAATTAAAAACTAACACCAATGATGTAAAACTCTCATCTCGAAGTAACACATAGCGTTACCTTAACGAGAGCCGATCTTAACATGACAATAGCCAACAAATGCGTCTTAAAACTTCCCATAATGTAAGACAAAAACATTAACATAACTACAAACATTTTACATTAACATCACAATCTACGAACAACTTGCTAATGATGATATAAATTTCCAATTTATGGAAAATGTGAAATTTCATTGTTACTTTTTTTATCGGTGTGGCTATGAAAGGGGATTCATGATATATGCGATTTTAACGTTAGTTATAGTCAACTTATTGATTTTCCATTCATGCTTCCTATATAACGTGTAACGGAATAAACGCAAGAGCTCAGACACCCAAATTAGAATATTAAATTATAAGACTAAAATATTATCTGTAATTTAATTTAATTAAACCACACCTTAAATTAACTATTTTATTTAACGCGCACTACACATAGGATAGCTATGAGCGTATTACAAATTTGGTTATGCATTTAAATAGGCTTTATTCCTTTGAGATAAGGATTAAATTTCCTTAAATAAAATATCTTATTGCCTAGTTATGACGCAGTGGTTCTAATTTCAGTTAAATAAAATATTTTTTTCATGAAAAATTAACATATATAAATAATGACGGAAATCGATTCAGAAGCTGATTCTAAGCAAACTACTTTCAGGTCTTGCGCTTATTCTGTTACACGTTGTATAATCTTATTCGTTCCTAGCTGATGCCCGCGGCGTCGCCCGCATGGATGTCTTGACAAATTTTATACTAAAACCTTCCTCGAGAACCATTCTATCCATTGGTGAAAACAGCATGATTATCAGTGAAGTAGTTTTTTAGTTTATCGCGAACAGACAGACAGACAGACGCGGCGGAGGACTTTGTTTTATGATAAAAAGTGATAGAAACTTCAGATTTCATTTAATTATTTAGGTTCAATATAGTAGGTTACATGGAAGGCAAGGGGAATTCTCATCTTAATCATAGTATAATAAAGTAACAGTACTATGTCTCGGCAGTGATCTTGAAATAATTACCTGCGGCTGCTCAGTAGAATAAACCTTCAGCGTCCGTGCGTAACTCCTGCACACTCGAGAATGTTCCGTACTGATATAGACTAAGATTTCGAAGCGCGTCGTTTGGCCGGTTTCTATGAAGACATATTACTGTTTCTTATTTATACTGTGTCTTAACCTTTCATAACTTATTAGTAGAACCTCTTTTGATTTCTCATTAAAAGCAACATCACAAATGTTTTTGCTCTACTAAGGCACAGTAAAGGTAAGTAAAAGATTGCTGAGCAACAGGTCCTTCGATTCTCGGGTTGGGCAAAGTGTTATTGGGTTTTTCCATCTGGAATTTCTCAATAGCAGCTCTTAGTCTAGAATTGTGCCCGGTTGATGGCAATAGGCTCGCCCCCTATTACATGGGACTTAAACATAACTGGCGAAATGTGGGGGTACTATAGGTACCTGTAGTATACACCTCTGCATAACCCTGTGGAGATTACAGGCGTGATATTATGTTCCGTTAGTGCTACTAAATACGAGCGGCACGTTGCCAACGGCAGAGGCGACTGCAGCCAAAGACTCGTCGGCGGCAGTCGTTGACGCGTCGTCGGCAGCCGCCGACACGTCGACTGCAACGTGCTCGTGTACATGAGTACGTACTTAAATTTACGAGCGGCACGTTGCCAATGGCAGAGGCGACTTCAGCCATTGACTCGTCGGCGACAGTCGCCGACGTGTCGACGGGAGCCGTCGACACGTCGACTGCAACGTGCTCGTGTACATGAGTACGTGCTCAAATTTACGAGCGGCACGTTGTCAACGGCAGAGGCGACTTCAGCCATCGACTCGTCGGCGGCAGTCGTTGACGCGTCGACGGCAGCCGCCGACACGTCGACTGCAACGTGCTTGTGTACATGAGTACGTACTTAAATTTACGAGCGGCACGTTGCCAATGGCAGAGGCGACTTCAGCCATCGACTCGTCGGCGACAGTCGTCGACGCGTCGACGGCAGCCGCCGACACGTCGACTGCAACGTGCTCGTGTACATAAGTACGTGTTAAAATTTACGAGCGGTACGTTGCCAACGGCAGAAGCAATTGCAGCCGTCGACGCGTCTACGTCTGCCGCCAAACGAGGGCTACAGTTGCTTCTGCTGTATATGAGCACTTATCTTCACCAAGTAACTATTTCACACAATATCCGCTACCTTCATAGCCGACACCTATCACTTACGTAATAAATCGAAACAGCCATGTATTCTAGTGCCGTGGACTTTAATGGCTTTTAAAAACGTCCAACGTAATGTTTATGGACAACGCTATATAAACGTAAAACCCATACTTTGCTAGAAAGTTAATAATGTTACTTTTACCGGTAATCGTTATGGTGGATATTAGCCGGGTAGAGTTGTCATTTGACCGGATAGATCACGGGCTGTGAGTGGTGTTCCGTAATCTTGAATTTAAACCGACTTCAAAAAGGAGGAGATGCCTAATTCGAGTACTTGTGTTTTTTTTTTTTGTATGTTTGTTACGCGATTACTCCGCCAATTATGAATTTATTTTGTTAGATTGGAAGCCGACCCTAACTTAGTTGGGGAAAGGCTAGGCAGATTGATTGACATAATAGCATTGATAGTTATATCGTAGCATCCAGTTATCATTCTGATTGCCAGGAGTACCTATTCGCATTGTTTGACAAATTAGTAGTAGAGTCATTTAAAATTCTGTCCATGTCAAATTCTTCTTTTTTATATCCCTTAAGTACTCACTTAGTGTGTATAATTTAATTTAGTGTGTATAATTTAATTTTGTGTGTATAATTTAATTTAGTATGTATAATTTAATTTAGTGTATATTATTTAATTTAGTTTGTATTATTTGATTTAGTTTGTACAATTTAATTGAGTTGTGTTTCTTCTTCTGTGTTGCACCAAATAGGTGGATTAACTATCTATCTACTTCTCCCATCTTCTCCATGAACTTATTTAAACTTAATTTAGTTTGTCATAAGAAACAGTCGGCTAGTTTGTATTCCTGCTTCAAAGCAGACACTTCTAGACCCATTTGAAGATATAACATGTTTACAAAATATGTGTGACGTGCCCCAACGACTCCATCTTTTAACCTTTTTTGTAAACTATTGCTAGAAAAAATGTTACTAAGTTGATGACAGGGGTGCGCAACATTTTTAGCTTATTAAAACAAAAAAAAAACACAATCAACAAAAAGGGAAAAATTGTATTGAAACAATTTTCAATTTTTGTATTAGATCCTGAAAATTGATAATAGCTAAGAAATATTCTGTAAATTGTCGTCTGCGTCTTCTAAAATTCTACACAAGTAGATAAGTACGTATCAACAATGTAGAAGAAGAAACTAGAAGAAAGAAAAGTTGATTCTTCCGCACATTGTCGTCAGATACCTTGACATGGCGATTCAACTATTCTTCAACTCTCATCATCATCTACTTTACACCCATCATTAGGATTTGACCGAGTTTTTTCAGCAATATCAGAAGTATCCGTTATGTCTACCTTAGCCAAGAAGCGCCTTAGCCTTAGCTTTAGCTTTGTTTACGTAGATAAGGCTTCGCCAAGACGAGGCAAGCGAAGCGCAAGGCGGGCACTACCTACCTTTTCTCAAAGCGCTTCGTCGTTTTTTTGAACCATCTTATCTTGGGTTTGGATTATACCAGATAAACAAAATTCTCGGGATATGATTTCAATAGTAGATTTATTAAACGTAGAAAGTTTCAATTGCATAGCTCTTATACTTTCGATTTTATTAATATCTAAAAAAACCCGATTTCGTCGCTCACTCACTCACTCGCTGATGATCATCAAAATTCTTAGGGTACTTCCTGAAGCCCTAGAAAGCTGAAATTTGGTATGTAAGCAAGTATTAATACACAAACAACAAAAAAAAAAACTAAAACTTGGAACTTTTGCGGAGCCATATGGTCTCGCCTTGGCAACATTTTACATGAAGATGGTTTTGGTGGGATTATACTATCTATAGATCAATTTATTAGAAACATACGTAGGTACCCGTATTTCACAAAGTCAAGCTCACATGCCCACGCATCACCATACGTTTGCCACCCCTGTCTGCGTAGGAAGGGTTGGTATTTCTACCTGCGCGATTTATGTGACCCCTGCACCTGTGGGGTAGAACCCTGCCTGGAGATTACTTAGCACGGTCTGACTATTATTTAAAATTGTATTTTGGATATTAAGGGCCTACACTACCTCAGCTCAAATTCAATTCTTATCTCTCTCGCACCATACTACTCGCGGCCTGAATGAGAGCGAGACGGAGTGGGGTGCTGGTGGCACCAAGCCTCGAATAGTTTAGGTAATCGCTTTTTACGGTGAAAATAATGGTAATTAAAATATTAAAAAACATAAGGCCTGCTTTATAGTTAGTTCAGTTATTATGCAAAGTTTCATGATCTAATTTGAAGTATTTTTTTAACAACAGCGGTTTATAGATTTTTTGTAATCGTGTGTTCGTCAAACATAGGATCTAGCATCAATCCCCAACTTTAACATATATTTATTTCAAATTTTCGGCATAACGGAGTATCATGCTAAGCAATTTGAGATTGTATAGGTCCTTAAAATGTTTCGTTATCGTTAGTTTTGGGGATAAATAAACATGAAGTTTATAATGAGTAAAATGTAAAACGCGCTTTGTTTTTTTTTCTATACTCATTATTATTCGCCTCATTTAATTTGTAACTTCAACGGCAAATAAATGTCAAATATCACTTATTATGAAGAATCTAATATAGTGGAATAAGGGCAAAGTAAAAGCTAAAGTCAGCAGAAATAATTTGACAGTTATAATATCAAAGGTTTAATTAAACTATCGGCAGTTAAAGAAACACAAACTTTAAGAATTATCATAAAAATTCCATTAATATCTGTCTAGTAATTTCAAGCCTCGCACACACAAACAGGCAAAAATGACAAAATATTTATTATACCTACCACAAATTTATTTTTGACATACGGAGTTGAAAGATTTACACATTTCTATAAATTATCTAATAAATCTTGAGATCAACTTTTTTTGAGTGATCAATCATAAATGTTTGTGTTAAAACTGTCGTAAATCAATTACCGTCGAAATGTAACACATTTGTATTCAATTAGAAATTATGTACTACGAATAACGGTGGTCTCACATTATTGTGTAATAGTGACATATGTACAAACAATCTACGCAATCAATCAAATTGAAAAGAAACTTAATGACGTATGAACTGGATTTATTTTTAAAAAAAGTTTGAAAGTCAAATCTCTCAAGCAACTGTGTTATTTTTTAAATAAAAATACCTAAAGTATGAAAAAAGTATTTATGAGAGGCTTGTGGCTAATACCAGGTCCGTGGATGGGTAACCATCTTTACATACCAAGACCCCACCGTGCCTCGGAAAGCAAGATAAGTCGTTGGTCTCGGCTGTCATTTGCAGATCTTCGACAGTTATTACGGGTCGTCAGAAGCCCGAAAGTCTGACCACCTGACCAATCTTACCAGGGGCATCGTATAGCCCAGCTGGATTGAGGAGGTCAGATAAGCAGTCGCTCTATGTAAAATACTGGTATTCAGGACGACTGGAAGCCGACCCAACATAGTTGAGAAAAGGCTAGGCAGATGATGAGATATAAAATAGGTACCGATGTAAGATCTGTGGTAAGATCAAAATATAAAAATAAATTACAGTTTTAAGTGTTGTTTCTAGACTGGACCGAAATAAAATACGTAGATAGAAATTTTTATATTAGGTACTAGTTGCGCCCCGCGGTTTCACCCACGTAAGTCTCGATCCCGTGGGAATATCGGGATAAAAAGTATCCTATGCCCTATTCCAGGTCATGGTCTACTACCCCTGTGCCAAATTTCATCCAAATCCGTTCAGCTGTTTTAGCGTGTAAGCGTAACAAACAAACTCATTTTCGCATTTATAATACTAGCATCCGCCCGCGGCTTTGTCCGCGTGGTATGTCGATAAAAAGTAGCCTCCTTCTTTCCTCAGGGTGCCATCTATCTCCTTCAGTGGTTTAGACGTGAAAAGGTAAAATACAGACAGACAGACACAGTTACTTTCGAATTTATAATATTAGTATTTATAGTAAATATGGAACGTTTACGTACGTTTGAACATTTTTTTCTTCCCGTTATAACTCTATTCATAAAGATGCTGATAAATAAGTAACGACTTTTGAAAACGGAATAAATAACTGTTTTACTTAACCAAAACAAAATGTGGTAACATAGCAGCACAAATTCCTATAATTACAGTGGTTTAAGTATTTATGTTGGCTACACATAGGTGGGTGCGGGAACCATAGACAAAAAAGTCCGAGTGGTCCAAGTGACAGGTAAAAGTGGGCACAATACATAAATATAGTTGCAGTGGTGGCCCATACAAGAAGGCGTGGGTTATATGGCCCATTCACTATTTTCCCATAGGTAAGTACAGTAACGGACTTTAATTGATGAGTCACTTGGCACTGGTCGTATTTTCGCCGTGTAATGCAAATCGGGCTTAGTCGGTTATATTCGTACATCCACGGAAAGTCATGTCTTAGTAATAAAGAAGAAAATAATATTTAATATCTTTACCGGTTGGCTAACCTGAGAGCCAGAACTACAAACTTGACAGCAGAGTGAATACCCAAAGTCAACCAATTGCAGGTCTAGCAACCGTAACCTAGCGACGATTGTTTTAGCGTAGCCATAGTAACGTTAGCGTGCGGAGAAATTTTAATTAGTCTTTTCGAGAAATTCGATAATAACGTCTCTGACATAGACATTTCAACTGTCACTGTCTTCGGATAGGTTTTCAGAATTATCAAGTTAATGAACTCTGATTCAAAGGAGGTCAGTATCAAATAGATTGGATATTCATTGTATTTATTTATGATTGAGAACTTATTAGTCAATCTCTATGGACAAGACTATTTCCGATTACTAGGAATTTGTCATCTTGTTTACGAGCATGCGATTTAAGTTCGGGTTTAATCGTGTAATCTCGTGAATGTATGAAACTGCAAAATTGAAAAGTTTGAAAGTGATTCATCAATTAAAGCCCATGACTGTACCTACAAAACTAGTTTCATCCTATTTCTATCCTAACTATAATATTACAAATGCGAAAGTGAGTATTTTTTTGTTTGTTTATTACGCTTTTCCGCTAAAACAGCTGAACGAATTTGGCACATGGGTAGACCATGACCTGGGTTAGGGCATAGACTGCTTTACATCTTGGATCGCAGACGAAGTCACGGGAAACGCTAGTAAATGTGAAAGTTTGTATGTTTCGATGTTTGTTACTCAATCACGCAAAAACGGCTCAACGGATTTGCATGAAATTTGGTACAAAGCTAGTTTACAACCTAGATTTAACAACACAAAAGACTTTTTATCTGATAATGCTGTATTATTCGCTAATTTTTCAGTTCTCTCTGAACCCAATTCTGAAGTCCACGCAGACGTGTTTGCGGGCCGAAGCTAGTCAATAAATAAAACGGTACTTTTGTTTCCATGCGTAGACACACCTTATTAAAGAGGTACAACCACATTATATTGGTTTTACACACCAATAAATCGTAATATTTCATAAGTTATTACTTTCTTAGTAAGTAATAACTTATGAAATATTACGATTTTACAATACGAAATTTATTATACAAGAAACTCGCGATACGACTATATACACATCTAAATTATGTTATAAACTAGTCTTTAATTTCTGTATATGTAGATATTTAGTAATAAATAAAGGAAATGCATATAAAATACGATAAACTAAAGCTAGATGTTTGATAAATATTGCTTTATTGCAAATAGGTTAATACGACTTGTTTATTAAAGGTTACTAATAATATGAAATATAACTATAATAAATATAAATGGTTGTTCATAGTTGCTTATATAATATTATATTAATAATAGTTTAGTAGTATCTGTTTTCCATAAAGGAGAATGCTCAAAAATGTATGGGAAAAAACCCAGATCCATAAAAAAAAACTTATGTGGGTTAAAAGGAGCTTAATTGTAGATAACAAATATGAAACTACTTTCTAAAAAAAAATTCCCCATGATTGACTTTGTATTTTTTTTAAACTATTGCTTTCTTCTATGTATGTACAAAATGACAAATGTAAAAAAACGTACGTAGTTATTTATTATTGTGATCAACTAAGAATGAATCTAGAAAACTATCTGATTGCTGCATAGTATCTTCATTCTTGGCATAGGCGAGATATTTTATCATGCTTTGTGCACGCTGTGGTGCTTGTGGTGATTATTTTGTGAGAAAATAATTTAATATTTGATATCCACCATGTATGCTTATCCTCCCCCCTATCCCCTATCCCCTATCCCCCCTATCCCCTATCGTAATTTTAATCGACTCTGGATTTCTCCTGGTCATCTCCTTTGTTTTATTGATTCATCCTAGAAATCTTTTGTCAAAATAGCTCAAAGTGCTCACTGGGCCATTCCTTCATTAGGACGTCCTTCAATATATTGGTTGAGTACCTAATATTATTACATAGTCACTGAACTGTAGTTTTAGGTAATCGGCTTTCCCAAGTATGTATCTTCAAAGTTATCCTCAACACGTCTTGGTCTGTAAGCGTTTATAAATTGCAATTGCATTTTTCAGTTCTGTTTGTCACTAAGTATTTTGTTTAATTCGCAAAAAAAATGTGCCCAAACAATATTATTTCAAAACATACGATATATACACTAAAAATTCTTCCACAATAGTGTGGTTGCACCACAATTCGTTGTGTATGGCCATTTAGATAGAGAAATTTATGGTACCGGTGGCATTCTCCAAGATTTTAGACAAGCCGACTGTAATGTGAGCGGACCACAGCGGACTAAGATAGCAAAGTCTTATTTGTGGAAATGTGGACGCGATTGTTGATTACGAAATAAATAGTGCTTTGTGGATGGACAAACTAGTTCGAAAGAGATACTCTACGAGTGGACTAAAAGGGTTTGCATACCTAATACTTGGTCCATGATGTGACTTAAAAGTGAATAAAAAATAAATATTATGTAATATTGTATCCATCATTTTTGGGTTGAATTAGTAGATCTCTATTTGAGTTAATCCATGTCGCGACTAATTCAAATAAAAGTAACTAAAAATTAAATGAGTATTTTATAATCCATAATTTTTAGGTTGGATTTGGTCATCATTGTTGGTAAGTTAACCATGTCGCTAAAAAGTGTATCTAGTCAAGGTTTCTTTAATCTTGACTAAAATCAGCAGCTTCCTAGCAGTTTATATTATTGTACATTTTTGTATTATTTATGTTTTAATGCCCTAGTGGGATTTATATATGTCCGTATGCGTATCCGTGGGGCATCACAGCGGGCCCTAGCAGAATACCAGCGCTGCGCTATTTTTTTTTTAAATATCGCAGCGTTATGCTGAGATACGAGCCTTTTTGACCTCGTAAAGGTAATTTTTTTAGGTATTTTGTTAGTTCCTATAGGTCTTTTTATTTTAATTTAAGTACTTACTTTTTATTACTGTTTTTTTTTCCTGTGCGTGTCCCAATCAAAATATTTTTCTTTCTTTATCCACAACAACTACACACAAGAACTATAATAATTAAATTGAGTTGGCTACAACTCAATTTTATTTTTATCGTTTATTTCATAGTCACTTATAAATTACATTTTTAAATATTAGAATATAAAAACATTTAAAAATATACAAAATAGTAGCCCACCTGTATCGGAAATAGGGTCCAAGCTACCGGCGGTCAGGGCTCCAGAGAGAGGAACCTCCTAACAAATCCGGGCCGTGTCCAAGAGTACCGCTTTCTGAATCAGGCCAACGACAGCCTCCATAGGTGTTGGTCGCAACTCAATTTAATTATTATAGTCCTTGTTTCTTTTGCACGTTAACCTTTCAGTGCCAAGTTAGTTCAATACGAACTAAGAGTTAGTACCTATTATCACTTAGCAGTTAGCTTCTACTTCTTAGCGTGTCGATGGCAATTAATATTGTACGTTTGGCACCTTCAGGAATATCCATCAGCTCTTGCCACATGCTGTCAGACACGCTGGACACGGTATTTAAGAAAGAATAATATTTATTTGGACACAGTTCGTGAAACACAATATACAAAAAAATAAAAAAAGAGAAAATAATGTTTTAACAATAATGTGTGCCTCACGGCTGCGCCAAAAAGGTTTAGTTACTTATTTACTTTATTTATAGGAGAACCAACAGATGGATAACAATTACATAAGAAACATGAGCCAATTACAGGTTCTCACGGGTCAAACCGAAAAGATAGTAGAAATCTTAGGATCACTAACAAGTACTATAGAAAAGAATACAGTAACAGTGCTGCGGACTGGAAGGGTTCCATGTTCCTACCGTCATCAGCATAAAATCCTCTGAGCGACTGCCTATCTGACCTCCACAACCCGGTAACTTGGTAATACGATACCCCTTGGTAAGACTGGTTGTCAGACTTTCGGGCGTCTGTTGACCGTAACGACTGTCAAAGATCCACGAATGATATCCGGAATCAACGGCTTAACGTGCTTTCCGAGGCAATAGAGTATATAAAGATGGTCACCCATCCACAGACCAAAACCGGCAAGCGTAGCTTAACCTGATGGATCGACTCGTGCGGCTGTTATTACTTAGCAACGAGCTCCTCCAATATACCCATGCCTGTGTGGCGGTACCTACATAGCCACATTCGAACTACGCATCAAAGACCTGACGTCACACAAAAATACTGACGTCACAAAAATCCTGCATCACGCAATTAGAGTTTACCGTGCAGTGAACATATATACAAAAATCCAATATCAATCATTGGGCAGTTGCCCGCCAGACACAACACTCGTCTGGTAGGAGGATCCTCCCTTTTCTATGGTGGATGAGAGAACTTTACACCCTGTTCCTCATACTCCTAAACCTGTAACATAAATTAAATTTAAGTACACACATAGAGAAACTGCTCTAAATTTAAGTTAAGCAGGATAACTATTTTGCTTGACAATAATATGCTCTTTCAGCAATTCTAGTACAAAAGCGTTGGTGGCTAACAATATAAAGTTTGAATGTTGATCGAGATAGGTTCAACTTGTCGTGTAGTCTGCCAATAAGGATCGGTCACACTGCGGGAGTCCCGTGGGTTTCATTAGGCAATATTGTGGGCTATACTCGTGTTTTTGACATTTGATGTGGGTACTAGAGTATATAATCTGTGCACTGATGATTGTGTTTTGTGACGTCTGTCTGATGTCAGTCGTTTATGTGAATTTTGTAATAATTTACTCGGCAAGACGGCATTGGGAGAGGATTTAATTGACTGTTTTTTCATGTTACAGATTGGTGAATAGTAAAAAAAGTAAAAAAAGTAGAAAAAGTAATAATAAAAAAAGTAAAAGGTAAAAAAAGTCAACTAAAAAGGAATAAACAAGAATTACAGACAGACAAATAAAAAATCCGAAGACATGTGTTAGGGCTTAAATCAAACAGATACGTGTGACTCCGGATTTTTAATTTGTCTGTCTGTGATTCTTCTTTATACCTTTTTAGTTGACTTTTTTGCCGTAGTTAGGTTTTAGTTTTACAACTTTTTTTTTGTGGTTATATTATTATTGTGCTAATCAAGCCCTTTCAATTGATACGCAACATGGCCTCATTAAATTATTTTTTGGTTCATTGTCCTCTATAGGGCGCCATATTCATTTTAATGTGACGTGACAATTAAGACGCTTCCAACGATACCTCGTTTGTCAAATTGTGATGAGCAGTTAAGAAGATATGAGGGAACACATGAACATAAGTACATACCATCGCTACGTTGCTGATACAAGATAAAGTTGAACCAGAACCATTGGATAAATAATTCAGACATAATAAAACTGGAATACTACTCGGCGGCAGCAAAATGTGTTAGCTACTTTGACGAAATCTTGTCACTGTTAAAAAAGGTACAATTTAGGTCTTTAAAATCCCCAATGGTGATTGAGAATCTAGGTTCATACAACTAGGTAGAAGTACTTATCTAACAAGTCAGTCACGAGACAGGTATTCGACCGTTTTGAAGCATACTTTCCAAATACCGTCAACCCAACCATTTGAGCCAACAGTCTCTGAAAGCTATTCAATACGTCAATCCTTCAAGCATGTACTCAAGTAATTTATATTCTAACAAATCTTGTACAGTCAACAAAAGAATTAAGTATGCAGGCAGTTTGTAACTAATTTTAATCTATTTGTCTGGTAGTCAAGTCTTTGACATGATTCTTCTAGCTGTCTTCTTGTCTTCTGTGTTTCGTTTAAAAGCCAGTACATAAAAGAGGTGTGTTTTACAAAAGGCCTTATTTGCTTTTGCTTAAAATTTTCACAAACCTCAAGTTTCTGTGAGAGGTAGAAAGTTTTTTGCAATTTTAGTTTAGAAAGAAGGAACAATGTGAAAGACTTTAGAAACAATGAATATTAATGTGTACTGTCTGTACCTATGTATCATAATATTATGTTTCATCTTCTAAACTGAACGACGTACACTGCTGGACATAGGCCTCTCTCGAAAATCGCCGCAACGAGCGCCTGCGTAGCACCTTCATTTAGTAGGTGCCCGAGATCTCTAGGACGTCGGTCCACATTATGGTGAGCTGCTACTATGGTCGCCTATGAGAACCGTTCCGCATCATCGCCCATCTATGAAGAATGTGCCCCGTCTATACCCACTTAAGTTCGCAAGCAATTTTTCAAGCTATGTCAGCTACCTTGGTGCTCTTTGTTTTTTATTTTGTCGACTGTACTTCAGCATTACCATAAACACAAAGTTGCGGACAGACAATCCGTTCTATGTATGGTCGATGTTGAAGTGATTTCACATTGTATGACATGCAAGAGACGGTACATTGAGTTGTCTATCACAGTTTAAGGATCAAGATTTCATTGTATCGGTGGAGTAGGACATACTAGGGATGGTAGGGTAAAAACGACACTTTGAATGTACAAGTCGCCTTTGACTAAAATAAATTCAAAAACCCATTTGACCCTAGGCCAGGAAGAATTTAAGAATTTAAAAAAAATCTTGCTCAACGGATACCAGCGTAATGGATTCTCTACCTAGACACGATATATAACAGATGGTTCACTCAGCAAAATCATTTATATAAAAAGCGACTCTTGCTACTACACAATAAAGTGCAATTCGGGTCGCAGAGCGCTAATTACCTACAGTTATATTCCTAGAAGTTGCCTCTCTTTCTATCGCGTAACTCATAAATCTTGTGACTACGTTCGCTTCATACCTAAAATGCGGAGTGCTCATTCTGTATTATTCTGTGGCTATAATGAAGGTTACATAGTTTCTAAGATTTAAGTGAGACGAAAGTGTCGCTAATTTTATTTAAGTTTTATGAGTTATGTTTAATATGCCCCTCATCAGTGGCAGAAGCGGTTGTAGTTTTTCAAAAAAAGCTAACTCCTGAAAAAATGCTATTACCCACCGGCCGAGAGTAGTCTTGCCACTGCACCATAGAAATATTTAAAAAAAACTGTTTAAAAATATTAAATGTGAAATATTAAAAACTCTGCACTTAGTCGTTACGTGCAATCAAGGCTAACTTCACACTAAATGGATTCAACAACACCGTTTAAATGTGTACAGCTTCAAGTAAATCGTACTACCACTAACACTTCCGTCTGTTTTGACGCCGAGCATAATGGAAACTCCCTTTAGTCTAACGGTCATATACCTTAGTGCAAAATACAACTAATAATTGATTTAAACACCTATTCAAAGTTGTAAATACTCTATGAACAATTCGAAACCATTCAAACGTTCGAACCGTACAAATAGTTTGTCCAGTAAACCAGCACAAAAGATATGTAAGGCGAATATTTCACTGTTCTAAGCTCTATTCTTTCCCTGTCGGTTTTAAAGTTCACATGTTTCAATACGCTTTTAACTGATTAGACAAGAAATGTAAATTTATGTGGATTTTGCCACTTGGTCTGAAATATTATCGTTGAGGTAGGTAGCAACACACTTTTGCGAAAGGCGGATTCCCGCGGCCTTTACCAGGTCATCGGTCCACCTTGTGAGGCCTTCAGAAATGAAGAGATGTAGAAGCACCAAGGTAACCGACATAGCCCGAAGTATTGCTAAGCTTAAGTGGCAGTGGGCAGGGCACATTGCTTGCAGAATAGATGGCCGATGGGGCCGACAGGTTCTGGAGTGGCGACCGCGTGGCGCGTACCGGAAGACATAGTGTATAAAACCATAGGTAAGTACTATTTCTACCACCAAACCCTGTTAGGTACTATTTTTCGAGTTTAGGATAGGTCCAGGATGTAATTACAAGTACCTACAAGAGATATTTCTTTAGTTTTTACCCGACTAGACAAATTAAAAATCCGGAGTCACACGTTATCTGTTCCATTTATGCCCTAACACGTGTGACTATGGATTTTTAATTTGTCTGTCTGTGGTGTCTTGTTTATACCTTTTTAGTCGTAGTTGGGTTTTAGTATTTATTACAAAAAAAATTTTTGTCTCTGTTGTTACATTGGGCGCTGATGGCTCCAGAGACTTAAAAAAAAAAACTATTAAATACATATCGCACCTTCATTTCGAAACCGTTACTAAACAAAAAACTAAATTTTCCAGGAGAGCTAATTTACTATTTTTGCATGACTATTTACCTGTTAATAAAAAAGTAATGAACACATATGAGATATTTCTGGCATTATTTGTTGAATAATTGGTTTCGTTTTAAGGTGTGTAGTCATAATTATAATCTAATATTTTCTATAATTATTTTTTTATAATTTGAAAATTTAGTTTTTTTGTTTAGTAACGGTTTCGAAATGAAGGTGCGATATATTCAGAGCTGCGTCTATAGATTAATGGCAGTGATCTGCTTTTAACGACCGGAAATCAAAAAAGACTAAACGTATTCTGCAATAATTTAATTCCATAGATTTGATCTTCTGAACTTTTAGTTAAACTATCTGAAGTTATTCTTTTTAAATGGTATAAATTGAAATATTTTAGATACCGATTAGCCCACGCATCTCCAGTACAAAATGACAACATATGATTTTAAATTTAACATACATTATCTTAATCACTCTCCTATTTCAATAAATCAGAATTTAAATAATACATATAAATTAGAATTAACAAGATACGTAACCCATCAATTTTCTATACGCCTTCTCTTGTCATGTAGGCTGGCCAATACAAGCTATTTAGAAAAAAGATACATTGCTGTGATATACTTGTCTCAGAAACAATAACATAACATCACGCCTGCGATGTCCGACGGATTAGGCAGAGGTGTACCTATAGTACACCCACGTTTCGCCAGTTATGTATAAGTCCCATGCTATAGGGGGCGAGCCTATTGCTATCAATCGGGCACAGAGCCTCGGAAGATTCGGTCAAATGATTTATTGTTGGTGTGTTAATAAATTAATTATGGTGAGGATGGTTGGAACTAAATCTACGAAGTTTAAGGTTCATGCACACACGTCAGTCACTTCAACGTCAAAACGCCGATCAGTTACGTCAAAAAATTATATTTACGTTGAAGTTATAGGACGTTGGCTACACACGTCAGTCACGTCACTACCGGCGCGGCTCAGTCGACGTCGCGTCACCGGCAAGTCAAAACTTGTATTGCTACGAACGAAATAGGCGTTACTATGATTGACTGAATGACTGTCAGTTCACACACATCCCTTAATTTGACGTGACTAATCGGCGACTTGACGTCAACGTGACTGACGTGTGTGCATGGACCTTTAGTGTCATTCAGGCTTACATCATTAATCCTTTCCAAATTACAAGTAGGTAGCCAATTGGCCTGTCTGGTAATAATATATCAACCAGTAACATTTTAGTAAAATAACTTGTTTTTTCTGAACACAAAAAGATTAAATTTAAATAGTCCATAGCTAAACGGATTAGATGAAGATCATGCAAATATTTCCATCGAAATAGAGGCAGATGATTAATTTTTCCTTTCCTTAAAAATATTTAGATTAATTTAAATTCACCATAACTTTAATTTATTACTTCCAATAGTCTATAAATATTTCGATCGGAGCTTTGATAAATTAGCCAATTCCTAAATTAAGTGTAGTGTCGGGGTATCGGTATCTTTTGTGTCCCTCGTTAGTGTCAGACACTGATGTATACACAATATTTAAGTTGTAAACAGTTGGTGACACCCACGTGACATCACTCTGGTATGTAGTCCTATTTGGTGTGAGGTGCTGGGGACAGTTGTCGTTCCGAGTATTCATTTATTTAATTTTTATTTTGTTGGACAAATACCTATCCTATATTTATGGCATTGTAAATATTATAATGCTAAACGTAACAGTCCTTTTGCTCGCGATCCTTTTTTTGAAGTTGGGAAGTCATCAAATAACTTCTCCCGATCTAGGCGGAGCGAGAAGGCATGTCAGACTTTTACTGACTAAAATTGACCCGTGTTCCTTCAGTTGCCTGTTGCCAAGGGCCCTGGTATCCTTCGGTGACTTTCCCGCAACCCTGGCAGGCATTGGCCCTAGCGGACCCCTAAAATGGTCAAAGGCAAAATGGTCATGACATTCCTTACACCTAACCTATGTCATAAAACTCAGTTACCTTTAGCGAATCTTGAGCATAGAATAAAACCAAACGTCTCTGGCACAATAGACTTTTTTAACATGTTGTCAAATTGTATCAGACGATGTTTCACCTCTTGTCGTTCTCTCTGTACAATAACACCTGCACTATGGAAGACCTCTGCGAGGCCAACGCTAATGTCAAAGTGGCCGAATTGGTCGAAGTTGTTTTTTTTTTTTTTTTTGTAAAATATAGTTAAATGGTATCAACGATAGGACGAAGAAGAAGAATTAGAACTCTAATCTGAATTAATCATTTCTACTTACTATTTCTCGTAAGAAAATTCTTGTTCGAATTTTTTTACACCCACATACTTTATCCTACCTCATAATTTCTTACCAGAAACTTAACACAGAGGGTAACCATGAGGACTTCCACACGAAAAAAAAAAGAGGGATTTTCCACGAAAAAAAAGGCGTTTATTCCACTACCGACAACAGTGTCCCCCACCTCAATCCTCATTAATCTATAATGTTGTTGAGGGCCTGTGGGCGGAAAACATCGCCTGATTACTATCTGAAGGGATTAGGTACCTATCACAGTTATCTGGCAGATAATTTGTGCCAAAATACAAATACGTGGTATTTTGAGGTTGATTAATAGGAGAGGCATAAATAAGGTTTTGTCATTAGGCATGAATTAATCTTTTGGATGCTGTTTCCTAACTAATATCATAAATGCGAAAGTGAGTTTGTTTTTTGCGCTTTCACGGCTGAACAGATTTAGATGAAATTTGGCACACGAGTAGACCATGACCTGGCATAGGACATAGGATACTCTTTATCTCGATATTCCCACAGGTTCGAGACTTACGCGGGGGAAACCGCGGGGCGTGGCTAGTTAGAAATAAATTCATTTTAAATCTATAACCACCATTTTATCCTATGAGCTTCCTTAAAGAAACGTCATAAATCTAACACGACTCAGCTTTTTAGACCACCTACATACCTCACAATTTACTGTATTAGTATTAATTGCCAACTCTCCTAAAGACTGACGTAATAGAAGCAACAACTTTACAACACCAACAACATTAACAACATTGTTGCTAACGTTCTCCTACGGAGCCTTAAGATAGTTTACTTACGTATCTGAATCGTATAAAGCTTTCGTATAAACCTTTTCAATCACGGAGAAACGAGTAAATGGAGTCTTAATATTATAAATCATAATTTAATTTTGTACATTACAGATTTGTGTCGATCTCCTCAGAGAGAGAAGGGTCAATTTTCATCAACTTTATATGTATTAAAAGCAAATTGTGACAAGCCTGTTTCCAACAGGATCGCATAATGTTTCTCATCCGATAAGCCGTACTTAAGTTAAAGTCATCTACAAGTAAGTGCAAATGAATATTATTTCTTAAACAAAGTCACAGAAAATATTATTATATTGTATAGAGTATATGAAAAAGGCAGTGTATGTCATGGGTCAAGGTTAGACCAACGTATTTTTGTTTTTTTACTAGTAGATAGTTCCCGTGCCCTTATCACTCCATCTACTAACTACTCTGTGTCAAAGTAAGTGTATCTGTTTTAAAGAGGACTTTCATGATCGTAATTATTATCAGATGAAATTAATTATATAGGAGAAACTCATTAGAAATTATATGGTTATTGTTAGATAAACTCTCGCTTAAGATCTTATTGGTTTAAACTTTGAGTGCTGTGGAATAAAGTGGGTTGCAAACTTGCTAGTCAAGGACTTGTAAACTAATGTGGTTTTTTGAAAACTTTTTTTTCAATTTGAGAAGTTATTTATTTATTTATTATAGATTTTGTAGAATTAACAGATCAACCCACCCAAGGCGTCTACAAACAAGTTGCATTTTCGTAATCCTTACTTCCTTACTTAATATTATAAATGCGAAAGTAACTCGTATCTGTCTGTGAGGAGCTCGTGGCTACGTAATAACAGCCACACGGGTCGATCCATCAGGTTAAGCTACGCTTGCTGGGGTTGGTCCGTGGATGGGTGACCATCTTTACATACCGAGACTCCTTCGTGCCTCGGAAAGCACGTTAAGCCGTTGGTCCCGGCTGTCATTTGTGGATCTTTGACAGTCGTTACGGGTCATCAGAAGCCCGAAAGTTTGACAACCAGTCTTACCAAGGGGTATCGTATTACCCAGTTACTGGGTTGTGGAGGTCAGATAGGCAGTCGCTCCATGTAAAATACTGGTAATCAGCTGCATCCGGTTAGACTGGAAGCCGACCCCAACATAGTTGGGAAAAGGCTAGGCAGATGATGATGAACTCTATCTGTCTGTCTGTCGCGCTTTCACGCCAAAACTCCTGAACCAATTTAAATGAAATTTGGTACACAGATAGTCTAGAGCCTAAGAAAGGACATAGGCTACTTTTTATCGAAGTACCACGCGGGCGCACCCGCGGGCGGAAGCTGTATTAAATACAAAAACAACACACCTATTTGTCAATTTTGACGTTTACACTGTTATTTGATCAAATAAATAAATAACATAACACAACGTAACATCACGTCTGTATTTTCCCAAAGGATTACGCAGAGGTAATCCTAAAGTAAACCCACATTTCGCCAGTTATTAAAACAAATAAAAATCTTATTAATTTATATACTGGAATTAAAACTTCCGTAGTTTATAAAAGAAACAACCACTACTAGACAAGTTCTCAAAATACTTAAAACATTTTGGGCATTACCACAAAAACTTAGACACTTGTTCAACGCGTGTTTAATGTCAGTTTTATGTCAAATTCGATACACAAATGTCATGTTTAAAAGATGTTTCGGCTAAACAACGGATATACTCGGTTTTGTGGTATGGTTTTATGTTTAATTTACAGCCCCAGTGTCGAAGATTACTCTCAACAAAAAAGGGTAAACCGCGCCGAGCAGCATTTCAGCCAGCACGGATGATCGGCACTTATTCCCATCCTGTTAAGTGCAATTATCGCTTGCGATATAGTTATTTTGATTGGACCTCTTAGCATAGTTTTACTTTGAGAGGTCTCATCTTGAGATCTAGAAAAACGATGGCGAGGAAGATCTGCGTGGATACGGTTCCGCACATCATTTTCTGGATTGAAGTGTTATTGCTTTCAGATGAGACTTACCATATTTAACTATTAATATTTTGGCATTATAAATAATGCATTTTTGATGAATCTTAACCAGTCTATTAATTTCTCATTAAAATTTTGAATTTATAAACTTAATACAAGTTTTCATAACTTTATAATAGGTCTTTACCTATGAAATTGCCGTTTTGTATGAAAAAATTTAAACGAATTTTTTTCATGAATTTTTTATTTGTATTAATCGAAGTAATCACCCATGCAATCAATGCATCTTTGCCATCGCAGTGGCAGTTTATTGATGCCCTTCTTAAAGAAATCAGCTGGACGGGAGGCAACAAATTCTTCAAAGGCATTTTGTACTGCCTCTCGGGTATTGAATTTTTTTCCCGCCAAGAAGTTATCCAAATTCTGGAAAAAGTAGTAGTCTGTAGGCGCAAGGTCTGGTGAGTAGGGCGGATGACGGAGAGCTTCCAACCCCAGTTCTTGCAACTTGGAGACCGTCTGCTGTGCAGTATGAGGTCGCGCGTTGTCGTGCAGGAGCAGCGGAGACGAGCGATTGACCAATGCTGGTTGGAGATGCGCCAGCTTCTCCATCATTGTGTTCAGTTCTTCACAGTACACATCTGCAGTAATGCTCACCCCGTTTGGTAAGAAGCTGTGATGAATCACACCGGCGCTAGACCACCAAACAGTGACCATCAGTTTTCTAGGGGTAAGTTTTCGTTTAGGGCATTGTTTAGGTGCTGAACCAGGATCCAACCAACTTGCTGAGCGCTTGCGGTTATCAAACAGAATCCATTTTTCATCGCAGGTAACAATGCGGTTCAAAATTCCTTCATTTGTGTGTCTGTTGAGCAGTGCAAGGCACGTCTCGACGCGTACTTCGCGCTGGCGATCATTGAGTTCGTGGGGCACCCATTTGTCAAGCTTTTTTACCTTGCCAATTTGACGCAAATGGACCAATATTGTTTTGACGCTAACGTCGAAAGCTGCTGCTAATTCAGCCGTAGATTGTGTATCATCAGCTTCCACAATCGCCTTTAATTCGTCATTGTCGACCAAAGTCTTCGGACGACCGCGAGGTTCATTTTTCAGGTCGAAATTTCCAGAACGGAAGCGAGCAAACCAATAACAGGTGGTGCGTTGGTTTGTAGTGTTAGCTCCGTAAACGTCGTTGATGTTGCGTGCCGCTTGTGCCGCGTTGCTGCCACGACGGTACTCATATTCCATAATTACTCGAATTTTTAACGTATCCATGATGACGAAAAAGGTTGAAATGCGATGAAAATGTAACACTAATCAATAAAGAAATGACTACCTTTGGAAAAAAAAATCCATGTTTTTAAAATAAAATTAATTTGAAATTAGAATTCTTAGCCAAACAAAAATTATTTTGATTTGAAATGGCCAGTACTGCAGAACGGCAAGTTCATAGGTAAAGACCTAATATATTACTAGCTACACCCCGCGGTTTCACCCGCGTAAGTCTCGATTCCGTCGGAATATCGAAATAAAAAGTGTCCTATGACCTATTTCAGGTCATGGTCTACCCATGTGCCAAATTTCATCCAAATCCGTTCCGCCGTTTTAGCGTGGAAGCTTAATAAACAAACAAACTCACTTTTGCATTTATAATATTACTAGCTTCTGCCCGCGGCTCCGCCCGTGTGGTATGTCGATAAAAAGTAGCTTATGTCCTGCCGCGGGATGCCATCTATCTCCTTGCCAAATTTAATCGAAATCCGTTCAGTGGTTTAGGCGTGAAAAGGTAACATACATACAGACAGACAGACAGACAGAGTTACTTTCGAATTTATAATATTAGTACCTATGGATAAAGTTCTTATAATGTACCTAGTTCTGATTTGCATGAACCTAGCTTATTATTTAATATTTGTACACCAGCAATGGTTGTATGTGTGAAAAAATGTTTAATGTGTTAACAATGTTTAATGTAATAATAAGTAAAATAATTAAATAAGGTTTGAAGGATGTGTGTAGCAAACGAATCATAATCATCATTGGCAACCCTCAGACCAAATAAAAACCAAGACAGAGCGCTGTCAACAGTGACGTGAGGCCGGTTTCGTAAACATGTGTGCACTTAGTTTGGTGTAGTTTGATTGTAGTGTCATTGTAAATAGTTCTAAATGTGTGTGTGTGAGCTTGTATGCACAGAGCTTAGGTGTAGTTTTAGCATGGTTCACTGTATTGTTCGCAGCGCTCCGTCTTGGTTTTTTATTTGGTCTGAGTGGCAACCTTGTTCCAACCACTGTGAGTAAAGCCTCTTCCCTTTTGTGCCATGCTTCCCTGGTCTGTGCGAGTCTTATCCAAGTTTACCACGCGATCTTCTGTAGGTCGTCCACACCTGGGCCCTGTTTATCAAAAGTTACAAGTCTACACGTTTACAAGTTACCTAGAATGTTAATTTTAGTTAAATTCATAGCTCATCTCCATATTCATAATCAGCCTTAATATTCCCACTGCTGGAACACGGGCATCAGGTCATCTCTCTCTTTTGACCACATATTAAAAAAGAAAATCGAATTTAAACATTTATTACGGTTCTAAGCACGACACTTGTAAACTTGTAAGACGGAATAGAGAGTCGCCGGACACTCTCAGGATTTGCTATGATTTTCTACAAATTGTAACTTACAAAGAATTTTTTGCTAAACAAAATCACGAATAAAAGTTTTAAAATATAAGTACTTGTGAACAAAATGATGACACTTGGTAATACAAGGCTTGTAATAAACAGGGCACTGGTTGTTGGTCTGCCAACGCCCCTATCGTCTCCCGGCAATCATTCCATTAGGGCTCTGCTCCACCATCACCACCAAACGAATCAAAATAACCAATGATTACATATGAAAAATGAAAAAAAAAAAAAAACTGTTTGAAGAATATAATGAAGAATAAACAAAAGGTTTCTACCTAATCCTTAGGAACCCTAAAGTCAGGTTTAAAAGCACTTCACTCAAAGAGCAATGCATCTGTCTGTCTGTCTTCATACCTTCCAGCTGACTGCACTTAGGCTTTTAAGTGTTTAATGGCAAAATCCTTTGATGAATAGAAAAAGAAAATATAACTGAAGGAAAGTTGCCTTTTTCTTCATCGAGTGAAGCTTTTAATTTTAATTACTATAAAAATGTCTAGTTGGAATAGATTACCGGGTCAGAAATGTTGAGTTTTTGGTTAAGAAACCTAATCGGCTTAACTCCTTAAATTACACCTGTAATATATTTTTTAAATAATTCTTAATTTTTTTTTTGTAATTATAATAATGTTTTTTTTTTTTTTTTTGTAGTTGTTGATCCATACAATTGTATACTACAAATGATCGAATTCTTCTAGACTGCGATTATACCCATAGCGGCTCTATCTACACATATTATAAATTAAAGTCGCTTTTCGTGTTTGTCTGTATGTCCGCGTTGTTCTTCTAAACCCTGCAACAGATTTTGATGAGGTTTTCACTATCCTTTAGAGAATTTTATCTGGGAAGTTTATGTGTATGATACGTTATTATAAAAGTTACATATAACTAAGAAATCTCGATGTTTTGTCAAGTCGTAAAAACCGTGCGAAGCAGGGGCAGGGTGCTAGACGGCCTATATTTCTTTGTTAGTTTAAAAAATCGAATCATTACAGAATTTAGAATCGTCCGAGAGAGCATCACAAAACAGAACTCGCCACAGCACGAGCCACTCTCACGCCGACACGAGATAAAGAAGATTTCACATTGTTTTCACGTTCCGGCACGTACGTTCCCTAATTTGTATTGTCCGTCCCGTTCCGGAACAAGTCGTGAGAACGGTCAGTGTTGTCTTAGACCCATGTACACATCGTGTTGGCACTGTCCACAAGACGCTGTGGGTTATAGACTAAGGGATAGGCTGAAGCGATTTGAAAAAGCGATACTTTTAGGCAAACTCCGACGAACGCATCACTGCTAATATCCTAATTATGTAATAAGATACTTTCAATCACATTCACACAAGAAAATTCCTAATCTACAGCTTCATATAATTATGTTTGAAAAATGTATGTTTGAAAAATGTATCTGCAACAAATTTATCTCATCAACGTAAATAACGCAATGAATGTTGTTCAACTGGCAAAATGAAAAGCAATGCCACTGTAAGGGCGAATTTCGCCAATGAAACTGAACGCGATCAGCACATAAACTACGTTTAAGGGCTGTCAGTGTCATTATTTTCTATAGAATATTGATACTGACAGCTCTCGAATGCGTTTAAGAAGTGCTCATCGCGTTCAGTTTCATTTGTGAAATCCGCCCTTAGTGTATTACGTGTGCTCCGCTGGTGAGATAGTAGTCAAATTCGTACAGGAAAATGGAATGACTTTCAATGTTGCGATTGATTCATATTGGAATAGAAACGATCTAACAAGTCAACAACAAGACTCTTGGTGGATTTCTCTGTTAGACTACTAGTTAATAGCCACCATTTTTTGACTTTTTTTAACAAGGATAAATACGACTAATTGGAATTGAATTCTCTATTTTAAATTGTGTTGGTTCATTTCCGTCCCTTTGGGAATTTCTTATTTTGTTAATGTAAAACCCGTACTACTGTACGCCTGGCAGTACCTATCAATCTTTTAACGTGCAAGCAATCATTCGGCTACTGCATATTTCTACTTCCATTACCAAACTGTTTTTTACTAAGATACCTTTATTTTTAAGATCTTTCGCATTCTAATCTGAGTCTCCAACTATCAAAAATACCACAAATTAACATACATTTTTGACAAGTTTTTGTCATTGATTGTCGCTGAGATGAGATTACGACGTACGGGAATTGGCCTTCTGTTTCGTGCCAAATCTTCATCCCGTGTCCGCTTATAACTTGGACCATGCAACATGTCTGTTTGTCCGGCGCGTTGACGGTTCGCCTGTTGACATACAAGGTCGTCGCCCCCCCTTCCGGCTCCGTTCGCAAATATTCACTTCAAACATTATGAAACTAGACAATTCTATACACGTTAACTAAAATCCTGGGCTTTGAAATGCCTTGGATTGTAAGATGTTGGCGTATCGAAAAAAAAGTGAAATTCAGTGGCTGCTGTCGAAAAGAAAATGAATCATAGTACAAAACTTATTGGAATAGGCTAAAACGTAAAATCTACTTATTGTTTTATTTTAGTTAGCCTTCATTGTGGTCCACTGTTGGGCAATTTTTCTTCCAAAACCTCTCTTTTTTGTGCCATCTCTGGCCATGTTGGCCCCAATATTGCTATCGTAACCCTTACTAATATTATAAATGCGAAAGTAATTCTGTCTGTCTGTCTGTCGCGCTTTCACGCCAAAACGACTGAACCGATTTAAATGAAATTTGGTACTCGATAGTCTAGAGCCTGAGAAAGGACATAGGCTACTTTTTATCGACATACCACGCGGGCGAAGCCGCGTGCAGAAGCTAGTAATTAATAAAACACACCATTTTATTTCTACAAAAAATTAGGCATTTTTACATTTGACCTATTCTTGATAAACGAATTTTTTTTTTTAAATAATTTAGCATTGTTATTTTTACACACGAAAAGATAACTCGTTAACACACGTCTCCAAATAAAATGATTCAGGATACATTAATTAAATCTACGAAATGTCATTTCCTAAAAACTCCACAAATACCGTATTATTATATATTTTATGTGACGTTTTTATTATATTATTAATGTGAAATAATGCATTGGCTACTCTTTGCCGTTAATTATTATTATTTTAATTGAATTCAAACGTGAGAAAATGATTAGATACGTCCGTTTGAGAGAGATATTTTATACGAATGGCTTATAAATAATAATGTATTGTTTTCGCCTGCGGCTCTGTCTGTGTAGAGAATTAATTTTTGATTCGGTATAATATTATTAAAAGTAGGTGTCAACAGAATTTTTGGGCCTTTTAGAAGTATTTACATCGCTGGAAAGAGATGGGAATCTAGGCATAGATACTTATCTATGGAATGAGCAGAGGCTTCCGAAAATACCTCGACGTTACGTCTTAAGAACGATCAATCCACTGTTGAAAATGGGCTTCTATATGTAACGTGGGTCTGTTTATTTTTCGACACTCCTATAGTGTGAATGTCATTTTATGTTGCGTAATTTACGTTGTTGATAAGGTTGTTTTTTTCTAACTTTTGTAGGCTTCCCTTCGAAATCCTTCGAATTGGGGTTCAGATATTTGGCTACGAGTAGGTATTTACTATACATTGTAACAACTAATCAATTTTCACGCCTCCCCCTAAGACCTAGGCCAAATATTTTTTCTAATAGTGGTAGAATCATCCCAACGTTAATTTGCTAGATTCGTTATCTCCTCTACCTGTCGTTATTTCTCCTGACTAAGTTTATTTTGTTTATATGTATGTATCTATGTACGAGTATGTATTAATTAGTATTCATTATTTCTCAAGTTATATGTATTGTCATTTGATGCACCTGCCATGTCTGTCTCTGCATCACCCTAAGGTTGACTGGTAGAAAATGCCTCAGGTATTAAGTTTTTAGGAGTATGAGGAACAGGGTGTAAAGTTCACTCATCCACCATAGAAAAGGGAGGATCCTCCGACAAGACGGCTGTTATGTCTGACGGGCAACTGCCCAACGATTGATGTCGGGTTCTTGTATATAATTATGTCCATTGCACGGTAAACTTTAATTGCGCGATGCAGGACTTATGTGACGTCAGGATTTTTGTGTGACGTCAAGTTTTTGATGCGTAGTTCGAATGTGGCGATGGAGGTACCGCCACAAGTCCGCCTTTGTATAGTAGTTTTTTTACTTATGCACAAAGTTTTAATAATAATGATAAAAAATATTTTTTGATATTCGGATAGCTCATGCCCTAAAAAGGAGCCTAAAAGAATATGAAATAAAAATCTCGACTAATTAAAAAGCTATGGAACACCGCAAAATTTCGCGGGTATTCTGGTTTGGTACAAATTGTAATGTATCTTTGGTACGGGTCGCATGCACAAACACAAACAAAACAGTAACAATAAGACCATTTATTTACAAACTAGCTGATGCCCGCGGTTTCGCCCGCGCGGATGTCGGTTGTTATATACTAAAACCTTCCTCGAGAACCAGTCTATCCATTGGTGAAAACAGAATGAAAATCGGTGCAGTAGTTTTTGAGTTTATCGCGAACAGACAGACAGACGCGGCGGAGGACTTTGTTTTATAATAAACTAGCTGATGCCCGTGGCTTCGCCCGCATGGATGTCGGTTATATACTAAAATCTTCCTCAAGAACCACTATCCATTAATGAATATAGCATGAAAATCGGTGCAGTTGTTTTTGAGTTTATCGCGAACAGACAGACAGACAGACGCGGCGGAGGACTTTGTTTTATAATATGTAGTGATAATCATAAAATGATAATTTAAAATCATTTCAAGAAGTAATAATAAAATTAGACTTTACGGATATGCTTTCCACTCCCACGCATAATGCCACACTTGAAGCTAAGTTCACCATTTTGAATTAAATAATAACATAAGTCAGGTGAGATGACTCAGAATATCGGTATCACAGATATTGTGTGACTATAGTCATCGTTGGCTTTGGAAGAATATCTAGAATTCTCATGAACAAACAAATCCTTATCCTTACATATTATAAAACAAAGTCCTCCACCGCGTCTGTCTGTCGTCCTGTACGCGATAAACTCAAAAACGACTTCACTGATTTTCATGCTGTTTTCACCAATGGATAGAGCGGTTCTCGAGTAAGGTTTTAATATATAATAACCGACATTCACGCGGGCGAAGTTGTGGGCATTAGCTAGTTGAAAAATAAATTAATCATCTTTGGCCCAAAGTTCGTAACTAGCTATTAAACTTGGTAATGTTGCCAGTCTTTTAAGAACATTACGAGGTGGCAACAGCAATGAGGGACAGGGGTTTGATGCTTGCCTTTGGTTTTCCTATAAGTTTTATTTAGGCATAAGTATAAAAAGATAATCAGCTGATAATGTTCCCATTGCTGGCCTTTACGAGAAAGCGTGTACTAGAATTTACCACGCGGGCCCAGTACGAGTTGGTAGATGGGACATGTCTTCGAATTTTCGACGTTTCCATCATCGTTTTGAGAACAGTGGTGATGAAATTATTTACAAATAAAAACAACCGACTTCCAAAAAAAACACAAAAAAAGTGAAAACTAACTTTAATTTCGGAAGTCGGTGTCTTTGCTTTTCAATTTTCGTTTTACGCCACCGACTTCCGAAATTAAATATTGAAGGTAACTCAAATACTACGCAAGCAAAGTTAATAAAATGTATATAGGACCACCTCTGAAGCGTGACCTACCAAACAAAAAAAGAATCATCAAAATCGATTCATAATTGGCGGAGTAATCGCGTAACATACACAAAAAAAAAACATACTGACGAATTGAGAACCTCCTCCTTTTTGAAGAAGTCGGTTAAAAAGTGAAGCTGCATCCGGTTAGACTGGAAGCCGATTCCAACATTGTTGGGAAAAGGCTAGGCAGATGATGGCAGATGATGAAGCGCCTGCCTGGGTTCGAATTCACGACCGACTCGTAAATCAAGTCCGTTACTCAGTAGTAAAAAAGTAGTAAATTAAGTTACCATGGTACCATGGTAACTTAATTTTAAAAATATGTGTTTATTTATTCATACTTTATTTCAGACTTGGTTGTCCATAGAGTGTTAGTAACACAATGAAACTTATGAACTATGTTAGGAATACACACATACAAAAACAAACTATAGCAATTATCCTATACGTAGGCTATCCCAGTGCTTCCAGATAGGACTCTCAATGTGTTCAGCAATGACCTTCAGGTAGCCGTCAGGACTGTCTCTCACTCTGCGTATCAACGATACTGCTCTTTTTCTAATTATGGCATAATATCCATCTAAATGTGATTCTGCAAACATCGCCGATGCACTGCAATAGCGACGCAGCCCCATCAACGCCCTGAAGGCATTGTTATACTGAACTCTCAGAGCACTCGCGACCCGCTGCGTGCAGTCGGCCCACAGGCTGCAGGTATAAAAAGACTGGAAAAAATGAATACAACAATATCTGACCCAAAAAATATCTGAAACATGAATGAATACAACACTAGACATTTTTCAAAAATACCTCTCTGCGTGTAACCCTTAATGTAGGCTAGTTACACACGATACTAAAATTATTACTTACCTACTTAGTTTATTAAAAGAGTAAATCATTTTAATAAAGTGTGCATATAAACTACCCTTATTAATTTTGTCGGACCTCGTTGGTTCGTTAATTGGGGGCACGTGTGCTTTAAATTAAGAATTTACGTCATAAGTATTGCGTCATAGTTTTTTCATGCTAGATTAAGAGGTAAGTAGTAATGCATTTTTGAGGTTATTTTAACAATCGAGTGATAAATCTAACAAACTAAATGATGGATTTGGAAAGAAAACCGTGATTTAGTTATGAACTTATAACTTATGATACGGTGGCAAAAAACGACTTCCGATATTAAAGTTATTTTTAACTTTATACACATTCACACACAAATACATATACACACACAGACACACAATCATACACAAACACACTCACAAACACACACACATAGACAACACAATACAACTTCAGCTACACAAAGAGCTGCTAATTAGTTTATAAGTCATGTACTGTTAATTTTTCAATTTTTAGTCACTTTTTTAAATATTTTGTGCATTAGTCTCAATATTGTTAATATTAAAGGAGAGAGCGAGCTAGGCCCAACACAGGTATTATCAATTACCTAGGTACTGGGGTTGTCTCATTATTTAATCTATGTAACTGTTTTGGGACAAATAAACATTTCTTCATTTTTATTTTTTTATCATTTTCATTTCAACTTTCTAGTGTTTTTTTTTTTTTGTAATAAGTAGTTTTTTGTTGTTTTTGTTTGTTTGTTGTTTTTTTGTTACCTTTTTACTAACAACTAACAAATCCAGTACAGTGAAATGGTTTACTGAGAAAAAATATATAAATAATATTATAAGCAAAGACATAGTATTCTACTAGACTTAATAAAAGATGACTCAGCCACCAGATATCGCGTCTACAAGATCTCAAAACGGCTAGAAAACCCGTCTAGATCGTTGAGTAAACAAATATCTGGAATCCAGATATGCCTAGTTCGTAATAGGTATAGGAATGATTATGATGATGTATCTAAGAAATTTCTTGTGTGGTCCAGTGCAAATAGACCTATCAGTAGGTAGTTTTAATATCTACAGGGTGAAATTGATTTCATGGGCACTTAAGGGGTCATTATACTTATCATTATGAACTACTTTCACTATGGGAACAACACACAAATAGCGAAAAAAAATTAGCTGTTCCATACATTTTGACGAGCTATGCAAACATATTTAGGGACCAGATGATTTTTTTTCGCGATTTCTTGTCTGGTCCCATCGTTAAAGTTGTTCATAATGATGAGTACAATGGCTCCTTAAGGCGGTACCCTGAGCAAGATAAATTCGTTCCCTCTTTGTAGACTGAATCCCGGTGAGTTACAGTAGTGAATACGCCCGAATTTTAGGATAAAATCTTTATTAAATCAAATATTGGTCTTTTGAAAACAAAATTGTTACAAAATGTTCATTATCCATTATTAGTGTCAGTAGCAAAATTAAATAATGTTTACTTTACGAGGAGATGCATGCTAACAAAGATTATTTCTCATGGTTTCGTTGGAAGGAAAGAAACATATTTATTCCTATAAAAAATATATATTAAAATGTACAATTTTGGAATTAAGATTATGTAGAAATTTTATGTATGTTTATTATTTGGTATTTCTTTTTTAGATAACAAGTAGATAGCTCCTAAAAACTACCAAAAAAGCGGCTAGAGTGGCGTTTTGCTCAGGGTACAACCTTAAGAGAATGCCCATGAATTAAACACGGTTTTAAAGACAACCTTCCTATTTAGAAGCACTCCATAGGTATACGGAAAATTAAATGGTTCAGAGTTTTTCTACACATGCCATATTTACCTTCCTAAGTTCTGCGCATGCGCTGCTTGCATAATCAGCCTATGATGTTCCCACTGCTGGGACACAGGTCTCCTCTCTGTGAGAGGGAGTGGGCCGTAATCCGTGGCCGTAATCCACAACGCGGGTCCACTGCGGGTTGGTTGATGTCACATGTCTTCGAAACTTTTTGATTCTCGGACATGCCGAACCTCACGATATTTTCCTCCACCGTTTTGAGTACAACAGTGATAAAATAATTTACCATAAAGTAAAGCGCCTGTCAGAGATTGAGCCTACGACCTTTCAACTCATAAGACGCGGCTGTTACCACTGATCCACCACCTGCTCCCATGCTGGCATTCTGCTTATATTATTTTTTTTATAATAGAGAACACTACTTACTTAGTCCCGCAGGGTAATTGCCTAACACACATACAATGGCCATTTTGACAGTTCAACAACATTCATTGCGTTATTTACGTTGTTGGGCAGACGAATTTTTCAAACTTATGAAGTAATGAATGAGAAATTTCCATCAAAATGTTTCGGAATGTGATAAAAAAAAAAAAACAAACTGTGTCCAAATAAATATTATTCTTTCTTTCTTTATTAAAAGTGTGTACGCAATGGGGTACAGATTTATTGACACATGAATAATTTAGTGGGTTTAGCTAAAAAATGCAGCTGTCATAAACATTTTTTTTTTGTCTGTAACAATTTGTTTCCATTTTCAATCAATTTGCCTAGCGATTTCCCAACTATGTTAGGGTCGGCTAAATACCATTATTTTACACGGAGCGACTGCCTATCTGACCCCCACAACCCAATAACTGGGTAATACGATACCCCTTGGTGTGACTGGTTGTCAGACTTTCGGGCTTCGGACGACCAGTAACGACTGTCAATAATCCACGAATGACAGCCGGGACCCTTTCCAAGGCACGGAAACCAAGTTCCATTGTTCCGTTTGTTTCCATTTTATTGACTTATTTTCTAAATCACCTACTTTATTTATTTTTAAGACTCTTACATACTGGCGCGATTCGCCGCGCGACGCGAATTTTAACAAAACAATTTCTGAGAAAACTTCACGGCGAGCAATGCGGCGTCGTCGCGTCGCGCGTCGAATCGCCCCAGTATGTAAGAGCCTTTATTCATACTACGATCGGATTTTATTTATATTATATAAAATGTAAAACTACTGCTTACTGACTTAAAATACTTATGTCATAAACATATATTATTTACTTTAAATTACAACTTTTATGGGGATACTAAAACATAGTTTACCTATGTAAAGCAATAAAATGATACAAAAATATAAATCGTAAAAAATAAATTGTTTACTAAAAATTATAAGTACTTAAAAACAAGTAAATAATTTAGATAAAACTGTTGAACATGATACCGAGCAACATAAAAAACGAAGTACAAAACTATATTTTTAATAGTGTGTCACTTAAAAGTACACCATTAAAACTAACTATTCAATAAAAAAATACTATATGCAACCATAACACCCTTAAATATTTTATACTACATATTATAAAACAAAGTCCTCCGCCGCGTCTGTCTGTTTGCGATAAATTTAAAAACTACTGCACCGATTTTCATGCTGTTTTCACCAATGGATAGAGTGGTGTTCGAGGAAGGTTTTAGTATATAATTACCGGCATCCACGCGGGCGAAGCCGCGGGCATCAGCTAGTATAATATGTTTAGAAAAGCTGAAGAGTTTGTTTGTTTGAACGCGCTAACCTATGGAACAACCAGTCGATTTTGAAAAATTATTTTAGCTTTTGTTAGCCCAATTCTTGAGGAAGGTTAGGAAGGTACCTTATATTGTAATATCACTTTAAGGTGCCGAGCATAAAGAAAATAAAAGTCAAAGTGAACGCTAAGTGAAAACGAAATAACAGCGCGGGCGGGCGATACGATGCGACACGATGCCGCCCACGCGGACGAAGTCGCGGGCCAAAGCTAGTAGTCAATAAATTTTAATTCTACCGAGACTTATGAAAAATATCACAACGGTCAACTTCATAAAAATTTATAGCGAAAAACATATGAATACAGATTTTCTCATTAAAAAGACAATACATTATTGATAATTATAAGGCTTCAATATCTGGTCAATATACCTACTGCGTTTTATTAATTCAATTTATAATAATATATAAAATGTTCTTAGATATACATAAAACGTTAAGTAACTAGGCAAATGCGACATTCACAAGTGTGCGCAGGGGCAAACATGATTCAGAAAAGTGTACGGACAGGTCCGAATAAGAATTCGTAATTAACCGGTTCAAACGAAGCGGATAGTGATATAAATAATAGTGATACTTGTTTGCTAACTGCGTAATACCTGTAATTCTTTGCGAGAAAATTATTCTGTAGATATGTAACTATATAGGTACTCAACATAATGCTGTGACAGAGTTTTAAAATGGATCTTAAAGATTAACTATCAGTTTTAACGGAAATTTATTATTTTAAGTAACAAAAGTCGAGTGTTAACTCGACCTGATACTTATGCAGCTTTCCATTTTAAACTGTAGAATATTTATTCATCCATAAATTGACTTCTACTTTGTAATAGGAACTTTCCACTTTTGTTACGTGTTCTCCATAATTTATATATTTTAAAATAAAACAAATTACAACTTAA
Organism: Lithophane leautieri; assembly: GCA_949152455.1. Classification (NCBI taxonomy): domain Eukaryota; kingdom Metazoa; phylum Arthropoda; class Insecta; order Lepidoptera; family Noctuidae; genus Lithophane; species Lithophane leautieri. The sequence continues at coordinate 13,983,713 of OX424472.1, read as the reverse complement.
TATCACCTCGTCATTCCTTATAAAAATAGCCAACCATCAACCAAGCATCTACCAAGGCATAAATATTTAATAAGTTTTGTGAATTCCAATTCCCATATCATTAGCATCTTGCAAATTATTGACTAATTAATTATGTCGAAGCAACATCATTGTAGACGCACGTCTGGATTTTAATATAAACACTTCACTTCCATAACTTATATTGGCGGTTTTAATTAAATTATGCTAAAAAAGGGCTTAGTTCGTATAAAATAATAGCTGTGCTGCACTATGCTTGCTTCTCTTTTAGGGTTCCGTAAACAAAGAACGTAATTAACTCTTAAGATAACACTTGTAGAAGAAAAACATTGGAACCTTTGTACCCTATATTTCTAGTGTGCTGTCCACGTCTTAAAATGTTACGAGTACTTTTTTTTGTTTTTCAAAAATGGCAGGTTGATGATTTGTACTATTGTCTTTCAATAAATAAAACGTCGTATACGAAAACTCGAACCCGAAATAACTAAACACAAACAATCTATGCATTTCCTATTTGTGACATGTGTACTAATTTTATTCCCATTTATCTAACTGACAGTCCAATCTAATCAATCTACGACTCCAAATCACCTAAATCTCGCAGAACCCACGTCTACACCTACTCACACATACAGCCTAGATACAAAACCGTTCTTGTGGTCACCCTAATAAAGAGTGTAACACATCGGACGGACCGATGGACGGGATGCAATCAGCATGTAGATAGGCTCTCACTCGACGAAGCAAACATCGAATATTGATCGCCATATTATGATAATGAGTGAATTTAAAATGTTGCCGACGAGCCAATGCGCTCTTTACACGTAACGCTGCCTGATATTTGTAGCGGAGAAAATTTTCTTCAGATATGAGTGATTTTGTTTAAGAGATTTGAAATGAGTGGCTTTAGTAATTTGAGTTCAGTTGTGCTATTCTGTAAAAATCTCATCGTGAAAACTTAGGTGAAGTGAGCTTGGAGTGAACTGTCACTACCTTAGCATCAGTAGGTTTCGATGACAATGACACCTCACTCCACGCTCACTTCACCTAAGTTTTCACGGTGAGATGGTTACAGAATAGCAATGCTGTTTAGCTACTTGCTGTTTCTGATGAACTGAAACCTCCTTGAATAAATCTTAGTAATACTTAGGGTTTTAGTTTTGCGCAACCTTTACGTGTTGATTGATAGTGCATGTGTATTCCAAATACAGAAGATAATAATTATCACCGGGACTCATTCAAAGTCATGGCGTACTTTTTGATGGGCAAACCACTATTCTATTATACATTGTAATAGTGAATCAATTTTCACGCCTCCCCCTTAAGACCTAGGCCAAATATTTTTTGATATTCGGATAGCTTATGACCTAAAGAGGTGCCATAAAGAATATGAATTAAAAATCTTTTTTTTAAATATAATATATCTGCGAAATTTCGCGAGTTAAAGGTAGTAACTGAACACTTTAAGCGATAACATTTTTGGCACCATACTTTAATACAAAAATATCACTAAACTTACTAAAATCCTTGCATATTACAAAACAAAGTCCTCAGCCGGGTCTGTCTGTCTATTTGATTGCGATAAACTCAAAAACTACTGCAACGATTTTCATGCTGTTTTCACCAATGGATAGAGTGGTTCTTGAGGAAGGTTTTAGTATATTATAACCGACGTCCACGCGGGCGATCCACGGCGCTAGTTTTATATAAATTAAATGTATAATTTTATTTACAGGTTTTGAGTATCTTACTAGAATAATATAAACGTATGTTATCAAATAAAAAATATAAGATGCAACATCAAGATTATAAGTGAACATGTCCCACGAAATTATCAACATGGTCACCACACTAAACGGTCATTTATAATCCCTACAACGTTTCTCCTGTTAATAATTTGTTACCGTCTCTTGTTAGCCCTAAGCCCTCACTAATTGAACCGGAGGTACCTTTATCTTATCAGCTAAATGTCATTAAGTAGGTATTATAGAAAAAGAATGGGAAGAAGTGACACTACAACTCTGAACGAATCATAATTTTTTACAGAGGGCCTAGATAAGTGACAATCGCTTCTAAAGCGTTCCGTATCTCTACATCGACTTTCAACAGGATTGACATAAGCTTTTCGATAGCTTATGTCAGTCCTATACATTTTTTCCTTTTCCATCATAGTTATCGCTGATAGAATGTCACTTTGTCTAGGGCCTCAGTACAGTTTCGGGGCGTAAGAAACGTTGAAAAACAACCCTTATATTATATTGGCAAAATTCAGGACGAGAGAAGCTGTTGGTGTTTCGGCGGCGCGCGCGCATTTTGGAAAGTATAATCAGGTAATTTCACTGTTCATCAGATTGACACCGAGACTCCTCCGTGCCTCAGAAAGCACCATAAGCCGTTGGTCCCGGCTGTCATTCGTGGATCTTTGAAAGGCGTTACGGGTCGTCAGAAGCCCGAAAGTCTGACAACCAGTCTTACCAAGGGGTATCGTATTACCCAGATACTGGGATGTGGAAGTGAGATAGGAAGTAGCTCCATGTAAAATACTGGGATTTTGCTGCATCCGGTTAGACTGGAAGCCGACCCCAACATAGTTGGGAAGAGGCTAGGCAGATTGATTTATCAGAGGGGCAATTTCCGTAATTTTTAAGAACGTTCACATTCGCATCTAATTCGCAATCTGTCAAAATAACCATCAATTTACCAATATTTTTGACAAGTTTGACAGATTGCGACTTGAATGTGAATGTTTTTTAAGTACGAGAATTGGCCCTCAGATCGACAGCAAAACCTATCCATGTCACTGACTGTCAAAGTCATAGTTATGATAAGAATTTACGTACAATTTAAGTTGATAAGTTAGTATGTATTTATGTATCTATGTACATTGTATCTATTGGTAAGTTTAAGTACCTGCTTATTATTTTGCACCAATGATAACCCCATTTTTATGTCCACGCAATCACTGTCCATTCTAAGGTTGCCTGGAAGAGATCGCAGAAAGCGATAAGGCCGCCCATTGTATGTTTTGTAGTGTTAAATTTAGTTATTTTCGCTATATATTTTCTGGTGTACAATAAAGTATATATCATTAATAAATAAGTAATCAATTTTTTAGGATGCTAAGCAGTTATTTTCCCTGAATTTACTTGAGTTTCGCTTCTGCACAGTTTTTATATATTCTATCAGCAAGATGTCTTTAAGTACTCTGCGTGTTGATATCTTATCTCTGTCAAAGCCTGTTAAGGTACAAGACACATACAAAATAAGTGTATGGAATTCTGTTTTATTAATAATTTCTAATGTCGTTTAAAAGATAAGAGAGTGACATGTAACTATGTATTTGAATATTAAAGACCTTCAGATGTTAATTTTGTGTATATAAAGCCGTTCGTTTTTACGGTCTTGCGATTAATTAAAAATAACATGAAAAACATTCGAAGCCGACCCCAACATAGTTGGGAAAAGGCTAGGCAGATGATGATGATGAAACACATTTTTTATAAAGAAATATTTTAATGTTCTGGAAAATCGTATCTACAAAGCAGTTATTTATTTACCGGTGACTGCGTTAGTGGGTTAATGCTCCTTTTCTAAGTGGTTTTATGCTCGGTTCCTATAAACAAATACGAATCGTTTTGCTTACCAATGGTAGCATTTTTTATTACCAAGTGGTCATATAAATAGATTCGTAAGCAAGCGACTTCCTTATGGGAGGGTCTACTATGCAAAGCTATGAGGTATTTGCTTCATTATTTAAAGATATAAAGAGTCTTAATTTTAACCAATAACGGTTCGTAAAATATAGGAATCGGTCATCAATCTATCCAATTTATGCAGCTGTCTCTATACTTGCAATTGTATTATGAAATTCAGCGACATCTGTTTTAAACTGTAGTTTAACAGTGGACTCCACTGTACCTACCTAATAATGGCTGTAGGTATTGATTCTGATATTGAGAGAGGCAGTACATACATCGTTATCATTTACAAAACTTTATTGCCATCAAATTGTTGTCAATCAATGGATAGGTGCTAATAGGGACAGCTTTTGCTTAGCAATGGCTCCTGTCTAAATAATATACTGTTTTGTGGAAGAAAAATTACTTAAAACAACTCATTTTTCTTAAATGAAATTAACCAACACAAGTCTTAGTAGTCACGCGACAATATACCTACACAAAACACATTTACCATCTTCACACTAGCCGACTCCACATATCCGCCATCTGAATCTCAAGTTCACGATTCTAGAAACTAATCATCTCATACGGAGTTGCCTATAAACATCACGAAGGTGCACGTCCGAAAATTCTAAGAAAGCACGTCTTAAAAAAATCCTAGATGCGTGTGCGCATGTGCATGCGTATCACAGCTCTATTAGCATACAATGGAAGGAGTCGTGTTGGCCCGCGGCGTGAGGGCTGCCACTCGACAAATGAGTTTGTGGAAATTAAGAACCAGGAGTATGGCATGTGGTAATCTTTGACAATGTAGAAAATTATGTTAGCTTTGAGACGTGTGGTCTAAGAGAAGATTATCCTGTGAATCTTGTACTACTTACAATGTTGTTTACAATATAATGTTTAATAAACTGCTTATTTATTTATTTAATACTTTAAGCTCACAAATGTACAGAGGCGGACTTAATGCCATAGGCATTTTCTACCAGTCAACCTTTGGGTGATGCAGAGACAAACAGTGGTAGGTGCAATAGCGAAAACTGTGGAATAAATATTATTTAAATACGTAAACCTATTGAAAATATATATATATATATATATAAACATAAACCTATCCTTCCTTGTGTTCTTCAAAATTGGCATATTCTGACTTCTTTCAGATTGTTAAGGCCAATTGTTTTTAAACGACCAATTGAAAGCGTGCTTCTGACGTTCTGTTCCCATGTAGGTTTATGTGAAATAAAATATTTTGATTTTGATTTTGATTCAGAGCTATCTGATCTATACCATTTTTCTAAAATAACATTTCTGTACGTAATAGGATGAAAACTTGAGTGTCCTTATGTGAATCGACTTCGAAACTCACTTCATCTCAGCTCAAGCAGCATTGCTATTCTGTAACCATCTCACCGTGAAAACTTAGGTGAAGTGAGCGTGGAGTGAGCTGTCATTGTCATCGATACCTACTAATGCTAAGGCAGTGACAGTTCACTCCAAGCTCACTTCACCTAAATTTTCACGGTGAAATTTTTACAGAATAACACTACTGGTTAAGCTAATCAATAATGTCATCTTGAAGTAAGTATATCCTTTTAATTGGTTTTATAATTACATTACATTCTAAGTACTGATTATTTTATTTTATTTTGTTACTTATATAAGCACAATTCATTAAACTTGACTTGGTTTCCGTACGTCTTTGCCGGGTGACCACTGAATATCAGCGTTGTGCTGTGGGTCCTCATAGCACAGCATCATGCTTAGTAGCAGCCTCTTGTCACAGTCATGACGTGTCAGCAACTGCCGACTATTTCTGATTCGTGCTCGTGATTATTATGTAAGTAGATCTATTATGTTTTTAAACTGACTTCAAAAAAGGAAGAAGATCTTTATTCAACTTTTTTTTTTTTTTACCCTATTGCTCCGCCAATTAGAATTGATTTTGATAATTCTTTTCTTGTTTGGTAGGTCATGCTTCAGAGAAGGTCCAATAATTTTTTTATTAACTTTGCTTGCGTAGTTTTTGAGTTAGTTTCAATAATACGTATTTTTCCCACTTAGCCTTTAAGATGATGCTCTAAGAGGTATTCGAATTTGTGTGTTGTAGGTACCACAGCTAAAAAGTGAAAAATAAAAAAAAACTTTTTACAGAAATAACTTTAATTTCGCAAGTCCGGTGTCTTTAGTTTGAAATTTTCGTTTTTTGCCACCGACTTCCGAAATTAAAGTAATTTTTCAAGTCGTTTTTTTTTTTTTTGTAATTTTTTATTTTTCTTTTTCTTTTAAGTACTGTATTACTCGAGTTAATTATCGTTTTGTTTGCACGTCCTTCTGTGACAAATAAACTTATATGTCTTTCTTTCTTTTAATTCCCAACCAGCCTTATACTTGTGTCCTGCCAACCCTGGCTACCGGTCCCGGTGCGCTGTCAATCTTACGCCTACCGTCTTTGAATTCAATTGTTCATTGACCAAAATGTCTTCATAGTGACGGCAGTTGTTGATCATTAATGTACTGGCAAATTGGATCGTTTGCACCATGTGAAAGTCGTTATGGTAGGAGTAACACTGGGTACTTGTTTAGAAGTGATGTGATTGTTACAAGAGGTGATATCACAGATGAATACAGATGGTTCACTTCACAAAATCATTTAAATTAAAAGTGACTCTTGCTCCGACATAAGAAAGTGCAATTCAGGTCATTATTTCAGCCGAAATTCAGGTCGCACAGCACTAATTACCTACAGTTACGAGTATATTCACCTAGAAGTTGCCTCTCTTTGTATCGCGTAACTCATATAGGTACATATCTTCTGACTCCGTTACGCTCACTGAATTGGCCCGACAAGACGAACCCGCCGCGTACTTGTAGCTTCATACTTAAAATGCAGAGTGAATCATCTGTATTCATCTGTGGTAGTGTCTAAGCATGGATGGCATGTTTGTCAGTGTATGAAACAAAATTGAGTGGCTATTTTTAGATTTCGATTTGAGCAAGAGTGTAGGTATTTGTTGATGTTTTGTGGTCTGTAGTTGATTGATTAGGCTTTTGGTGCAATGTTATATTGCATGAAATCAAACGTTGTCGACGTAATAACGTTAGGGTCAGCTTCCAGTCGGACAAAATCAACCTGTAAGTCAAATTTTAATCAGACCAACTGTCATGACTTTGCTAGCAATAACTTGCTCTTTTTTACATTTCTTTATGGGTTTTGGTATCTTTAGTATAACCAGTTCAAGCCCTCTTAAGACAGTGCTCATAATCATAATAATAATTCCACCATAAAACTGAAACCCATTCTAACTTCCACTTCACATAACAACGGCCCACATTCACGCACCCACATTTACGCTAGTGCGGTACCGTCACCGGTCTGACACACAATAAATAAGTTAAGAAGGCTAGCCATATACAAAGAGCTAACACACGCGCACGCACACATACGTGTACGTAAGGCGATATCAAACAAATGACAGTCGCAAACACGCTCGCACTTGATTTACGTATACGCGTGTCTATTTGTGTGCGTGCGTTTTCGTTCATTGTATTCAGCGGACCTTCTGTATCTATATATTCCGTGGTTCTAACATAAATACCGGTGTTTGAATACGTCATTAACGGTTCTCGATGGCTGCGAACCGCACAATAGTCGCCATCATGGCTGAGTCGTTTACACCACTGTTAACAATTTAGTGCAGAACTTTACGACTTGGAGACTACGCTGCTGGTTTTTTTTTAATGACGGTTCGTAATATGGTTTATGGAGTAGCTCCAATTTTTGGGTGGTCAAGATACCAACTGTAATTTTCCGACAACAGGGCAAAGCTTCTTCTTCTTATACAGAGGAGGATCGAGCATGGATAAATGTTTGTAATTTTAGATAATTTAATCCATTTTTCTTGAAGATATTAGAGGTGTGGCAGTATCTACATCGCCACATACGAACTACGCATCAAACACCTAACGTCACACAAAAATCTTGACATCACATAAATCCTGCATCGCGCAATTAGAGTTTACCGCGCGTTGGACATATATACAAGATTCCAACATCAATCATTGGGCAGTTGCCCGCGAGACACAACACCCGTCTGGTCGGGGGATCCTCCCTTTTCTTCTCTGTTCCTCATACCCCAAAAGAGCTATCGTCGTCAAAGTTGTCAAAGATGTACCTACTGAACTAATGGCTAAGTGCCGAACTACGAACTAAGGTCTTCTCCAGGAGCATGACTTCCACAACAGTCTCACTGCTTCCGTTAGGTTACTCAGTTTAGGACTTTTCTCATCGTCTGCTTCATCAGATATCCTTTAACCAGATCAATCATAACTGATCGCTTTTCATAGCATGTCTACGATTCGCAGTTAAAAATTCCATCTTAGCTACCATCCAGTAGTAAAAACTCCAACTTAATAAACTGCACACAACAGTCCATCCATATGTCACCGATATTATTTAATGCGACCAGCTTATTTTAGACCTACATCCCTTGACATAAGAACTATGGGAGAGGTCAGGTTAAGTTGGTAGCAATGATAATAAACATGTTTATAGTAGCCAAAGTCCTATTACGCGACCACTAACCATTAGTGGTCACTTTGCTGATGGGATTTTCTTATTTTATTGAGTTGTCAAAGGTACCTATTTCCGGGTAGCTAGTGGTTAGTAAGTGCTTGGGCCGTAAAGAGTAAGTATCTGTGAAACAAGTAAAATGTAATCTGTGAAGGAGGCAAGGGGATAGGTGCAGCTTTTAGGGCCTATACTACCTCAGTTCAAATTCATTTTATATCTCGCTCGCACCATACTACTCGCGGCCTGAGTGAGAGCGAAACGGACACAGGGTATCCTAATGTGATCGCGTATTAGGATGCTGTGACCCAGTGTCATATCTAAATATTGTCACAATGTGTATGTATCAATAAAACCATTTTGTGTTTTTTTTTTTGTATGACGGAGGAAGAAGGCGCTGTCTTAATTAAGTAATTAAAACCATAAAATCAAAAATACTAGCTAAAAAGAAATCCAAACCATCAAAGTATAAATCCGAAAAACAGGCCCGTCTCACATTACCTGCATCTCAAAATAAAATTATATTTCAAGTGTTTGAAATTATAACAAAAATAAAGGTGTATTTACACGGAACGACGTGTTTCGTGTTAGTCTGACACGCGTCCGTTTTAATTAAAAAGCTGAATTTCATAGTCATTAATCAAACAACAATTAGTGATGGTGTATGGAGAGTAGTGGAAGTGTAGATGTGACAGTTTTTGTTTGAAGCCTATCATGTCACAATATTGGTAAGAGATTATTGATTTATAAGAGGATTGTATAATTATTTACAACAATAATACAAACAACAACAATTTATATATGTCTCGAAAATGAAATAAAGAAACAACAATATTATTATGATGAAATTCGGGACATGACAGAAGTCATGTCCTTCATGTTTATTACTCTGAGAACAAAATTATTAGCGGCATCAGTACCAAACGTGTTAATTATTTAGGTATCAGTTTTCAGAAGAGCATGCTAATGAAGTCTTCACTTAGATACATACAACTTTTCAGTTTTGAGCCTTTATACATTTTTTGATACAGGTGTGACTTTGAGGATATTCATGATAAAATACAAAAGAAGTAGATTGACCAATTGTAAACCAGAACACGACGCGCCCACCGGTCAGTGTAGCAATACGTCGTGTTCTGGTTTGCAATTGGTCAATCGTCATCCTGAGGATGCCACGTTGAGAGGTGAAACACGTGTCGATTTCTTACAGGGTTTTTTATGACTCTTGAAGAATAGTTAAGCGGAATAGGTCTATTGTATTTTAAATTTTATATAGGTAAAACGAATGTAAGCACCACCGATGTGTGGTCTGTGTAGGCATATACGATGTCAGAGAACAGAAGTCGCATCTGTATAATAATAGTCAAAACTCTTCTATTCTCGTAGTGAACTCGAGAGTGACAAGAATACCAGCACACTATGTTTCTTTATTTATAGAATAAAACATTTGACAAAACTATTTTAAGGGGCGAGTTGTATTTATGTCATTTGAGTGAGTATGTATGTTGTGTCATTTTGAATAGAATAGTGCTGTTTTTTCATGAACAGGGTGTGAAATTCTTTGTGTATTGTGTTAGAGTCGTCATTAGAGTATCTGTATTATTTTTCTCATTTTATCTTCAACCAATTGATTATAGTGTCAATTCTGGATTAATCACAGTCATGATCTGACCAAGATTATGTCTGGACTTTAGAGGGTAAGACCCCAAAGTTGGTTTCGCCATTTTGCTTTTAAAGGTACCTAGTCAGATAAAAAAAATGTCAACTCCGACTTTTTTTTTTTTCTTATTTTGCTTGTAACATTGAGTCCGGTATCATATTTACAGAATAAACAATTTCATTTCAACTGTAAAGTCATAAGTCTCGAGTTTGAACCTCTGATTTTTCGGATTCATGTGCGTATTGTATAATTATCACTTGTTTAAAAAACGGTGAAGGAAAACATCGTGAGGAAACCGGCATACCTGAGAGATATTTCTCGATGGCATTTGAAGCCAAGTCAGAGGCCCATGGTTTTAAAACTCTGACACCGGGTTTGTCACTAACCACATGAAAAGATGAAGAAGATTTCATTTCATATCGAGGACAAAATATTAAGTTAGAATTAAATTACTTATTAGTCTATTAGGTTAGATTGTAATCAATTACTAAGAAAATAGTTCTTATTAATAAAGGAAAAAAAAAACGAGGGTGAGGTGAATGCCCTGTATAGGCAACATTCTGAAAGTGGGCAACGTCGCAAATAGATGTCAAATATATCGCTGTTTTGATTAATTTGGCAATATTACTGAATGGAAATATGAAATATGGCTAACTAGTTGTCTAAAATATTGATTATGAAATGCAATAAAAAATATCGTAACACCGAATATTTAGTTTTATATGTAAAAAAAGGACTTAGAAACTTTCCAAATGCCTTTTTTATACCTAAAACCGGTTACAACTTAAATTCAGTGTTATTATTGCAATTCATTATTAATATTCTAGTCGGATAGTTAGCGATATTTCATCGTTTCTTAGAGTAATATTGCCAAAATAATCAAAACAGGTAAATATTGGACAGTTATTTACGACGTTGCCAACTTTCACAATAAACCCTCTTAATTAATAGGCAAAACTAAGTTCAGCATTGGAATTCGAAGCACCTACTAAATCACACTCAAATATCACACTCGGCTAAACAAATCTAAGCCTCAATTAAAACAGCATTACCCAAAAAAAACATATCAAATAAATTTAATAACGCCTAATTACTTTTGAATCTAAAAACAATACAATTAAGAGTTTTAACAAACGTATATAAAACCCGCTTCAATTGTAATTTAACTGAAGTTTCTTATAAAGTAATTAATATGACATCGTCTAATGTTTTTTTAATAACGTGTAGCTATGGGAGCCGCGTGCAATTACTCTAATGCATGACTTGCTTTTACCAACTTAGCTTTACACACCATTTGCACAATTTCAGACTGTATTGTTGAAAGAATAAGGGCAGTGTCAAGTGCATGTTTTTTGGTATATTTGCAGTTAATTTCGTTTTCTAATTTGTGGAGTAGAGTCATGTTTTCTGAGTCTCGCGTGATGTATTCAAATGGCTAAATGGATTGTGTGTATTGTTGTGTATTTTGTGTTTTATTTAAGTAAAAGGTACTTTACGAATTAGTCTAGGGTTGGCTGAGAGAAGGTATTTTAATTTGTTGTTTTTTCTTTTGTTTTTCTGATCTTTGTCGGGGCTGTAGACCGTAAGCATAGCTAAAGAGCAAGCATCTCTGTTTTTAGTAAACGGATGTTATTATTCGAAGAACAGATTTCTCTTGGTAAAAATTTAACCGCATTTTTTAACCACATAAAATATATTTTTTAAATCTTTTCGGTAAACAAGGGGCTTAAAACAGTCACTTTGGCAGAATCATAATAGGAAAATATTATGAATCATCGTAAAATATCACAAACTGACAATTCATAATTATGATCTGCGTGTGATTCATGTTACGAAATAATTCATCTGTTTGACAGTTTTCTATGGAGATTCGTAAAATGGTCCACAAATTATGAATTGCTTTTGTGTCAAATTAGAGGAATTGCTAATGACAGCTGGACATACGCCTGTCCCCGGCTGCGCCACAAAAATCTCTCCTCCGCCTTCAGCATCCAATCTGTTCCAGCCAACTTCATATTATAAGGTCGTCAGTCCATCTAGCTACACCACTAGTATACAGATACATAATGAGTACTGAATCGATTTTTTTTCGATTAGAAATACTCCATTTAAAAATTGTAAAATAACTGCAACTTACTGACAGAAGACAGCTGCATAGTTATGTTTCTATAATCAATAGCAAGGAAACAAAAATATTTTAACTCCTTACGTACACCAAAACAAAGAATGATCCAAAAAAAATTATTAAAAATCACACCTGTCTCATTAAATGTTAAAAAGCCTAAACTCAAATACAATTAAGGCAGATGTACACTAACGACACGACATAAAATGTCTTGACGCTTTTTGTCGCTTGTCGCAACACTAATACACCGTGCATGTCGCATTATTATACTAACTTTTTGAAATTAAAATATACGAATTGTGAGTTTTTTACTGCATAATATCCTTTACGGTTTTGTTTCTTTGAAATGATAATGAGAATTTTAAAGTGAGATTTGATGTGTTCTTTTGCTAAAAGACATTTTTTCCATTTCATATTTTTTTCTACCTTTAAACTTCGTAACAAACGCTACCTGTCTATTATTTTTTTGTGGCATCATACTGTAATCGCTAATTTGCCTGTTAATTGAAGTTATTTTTGCAAATGTATTTTTGCAAATGTTAATCCTTGTGTTACTTATTTTGCTGTCTTGCAAAGATTGAATGCGGCAGAACGTGTTTCTGTGCATGTCCTAACCAACCACCAACCAACCTTGGTTGTAGCAACCGAGACTCTCCTCTCTCTCAGTGTAGAAATTAAAATGAAGATACAACAATTTTCAAAACCCATTCCAGGGGGCTTAAAACAGTCACTTTGACAGAATCATAATAGGAAAATATTATGAATCATCGTAAAATGTCACAAACTGACAATTCATAATATGATCTGCGTGCGATTCATATTACGTAATAATTCATCTGTTTGACAGTTTTCTATGGAGATTCTTAAAATGGTCCACAAATTATGAATTGCTTTTATGTCAAATTAGAGGAATTACAGATGACAGCTGGGATTCAGGAAATGAAATGCTTTTAGAAGAATTTCTAATATGGCCGGTTAAGGTCCGCTGAATGATTTTAATATGAATGCCTTAACACTAAACCAGTAAGTTTACGTTTAATAAACTTCAACCAAAAAAGATAACAATACGTTATTGTAACACAAGTATTAGCTTTTCCCTGAAGACAACAAATTATATCCATTTGTTACTCAATCACCTACAGGCAAGAATAACTCATTTCTCAGTACTAACAACCTGCCTGGGAAGACAAGCACCTGATGTATTACCTGCCTAGATCTTCCTGGAAGTCAAAACCATCTAGCCAAACAGATTCACTAAACAATTATTTATTAAATATACATTAATTAAGATCTACAAACGATTTTTAATCTTAGTTTGGGGGAATAAGGTTGGGTTTGGACTGGACGTTTAACAGCAGATGCTAAAACCAGTGTCCGATATCCAAGTGTCCGGGTGATTGCGGAGTGGGCACGGTGCGGTCACGCGACGCTGTCGTCGCGTTTGGGCGGGGCTTTATGATTAATCGCACGTGAGTACCAGGCCTTAGGTGTGATGTGTACTGCGGGATATGGAAATTGGAAATGCTTTCAAAATGTTGGTAATTTCTGTGAATAGGAGGTTCTTGGTAGCACGTGTGACTTGATTTGTTACTGGAAGCTTTTAGTCGACTTAACGGTAACTTTGCGCAATTGAATGTCTCGAAAAAAAAAGAAAAGGGCTTTTCTTGTAAAGAATCTTTATAATCGACTACCTCGTTGGTCTAGTGGTCGCAAGTGCTGAGCATGAGGGGTTCGATTCCCATGTCGGGCAAAGTATTATTTATTGGATTTTCCATCTGGAATTTCTCAGTAGCAGCCCGGACCTTGGATTTGTGCCCGATTGATGGTAATAGGCTCGCCCCCTATTACATGGGACTCAAAAATATAACTGGCGAAATATGGGTGTTTTTTAAGTACACCTCTGCCTAACCCTTCGGGAATACCATACCACAATTTGTCTCTGCATTAGTCAAAGGTTGACTGGTAGAAAATGCCTAGATGGCATTAAATCCGCGTCTCAACTGTCCATATTTTTATGTTTCAATTATTAAATATAAGTAAATCTTCAAAACCCCTCTAGCTTTATATCCCAGCATAGCTTCCACTACAGCACCCATCCAAACCAAGCCTCGCTGTTTATCTAATCGTGATCGTACAAAAGCTCATTACATTGACCACCATGAGTTATGCGTTACAAAGGTCACTGTGACTTCTAAACGGTTTCCAATCTCATCTATTCGTTGGGCAGTATTGTTTCAAAACAGGCAATGATAATCTATTCCCAGTCTCAGCGTCTGATTCGATTCCCGGGTCGGGAAAACTGTTATTGGGTTTTTCCATTAGGAATTTCTTAGTAATAGCCCGGAATTTGGAAGTTGGAAGTTGGCGGTGTGATACCCCCGTGGCTTGGTGCGCACTTTAAGCTGTTCGTCCTGCGCTTGCTCTCTCCGGTCGTGTCGGATTGCCGTACCATCGGACTATGAGAGTGAAGGAAGAGAGAGTGCACCTGTGTCTGCGCACACACAATACATGTGCGGTAAAATATGCCTCGCGCCGAAGGTTGGTCTCCGGTGAGATTTGTCGCCATGGCTGAAATTCATTCTGGAGGACTTTTAGCCGCAAAAGTTATTGGGTTGTGTCCTGGTTGGGTTCGATAATCAGGTCAGGTAGTATTGATGTGTTTTTCACTTCGAAAAATCTAGGTAGCAGCCTGGTTCTGGATTCTTGCCCGGTAAATGGCAATCAGCTATAAGATAATATTGTGATTCTACATAGGTACTCCTTTGAATCCTACTATCCTACTAATATCCTACTTATAATATTATAAATGTCGTGTGTTTATGTGTTTGGATGTTTGTTACTCAATCACGCAAAAACGGCTGTATGAATTTTGATGAAATTTAGCAAACAGATAGTTTATAACCTGGATTAACACATAGGATAGTTTTTACGCGGGTGAAACCGCGGGGCGCAGCTAGAACAGGTGTAAGGTAATGTTGCTCCTGCTCCCAAGAGTCAGAAACGCGATAGTTCCTCGCACAATTAACGTTCTGGAGCTTCAGTGTTCTGACGCAGAACTTCTTATACATGATCAGTCTGCAACGTTCCGACTGCGCAGACACCGGCCTATCACTGAGAGCCATAACTTCATCTCACTTCACCTTCACTTCAAAACTGCAGAATTTTCATATTAGGTATCATAATATCATGTGTGGTGCAGGTGCAAAGCCCTACGGTCCTCATTCTATAATGAAAAATAAGTATAAAAAAATACTTCATTATGCCTTCTATTAGATATGCATCAGTTGACCTCAAAAAGTGTTAATAATTTCCAAGTGTTTAATTTGTTATTTTGAATCCATAAATTATATCCAAATGTATAAGATAAAATCAAAATTATATCCCAATTAAAAGAATCAATTTTATTTTTCTAAGACTCAAATAAATCTTCAATAAGTGTGTGTTTAAAATAATAAATTAAATCAGCTGATGAAAATCTAGAAGGCTTTATAAATTAATGAGATAAAACGCCTACTTAAAATTTATTTATGTAAGCTTGTTTAGATTGTAATTCAATAAAAAGTTTCACTGAATGAGATCCATAATGAATCCCATTTTTGAATAAAATAGAAATGCAAAAAAATATAAACTGCATTATTTTTTTTACAATAATATCCTATCCGATACTATTAAATGAGCAATACTTATTTGTAAATAATATTTATAATAATTTGTAATCACGTTCTGAAAAACGGCTCTAACGATTTCGACGAAAGTTGAAATATAGTGTTTCATGGGGGGGAAAAATCTATCTAGCTAGTAGCTAGGTGTAAGGAAAATTCATTTTGTCTATTTTCACCCGAGGAGAGCTCGGTTGTCCAGGTATTTGATGCCAAAACAGGCACTGTTTTTTTTACACCGTTATAATTTACGTGAAATCCACTGCAGAATTTCAAATAAAAACACCAGCCCTTAAACGACTGTAATTACATACTATCTTGAGTTTCGAAATTCAAATTTTCAATTTATAATACTTTGTTTTATGTGAATCTCTGTAATAACGCATATTTAAATGCACATACGCTACAACTATTAACTAAGTAGTCGTTTAACATTGATATTTGAGTACTTTGTGCATGTTTTTATATTCAGTACTTAAGGGGGTTGCGCTAAGGTAGCCCGCGAAGAATCATCAACTATTGTATTGCATAAAATACAATAGACGTAGATATATAGTTAACTATTCCTCAAGAGTCATAAAAAACCCTGTAAGAAATCGACACGTGTTTAACCTCTCAACGAGGCATGCTCAGGATGACGATTGACCAGTCGCGGACCAGAACACGCTGGTTGACACGCCGAGCGCTGGACGCGGAGTCCAGCGCTCGGCTTACAGGGCTTACAGGGTTTTTTATGACTCTTGAGGAATAGTTATGCGGAATAGGTTTTAGTGGGTATTTTATAATGGATTTCCGCAAAGTCACGCCTGAATCAATTAACCATCTTGTATTGCGTATTCAGCCTATAATGATCCCACTGCTGCGACACCGGCCTCCTCTCAGTGAGCGGGAGTGGGCCGAAAGCATGAGGTCCTGGGCTCGACTCCCAGGTCAAGCAAAGTTTTATTGGGTTTTTCCACCTGAAATGTCTCAGTAGCAGCCCGGAGTCTGGGTTTATACCCGGTTGATGGCAATAGGCTCGCCCCCTATTACCTGGGACTTAAACACAACCGGTGTATACTACAGTTACATCTCTGCCTAATCCATCGGGAATACAAGCGTGATGTAATGTTATTATATTTTTAACCGACTTCCAAAAAGGAGGTTTAATGTGGACCGGTACGTATTTAAAAAAAAAAAATCGGAAGTCGGTGGCTAAAAACGAAAATTGAAAAGCAAAGACACCGACTACCGAAATTAAAGTTATTTTTCACTTTTTTTTGTGTTTCTTTTTGGAAGTCGTTTGTCATCATACTAACTATTAAGAACGACAAGCTCTACCCATTATTTGAAGACATTTTGTCACATACCTAGATAGCGCAATCTGCTAGCTTTGTCGCCTCTAAAGAAAGAACAAATCAGAATAATATCACAAAACTGTACCACCCATTGCCTTCCAAATATAGCCATAAAAAAACACAAGATGACGGTCTTAGTGATTTTTTTAATGATACGGGCACTTGGAGCTGTGTTACGGCCAATTTGTGGCCCCTATAATAAAGCTTGACCTGTCGTCGCTTGTCCTAATCGTCGTAATGGCTGGCGTCCACTTGACCCCGACTTAAATCCATTTAGGGCGTTGATAAGTGGCATAGAAAGGTACTAAGTGCTGGTGGGAGCCAAAAGTGGCGACGTTTGTTTGGGACCTAAGGCATATAAGTTTGAAGATGGATGGGATTGGGTTCGGTGAAAGTGCCGGGTAAGATCTTAGTTGGGAATCTAGGGAAATTGCTTTAACTGTGTAAAGCCTTGTGCAGACTGGTGCGACGCGACACTGGTAATTGTTATACCGTGAAGTTTTCTTAGAAATTGCCTTGTTTAGTATTCGGCGACACGACGCCGCACCGCCACCGCGCCGCTACCGCTCCGACGCCACGCCGTTCCGATGAAATTAAAGTATTATAAAGCGTGTGCACTTTTGCAAGCAGCCGGCGATGTTTTAGTCCTTCGCCGGCTGCTTGCTAATAGTTTAATTAATCAAGCGGAAGGCCCGGCGGCGGCGCGGTGGCGGCGCGGAAGCGGCGCGGTGGCGGCGCCGTTTCGCGCTTTAATAACAATGCAATATGCAATGTACAAGCGTGAATCTCTCAGCGAGTGTTCTGCCTTTCAAGCGAGCGTCGCTAAGCGAGTACTCTCTTTGGCAGCACTTGTCGCTGAGACAAACGAGTACTCGGTGATAACCATCAGCGATCAACTATTAATAAAGATATATATCGTCAGTGGAAAGTTTTGGAAAATGAACTTTAAAGTTTTTAACTTTAAAGTTCATTTTCCAAAAGTACCATTTTGGCGCTTTAGCATTTTCGCCATGCTAAAGCGCCAAAATGAACTTTAAAGATAAAAACTTTAAAGTTCATTTTCCAAAAGTACTATTTTGGCGCTTTAGCATTTTCGCCTTTCCACTGACGATATGTATCTCTTTTACTTACACGGGACCTACAATAATCTTCTTGAGGGAAAAAATCGTTGATACGAGTAGCTAGTTGCTTTCTCATCGGCGGTGGGACAAATACCTCAACAGTGTCAAATGGTGAAACCTCGAAATCTAAACTCATTATTTTGTTTGTTTCGTTATCTGTTCAGTTGGACGAGTACCGACTATGCCCTTGTTCTTTTTAGATTAAGTGCCAACGCAAACTGTGCGTCTTGTCGCTACGTCTAGTTGCTGCAGCAAGACGCAGAGCTGTCGTTTGCATCTGCAATTCTGCACCTTGTTGCTGAGACTACGCAGAGCTGTCGTTTGCATCTGCAATTCTGCTCCTTGCTGCTGGGACTACGCAGAGATGTCGTTTGCATCTGAAATTCTGCACCTTGTTGCTGGGACTACGCAGAGCTGTCGTTTGCATCTGCAATTCTGCACCTTGTTGCTGAGACTACGCAGAGCTGTCGTTTGCAGCTGAAATTCTACACCTTGTTGCTGGGACTATGCAAAGCTGTCGTTTGCATCTGCGTCTAGACGTTACAACACACGTCGCGGAAGAACCGATAATTTTCTTTGAGTATTCGAGAGAGACGGTCGCGTTGTTCAACTTGTGAGTGAATATTGAGCTACAAATTGCACTTACCTTGGTGCTTATCATGCCTAGGGAAAGCTTTTAGTCGCTGCATCAAGTAGCAAGAGCGTGCGACTGGTCTATAGCTTTTCGTTGCGACTCTGCAACTGAACGCCAAGTGTGGAAGGAGCTTTGACCAAAACTTATGAAAAAATTTGACCACAGGCTGTCGTTACGTCTAATAGTCGCCGAGTTGTCGCAGTCGCATGTCACATAGTGTGCGCCTTGTCTAAAACAATTGCAGGAAGTACCTACATATAGTTGATAGGCTGTCTCAATTAAGATTGATTAGCACTATTTTTGATGCCAACGAATTAATTCTGCTGTTTTCTGTTACGTCAATTGAACCAATTGTTACGTTTGTTGTTGGGAAATTAACGGGCACGTGAAGTTTTGTTGTTTTTTAATAGTTTTAGGGTTATCGAGGGCCTTTTGTGTGGCGAATGGGCTCTGCGTCGTTGGTTTAAGAGGTTAAAGACACAGTTGCTTCGCTAAGTGTTAGATAAGCATGATAAAGTCGAGGTGGTTTCAAAAGTCTTACTATTGAAACCATTAGACAGTAAAAAAACAAATGTAAAGACGAATAAATAAAGTACTCGTACGTTATCTAAAGTAAAATTCTTCCTATTACCATTTTGTTAATAGTTGAGAGCGTCACTCGTTCGTAACACATAACCACAGCAACTAGGACAATAGCTGCAGATAAAATTTGACGTACCCAGAGTATATACTTACCTACTTTGTCAAAATTCTATCCTGGTTATAGATGGCATGGGAGCACCTGAATCAAATTACAACTCAGCCTATCGCAGTCCACCGCTGGACATAGGCCTCTCCCAAGCTGCACCACAACACCCTGTCCTCCGCATTCCGCATCCAGTCTATCCCAGCCACTATCTTGAGGTTGTCGGTCTATCTAACTGGGGGGCGTCCCACGCTACGCTTGCCGATACGCGGTCTCCACTCCAGGACTCGTCTGCTCCACCGGCCATCGGTCCTTCGACAAACATAGCCAGCCCACTGCTACTTCAGTTTGCTACTCTGCAAGCTATGTCAGTAACGCCTGAATCAAATAGATAGATATAAATATTGGTTTCGAGAGTAATTCATGCTGATGTGTAAATAGTGTTTACTCTTGAAAAGTACTTTATCATTAGGGACAGGTTGATAGCGAAACCAACTACGACAAAAAGTCAACTAAAAAGGACCGCCAAATTAAAAATCCGGAGTCACACGTGTAGAGCTTATATCGAACAGATTACGTGTGACTCCGGATTTTTAATTTGTCTGTCTGTGATGTCTTGTTTATACCTTTTAAGTTGACTTTATGTCGTAGTTGGGTATTAGTTTTATAAATTTTATTTTTAATAAATTATATATTTATATTTATATTTGTATATATATATTTTTGAAATGTGCTAATTAAGCCCTTTCATTTGATACACAAAACAGCCTCATTTTTTTTTTAGTTCATGACTTTCTGTCCTCTATATGGCGCTATATTCAATTTAATGTGACGCCTATAACCAGCGGACGTTCAAGACGCTTCCAACGATACCTCATTTGTCAAATTGTAATTAAGAATTTATAAGATATGAGGGAAGACATGAACATACATACATACATATTTTATATACATACATACCGGTCAAAATCATAACCCTCCTTTTTGCTTCGCCGTAGTCGGGTAAATATAGGAACAGATAATTGAGATATGAAAGTAATATCCTCTAGAGCTCGTCTATGAAGCTAAAGAGTTTGTTTTCGTGCTTGCAAGTGTGAACGCGCTAATGTCTAGAATATCCAGTCGGATTTGAATATTCTTATTGCATTTGGTAGCCCAGTCCTTGAGCATTCTTGAGTATTGCTGATTCTAATGAAAACCATATTTGTTACGGTCGCGAATCATATTTTAATCAACATACAACCTGACACTGACCTGCAAATTGCAAAAAAACGTAAGAAAATGTGAATTTCACTGGATACCCTGGCGCCCTTAATAAAAATTTGGCTGTTATTTTAGTATTTTGTGCATTGTGTATGTATCTTACGACTTTCACGTGAACGAAGTCGTGCGCAGAAGCTAGTAAATAATAAAAACGATGGCTGATATTCCCGTCACAATTAATAACGGTCTTTTAGCTCGAGTACTAAAAGCGTAATGTTTACTTATTTACCAGTTTACATATTTACATGTAAGTAGCACAAAGTTGTTCTTGTTCATTTAACCATCAATTAATTCCATATTTTAAAACCTTGTTTCCAATTGATTTTGTTAACAAATGTCAACTTTATTTCAGTGTATATTAAGTTGATTTCGGAATGATCAGAACTATTGAAAAAGTCATAATGTTTTTTGAAATTGTAGCGCTATTTGAACTTTATGTGTAGGTTTTACAGTTACTTTTCCAAAAACACATATTTTTTTACATTTTTGGAACTAAAATCGCGAACCCAAGATAGATTATACTCAAGTCTTCTTTTATCTCTTAGAGCCAGACTGCGCAAGCGTCTCTTAAATTATAGCTTGTTATTTGTCACTGCTCCCAGCTATTTTTGTCGGCAACCCAGGATTGACAATGTTGCTAGATTAAATAATTATATCTGAAATTAACGTTTTAAGTGGTTTGTTGACTAAAATTATGATCTGACTAATAAGATTGCCTGGTTAGTCTATTTGGTATGTTATTATGAAGATGTGACATGAGTATTTCTCGCTCTTCGTTTGAGTGTTCGTACTCACATGTATAATTTCAACATGTATGATGTAACCAATATATTGTAACAATATTCTGATTTAAAAGAGTGTCCGTGGAGTTTCTTGCCGGTTCTTCTCCATAGGAACCTACTACGCTTTGGAATGCAACTAGCTTCATCTTTCTGTCTGACCGATCCCTTGACAATTCAAAAGTGTCTGTAATTGGATTATTTGAAATAAATGCTTTGAGTTTGAGTTTGAGTGGTAGAACGTAAAAAGATCAACTAAATCTACATCTTATCTACTCTTCTATGAGGCATATAGGACTGTCTCTGGAGAATAACATCTCCGAAAAAAAACTATGGTTTCTATTATGATCTATCCAACGCAACATCGATGCGAAACGTGGGCGCTTACAAAACGTCACGGAAATAAACTAAAATACTGCCAAAGATCTATCGAAGTAGGTATGACAGGCACAAGTAAAATGAATCGATTATGAAATTAACATTATCTATATAATAAAAATAAATTGCTGTTCGTTAGTCTCGCTAAAACTTGTGAACGGCTGGACCGATCTGGATAATTCTTTTTTGTTGTGTTCGTTATTCTCAGGACAAGGTTTGTATGTAAGGTTAGGTAGGTAGGTAGGTAGGTATGTATGTAGGTAGGATGGTATGTAGGTAGGTGCAGATAGGATGGTATGTAGGCAGATGGGTAGGTATGTAGGTAGGTAGGGTAGGTAGGTAGAGTAGGTACTTGGTGCTATCCGTCCGAAGCCAGGGCGGGCAGCTAGTAAGAGATAAAACAAACGTAACAGACATCTTGACCAGCAAAAATGGATAAGGACTGGACACCATGAGGAGAGCAAAACAGGAAAAATGGTGTAGGATTGGTATCCCAGAAATAGTAATCGGAAAAGAGGTAAACCACAAAGGAGGTGGGACGTACGAGATAAAATTTACAGCGGGCCCTAAATGGAGGATAGTGGCTCGTGATAGAATTCAATGGTAATAGCTAGAGGACGCCTGTACCAAGAGGCACGTTGAATTGAGAGACTTATTTTAACAACATACAACAGAGTTAAAACAATTCAGAATAAAGAGGCTTCAATCTGCCTAGTCTTTTCCCAACTATGTTGGAGTCTGGATGCAGCTGAATACCAATATTTTACATGGAGTGACTGCCTATCTGACATCCACAACCCAGTAACTGGGTGATACGATCCCTTTAGTATGACTGGTTGTCAGACATTCGGGCTTCTGACTGCCCGTAACGACTGTCAAAGATCCACTTTTAGGGGTATGAGGAACAGGGTGTAAAGTTCACTCATCCACCATAGAAAAGGGAGGATCCTCCGACCAGACGGGTGTTGTGTCTGGAGGGCAACTGCCCAACAATTGATGTCGGGTTCTTGTATATATGTCTATTGCACGGTAAACTTTAATTGCGCGATGCAGGATTTATGTGACGTCAGGATTTTTGTGTGACGTCAGGTATTTGATGCGTAGTTCGCATGTGGCGATGTAGATACCGCCACACATGTTTGACAGCCGGGACCAACAGCTTAACATGCTTTCTGAGGAACGGAGGAGTCTCGGTATGTAAAGATCCATCCGCAGACCAACGTCGGCAAGCGTAGCTTAACCAGATGGATCGAGTCGTGCGGCTGTTACTACTTAGCCACGAGCTCTTCAGAATAAAGAGGCTTATAAATATATATATATAAAGTTAACTCTTCTATAGACTATAGATCTGCTGTACATTTTGTTTCGTCTTCTCATCTACATCTACTCTGTCGTCTTCCTATTTTTCTTTCATATACTCTAGGGTACCAATCTGTCCTGCCAGGGTTGCGGGAAAGTCCGAAAGGGATACCGGGACCTTGGCAACAGGCAACTGAAGGAACAGGGGTGGGATTTAGTCAGTAAAAGTCTGACACGCCCTTCCGCTCCGCCCAGAGCGGGAGAAGTCATTGGATTATTTACCAACTTCAAAAAAAAAAAAAGGTTGCCATACTGTGGTTAATTTGCTCTATTTGTATCATAGCATTTGTGTCCTGACCATTTATCATCATTCTCCTGCCGTTTTCCCAATGTATCTGTGGTCGACGCAACATGTCTTTTCTTCCATACTTCTCTATCAGTCGTCATCTCGGTAGTCACCCTCTTCCTAGCCATAATTATCATCTTCCACACAGTCCATCCATCGTTTCTTTGGTCTTCCCCTACTCTTATAACCATCGACATTAATACCTACTCAAAACTTTCCTTACAACATTTTCCAATTTCCTCTGCATCACAATGACATGTTTAATGTCGGTTCTGTAATTTTATGCCCGCATTTCTTCAAGAAACTAATCCCAAAAGGTCCTTGTAATCTTCTTCGTCCATTCTAATATACGGGAATAAACACCATAAATGATACATTACTGTCATTTCTGACTACTTAACGATCCCATAATCAATTCAGATTTATCCACACTTAGCTGTATTCCTAAAACGTGTCTGGCATAGATTACAAAGAAATCAAGCATGCCAAAATACTTGCAGTATGATGCATGGTATTCTGTTCCAACCAACTTAAGTTGACACATCCCAAAATAATTGGAACCTCTTAGGTCAGAAGCTATACAGTTGATTTTCGTTTGTTTTCTAAATGATGGAAAGGCAAATTAATTTGGTTGTGTAAGTAACAAAGTACTGATCAATTTAGCAGGGATAGCAAGGATGCATTTGTCATGTCGGTCAAATAAATCGGCTGTCGGATTGGGTACAAGCAGTGTTGATGGTCGTTGCTACAGTTATGTTTGTTTCTGTTACTGTTATTAGTTATTTTGTTTGTTAATACCGGATTAAGTGATGTGCGGAATTGATTGTTGTGGAGCTGGGATTTAAATTGAAGTTCGAAAGTTCTGAAAATTATAACAAAAGAAACATCATGTGGTTGGCTCCGAATGGGAAACATTTTCGGAAAAGAAATATTTCTTGTTGATCGTGTATAAAATTGTCGTAAAATTTTTCACCGTTTTCCAAAAGTATTGCTAAGGTGATAAAGTATAGAATATAGTAGCTCCACACTGTATTAAAATGTTACTTCAACGCATTAATTTTCAAACAAGAACTTATGAAAAAACTTATTATTCTAACCGTGAAATTACATAAAAAGTGCCCTTGTAACACGTCAGCCGATGATAAACGTTTACTTTTCAATAATTGAATGGTTAATAACATAATCATTGAAACTGGAATTTGCAACAATGTTGCAGACTACTCCCAAGAAATCAAACTAAGAAACGTAAAACAAGAGAAATTCAACTCTATTTCTCGCAGGCAAAGTGCATTTTCAGTCGTACGATATCACAGAGTGATTCAGTACCTCTCGTCGGGCCAACAATCCGAAAATACACTCAGTGTTTTTCAAAATAGAACACAGTATCCTTATTTCAATTTGTGATGCATTAAAAAAACATGATTGTTAAAAAGTTGCTAATTATACAAATTATTGACACGGTATTCGAGATGTCTGTGATCAACATCACTGAGTAATTACTTTAAAAGTCGTGAAATTTTTCAGTAGGTGCTAATTGGTGGAGGAATTTCCTACATTATGTTATGAACATGACTCAGTTATCAAAACAAACAGAACACTTAAGATGACCTTCGTGCACATTAGAAAACTTTGGTTTGCCCTTTAATTCAGCCTATTGCAGTCTACTGCTGGACATAGGAGTCCCTTATGACAGGCAGTGGACGTTGGCCAAGTTGGGTTGTGACCCAACTTAGCCGGTTCTCCGCTTTCCGCATCCAGACTGACCCAGCCGTCCATCGGTCCATCTAGGTACCTATTAGTGATTTTTAGGGTTCCGTACTAAGCTTCCGCCGTCCGGCCGTCCGGCCGTCTGTCTTTCAGCGGACGACAGATGAAGACAGTTGAAATTTTCAGATGAAGAGATTTCAGATGAAGACAGTTGAAATTTTCCCAGATTGTGTATTTCTATTGCCGCTCAATCAAAATCAATCAATAGCCAACTATGTTGGGGTCGGCTTCCAGTCTAACCGGATACAGCTGAATAAGTACCAGTATTTTACATGGAACGACTGCCTATCTGACCTCTATAACCCAGTTACTGGATAATATGATACCCCTTGGTAAGACTGGTTGTCAGTCTTTCGGCCCTCTGCAAAGACATACATTTCATAATTATAGAGAAGTAATGAGAATTGATCATCACGCTTACGCACAGAGTACTCACTGGCAATTTTATTTTACCATTTGTCTATAATTGAATCTACCATCTTCGTTTCTTGTTCTTCTTCTATCATCTTCTTTATCATCTTCATTTTCCTGTGCATGTCCCAAATAAAATATTTTTCTTTCTTTCTTTCTATCGTTGGATCTTTACAAACTTACTGCTACCAAAAGAAGGGGGAGCTTTCAACGTCAAATTGATATCATGGACTTGCGGTAGACTGTACTAACTTCCAAGTAAAACGCATTGAATATTCCTCATAAATAAATTATTAAATAGAATATTGAGCAAATGTGCAGTCCTAGTTTTTGTGCTTTGCGAGGAATTTGAGCAAATAATTATTCGTTTAAGCATTTGGCTCCATAAATCTTGCTCTGTTTTAAAGTAGGGTCGGCAAATATATTATGTGCTGTAACACTTATAATGTGATTATTCCCCCCTCCCCCCCCCCCCCCTTTTTTATATAATTGTACAAATTATTATTGGGTAGTGTTAGAGTTTAGTGTTAGATGTATATTATTGAATTATTGTAATAAATAAATAAACAGAATATTAAACAATTATAATTGGCTCAAAATTAACGTTTTTCCTAAGATTAAGTTCTTAATTAATAAAGAGGGATGATATTATGGTGTTTTACTTGTGGAAATTCTTACGTTCATCCGTGCGTCCGTCCTCATAGGTTTTCCATATGTAGTCAGCCCTTCGTTGCAGGGTCAGTCAGTCTCCATAAGCAGTTACATGGGTGACTGACTGTTTCTATTACTACCTACTACTACTAAGAGATATGGTTTCACAATGTGATGGCCTCCGAGCCAGTTTCTCGAACGAAAATTATCTCAAAATTAATGAGACAAATTGTCAAGTGCGCGTAAAGAGCTGCTATTGACTGTTGATGACTCGCACGCTTGATATTTTATTATTTGCATGTCATAGATTTTCACATTTTGTGATTACTTAAACTCACGCACGGTCTTATTAGTATTATTTTGTAAAAATGTTAGGAATATTGTGATATCGTATACTTTTATAAAGTTTGTGAGCACCATGAATCTATCACATTCTTAATTTATTTATTTGTCATTGCTCCATTTTTTATTGTTTTTATGTATTGTGGTACAATTATCTTATTCTAGGTGCATCGTCTTCACATATTATTATATAATTGATGGTACACAAAATATTATAAAACATTTTTAAAAGAGTAACGGTGGAGTTTCTTGCCCATTCTGCTCCTTACGAAAACTACCTTTTGGAAGGGGCAACTAGAATCAGATCTATTTCTTTGTTTTTGACGTTCAAAAGTGCTTTTAATGTGCCTACTTGAAATAAATTATTTGACTTTGACTTTGACAAATTGTCACATTTTATCGTATACCTACATATCATAAACTCGCTTCATAAATCAGAAAAAGCCAAAAATTCTGACAACCAACCATGGGGTGTTGTGTTACCCAGTAACTGGGTTGTGGAGGTCAGACAGGCAGTCGCTCCATAAAATACGAAGTATTCAGCTGCATCCAGTTAAGACTGGAAGCCGACTTCAATATAGTTGTGAAAAACACAAAACAATAACACAAGCAAGTCATCGTTTATTACAAGAGAATGAAAATTTTCGTTGTTTGAACATAAACTTACATTGTTTTCGTAAAGCGTAAGCACTTATGCGATAATGTCTATATTAAACAAATGATCGGAAGATGTCACATGTCTTTAATATTGTCTTTCAAATCAATTGTGCAAACAATTGTTCCATCTGTGATTTTTTTAAATAAAATGTTATGTTTTCTTTCTGGATAGCGTAATAATCAAATACATATCTTTATATATATAATTCTTCTTTACGTCTATTTGTCACATAACTCATCACACACCTAAGCGGCTAAACCGATTTGGATGACAATTTGTATGTATATTTGAGTGGGGTCCCTGGATGGTTTGAAAATACAATTGAACCCTGTAAAATCAAAAAATCAAAATCAAAATATTTTATTTCACATAAGCCTACATGGGCACTTATGAAACGTCAGAAGCTAGGTGCACGGTTCCAATTGGTCGTTTCCTATGGAGAAGAGCCGGCAAGAAACTCCATGGTTACTCTTTTAGGTTTAGGTTTTTGTAGGTGGCGCTGGGGCCGTATTATGAAGTATTATTGCCATCATTTTTCCATAGTGAGAGAGAGGCCGAGCTAGACAAGGCCGATAGCACCATCTCGTTTTCGCAGTGAAATAACGATGGCGTTAATACTTCATAATACTACTACCCCTGTTCGGCAGACCAACGTCTGCCGGGTCTGCTAGTTTTTTATAATATCCGATGACCTTGCGAACGCTGCCGGTATCCACTGGATGCGAGAGGCACAGGGTCGAAGTGGCGATGAGTGGGCAGACTAAGACTATGTCTTTATGATGAGATATTATGGTTCCGTAACTCAAGGAAAAAACGGAACCGTTAAAGGATCACTCGTGTATCTGTCTGCCTGGCTGCCTAACTGGCTGTCCGTCTGTCACAGCCAATTTCCACAGAATCTGCTGGACCAATTTAGTTGTTTAGTACATATATTAATTTCTGTGACCCAAACACGTACGTTTAACGCAAATAAATGAATTTTGAATATGGAAGTCATTTTTCGGGGGAAAATTGGAATTTTTAAAAAGTTTTGCAAACTGTACCGTGTGACTTATAAAATTAAAGGGCTTGTTGTTAGGATCTCAAATACATTTTTTATAATTTTAAAATAAATATTTTTGTAGATAATTAGGAAAATGGATGAAAATTGACCATTCCCCTCCATTATCTCCGAAAGTACTGAGCCTAAAACATTGAAAAATACAGTAAATGGTTCTTTACTCATAGAATACAGGTAAACCTATAAGAAGTCTATGGTCTTAAAATAACTTGGTAAATCTCTCAATATTGTGCGTACAAACGCACTAAAATTTTCAGTTGGAATGTATGGGAAAACATGTTTTTTAACTACTTGGGATAAATTCATCCTAACTACGAAACCTTTCATTGTACCTGGGCCGACACGCACTTGGCCGGTATTTTTTAATTGACATTGATTTTACTTGGTAATGCATGCATTCATCTTACAAATACTCGTGTGGTTATTAGTGTGATTACTTTGTAATTTTTTGCAAAACATGCACAGATTACAAACACGAACACAAACGCGCGTGGCAGAAATTCACTTCTTTTATATGGATTTTTAAATAATTAGGAATGTGCCTATATCTACAGCAAAAATAACCAAAATGAATTATTATGATATAGTATGAAATTCACACGACATTTGCCACTAGTTTTTTCGTAAACGAAAACCCTAAGAAATGAGCAGGGGGCTTAAAACAGTCACTTTGGCAGAAACATAATAGGAAATTATCATGAATCATCGTAAAATGTCACAAACTGACAATTCATAATATGATCTGCATGCGATTCATATTACAAAATAATTTATCTGTTTGACAGTTTTCTATGGAGATTCGTAAAATGGTCCAAACAATATGAATTGCTTTTGTGTCAAATAAGAGGAAATTGCTAATGACAGCTGGAAATGAATTGCCTTTAGAGGAATTGCTAATGTGGCTGTTTTAGGCCCACTGAACACACCTAGGGGAACTTAAAAGAACCACAAAGAAGCCAAAAAAATTATTTAATATAATATTTTTTTGGTTACATAATGGAAGGTTCGAATTTCCTTACAATAGAAAGCAACTTTCAAAAAAACTTAAGGAAACTCCACATTGTATCTCATACTTTCATATCAAGCTTGTATTATTAATTAGCAATTAACCGCCCGTTATAGTCTCCCCATGTTACATCCGAAACGGACTAGACAACCCAAGTGAAATATCTAAGTGTAAAAAAAACTTAGCCTTTCCGGGCAAACTTGGCAACTCTTGCTGACGTTACCTTGCCCAGTAATTTAGCTGTCAAACTCAAGAGTGATGAATTGCCCAAGCGTCAACTTTGTCCATTGTACCTGACTGATTATTCCGAATAGACATGAGCTATTAAATGAATTATCCAGTTTTTACTATGACTTATTACAGCATGCTTTTCGAGTGATTGGTGAGTTTTCTTCTAGAGTACAAGGTTTTGATTGAGAAATAAATTACTGTTGCTTTTACGTTCCTTTGATTTATATTGGCAATTTTGTTTTCATGTTTTCATTGGAGTTATTGGTCGGGTCCTTAAAATTTTGCCTAGAGGGTACATTGTAGGGGTTCTTTATCGTGGCCATTCTCCATTGTCTTGCTGACGAGTTGTCTCCTGTGGCCGAGATTTAGATAATTTACTGAGACACCGTTACAGGGTGTAATCCAATCTGCCTAGCCTTTTCCCAACTATGTTGGGGTCCAGCTTCCAGTCTAACCAGATGCAGCTGAATTATTTATGGAACATAGCATAATATTAATCTGATTGTCGATTAAATACTGGCTGATTTACCTGCGTTTTGTATTCTGAAGCTGTTTCAGTTCAGTTTGTGAACTAAAAAACAACTATTACCTACATTATTTGTTGTTAATAGCGTTATGTCTCTTTGGCTATCTGAGAAATCAAATGTTAACTTTGAGATGTGATTTTGTCCTCGGCTGGATTATGTAGGCAGACAACTCAAGCCTTGATTTGCTAGTTGGCAATATTTTAAAATTACTATTAATCTAGTTTACTTTTTATATAAGAAAACAGGCCACACTATTCCCAATCACTGCAACTCCTGAAAGCCAGAATCAATGACGCTCGACGAGTGCTGGATTCTACTGACTTGAAATATGTAACATATATGACATAATCAGAAAAAAAGTGGGATACATCATAGTTTTCACGGATTTTGGCCAGAGCCGAGGGATCTGAAGGGTCTGACCATGTATCTTTATTGTCTGTTGGGTTTTATAAGCGCTATTGCTAATCATGAGGTCCTAGTTCCACCTTCTGACGTTTCATAAGTGCCCATGTAGGTAGGTATAAGTGAAATAAAATATTTTGAATTTGAATTTGATTCCCAGGTCCAAAGCGACTTTTAACAGAATTGACATAAGCTTTTCGATAGCTTATGTCACTCCTATACATTTTTGCCTTTTTTATCATCGTTATAGCTGATAGATTGTCACTTTGTCTAGGGCCTCAGGACTTTCTCAGTAGTAGCTTGGAGTTTAGAATTGTGCCCGATTGATGGCAATAGGCTCGCCCCCTATTACATGAGGCTTACACATAACTGATGAAATATAAGTGTACTATAAATACAGCTCTGCCTTACAGGGATAAAGGCTCTTACATACTGGGGCGATTCGTCGCGCGACGCGACGCCGCCGCATTGTTCGCCGTGAGAAATTGTTTTGTTAAATTTCGCGTCGCGCGACGTATCGCCCCAGTATGTAAGAGCCTTAACAGGCGTTACGTTATGACATAATTATGTATTGTTGTTCTCATAAAATTAAATGAGGTAGGTACAGGACCACTGGAAAACAGCGAAACGAATTGATTATAATCCCGGTTACTAGTTATTAAGTGAGGATTCTGTGGCCAGCTGTCATACGTCGCGTAATAAATAAGTACTTGCGCAATGAACGGATTCTGCGTAAGCGCGCCGTGGATGTGCTGTGTGTGGATATGTCGGGAATTTGTTTACGTAGTTATAATTGTCATTACAAGAATTTCAAGAAGTGCACTAGACTAAAACTTAGCATAAATATAATCAGCCTATATAGTTCTCACTGCTGGGACACAGGCTTCCTCTCATTGAGAGGGGGTAGCCCGTAATCCACTACGCGGGCCCAGTGCGGGTTGGTAGATGTCACATGTCTTCTAATTTTAGGACTGACTTGAGGGCCCGACGTCAGCACTAGACTGGGTTGAAACTAGTGTGTACACGAGCCCAGTTGACTTTGTTGTATTAAATATTGAAAAACCAATACCTCATCCATTTTAATAATTAGCTCCACGTCAAACCTGGGAGCGCCGTACCACATCTATTCATTACACGGCGCAAGTGTACAATCACCAATTCTATGGGCCTGTAATGACCGACCACCATCGTCAATTATCTACACATTACTAAGACCCGAATCGAACCCACACTATTATGAAACCGAGGCCTCAGGCCCGATCTGAAATGTAAAAAAACTGGTCAAGTGCGAATTACACTCGCGCACAGAGAGTTCCGTACCACCGAAACTGATACAGTTATGCTGCTCTTTAATAATAAAGAGGCCACTAGCCTCTATCCGCGACTTCGTCCGCGTGAAAGTTGTTTTAACATAAAATATATTCTATGACACTCGGCCGTAACTTTCGATTAGTGAAAAAAAAATCGGAATCGGATCAGTAGTTCTAAAGATTACCCTTTACATACAAAAGCACTGTATTTTTTTGTCGCTTTATATCTGGAAATGAAATATTTCATTTCATTTTACCTCTGTAAAATATTATAAAATACCTATAATGTAAAAATGATAAATAAAGTTGTAAAAGAATCTTTTGGCACGTGGCCAAAATCGAAACCTACGCCGCCATTTTGTTTTTCAATACAATATCACGAAACTATTTCACGTAATGTTTACCAACAACGCTCCCCTGTCAATGTCATTCAAAGGCCAAAAGACCCAGTTTGTAGGACTTTACAACGGTGTGACTGACGGACGGACAGACAGACGGTGAGACGAGGCCGCGCGGTGGCGTCGGCTTAGTAATATGGCCCGTTTATCTTGGGTACGGAACCATAATAATGCTGTCGACAAATTGAAATGATAATTATTTTTTGAAATAACACCCATAGAGTAAAATTTGTTAGCCTCGAGCCATCTTTTTGCTTTTCCATCTTATCGACATGTCATAACGGACATACGACCCGCCTATGAATATCAATGCTATTAAAATTGCCGATAACTTTTCACTTATGGTCAATTATGCATTTATTGGTCGATTGATAGTCGTAGAATAGAATACAATAGAATCTAATCTATTATGTAAACCATAAAAAATAAAGAAATAAAAGCATTTAAAAAAAAAATATAAGAAATTTTACATAGTCATAGTCGTACGATTGATAATTGTACTGACTGTCACTAATTTTGATGTTGGATTGTTATTAAGGGATAACTGGAACTTATTAAGGCTCTCGCAGACAGGCGCGATGCGACGGTGTGACGCGATTCTGGTAGAACCACTTCCATGAAGTTTTCATAGAAACTGTTCTACGACAGTCACGTTACGCTGTCGCGTTGCGCCTATCTGCGGGGAATGATTAAAATTACAGATCATTGACAGTCAGAAGCCCAAAAGATTGACAACCACTCTTCCAGGTATCGTGTTACCCAGTAACTGGGTTGTGGAGGTCAGATAGGCAGTTGCTCCATGTAAAACACTAAGCTGCATAGCTGGAGAAGGACATAGGCTACTATTCATCCTGAATCACAGACGAAGTCGCACTTACCACCTAGTTAAACATAACTGGTCAAATGTGAGTGTACCATAGGTAAACCTCTGCCTAACTCATAGGGCATTACAGGCGTGGTGTTATGTGTGTTGTTAATAAGATAGTTGATCTCTAAAGTTACAAGAATAAAAGCTTGATTTCCATATTTTACGAGAATTCTTTTCCCCTAAGCTAAACAGGATGATAGCCGTAACTCCCATCCTCATTACAAACTCTTCCATTTGTATATCAGCTGACATCGCATCAACATAAACCTATTTGGTGCTACTGACACCATGCCCCGCGTAAAACAGAACCAAGTTACCTTTGCCGTCAGACATCCCTAAAATTTCCGTCATACTCCTCTATAGTTGGAAGGTTAAGGTTGAAATTGGTGGGGTAAAGAGTTTGAGGATGGTAGATATAAGTTTGTATTTGAGTAACAACTGCTCATTTAGCTTGGTGCAATTTGTGCGAGGTCATCAACACTGGACGGATTAGTACAATTCACTTCAGAGAAACTCAGGGCTGACGTTCAGTGGACTAACTGTGACGGTAAATAATAGTGTGCCATTTATTTCAGGGATTGAGGATGGCTTTAGGGCTTGTACACAAAACTCCGTTGCGACGTTACATCGCAAAAATCAGCGACGGTACCCTATGACGTCCATATAAGTGCAAAATGTCATGATTTCACGAAATAATTATTCAATGCAGTTACATGAACTTAGAGAGTTGTATTGCTGATTCTAATGTGTATAATTCTATAAATCCATATTTTTTACGGCCGCAAATCATATTTAGTTCAACATACAACCTGATCTGACAACTGACCTGCAAATTGCAAAAACCGTAAGAAAATTTGAATTTCGTGGGCTACCTTAGCGCGTCCCGCGTATGAAAGCTTCTGCGTTGCGAATTCGCATCGCACCGATTCATAGTTTTGTGGCCATATTTATTCAGACAACATAGATCCATTAAATTAAATTAAATTAACATTAACATTTATATTGTTAGTATGAACTTAAAAACTATGTTAGTACCTAATAACTAAGAGAGACTTAGTCCGATAGTAGATTATTGTCCGTATCCAGATTTTAATAATAATAATACCAGTTCTACTGCAGAACGAAGCCTCTTCTCCTACAGAGAAGGCATGGGCATTGATCACACTTGTTTTGGACGCTCGTGCATACGGCCATAGTAAATGTTATGTATCGCTACTTCAGCGCGCGCCGTCATCTCGTTTTCGTTGACGTCCCTTTGACGTGGCGGTGGATAAACGACCACACTGTGTGTCTGTCTGAGCTAGTTGCCTATTTGCCTAGTCGCCTACACATCAATTACTAACATAAATTACCCACACCACCTCAACTATTTTAAACACCTATCTTGGTCAGTAACCAATTTTTACGTCACCAAGTCTCCATGTCACCATAATTTCTCCATCAGGTACACACCGCATCAAGTGTCCGTCACCCCTTACAATTAATCCATCGGGCTCGGTGGAATAATTACCGAGTGACATCAACCGACCGGCGCCGGCGCAATTGTCGCGACCTTCCAACGTCACTGCTATACTAATTATAATTAAATTTAGAGTAGTAGGGTCTCGTAAAAATATGGCGTGTTTAGAATTTAGACGCATCTGGTTAGGTCGTGAAATTCCTTGTAGGTATTGTTTGTACAAAGTTGGAAGCTGGATAATAATCAAACACGAATGATATTAATAATAAGTTTATTTTGGAGAACTAACCAACTATGCTAAAATAATTTTGTCAACTATAAGAAAATATCCTGACCCTTTAAAAGGAAACTGTACTCTTTCAAATGGTTTCAGGAAATTTTCGTCCATAGCTTGACTAATTATTTTCAGTCCTGGGTAGACTTTTGGACGTACTATCAGACTTTGAAAGGAAACAAAAAGTTATCAGGAAGTATCAAAGTTCGTGATGCTGGCTTCCTATTTAGGGTATTTTGACTATTGATGATCACATCAACATCTTCCTAAAAAACTGGTTACAAGACCTATTTTCAGCTCTTCCCTCGGTCAATGACAAGACCAAAGAGCTAAAACAAAAAAACAAATGCATAAAACATGGCGCCACATCACAATTCTTATGTCATGGATGTCATTGCGCACAAATCACGCGCACAATCATCCAGGCCGGAAGAAATATCTGTTGGCCATAAAAATATCTGCTCTACGCGACGTTGCCACTCTTCAAAGTGTGTTGCTTCATTTGCATATCGTCTATCAAAGTGGGTATTTCGTCCATCATCGTTTAATCGTTGGTGGTGATAAAAGTGTCGGCCAGCATCGGCCATTTTGAACCAGGTTATGTGGTCAGTGTTCTAAAATATATTATGATCATCAATAACTTGCACATTTGGGATAATTGTTATCCCAAATGCGTGAATTACAATAAGAAAGCAGCACCTCAACCGAAGTTACCGACATAGCTTGCAGAGTAAGCAAGCTGAAGTGGAAGTGAGCTAGCCATGTTTGTTGAAGGACCGATGGCTCGAGGCCCTAGACAAAGTGACATTCTATCAGCGATAACGATGATGGAATAGGCAAAAATGTATAGGACTGACATAAGCTAGGGAAAAGCTTATGTCAATCCTGTTGAAAGTCGTTGTAGACATACTAAACGCTTTTGAAGCGATTGTAACTTGTCTAGGCCCTCTGGAGTGGACACCGAGTATTGGCAAGCTTAGTGCCCTCAGAAAAAATGAAAAAATCTGAAAAAAACTGATGAAAACTGAAAAAAACTGAAAAAAAAACTGAAAAAATCATGCCGGCATGATTTTTTCCGATAGCTTCAACAATCATCGTCATATTTAAGCCAATTTACACAAAACCTTTAAGAATTATACACCTTAAACCTTTATTATGAATCACTCCGTCCATTGGTGAAAACCGTATGGAAATCCGTTCAATAGTTTTTGAGTTTATCGCGTTCAGAGAGATAGACATACAGACTCGGCGAGGGGACTTTGTTTTATAATATTACGTAGTGATAAATCGCAATTTT
This sequence comes from Lithophane leautieri, assembly GCA_949152455.1. Taxonomy (NCBI): domain Eukaryota; kingdom Metazoa; phylum Arthropoda; class Insecta; order Lepidoptera; family Noctuidae; genus Lithophane; species Lithophane leautieri. The sequence goes on along the minus strand of OX424472.1, from coordinate 13,947,501 downwards.
GTGTCCTAGAATCCATTTCCTTCGTTGATACGTCAAAGAGAAATTGAGTAGATTTCTCAGAATGCTCGTCTATCTTTTTGATTGCCTGCACGTTGCCATGTGACTATGATTTCGTTGGAAATCTTAAATAGAGTGTTGCAATTTGAGATCCATGAAAACGCAAGGAGTAAAACAAAAATTATAATGTTTTTCCTTGCTGTTTTTTTTTAGATTAGTTTACTTTGTAATCGAGTAAGTCTGTAAAGTTATACTCTGTTATATTTAAAAAACAAAATACAAACTATGTAAGCATAAGTAGCCTATGTTTCCACTGCTGGGACACAGGCCTCCTCTCGGTGAGAGGAGTGGGCCGTACCTGATCCACCGTGGGCCCAGTGCGGGTTGGTGGATGTCACATGTCTTCGAATTTTTTGTTTGAGGACATGCCGACTTCCTCTTAATGTTTTCCTTCAGCGTTTTGAGAGCAGTTGTGATGAAATAATTTACACAAAGTGAAGAGCCTGCCTGGGTTTGAACCTACAACCCACAACTCAGTCGCTGCTTTTTGTACTGGGCCACCACTGCTCACTGCCCAACTATGTAACAAATCAACCAAACTTAGGTACTTATAAAATAAAAAATCCCTGTAAAGGACCACTTTTGTAGCTCTTACTACAAAATCTAATTAACAAAATGAAACTGAACTTTTACAGCCACTTTAAGAACTATACCTAATTCGTCAACGTCTCATTAATTAAAACTACAATCAAAGAGCCACATTGCTGTAAAAATATGTCACAAAAACTAATAAAAACCCGGTATAAATTACATTAAAAGCTTCTTACAGACTACTATGAATATTAACACAATGAACGTGAAATATTCTCAAAGAGAAACATCTGTAACTAATTATCTCGCTAATTACATCGCCATGTCGTACCGGTGACATTTCGAATAAATGTAATCGATCCCGTTAATTAACGAGCATTCGATTAATCGGAATAAAAATAAAATGTTTAAAAATAATATTCATACTTGTATGTGGGGCGCTTTTTGTTCAAAAACTTGTTGTGTCAAGTCAACTCTATAGTTTTGTTTCTTAGAAGAGATGTGTCATTGCGTGGCGTATTTTGTCGAGAGTTGTAAAAAGAAGTTTATATTCTTTGTAATTAGGTGAATGACGGTGGTCCTTCGTTAAGGAAGACCAAGAACATTATACGGTAAAGTCTTTTTGTACGAGCTGTAGTGATTAAAAAAAATCATTAAAAAAATATTTAATACGCGCTTGTCAGGCATTATAGTGTAAACAGTGTGCGATGGTAGTTTAGAGGTATGAGGAACAGGGTGTAAAGTTCACTCATCCTCTGTAATCAAGGGAGGATCCTCCGTCCAGAGGGGTGTTGTGTCTGGCGGGCAACTGCCCTACGATTGATGTCGGAATCGGATGCAGGATATTGTGTGATGTCAGGTCTTTGATGCGTAGTTCGCATGTGGCGATGTAGATAGAAAGAGAAGAAAGAGCCACAGAAGAAAGAGAGAAAGAATATAGCTAATTCTGCGCAAAAAAAAAACGCACGTTACAACAAAAAAGACATAAAATACACACATACAAAGTAACCAAAAGCCCCGTATTTTGAACAAATAAAATTTTACTGACAATAACAAGATGGCGCAACATTTGTTGGGATAAACATACACTACACTGCTGGACATTATCACAACAACTTCAAACACAGGAAGACTGAAGATAGTCAATCTGCCTAGCCTTTTCCCAACTACTTTGGGGTCGGCTTCCAGTCTAACCGGATGCAGCTGAATACCAGTATTTTACATGGAGCGACTGCCTATCTGACCTCTACAACTCAGTAACTGGGCAATACGATAACCCTTGGTAAGACTGGTTGTCAGACTTTCGGGCTTCTAACAGCCAACTTCTCAAACATAAAAAGTTCTCTCATTTTATGCAGGAAGGCTCACAATCCAGTCGGCATTTTGATGATTTACTTTGAAAATTGCCTCACAAAGTCATAAACAACAACAAAGGATATTCGCCGGTCGCAGTTCGCACACACACTTAACACTTTCGTCGAAACGTTACTCTTCAGACTGGTTGTTAAATCGCAATTTGTTGGAAATAATCGATTTTTGATGGGTACCACCACCGCTCATGGTGTTATTCGAGTCTAGCCGATTATTTTCTTTTAAGTAATACGTTGTTGATCTTCCTTTTTAGGGTTCCCTACCCAAAGGGTGCCAGCGGGACCCATACCGGTCCGCTGTCCGTGCGTCTTTCACGGGGCTGTATTGCTGTATCTTTTGAACCGTATTATAGGTAGACACTCGACATTTTTACAGTGTGTTAGTACACACTCTGTAAAAAAAATCGTGTAATACATAGTTTATGGTTACTTGTCTGCATCTGGACGTTCCTTGCGGGGCTCCGCATCGCTACCAATGCGGTGAAGGTGTCGACTGCCTCGGTCACCATGGCCTATCCTGCATTAGAAGCGCAGGCCTGATAGCACAGCATGCCAGCATCAATAATCTTCTACTTAATGCGAATAAAACTAAATGTCTTAAGTTCTCATTACCTAATGTTCCTCAAGTAGGATTAAATTTAAAACTTGACGACAAGAAATTAGATGCTATTACGGAAACTGTATTTCTAGGAATTACTCTAGATTCGAAATTGCAATGGGGACCCCACATTAGAGCTCTTTCAGGCAGATTAAGTTCAGCTGCATATGCAGTAAGAAAAATAAGGCAGTTGTCTGATATAGCCACAGCTAGGTTAGTATACTTTGCTTATTTCCACAGTATTATGTCCTATGGCATTCTGCTGTGGGGATCGGCAGCTGACGTAGATTCGATTTTCATTTTGCAAAAGAGGGCAGTTCGCGCGATCTATAAAATGAGTCCTCGTGAGTCCCTTAGAAATAAATTCAAAGAAATTGATATACTCACTCTGCCTTCTCTTTATATCTTAGAAAGTATTTTGTATGTTCGCAAAAATTTAGGACTCTTCAAAAAAAGAAGCGACTTCCATAATATAAACACACGTAGTAAACATGAAATTGTGATACCCAAATTTAGATTAGCTAAAACTAGTAAGTCGTTTCTTATAAACAGTATCCGCTTTTATAATAAGTTGCCAAAGTCTGTTACAGAACTTAGCGATGGTAAGTTCAAAACCCACATCAAACGTGTCCTTATCAAAAAAGCATATTATAAGATTAAAGACTACGTTGAAGATAGGGAAGTTTGGCAATAATTCCTTTTGCACATGTGGCTTCCCTGGTACGTCATTAACGGCATAATTTTGTAAGAGTCTATTAACTGCTCCCAAATTACCATGTTTATTTTTTACATTCATCCCTGACAGACATAATCATATTATAATATTATTTGACACCTACTACTTTATATACCTACCATATTTAATTTCAACTCTATAATAGTGGCTTTTGCGGACATGTTAATTATCCAGATTTGTGTCAGTTGTAATAGCAATCATGTCATTTGGTTTAAATAGGTTTTTATTTTTAGTTTCTTATTTATCTTATATAGATTCTCCTCTAATAGACCTTGTGAATGTGAGAACGTTGTAGGCTTAGTGGACTGTAGGCCTTTTTTTTTTTTTTTTTTTTATGAAACAATTTCAGTTTCTTTTAACTAACTACATGAAACTCCTTGAAAGGCAGGCCTACACTGTCCTCCCATAACTATTAACACTGTAATTCGAAAATATTGTAAAAGCCAATTATCTTTTAAAAGAGTAACCATGGAGTTTCTTGCCGGCTCTTCTCCATAGGAAACGACCAATTGGAACCGTGCACCTAGCTTCTGACGTTTCATAAGTGCCCATGTAGGCTTATGTGAAATAAAATATTTTGATTTTGATTTTGAATAACATCATCTGTCGTGCTCTTGATCGAAATCAAAGAGCGCTTGGATGCTGTGTACGGTGACTCTTCTCCATCGATGGCCGCCGTCAAGAATTGGTTCAACGAGTTTGCAGGTGGCCGTACGTCGGTTTTTGATGAACCAAGTCCAGGTGCACCGAAAACAGCTGCTACGGAGGAAAACATAAAAAAAAATCCATGATCTCGTATTGGCAGATCGCCGATTGAAGGTTCGGGAGCTAGCTGAGACTGTAGGCATTTCAGAAGGAACAGTGCATCATATTCTTCACGAGGAACTCGGCATGAGAAAGCTGTCGGCGCGATGGGTGCCGCGTTTACTCACACCAGAAAACAAGCGCAACCGTGAGACCACATCGGAGACGTGTTTGGCGCTGTTTAATCGGAATCCAGCGGAGTTTTTGCGTCGTTTTGTGACCTTCGATGAAACCTGGATCCACTGGGACACACCAGAGACCAAGGAGCAATCAAAACAATGGATCCAGACCGGGGAACGTGCTCCAAAGAAGGCGAAAACTGTAAAATCGGCCGGAAAAGTTATGGCCACCGTTTTCTGGGAATCACAAGGTGTGATCTACATCGATTACCTCGAGAAGGGTAAAACAATTACAGGGTTTTACTATGCCGATTTATTGGGCCGATTCGACGCCGAATTAAAGAAAAAACGACCCCATCTGGCGAAGAAAAAAGTGCTGTTTCACCACGACAACGCACCGGTTCACACGTCTGCCGTTGCCATGGCCAAATTGGTCGAATTACGCTACGAATTGCTGCCCCATCCACCGTATTCTCCAGATTTGGCCCCTTGTGACTTCTTTCTGTTTCCTAATTTGAAAAAATCACTCGCCGGGAATAGATATGGATCGAATGAGGAGGTCATCGCCGCCACGGAGGCCTATTTTGCAGAGTTTGACAAAAACTATTTTTCGGACGGATTAAAAAAGTTGGAGCATCGCTGGGCTAAGTGTATCGAACTAAAAGGAGACTATGTTGAAAAATAAATTCCCACTTTTCCAAAATTTTCGTTTACTTTTTGTAGGCTAAGTATTTATTGAATGACCCTCGTATGGCTACAATAACAAAAAAATATTAATATTAAACAAAATTTAAAAAACACGGGACCCCCATACAAGGCGTGTGTTTTTTTTTTAAATAAAGTATAAAGAACAAAAAAATAGTATTTGTTATTGTATGGTAACACGGGACCCTTCGAGTCCGAGTGCAGCTCGCACTAGGCCGCTTTTAGTTCATGAAACCCATTTAAAAGTGTTTAAAATGCGATTAGCATGGTCTTAATGTCTTTATTGGTTCCTAGGCTCCCTGCAGGGTATGTTTGTGCAGTATTTAAATATGTAATACATCATTGCCTGTCTGAAACATCTTTGTATGGAATTCCACGGTGTTTATGCATAAAGATTAATTTGTAGTGTCTACCTCTATTGTTAAATTGTTGCGGGTAAAGTGTTCTTTACCGTGCGTTTGCACTGGCGAAACATTATAACAAAACATGTTTAAATCTCTAGTTCCTGTCAAAAATTGTATGGAACATTGACAGAAAATAGAGATTTCAACATGTTTTGTCGTAAATGTTTCGCCAGTGCAAACGCACGGCTATACGAGTACGTTGTTGTAGTAGTTGTAGTTGTTGAGTAAAAGTTCATTTTGATTTAAATATTTTGATTCAAAAGAGTGTCTGTGGAGTTTCTTGCCCGTTCTTCTCCATAGGTACCTACTACGCTTTAGAATGGGCAACTAGCTTCATATTTCTGAATGACCGACTCCTTGCTAATTCAAAAGTGCCTGTAAATGGTTTAATTGGAATAAATACTTTGAGTTTGAGTTTGAGTTTTAGAAAGAACAACTGATGAAGAAAAAGAAGATTTGAGTGTCCCATCATATTTTATTTACACCCATGCTATAAATTCTCTATAAAAGTTTCTGAACAGTTAGCTAATTGTCAACATTAAAACAACCAGTGTTATAGTAACCATAATATCATCCAAACGGGTGTTATAATGTTATACAAAAGTTCATAATGCAACTCATTTAAAAAATAGACCATTGTCATACAGGCGCGTTTCACTAACTAAGCTCAGTCATTTAAAAAAAAACTTGTAATTTATTCGAATTCTAAAAATTCGAATTCACGTGCGTTGTATACCGCCATTTTTGTGTGACATTAGTATTAAAAAGATTTATAGAGGATTCATAACATGGGTGTAGATAAAGTCTTGTATGCAACTGTGAATAATTAGGTATTAAAACATAATACCCGTATAACAGTTGCATAAATAACTATTACGTCTTGACAAAACATGAAGATTTTGAGATGTAATGCACTTAAAGGCTCCCACAAACAGGCGCGATATCGCGGGAGCGACAAGGGACGCGAAGCCTGTCGCGCCCGTGATATCGGCGCCAGTTTGCACGAGCCTTATACCTATGATTTTGAAAATCACATCAAAATCTATTGCATAGTTTAGATTTATATGAACAACGCGGTCACACACAGACAAGAAAAGCGACTTCAATATAAATATAATATGTATAGATATAGAAGTCGTTAAAATCGATTAAATAAAAACTATTTTTCAACCTCTGTATGATGCTCTTGCCCTTTCTTCAAAATAAGTGTTACCCTTTAATAAGAAGCTTTTACTATTTTTGTAAAATGTTAGGTGGATGGTTGAATAAGGTTGGTGATAGGTCAACCTTAAAATAAATACTATGTTAAGAGCCTTCACTACCTCAGCTCAAATTGACTTTTTATCTCGCTCATGCCATACTACTCGCGGACTGAGTGAGGCGAGACGGAGCGGGGTGCTGGCGGCTCCAAGCCTTGAATAGTTTAGGTAATTGCTTTTTACGGTGAAAATAAAGATAATAAAAAACATAAGACCTGCTTTATAGTTAGTTCAGTTATTATGCAAAGTTTCATGATCTAATTTGAAGAATTTTTTTTAATACCAGCGGTTTATAGGTCGGTTTAGAGGTAACTTTGGAATTTTTTACTATAGAGAAAATTTTATGTAATTCGTGTTTTCGTCAAACATAAGACCTAGCATCAATCCTCAACTTTAACATATATTTATTTCAAAATTAATGCTGCAGTATTTTCGACATAACCGAAGATCATGCTAAGTAATTTGATGTTGTATAGGCCCTTAACATCAGTCACCTTTTACTACACCCACAGGTGAAAAAGGTTAAGGCTGCCCTAACAGGGACACCTTAAAAGGTTCAGTTTTTCGTCGTGAAGTTAGCCGTATTGCTACATTTACTAGCCAAACAAAAAATACAGTGTAAAGTCCAGTGTATAAAGAAAAGTAATATACAAAGATTTCATAGAAATTATGTAGAATCTGCAAAAAAATATCGCAAGAAAGCTCACGAAAAAACGTTTTAGTTTCGAATTACTCAATATTTTGAGCAACAACTATTCATATTTTTGTAACTATCGATATTTTTTTAGAAATATGTAAAAATATTTCTGTATCTTATTTTAATAAAACTGCGAAATAAGTGGACACGAAATTCAACTCAAATAAAACGCATCGCCATTTTCAACTGTATTTGTATACCGCGATGTACTATTATAGTCGCTTCACCTATTGCCATAGGTACTTAGCTAAAGATTTGCTTGAATGGCTATCACACGGAATTGATAAATAAGGTTGGAAAGGCCCTAGCTCCAATTTTGTATCAGGACCAGTGTCACCGCTTGTCTCCCACTATTTTAATTTCTACACATACGCACTCCTATGTTTACAAATATTTCGCACACAACCAAATCAGACACACATAAATCTCAGGGCAGATATTCGTTCGCACACTAGTACTAAGCCCTCGTAGGCATAGACACACACACACGCAAAAAAGCAATAAAAATTTTCATACACGCTAGTGCTTGATAAAGCCGATATTCTTTATCGATAAATTATCTGATGAATGTATGGGGGAAAATTAAACATGAAATAAATATTAAGAAATATTTATTTTACTTTTATTAATTACAAATAACCTGATTTTTTTATGATAAAATCATCTTTACTGAAATGTATAGAGCAAATAGTACTCGTCTTTGTCGGCATCCAGTTTCCTCTACCTGTCACGTCAATCCATTGTTCCCTGGCGTTAGGTTCTTTAGGAAACCTAAAATTTATAATTTATTGCGTAAGTAAAATTGGATTTTACTTATATTTTAATACTAAATACAATATAGTAAATACTTGTAGATGAGTACAATGATCTCGTATAATGTTGCCAATGAATTCAATTTCTCCCTGTAAATCTGTCATCTACAAGTATTTACTATATTGTATCATTCGTTCAATCATTATTGTAATATTTAATTGACTCATTATACATCTAACTAAAAATATACTATCATTAATTAAATATAAAATAATTCAAAAAGAATCTTTGTCGAACGTAAATTTATATTATTTGAGAATTCTATCGATGATTTTATTTAACCACATGGTCACCTCACTATCGACCGTGCATCACGGCCAATCAAGGCAAACGACGAAACGTCAATGGTTGAAGTGAAGAGGACGCGACGCATGCAGTACATTGTAAGCGGACTTAGTAATTGCGTTGATTACGCGAGTACACATCGTGCAATGTATATTTTTTTTTACTTGTTGCAATAATGTCGTTAATGTTTGGAATTTCATAGTGATCAGAATATTTTTATGTTTTTTACTAATAAAATTATAATTAAATGTTATTTTCGACTTACCGATGGAAAGATATACCCCCTCGCTCTATACTTGCGGTCTGACTTTTTGTTTTACAAGTTATAATTGCACAACACGGCATTTTAAAGCAGAGCTCTGTTCTCCGCAGTAGTCCGAAGCGCACGAAACGCGGTGAATTAATGAATCGGTCGAGTTATGATTATCGAATCATAATTGTGGCGCGCTTGCCACGCCCACATTACCATTCCAACCTTATTTATCTATTCCGTGGGCTATCACATGGTGGCCATAATCTCTCTAATAAATTAAATTATTTTGGTTTCTTTTTAAGGTTCCGTACCTGATGGGTGCCAAACAAATACCTATAACCAAGCCTCCGCTATCCATCTGTCCGTCTGTCTGTCAGTGGGCTATATCTCATGACATTGAAATTTTCACAGATGGTGTATTTCTATTGCCGCTATAACAAAAAATAAAAGTGTAATAAAGTTAAAAATTTAAAGGGGTCCCCATTCAAGAAAGGTGTTTTTTTTGCGGCTAACCTTGTACGGTTTCACGAAACCCTCCATGACTCGCACTTGCCCGGTTTTTATGGTTTATTTTTCATACATTTGTCACAATAACTCAACATTTTAGAGATGCTACGACAAACGCTAAGTGAATTTACTTCGAATAAATCTCGTATAAATTATATACCTATAAAACGGCCATAAAAACGCAAAGTGCTCTTGGAATAAATCCAAAAAAGACTGTAAAAATATATTTGCGCTCTGCCCTCATTTGCGTCGGGTTCAAAATTTTTAATGAACATTAATAATGAACATGTAGCAGTTTTTAATTTTTAAGTCAGGACGTGACACGAACCAAACGTTTTCAAAAGGTAAAAGTCAATATGCCTAGCCTTTTCCGTAACTATGTTGTGGTCGGCTTCCAGTCTAACCGGATGCAAACTAATACTAGTATTTTACATGGAACGATATTCATCGTTCATTCGTGCATTCGCTCTTGCCTTTTCAGTATAAGAATAGGCCTTATGGCCCTGGAGTGAGACAATAATAGGCTGGTGTTATTATTTGAATACCTATTTACTGCTGTATATAATGGTAGAATAAATATTCTACCATTACCATTCTGTATACAGTAGTTTTTTTTTTTTGAGGATTGGAAATCATCAAATGAGTTCTCCCGCTCTGGGCGGAGCGGGAGGGCGTGTCAGACTTTTACTGACTAAAACCCACCCGTGTTCCTTCAGTTGCCTGTTGCCAAGAGTCCCGGTATCCCTTTCGGACATTCCCGCAAAGAATAAATATCCTACCATTACCATTCTGTATACAATGGTAGAATATTTATTCATCTTACTATTCCTTACTAATATTATAAATGCGAAAGTAACTCTGTCTGTCGGTCTGTCTGTCTGTCTGTCGCGCTTTCTCGCCAAAACTACTGAACCGATTTAAATGAAATTTGGTACACAGATAGTCTAGACCCTGAGAAAGGACATAGGCTACTTTTTATCGACATACCACGCGGGCGAAGCCGCGGGCGGAAGCTAGTTCTGTATAATAATAGTTTTGAATGGCAGAATATTTATTCTACCATTATTATACAGAATGAATAAATATTCTACCATTATTACAGAATAGCAATGGTAGAATATTTATGAACATTTATTTATAGCAGTGATACATAGGCGGACTTGATGCCTGCAAGATAAGACAACGATACAAAATATGTGTTTGAATTCGTTAATTAAAATAAAACTACCGAGTTAATCAGATGAGTTTGGCTAAGCGTTTGGTGCAGATAATCCTCAAAGTGTAGTAATTATTCTCGAAATACCAAATTAAATAACAATGACAGAAAGAAAACATAATGTAAAGGCATTAAGTACGACAGCAATTTCTTTTCGGACATTATGTTAACATTTACCCAGTTTGTGCGATGGAATATTTATGTTCTTGAATTGTTGAGTGGCGGAAATTGAACCGTCACTTTTTTTCCATTCATCAAGTTTACTGCACTTTTAAAACTTTGGAGTTAACATAACGTTTATTTAACATAACGTTTATTTGGACTAAAATTATATACATATAGCCTAATACAAAAACATCTGTTTAAAACTAAGGCACACGTTTATAATATAATAATTAGGCAGCTTAACTATATGGACTCCTAACTTCCAAACTAGGTAAAACCTGTATCTCAGAAGTCAGTACTCTTCTATAGTGAATTAAAATACAAAAGCTGAACATTAATATTTAGGACATTTCCAACACTAATAAAATTGCTACATTAGACCAAAAAGATGTAGGAGAGTGTAAAATAGTTGTGTAATAGTTGTCCATATTATGAACGTGAACGTAGAGAAAGGAGTCTATGTGGCGTTCTGTAGTTTTTGCTCAAGAAGGCATGAGTACCTATATGTATGTATGTATGAACCCAAAAATCATCAACTTACGTATTACAATTAAAACAGTTTTGTTTCTGTATCAAGAAATATAATTCATGGCCGGCCATTCGCTTCTTGGCATTGAAACGAAGTAGAAAAATATTTTTTTGACGAGAATGCATTCTACGAATGCTAGAACATAGATTTACTTTGACAATGGATGCGGTATTAATGCGGTTAGTTTACTTCTTCTCGTTATTATTTTATCCATCATCTTTTATTATCCTTTCAGCTGTCAGCTGTCAAAACGTAGTTAACAAAAGTCTGACCCTGACCTTGACATGGCCTAGTTTCACAGATAATCGCAAACAAGTTGGACCATAGATTGAACTGCCGTGCTACGAAGAGCATCAGTCAACTATGTTTTGACAGCTGCTGTAGTACGGCAAACGTCATTAGAAGGGTTTTAATGACGGCTTCTTCCAGTAAAATATTGAGATTCAGATAAAGGCCCACCGCTCAACTGAGATCGTTCCTGAGGTATCTGCGTGGTGTGGAAGGAGTGACGAATCACTGAGCTCTTGCATCACGACATCACCCCCTCCCGCACTACGCGGTTACCTCAGGAACGGTCTCAGCAGCGTTGCCACGTTGTGGGGGTTTCCCCAAACTGCGGGGAATCCCAAAAAGATTAGGGATTTTGTGGGGAGAGGAGATGCGGGGATTATGTGGGTATTTTGAAATTTTACCAAGTCAAACCAATATTGCATTACAAACATAATTTTACTACCTACTTACTCGGATATGGATGTGTCATCCAGTAAATTGCAGTCTAAATTTATATTTTTTATGGCAACATTATATAAATTTCAATCAATCTTCGGGCAAAACCCCTGCTATAATGTAGCTGCGTGACACATAATATTTTTTATCCTATTATTAAATTTTTTATTCTTTACAATTAATAAAATATATTGTTGATTTTTGTTTAGAAATGAATTAATTTTATAAAACAATTTTAAGGGGATTTTGTGGGGAATCAGGATTTAGCTCTCCCCAAATTCGGGGATTTTCACCAATGATCTTGGGGAATCGGTAAAATAGGCATTGGCAACCCTGGGTCTCAGTTAAGCAGTCGGCTCATTACGTCTCATCAGATTGGAAGCACATCCAGACATAGGTAATCAATGAGCTCGATAGCTGTCTAATTAGGTTACTGTTAGCCTGTATCGTCCCACTGCTGGGCAAAAGCCTCGCCCCATGATGTCCAGTGCTTGCGACCTAGTGCTAGTATGGACCCTTGGTCGTTTGTTTTATCCAGCTCGTTCCGCTATTTGCATCATTTACGGGCTTTTTTAGGTAAGATGTAAAATTTATTATATCTACGTATACGTCCATTGTACTTTAAATTTTATATTTTAACGCTACAAAAAGAGCTTTATGTTTATAAGTTCCCATAAAATCCAACACACACTTAGCCGACATCTTAAAAAATCATCAAATTACCCACAACGGCGTGAGTGTTGCCCGCTTACAAATTGCACAGAATGTAAGTTCTTGGTAAATATTTCTGTGTGCAACCCGACGTTTTTGCTGCCTCTAAAGACACCGCGAGAAATCTCTGCGAACACTTTAATTTGACAAATTTGTAAATCTTTACATGGCTTCACATTTTTGTGGTGGACAGAAAAAGTTTTTGAAAGACATATTCCTATAACAGCTGCTAAACGGAGCGGCCATTTTGGGGAGTTTGTACGAGTGTAAATTAAGAAGAGAATTTCAAAAGACGAACCGTAACCATGGTTCCTTTTTTGAAACTTTCTTCTTAATTCAAAAGAGTACTTTAATTTCCTTTTTATTTAAACTCAATTTTCCAAAAGTACTGTTTTTAAATCGGTAGAAAACTTTGATACAGCATTAAAATGAATTATCACAAAAAGTTTTATAACCAGCCCAGCTGTCCTATAACAATAAAAATATGGTTCATAAGACACTTAAAGTCATACCGATTCCTTACGACAAAAATAACTCTAAGCGACAAAAACTTGACACCTTCCTCGGTAATACAGGAACCATGATGCGTGTGACCATATCACCACAATGCAACTTTTTGTCCATTAATTAATTGCTGGGCTAAGGACCAATGGCCATGAAATTTTAATTGTTATAATTATATGTACATATAGGCAATTTTTTTCAAAGTTCACATTCCTTGCCTCACGCTCTTTTTCTTCGGAGGTGAGCAGAGTTCCAATCCTGCTGATAGGAATTCTGCTCAGCAAGCCTTGTTGAGCAAGTGAACGCTAAAGATCGGAATAGTTTTTATAAAATTATAATAATATGCAGTGACATCCCGTTGATATATGTGGCATTTCAGTCATATCTGTATAAGACATCAGAGGATGAATACATTTTTAAAATGCTAGTTATGTGAGGAAAGAAACATCATTCGAAGAATAACTAACAAATAAAAACTTTAAGGCTTGAATTTCTCCTACGTTGACGTCGGTCGCGTACGTTGGTCGCGCGTACGTATATACATTGTGTTCTATATAGCACCATACTGCGACGCTGACGTCCGCGGCGCGTACTACGTTGCTATGCGAACGCGACCGACGTCAGAGTAGCAGGAATTCAAGCCTTAGAGATAATTGATTCACATGAAAATTGTTTTGTTTCTTTGTAATTAATTATCTATGGCTCTTTTGCATTTTAGGAAAACAACTGCTAACCGCACCTGACTCTTCAAGTTAACAGAGTGGAAAAACAGAATTATCTAGAAACAAAAATCAAGAAGTGTCCAAAAATCTTAGAGAAGAGTTTGACAATATCACCAGGAACCTCAACAATAGACTTGTGGCGGGCATCCACACTGACCACATGCGAACTACGCATCACACTGACGTCAGGTAAAATCCTGCATCCCGCAAGCAGAGTTTACCGCGCGACTAGCATAATAATATAAAACGTCCCAACGTCAATACTCGGGCAATAGTCCACCAGACATGACACCCGTCTGGTCGGAGGTCTTTTCTATTGTGGATGGGTGACCTTTTTCACTCTGTTCCTCATACCTCTATAGACTGAATGAACATCACATATTTCGTTACACCAGTGTAAGAGCATCCATAATGCCTGTTCACACATTATACAGGGTGTAAGGGACAGCCCTCCGCAGACTGATGGGATGAATTCAGCATATCATACTAAGACGACCGGTACAAGAAATTATTTCAGGAACATTATGGGAATCCAATAAACCTGATTTGTATTATTACCTCACGCGCAATGTATCGTTACCGCGGCAAAACCCACGTAGCGGCACTCCCTGTGTCGGGGGGGACGCGCTCGAGTATTTGAACATCCATTGCTGTTTTTTTTTCATTTACATAAATACTGCGTACAGAGAATGTAATTTTACATTGAAATAAATGAAAAGTTAGTCAGAAGACAAGATAAAAAAACTTTTTTAAGAAATATCTGCTGGAATATGATTCAAAATAAGGATGCCTGTTAATTTGCGGAAGACTGTCCCTTACACCCTGTATATATTATATATATAAGGACCAATGACTCTTTACACCAAGAATGCGAAAATTAAGAGCCTTTTTCCCTCGTGTCCAGTATTAAGTTTCGAGACCGCAATACTGTAGAGGGCAGTGGAGCATAATGAAGGCTGTCCCTGTAACTCCATTGAATGAACCTGCCCTTTTTAAGTGAGGTAGAAATACTATAACAGACAATTCCTTGAGAGATAAAAAATGCCCGTTTTTCGTCGGATATCATTGTTTGTCGAACGTTATCTTTCATTCAGAATTTCTTTGCAAAGACCAGAGGACTAATTCTCTCGTATTTTTATAAAATACTAGCTGATACCCGCGACTTCGCCTGCGTGGATGTCGGTTATTATATACTAAAACCTTACTCGAGAACCACTCTATCCATTGGTGAAAACAGCATGAAAATCGGTGCAATAGTTTTTGAGTTTATCGCGTACAGGACGACAGACAAACGCGGCGGAGGACTTTGTTTTATAACATGTAAGGATTCGCCTTCCAATTTCAGTCCCAGTCTGTCTAAAATACCTCTTCTTTACCAACATTTTTGAGATTTTTTTTACACTAATTGTCGATGAGATGAGATGCCAACTAGATTTTGAATGTTTTTAATTACGAGAATTTGGCCGTCAGTTTGACTTACCAATTGGAAAATAAAGCTATTCTGGCACGCTCTGATATCAACAATATTTAATTACTAGTGTTTCTTTTTCGAGGAGCTCGTGGCTAATTAATAACAGCCACACAGGTCGATCCATCAGGTTATAGCTAACCTGATGGATCGACCTATGAAAGTGCCTAATGTCATGATTTCATGAAATAGTCATTCAATGCACTTACATGAACTTAGAAAGTTGTATTGCTGATTCTAATGTTTATAATTCTGTAAACCCATATTTGTTACGGCCGCCAATTATATTTAGATCAACATACAACCTGACACTGACCTGCAAATTGCAAAAAAAACGTAAGAAAATTTGAATTTCGCGGGCTACCTTAGCGCATCCCTCTTAAACATAACTGGCGAAAAGGTGTTACTATAATTACACCTCTGCCTAACCCTTCGGGGATTGGAAGCGTGGTGAGTTATGTGTTACATCAAAATTAATCATCAAAATTAAGTTCCTCATTTCTCAACCTTCTCTGTATACTATTCAACAAATAATCTAAACAGCGCATCAAAGACCTCAGACCTATAGATTATAAGTGAGCTAAAATAATTAAGTGAGGTGTACTTACAGTTAATAGGCTGTAGAGCTTAGTATAACGCGGCTAATTGAAATAGACGTAAAATCGATTAGTGCAGTGAGCGCGGGCAGTGTGCAAGCACCGCCGTGCCCGACGGATTATCTCGGATTATGTAGTATATGGGTGGAAATCAGATGTTTCTTTTTTATGAAAAAAAGGAAACACCTTTGTGTTTTGTGTTTCGAAAGGAAAAATTGATTAAAAAAGTACTCTTAATCGAGTCGTTGACTGATGTATTATATTAAATATAAGAAACAACAATTTGTATAATGAAAGAAGTTGTATTTGTGGATGCGGTACAGGCATATTCGTATTTTTGAGGGGATAATAAATTATGTCCCGCGTGTTAGATTGATTGTTCAATCAATAAAATATAAACGGGCCCTGACCATATTTTGTGACATGAAATTGCCACGTTTGTCTCGTGTCATGAAAATTATACGAGAAGAAGTAAACAGTAAGATTCAGCAGACAATGACATAGTATTGGAATGCAAGGTAACAAAGAAGTAATCAAATTTTTTGTAGATCCGACTAATAATTCTGTAATCTTAGGGATTTGCTTATTGACCAGAGTTTAATGAGATTATGACTTTTCTTTACATAATATTACACTCAAACAATTGTCTGAAGTCCCACCATATACTACAGACTAATGTAACTATATCCCCCTGTGCGTCGCGTCTCACCTTTCGCTTTTCAATCATACCCGCTGGCGAAGGTAATTCGGGTGCGGTCCTGCCCCTGTCAGGGCATGTCCCTATCGTCGGTGTAAATACTAACGACCTTTAACGTGTCTGGGACTAATCGAAAGGTATTTTTGCATATACTGTATTATTTTCGTGACGGATCCTTTTTTGAAATTAGAATGGGGTATTGTCTGGTGGGCATTTTAAATTAGGAATTGGTACGAATAGTAGTCTTGTTTGCGTTTAAATTGGTTTTTTTTTTTCTGATTTGGTTGCTATATACGTGTACCTAATACCTATCGATGTATAGATACGATCTATAGAGACCTACTTTAAAACTGACAAAGATACCTAATTAAACGTGCCATTCAAATTATGTACTTTTTTGGCAAACGCAGAAACGAAAACGATGAGCACGTCCTACTTTATAAACCATCTGTCGCTTCTAAAACCCAAATCTAGCTCCTATCAAATTCCGTTCACAGAAAATCGCCTAAAATAACCTTAAAACAAAAGAACACCAAAACACGTAACCTAAAGCCTATAGAGGCATGCCCCAGGCTGTGGTCCCGAGTAGTAACAAGAGAACCGTCCCATAGTCTCGAATTACCCTATCCATTTATTTGCCACACAACCAACGAGTTTTTATTTGTTTTAACCCCTCATTTCACTCGATGATTCATTTGCGACAGCTCTATTTTCAAACTAGGGATCGAATTTGAAATAGTCGATTCCCATGCGAACGCATTAGATTCGAATTGGCTGTACAGTAATAATGATCATTGCTTTAAAAAGTTAAAAAATGTTTTTATTTTTGGTGCTTTCGTTTTAATTTCGAATGCGTTTTCTGTTTTTGAATAAAAATGTGACCTGATTTATTTTGCGAGGATTTTGGTAGATTTATAGTCTCGCTGTTGTATGCGATACTGTAGTTAATGCAACGAGCTTTTTTATTTTGTTTCCGAAATTAAAACGTCGCATAAGTTATGTAATAAAATACTGCTTTACAGTTAGGTAGCTAGTAAAATAACAATAAATTATTTTCTATAATTAAGTAGAGACCTTTGTTAGGCAAATCTTGAAGCCCACACGCTAAAACATTAGTCGGAAGACAAAGGTTCTGTTGTTAATTTAAATTCAAACTTAGAATTTAAATTAAAACCACTTTACGTAAAACGCAACATCGTAAAAAGTCTATTACTAAAAGCCTTACAAAAAGAAACTCGCAAAACAATTGCTAGCTAAAACTCCTTCATTTACCACTTGCAACTAACAATTAATTCTACAAAACACTAACATAAAAGCCAGGAAATATAAACACATCATTACAGTTTTATTAATAACCCGTTCGAAAGCATAAAGTAAATGTAACAAATTATAAATGGCTCAGTAATAAATGTGTACTTACTCTTTGTGTACTTACTAACAAAATTGTGTCAGAAAGACCACTCGGTACAAATAACTCTTGTCACAATGACACATTTAGGCTGATTTCACTATCGAAACTGAACGCGATCAGTGACTAAACTGCGTTCAAGAGCTGTCAGTTTCAATGTTCACTAACAATGTCGTTTTTTATTTAAGTTTTCTTGCACAGCATTCCAGAATGTAATCCTAAGGCGTTGTATAGAACAAAATACAAACTAAAAAGGGACACGCACAGGTTGGGTAAAACACAAATCAAATCAAAAACATATAATATAAACACCAGAAATAACAAAATTACCAAACGAAATAACACTTAAGTTACGTATATAATTAACAAACTGCAATTAAAAGAAAAAAATAACCGTATATCCATCTTCTTCTTTCATCTTCTCACAAAAACTTATACATTCACGACACACATCTATCCATTTACGAGCAAACAAGTCACATGTCGACACATTCAAGAGCTGTCAATGATGACACTGACAGCTCTTGAACGCGGTTCAGATGCTGAACGCGTTCAGTATCATTTGTGAAATTCGCTTTGGTTTTGTCTTCGCAATATCTGGGACTGAACCAGAATCAAGTCTGTTGACGAGGTTTGTAGACTTGCAATAATCAAATACAAGAAAAAAAGTAATTGCCGGTCTCCAGTTATCGCAAGATACTCTCCATATGAAATAAGATAAGACATTAAAATAAACCGTTTTTACAGACCGTTCGACCGATTTTGACTTCTATTGGATTGATGGCATGACAAATGGGAGCTGCAATAGACAGTTCGTATCGTGTAACGTTTTTGCTTTTAATGCCATCCTTATGCCTACAGTATAGAAGCCAAAAATCGGTTGTACGGACTGTAAAAAGGTTTGTTTACATTTCTAATCTTATTTCAAATGGAGTATAGAAGACGATCATATTGGGTAAGAAACTTGCTGACGTCCGAACTTATCTCTGAAATCATTAGACGAGTAGTCTGTGAAGTAAGTAGCAGGAGGAGCGGCGGCCAAAAGCTAGTCTAAAATAAATATCTCGAAAGATGTACAATAACACTAAATTCAGACTTATTTCATTTGTGAAGTGCGCCGTCAATCTATGTGTAGGATTCTCAATGGGCCTTTTGCAACTTTTTATTTTTAATAATACCCCAACGGTGTTTGACTAACGACATCCGTTTGTAATTAAGCCTGCCCGCCCTACTTCGGCTCAGCGTGAAGATATGATGGTAGATTTTAGGCTATCATTAGTCAAACAGCTACTGTGATAACGATATCAGATCGGTAATGTGAAAATGCATTTGAGTTGCATTTATTTTGCGTAGAGGTAGAGCGAGGTCTGATTGACAGCGATTTTGTTCTGCATTTTTGTATTATTTTACCTACTAGCATAGCAGATTTTTTTTCCGGGGTTCCAGGGTCCTCTTATAACATAGTCATAGTACGAAAAATCAGTAAGTTTTTTATTTAATGATTTGAGATGACACATTTTGACTTTGCGAAAAATCGGCTTCAAGTTGTCATAAAGCATAACTATGTAGAACGTGGCTGTGTCACTTATTCCTGTGTGACAGTTTGTTTCTAAATGTTTACGAGTCATTTGAATGCCCGGATACAATAACATGAGCTACCAATGTTACCACCACGAGAGAATTTTTTTTTTCATATTATTAACATTAAGAAAAATAAAATTGTATTCCTTAGTATTCAAAAATATATAACTGACAGACAACTTGACCATTCTCATGAGCATTGGACTTTGGCATTAGAGTTCTATAATCAAAAAATACTCTATTACCCTTTCTGCTCTCATTATCACCACGTTTTTGAAGCATGTCCGTAGCTGTAGCGGACTACTCATCATTATTTTACAGTTCCACCGAGCATTGTCCCGATTTTTACTACAAGTAAATCGCTTCCTCTGCCTTCTCCGCTCCTACTGTGACCACGACCCTACAGCCAGTCCGTAGCTGTAGCGAGTCATTCATCATTATTGTACAGTTTCGAGCATTGTCCAGATTTTTACTACACTTAGGTAAGTAAATCGCTTCCTATACCCTCTCCGCTCACACTGTGACCACGACCCTACAGCCAGTCCGTAGCTGTAGCGAGTCATTCATTATTATTGTACAGTTCCACTGAGCATTGTCCCGATTTTTATTCTCGATTTCATCAGCTCAGCGAATTCGGGTTAATGGCCATCTCTACGATTTATGTGCACTTGTATTTATTTACTGACTGTACTTCATTTAATGTTTAAATTATAGATCTACGGAGGCAAAGTTCATAAGTGAAACAATGAAATGAAAAGACTTATCAAATGTAGAGCGTAAGAAAAAAACCCAGGTAATATCTGTTGCTATTATTATTATGATTAATAAAAAACCACGGGTCAATGACCACTGCATTTCATGTGTACTGTTAGGGAAAATAAATGTTTATCAAATTGGCTCACTACGTCAATTTTCTGTATAAAATGGTTTTATTTAAAACAGGTTTAGACAACTGTCAAAAAATGACAGTTGTGATTTGAATATACGAGCAATTTAAATTGGTTAACAAATTCATTTGCCCTGACTTTACATTGAAATTGACAAGATTAATATCCACATAACTAACGTGTTCCTCACGTATGATAAATCAGTATTCTGAGTACCTTAACACAAATCACAGCTTAACTATAAGTACTAACAAGCAACAGTCCCATCACTAGCCGACCACAACTCACTCCCCTCACTAGCAACCCACAAATAAACTCGATACTCTCATACATTTACCTCTAACCAGCTCCAACCAATACCGTACATCACTAACTTCCGTGCTAAACTATAACATAAATACTATAAACACAGTTAATATATCGAATATCGATACTTATTTATAATCGAAACGCAATCCCTAAGCTCGTGGACGTATGCAGTAGTCGATTTTTCAGTGTTCGCCCCTGAGGCAAGTGTCGATAAATTGTTGACTACATAATGTTTTGACATCACTAATAAATTCAGAATGTGAAACGGCTAGCGTTAAATCCGCTACCTTGCTTGAGTACAGGTGCGTGGAGAAGTGGCAGAATTGATAGTTATTTATTGATTTGTCGACTATAAATTGGTGCTGGAGTGGTAACAAGCTTGCGAATGTGCTTCGATTTTCAAATTTCTTCGGTTTGCTTGAAAATATTGACATTTTTACCTAAGTTCATAGTACTTAGGTAAAATGTCGATATTTAAAAAACCGGCCAAGTGCGAGTCGGACTCGTGGACGAAGGGTTCCGTACCATTACCTATTAAAACGGTAAAAAAAAAAAAGTTTATTGTATGGTAGCCTCTTTAAATATTTATTTTATTCTGTTTTTTAGTATTTGTTGTTATAGCGGCAACAGAAATACATCATCTGTGAAATTTCAACTGTCTAACTATCACGGTTCATGATTTACAGCCTGGTGACAGACGGACGGACGGACGGACAGCGGAGTCTTAGTAATAGGGTCCCGTTTTATAAGTCTTTAAATCTACTGAAGTTATCATTGACTTCAGCAGATTTTAGGAATATTTTCGAAAGAATCTTATCGAATCATTGTGTGGTTGAATTTTCAACCTACCCGGAAATTGAAGTCAAAATGGTCGTTACCATTGACTCAATTTTCGGGTACAATTTACTACGCACTTATGTAGTAGATACTTTTATCCTTACTTTTTATTTCATTTCAGTTACAGCGGAATTGTAAAACATTTCTGTTCAAAGTCCCAAGTACCTACCTTTCTATCCGCAACTGTACTCGAAGGTATGTAGCAAAAGTGATAGCATCTAACTATTCCGTTGATTATTTCATATCACTCTATTACTAAACACGTTTATAAATAGCGGGCGGCGCCGGGTGGAGCCGTTATATTGATGAGACCGCTTCATTAGAATTACATCAACTTGCATATTTTAATATAAATATATATAACTTCTACGTTTTCTTTTTAACTGTACTTTTTAGGGTACCGTAGTCAACAAGGAACCTTTATAGTTTCGCCATGTCCGTCTGTTTGTCTGTCTTTCCGTCCGCCTGTCCGTCTGTACGTCTGTCCGTCTGTCCGCGGCTTAGCTCAGAGACTGTTGGTACTAGAAAGATGTAATTAATGAAATTAAAAGGAAAACTATCACAGCTAAGTAGGCACCACAAGTTATCGAGTAATATTCGACCAACTTACTTTTGCAGTTGCAGGAACATGTTCTCCCATACATTATATATGGGAGAACAAGTTTTCAACTACAATGTTAAGTTTGTTTGATAAATTCATCTCAACTACGGAACCCTTCATTGTGCGTGGTTCGACACGCACTTGGCCGGTTTTTTAAAGTAGATAGTAGAGGAGGTGGAACGTTTACTTGGCTTAACAAAATTGATGAATTTAGTGACCGATGCCATCCGACTTCGAAAATCAATAGCTAAATAAACTTTATAAAAATACTAGATGCCACCCGTGATTTCACCCGCATAAGTCTCGCTATTATCGGGATAAAAAGTATCCTAACCCAGGTCCTGGTCTACCCATCTGCAAAATTTCATCCAAATCAGTTCAGCCGTTTTAGCGTAAAAGCGTTACAAACAAACAAACACACAAACTCACTTTCGCATTTATAATATTAACTAGCTGATGCCCGCGTGGATGTCGGTTATTATATACTAAACCCTTCCACGAGAACCACTCCATCCATTGGTGAAAACAGCATGAAAATCGGTGCAGCAGTTTTTGAGTTTATCGCGAACAGACAGACAGACGCGGCGGAGGACTTTGTTTTTATAATATGTAGTGATTAGGATGAGTTTTTCATACAACAACCAATTAATGAAAGATCTGTCTGCTACCGTGAAAATGAGTAAAGAGTTTGACATGTAAGTAGGTGCTTCGTGCTTCGTTTTTCTGCTCAAGATTATGTAATTATTTTTTTCTATGACAACAATAAACCATCGAAGCAAAAAAGTAGTTATAAGCCTTTTACAATCACTTCTGGAATTGTAACAATCACTAACCTGACAATTAAAAAAAATCGATATAAAAATATAATAAGTAAAGTAAGGTCAACAAAATACTTCCACCCCACTCATATGCCCATCACTAAACAACTAAACATCTAAAGCTGAGCACAACACTAATACACCATAAGAACTGCCCTAAGCCTTAGTACACACTGTTTATCAATCAAAGTATCGGCGGGTGCGCACTCAATAACAAAGGATTACGCCGTCAGAACAGGATGGATGGGCAGCGCAAGAAGTATTTAATAACACTTATAGGTTTTAAACTATCAATTGATTGAACTGTTGTGTACGTGGGTTTAATAGCTGATTGATTGGCGGATTTGGGTATTTTTTGGCGGGTAAGTATATTTAAAGTTTATTGGTTGGTTAAATTGTATTAAACATTTTAATATCGTTAAAACACAAAGCGTCACGGTTTTGCAAGGTTTTTAATATTTCGGAAAAAGAAGTTATTCTAAATTTTGATTAAATAAAATTTAACAAAAAAAGAAACGGTGTCTTTGTTTTTCAATCGTCGTTTTTTACCAGGACCTCCGAAATTAAAGTTATTTTTCACCTTTGAGTGTTTTTTTTTGGAAGTCGGTTGTTTTTTTTTTTAGTAAATAGTTTTTTTTTTTCT
Source organism: Lithophane leautieri (assembly GCA_949152455.1). Classification (NCBI taxonomy): domain Eukaryota; kingdom Metazoa; phylum Arthropoda; class Insecta; order Lepidoptera; family Noctuidae; genus Lithophane; species Lithophane leautieri. The sequence continues at coordinate 13,923,945 of OX424472.1, read as the reverse complement.
CTTTTTAGTTGTGGTACCTACCCCATAAAAATACGAACTTATTGAAGCTAACTCAAAAATTACGCAAGCAAATTCAATCAAATTTGACCACATGAGACCACAGGGGAAGTACCAGCGTTCAAATAAAAAAAAATCATCAAAATCGGTTCACCTAGTCGAAAGTTATGAGGTAACAACCATAAAAAAATACAGACGTATGGATAACCTCCTCTTTTTTTTTAAATCGGTTAAATAGTTATTCTAATTTAAAATTGAAAAAGTTGTAAACACAAGTAAGAGATTATAAAATATTTTAAGTCCGTTCCTTACAGAATTGACATCAACATCATACATTCCCAATCGTAAATTAATTCATAAATCGTCCACACTGAACACAAACTTAGTAAAATGCGGACTTATTAACAGACGAACCTTTTACATTATATACTTACTTACTTACCTATTAATAACTGGGTGGTCTTACTAAATGCGAAGACCATTTGTGAGAGAAAAAACTTGGTTAGTGCATGTTGAATACGCATAGTGGAGGTTCCGTAGTCTCAGAAAATAATCACTGAATGTCTGACAACTAGTCTTACCAAGAGTATCTTGAATTCGTGGTATCCAGTGGGGTACACGCACCCGCTTTTTGTGTGTGTTGAGGTTGAACAGTGGTGCCAATTGTTTTGTTCACTAAGGTCTATTCAAATCCTTGTTTCTTACATATTCATATAAATAAATAAATAATAAATATTTTTTTATAATTTCTACTATCCTAATATATCCTACTTCCTACTAATCCTACTATCCTACCAATATTATAAATGTGAAAGTTTGTGAGTATGGATGTGTGGATGTATGTATGTGTGGATGTTTGTTACTCTTTCACGCTAAAACTACTGGATGGATTTGAATGAAATTTGGCAAACAGATAGTTTATAACCTGGATTAACACATAGGATACTTTTTATCCCGATATTCCCACGGGATCAAGACTTACGCGGGTGAAACCGCGGGGCGCAGCTAGTAATATTATAAATGTGAAAGTTTGTGTGTTTGGATGTTTGTTACTCAATCACGCAAAAACGGCTGAATGGATTTGAATGAAATTTGGCAAACAGATAGTTTATAACCTGGATTAACACATAGGATTTTTATCCCGATATTCACACGGGATCGATTGTGCGTGTGAAGGTCAGATAGGCAGTCGCTCCATGTTAAATACTGGTGTTCAGCTGCATCCGGTGAGACTGGAAGCCGACCCTAACGTAGTCGGGAAAGGCTTAGAAGGATAAGCAGAGGTCAAAATATTTTCTTTTTTTTGCGTCATTTTTACCGCAAATAAACGTATTTTCTTTCTTTCTTTCTTTAAAATAAATCCAAACTGAGGATTGATTTATGTGCATCCAATCTGCAGAATTTTGGAATTTTGGAACGGTTTTGTGAAAAGGCAGCCAAGCGGCAGCATCTTCCCTACAGATAACTGTGAGTGAAAAACTCTTTTCCATTTTCATTAATAATTTTAAGCTTTTAAAATTATGTACTGGAACAGTAAGCAGGTTCAAACAGTGTACACATAGTTTAATAATCTGTAATGTTCTCACTGCTGGGAGACAGGCCTCCTCTCTGAGAGAGGGAGTGGGCCGTAATCCACCACGCGGGTAAGGATTGGTAGATGTCACATGTCTTCGAATTTTTGTTTCTAGTACATTCCGGTTTCCTCACGACGTTTTCCTTCACCGTTTTGAGAGCAGTGTGTGGTGATGAATTAATTTACACAAAGTAAAACGCCTATCAGAATTCAAACCTAAGACCTAAAACTCATGCTCAAACCAGTATGTGTACGTGTGTTGTGTAAATCATAACGGTTCCCCATTCAACTAATTACGGAACCCTAGAACAAGTCCATCTTTTAAAACTAGCCATAAGTTTACTTACAGCTAGTTTACAAATAAGTATGCTCTTAACGCTAACGTTTACAAACAAAGCACTTAACAAGTTTTTAGTAATGAGAAGTGACAGTTTCTATAGAAGACTTCTCATCAAACCAACCATGAAATGCCATAGCAGAACACTGCAAGCCATTAATTACATATTATATCCATACAAGGGCCCTAGAACTTCTCTACTACTTTCGGGAAACGACCAGTGTGGTAACGACCCAAGTTTTTGCTGTACACAATCAATTTTCAACTTAGTTCAATGCAACATAAGATAGAAGATTGATTAGAAATTGTTCAATGACAACAGCCACACATGGTTGACCGTCGTGGGAAAAGATTGTAGTGTTGTGCTGACGATGTAGACATTTAATACACAAGCAATTTCCAATTTTAAGTTTTGACAACTAAAGCTTAATTTCGTTTGTCAAATAACTGGCCCTTTGGACAATTGATTGGAAAGTGTCGTGCAAACACAAGTGGCAATTTAGGTTCCACAACGGTGCCGAGCCCAGAATTTCTTTTGACGTTTCTTTTATTTTTACAAAGATTTGTTTTAAGGGCAATATTGCTATTTAAATGGAAATGTTTGATATTAATCTCGGAAGTCATTTGAGTACCTATGTATATGGAAATGAAGGTTTTTATTGTTAAAATATATTAGATGAAGTTATGGGAATGTTGGAAGGTATGGTTATGGGAGGCACGATATGGGTAATCCTAACTAATATTATAAATGCTAGAGTTTGTATGTTTTTTACGCTTTCACGCTAAATGTGCTTAACGGATTTTGATGAAATTTGGCACAGTAGTAGACCATGACCTGGAATAGGACTTAGAATACATTTTATCCCGATATTCCCACGGGATCGGGGCTAACGTGGGTGAAAGCGCGGGGCGCAGTTAGTAGCTTAAATTATCGTAGATTTGGGTTTGTTTTGATAAAACAAAATTGAGGAAAACCATATTGTTAATTTTTCTCATTGAGTCATTTTTGTAAATTGTATTTTGGATAATGTCGCAGTAAGATGGTTAGCCACGATATAGTTATATCCCCAGGGATATATGTTATGGGTGCTATGTTGGGGTCGGCTTCAAGTCTAACCGGATACAGCTGAATACTAACTAGTATTTTACATGGAGCGACTGCCTATCTGACCACAACAACCCAGTTAAAGGCTATCATAATACCACTTAGTAAGACTGGTTGTCAGACTTTCGGGCGTCTGACTACCCGTAACGACTGTCAATCATAGCCGGGAACAACCGGCTTTACGTGCTTTCCGAGCCACGAAAGGATTTTGGTATGTAAAGATGGTCACCCATCTACGGACCAACCACGGTAACCGTAGCTTAACGTGCAGCTGACTTAGCCACAAGTCTTTTTTTTTGCTGTTGATGTAAAATCAACAATTTCTTGGTCTTCATCAGTTCAATGAACTTGAATGTAATAAACAAGAAAATGTTACCAGAACAAGAATTATTTATATTTACGGGAAAAAAAAACAGTGTCTTTCTGAAGTGCAGACAGCCAGGCCACTGCTAGTCAGAAACCTGTTTCATTAAAAGATTTAGACAAGTAACCAACTACGTACATCTTTCTTATGAAACCTCAATTTAGTTAGTTTCTTAGCTAGAAATAACGGTTTATAATAAAGGCACTAGCTATATCCGAATCCTAACCAATATTATAAATGCGACAGTGTGTTTGTTTGTTTGTTTGTTTGTTTGTTACGCTTTCACGCCAAATCATCGTTACGGGTCGTCAGAAGCCCGAAAGTCTGACAACCAGTCTTACCAAGGGGTATCGTATTATCCAGTTACTGGATTGTGGAGGTCAGGCAGGCAGTCGCTCCATGTAGATACTGGTATTCAGCTGCATCCGGTTAGACTGGAAGCCAACTCCGATATAGTTGGGAAAAGGCTAGGCATATTGATTGACGCTTTCACGCTAAAACGGCAGAAAGGATTTGAATTAAATTTGGCACATGGATAGGTATGACCTGAGACATAGTATTTTATCATTATCATTTATATTTTATCCCGACATTACCACGGGATCGAGATTTATGGGGATGAAACTGTGGGGCGCAGCTTATATATAATGTAATATTATAAATTCGAAAGTGAGTTTCTTTTATGTGACGAATTTGGATGAAATTTGGCACACAGACATCTGTGTGCCAAATTTCATCCAAATTGACTATGACCTGGGTAAGGACAGAGACTATTTTTCATGCTTGATCGCAGACGATGTCGCGGGCAACAGCTAGTCAGCTAGTAGGTATATATATAGCTCGCACATATACTCTTACAATACACACGATCTCAGTACACAATTATAGTTTCACCATCATTCATTTTATTTTTCTGCTTCACTGACTGACTTCTGTGAAAAACGTTAATGCCTCGTATCTCGATCTCTTATTGTTAGGGTTAGTGTACAAGATGTCATCGGTAAGCGCAGCACGCTTGGTAGCGCGATCGGTGCTGAAGTTATAAATTTATGATTGGTGATAGCTAGATGTTGACAAAGAAGCTAAGCTAAGCTTAAGTTTCATTGCGAATTTTATTAAACAAACTTAATGTTAGCAGATAAATACAAGGATAATGTGTCATTCGTGAAGGAGTTTGTTATCTCTAATTAATTATTATTACGAGTTGATAGGAAAAAATCAGTTAAAATAGATGGCATAAGTAGTTTTTAAAACGAGGTAGTTCGTCTATTGCGATTAGAAATCTACAAAATCTTGTTAGAAATAGGTAAACGTCCACTACTATCAGTACCAGCAAATGTGAAAATTTGTAAGTACTTATCTTATATTTAGAAAATCGAGACTAAACAAAAAAGTCTTAGAAACACCCAATTATGTTTAAACAAAAACATTCACGTTTAGTAAGTCCGATTGGATTTTCTACTTAACACGTTCCAATAATGGAGCCTGGAACGAGGTAGGTTCCAGGAAAACTGTATTTTCCTCTTACTGGAACAAAGCTAATCAAATTACTACTTAGGTATGAGTTAAGGTTACTTAAATGTCATAAGTCCTAATAAGCGTACAAACTCATCGACGCAGCCGTAGACTGCTATGGCTGCGATGATGTGCCTGTGCGCACCAAGCCTTACAACATAGCTTCTGCGAACGATCTCGCCACTATTCGTAGAAATAATCAGAGCTACGAGTGACGTTATTATCCACACAATTATGTCAAAATTCTGTGGCTTTAACTTGAAACTTGAATAGGCTTACTGGTACTTATGTAGCTAGTGACAAGAAACACTATTTTTTACGTACAGTAGAGAAATAACGCGAGATAAAAATAGGAGATGTGGACTTTTGGATTTATGAATAACTAGCTGTGCCCCGCGGTTTTACCCGCGTAAGTCTCGTTCCCGTGGGAATATCGGGATAAAACGTATCCTATGTGTTAATCCAGGTTATAAACTATCTGTTTACCAAATTTCATCCAGCCGTTTTTGCGTGATTGAGTAACAAACATCCAAATACACAAACTTTCACATTTATCATATTAGTAGGATTATAATATTATTAAATAAATAAAATAAAATAAATAAATAATATTAGTAGGACTAGAGTCTGTCCAACGAAAGTTGTCCAAGAAAAAAGCGGCAATTTAAAAAATCAAGAGCTGGCTTTACACGCGGTTTACGCAGTCGATACTATTTATTATTCAAGACATATTATGCGATACTTACATCCAGTATTTCATATTAATATAATAATTCGACATGGAGCTCGTGGCTACGTAATAACAGCCGCACGGGTCGATCCCTCAGGTTAAGCTACGCTTGCCGGGGTTAGTCCGTGGATGGGTGACCATCTTTACATATCGAGACTCCTCCGTGCCTCGGAAAGCACGTTAAGCCGTTGGTCCCGGCTGTCATTTGTGGATCTTTGACAGTCGTTACGGGTCGTCAGAAGCCCGAAAGTCTGACAACCAGTCTTACCAAGGGGTATCGTACTACCCGGTTACTGGGTTGTGGAGGTCAGATAGGCAGTCGCTTCATGTAAAATACTGGTATTCAGCTGCATCCGGTTAGACTGGAAGCCGACCCCAACGTAGTTGGGAAAAGGCTAGGCAGATGATGATAATAATTCGACATGTAATATTTTACTTAGAAGCGAAGTAAAATATTCAACAGATAATAATTCGTGGTCAGCTTTCGTTGGACAGACCCTAGCTGTTGCGCGCGTCTTCGTCTGTGGTCCAAGATGAAAAGTGGCCTATATCTAGCTCCAAGTCATGGTCTACCCATGTGCCAAATTTTATCCAAATCCGTTAAGCCGTTTTAACGTGAAAGCGTTAAGTTAGAATTAGGATATTTGTACACTTTTCGACTCCAGTTTAATAAACACTAGACTGTCTTGGTGTACAAAAATGATGGTGTTAATGAGTACACAGAAGTCTTAATTAATTAAAAACATATATTAGTGTTCCATGGAAACGTTTCCTGGAAGAGAATATGTTTAATATGCAGTGGTAATGCAATATAAGTTCTGGCTCTAATGACTCAAGAATTTTAATAGGAAAATGAAATATGAAGGGAATGTGAATTTATGAAATAACTTAGTCTGTCGTGGAGCGTAAAGTAGAATGATGAGCTACCATTGCGTCAATCAATCTGCTCAACCTTTTCCCAATTATGTTGAGGTTGGCTTCCAGTCTAACCGGATGAAGCTGAATACCAGTATTTTACATGTAGCGACTGCCTATCTGACTTCCACAACCCAGTTACTGGGTAACACTATGCCCCTTGGTAATACTATCTAGTTGTCAGACTTTTTGGCTTCTGACTAACCGTAACGACTAAAAGTTTTTTTTTTTTCTGCAATGATATCTGTAGCGCCAAATGCGAAAGTGAGTTTGTTTGTAACGCTTTCACGCTAAAACGGCTAAACGGATTTGGATGAAATTTCGCACAGGGGTAAACCTTGACTTGGAGAAGGACATAGGCTACTTCTCATCGTAGATCCCAGACTACGTTGCGGACAACAACTAGTACTTATTATAAAGTCGATTGTGGGAAAAGGTTACTGGTCTGCCCACCATTTTCAATCTTCCTTTCAATTATAACGCCCTCCCACTAAAACCTTCAATTTCTTATCATTATTGTACATCAATAAAATCCAGAAAAACGGATCGAGAGTACCATTTAACAATAAGTGGTTTTGGCTCAGAGTAGGAATAAATGGAGTAGGTACTAAAGTAAAACCCAATTTTGAAGATACAGGTGGACTCACTGGCTTATAGTTTCAGCTTACGTTTATCATCAAATATCGTATCCGAGACAATAGCTGTCACGACATAAAGTGCAATGTAGGTACCACTTACCCGCTTACCAGGGGTCAGATACATGGTTCAGACGGACAGATTAGATAAACTGTGTAACGACACCGTGTCACGGTACTCACGGTTCCCATATCTAGCATGCACACCATGCATAAATCACGTCTCATCTCAATCCAAACCAAACAATAATTGGATCTTAACACTCCATTCTTAACTTATTCCGATCTGAACAGTCGCACTCTTTCAAAAAGATTGACTATAATTTTATTCCTAGTTTTAATGTGCGCGATCGAATGTTTATAATTGAAGCTTAAGGCTGTACCCTACCTCAGATTTTATCTCGCTCGCGCCATACTAATCGCGACCTGAGTGAGAGCGAGACGGAGTGGGGCGCTAGCGGGTCTCAAGCCTCGAAAAGTGTAGGTAATTGCTTTTTACGGTGAACATAATGGTACTTAATTTAAAAAAAATAAAAAACATAAGACCTGATTTTTAGATAGTTCAGTTATTATGCAAATTTTCATGATCTAATTTGAAGTATTTTTTTATATCAGCGGTTTATAGTTCTTTTTAGAGGAAACTTTGGTTATTTTTTTCTATCGAGAAAATTTTATGTAATCGTGTTTTTGCCAAACATGGGACCTAGCATCAATCCTCAACTTTAACATTAAGTATATTTATTTCAAAATTAATGCTGCAGTATTTTCGGCATAACAGAGGATCATGCCAAGCAATTTGAGGTAGGGTGCGCCCTTAACACTCCATTCTTAACTTATTCCGATCTTAAAAGTCACACTCTTTCAACAAGATTGACCATAATTTTATTCTCAGTTGTAATTGTGCAGAATTCATGTTTATATGTGAACCTGCGACTGGTTCTTTTTGCAACCAATTGCAACCTATGTTTAAAGCAACGACTCAATATTGTATGTTTGTGTGGCCAGTAGATCAGCGATTCGCTGATATGGAAGCAACTTGTGAAGCTTGATCAGCATGCGTAGCATGACAACCATAGTTTTCTACGGTTAACATTTAACATCACCTATTTTGAGTACTTATAGTATAATACATAAATATTCTGATACCAACCCATACCACTTAATTTTTCAAACAATATCCAGTCATTCTTATATCAACCCTGTATGTGGATATAGGTACCTACAAAACTGTTCGGACTTTTTGCGATGTAGTTCATTTTGCGACTTAGGTATTTTGAGATTTAGACATTTTGAGATTTGGACTAAGAGCGACGTGGTCAATTTGCTATCCAGTCATTCTGATACCGACCCGTTTCGGAAGAATAGACAAAATAACAGATTGTGATTGTTTGTCTGTCATTTTGTCTATTCTTCCGTTGACAAAACCCGTTTCTATTGTGGTCATGCTACGCGTACTGGATCATACTTCTAAGTTACGGCTTTTGGTCTGTGATCAGTATCAGATAAAAGTGCAGACTTATTATAGTATCAATATGAATCTTAATGTAGATACCTAATCGTCATCATCAGCTTACAGCAGTCCACTGCTGGACATAGACCTATCAGCTTACAGCAGTCCATTGCTGGGCATAGACCTATCCAATTGCGTGCCATTCAGCTCGATTCTCGGCAACTCTCTTCCAGCTGCTACCAGTCAACCTGGGAAGATTTTCGCTAGGTACCTAATAATCTTCTAAAATAAGGTAAACTATAGGATTTGTGATCGGTTTCCAGCTTTTCAGGGTTTTTAAGAGTGATGAAGAACTTGTGCCTATCAATCCAAACAGCCCTAATGTATTCATTTGACTGCGCTCATTCAAATCTTACAATTTCAACCCGCTTACGAGTACGCTCACCGCTATTGCGAATTCCCTGCCAGTTTAGTGGCCCTACAATAACGGATAATTTCCCCACAATTAATGTTCATGTGTAGTTATCCAATTATTTGTCATTGATCACGCGAAATATCTGTATTTCTCAGTTTTTAATCATTTCATTCAATCAATTTGAACTTGGCTTGGGGTGTTAACAAAACATTTATTTAAACGAAATAAAAGTACACATTTATGAACGAAAAGTGCATTTTATTTTAACAATTAATTGGTTTATTAATCACTGGGCTTGGTGTTGTTTTACAGCCTTTGGTAATGTCTTTATTATTTTGTTAATATTAATTAATTTGATTGTTTTTAACAGTTGAGGAGCTCGTGGCTAAGTAATAACAGCCGCACGGGTCGATTCATCAGGTTAAGCTACGCTTGCCGGGGTTGGTCTGTGGATGGGTGACCATCTTTACATATCGAGACTCCTCCGTGCCTCGGAAAGCACGTTAAACCGTTGGTCCCGGCTGTCATTTGTGGATCTTTGACAGTCGTAACGGGTCGTCAGAAGCCCGAAAGTCTGTCAACCAGTCTTGCCAAGGGGTATCGTATTACCCAGTTACTGGGTTGTGAAGGTCAGATAGGCAGTCGCTCCATGTAAAATACTGGTATTCAGCTGCATCCGGTTAGACTGGAAGCCGACCCCAACATGATTGGGAAAAGGCTAGGCAGATGATGATGATGATTGTTTTTAACAGCTTACGTATGTGTGATAAAGTTATTCTTACGATGCAGTGAAAAAAGGGTTAACTTTGGAAAATCTTGTGACTTGTTAAAAGATGCTTATCTTTTAATTATTTATTCGCTCTCATGCACATTACATATTTTATTTGTCGGTTTTTATAAATGAACCCCTGTCTGTCAGTGCACTGCATTACACAATGTTGGTTTGCTGTTGAGTTAGTGAACCTACCTGCATTATAACATACATTGAGTCAAAACTTATCAAAACACAAAATAATTTTCGGAAGAAAAAAAAAACATGATTCTAGATCAACGGGAAGTACACAATATGTTTTGATTTTGTTGCGAGTATGTCTAGAATATGTCGTTATAATGTCCTTTTAAGCCGGCGCCAGACACAGTCACTTATTTGAACACTTATGAGGCAGGTACGGTTATAATTATGTGGTCAAATTTTGAACAAATACTCAAATACCTGTGCCTCACAAGTGTTCAAATATTGTTGCTGTCTGTCGCCGGCTTAAGAGGAAATAGGGTCGGTCTCTTCCCCATACAAAAAGTCATAATTCGAGATTCGGCTCTCACCTATTTCCTCCTCCAATATTGGCCCAATTTCAAAGATATTTTATTAATTGATTAAAAAGGATATTTATTGTGCCCCTATGTTTTTCTTTATTAATTCAGTCAAATTTGTAAAATAAGCCCCTGATGACAGCGGTCACTAAACAGGCAATTTTGAGCATTTCCTGAGGGTTCTAGTGCTTATACAAATAATGTAGCATCAAAACGGAAAACATAGGACCATAGAAATTTATTTTACTGTAAAAAATTATTGCTCTAAGATCATAAACCAGAGAGAAACCAGGCGAGAGCGTTTGTATGGAGAGGGGACCGACCCTATTTCCTCTTAACAGTGATAAGTAATATACAATAAATCTTATATTATTCTTATTCTAAGGGTACCGCGCGTGATTATAGAAACTGAATGTTGAGTATGGCTGCCATGACCTTTGTCTACTCTTCTATCCATTACTCGTGACTTGACGGTTTTTGAACTCTGTAACAAACAAAAAAACTTGTTGAGCAAAACGGTACAAATACTTTGAAACGCTGTTACATACTTGTAGTGTACCTATTTAATAGATATGTAAACACTATCTCATGCACGCCAGCTGTGAGGTCACTGTCACTAATGTCAACTGACAGTTCACACGAATGGCGGGAAATGGTGGAAGGTGAAGCGTGCCGTCACGAGAGGCTTGGTGTGGTGATGAGCCACTGTAGTGATTATAATCAGCTTAAATACGGGATCAACAGGATTCTACAATACTCATTCTCAGTGTGACCAATGGGTCCAATAACCAATTGCTATGGAACTCTCCTGAACATTGATACCCTGCTATCTAATTGCGTAACTTATTTTCGTAACCGATTAAGACTAATTTGTTTCATTTTGACAGTTCAACAACATTCATTGCGTTGTTTAAGTTGTTGAGAAGATTTTTTTTCGAACGTATGAAGCAATGGATTAGACATTATTTCAAACCGATTCCAATTTTGATTGATCGTGCATTTCGCTATTAGGGTGCTGGGTAATCTTTGAACTTGCTACCTAATCATAAACAAACAGGATAAATACCGTTTCTTAAAATTACGAAACTACTGCCTGATATGTCCGCCCTGGCTTTTAGGCTTAACTTACGTGAAGTGATCTTGAAGTGAGCTGTTATTCCACCTAATGCTAGGACAATATTGACAGCTCACTTCAAAATCAGTTCACCTAAGTTTTCACAGTAATTTTTTTACAGAATACTAACTGCTGAATGATTATAAGGGAGATATTTAATAATTATAAGGGAGATATTTAATGATCTTGAATGTGTATATTTCCTTTCATCGCAAACCAATATTCTGTCTATAGCATTAAAGCCATTTCTTTTTATTGATACCACTTCAAATTCTGCCTACCCCAACACCCAACAGTTATGAAGATGAACTTCATTAAGTACAAACAAATCGATAGACCAACGGTACGTCGCACAATAGGCTCTCGCGACACCCGCGGCGTCATTGTACCGGCTTCGATTCCCGGGCGGAGCTAATGAACCACTTGTGAATTTAACATGTGTGCAGTAATGGGGTTTGTTGAAATGTTTGTTATTTTGATACCCTTTTTTTGCACCTCATCTCAAGGTGCAAAAAAGGTATCATTAGATTTAGTGAGATACGGTATCAGATTAGGCAATAAAAGGGCTCGATTGTAAAAGCCAATTATTTTTAAAAGAGTAATCGTGGAGTTTCTTGCCTGCTCTTCTCTATAGGAAACGACCATTTGGAACCCTGCACCTAGCTTCTGACGTTTCTATGCCCAGGTAGGTTTATGTGAAATAAAATATGTTGATTTTGAAACGATCAATTGCAATTGTCTATTTTTACGTGATTGCTAAACATTGAAAAAAATCAGCTGTTCGCTACATTTTGACGATGACGAAACAGCTGATTCTTTTTTCGCGATTTCAGGGTTGGTCCCATAGTGAAAGTTGTTCATAATGATGAGTACAATGACCCCATACGAATGACCCATGAATACCCCATGCCCATGAATTCTGATGGTGAAAGGTGGGCGTTTTGGGGGACTGTCTTATGTAATCTTGACGTTCGAAAAGTGCTGATTCTCAGCCTAGTTTGAATAAATGACTTTTGATTTTTGATTTTCATTTTGATTCAATTTCACCCTGTATTGATAATGATAATGAAAGCCAAGCTTCACACACATGACTCAAGTCTAAATACAGATAACTCTCCATGTTAAGGTGCCATTAAGTTCAAACGAGTCTTAGACAAAATCACTATTATAAACTGTGATATTTCATCAAATGTATGGCCAATTATGTGCGCCATGCTCGGCCAGGTAGGCCCATCGTATTAGCAGTAAAATTTTCAAAGAGACAGCAGCCATTTGCTGCGGCGTTATATCCTTGTTCAGTCAACTGTTTTAGCAATGACAACATATTGCTTTTACTGGTGAATGCTAAGCACACAAGCGGTTTGTTAAGACGAGTTTTCACTGGGCTCAGTTGGGCAGCAAGATGAGAAAGAAAGAAAGAAAGAAACAAGAAAAACACCTTAAAACTAAAAAAACAGAAAACAATCATTACGGTCATATTGTGAGCACAGAATATCGGATAGGTACAGTCACGAGCATATTACATTACTATGGATAGCTCAGCAATAATATCTGATTTCATGATTAATCCATTAATATCTGTCGTCCAGATAACGGCAAATACATTTAAATGATCATAATTTTACAAGAAGCAGCACAAATAAATATGTTACATCGAATGAACACCATAACTATCTGACGAGTCAAAATATTATGATGCTGCATCGGCTTCAAAAAGATATGTCACTTCTTAGAATGCAAGAATATCTGACATGTCTTGCGTTATAAATATCTGCCAACTCAGTTACAGTGAGAAGAATGAGATATCTCGTTGTGTCCTCAAAAATATCGGACATCACTTTGCCACCATACTTATCACGACCTGAAGTTTTATAAACTTCTTCCTTAGATGGTGGCTGATATCAGAAATAGTCAACAAAACAAAATGGTTCCGTAGTGAGTCCTTTGCTTTTGCATCTTGTCCCGTGGACTCTAAAAGGAGAATGATAATGAAGAAAAACAGCTTGTCTCTTCTAAGCATTAGCGGCTATTGAAAACACTCCTTAACACTATGTATGTTACAAACAGTAGCGGTTTTCTAATAACTTGCAGAAGCGTTTTAAGTTACATTGTCTAAGCCTGTCGCCTTTAGCGAGATAGTTATCTGCGCATGTTACTTCATGCTAGGCTTTCGGAAAATATATGCCGACTTTGTCCACTTCCCTTTACAAGGCATTATTCCGAAGTAAAGGTTCGTGCACACACGTTGGTGACGTCACCATCAAGTCACCGATCAGACTCGTCAATATTACGGGTCGTATGCGAATAGGTGGTCGGTTTCGTTCGCAACAATACACGTTTCAACGTACCGATGACGTAACGGTTGACAGTGCGCGCATAGGTTGTAATGTACTGTGACTATCATGTGTGGCCGATCTCCTAGGACTTCTGTTAGACTAACACCCGGTTTCTGGAACTAAAATCAACGATGTGTCAAAATTTAATTGTGGTCTGATTGACTGTTGATAATTCAGCCTTCCAATCACAGCAGTTGACATGATTTGATAACTGTGTTTGACAATTTGCTAACAAATTTTTTGTGTTGATTTTCGTTCCAGAAACCAGATGTCAATTTTGACGTTTGACGGTTACGTGACTGCTGTGTGTGTACCTTTATCCCCGACTAAACTTATCTTGAGTGAAATGTGGTCATATTGTGTGATGTAAGGACGTTATAAGTTAGATTTAAAAGGAATTTAATGCGATATTCGAATGTTATTTGGCGAAAATAATGGAGGAAGTGTCCAGTGTTGGAAACCAATGGCAGAAGCTCCTTTGTCTGGGATAGTTATTGTGATGGCGTAGAACCTTAGGTTAAGTTTCGTTTTAGGTAAAGTTGACCGTAAGTTTCGATAAATTGGTCGAGATAGTTGCTAGGTGTTGTTTATTTTAGACTACCTACCTGCGCCCCGCGGTTTCACCCGCGTAAGTCGGTATAAAAGGTACCGTATGTCCTATTCCAGGTCATGGTCTACCCATGTGTCAAATTCATCCAAATCCGTTCAGCCGTTATGGCGTGAAAGCGTAACAAACAAACAAACTCACTTTCGCATTTACAATATTACTAGCTGCGCCCCGCGGTTTCACCCGCGTAAGTTTCGATCCCGTGGGAATGTCGGGATAAAAAGTATCCTTTGTCCTTCTCCAGGTCATGGTCTACCGCTGTTCCAAATTTCATTTAAATCGGTTCAGTAGTTTTGGCGTGAAAGCGCGACAGACAGACAGACAAACAGAGAGACAGAGTTACTTTCGCATTTATAATATTAGTAAGAAAGTAAGGATTAGTAAGGGTTCACAAGGATTTGCAAGCATATCATTTTGTGAGTAATATGTAACATTAGTAGTTATTTCTATGTTAAAGCGTAAAAGCCAGGAAGGCCCGCGAAATTCTTTTTTTTTTGTTGGTTTTTTGCAATTTTCAATTTGTATGTTAATCAAAATATGATTTGCGACCGTAAAAAATGTGTATTTTACAGCATAATGCCTAATCGTTGAAATAATCTTATCGCTCTAAGTTAAAAATATCCTATTGAATAACTACGTAGGTATTTCATGAAGTCATGACATTTGAGACCAATTATTCTAACTTAGAGAGTTATATTGATGATTCTAATGATTATAATTCTGTAAATAATATTTAATACGGTCATCGTGAATCATATTTTGATCATCACACAACCGCGTCATACGAATACACCCGGAGAGATGGGCAAAGACGGTGACTCACTGGATGCCTGAAGGAGGACATCGCCGTCGAGGTAGACCGCGGCGAAGGTGGTGTGACGATCTAATCATGTTTGCGGAGCCAACATGGCCAGAAATCGCACAAAATAGAGATATTCAGAAGGGAAAAGGGGAGGCCTTGCCCAGCAGTGGGACACATTATAGACTATTAAAAAAAAACATCCACACATTTACCTGCAAATTACCCTAACGCACAAACAAATTTCCAACAATAACCATCGCAAACTTGGAAATATCAGTTATAATACAAGCTTTTCATCAGTTTACTACATAATTAAACTGTCTCGCTAGCTCCAAGCCTCAATCTGTGCCCTAATCATATTATAAGATAAATGATAAAGATAAATAAATCTGGTGAAATGTGGATGTGCTTTACTCCTCTGCCTTTGCCTTCAGTAAACATAGACGTGATGTTATGTTTATATATCTGTCAATTTGGATACACGCTATAACTCGTTGACAACAGCCAGGGGTAGACACCTTTTTCTTTTAAAAACAATAAAGGTGCCAACACATTTTTCGCCTCTCAGACTTCCAAAAAAAAGAAGCTTCACTCAAAGTCCTCAACATGCTTGCTACACAAGGCTCCATTCCATTTAGAAGCAGCACAATAAAAAAATAAGTGTTACCCTCAAGACACCCAGCTGCGGTACTACCACGAGTGGATGCATGCTCAGACAACGGTTTTTGAGCTAAAAAGCTGAGATGAGCATGAAAACTGGGGACGAGGAAAGATTTTTTTTTGTGTACTGACACATCACCTCAGTCGAAGGACGTTTACTGCTGGACATCCCAAAGTGTGAATATAATGTAATCATTACTTAATCACAATTTTAGACAAGTGGTGTGATTCTGTAAGACCTTATTCTAAACTTCGAATCTGAATCCACTGTGAGTTGTAAATGAGATGAGATGGACTCAATGAGAAAACTAAAACTTTGGAAACGAGGATGACCCGGCATGCCAGCTAATCTTCTTCTTTTTCGCTTTGCTCTTGACAGAGCGGTCGTGGTCACGATGATTTTTTTCCAATCGCAGGTGTAGTCGTTGCCCGCCTCACGATCTCTCTCCATCTGGTTCTGTTACATGACAGTCTGGCGCATTCATTTACAGGGCCTCCAACCACGGATTTTATTTGATAGGTCCACCTCATTGGTGACCTCCCGCGTGGCCCATTACCTGCCAGCTAATAGCAATGACTTAATCGTCATTAATTTACAGAGCTCTGGAGTTCCAAAAACAGGGAGGCCAAAGAGGTGAATGTAAAAACAGGAAGGCAGGAAGGTTACGCTATACAAACTCCGCCCCCAAGACGACCCACTGACCGAAGAAATGAAGTCCGACTCACAAATAGAGATACAAAAAAGAACAACACAACTAAGGTGAATACAAAAATTGGAATATAAATTTAAGTTACACTGTAAATGGATGAATACTACTAATGAATACTTCTCTATTAGCCGTCATCTCGGTAGTCATCCCTTTTCTAGCCATATCATCTTTCACGCAGTCCATCCTTCGTTTCTTTGGTCTTCCCCTACTCTTATAGTCATCAACATTCATACACAAAACTTTCCTCACAACATTTTCCTCATTCCTTCGCATCACGTGCCCATACCATGACAACCGATTACCGCACAACTTTTCAGTCACCGGTGCCACTTTCTGACTTCCTCTTATGTACTCATTTCAGATTCTATCCATTCGGGTAACAGCACACATCCCTCAGAACATTCTCATCTCAGCTGCATGCAATCCTTTCATTCATCCCTTTTGTGGCCCAACATGCTGATCCATACAAGACAGGTAGACAAGGTCATTTATAGATCCATGAATGTTGTACCTTACCGCTATCTTTTTAGGGCTACACAGAAGAGCCTGCCAAATCGTTATAAGACTATTTAATCAAGATATACGCATCGTCTTAAACATTTTTGATTATGGCACATCTCATAGGTCTCAAGTTCGAACCCAAGGCAACACACCTCTGACTTTTCAGATTCATGAGCGCATTGTATAATTATCACTTGCTTCAAAAACTGTGAAGGAAAACATCGTGAGGAAACCTGAGAGATATCTCTCGACGGTATGTGAAGCCATGTCAGAGGCCCTTGGGCGGCTTTATAACTCTGAAACCAGGTTAGTCACCTACCACACGAAAAGAATTAGAAGGCCAAGTTGATATCATGAGAAGTGAACCGAAGAGATCCAGCAACCACAATCACCCAGGAATCCGCTGGATCCGGGAAACACAGAACCGGTCAAAGAGGCCTATAATTAGCAGTAACCTATAGACATCATTCAACATAGTCCATTTCAGACACCAATCTACATGGTCTTCACATGATCTGACCAAGATTATGTCTGGACTTTAAAAGAGACTGTGACCTCTGAGTTTGCTTCGGCCTTTCTTCTCAGAGTAGTCAGATAGGAAATGCCGACCTCATCTAGTTTTAAAAATGTGATTGACGTGTAAAAGTGTTTGTACAAACCTACTTACAGAACGAAAAATCATTTATCATCTTTCGGCTGAAATGATGATGATGAAACCGGAGGTTAAAGATCATGACTTTGAAAACCCTGAAAACGTCCGAACCTAGACACGAAAAGAGATAGAACTATCACCTTGTATAAAAGACAATGAGTAAGCGTGTTTCTAACTCCTGAACAAAATGACAGCACACCCTATAAATCAGGCTAATGCGTGATAAAAACCATTCAATCTAGAGAAAATAAAAAGTGTAACAATACAAAAATACGGCCTTACGAAGTGCTATTTCTATTCTATTGTCATATCTCGATAGTTATCTTTACAATTATATCTCGGAATCACCAAGAACTAAACAATGGGCGATCACGAACATACCTTATCCGATATAATCGATAACGATCTATATCGAGCGATTATATCGATTCCATTGTTGTTAAATCGATAATTGGATAAACATTCGATTCAATAAATTAGATGGCTTAGCACGGCTACATTTGGAGTCGTGATCTATTGGTAATAAAATATGTTCTGTGGTTTTCTTCTGAGAGTTTGTATTAAATACTAATTGTGTCTCACGATTTCAGTTGCTTAATTTGTTACAAATAAAAACACGATTGCTTCGCATTTTGTTGGTTGAAAGTAAACGTGGTTTCTAATTGATTTTTGTGATATACGGCTCTTTGCTGTCAGGCGTAATTCGTAAAAGTCAACTGGGATACTTATTTGTAGATATCTGTCATAATACCTCGATGCACAATTTTTACTTTCAGTAGCTTCTGTTCACGGCTTCACCTGTGTGGGTGTCGGAAAATATATCACGGAAACATACTATCTTCCGGGGTGAAAAGTATCCTTTGTCCTAAACCTAAGTTATGTCGTTTATACCTGTGTGCCCCGGTCAGCCGGTATGGCATGAAAAGTAACAGACAGACAGTTACTTTCAATCAATCTGCCTAGCATATTTGTGGTATTCAGCTGCATCCGGTTAGACGGCTTCCAGTCTAACCAGATGCAGCTGAATACCAGTATTTTACATGGAGCGACTGCCTATCGAACCTCCACAACCCAGTAACTGGGTATTACAATACACTTTGGTAAGACTGGTTGTCAGACTTTCGGGCTTCTGTCAAAGATCCACGAATGACAGCCGGGACCAACGGCTTAACGCGCTTTCCGAGGCACGGAGAAGTCTCGGTATGTAAAGATGGTCATCCATCCACGAACCAACCCGGCAAGCGTAGCTTACCTGATGGATCGACCAGCGCGGCTGTTATTACTTAGCCACGAGCTCCTCAGACAGTTACCTTCACAATAGTAATATTTGTATTTTTGGTGTCACTAACGCTCTAATACAAAAAAAAATTTAAACTCGCCGAACGCATTACTTCCTCATTTTTGTGCAGTCGGTTAAAAATAATAAGTAGTTGAGAATGTTGAAAACTTCTGGAACCAACAAAATCAGAGTTTATTCACGATTACTTTGCGAGAATCAGAGCAAGTCCACACACTCAGTGGCCACCTAGGACCAGCATCACAGCTCCCACCATTTTCTCATTCAACATTCCCATTTTCTTTTTCGCAGCATAATTTTTCTTTTTAAGTTATTTCTATACCACTCCCCCGTGCGCCCAATTTTAAATGACCTGCCAGACGGAGCGCACTTCGGAAAAATTCGGGAGTTTTCGGAAAAGAGAGGGGTCAAGTTAGGTTGGTTATTTTGGAGGATAGTCAAAAACAAAAGGTTGGATGTATTGCTTGCTTTCTCGTCGGGCCGGTAACCGAACCCTCTCATTTTCACCTCTTTAAAAATTCACGACTCCCTAAACAGTTTTCTAGTGATTTTTATGTTGGGTCTCTTGCATTAAAAATCGTTTAGTCTGCTCTGCGGTACGGTTGGGAGCAAACAGACTGGTTGTGTGGTAAGGCTTTTATTATAGACGAGCTGCGCCCCGCGGTTTCACCCGCGTAAGTCGCGATCCTGTGGGAATATTGGGATAAAAATTATCCTATGTCCTATTCCAGGTCATGGTCTACCGACGTGCCGAATTTCATCCAAATCCGTTCCGCCGTTTTAGCGTGAAAGCGTAACAAACAAACAAACTCACTTTCGCATTTATAATATTAGTTAGGATTAGGATATGTGGTCGTGTGCACATACTCAAGAATGTGACGTTTATATTCGTATGGAAATAAGTGATGGAATATGCTCTCCATACATGATTTGTCGTGCTGCGGCCAACCAAAGTAAACTACCTACTTTTAATTTAACAGAAAATATGTAAAATGTGAGTAACCCTATGAGACAGGGATTTTTGCCGTCCGGAATACCTACCAAAAAATACTTTTGTTTTATTAAATACGTAAGCGTTTGCCCGCGGCTTCGCCCGCATGGATGTTGGAAAATACCCCACGGGAACGTCCTACTGGGATAAAATTGTATCCTGTCCTAACCCAGGTCATGGTCTACCTGTGTGTCAATTTTCATCGAAATCTGTTCAGTCTTTAAGACGTTAAAATGTAACAAACAAACAAACTCACTTTCGCATCTACAGGGTGAAATTGAATTCATGGGCATCCTTTTAAAGGGTCATTATACTAATCATTATGAACAACTTTCACTATGGGACCAACTCTGAAATCGCGAAAACAAAATCTGCTGTTCCCTACATTTTGACGAGCTATGCGAACAATAAATGTAGGGAACAGTTGATTTTTTTTCGCGATTTCAGCGTTGTTCCCATAGTGAAAGTTGTTCATAATGATGAGTACAATGACCCCGTATGAGGATGCCCATGAATTCAATTTCACCCTGTATAGTAGTCCTAACTCCCAAAGATAAGAAACCTGTAATATACCACTATATGATGCCCGCGGCTTCGCCTGCATGGATGTCGGTTATTATATACTAAAACCTTACTCGAGAACCACTCTATCCATTGGTGAAAGCAGCATGAAAATCGGTGAAGTAGTTTTTGAGTTTATCGGGGACAAACAAACAGACAGACGCGGCGGGCGACGATAATATGTAGTGATTATACATTTCCAAAGAACCTCCAATGCTTAGTTCAACACCTACAAACATCACCATTAAAAGTAATTCCCATTCAAATCTCTTCCGTATCCGAACGTAACAGACGGATTATGAGTAAGATTCTTCTAAAATTCACTGGATGAGCAGAAAAATCGTCAAGTATTCGCGTGTATCACAAAGGGGGGTGGGATAAAGGGGTTCACCCCCAGGTGGGGATGTTTCGGCATCTGTCGCGAACGACGAACGAATTGGATGTGATTTCGGCATTGTAAGAATTTTGAAATGATTGATGTTGTTTGTCAGTGAGAAAATTATGAGTACAATTGGTCTGCAGAGTTAGGGAAATTGTTTTCTTCTGATTTTTTAAGCTTTTATTTTTGTTGTGTACGATTTTTTATGACGTTCTTGAATCAATAGTCATCATTTATTTATTTATTTAGTTCGTTCTATTTGTGAAATCATAATATTTCTTAAAGAAAGGATTGAAAGTCTTCGAGTTTTCCATTTTATTTTTCTCTTTGGTTGAAAGAATTGATCGCAAAAATAATGTAATAGAAGCCTTTCCATCTAGACCAGAGGTTCCCAAACTTTTTGCTCTCGTACTTTCCGAATTTGCCTGGTTTGGATGGATTGCTGCTACATTTCTTCAAATATTCCCAAAACTCGGCAAAAAAAGCTAAAAATGTGCAATATTATTCTTTCGCGCTATCTGTTAGGATTGGACGATTTCTTTTTTGCCAACAATCTGAAAATTAGAATCTTAATGCTTCAAAATGCTTTTTTTAAAGTCTCAATACGACCAGTTTTCACTAATACAGCCAGTCAAAAATCACAGAAAAAAATATTTTTTTTAGCTCTTTAAACTTTTTGTAGTTTACTATCTGCTTGCATTGATAAGTAAAGCAAAATTTTTGTTCTTTACTATTGCAACCAAATAAATTTTCTAGGACCCCCAGTCAGTCATCGTTATCAATGTAGGCAGATAGTAAACTTACAACTTGTGAAGCCTCATTTTTCGTTCACGCTAACGTAGACCCCTATCAAGTCTCCCATGGACCCACAGGGGTCCACCTGGACCAATTTGGGAATCACTGATCTAGATAGACCTTGGAATGGAATAGTTTGATTGGAGTAGTCACAACGTGGTTAATAATATCCGCATGTCAGCTAGATGATGGCAACAAGCCTGACTACATGTGAAGAAACAATAATCATCATCATAATTTCAGCCGAAAGACGTCCACTATTGGGAATAGGCCTCCCCCAAGCGTCACCACATTGAGCGGTTCTGTGCTTCGAAAAATCTATCATAATTAGATAATAGATGTGATACAAATCTGCACCCTCAACACAATGAAATGATCACGTCGGTGTCACCAATTTGGATGTCACCAATATAAATATTACTTATTTTATATTACTACTTCGGGGAATGTCTGATTTAAATGTGTTCCACTAATTTGTGTAGAGGGTGCAGGTTTAATAGAAACGACCAATTACGATTGTGGTTTATTAGCGACTGAATATCTTTGTATCACGGGCGCAGCCGTGCGACACTAGTAATATATTCGCGAGCCGAGTAAGCTTTTACATACGGTGTGTCCCTACAGATGAAAACACTATTTGCCGCGTAATTTCCTTCATTCCTCACTGCCCGGGTCTGTACAGAGGCAGGGGGTGGTTCTTCGCGATAAGTGCGGAGTCAGGCACGGTCGTGACACCGCATTGAGGAATGACCAATCTCGCTTCCAGCCTACTTGCTGAGCCCAAGTGATTTTAATATGACAACATATATTTTCGTCAAGATTTTTGTAACGAAGAATTTTAGGACACAAGAATACTGTACCCAGGATTTTGTAATATAAAAGAGTGTCCTTGGAGTTTCTTGCCCGTTCTTCTCCATAGAGATCTACGATTTGGAATGGGCAACTAGCTTCAATTTTTTGACTAACTGACCGATTTTTTGACAATTCAAAAGTGCCTGTAAATGCTTTAATTGAAATAAATGCTTTGAGTTTGAGTTTGACATATTATGTGGTTATTTTTGGAAGGGCAAAATTGCTTAACTTGTAGAGAATTGACGATGACTCATTTTATGAATTTGGTTGTTGCCAATGTAAAAATTAAATACATAAATTATATATTAATAATAATTTGTTATAAAATATTTAATAATTATTATTTTTTACATGTCTACAATAATTTATTTTCGCAAATCTAATGCTGATGGTTTATGGGTAAAAACAGAAGATACTGTTTACTTTATATTTTCTTTTCCTGAAACTATAGCCAACAATTAAAATAATTATGTTTCGACTATGCTATACAAAGTAGTACTTTTATGTATTTCAAATTCATCTTAGTAGTTTAACGGTTTACGTTTCGAAACAATTTAACGGTTCAACTTTCACGACGTCGAAGTTTTCTTGTAATAAAATACTTGATGTTACAGCATTATTTTATTATTTATTTAAAGTTTTTGAAAGATTATGGATCATAAACTAATAATTATTATTATGTTTTCATAAAATAAAATTATTATTATGTTCATAAAATGCTTTACTTACTAATAAAATGTTTATTTTACTACTGTTTGTTTTAGCTTAGAAATAAAAATAATGCGAGGCTTAATGAGTAAAAAATCATGATTTTGAATTAGAAACTTTACATGAACACACTCCTTATTTAGTACAAAGAAAATGATTAAATGAAAACAAATTATTATATATAATAAGGAGTCAGTGACACTCGTGGCTAAGTAATAACAGCCGCACGGGTTGGTCTGGGATGGGTGACCATCTTTACATATCGAGACTCCTCCGTGCCTCGGAAAGCACGACGGAAACCTCGGAAACCAGTCTTACCAAGGGGTATCGTATTACCCAGTTACTGGGTTGTGGAGGTCAGATAGGCAGTCGCTCCATGTAAAATACTGGTAGTCAGCTGCATCCGGTTAGACTGGAAGCCGACCCAAATATAGTTGGGAAAAGGCTGGGCAGATTGAAGGAGTCAGTGCCGCTTTATAGGTTACTGGCTATTGCCCGCGACTTCGTCTGCGAACCAGGATGAAAAGTAGCCTATGTCTTTTTCCAGCTTATAGTCTACCAATGTGCCAAATTTCATCCAAATCCGTTCAGTTGTTTTAGCGTGAAAGCGTAATACACAAACAAACTCTCTTGCACATCCTATAAATGCGAAAATGAGTTTGCGTGAATTTGCAGACGAAATCGCGGGCAACAGGTAGTTTATAATATTAGTTAAGATGTGGATAATATTATTTTGACAAAAATCCATATTATTACAACATGGGCTCCCATCACAAAATTTCGCAATTCCCACATAACTCTAAAAATCCAATTTAACTTCCAAACACGCTTAAAATTTCACGTCACCGGCAAGCTCGAGTGTGCCCAGAAAATTGGGAGCATGCACTATCTACCGATCTCTAGGCGAAGTACCGCATCCGTCACCTGAAGTACCACCTAGTACCGCGAAGTACCGCCGAGTGTACTGGAGAACGTGAAGACCATCAGAGAACTCTTGACAATGACGGAGACACTGATAGACTTTGCTGAGGGACTTTTAAGTTTGGAGTCCCGAAAATAGATGTGGGTTTTTATAGACTTGGCTTTGATGTGGGGTTAGGTAGGTGCCGGTGGAAACCCTAATCATTGAAGGGTTAGTTTGCTATCCTACGGGTAGCAGCATTTGGCTCTTGGACATGCATCATACTACGATTAACATTATTTATTTGTACTACGACTACGGACCGATTTTTTTATCGTCAAATATCTTTTATCTGGGAAATATGTTTAACGTTTCGACAGCTTTTGTATAGAAAATATTTCAAACCGCCATATTTATTCCTCAGATTTAAAAAATCGGCTCTAAGATGATCAATGGTTTTGCTGCTTGTTTGCTACATTAAATTTTAACGTCCAAGATTTCATGGCTTATTCTTGGTTCAGATTATTGTTACAGCGTGTAACAAAAACACTGTCCGATCCTTGGGGGGGTTGTTGTTTATTTATGGTTTTTTTTTTGGAAAAAGGAAAAATATTCGACCAATTTTTTTTTCAATGGGGAATTTTACCGGTTTATTATTACATTGGGCCCGGCCGTAGTTTGACAAGTCATATCTTATGATCTTTGTAGAAAATGTAATAATTTATAATGAAATTGGAGTAATTTGGGTACTAAAAACGTCAATTTGAAATAGCAATAACTTTTTTTATTAAAAAAATATACCTATATTCCTTTTTGGTAATTTTATTGCGGTACCTAGGCGTCCCTTTTCAGATCGGACAGGGTTTTTGTTACATGCTGTATATAGGTAGGTACCTCCGTAAAGGCTATCTCTTAAGTATTTTTTTTAAACACCTTTGGATATTGTCTAGTCGGTACTGGCCAATCTTTCCAAAGGGAAATTTCTATAGATTTTATGTGTAAGATTGCCATTGCCAACAATATTTATCGATACCCCATAATTAAAACATTATTTAAAAAACAACGTTAATTTAGAAAACAGTTATGTGGGTATCTGACAAAATTAATTTACCAAATAAACCTTTACAACTACATAACAAAATGCAAGTTACTTACATCTTTATTACGAAAACAATAAAGTGGATTTTAGGTGGAAATGATGTCAAGTATACCATGGTTTATCTTAAGGTGGGTACTATCGGTTCGCACGTACTTCTCACGGTAGGCATGTGATTTATCGTGAATGGAGGAGCTAGGCGTAGGAAAGCGTAGGCGTAGGCAACTCGTTACCGTGTCCCGAATACACTAGGTGCTTCGACGCTATTAAAATATTATGTTTTTTGTCAGATTTGTGCGCGTGAGATGAATTATTATGAGGTTTTGAATATCGAAGCAGCCAGTTTTGGGTTAGATAAATGTTGCTGTAATTATTTTAATATTATGTTGGCGTTCTGTAGACTAAAGCCCACTTGCACCACATATCACAAAATATATTTAGCGCTAAACGATTTTAAAACATCTTTCTATTTCTGTCAATCGTTTGAAGATGACAGAGACAGAATGATATTTAGCGTTAAATGTATTTAGTCATTTGGGCAGCAAGAGGGCCCTAACGGCCTTAACACACTAGCGGTGTTTCCACTTGCCAGGGAGGCGATTGTTTAACGCGTTCGCTGCGTGTGTGTAGCGAGCACGCCACGTGTGCGCAAAGTGTTCGCCAGGTTTGCGTTACGAGAGCAATTGGCGTAAGTGTACAAGAGAGAGCGAAACAAGCGAGCGTATACAATTATGAAAACGCAGAGAACACGTCGCGTAGTCGCGGCTACTTCGCTTCGCATCGCGGAGAGTACGTTCACAAACCGCTTCGCTGGAAACATGCTTGCAAATCGTCAATGTGATAACGCTCTAGTGTAAACAAATTATGCAGTGCAGAGTAAGCATTGTTACTATGCCGAGAAGCTCTGTGTAAAGCCAAGTCGCAGTTGCTGTTCATATCTGTTTAGTCCTATGACCTCCTTGAGAAGACATGCTAAGGTATAAAATCTATAGAAATTTCCCTATGGAAAGATTGGCCAGTACCGACTAGACAATCCATCCAAAGGGATAGCCTTTACGTAGGTACCTATATACAGCATGTAACAAAAGCCCTGTCCGATCTGAAAGGGGACGCCTAGATACCGCAATAACATTACCAAAAAGTTTTTTTTTTTTTTCATAACAAAAGTTATTTAAAATTCACGTTTTTTGTACCAAAATAACTCCAAATAAGTACGCACTTTTAACACCATTTGTTACCTTAGTGTTGTTTGCAGATTTATTACCTCACAAAGACTTATTCTATTCACATAAAACCTCTTTTATCAAGCTTTTGAAATAGCTCATTGATCTAACACCCACACTTTCCGTAAGCACTATTTATTCAATCGAAAAATCCAATATTTAACATTTATTTCCAAAAGTACGTCAGTCAATAAAAATGATGATTTATTCGTAAACATCGCCGCTGTTTACCTATTTCAAAACGTTAAAATTGATCAAATAGAGAATTTCCCATGGCTCTCAATATGAGCCTTATTATACTTTATTATTAAAATGCAAAAGTGAGTTTGTTTGTTACGCTTTCACGCTAAAACGGCCGAACGGATTTGGATGAAAGGTAAATGGGCATTTTGTTCGGACCTGTGACCCACCAGCGACCACTAACGAAACTAATTGAAGTATGTTAAAGACCATGAATACTACCCAATGAGATGAGACGCATTCCTCAAAAGTATGGGAAAGCATTTTTAACAAAACAAGAATTAATATAAAAAAAAACAAATTTTCGTATGTCCTTAACCTTCTAAAGGCTCTTACATACTGGGGCGATTCGTCGCGCGACGCGAATTTTAACAAAACAATTTCTCACGGCGAACAATGCGGCGCGGCGGCGTCGCGTCGCGCGGCGAATCGCTCCAGTATGTAAGAGCCTTAAATATATAAAATGCATACAAAAATGCACAAAGATGTTCTAAAAAGGTACAAGAATGTTTAGGAGCTTTTCTATCTTGTTTCCCGCGGTTTCTCCCGCGCACTCCTACTAATATTCCAACACTATTCCAAGCACTCATTTATAAAAGTACTATAAATGAGGGTTTATGAGTAATCCCCGAACAAAACTGAAAATGGTTACCTACATTATTTTTAGAGAGTTAATGACTTTAGTGGGTGCGCGGTCTCAGAGGTTAAGTAGGATAATGAGTAGTAATAGTGTTTAAAAATCAATAAGTCGGTAAAATATACGTTTTCCGTTGAATCACATAACTTTTTTCCCCATACATTTGGATTAAAATAAATACATTCCGTGAAATGTTAACGAACCTTGAAAACAAACCACATTTCAATAATGGACGCGTACTTCGAAGCACTTGGTCAAAAATACCCAATGACCTTTGGTACATGGATAGTCCATGACCTGACACTTCTATCCACTTTTTTTTTAAATACGTTTCCGTGCTTTCCGACCTACACGCGGGTGAAGCCGCGGGCAAAAGCTAGTGGTTTATAAAACATTAACAATATTTACTTTGGCTGACAGGTAAGTACACATTTACCATTGTTTGTTTAGTTCCTCTTCATAAATGATATTAGCTGGTCGTTGTCAATCGCTGTCAGCCATACCATCTCATAAGTAAACTCGTATACATTACTTAAGTTAAGGCTGGTACTAATTAGGCGCACCAAAACGGCAAGAAAGACGCGCGTGCGAGCGACGCACAACTAACAAATGTTCTGTTCGTGAATGTCAATTCGAATAATATCGACTTTACATTTTATTTTCTAGGCTCTCTCTTTGGTCTTGTGGTCGCTAGCGTTACTGCTGAGAATGATAAACTGAGTTCCGAACCGATTCCAAGGTCAAGCAAAGTGTTATTGGGTTTTTTCTGTCAGGAATTTTCTTTGTGCCCAGTTGATGGCAATAGGCCCCTATTGCATCGGACTCAAACATAACTGGTGAAATATGGGTGTAAGTACACCTCTGCCATACCTTTCAGGGAAAACAAGCATGATGTTATGTTTCTATCGATTGTAATGTATCTAATAATATTATTTAAAAAACCGAAGCACTGACCATGCAATTAAACTTTTGCTAAGAAAACGCGAACACATGGGAACGCAACAAAAACGCGGCGCGGTAAAAAATCTGACTGCGTATTTAGTGCGCACCTTTAGGATAAGTGTGGCTAAGGTCCCAATTAATAACATATCTTCTTATAACAAGTGATTAAGATTTACTCAATGATACTTGAGTGTTGAAGTTTCAAAATGCTGTCGTACCATTTTACGAAGAACATACTTAGTTTGTTGGAAACAAACTTTTTCAAATCTGAATAGGTTTATAAACACCGCCGTCTAAGTGGTTCGGGTTAAGTGTTTTGATTGTCATCGAGATATCTATGAAGACTCGTTTATAGGTAGGTACATTATGGCCGTATAACTTGGCAGGTCTGAACATAGGCTCTGCGAACTTTCGCGCATGTTCTCTCACTCACACTCGCCACAGGTCAACATTTGAATCCTAAAAAAAAATTATTACGCAGCGCTCTGCGCGAAGTTCGGAACTGCCAAGTTATATCAGCCGTATTGTATATTACTTTGTTAAGGAAAACTTGGAGAGATTAAAAAATAGTAAGTGAACCAAACCAGAAGCGGGAAACACAGAACCGGTCGAAGTGGCGGTATTTAGAGAGGCCATGTCCAGCAGTGGACATTTCGGCTGAAATGATGATTACGATGAATGAAACCAAGAAACCAGTAATATAGGCTTAACGGTTTACTTCATTTAGAGGATATCAAATGCCAGTAACACCGTGTTACTGGCCCTGAAAACTACTATGTAAACTACTCGAAAATTAGGCATATATCACTTGAGTAGGGTATAACTATAAGAGTAAGTATGTAATGTACAGGGTGTCTCAGAAAGGTGTGGTCTTTAAGGGTGTGGTAGAGGCTATCAAACCGAACGAGTTTCTCCATGGGACCAATATCATTATCGAGAAAAAGTTATCAGCCGTCCCATACATTAGGGTCGAGGAGGTATTGAAGAATATGTACGGGACAGCTGGTATATTTTTCTCGATTACAATGTTGTCTCGTTGTTTAGATTGATGGTCTGTACTCTTTAATTTGATCCCATTTTTCTGACCCATCCATACTTCCATACTAATATTATAAATTCGAAAGTAACTCTGTATGTCTATCCGTCTGTATGTTACCTTTTCACGCCAAAACTACTGAACGGATGGCAAGGAGATAGATGGCATCCTGGGGAAGGACATAGGCTACTTTTTATCGACATACCACGCGGGCGAAGCTGCGAGCGGAAGCTAGTCCTGTATAAAGGCGGATTCTACTAGATATACCAGTAACTCAGACCAAATAAAAAACCAAGACAGAGCGCTGTAAACAGTGACGTGAGGCCGGTTTCGTAAACATGTGTGCACTTAGTTTGATTGTAGTGTCATTGTAAATAGTTGTAAATGTGTTTGTGTGAGCGTGTATGCACAGAGCGGTGGTGTAGTTTTAGCATGCTTCACTGTATTGTTCGCAGCGCTCCGTCTTGGTTTTTTATTTGGTCTGAGACCAGTAACAACAAACAAAACCAAAACAACACAAATAGAAAACAAACAACATTGTGTAACAGATAACATTGGTGTTAACGAGACAAGATAAGCATGTTGATGTTGGACGCAGTCACACCCACATAACGATAATAGTTGAACATGTTGGGAACCGCCTCATTGTCGTCGCGGGCGCAGCCGGCTCTTAGCCCTGATTCTGGTACTCGAAGTAGAGTACACTGGTAATACTTTGTCTTGTAAGGAAATTAATAGTTACCGGGATTTAGTTTGTTCAACTGAATATCCCAAGACTCATCCATATAACCAGGGGGGCTTAAAACAGCCACTTTGGCAGAATCATAATAGAAAAATATTAAGAATCATCGTAAAATGTCACAAACTGACAATTCTGAATTTGGCGCCTGCAGGGTTAAATGCGTAATACATGATCTATCCGAATCTGAATCGTTTTGAAACAAATTGCTAATCCATTGCTTCATAAATTAAAAAAAAAAGTACTCAATAACGTAAATAAGGCAATGAATGTTGTTGAACTGTCAAAATGAAACAGATTAGTCTTAATCGGTTACGAAAATAAGTTACGCAATTATGTTTAATTAGGTTTAATGTTCTCCAGTTTTCTCCAGCAAGTAGACCATAATAATTAATTGAGTTTACAAAGAATAAAGCAGTAATGAAAGTAGTATAAAGGCACATTTCCATGACTTTCCAAGTTGACGACTTCTTTTGTGTATCATTCAGCTTTCAATGTGACTTAAATTTAACTTTACAGTTAGACTCTTGTCTACCTAAAACTCTACAACACCATAGATATTTATTATCCCAACGACAAGAGATTTATTTAGTATTGTGTAACAACACTAATAGCTGACAACATTAGTGTGAATGTCACAACACTACGATAAGCCCGTGGACGCAGTCGCGTCGCACCCACATCGTACGTGATAATCGCTTAGAAATACTCGGGCTTTGTCGAGGAGCATTTGAATTTAAGGTTAAAGCTTCAAGGTAGCCCGCGAAATTCAAATTTTCCTAAGTTTTTTGCTATTTGCGGGTCAGCATCAGTAATCTATCAAAAACTCATAATTTTGAGATTCGCCATACAAAATCTGTCAAAAACTCATAATTGTGAGACCATTGACACGTTTGTAAATTAGTAGACTTGGCCCCCAGGTTGTATGTTGATCTAAATATTACTTGCGGCCGTATCAAATATTTATTTATAGAATTATTATCATAAAAATTATCAATACAACTGTTTAAGTTGTTACAATCTTATTGAATGACTATTTCATGAATGACATTTGAGGATTATTCTAACTTATGAAGTTGTATTGCTGAATCTAATGACTATAATTATATAAAGCCGTATTTGTTACGGTCCGGAAATAATATTTTAATCAACACATAACCTGACATTGACTTACAAATTGCAAAAAACGTAAGTTTAGCGGGCTACCTTGGCGCATCCCCCTTAAGTTTAGGATAGGATCATTTATTCAAATGATGATTTTTTTTTTTAAACGTGGACATTGTTAAATGAATATATACAGACAGATACTCTTAAATACAGACGCTTCGCAGACTTGACATTGTATTATTCTGTAAACATAACCTTAAAATTTGAACGACATCCGCGATGATTTACTTTGAAAAAAGTGAGTTCGCTTTCCAAAAAAGTGTGGTCACATGAGTGAGGTTCACTCATGTGACCACACAGAGAGTGAACTTTATAAAATAACACTTAATAGAGTGTAGAACCTGTCAAATAACCATGTCCTAGTCACATAATGTTGTTACAGACTTCCGTTTACTAAAATGAGGACAAATGTTAATGCCGCTGGTGACACCCTAATGGCTGTGTTAAATATTTTCTAGAACCCTGCTGATTTACGAGTTTAAAAATAAAACTTATTTATGCTGGTAACAAAGTATACGCTTGTTCAGCACTAGGAGATTCAAGAATTTTACTGATTTAACACATTAAAGAGAAGTATGAAAGTGTTAGGATACATATCACACCTCGATTCATATGGAGTTCTACAAAGATTTATGTATTATCAAAAGTATTTTGTTAGTATTGGTCACGTTAGAGTCATGATGGGTGTGATCTATCACTAATCAAAACACGATAAAAGAACACTCTTAGATACAATTGACGCACTTATGGAGTCTCACATACAGCACTAATTGCTTGACACACTTTCAATCAGAATCCGAGAGTTTTAAGAATAATATTGCTAATGCATTGCTTCATATGTAAAATTCGTATGCTCAATAACGTACTTATATAACGCAATGAACGTGGGTGAATTGTCAAAATAAAAGCTATGCGAATACAGTTCGACTTGTGTTCGCGCTCAACCGCGGGGGCTCTCGTTAGTAGCTACGAATTCAAAATTGGATCGCCACGAACATTTTTGACGAATACAGTGTTTGGTGTAGTAGTACGCACATGCGAACAAAGCGTTCGATGTTCGCGTTCACCATGTTCGTGTTTGATCGTGCGTACACGCCTTCATGTTCTTAAATTTTTGACAACTTGACATTGATTGTTGTGATAGATGTTGAAAGTTATTAACTACGGGAATTGGCCTTATGATATTTTCATTAACTGTATTATCCAGATAGATAATTGTTATAGTTAATGATCAAGAAATAATGGCTAAGTTTGATATATTTTCTAATCGATAACTCTGAGTATCGACACATTTCTGTGCTAAATCAAATTCAAAATCTCAACTTTCTTATTCAATCCATTAATATCAAAGCAACCATCAGTTTTGAGGTTAGAATAACATTATTTTTAGAGAGTTGCTATGCCAGTCGTTTGAATGGGGCACGGCGCAGTAGGTACATCTGTTGCGCGTGGGCCGGAATAGTGTCAAGCGGAGCGGTGCAAGCGCAGCCATTAAGAAACACGATGTTACCGGTGTATAACAGTCTTTATTGGGAAGTTACTTTATATTGTGAAGCCTACCTGGAATGATGGTTAAATGGTAATGCAATTAAGGGGATATAAGAGAATTGATTCCCACAATCATTCTTTGATAAAGGCGACATATGTTGCGAAGTTTACTGGAAAAAACATTGATTCTTCTTGAAATGTAACATAATGAAGTTAAAGGCATATGTTAATCACTGTATCATCTATACATAATATTATAAATTAAAGTCATTTTTCGTGTTTGTCTGTATGTCCGCGTTGTTCTGCTTTAGAAGGACTACGCTACTAACTAAAATTAGTTGCGTGGTTTATTTACCACGCAACTGATTTTGATGCGGTTTTCACTATCGTTTAGAGAGTTTATTCCGGAACGTTTATGTATATAATACGTTAGTATTAAAGTTACATATAACTATAAAATATCATTTAGGTTTATAACCCACATATATTCTCTACACATTCACATCATCTACTCACACAAACACCACACTCAACACCCACACCACACTCCACACCTACCCCAACACACACACTCTTTCACTCAAACACGTTTTTTATCTACTTAGAAAAATAATAATATTATTATGTTATCCCTATGAGCCATGTAACTATTTACCCTAATGGAATCACTGGTTCCCAAGTCACAGGCTATAAACCTAGTTTGGGAGCCAGGAGATATACTTTATGCTCCTCGTGCTGTATCTCTCTATTTGTAGTATTCACCTCTGTAACAACTTTTTTGAAAATAAACTTTATTATTATTATTGTTTTTTATACTCTTACGTATCTCGGCGTTGCGCCGGCTTTTTAGAATAGTACGGGCCGAAGCCAAGTACTACCCCTGGAAATTGGTTAGACTATGATGAAATGATGGTGTGTTCGGATTTCGTGATGGTGAGTGTGTCTGTCCACGAGACAGTGTTCGTGCAATGTTTGCTGTACTCATGTGTGAGGTGACGATTGATGTATCGTTGTCATTTTGTAGAAATTTTCTGACAATCCTGCAGGTATTCAAGATTGCAGCTTTCTGAAGAGTTTGATATATGTAGGGTGGTAAATCGAGTGTTTTTAATGACTGGTGGAGCTGTTTAGGTATTACACCTGTTGTTGATAAGACTATAGGAACTATGGTGACATTGCTAAGGCGCCACATTCTACTGATTTCTAATTTCAGGTCTACATATTTTGAGAGTTTGTCTGCTATAGTATTCTGAAGATTGTGTGTATTAGGGACGGCTATGTCTATGATTTGTGCAGTATTGTTAATTTTATCTAAAAACGTGATGTCTGGTCTATTGTAGTGTGTTGTTTTGTCGGTGAGGATAGCTCGGTCAAAGTACAGTTTGTGAGTGGAGTTTTCGAGAACAGTTTCAGGTTGATATTTATAATAAGCTACAGGTGGTGTGGGGATTAATTTATATTTTATTGCTAATTTTTGGTGTATTATATTCGCTATGTGGTCATGTCTGTGTTTGTAATCAGTCTGGACTATTGCTTTACACGCACCCGTGATGTGTTGAATGGTTTCGGTGGAACTATTGCATCGCCTACATCTGTCTATTGTTTGAGGAACTCGCATTATATGTTTCTGGTAATTGCGAGTTTCTATTACTTGGTCCTGAATGGCTATCATGAACCCTTCTGTCTCAGGGAACAGTTCTCCACGTTTTAACCATTCGTTCGACGCTAACTTGTCGACGTTAGGCTGATTAAGGTCGTGTCGATGTCTCCCATGCAGTGACTTTTGGGTCCATTCTGTGATTTTAGTCTGTCGGTCAGTCTGTTGTTCATTAGTTTGGGCTATCTTCTCAAACATGTTTAAAGGGGTAAGTTATTATTATCAAACCGTGCGAAGCAGAAGCCGAGGGTCGCTAGTATCATGTAAGTAAAAGATTGAACATTTGTATGACATTGCTCGCAGAACAGATGGCCGATGGGGCCGAAAGGTTCTGGAGTGGCGACCGCGAAGGCCCCCCACAAGGTGTACCGATGACCTGGTGAAGGCCGCGGGAATCCGCTGGATGCGAGAAGCACAGAACCGGTCAAAGTGGCGGTGCTTGGGGGAGGCCTATGTCCAGCAGTGGACGTCTTTCGGCTGAAATGATGATGATATTATCTACCACAATTATTAAAAACAGTTACTGGGTTGTAGAGGTCAGATAGGCAGTCGCTCCATGTAAAATACTGGTATTCAGCTGCATCCGGTTAGACTGGAAGCCGACCCCAACATGGTTGGGAAAAGGCTAGGCAGATGGTGAAGTATTAAAAACAGAGGTGCTGAAGTAAGCCATATCTACATACCACATCCATTGCCATAGCCCGCAGTTTTATTTTTAACTCAACCTGTCTTCCCAACACAGTTAAATAACACATTTAATTCAATAATTGAACGCTGAACAGACAAGTACAACTTTAGCCTTTAAATAGAAATAATAGAAAGCCCGTCGAACCTCCCAGTGTTGCCAGTGAATTGAAAATAAACATTTTACTGAACATTTTGTCATAAAATAGGGTTTACGTAATTTCCGACACGGTGCGGCTTTTCCATCGATTTAAAATGGCGTCTATCAGAAAATAGTACGGAACTGTTTATTGAAGGAATATTGCAGCCACTGATTTCTATTTCCAATAAAATGCATTATGGCAACTTCGGTAAATCACTTTAACACGTTATTGGTACCTAAGTAGAATTAATGTTTAGAGACTATTTCTTTAAAAAAAATATTTGTTCGTACAAAGAAAACTAACTGGCTTTTTCATCAAATCCTAACCTTATTACCACAAAACCGTGTTTATCAGTTGTTTAGCATAGACAGACACCTTTTAAACATGACATTTCTGTATTCATCATCTGCCTAGCTTTTTCCCAATCATGTTGGGGTCGGCTTCCAGTCTAACCGGATGCAGCTGAATACCAGTATTTTACATGGAGCGACTGCCTATCTGACCTCCACAACCCAGTAACTGGGTAATACGATACCCCTTGGTAAGACTGGTTGTCAGACTTTCGGGCTTCTGACGACCCGTAACGACTGTCAAAGATCCACAAATGTCATGACATTTCTGTATTGATTTTGACATAAAACTGACATTAAACACGCGTTGAACAAGTGTCTAAGTTTTTGAGGTAAGGCCCAATGAATGTTTAAAAATCGACTGAGATTGATCCAGGATAAATATGTCAGTTTATCAGAAGATAGACACGACACGCAAATGTCCAATTTTATGTGGGTGAAAAAATCATAAATAACACATTTAATATTCAAATACGATATTTCATTATAACAAAGCGAAATGACTATGTCAGGATCTTAAGAACGTAGCGTACTGTAGTTTGTGCCTACCCCATGGGAAGAATACGTGAGTTTATGGGTGTATTAAAGATGTCTAATTTAATTTAAATTTTTCTGGTACACCTACTCGAGACAAATTCATCCAGTTTTTCTTTAAAACAAGCATACTAACTTCTAAAACATAAAATCTCTCACAATGTGTAGGTATTTGTCACACCCCTAACATCTTTAAATCCCTATCACATGTAGGTAACTAAATTCCTTCAATCGTCTCCACGCCCTTCAGAGCACGTAAGGCACATACGCAAGGAGTATCAAAGGAAAATTGATAAAAATCCACGAATGAAAGAAAGGGTGGCTCCACATGTCAAAGTCACGTGAGGGCGGGGCTTCACACCCTTCAGGGTATTTTTCTTATTCTTACGTATTACCTTCTTCGAAGTAAAAATATGGGCAAGTAGTAGGTACCTATCTGTTCTGTCCTGTGATAAAACACATGACGTCATGTGTGAGTGTGTGTTTGTGTAAGTAAAACATAGCTACTTAGGTGGCCAACTTTGCCCGTAAAAAGCATAAATAGGGGTAAAATAGGTTTTGGTTTTTTTATTAGCATTCGTATAGTGTTCGGGGGTAAAATATGATGCAAATGTCAATGAATTATTCAAATAAACAATTACGAATCAAAACGGACTTATATTTTAAGCCATCCAAAACGCCGATTCCGAAATTATCTACTTGACCCTCAGACCAAATAAAAACCAAGACAGAGCACTTTCAACAGTGACGTGAGGCCAGTTTCGTAAACATGTGTGCACTTAGTTTGGTGTAGTTTGATTGTAGTGTCATTTTGAATAATTGTAAATGTGTGTGTGTGAGCGTGTATGCACAGAGCGGTAGTGTAGTTTTAGCATACTTCACTGTACTGTTCGCAGCCCTCCGTCTTGGTTTTTATTTGGTCTGAGACTTGACCAAAATTATTTATGGCGAATATAAATAGCATTTTACCCATAACAGGAACCCAAATCATGGAATGTAAGTTAATTTGATAACACACATCAACGGTTTTTTACAATGTTGTTGACAATCAATTACAATTTAAAAAATATAATGACCATCGCTAATGTGTAGTCAACATCTTACTCCAAAGAAACGGGCGGCGCCGCGGGGCATGCCTGCTTAAAACACACACATTTATTACCCAGCCTTCAAAGTTTTTACTGAGTTAAATACCAATTTATTATGCGTACATATATTTAGGTACAATCGTTCATTGTCCTTATTAAGTTGCATCGACAAAAAGGCTATTACAGTCCACCCATGTAAAAATATTGTTCATACCTGCGAGTAACTGGATACAGTCATAACAAGCTTTTTAATTGACAGCATATAATGTACGTACAACAAGTGAATTTTTATAAATTTTATACAGCAAATATGTTACGTAATATCTTCATATACAGCGTGTTAAAAAAACGCTGTCCGATCCGTGAGGGTGTTGTTAAGAATCATACTGAGAGTCTATACAAGTGGTTTTTTAATTTTTTAAGAATAAAAAAATTCGCCATCTTTTTTTTCATGGGGAATTTTACCGGGTTACTCCATGGGGAGCGGGCGGCTGTCGTCTAGAGGGTGTGTACAAGTCATAACTATAATTAAGTTGAGGTAATTTAGGTACTAAAAACGTGAATTTTAAATAGTAATAAATTTGTCAATATCACAAAAAAAAAAACTTTTTAGTAATTTTTTTGCGGTACCTAGGCGCCCCCTTTCGGATCGGACAAGGTTTTTCTAACATGCTGTGTATAAAGCTTCAAAACCTACTCGATCCAAATGTATGGGACGTCCGCTTATTTTTTCACGATTACGATATTGATCCCATGGAGAAAGTTGTTCAGTTTGATGGTCCGTACCACACCCTTAAAGGACCATGGGGGATTTAGTATGGACCCCGTCCCCACCCTCCAACAGTCATCAGGATCAGCACCCTCAGTCATTCCAGGATTTTCAAGATAGGTGGACATGGACTCAAAATTAAACAGTATAACAGTATCAGTATTTTGTAAAAACCAATCACAATCATACATTCTTGTGATTGTGATTGGTTTTACAAAATATCAAAGAAAACAGCTAGTTAGGTTGGGCTAACCAAACCTAACAAAGGTATCAGAGAAAAAAAAAATGGTCCCTGGTAAAAGGAAGGTCATCATGAGTGAGAACCATAGTTAGCTTGTATTCTATTCCTCTTATGTGCACACTAAGAAAATATATAAACGTAAAATAATGCTAATATTGAATAAAAAAATTAATATTCCAGGTAAACCTCACATATAGGAAGAATATCGCCATAGTAAAAAAGTATCTAACCCACCAGTCGCTTCGAATGACAGTAGTTTCAAAAGTGTTGGTGGATGGGGACGTTTCTTCCCACAGTCCTTTGACCACACCTTTGTGATACATGCTATAGAAACATGAACTTATGGACTGTTTACACTTCGAAGTTGAGTTCAAATAATGACTGTCATTAATACAAATTCCGAGCAACGTTATAAGGACTTTAATGAATAGAAAACGTTTGTAAAAAGCTTGACCTGGGTCAATGAGACCCTGAGAGGCACTGGGAAATCTTCTTTATGTACTGACCCGTGTTTTCAACCATTATGAACATTAGAATTATCATGGAAGGCGATATAATGCAAATTTTAGAACTGAAGTTTCTCTTTTATTAGTCTTAGGCGCAACTGAGGTGCTAAATATACTACAAGGCTTGCTATACAAGAAGCTTGGCTATGCAAAGCTACATTACTTACTTACAATATGCCTGTAGATGCGATGAAAACTTAAGCTAGTATCAGGGTATTAAAAATGTATCAATATTATCTGGAAAACGTGTATTAAAATTGCCTCTGCCATATTCTGAATTAAGTATATTTTTAACCCCCGACTGAAAAAGAGGGGTGTTATAAGTTTAACGTGTGTGTCTGTGTGTCTGTCTGCGCCATCGTAGCTGCCAAACCGATTTTGATTTTTTTGGTTTTGTTTGAAAGAACTTGACCGAGTGTGTTCTTAGCTATAAAAAAAAATTTGTTTATTACATGCTTTGTTTT
Organism: Lithophane leautieri; assembly: GCA_949152455.1. Lineage (NCBI taxonomy): Eukaryota > Metazoa > Arthropoda > Insecta > Lepidoptera > Noctuidae > Lithophane > Lithophane leautieri. The sequence goes on along the minus strand of OX424472.1, from coordinate 13,884,728 downwards.
TATCAGGGGTTTTTTTTAAATTTTAAATTTAGTTTAAGTCACTTGTAATAAATACACAAAAACGTCTTCCCTAATATTTAAAAGTATGGCAAGTGACTAATAAGGTGTTCGATGCGGTGTTGCAGCTACACGCTTGTCAGATCGGGTGAAAATACGCATATTTATAGTCTTTCTATTGATCTTACCGACATAAAAATGATTCTGTGATTGTGTGTGTGATCTTCAACGTCACATGCGAACTATCCATCACGCTGACGTCACGGAAAATTCTGCATCGCGGGAGCAGATTTACCGCGCGACGAGTACATATAGAACTTCCTGACATCAATCGTCGGGTAGTTGCCCACCAGACACAGCCCCCGTCTGGTCAGACGATCCTCCCTTTTTTATGGAAAATGAGTAAACTTTAGACCTTGTTCCTCATACCCATCAAATATTTTGTTGAGTGTTCAAAGCATACATCACAACATGTAATCTTTAGCAGATTGCTGCTATAGATCGCTAAAAAAACGCGTAGCTTCGTACATGAAGTATACAAAAACTTTTCTCACAAACACATAATACAAGTTAGCTATTTATTTAACTGACTAGTAATATTTAACTGAATAATAAGCTGTTGTATCAGCTATTAAGCTTATGGGGTCGCGGCATTCAAAGTTCAAGTTTAAAGACGTGACAGCCCTTTGGAGAAATCGAGACTTTATTTATATTTATTGAATGTCTTTGTTTTCGAACATTATTTTAATAAAAGGTTTTTAATAAAACAATATGGCGAGTGTAGTGATTCTGTAATATCTAATGTGAACTACAGAAAATGAGATTCGGGTATATTAAGGCCTTTACGTTTTCGACTGGGCTTTCTGGTTTTACACTTGTCTTTCAAAAATACGTTTCAACTTGAAATAAGTGACTTAAAATGTACTAAAAAAACTAGTCTTCGAATATCATCAAATTCAAAAAGTTAAGCCATAGTCTGGAATATTAACAAAGTCAAAAAGTCAAGCCATCAAATGAAAGTACTTACACAGCTATGCAAAGTTTAATTTAAAAAAAGAGACTTCTTGAATTGGTTTTTTTATAAGTTTCAACCTTTTAAAGGTATGAATGAGGAACTGGGCGAAAAATTCTCTCATCCTCCATAGAAAAGGGAGGATTCTCCGATCAGACGGATGTCGTATCTGGTGGGCAACTGCCCGACGATTGATGTCGGGAAGTGATATATATAGTGATCGCACGGTAAGCTCTACTCGCGCGATGCACGATTTCGCGTGACGTCAATGTGATGCGTAGTTCATCATTAATGCGTCCATTTTTTTCTTCTGTCATCTCTATTCAAACTTGAAGACTCGCTACAACGTTTTAATATTAAGTAATATACCAATCCAATTAAGTCATCAGCCATTTGCCCATAAAGCTCTTTTACCACATTTCTGAACGTTTTCTCGATTTATGACTTCCTCGGGAGCGACTCACGCGCACGACTTATGATCGATAAATATCATCTTTTTGTAAATTATTGAGTCTTTGGCTCCTTATATGACAGGAGTTATTCTTGCATGATAGTTAACATAAAATGTAGTAGATGACTGATATGAAATAAACTAAAGTATCGTCGAAACTCGTTATGAGAACAAACATGAGTGAATCTATGGATCCTAAAATGGTTGGTTCGTCATCTCTGCCTACCTAGGTATTAGAGTACCTACTCGTATGTTGGGGTAAGTTTAGAATAAAACAGTACGAATCAAATTCGCGGCTAATTTGGCATTTATCGGGCTGATTTTTTTTTTTATTCGTCTGTTACATGTTGCCTATCTGAACAATACCGCCGTTAGTCTTGCGCCTGATCTCTCTCCGTTCGTGTCGGGTTGCCGTCCCATCGGTCTATGAGAGTGAGGGAAGAGAGAGTGCACCTGTGTTTGCGCACACACTTGTGCACTATAATATCTCCCGCGCCGAAAACTAGTCTCCGTTGAGATTGGCCACCGTGGTCGAAATACGGCCTGGAGGCCTATAATATGTGAACACTATGAAACACAGTTACGCAGCTGTCAACTCCAAAAAAGAATTTAATTATTTCCAATAATAACAATGGATCAATAATGCTTGACTTTTTAAGAAATGACTTTCTATTCAGTCATCTACTTATGAAATATTTATTCTTAGATAAACCTTTGTATTCTACAAAATATGCAGCACAAACTATCGTATCTCATTCACGTGGAAGATACCACCGCAAGCCACACCTAGTACAGCAATAAAAGTGAAATTTCTCCGCCCAACTGAATTAACCGAACATTTAATATACATTACTTTCGTCAGCCATACTTATTAACGATGCTAAATAGCAATTTGAGAGTTAATGATCATCAATAATGTTAAAAACATGGCATTTTATCGGCAGCTTGTATGCGGGACATCAATTAAACGCTATAAATAAACTTTTTTGGCCGCCATCTTAAATTTTCGACTTGTGATCTGAGATATCGTTGTCCAAAGAGTATTTTTATGGTTATTATCGGTATATCGGAGGTTTTAAGTCTGGATGGAAAGGTTATTGCGAAATGTAGGTGGCTTAAATTTGAAATGTAAAAGAAGACCCTGTTTTGATGGATAGCATTTAGATAACTTTGAGCTCAAATAATACATCCCCCATAACCCTCTATGTCCCAAATAAAATATTCTTCTTTCTTTCCTTCTCAAGTTTTAGAGAAAACTGAAAAAACTGAGATAAAACTGTGTCTAATAATATCTATTAGTTTTATCAAGATTGGTCCTATTATATAGCGCATCTGATACCAAGACCAATGTTGAAACCGAAAACCGTTTTTTATCAAATAAAAATTAAATTTTCAGGGTCTATTGGTTGTTGAAAGCTGAAGAAGACCAAAGGACTGAAATCAACCGAAGTCTGTGATGAACGGACCATTAGTTATGACCACATGAAGTTGATACCAGTCTGAAATACGGACAACCACGTGTAGTGCGATGATATGGACTCCAGAAACTGGAAACCGTTACCGTCCATTGACCCCGATGTAACATTGCCCAAGTCTCATCATAACACACGGCGAACCGTCATCAACAATCACAACAGCTCTCTTATCTGGCCACAACACATCACATCGACAATAATTTTCTCCGCTCGAAAAACTACAATGGCCTCTTTATTCAACAGTCACCATTCCTATCCCACAAGCTTACGCAACTTGTAAACAAACGTGACCGTAGAAATACGATACTAACAAGAATTTACGACGAATCGTAAAAATCTTTGGCCATATCGACAGCCAATCTCACGAAATTTTTGTCACCGGACACTAACTTAACCACCACAATCAACACACTGAAATTACAACTTTACGGACATCAAAACAAAGTACAGTTTTATGTAACAGAAAATGGTGGTTATTACCTTTTGTTTTTTAGTATATATTTAACAAGAATGTGTGAAAGGGGGAAGGAAAGAGGGGGCAACGTATGTAGGCGGGCTACGTTAAGAAAAATCGTGATATACTCATCTTTGCTACTATTGGCGTAGATGGGTTCACATACGTACCTATAGTAGGGACGTAGGTGCCATAAAAATGTTTCGATCGTAACCCATAGGAAACTTGTATATTCAGGACAGTTTTCATTTTCAGCTTTGATATCTGTTTCAGATTGCTGGAAAATATTAGTAGAAAGTGAGTTTTTTTTTTTTTAAAGAGGAGCTCGTGGCTAAGTAATACCATACACATGGGTCGATTCATCAGGTTAAGCTACGCTTGCCGGAGTTGGTCCGTAGATGGGTGACCATCTTTACATATCGAGACTCCTCCGTGCGTTGGAAAGTACGTTAAAGCGTTGGTCCCGGCTGTCATTTGTGGAACTTTGACGGTCGTTACGGGTCGTCAGAAGCCCGAAAGTCTGACAACAAGTCTTGCCAAGGGGTATCGTATTACCCAGTTACTGGGTTGTAAGGTCAGATAGGCAGTCACTCCATGTAAAATACTAGTATTCAGCTGCATCCGGTTAGACTGGAAGCCAACCCCAATATAGTTGGGAAAAGGCTAGGCAGATTGATTGCTGGAAAATATTACTAGAATGTGAGTATTTTTTTATTTTTTTGGCTTTCTCCGCTTATTTATATAGAAATCACAAGTAACATTTTGGTAGAAAAAAATTTGCTTGAGCATAATCAACCAACTACTAAAGACTTCCTACTATTTATTCTGTACAAATACATAAAGCTGCCGACATACATGATTCGCCATTACAGCAAGAGTTCTCGACTAGAAAACATGAAATAACAGCACCCTAATGACCCATTCTGACAATCCTATTTACATATCTCTATAACAATCCTCCTACAATCAGAACCAGCATTCGAATAAAAATAAATAACAAACCAAACTTTTTATCTTCCGAAGTGATATTAAAAACCTCTTAGCGAAATATCGAAGAGATTTCATTTTCAATAAATCTCATATTTTTCATACCGCGCGGATGACATATCACCGTGGATCATAATTTAGTGCTACAACCATGGAAATTTGAATCTTATGAAGTAGAGTTAGGGTTGTTTTTCGAGTGGGGATACGAACAATTCCTCCGTGATTCCATACGATTTCACCCAGTAATGATTTGGTTGGTAATGAGGGAGACGCGCGTAATATCCTGAGAGTAAAGTCTCGGAATATGGCAAGGATGGATAGGGAATGTTGTTTGCTTTGGTAAGAAGAAGCGTGGACGTGGGAACATAGTTTTTTCGTTAGGTTTTTAGGCTTGTTTCCAGTATGTTCAGAAACCATTCTGTCTGTCAAACTATGAATTTTTAAGAAACCATATTATCAGCTTCTATAAACTTACTGATTAAAAAGTGTTAATATTAATCCTTTTACTGTAGGTAATCAAATTATGATGATGGGAAAAAGTAGTGGAAATCCTAACTAATATTATAAATGCGAAAGTGAGTTCGTTTGTTTGTAACACTTTCACACTAAAACGGCTGAACGAATTTATATAAAATTTGGCACATGGGTAGACCATGACCGGAAATAGGAGACAGGTTACTTTTTATCCCGATATTCCCACGGGATCGAGACTTACGCGGATGAAACCGCGGGGCGCAGGTAGTACAAATTAAAAGTCTCTTATTTCAGAAAACCTAGACGAAATTACATTGAAAAAAAAAAAAAAAAAGAATTAAAATTAACTATGAGTTTCATACAAATTATTTCTCCCAGGAGTTGAATATTTTCATCGCGTCCTATCCACATTGCTACAATCCACGGAGGAAAACATTCGTCCTTCCGGAGTTTATTATTGCTGTTATTGCTTCCATACGTCAACAGACGTCTTTGCTCTATATATACTTATAATATCAACAAATATATTGGATTAACGAAATTAATCGTAAATATGGATTTGCAAGGTTTTTTGGACGATGTTTTCATAGGCAGTTGCTACATGTAAAATACTGGTATTCAGCTGCATCCGGTTAGACTGGAAGCCGACCCCAACATAGTTGGGAAAAGGCTAGGCAGATTGATTGATTAAGTGATGTTTTCAGCAGTGAACTGACTTGCAGGATTGAAAGAATACCACTATATTCGTTCAAACATGATTTAGATTATTTTTAATTCTCTCTTTTTCTATCATTTAGGTTGGAAAATAAACATGTATCTAAAAACAAACATCGTTTTTATTTATTCATGTACATAACCTACACACCAAAAATTTAATGCATACTATCCAGTATGGATCCATACTTATATTATTTTTATTATTTTAATATTATAAATTCGAAAGTAACTCTATCTGTCTGTATTTCACGCCCAAACCACTGAATGGATTTCGATAAAATTTAGCAAGGAGATAGATGGCATTCTGGGGAAGGACATAGGGTACTTTTCATCGACATACCACGTGGGCGAAGCCGCGGGCGGAAGCTAGTAGCGATAATATATAAAAAGCGCAAAGATAGGTGGACTTAAGGAAGTCGAAGGAACAGATTTGCGCCAGGAGAGTTGGATATAAAATGTAGACACAGTGTGTAAAAATAAAAATACGCTTTTATTACTGACTCAGGGTTTTTGAGCCAGTGGTGGACCAGTGGTAACGGCCGCGACTTACGAGTTGTACGTCGTAGGTTCGAACCCAGACAGGTACTTTACTTTGTGTTAAATATGTCATCACCACTGCTCTCAAAACGGTGAAGGAAAACATCGTGAGGAAACCGGCATGACCTAGAACCAAAAATTCGAAGTCATATGACATCTAACACTACTGGGCCCGCGTGGTGGATTACGGCCCACTCCCTCTCACCGAGAGGCCTGTGTCCCAGCAGTGGGAATATTATAGGGGGTTTTTGAGTCCCATCAAGTCACAAATCAATGAAACAGCTGCAAAACCCACTCGACAAAAACTGGCACGTGACTTGACCAAACAGAATTAAAAGCTTTAACGGGGATATAAGCTTCGTCATATGCCACACAATATTACAGTCTTCAAGTATATTCAGTACCTATTTATCGTAAATACCTTCGAAATCACGTCATAGCATGCGCGGACGCAGACCATAACACTTACTCCTGCAACATTGTTATTTTATACGCCATAGATACTCCAAATGGGTTATAAATTGACTCATAATCCGACTTAGAAGTAGTGAAGTATTCACAAATACATGCTAAATTGTCTTTAATCTACCTTGTAAATACTGGTTTAGATAATATTCTTGTGGATTTACCGATGTCAAAATGACATGCATAGCATGTTACGAGCGCTGGAGACGGTGGGCAAAGTTACCACTGCCCAGGCAGATTCAAATTCGATATTTGCCCAGAGCTATTAAGTTGTGCCCAGTTTATAATGAGCAAAATGATCTCTACTGAACTAAATGTGTATAATTTCGATATATTTAATATGTTTTCAGCTTTGCCCTACTTTTTCCACTCACTTTTGATCTTATTATTATTCTGGGTAAAGGTACCTGCTGTCTGTACCAAAAGTTGCCGTAAGGGCCGTATGTCCACAAGTTTTGTAACCGGTGGCAACTCTCATCTCATTAGAGTTGACAACAGGCGCATTGCTTAAAAAGCTTCAAGCATTGTCACAAAGGCGGTTACATTTTTCATAAAATACTTGTCAAAATGCCTCCCACACGGCGTCTCCGGCCCCGGGCTATGACGTAACGAGTGCTCGTGTATGGAGACTCTTAACACGAAAGCCACTCGACTCATCTATATCCTACTCTAACTGCCTAAGTCGAAAAGAGAAAGCAACACCACTACTCTCCGTCATATTTTTCCCTTTACCACCCTCGCTTTTTGAAGCGTTCTTTTATATAAAAGAGGTTCTTGAGAAAATAATAACGGGACTTCTCAAAGGGCACCCAACTTTTGCTATTTGGATGCTTTGATTTTAGACTTGGCAAAGAATTTTGCGACCACAAAGAGAATTTCGATACGATATTAAGCAAGGATTTAATTTTCAAGTTAATGCAGTAATTCTCGTTCCAATAATTTCCTCTTCTTTTTTTATGTAGTGAGTTTTACCTTAGAAACTGATTAAATAAGTACAAGTCTCAACTGGGTCAAGCACTTTGTGATCAAATTCTTATTTGCTAACAAAATCACGATATTCAACAGCTAACATTAGATAAGGTAAAGAATATTTAACATGACAAAGCAAATCATTTTTCTCATCAAAATGGAAATGACGAAAACACTTCATAACGGCAACCTACATGCGTAGTATGACCACCGGTAGAAACGGCTTTCGTCGACGGAAGAATAGACAAAGTGACAGATACACAATGACAATCTGTCATGTTGTCTATTCTTCCGTCGACAAAACCGGTTTCTATGGCAGTCATGCTACGCGTACTGCTGCAGCTTGCCGCCTTCACTATTATTTATACTGATCCACTCAATCAACGTCTGGGAAAAGTTAAAATGCTATTCTATTAGTCCCATCAAATCCTTCTATCTATTCTAGTGTAATAAGGTTTATTTACTTTGTTTTATCATCACCTGCATCATCTTCATAACATGGATTACATAGCATAATATGTATTTTTAGGGGTATGAGGAACAAGGTGTAAAGTTCACTCATCCACCATAGAAAAGGGAGGATTCTCCGACCAGACGGGTGTTGTGTCTGGCGGGCAACTGCCCAACGATTGATGTCGGGTTCTTGTATATATGTCCATTGCACGGTAAACTTTAATTGCGCGATGCAGGATGTAGGTGACGTCAGGTGTTTGTATGACGTCAGGTCTTTTTAATGCGTAGTTTATAGTGGCGATGTAGGTACCGCCACATACGTAAACGCATGTTTGACAAATAAGTTATCTTTATCTTTATCACGCTTGTAATCTCCGTAAGTTAGGCAGAGGTGAAACTATAGTCCCCCCACATTTGGCTAGTTATGTTTAATTCCCATGTAATAGAGAGCGAGCCTATTGCCATCAACCGGTCACAGACTCTGGGCTGCTACTGAGAAATTCCAGATCGCAACACCCAATAACACTTTGCCCGACTCGGGAATCGAACCCAGTACTTCATACTTAGCCACCACTAGACCAACGAGAGAGTCAAAGGATTAGCTTCTCTTGAACTATACTTTCTCACTAAGTACTAAGTCAAACAAACCATTTTTAAGCTGCCTCACTCACAAGTACCCAGTCACAAACAAGGCTCGGATACCGGTTAAATTTTAAAACCGGTATGATGTACTTAACGCAAAAACCTTTACATTCGGTTTCGTTTGCATATGCCGGTTTTTTTAAACCAGTATTTGGAAGAAAATTATAATTATAAAAGTTTTTTCGGATTTACCGGTTCAGAGAAATAAAAACCGGTTAATACTTCAGTTCCTCACAAGTAATCACAAGCAAAGCTTTTACCGAAATGCCGCTCGTCGAATAAACCGGTTAATTTAGGTTAAAACAAAGTTCTCTAAACGTTCGCGTTCTTTAGAAAAGTTCGGAGGAAAACCGAAATTAACCGGTATTTTTTTAAACCGGTTCCGAGGCTTTATCACAAATCAACCAAAACATATTACCCAAAATAAAATGTAAGCCTACTAACAACCAGTGAAAGGAAATGGTTCACAATCGGACGCCCGTTAACAAATTACTACAGTACATGCAAACCTATTTCGTAAGTATTTAATAGCGATAATAATAGCCCTCTCAATTGCTGAACAATAGCGATACAATACTTTATTTAAATAGGGTTGGCGCTACAATGGAATCGATTCGGAATCATTAAGCTATAAATAGTATACACAGATGTATAGCAATAGATTTTGGTAACAATTGAGTTGTTTGTTTATAGAGGGACTCAACATTGATATGGAAAAAGGAACATTTATCTAAGATAAAAAGAGATTCATTATTGGGACGTATGTCGACGTCAGAATTGTGAATATTGAGAAATAGAAACTGCAAATCGCCTCGTGTTTATGGGTTAAGTTTATTAACCCGTCACCCCGCCAACGATAGACTAAGAGATCAATAAAGAGCATTCGATGAAAACAAAATTTGTTTAGTGATGACAAACTAATTTTGGGATGTCTCATAAAACTTACAATTTGTTACTAGTTTGACGTTTTAAATCCCTCACAGTTTAAGAACTGCTCCAGCGTTATCATCTGTACTATTCTCTGCGACAATATTAAAACTTTCATATGCAGTAACTCTGACATATCTCATAACTTGAGAACGGCAAAAACATTTCAACGCGAATTTTTCTTTAGACGAGAGATTTTATGACGACAAATGACAAAAATACTCAACGTTTCATTGTGGAACTTGGAAACGGCGCTGCGAGCATTTTTGTGCGCCCTCCGAGCCTCCTATACATGTATACAGAAGGGCGAAGTTATTTGCCTTGCTTCTCTTCCGTCCATTTGCCCCCCGCCCTCCCCCGCTCTTCCGGTGCCGCCGCCTACCACCCGGCGCGTCCGCACGACACACGCCAAACAAATACCTACTCTAACACCTTCGCGAAAGGATTTCATTCTAGAGGTAACGCACCAACTATTTTTCTTTTACATCCAAGAGCAACGTGACATCGGACGTGCGGAAAAGAATGCCAACTTTGAATTCAGAGGGACACACTCGAATTTGGAGTATTCAGTGTATGGCTGTTGCGACTTTTTGGAAGTATGGCGCCGGGGGCTGCGGGGCGCGGGGCGATTGCGACCGTACGAAAAACATATTTTTCAGATAACGACAATGAGAAAGGAAAATATTCAGATGAAAATTCCCCGATACGGCGCGCCGGGTGCGGCCGCGTGGAAGATATTAAGGGGCGGGCGTGTGCTACTTAACGATATTTTTCGACATGCTTTACTTTTATTGCTAACTCACGGCTCCGATATCGGATACGGTTTGTCGTATATCAAAAAAGAAACTCGATTCAGACGTACATAAAAAATATATTACGTATTTAGCAGAGCGAACTGAAATCAGTGAAGATAGCGGTCGGTTTCCACATCAACGGTTCCTTTGAATCATTTGGAGTCGAGCATTTTCGTGGAAACAAAAGAAAAATTCTTTGACGTATTACAGGAGCAATAATATTCCTGAAATTATTATCCGAGCGGTGTCCCAGTGGGATATTAAGTAACACGATATTAACATCCCCGGGGGTGAAAGGGACAGCTTTATGGATTATACGGTTAATTAGAGAGGGACGGAGGTAGAGGGGGCGATCTTGTCTAAAGGACGTTGGCCTCCGGGGCACGCGACCGTTGATTCGAACTCCTTTTTAATTCTTTTTTATTAATTATACTGCGACCGAGCAGTCTTGAGCGTTCGACTGAATATAAATGTGGAGCAAAAACTTAACTGATTTCAAAGGGCGCGTGTTATTTTTTTAAAGTATGTGTTTTACAGAAAACTTGACCGAATACGTTAAAATGCTGCTAAACAACAATACTTATCAAGCGTTCCTATAATATCATTACAACTAAACTAAGTTTACTCCTATATACGAATTTTACACCGCTTATCTATCTACATCAATCAATCGCGTCATAGATTACAATTATAAAATTAACAATCAAAACCAACTACAGATTGCATCTTAACCATACCGACATAGATTACAATCAATCATCCACTTCCCCAAACAAGATTAACATTTATATTTAAAAAAAACATAAAGCACCAACTCCTCACATCCGCGGCACATTTCTTAAACGCCCCATCTTTCTCATTAAAGAGCTTTTTCTCAACTAAGCGTCGCTGGTTTTATTCCCTACTTAATGGCCGTTCGGTTCTTTCAATGTAAACTTGGCAATGAACGCCAGGGGAGAGCAAATTGGGTCAGTCTTTGACTTAATTTTTTTTCCCCAAGGTCGATTATAATCAATAGGGCGACGCTCCAAATTTACGCCTGCCTGTAATTAGATTTTTTGCCGATCGATTTTAGGGTAGGTCGCGGAGGATCGATACTACTTTGTGATTTGTTACGCAATTAGGGACGGGAATTAAATGGATTGTTCTTTTTTTGAAATTGAAGATCGTTTTTTGTTTTTGCTTTGTGGGATGAGAAAGCATCTATGGCATATGGATAACATAACTTTACGCCTGTGAACCCTAAAGGGTTAGGTAGAGGTGTTCCTATAATACACCCACATTTCGCCAGTTATGTTTAAAACCCATGTAAAAGGGGGTGAACCTACTGCTATCAACCGGGCACAAATCGAGACTCCGGGCTGCTAATGAGAAATTTCGAATAGAAAAACCCAATAACACTTTGCCCGACCTGGGAGTCGGACCTCATGTTCAGCAGGACTACTAGACCAAGCAGGCAGCCAATACTAGTACTCATAATAAGTTTAGTGTTCATCACCATCTCCCTGCCCTTGTCCCATGTCACTCGGTGTCGGCGCAACACGTTTTCTTCTTCCACTCTCCCCTGTCAACCGTCACGCTATCATTCACTCCCTTCTCTCTCATATCATTCCTCACACAATCCATCCATCTTTCCTTTGACCTTCCTCTCCCGCTCCATCCATCAACACTTATATTCATCACTTTTTTAGTCACATGCGTTTCCTCGCTCCTCATCACATGCCCATACCAGGCCAAACGATTAACTTTCAACTTTTCGGTCACTGGCGCCACTTTTAAACTTTCACTTATATACTCATTTCTTAATTTATCTATTTTCGTCACTCCACACAGTCATCTCAACATTCTCATCTCCGCTACATGTATTCTGTTTTCATCCGTCTTCTTCACGGCCCAGCATTCCGATCCATACAGTACGACAGGCCTTATAACGGACTTATAGATTTTCCCCTTTAACTTGAGGGGCATCCGTGGGTCGCAAGTTGTTCCTGTGACCTGTCGCCATTTCATCCATCCCGAGTTGATCCGGCGCATTGCGTCTCGGTCTACTCCACCATGAAGTGTGAAGTGTTATTCATCAATAAAAGACTGGATAGTTAACCAATCGAATAACTTGTAACATTAAAATCTTCCGTGTTCTTTAGAGTGCTCTCTTTGACAGCAACTGTAATGAAAATCGCTCGTTTTATTATCTAACAGGCTATTTTATTTCTGTGCGAAAAACGGCTTTAAAAACCAAACTAGCCATACACCTATGAAACGTAAATGTTCTTGTATTTTTGCATAATATGCAACCGTTATAGGGTGATTCGGTCAAATGGGCGAGAGAAGTACTTACTTAGGTAACTCTCAGAGCTAGTGTTTGCTTTGTAAGCATTATAGGTAATATTTTTAACCGACTTCAAAAAAGAGGAGGTTCTCAATTCGTCTGTATGTTTTTTTTTTTGTTTTTATATGTTTGTTACGCGATTACTCCGCCAATTTTGAATTTATTTCGATGATTCTCTTCGGTCGGAGTCGGAGGTGGTCCCTTATAAATTTTAATAACTTTGCTTGCGTAGTTTTTGAATTAGCATCAATATTACGTATTTTTCCCACTTAGTCTATATAGATTATATTTTATTTGAGTCCGTTACTGTTATTTACATAGCAGGTGGTGGTGTTCGAATTTGTTTGGGGTAGACAACACAACTAAAAAGTGAAAAATGTAAACTTTTTACAAAAAAGAAGACAACCGACTTAAAAAAAAAAATATACTTTTATTTCGGAAGTCGGTGGCAAAAAAATGAAAATTGAAAACAAAAGACCCTTTTTAATGTTTTTGGGGAAGTCGGTTTTTTTTTTTTTTGTAAGAAGTTTTCTATTATTTATTGTTTATGTAAATGGTACATAACTGAGTACCTGCTGTATTGTCGCTCCTTGTTACTTTAATCCATCCAAAGGTTGTCTGTAGCGATTGGACCTCCCCTTCTACCTGTCGTGTAATTTTTAAGGTGTACATATTAAAAAGATAGAGATTCTATTCTTTACTATTCTAAATATATCTATTCCTAAGAAGTTCTATTTTTTTTTCTAACTAACAGACACAGCATAAAGACAGGTAAAATCAGTAAACATCCATTTAAAAAAACATACATAAAGTCGAACATAGAACCTCCAAAATCAAAATCAAAATATTTTATTTCACATAAACCTACATGGGCACTTATGAAACGTCAGAAGCTAGGTTCACGGTTCCTATGGAGCCGGCAAGAAACTCCACGGTTCTCTCTCCTCCCACACCTCCTCTTTTTTGAAGTCGGTTAAAAAGAAATGATAATCATAATTTAGATTTCATTCCAAGACCGAACCCATTTTAATAAGTCCCGCTTCACAAAATCTGACAATAAAATAATCAATCTGGTATGTATGAAAGCTGCATACTAATCCATGGCCGTCGAAACGAACTGGCTGCTAAGAACAAAAGAAAAGGTGGAATTTGAATAAATCCATCCGTTTCTATATTGATTTCAGATTTGAAATTGGAAGAAGAATGAGAGAATGGTGGGATTGACGTTTCTGGAAAAGTAAGGAAGAAGGTAAAGGCGCTGGGATCACTGGGAGCATTCGCCTGTAATGTAACAATCTAAGATTCTGCTGTAACGGCCCGCGTCCACCTACTCCGTCATCGGCCGAAGTTTGCTCGGACGACAACGGCCGAACTCGGACGACTGAATCAAACACATGTAAAACAGAGAGATCGCGTACACAAACACGACCGTCATCGTCCGATTTCGCCCGAAAACGGTCGATCATCCGTCGAGTCCGAACTTGTTGGGATTTCTCGCCAGTCTACAGTGCAAATTGAGTCGCAATACCGGCAACGTCCAATGTCGGCACATGTGGTACATTGTTGCAGTGTAAGCACATACACATCCGAGTTACTCGTCCGAGTTACTCGTCCGGGTAGCTCTGTCCACCATCGACCGACAAAATCGGTTTTCGTGTACGCGAGCCGTAATGACTTGGCTTTGCAAGTAGACGGCGCAGACCGTCAACTGTTAGCTAATGTAGAGAGATAATTGAAACCAGCAGGATAGGTTCAATCTGCCTAACCTTTTCCCAACTATGTATGTCGGGATCGGCTTCCAGTCTAACGGGATGCAGTTGAATACCAGTACGTCGATTCTGTAAAATTCAAACAACAACTCGCATCTCACATAGCTATTCACTCTCACTTCGCATAAGGTAAAAAATGTGTTCGGGTTCGAGTGCGAAGTGAGCGTTGAAGTGACGGGGAAATTACCGTACCGAATGCCACTTCTTACGTCATCTCATACTTTATCTGTCAAAATCTCACGGTCAATTTAGTTCAACTCGCTGACACGCTCGCAAAGGTAGCGCTAGTGTATCAACCGAGTTTTTAGAATGCCAATCTAAAAACTCACAGCGGATACAGATTCGAAGTTTAGAATGAGGTCTTACAGAATCACACCCCAGTATTTTACATTGAGCGACTGCCTATCTAACCTCCACAACCCAGTAACTGAAAAAATCTGATATCGCAGAAAGCGATAAGGCCGCCCATTGTATGTTTTGTAGTGTTAAATATATTTATTTTATTTTATTTATATAAAGTATATATAAATAAATAAATAAATAAATAACTGGGTAAGACTGTTAATAGGAGAAACGGGTTCTTAACAAACCTGCGCCTATTGACGACAATAATATAAAACATTTACTATCCTAGTCCCTCGTAGCTACCAGGCTTTACGATTTTATAGTCTATAAAACTGGAAAATAATCTGCAATCTGAAATAAAATTTAATTTCCTGTTTCTTCTTGTTCACACAAATGTATATTTATTTTGTTTTCTTTTGGAAATATTACGTAGGTACTCTTAGAATGTTTGTTATCATGTTTTGCATGAGGTACCGTTTTCATTGTATCTTGACACTTTTCCGATGTGTTGAAAGGAGATCATTTACCGTCCATACATTTTTGGGCTAAAGAGGTGAAAGGATCGGCCAAACAAAAAAAAAGTTATATTCCCAAAGAGTACGTTTTTCCCATTATTTTTTATTACTACAAGCTATTACTTTAATTCGATTACTTTTTATTATTTTAGCTACAAAATATACAAAACACAGTATTTTTTTAAATCGTATAACAGCGCAGGGCCCTCCAGATTTGGGCCCAATAGTGTAGGCCCAAAAGTAAAGAGAACAATATCTTCTAACGGAATGTATTTTTTTATTTATTTGGCCGGTACTTTCACAATTTAGCCCAAAATGAATGGTCTCCTTTCAATTTCATGTTTTCTTTTTTAATCTTTGTGACCTTCTTATCTTCCGATCCCCTACAGACCCCTACACCCCCCCCGACCCCTACAGAGTTGGGAAAAGGCTAGGCAGAAGATGACCTTCTTATCTGCCTAAAGGCTCCCCAGATAGGCGCAATGCGACGGAACGACCCGATTCTTGTAGAACAATTTCCATAAAGCTTTCATAGAAATTTTTCTACTAGATTCGCGACGCGCTGTTGCGTCGCGCTTGTCTGCGGAATGCTTTTAAACCGTTACCGTATAAAAATAAATAAGCTTAAGTTCCGACTTGATTTGCTTATCAATATTGTATAAAACCTACTTACCTGGTAAAGATACTTCAACTCTAGCTAAGAACAGACAGACAGACGTACATGGCGAAACTATAAGGGTTCCTGGTTGACTACGGAACCCTAAAAAACAAAGAAAATACGTTTATTTGCGGTAAACATGACGCAAAGAAAGAACACAAATACAAAAAGAACAAGTAGGGGAAAATATGCGTCACATCCGCGCAAAACGGCCATCGCTCAGCATAATGCTGCGACCCTATGCGAGACAGAAATCAAATAAATACTATTATCAAAACTCCACTATTCTCAAAAGTACGAGTACCCAAGTCAAATATCTACTCGAAATCTAAATACCTCACACAATACAAGTCACGAGGGCTGCCTACACCCAATAGTACAATAGCACAATAATACTTAACATCATCATCTTGGATGATCCACTCGTCAACCAAGCGTGTACGGTCGGCAAAAAAGCGAGTGTATGATGAAAGGTACAAAGCCTACTTACAATATTTGTTTGGCAACGGAATGCGGTAGCTAAGAGTGCAAATATACGGTTGTTCCGACGGATGGTCAATACACTCTCGGGTGATGCTTCACCGTTGCTTGGTTTGGTAGCGTCAGCAGAAATGATTTTGGTTGATAGTTTTAAGGTAAGTTGGTAATAGAAATTGGGGGTAAGTGGAATGGTGGTATTAAAAGGTTTCATGATGGTTTCTTTATACAGTTAAAGAGACGTGGATGGATTTTTGTATTGAAGAGGAATGTATTACGTAGATTATACGAAGTAGGACTTTTAATCCCTCCTTGTTTTTCGTTTCGTGTATTGAAACCGCGGGTTAGGTAGGTTTATATTCTTTATTTTTTTTTTCATTGAATGATCATCAGGAAACATCGCTCCTGTATTCCTGGGATATTGCCATCAAACCGGCACTAATTCAGACTCCAGACTGCTGCTGGGAAATTCTAAATGAAAAGCCACACTTTGCCTGACCCGGGAATCGAACCCAAGACCTCATGCTAAGCAGTAGCGCTTGCTATCACTAGACCAAAGCAGTCAGTAATAAATATTACACTTTTAGAAATCTTGAATTTTCTTCTAACCGCGAGCAATCTCGTTTTAAATGAAACAACGCGCTTACAAAGGGATGATTTTGAGATAAAGATAATAATAACAATAAAAATAAAAAGATAATTATAATTATGTCGTATCTATTTATGTATTTTATTTACAATAACAGTAATTTAAAAAAAATGAATAATGAGAAAATGAGTAAAAATAACTGAAACCATTTCTCTTTTGAGTAATTAAAAAAACTTAATATGAACCCATAGTTATCTCGTGATGTACTCGTAACAGTCGTAGCGAAGGTTTGTTTTACTATTGACACTTTGAGAGGAAGAACACTTCAATTACCTACTCCGACTGGACTTTTTTCAGTTGCCTGTAAGTTGCCAGAGGCCACGGTATCCCTTTCGGACTTTCCCGCGACCCCGGCAGGCATCGGCCCTAGCGGACCCCTTCAGTAGTGCTGACATCACTTGGAGGCGCGCGTGAGACATAATGCGCCATCGACCCGGGCCTGGACGGCCAACTACCCATATTGCTCACTGCCCGCAAACCCGCGCCTACAGTGCAGACCGTATCTGTCACCTTAAATTTCTCCGTCGTGCAAACAGACAGGTATACGCAAATTATTATGTCTAATACGGAGTGAATGGGCCGAGTGGAGCGTTAATGTGAATCCACAGAATGACTCATGACTGCGCTAGTGTTTGCACACATGTCCCCATAAGTACGGTTTGGAGAGAGCCCACACGCCATCATAACATATTTACAGGGATTTTATTAGTGGATTTTCGATTATTCGGCATATTTCAGCCACGATCTGACATGGAAACTCACGTAACTGTTTGCACATAATAATAATTTTATGTTGAAAGACAGAAAGAAAGACAATAAATTTATTTGAACCATGTTAGCACACAATATCCCCGAAAGTCTGACAACCAGTCCTTACCAACGGGTATCGTATTACCAGTAACTGGGTTATGGAGGTCAGACAGGCAGTCTCTTCATATAAAATATTGGTATTCAGCTGCATCCGATTAGACTGGAAGCCGACTTCAACGTAGTTGGGAAAAGATTAGGCAGATTGATTGGTATTGAAACACCCAGTCTTAGTTATGAAAAAACAAATTTTCTCTGCACCATTTTCATCATCGTTGATTGCTCGCAATTTTTCTAGTAAATCCGACACATTGTGATTTAATCTACTAGAAAATCTGAACATCACCCATATTATATAAATGAGTAGGTACCTACATAATCTCCCTGGAACACAGTCAAAACTCGCAAACTCTCAAGCAAATTTAACTCAAACAACTGGACTAAATTCACCGCCAGATGTAGACAGTCCGCTCGACCGTTCATCATCATGCCAGTATCGATTACACACATAATATTGCGTAACCAAACACTCAGACAGAAAGTTAAATTTATCTTGTAAGACAAACAGAGATC
Organism: Lithophane leautieri; assembly: GCA_949152455.1. Lineage (NCBI taxonomy): Eukaryota > Metazoa > Arthropoda > Insecta > Lepidoptera > Noctuidae > Lithophane > Lithophane leautieri. Next base: position 13,866,252 of record OX424472.1, on the reverse strand, counting down.
GCATTCAAATACTAATAATCCTTAATTAAATGGGTAAATATTCCGAGTAAATTGTGATGTCATGTTCAATAGACAAAGGTAGTCATTTTCTACTCAATATCTGTTTTGCGTACTTTAGAATAATCAATAAGTAAACTAAAAACTGGGTGGAGGCCCAGTGGTATCGGCCCCGACTTATTGAGCTTTAGGTCGTGAGTTCAAACCCAGGTAGGCACTTTCCTGCCAGGGTTGCGGGAAAGTCCGAAAGGGATACCGGGACCTTGGCAACAGGCAAATGAAGGAACACGGGTGGGTTTTAGTCAGTAAAAGTCTGACACGCCCTTCCGCTCCGTCCAGAGCGGGAGAAGTCATTGGATGATTTCCCACCCTCAAAAAAAAAAAAAAAAGGTAGGCACTTTACTTTGTTTAGTTAATTACCTGACTACGGCGAAGAAAAAAGGAGGAAAAATTGTCTTATCGTACCATGTTGGGTATCAAATGAAAGGGCTTAATGAGCACATTTCAAAAAAATATATATCATAACCCCAAAAGAATTTAAAAAAATGTGTGACTCCGGATTTTTTATTTGTCTGTCTGTGGTGTCTTGTTTATACCTTTTTAGGCGTAGTTGGGTTTTAGTTTTTATTACTTTAATTTTTTTTTCATCACCAGCCCTCTCAAAACCGTGTAGGAAAACATCGTGAGGAAACCGGCATGTCCGAGAACCAAAAATTCGAAGACGTGTTACTTCTACCAACCCGCACTGGGCCCGCGAGGTTGATTACGGCCCACTCTCTCTCACTGAGAGGAGGCCTGTGTCCCAGCAGTGGGAACATTATAGTCTGATTGTGTGTAATCTAAACAATGTTTTTCCAATATGGAACAGATGAAAGGCTTAGCAAACAGAGTGAACGCAATTTTGGTATCTGGTAGAACAATTTCTATGAAGTTTTCATAGGCATTATACAGCTTGGCAAAAAAGAGTTTGGAAAAAATGAGGGCGCCACTACCGCACTTATGTCACTTCAAATGGGAAATGCGTCAAAGAATTTAGACCAATAGTGGAAAACGCTGCTTGTACTGACTCAAAACCTACTAGCACTTGTCGGCAAAGTAGTGCCAACATTATATGTTAGCATTACTTAAGTAAAATATATAGTTTCATCTGTCACCGCATCATACTCTTTTTTGCCAAGCTGTACACACGGCTACACATCAAGTTATACATTTCCAGTTTATGCTGGTCTCGCATTGTATAGAATTTCCGTACAATGCGAGGTCAGCTTATACTGGAAATGTATAGCTTGATGTGTAGCCGTGTGTACTAGAGTCGCGTCGAACTTAATAAAAATATATTTATTGCAGTGATTAAAGTGAGTTTTACCATCTGGAATTTCTCAGTAGCAGCCTAGTGTCTGAATTTGTGCCCGGTTGAGGGAAATAGGCTCGCCCCCTCTTACATGGGACTTAAAACATAACTGGCGGAATGTGGGTGTATTATTATTAGGTACACACGGCTACACATCACGCTATACATTTCCAGTGTATACTGATCTCGCATTGTATAGCATTTTCGTTCAATGCGAGGTCAGCTTATACTGGAAATGTATAGCTTGATGTGTAGCCGTGTGTACATCTCTGGCTAACCCATCGGGGCACACAAGTGTGATGTTATGTAATAAAATATGTATCACCACACATTTGCTAGATAATTATATGAAGCCAGCTGTGCCCCGCGGTTTCAACCGTATAGGTCTCGATCCCGCGGGAATGTCGGGATAAAAAGTATCATATGTCCTAATCCAGGTCATAGTCTACCTATATGCCAAATTTCATCCCAATCTGTTAAGCCGTTTTAAAGTGAAACCGTAATAAACAAACCAACTCACTTTCGCATTTATAATATTAAAATATAAAAATACACAATAATACATAAAGTAAGTCGTTCTACTAACAATATAATATAGCCCATGGGCTAAGTATGTCTGAAATAAAAGATTTTTATTCTTATTTATAAATATTATAAGCTGAGAAAGAGAAACAAATAAAATATCTCAGCACACGAGGTTGTCGACATGTGGAATGTGAGCTCGGCTATCATTGTGCCGATTGCCGTAACGGTCTATGGCCTGATGGCCGAAAGCCTCGACCAACATCTCTCGAGGCTCTCGTTAGGCGGTTGGATCAAGGGCCTGATTCAGAAGGCAGTACTCCTTGACACGGCTCGCATTGTGAGGAGGTTCCTGTCTCTGCAGCCCTAACCACCGGTAGCTTGGACCCTGCTCCCGACACCGGTGGACTTCTATTTTTTATATTTTTAAATGTTCTTTTATATTATCATTAAAATTTAAGAAATATAATTACAGAACAAAGAAAATAAATAAACGAATATAATAATACATAAATTACGATTAGTTAGGACTACTATCCGAGATTGTTTACCACTAAGGATAGTAAACTACAAAATTAAATTAAATACGAACAGAAACAGGAAGCGAACAAACAAACACATTTATTATAAAAGGTAATTGCTTATTGGAGTCTAGTTACAATCCTTTTATGTGAACAAACTCGGCTCCTCCGTAATGAGCCGACTTAGGTGGCTCTAGGAATGGTCTAGGAACAATAATGTGCATCTGTTAAGGCGTAGTGCACTATCTAATTTAAAAGAAAGCTAATTTAGCACTATCCGGCTTTACTTAGTAACAAAAAACTGAATGACTTCTGTGCTCCGTGAACCCGGGTTATTTTTTAACCGACTTCTTCAAAAACGAGGAGGTTCTGAATTCGTTTGTAAGTTTTTTTGTTCTTTTTTTTTTGTGTTTTTGTTACGCGATTACTCCGCCAATTATGAATCGATTTTGATGTTTCTTTTTTTGTTTGGTAGGTCATGCTTCCGACATGGTCCCATAAAAACTTGCGTAAATTTTGAGTAACCTTCAATAATTACTTATTTTTCCCACTTCGTTTATGTAGACGATATCTTATACTCCGTCACTGTTATTTACATAGCAGGTAGTGGTATTCGAATTTGTGTGGGGTAGGTACCACAACCAAAAAGTAAACAACCGACTTCCAAAAAAAACACTAAAAAGTGAAAAATAACTTTAATTTCGGAAGTCGGTGGCAAAAAATTAAAATTGCAAAGTTGTTTTTTTTTTTGGAAAAAGTTTTTTTGTCAAAAAATTATTCGATACAGGGTACACACGGCTACACATCAAGCTATACACTTCCAGTATAAGCTGACCTCTCATTATACGGAAATCCTATACAATGCGAGATCAGCATTAACTGGAAATGTATAGCTTGATGTGTAGCCGTGTGTACCATTCAATGTATCTCCATTTCATATGATGTGTAAAAGTTTATATTCTTTTAATTATAAATACTTCTGTCCCAATTTTGTGATTACCTTTGCCTGTCAAAGGATACAGTCAAACAATACAGTACTATTTACTTATTAATATTACTAGCTGATGCCCGCGGCTTCGCCCGCGTAGATGTCGGATGTATATACTAAAACCTCTCTCGAGAACCACTCTATCCATTGGTGAAAACAGCATGAAAATCGATGCAACAGTTTTTGAGTTTATCGCGAACAGACAGACAGACGCGGCGGATGACTTTGTTTTATAAGTAAGTAAATAGTAGTGCATTGTATTAGACTTCCTGCGGTTTTTTAATTGTAAAATTAAAAGTAAGTATCAAACGGGCAAACAAAGTAACTTTTTTACGCATTGCATGTTAACGGCGAAATCACTCATTCCTACTAATTAGATAAATAAATATACGTTGCTTAAAGTTAAGTAATGATTAGCGACAATTTAACCACACATTTTTGACATTTAAACGTCATTTAAATTTGAGCAACGTTTATGAATAAACCCCGTATTTACAACCATAGCTTTTTCTGAAAAAAATTAAAGTAATAAAAACTAAAACCCAACTACGACTAAAAAGACTAATCTGTTCGATTTATGCCCTAACACGTGTGACTCCGGATTTTTTATTTGTCTGTCTGTGGTGTCTTGTGTATACCTTTTTAGTCGTAGTTGGGTTTTAGTTTTTATTACTTTATTTTTTTTTAAATTCTTTTGTACTTATAATATCAATCATTTAGAAGTACCAAACCCGTCAGGGTGGTAATTACGGAATATGAAATGTGCACTCACGGATCATAAACTATTACGGAATATACATATTTTTTAAATGTGCTCTTTAAGCCCTTTCATTTGATATCCAACATGGTACGATTAAACAAAATTTTTTTTTTAGTTCCTTACTTTATGTCCTCTAGGGGGCGCCATTTTTTATTTAATGTGACGTCACATAGCCTATAACCAGCGGACGATCAAGACGCTTCCAACGATACCTCATTTGTCAAATTGTGATAAGTGGTTTAGAAGATAGGAGGGAACAGATGAACATACTTACATACATACATACATATATACATACATACCGGTCAAAATCATAACCCTCCTTTTTTCTTCGCCGTAGTCGGGTAAAAATAGGTAACTAAAGTGAACAATATTTTTCTTTTTTCCTATACCTTTCTTCATCAAAATATCGACTGTAACTACTTACTCAGTTCAGATATTGTGCATTGTCATTGCTTAAAGATTTCCATTCCTCACAGCTGCATAACAAACGCCGAACAACCTTAAATTCCACAAAACTCAACATCAAAATAACAGTCAACGAAAGCTGACATGATGAAACTAATTGAAAAATATAATACTTATGAATTACACATTTATATTAATTAAGGCCAAGCTTCATCAGTATTTACGATATTTGATTATGTAGCGAAGCCAATTAAAATTCTGTTTCCCCCTTAAGCGGCAAGTAGGTACACAACGATGCCGTCTCGAATACCTTCAGTTTTAATGAACGTACTAAGCTCGATAGGCAATTGGTTAATAAAATGAATTCGTATGTAGGTTTATTAAGGCTGTACCCTACCTCAGATTTTATCTCGCTCGCACCATGCTACTCCCGAACTGAGTGAGAGCGAGACGGAGTGGGGCGCTAGCGGGTCTCAAGCCTCGAAAAGTGGAGGTAATTACTTTTTACGGTGAAAATAATAGAAATTTAAAAAAAAGAAAAACATAAGACCTGCTTTATAGATAGTTCAGTTATTATGCAAAGTTTCATGATCTAATTTGAAGTATTTTTTAATACCAGCGGTTTATAGTTCTTTTTAGACATAACTTTGGATTTTTTTCTATCCAGAAATTTTTATTTAATCTTGTTTTCGTCAAACATAGGACCTAGCATCAATCCTCAACTTTAACTTTTATATTTATTTCAGAATTAATGCTGCAGTATTTTCGGCATAACAGAGGATCATGCTGAGCAATTTGAGGTAGGGTGCGCCCTTAAGAACTTGTTTTTGGCCGCGGCTTCATACGCGTGGAGGTCGGATATTATCTCACGGTGAAATGAAATGAAATTGTTTATTCTGTAAATAGGTTAAGGGAATCACTTGTACACGTCGTATTAAAAAATATTAAAAATAAGCTAGATGAGGGCGGCGTTTCCTATCTGATTTTTACTCTGTAACGTGCTACCGGGATGATAAATATCATAATTATGTCCTAAATCCAGTCGCTTTATTTTGTTAACATCTTACCGTGAAGACTAGAGTGAAGTGAGCTGTCATTCCACCACATGCTAGGGTTCGCTAGGGTTTGACACTATTGGCAGCTTACTCCACCTAGATATAATAGATCCGCGGGTCATTGTGTACACGGGAGCCTCTCATTCAAATCCGTTTAGCCGTTAAAGCATCTATTATATCACTACATATTATAAAACAAAGTCCTCCTCCGCTTCTGACTGTCTGTTCGCGATAAACTCAAAAACTACTTCACCGATTTTCATGCGGTTGTCACCAATGGATAGAGTAGTTCTCGACGAAGGTTTTAGTATATAATAACCGACATCCACGCGGGCGAAGCCGCGGGCATCGACTAGTATATTTTAAATGAAACTCGCTTTTCGTGTTTTTCTGTATGTCCGCGTTGTTCTTCTAAACCACGCAACAGATTTTGATGAGGTTTTCAGCATCGTTTAGAGAGTTTGTTCCGGAAGGTTTATGTGTATAATACGTAAGTATTAAAGTTACAAATAACTAAGAAATCTCGATGTTTTGTCAAGTCGTAAAAACCGTTCGAAGCAAGAGCGGGTTGCTAGTCATTGATAAACAAATATCAAAGTTCACATACATACTAACAAACATACTGACATTTATAATACAAATAGGATATTAGTAGTAGAATTGCTGGATGACACGAAATATGAGGTGTATATCTTGACGTACATGGATCACGCGTTTGAACTCATGGTTGACATATTAGCAAAGTTACGGTTAAAAGACTTTATTAAATTATGTGCACGTATTCGTTTGAAATTCAGATTTACATTTTTTTTTGACTCTGAGATCCCCATTGTATGTTCATGCCCTTCATTTATTTTTATTTTTATGTATTTTATTTAATGAAAATTAATTTGACTCCTAATTTATAAGCAGCTTTCGTCCCTTGTCTTTTCTCTTTAAACGTTATGTACATCTAGTTTATTATCAGTAATAAATTTTCTAAATACTTCTGTAAACCAATGTTTAAGATGTTGGTGTTCTTTATTATATAAATACTAACGATTTCCAAACATTTCGTTTTGTGAATAAAACAGCCATTTCTTATCGAAACTCTATGTTAATGCAAACTTCAGAAAACAAAGTCAGTTTACAAAATTAAATTAAAATGTTCTAACTTAAAGTTAACTACTAAGAAACCTAGTTAACTACTTCTTTCAATCAACAAGGTTCAAAGATTAAAACCAACCCTTTAAAATCAAATCGAGAACACGCTTCGACTAATACATTTGAAATACTCAAAGAAGTCAAAAAGAACAGAAAACATTCTAAAAGCCAAAGGTCAAAGAAATCATTAAGTAGGATTAAGTAACGCGAAAACTTTTCTAAACGACCGTGTAAAAAGGATCGAGTCGTATTAAATTCCAATATACACAGAGTAAGGAATACGCTAAGCAGTCTTACAAGCAAAGTTACTAATTTGTCGAAAACTCTCGTAAATTAAATGCCAAATATTTTTGCCTGTAGCTCACATATTAAGTTTCACAGCTTATATCTAAAGACGGTGAGACTTGGGCCACGGAATCAGCGATTGATTGTGAATAGTCGTGATTTTTTCGTATAGGTACCGTGAGCTTCAAACTTTATGACGGTTCTGAAGTGAGCTACTCACTGCGTAGCAACTCACCTCGTGTTCAGACCCGCGATAAAGTTTGCATCGGGCTATCATATGAAAAAAACAAGGGACACTTGGTTATCATCAGAATGCGCTGAACACAGCACAGATCTTTCACCATTGACTGCAATTAGTGGAAAAAGGAACTTACTATCATTGGTGAACTTAGCAGTCTCATGGCTGTTCGCAGATTTTTATCCTTATTAGCAGAAAAAGGGTTATTTTGTCCAACCTCTCGACATAAATGTTAGCTATGAGAGATATGAGAGATATCAAATCAATCATTTATTTAGCTCAAAAATACACCTGCATTTCTTCAACAAATAAAACCTAACCTAAGTAGGTTAGGTTTTATTACCTACTAGCTGTTGCCCGCGATTTCGTCTGCGATCCAGGATGAAAATGTCCTATAAATCCTTCTCCAGATCAAGGTCTACCCCTGAGCCAAATTTCATCAAAATCCGTTCAGCTGTTTTAGCGTGAAAGCGTAACAAACAAACTAACTCACTTTCGCATTAGTAGTTAGGATTTTCGATGTCTTTTTTTTTTTTTTTACTCTGTATCATCATTTCCACGACAACAACGTAGTACAAATTATATAGTACTTAATAGGTACCTACCACATGATTGAAATGTCATTGTTCTGCCAGTGATCTAAGATTCATTCCTATTATAAAATAAAGGCTCTTGTTATTTTTAGAGGTTGATTAAGAATAGGGCATACGTGTCCAACTTTTTGTAACATTCAGACATCAGCACCCCAATTGTGTAACTTTGTGTTCCTTCAAAATCTTTTTCATTGTGTCTAACCTTGACTTTTTCGTCAATCTTTCAGGGCGTGACAAAAGTTACTAGGCGTTGCTCATGAAACAATTTTAACTTTGGGAGAAACGATGAAATATTGAGGCTTGTAACTCTCATGCAATATATCAAAGGTTCACTTTACTAAAATCGCTACACCCAAAAAAACGCTTGCGCTGATCAGCCCGCCATTTTCATAGCCCCATCGCAAAGTTCACGCGTCGAAATCAATTTGCGTAGCGGGCGCGTCCGCCGTCAAAGAAAGAATTTCTCATAAGTTTGAAGGGGGGGAGGGGGGCGGTAGTGAGCCTACATGAAACAAAATAGCAATATGTTGTGAGAAAGTCTATCTTATGTAACGTGTGAGGTGTGAGTGTGTGACAGTGTGAGATATGTCACTGTGTCGTATGAAAATGAGTTTGATGTTTGAAGATGATGATTAATTTTGAATTGAAAAGCATGGCAGTATTTTTGGATTCTTCTTCTTGGAAATCTTGGAATGATCTTGAATTCTTGGAATCTGTAAATTTCTTTCTTATTCAAACCTAGTCTATTCAAGTTTTACATTCTTTATTTTATCTAGCTGAAATATGTCCATTCGGCATTTAATTACGAAACTATTAATCGTAAGTACTGGCATTAAACAAACGTACGGTAAAGAAAAACGAATACAATTAAAAAAGGAACAGTAAAGTACGTTCCCGACATTCATCGAATATCTAATAAAGGCTATGCTACAACTACACATAAAAATACAACTCTGAAAGCTAATAAAATGCTCGCTACATATCGAAAGAATCTTCACATCTCAAAGAAAGAATTCGCAATAAAGTCCGTGTAGCCCCGCCCTCCCCCACACACGTAGTCACTATTGGCGAATACAGTTATCGGAAAAATGGGGAAAATGGGGTAAAATGGAACGGTGCGCGAAAGAGTTGGGAGGAGCGTGGGTAAGATATGTGGATTTACAGTGTAGAAGTAATGTTCTACGTGTTGGATACTGTTTTTTTATTGGATGTTGCCTTCAGATGTGTGTTACAAGACTTACGAGTATTAATCTGGGCATTGATTTATTTAAATATGTAGAAGCTCGTGGCTAAGTAATAACCGCCGCACGGGTCGATCCATCAGGTTAAAGTACGCTTGCCGGGGTTGGTCCGTGGATGAGTGACCATCTTTACATACCGAGAGTCCTCCGTGACTCGGAAAGCACGTTAAGCCATTGTTCCCGGCTGTCATTCGTGGATCTTTGACAGTCGTTACGGGTCGTCAGAAGTCCGAAAGTCTGACAACCAGTCTTACCAAGGGGTATTGTATTACCTAGTTACTGGGTTGTGGAGGTCAGATAGGCAGTCGCTCCATGTAAAATACTGGTATTCAGCTGCAACCGGTTAGACTGGTGGCTGACCCCAACATAGTTTGGTTATAATTATATGATGTATAATTTATTAATATTTTATATAATTTATGTATAACTAGCTTCCGCCCGCGGCTTCGCCCGCGTGGTATATCGATAACAAATCCTTATGTCCTTTCTCAGGCTCTAGACTGCTCTATCTGTGTACCAAATTTCATGTCTATCGGTTCAGTAGTTTTGGCGTGAAAGCGCGACAGACAGACAGATAGACAGACAGAGTTACTTTCGCATTTATAATATTAGTAAGGATTCTCTTCATATTATAATACCTACCAGCAGAGCGTGTCGGTATACCCATAAAACGTTTCAAACCACACCCCTACATGAAACACTTTACACCCAAACACTAGAAATAAATCCTAGTCTTAATTACACCCTCCATGATTGCTTAAAAAAAAATGCAGCAAACCCAAGGAAAAACAGCGCTCCGACAAAGTTTTTTTAATTTCTTCCGAACGATAAAACTGTAAGGATTAAACACCCACTTCCGAATGCAAAGTGCACTGTTTAAAAAGTCAAATGCATGCAAAACACGGCATTACACCGATTCAGAAAACTAACAAAATCCTCCACAAAAAAAAATAGGAAAAAAAATTAAGAAGTTCCGTGACTTGATATGAATGAAGGTTCCGTCGGACTATCGCAATATTGCTAAAGTTTCATCGCGGGAAGTTTTTATTAATGGCCGCCAAGTCAGCTTTGTTCTATACCACTCCTTTTAACTCTCTCCGCGCACGAAAGTTGTAAATTTTACACTTTATAGAACCATCTTCTACACAAAATACTACTGATATTACTTTGCCGTTTCATAAAAGGAATTCCCTATTAAATACTTCTTTTAGTTTTGATAGTACATTCGTAACATTTGTATAATTAACGAAACGTTTGGTTGGCACGAAATGTCTACCTACAGCGTAGTCATTACGAACAAAAGAAAGTACAATTGCTGGTATTTTTCGATAATGAAATGGTCCTATTAGGTGGACCTAATATAGATAAAATAAGTGCTATTAGTAAAGGCATTAAAGCTAAAAGCATTTCACCTTGTTATAATTTTTAGCTAACACGCGGCGAAATTCAAAACCAGTTTGCAGGGGCTTACAATAACGTCTATTCAGGGGGAGCTTTTCACGGAATTGGGTCAGATGCTTTCAGCGTTGAGCCTAGTCTATGTTACCGGAATAACTCAGGGCTTGAGCTCACAATCTCCTATACAGAATGGTTTTGTCCATGGCGCACCTGCCATTTGGAGGCTTGAATAATGAACTACGTCATTTCCTTTTACATAAATGCATTGTCCCCGAACTCTGTTAGCTGGATACATACTAAGCCAACTGTTGTTTGATGAAAAAATGTATATCTTCCCTTTATGTTTGCCGCACATAAAACGTGGTGTGTTCTAACTTATTTCTATATGAATAGCACGGTTTGGTGCGATGTTTCTAGGCTTATCAGAAACCTTATACTTTACAATTTCGTAATGGATAGGTCCTGGGTACATAGTTTTCCATTATTTTTACGATTAAATTCGATACTATGATATTTTCAAGTGATGTAACACTTTTATTCTTATAGCGATTGTATGTAAGCCACACTTACAATGTTCAATTTATAGTAACAAAAATTCAATGTAGGTAACTTGCAACTGATTAGTCAATTCTTGTGCTGTCATCTCTCGCTTATATAAGCCATAGGCATATAAAAAGTAATAAATCTTAACTTTTTTTCTAAATAATATTATGTTTCCTTCAAAACACACAGCGTTGTCGAAGAAGTGCTGTTACGAATTTTATTTCATCATGCCAGAAGTTCGCGAGAATATTTGGATACGGCGAACTTGTCAACAATGTCAACTGTCACTTGTCATAGCGACAAAAATTTTGCCGCCAACATACCTAAGCATCTGTTTTGTTTTAGTACACACTTAGAAACTTTTAAAAGTGATTTTCTCCTACTGTATTGATTGTAATTGTATGTTATAACGAACATAGTATTTTGGAACCCATATTATTATGAAATAGGTATCATCTCAAACTTGCAATCGTTATTCCACGAAAAAATGGTTATTGAATTTTGCTAAGTGTATACATATTTTTGGTCGTGACTGTACATTATATAGCTTTTTCCATTGTATAATCAAGTTAAACTTTAGAATGACGACTACATAAAGTATTCAGGCACCACAATCAGATCCATAAACATGCAACACTCGGATGTTATCACTATCTTTATCATAAATCTAACTATGAATATAACATTTAGTGCTTATCTCTCTCCTAGCTTCCTATCTTATAACTGAATTTGAAATGCGACGCAGTATTTCGTTAAGTCTAGGGTTTATAGCCAGTCTCCATTCCTAATTACTGGAATTCTAAATTTAAAATTAATATTAGGTATTTATGGAATTCTTGGTGTAGTGTATTTGTAACACTATCTCATGCACGTCAGCTGTGAGGTCGCTGTCACTAATGTCAACTGTCAGTTCACGAGGAATGGCGGGAAATAGTTGAAAGTGAAGCGTGTAATGAGCCAGTGTAGTGATATAATCAGCATAAATACGGGATTAACAGGATTCTACACTTGTTAAATTACATTTTAGCTCTTATTAAAGACAGTCTTACGGTCAACACAGACAACGCAGCAAAATGCTCAAACAGTTTTTCATGAATAATTTACTAGTTAAAAATAGTGGTATAATTCCCTGTAACGCATGTTTGGGTATGCTTGTGCATATTTTTACTCAACTCTTGACAGCGAAGAAAATGGACGAGCATGCTTGAGCATTTTGCTTTGTCTGTGCTGACCCTCTTGTGGAAGAGCAAATCCGCTTAACGACCCTCCATTTTTGTAAAACAAACATCTGGGTCAGGGGACATATTATACTTATATTCGAAAATTCATCATAATTTCAGAATTATGATGAATTTTCCAATAAATATTATTAATAGGGCCCAATAGGGTTCTTTAACCACCCCTTTACCCTTATTATTATTATTTTGGGCTCATTACTCGCGACCCTTTGCTCCTTTTTCACCGGAGGTCTAATGTACCTACGGTACTAATTTCGTTGGCAATATTGACACTAATGGAAAAACTATATCCAAAATATTACATAAACAACTTCGTATTTTTTTTTTCGAGAATAAATTATTTTAACTATATTTGTTTTTTTAAGTTTTTTTTAATATTTGCCAATCTAAACCTAAGTCATTAAACCACAAGTTAAATAAATAAATCCTAAAATACAAGTTCGCCTCCAGCTGACCAGCACACGCAAAAAAACCTTATTCACCCCCCCAGCCACTACTAAATCCACTTAACTGAATCTAAATAAGCATAAACAAACCAAAGCCGACATTGGCAAGGAAAAAATCATTTGTATTCAGGAAAAATCTTACTATAGTATATCCTCAGTCGCCTCCCACTTTTTCATCCGTCTCGCTCAAATAGATTTGATATTTAGAGCGGATTGCGCCGGGTGGTTTAGGTTCACCCCCCTAGCTAAGACAACCCTGTTTTATATGAAAACAATGTCGATTTATATTCTTCTTTTTTCTTTCTTTGCTTAAATAAATTGGGTATATTCTTAATAATCTAAGGATCTTCTTTCATGGTTCCTTTTGTTCATGATTTTGTTCTAAGTGCGGCGTAAGTGCGTAACCCCCTCCGAATTTTACTGAGGGGCGCATGTTTAGCTCACGATTATTTAATATCGGTTTTTAGTTTAATTTTCATACCTAATTAATGGACTAAACGGAAAATATTACGTCACTTAACCACCAAGTTAAGGTTTCAATAAAAATTTGTTCTCTTTCAGTCCTTCAGTCAGTACAACTCACATCTGAAAAGCTTGATGGTGTTTAAAAACTACCATTTATTTGAAAAATAACCTAATAATACTTATTATTTCGTATGATCACAACCTTAAGCTTATGTTATTCAAAATCTGTGCTCATTCGTTATCTACTTGTATTCAATATCAATCTATAAAGTACCTACCTTTACGCTTATGTACTTGCATTTCATTTACTCGATATCTTGCCTCTCTATCTGGCGCATCTTTTTTCTCTTTTCCGAAGATTTCCAAGCGCCAAATCCTACTTATAGCGTCTCTTGGTTGAGCTGAAATGGATTTTTTCTGATGTATGCCACTTAGTATGTTTTGATACTTAGTCTATTTTCATATAATTATATCTGTTTGCTTCTGGACTTGCTGATTTTTTTAAGTTATATACTGTTTGTTTATGGACATATATTTTGGAATTCTCCAATAAAAACAGCAAACTGATCTGATTCTTTGAAAATACAATGTACACACGGCTACACATCAAGCTATACATTTCCAGTTTATGCTGATTTCGCATTGTATAGGATTTCCGTACAATGCGAGTTCAGCTTATACTGGAAATGTATAACTTGATGTGTAGCCGTGTGTACCAAACGTAAACGACATCCAAACATTTTACCCATCAATTAACGAATTCCCAAAACCAGTCTTTCAAAGCTCGACATAATGCACACGAATTGCAACAAAAGTCAAAACTTCGTATTTCCAATTGAAATAAAACAATGGCCGACGTTCCTAGTATACTGAAAACGAATAATGTTTTGTAACGCGAACCCAAAAACTTTGTACACGTGTAGGCGCGATGCCAAAATACTGTTTATCCACAACAGAGTCATGTTGTTACTGACGAAACGATCGCGATTTTTGTTTACAAGTAACTTCGGGAATGTATTGGCTGACTTACGACTGTATTTACGCTATTTCAGTACTGTAGTTGTAAACTCGGGTGTAATTTCTTTATTATTAAACAATACAGGAATAAAGCAGTGTGGTGGCCCAGTGGTAACGGCCGCGAATTATGAGGTACGGTTACGGGATAGGTGGTAGGTTCGAACCCAGGCAAGCGCTTTACTTTGTGTAAATTATTTCATCACCACTGCTCTCAAAACGGTGAATGATACCGGCATGTCCTAGAACCAAAAATTCGAAGACACGTGACATCTACCAACCCACACTGGACCGCGTGATAGATTACGGCCCACTCTTTCTCACCGAGAGGAGGCCTGTTTCCAACAGTGGGAATATTATAGGCTGATTATGATGACATGAATATGTTTGTCAGTTACTATAAAGATTGGGTTGCTGTTGTTCATAGTCTTGGTACGCAAATAGCTTTGTTAGAGAATTTTATACGGATGTTTAAAAACTTTTTTACAAAAAATTTAACCGACGAAAAAAGAACTAAAAAGCGAAAAATAAAAATAAACCTAATAGTGTAACTAAGCTCCTAAACTAATTTAAGTAACAAATTTTGAGGCGGCGCCAAACAAACAAACTAATTAATTACATAATTCTAGCGTGTATTTGACGCCACCTCAAAATTTGTTACTTAAATTAGTTTAGGAGCTTAGTTACACTATTAGGTTTATTTTTATTTTTCGCTTTTCAGTTCTTTTTTCGACGGTTTAATTTTTTGTAAAAAAGTTTTTTATTTTTCGCTTTTGAGTTACCATCCACTCCAGGGTACTCCAGGGGGTTACTCCAGGTTAAAGACCTGGAGTTGATTATGAGTGGTTATGTCATCAGAACTATGTATGTCTGCGAAATTTCAACAGAATCGGTTCACAGTTGAAAATTCAGTTGGTGAAAAATCAATCAACCCCATTTTTTCTACCTTTAGGGGTGCATTATAGTTTTCAATTTTAAATGGGACTAACTTCGAGGTATACCCTACACAATAAAAAAATAATTTTTCAAATCGGACTACTCACTAAAAAGTTATTCGTGGTCATACATAAAAAAAAATAAAAAAAAATATATATACATGTCGACTTGAGAACCTCCTCCTTTTTTTTCGTCGGTTAAAAATAGAACTCAAGCAATGTTCTTATGGCTTTCCGCAAACAAATGAGACTTAAAACTATGCATAACTATAGTCTTCTTTAAGTTACTAAGTTCATTGGGGTGTAGTAAAAAATTTCAAGCAACAGGCCATAAAATCCGATTAGAAAGGACTTCTTGGTAATTTACAACAGAGTAAATCATACTAACATACTAGGTACTGTACGGATGCTTTGAGGTCTGAAATAAAGATTTACGAGAACGAATTATTTATCTACAAAATCGAATCGAATTATTGATAAATAACTCGTCTTACGAGGTTCCTCACCCTTTTTTGTCCAAGTATCAAATTCTCCCAGTCGTAGTTTTAAAAGGAGCGACGCGCAACGCACTCCGAGTGATATTTCTTTACAGTCCGCGACACAGCCACTCTTGGGAAATATACGACGGTCTTATAATGTGAAGCGCAGATGAATTTTGTATACGTTTTACGGTTAAATAAACATTTAGCATTTAAGTGTGTTCACGCACTTTGTTGGGAAAAGAAAAAACCATTTTTGACCAGTGAAATCTACTTTACGGTACAATCATGTTTAGTTTTCACTAAGAAAATACGCATTAGGTGATTTGCACACTATGTAGGTGTTCTAGGATTACGCCTATTAAAGGTTCATGCACACACGTCAGTCACGTCAACGTCAATTTGCCGATCAATCACGTCAATTTCAGGGACGTGTGTGAAAGATAGTAAGTCAGTCAGTCATAGCAACGCCTTCTATAACTATGTTTCGTTCGTAGCAATACAAGTTTTGGCTTGCCGGTGACGCGACGTCGACTGAGACGCGCCGGTAGTGACGTGACTGACGTGTGTAGCCAAAGTCCTACAACTTCTACTTGACGTACATGACGTGTGTCGTATGTGCTTGAACCTTTAGAGCAAATTTTTCCTTTATTTTCTACTTCGAATAACAAACTTGCGCAATTGCTCATTCCACAACACATTTTCTGTAACTCTCGTGAATTATGTCATCCTAGTACTTTTTCAGTCATCGGCCCATTTTTTACTGTCTTCCACAATGCGTAGCAACCCTGTACCTTCTCTACGAAGTTTAGCATGGGAGAAGCACCACCACCACTTTCCATACTCATCAATTAGTCACTTAAATCCTGACGATTTTCCAGGTAACATTGTTTTTAAAGCTATTCAAATTGGAGTCGTGTATCATTTAAGCATTATTTTTGTTTAGTCTAGTCACAAACTTTCGTGGAACTGGGCGCAAAAATTCCCGTTGCTACTTCAGAATTCTAAATGTGATACTAGCAAATTATTTTGGGTTCCTTTTATATGGTTGAACATTGTTTGTTGCTGAAAATATCTTTTTAGAATTGCTTATGTATGAAATTAACACAAACATTTCATTACGCCGATCCCCGATATTATGACTATATTGAAAAATATACTTTTTATTGAATCTATTATTTACATTTACATTATGTAACTTATTATACTAAATTAATTAAAATATTTGGAAGACAATGAGTAGCAAAATTTGGGATTTTGCTCTTTAGAGCTCGTGGATGTGTAATAACAGCTGCACGAGTCGATCCATCAGGTTAAGCTACGCCTGCCGGGGTTGGCCCGTGGATGGGTGACCATCTTTACATACCGAGACTCCACCGTGCTTGGGAAAGCACGTTAAGCCGTTGGTACCGTCGTTACGGGTCTTCAGAAGCCCGAAAATCTGACAACCAGTCTTACCAAGGGGTACCGTATTACCCAGTTACTGGGTTGTGGAGGTCAGATGGGCAGTCGCTCCATGTAAAATATTGGTATTCAGCTGCATCCGGTTAGACTGGAAGACTACCAAACTGAAGGAATGGCAGAGGTGCACCTATAATACACCCACATTTCGCCAGTTATGTTTAACTCCCATGTCAGCTTATTGTCATCAACCGGGCACAAATTCAGACTCCGGGCTGCTACTGAGAAATTCCAAAAGTGAATTCTCTTTCGAATTGTGTCACTTGAGTGAGTTTTGAAGACAAGTTACCGGAATAGATCCACTGGTATGACTTTAGTCTCAGTCTTGCAAAATCGTTGTTAGTTGAAATATTTAGTAATACCACTCAGATTCAGCGATGAGCATTAAAACTGAGAACCCAATCAAATTGTACAAAACTTTCAATGAAGACAAAACAAAACACAAACACGAATCACACTAAACACCATTTCAGCAAAATTAAATTATTTTATGCACCATATACTCGTAATATTAAATTAATTATCAACGTAACCGTTGATTGAATTACCGTGAAACAATTATTAAATATTTAGTAGTTTGTAGCTAAATACTTAGGTGATATTGAGAAAATGTTTAAGATAAAATTACATACCATCAAGCCTATAACCCACATTTCGCCAGTTATATTTAAGTCCCATGTAATAGGGGGCGAGCCTATTGCCATCAACAGGGCACAAATCCAGACTCCGGGCTGCTAATGAGAAATTCTTGATAGAAAAACCCAATCACACTTTGCCCGACCTGTGAATTGAGCTCAGGATCTCATGCTTGGCAGTAGCTTAGCTCTTTCTATAATGGTTTAGATATTTCTATAATTTTACGAGTAGTATCGGCAATAGTCTTTAGTACTTGTAAATTGTAATTTATTTCTTCAATTTCTCATTTACATGTTAGTGGATACCAAACCTGAGTTCAACTAGGTGGGATTTGAACTCGCGACCTCTCGATTGCTAGCCGATTCTATAGGAGTTTAACCATTACAACGTCTATTAGGGTTAGTGAGACTATTTGTCAATGTTGTACATTTATATTCTGGTAATTGCGCAAACTCATAGGTGTATGTGATTTAATAAAACGGAATAAAGTTGTCGACAGTTTAGTTAGAGATTATCTTAGTAATGGCAACTCTTTCACGTGTAGCATGACCACCGTAGAAACGAGGTTTGTCGACGGAAGAATAGACAAAATGGCAGATTGTGATTGTTTGTCTGTCATTTTGTCTATTCTTCCAACGACAAAACCCGTATCTCATTTCGATTTTCCAACGGTAGAATAGACAAAATGACAGATTGTGATTGTTTGTCTTGTCATTTTGTCTGTTCTTCCAACGACAAAACCCGTTTCTCATTTCGATTTTCCAACGGTAGAATAGACAAAATGACAGATTGCGATTGTTTGTCTTGTCATTTTGTCTGTTCTTCCAACGACAAAACCCGTTTCTCATTTCGATTTTCCGACGGTAGAATAGACAAAATGACAGATTGTGATTGTTTGTCTTGTCATTTTGTCTATTCTTCCATCGACAAAACCCGTTTCTCATTTCGATTTTCCGACGGTAGAATAGACAAAATGACAGATTGCGATTGTTTGTCTTGTCATTTTGTCTGTTCTTCCAACGACAAAACCCGTTTCTCATTTCGATTTTCCGACGGTAGAATAGACAAAATGACAGATTGCGATTGTTTGTCTTGTCATTTTGTCTATTCTTCCAACGACAAAACCCGTTTCTCATTTCGATTTTCCAACGGTAGAATAGACAAAATGGCAGATTGTGATTGTTTGTCTTGTCATTTTGTCTATTCTTCCAACGACAAAACCCGTTTCTCATTTCGATTTTCCGACGGTAGAATAGACAAAATGGCAGATTGTGATTGTTTGTCTTGTCATTTTGTCTATTCTTCCAACGACAAAACCCGTTTCTCATTTCGATTTTCCGACGGTAGAATAGACAAAATGACAGATTGTGATTGTTTGTCTCGTCATTTTGCCTATTCTTCCATCGACAAAACCCGTTTCTACCGTGGTCATGCTACGCGTGCTGGTTCGAGTTGGTAAGAGTCTCCATTACTTGTTGGAAGTACAACATAATACTGCATTTTACCTAAGCACAGCCAGCCTACATTTATTGTTCCCACTGCTGGGACACAGGCCCATGAGAGAGAATGGGCCCATAATCCACCACGCGTGTCAAGTGCGATTTGGCGGACAAAATTTCCAAAGGCCCAATTCAGGGAGTCTACTCTCTGTGTCCGTCAACCAAAATTAGGTACCGTCCGAAAGTAGTTGATCCGTCAGAACAAGCGTCATAAGGCGGATGGGCAGAAACACATCAGGACTATGGACAACTGTCAAATCGTGTTGTCTTTCATTCTTAGTTCGGGGTCCGAACTATTCATATGCCTGTGTGTGATAAGGAGTAGGAAACGCCCGCAACTTCAGCCGAAACAACAGACTTTGTGGCAAGAGGGTAGACCCCCTGACTCTTCTTAAAAAACGATCACATATACAAGTTGCAATCTCGTCTCAGCTACAATAAATGTCGAAAACTTGTGACAAAAATAATTAAGGTTTTTTTGACAGATAGTTATTGAGTTTAGAGTACGAACGTTCTTAAAAATACGGTTACATTGCCCCTCAGTATTTTTTTCGAATTTTTGGTTCTAAGACATGCAGAAAAAATTGATTAGAAATCTGAGCACTCCCAGATTAATAAAACCACATACGGAACCACTCACTCAAATCGCTATGCATATTAACCGACACCACTCATTCCATCATTCACTATTCGTTTTAACGATTAGCATACACTAAACGAGACAAATTTTAATCGAACTATGTTTAAAGTCTCCACTCTATCATGACCCGCGGCGGAAAATGGAACTAAAATTAAAAATGTACTGAATTTGACGTATACTTGACATTTTCCTTAGCCAGTAGCGCCACGCCGAAATGTCAAGAAATACTGGTCATGTGTTACTATGCAGTTTGTATAGCAGCTTGGCCATTTTGTATGCCCCATTGTGTGTTAATATTATAGAGTTAATTATTTAGCGAAAATAATGATTTGTGTTACATTTTGAAGTCGTTTGTACTAGAGTTATGGGTATGGCGTTTTAATGGTAGCTTCTGGTCATTTTTAGTGCCTGGTTAATGGATGATGTTGGTAATTTTTTTCCTCTTCGCAATTTTTTATTAAATGGTCATAATATTGTGTCCGAACAAGAAAGACGACATCTTTAAAACTTTTCGTTTTCTTCATCATTTTGGCTTTAAAAGCTAGAATAAAAGCAAAAAAAAAGAGTTTCGAACTAAAGAATTTCATAATTTCATCATCTAATGTCAGTGGTAATAAATAAAATGAGATATTTAAAAGTGATAAATAGTACCACAAAGTAATAATAGTACCCAAGTTGGTATACTGAACAGGATCCCGACTTATGTACGTATTATGTTCGCGGTTACAATCATTTCATAATCGACACATCTTTCGTTAAGAAGCGTTGCTTTATTTATAAAGAAAGAAAGAAAGAATAAAGTTTATTTGGACACAATTCATGAAACACAAAATACAAATAACAAAAAAAAAGTATTATATTGTTTTTAAAACAATAGTGTGTGCCTCACGGCTGCGCCAAAAAGGGTGTATATTATCTATTATGGGTTTTAATTTTGACTAATTTGGTGTGTTGTGTTGTGACTAATTCGTGTTTTTTCATTGAAAACAGACTAGTCGATTACGTTTAAAACGATCGCCAAAGAAATTTGCCTCAAAATTAGAATTATTTACACGTAAAACTATCAATAAATAACTAAGTTTGCGCAACTAGTTTCGTAATGTAAATCCAGCTAAAACCTACAGGTTATAATTTTACCCAAACTATTACTTTAACAAACAAAAAGAAATTCTTCAAATGAGTAAGACGTAAACTTGTAAAAACAAATTAAGAACTGTCATACTGAAGTTACATCACGACAGCATGTGTATTCCCTTTCGTCCCACCAGTGGGACGAACGGGAATTTAATAAATAATATTAAATTTATTCCCGTACGTCCCAACAACATGCAAAAGTTTTAAAAAACCACAAAATCTGTTCAAAAACCCCATAGTATTTCTGACATAGACATAAAACAATTGAACAGAACTGTCGCAAACTCAACATCAAGTAGACGACTAAATTGTTTGAGTAATTCCAACATTTTCAACCAAGAAATAAAAAAGTACGAACTCCACCCTACGCTACAATATTAAACTAAGTTTAAAGACTTAGGTTTTAATTTTTATTGTGTTCGTGATAAAACTTGTAACTTTTTACAGAGGTTATATTAGTTGAACTTTGTTCCATCGGCTCGTGTGTGTTTCTTGTAGTTCAGTAAATAATCTTTTTGTTTAAGTTTGGAGTTACTTTATGTGTTGGTTGCGTATGAGTTGAGGGATTATGTAAGGAAGGGAGATAAAGCGAGTTTTCTCGACCTTTGGCTTTTGTATACATACCCCTTTATTCATAAACGTTGCTTAAAGTTAAGTCATGATTAGCGACTGTTTAACCATACATTTTTGACGTTTGAACGTCACTTAACTTTAATCATCGTTTACGAATAAACCCCTAAGTGTGGTTATATTTTCTATTGACAATACCATTATTCTATGAATTCTTAGAAGACTACTGTACGGACAGATTTTAACATTCCGGTTCTTGAGCAAGGCGTAGGTGGTACTTGTATTTTATTTATATCAAAAATACCGTCGGACAAACCCTGAAGAATTAATTAGACGCAGACAACTCAAGATTGTAATAAATGATGTGCTTGTATGAGAATCATAACACAATGTATCAGGTTAGAACAAAATATTTAATTACAATTTTTAATTATTTTTAATTACAATTAAATTGTTTTATTTACGGAAGCGAGGTTATCAGATTTTAATTTTAATAGTTTGTTAGTTAATTTATTAAAAGATGTTTATCCAGTGTTTATAATTATTATCCTCTTTAATAAATACCATTCCAGTCCATAATTTTTTTGTTTATTTAACGCGATAAAAATGTTGCTAAAAGGTTATTACTCCAATATAACCATTAATTTAAATAATAACACCTTAAAGCCTCAAATAAAGGTCAGTGGGTCGTCTTAGGGGCAGATAAAGTGTAGTACACACTTAAGGGCCATAGTTTCGTCACTTGACCTTCCGCATCTGGGCGGAGCTAAACCCCTACTCCCCGAATACGTAAAACGCGCGCGGTGGCGCGCTGAACTAAAACGACGATCAAAGAAAATGCAGGGGCGCAGACTTGCGCGCATAGGACGCCAATTTTACCTACGATTCCAGAAAGAAATGGCGGAGAGGAGATGTAAGGCTCATATTAGTATAGATAGATACATAAGTTACGAATATTTTAAGTTTTTACTGGACATTATTTTTTAGCATGTGTTTGGAAGAAAATATTGGTGTATCTTTTCATACACGAAGTATTTTAAGGGGTCATTGTACTCATCATTATGAACAACTTTCACTACGGGACCAAGACTGAAATCACGAAAAAAAATCTGCTGTCCCCTATTTTATGTTCGCATAGCTCGTCAAAATCTAGGGAACAGATGATTTTTCTTTCGCGATTTCAGGGTTGATTCCTTAAGGAGTGAAAGTTGTTCATAATGATGACTACACACGGCTGCACATCAAGCTATACAATTCCAGTTTATGCTGATCTCGCATTGTATAGAATTTCTATACAACGCAAGGTCAGCTTATACTGGAAATGTGTAGCTTGATGTGTAGCCGTGTGTCAATGACCCCTTAAAATATTTCCTACCTACATACCTACCTACATATCTACCTACATACCTAACTACATACCTACCTACATACTTACCTACATACGAGTACTTACCTACATACGTATCTATATACCTACCTACATGTACTTACAGCATCCGCTCAAAACTTCAGTACCTACATTACATTTATTTCTGTTGCATTTAGAATTCGCGTCATAGTCTCGACCTGTTCTTACCATTGGATTGCTAAAATTCAATTGCGTTTAACATGTGCAAGTAGCTGTATGGAGTAAGCAATGGATTCGGAATCAGTGAGGTCTGGGTTCGTATCCTAGTTTTTAATTTCTTTGAAATCATAATATTTTATTTGTTAGTATTTTTAGCAAAAACTTGTTAGGTATTTATGTTTATTTATAATCTATTAATTCTAATTATTTATTTTTTATGAAGTTAAGTATTAGTTATTGTATTATTATTTAACTATTTATAGGTATCAGTATTCAGCAGACTTTATTGAAAACTAATAATAATATGATTTAGACTTTATGCATGTTCTTTTTTAAATGTAACGTACGTAACGTATGAACTCGAGCACGATACAGCCAGTGCGTTTGCGTGTATGAGTGATGTCTCAACATTCCACAGAGAACACACATAATTATGAACTCTCATACTATGCAAAATATAACAGTATAGGTATTTCTGTTGCAATATTAGACTACGCTTTATAGTGGCAACCTGTTATTACCATTCGATTGCTAAAATTCACGAACATATTTCATGTGGTAGTAGCTGTATGAGTAAAGCAATGGATTGGCGATCAATGAGGTCTGGGTTCGGATCCATTTCACAATGCCGATTTACTTTCATTGAAATAAAACGATTTTTTTGTATTTTAAGCAAAAACTTTTTATATTCTAAAACTTATTATTTATTTTTATGAAGTTAAATATTAGTAATTGTATTATTATTTAACTATTTATAGGTATCAGTATTCAGCAGACTGTATTGAAAACTAATAATATGATTCAGACTATGCATGTTTTTTTTTTTTAATGTAACGTCACAATGAATGTATGTCCCATTACTTCCAATCAAGTAAAAACTTACAAAAAGTTTTAGTACTGAGTGAGATTTGAACTCACGGCTCACTGATACACGTCCACATGTAGCTGCCCGCTAAGTAATCTTGACTCAAAAAAATATTTGGTTGAAATTATGAACTAGAACCATTTGTTGATGACAATGATGATGTGTCTCTTGAAAATAGAAGGTCGTAAGCTTACAAATATAAGGGTCAGCTAAGACCGCGAAGTTTACAAATTATGTATTAGTACGAAAAAGTTTATAAATTAAGGAACCACTTACTTATCATAATTATCAGCACAAGTGGGTATTTTATTATATTTGTCGTGAAAATCATGATAAACAACAAATCGGAAAATATTTCTTGCCTTTACTACACTATTTTTGTTTTCATATATCATAGCGACTGTACTATTTTTGTAATGAATACATTGCTTCATAACCACTACCTAAGTGTGTCGCTAAGTGACTGGACAAGCAATGTAAATATCACAAAACGATACTTTGTAGCGGTTGCATCGCGCGCGTAATACGAGTACAGCCGTTGTAGGGTAGCTTGCGACAAGCCAGTGATTTCGTGTAAGTTATACCTAGGCTACAGTGCATAATACATGCACTCTGTACTTGATGAGATAAGGTTTATAATTGATTGTGCAGTACGTTCTGATTTATGAATGTGTGTTCGCGACTTCGTATTTAGTATAATATTCGTATTGGTTTTTACTGAATTGCATTTGTATGTGGTGACGTGGATAGTTATACATAATTTTTTATTATAGATTTACACAATATTTTATGTCAACGACTGCCCCGTTAGTCTAGCGGTGGCAAGCGCTACTGCTGAGCATGAGATCCCGGGTTCGATTCATGGGTCGGGCAAAGTGTTATTGCGTTTTTAGGGTTCCGTAGTCAACAAGGAACCCTTACCTATAGTTTCACACTGTCCGTCTGTCTGTCCGCGACTTAGATCATAGACTCTTAGTACTAGAAAGCTGTAATTAGCACGGGTGAACATATTAATCACGCTGAGTGATACAATCAAATCATGAAAAAAAAAATCTAGGGTACCTCCCCTACACCTACACGTAAAGTTTGTATGGTTTTTTTTCTTGTCTTCCCATGGTGTGGAGTGTCGTTGGAAAGATCGTTCAAAAATATTATGAGTGTGTAAAAACCATTTTTGGATTCATGGATCTGTTTGCGAAATATTATACTTTGAAGTGTTGATTTTTGTTAGAGTCAAGTGTCTCCCCCCAATGGTTGGTTTTGGATATGTGAAAAAATTCACGGCAGTAGTAGTTATAGGTATATAAAGTAATTAAAAGGAAAACTATCACAGCTAAGTAGGCTCTACAAGTTAACGAGTAATAATCGACCAACTTAAATTTGCAGTTGCAAAAAATGATTTTCAACTACAATGTTGAGTTTGTTCTTGGTATAAATTCATCCCAACTACGGAACCCTTCATTTTGTGTGGTCCGACATGCATTTGGCCGGTTTTTACATCTGAAATTGCTCAGTAGCAGCCCGGAGTCCGGATTTGTGCCTAGTTGATGGCAATAGGCTCGCCCCTATTACATGGGACATAACTGGCAAAATGTGAGTGTACTAACTAAAAGTACACCTCATGCCTAACCCTTCGGGAAACACAGGCGTGATGTTATGTTATATTTTATATTTACATTTTTTTTTGGTTTACTTATATTGTAAATTGTTAATTTGTATGTAAATTTTGTCAATGTAAATAAAAAGAGCATTATAGGTAATTACACATTTTAAAAAAAATCAACAATAAAGCGCCTACGCGCGCAATTGAATTGGGCTCTCTGCAGCGAGCTAGTCTATAAACGCACATTGATACAATTCGAACGTAAATATTTGCACTAATACACACAAACGCGCGTATCGGTCCGTAGCCGGGGCGGAGCAGCGAGCGACACAGCCATCCCGTCTCAATGCTAACGCGCGACTGCCGCCCGCGCCCCGCGCAGAGCACCTCTGAACCTCTATCTCTAAATGGGGTCATTATCTTTGCAAATATTGATTGATTTAAAAATGCTCTAACAATTTTGTAGTCCTTGTAACCATCAATTTTTCAGTGTAAAAATATTTCCAAAATTCAAAGCCGTTTAGAAGTAGTAGCGAATATTAGCCAAAAATAGCGTTTTGGTAAATATTTTTTTAAGGCAAAACTATTAGCCATACGCAAAAACCCTTTAACAAAAATGTTGTACATGAATCTATGGCAAACATATATTTTTTTCAGATCGTTTAACCAAGCCGTTAATGAGGAGTAGGCTTTTTAAAGTGACCGTTTTACGGTACTAAACGGGACTTAGCGCCTTAATGTCACGTGAAAAGATTAGTATCATGGCTTCCAGCAGTTTTTGACCGATAATTACAGAATATAAGCTTAACATTTACACATCTTTGACCTTTTAAATTCAAGCTTATGGTCGTAAGAATCCATAATTCCATACTAATATTATAAATTCAAAAGTAACTCTTTCTGTCTGTCTGTTAACTTTTCATGCCTAAACCACTGAACGGATTTCGATAAAATTTGGCAAGGAGATAGATGGCATCCCGGAGAAGGAAACAGGCTACTTTTTATTGACATACCACGCGGGCGAAGGCGCGGGCGGAAGCTAGTATGTTACATATGGATAAAAATGGTTAAAAACTTTAAAGGCAACATTGTAGATTAAAGATGAATAATAAGGAAAAAATAGTGAGCAAACCAAAAACCAAAAATTCGAAGACATCTACTAACCTGCAATGGGCCCGCGTGGTGAATTACGGCCCACTCTCTCTCACCGAGAGGAGGCCTTTTTTTTTTTTTTTGAGGGTGGGAAATCATCCAATGACTTCTCCCGCTCTGGGCGGAGCGGAAGGGCGTGTCAGACTTTTACTGACTAAAACCCACCCGTGTTCCTTCATTTGCCTGTTGCCAAGGTCCCGGTATCCCTTTCGGACTTTCCCGCAACCCTGGCAGGCATCGGTCCTATTGGACCCCGTCATTTTTGCTGACATCTCTTTGAGGCGCGCGTGGAACACGACGCGCCATCGACCCGGGCCTGGTCCTTATCGGACGGCGAGCTGCCCGTTGCTCGCCGTCCGCAAGCCCGCGCCTATGGTGGCCGGAAATCCGCCTGGGATTCCCGACGCCCAGGGCGTCTCCAACGGCGGCGGTTAGGGGCGTGAGGGCGCAAACTTTGCCTTTCCCTCACGCGTTCCGCCTCCTCCTTCGCGAGCATTACTGCTTCGCAGAAGGAGGTGACGGCTTCCCATGCCCTCTCGCTCCGTACCATGGCCTGAACCAGGGCCGGACGCGAGAGGTCACCGCCGCCAATCGCCTCCGCGAGGACACGGCGGTGCTCCGCCCAAGCAGGGCACACCTCAACCGTATGCTCCACCGTGTCCTCCGGGCGATCCACACAGTGGTGACACCCGGGCGTTTCCTCCCGCCTAATCCTACACAAGTACCTCCCGAAGCTGCCATGTCCGGTGAGGACCTGTGTCAGGCGGAAGGTGAGGACGCCGTGGCGCCTCTCTATCCACTCCTCAAAGAGGGGACTTATCGCCGCTATTGTGGCGTGCCCAGCACTGGGTTGCGACAATCGCACTCTCCATGCCGCCATGAGATCTTGCCGGAGCTCTGTCCGCTGTGCCGCGATTTCTCGCGGCAGCGGAGTTACACCCCGGCGCTTCACCTCCTCGCGCCACTCCCAGATGTGCGCGAGGACCTTCGCCTCCAGATCCCATGGCGGTAATCCGGCATCCGAGAGGAGGCCTGTGTCCCAGCAGTGGGAACATTATAGGCTGATTATGTACTATTTAATTATTGTTTCATGTTAATTAATTTTTAGGGTTCCCTACCCAAAGGGTAAAACAGGACCCTATTACTAAGACTCCGCTGTCTGTCTTTCCGTCTGTCACCAGCATGTATCTCATGAACCGTGACAGCTAGACAGTTGAAATTTTCAAAGATGATGTATTTCTGTTGCCGCTATAACAACCAATACTAAAAAACAGAATAAAATAAATATGAAGGGGGCTCCCATACAACAGACATGATTTTTTTTGCCGTTTTTACGAGGGTCATTTAATAAATACTTAGCCTACAAAAAGTAAACGAAAATTTTGGAAAAGTGGGAATTTATTTTTCAACATAGTCTCCTTTTAGTTCGATACACTTAGCCCAGCGATGCTCCAACTTTTTTAATCCGTCCGAAAAATAGTTTTTGTCAAACTCTGCAAAATAGGCCTCCGTGGCGGCGATGACCTCCTCATTCGATCCATATCTATTCCCGGCGAGTGATTTTTTCAGATTAGGAAACAGAAAGAAGTCACAAGGGGCCAAATCTGGAGAATACGGTGGATGGGGCAGCAATTCGTAGCGTAATTCGACCAATTTGGCCATGGCAACGGCAGACGTGTGAACCGGTGCGTTGTCGTGGTGAAACAGCACTTTTTTCTTCGCCAGATGGGGTCGTTTTTTCTTTAATTCGACGTCGAATCGGCCCAATAAATCGGCATAGTAAAGCCCTGTAATTGTTTTACCCTTCTCGAGGTAATCGATGTAGATCACACCTTGTGAATCTCAGAAAACGGTGGCCATAACTTTTCCGGCCGATTTTACAGTTTTCGCCTTCTTTGGAGCACGTTCCCCGGTCTGGATCCATTGTTTTGATTGCTCCTTGGTCTCTGGTGTGTACCAGTGGATCCAGGTTTCATCGACGGTCACAAAACGACGCAAAAACTCCGCTGGATTCCGCTTAAACAGCGCCAAACACGTCTCCGATGTGGTCTCACGGTTGCGCTTGTTTTCTGGTGTGAGTAAACGCGGCACCCATCGCGCCGACAGCTTTCTCATGCCGAGTTCCTCGTGAAGAATATGATGCATTGTTCCCTCTGAAATGCCTACAGTCTCAGCTAGCTCCCGAACCTTCAATAGGCGATCTGCCAATACGAGATCATGGATTTTTTTAATGTTTTCCTCCGTAGCAGCTGTTTTCGGTGCACCTGGACGTGGTTCATCAAAAACCGACGTACGGCCACGTGCAAACTCGTTGAACCAATTCTTGACGGTGGCCATCACGCAATAGATAAATAAGGTTGGAATGGTAATGTGGGCGTGGCAAGCGCGCCACAATTATGTTTCGATAATCATAACTCGACCGATTCATTCATTCACCGCGTTTCGTGCGCTTCGGACTACTGCGGAGAACAGAGCTCTGCTTTAAAATGCCGTGTTGTGCAATTATAACTTGTAAAACAAAAAGTCAGACCGCAAGTATAGAGCGAGGGGGTATATCTTTCCATCGGTAAGTCGAAAATAACATTTAATTATAATTTTATTAGTAAAAAACATAAAAATATTCTGATCACAATGAAATTCCAAACATTAACGACATTATTGCAACAAGTAAAAAAAAATATACATTGCACGATGTGTACTCGCGTAATCAACGCAATTACTAAGTCCGCTTACAATGTACTGCATGCGTCGCGTCCTCTTCACTTCAACCATTGACGTTTCGTCGTTTGCCCTGATTGGCCGTGATGCACGGTCGATAGTGAGGTGACCATGTGGTTAAATAAAATCATCGATAGAATTCTCAAATAATATAAATTTACGTTCGACAAAGATTCTTTTTGAATTATTTTATATTTAATTAATGATAGTATATTTTTAGTTAGATGTATAATGAGTCAATTAAATATTACAATAATTATTGAACGAATGATACAATATAGTAAATACTTGTAGATGACAGATTTACAGGGAGAAATTGAATTCATTGGCAACATTATACGAGATCATTGTACTCATCTACAAGTATTTACTATATTGTATTTAGTATTAAAATATAAGTAAAATCCAATTTTACTTACGCAATAAATTATAAATTTTAGGTTTCCTAAAGAACCTAACGCCAGGGAACAATGGATTGACGTGACAGGTAGAGGAAACTGGATGCCGACAAAGACGAGTACTATTTGCTCTATACATTTCAGTAAAGATGATTTTATCATTAAAAAATCAGGTTATTTGTAATTAATAAAAGTAAAATAAATATTTCTTAATATTTATTTCATGTTTAATTTTCCCCCATACATTCATCAGATAATTTATCGATAAAGAATATCGGCTTTATCAAGCACTAGCGTGTATGAACATTTTTATTGCTTTTTTGCGTGTGTGTGTGTCTATGGCTACGAGGGCTTAGTACTAGTGTGCGAACGAATATCTGCCCTGAGATTTATGTGTGTCTGATTTGGTTGTGTGCGAAATATTTGTAAACATAGGAGTGCGTATGTGTAGAAATTAAAATAGTGGGAGACAAGCGGTGACACTGGTCCTGATACAAAATTGGAGCTAGGGCCTTTCCAACCTTATTTATCAATTCCGTGGTGGCCATCGATGGAGAAGAGTCACCGTACACAGCATCCAAGCGCTCTTTGATTTCGATGCGCGTTTGCCCTTCCAAAAATAGGAATCGAATCACCGAACGATATTGCTCTTTTTCCATTTTTGTAAAACCGATCGACACGTTCGCTTCCTTAAGTTGTCAAATTAAAACAAATGAAGGGATTGGGATGAAAATTTGAAAAAATAATTAAAAAAGAATGCGCTACACTGTGGTAAAACTCTTTTGAAACTACAGCGCCCTCTGGCGATGAGGCTAGGTACTTATTGAATGCACCTCGTATAGATAATGGTACGGAACCCTTTGTGCGCGAGTCTGACTCGCACTTGGCCGGGTTTTAAATATTTTTCAGGGTAAGTTTATAAAAAATATCCCCCCCCCCCCAATCTTCTTGCTTCTTTTTTCTTTCTAACTTTATAAAAATATAAGTGAGTTTATAAAAAAAAATATCATAATGCATTATGCCATCTTACCATCCTGCCTTCACCTCTCACAATTTATTTTCTTTTTTCTTTTCTTTCTTTGGTGTACCTACCCTTTAACCCCAAAGCCACCGACACATTACTGTGTCGTGTTGTGTCGTGACGCGGGCTTCACCAATCAAACGAATCTGTCAAATCACAACGAGCTTTGATCGGCTAACACTGCGTCAGAAGGCGTCACGACATGACACAACACAGAAATATAAATCCGGCTTAACACTTTACTCAAGAAAAAGTCTATAAACGTCATACTGGTACTAAAATAAAGGAAACCAATTGATAGCTATCTACCAAACTATACTTACACGTCGTTGTCTACAGTCAATGAGTCATAAATTCATCTTACCGCTTGGTAAATATGTATCTAAGTACCTATCTAGATAAAATCGACAGACATTTTAACACTTCAATCTGCATCAAACATTGTAAGAAAATATGATATTAGACGGCGTAAATTAATTTACATAACTTAAACAGTAATTTTTTTTTTTCAATAATAATTTGCATTTTTAATGCTATCGTTGTTACTTTGTAAGACGCAATCACCCTAGATGGGGAGGTGATCATATCCTACAAAATTATGTGCCATGTCATGTGCTTGTTCAATTTGCACTTAAAAGGAATGGTTAATTTTTCACCCGTAAAAAGGTATGCATTTGACATCGACTTTGAATCATTTTTTTTCTAAGTGAGCATGCACACTTGCACAGGATCCTTTAAAAAAACACCTATTCAGAAATATTGACTGTTGGACCGTTCTGGAAAGTTCTTTATCTCACTTTCTATGCACACTAGGCGAGTGAGAGCTAGGCAGAAAAAAGAGAGAACAGTAGTAAGGTTAAGGTTGCCAACCCTACTGTGGTCGACATACACACACAACACACATCGCCTCATGCAAACTACGCATCAAATTAATCGCAATTAGAGTTAACCGCGCGATGGACATTATATACAAGATTCCGACATCAATCGTTGAGCAGTTGCCCGCCAGACACAACACCCGTCTGGTCGGAGGATCCTCCCTTTTCTGTAGAGGATGAGTGAACTTTACACCCTGTTCCTCATACGCCTGAACTACTATATAATATAGTATCCTATATAGACATAGCATAGGGCATATTACGCAACGCTACGCTCGGGCGTTTGAGTGGATAAAAAACTCCTACCGTAGTTTATTACTCACAGACCTAGCTGGGAACGAACCTTCAGAATTTCCATCATAATTCAAAAAGGTACAAACGAATAAACACAGCAACCAGACACGCCGCCGATCATTTATTTTATTAGCCGCCATATTGGATTTAAAGTCAATACTTCGACATTGCAGAGGTACAGTCGGGTTCAAGTAATTTTATAAAAAGTCAACTATTCGCCGCAATTTGTGCGCGCCACTGTACACAGCTTCGTCGTTCCGAGCTTTTTCTGTCTCGTTCCATTTAAATTTCATTTAAACAGGACTGGATCCGCTCTGCAGGCATTTCCAGACATATTGGAACTGCCGTGAGTGGGCAATGATAATTGCGGCCTTGCGGGTTCGTTTTTGAAATTGTTGCTTTTCGTAATAGGGTTTTTGAGTAATTTTTTGGTCAATTTTGAATGCAGTTAGCTTCTTAGTTAGTCTCTTGAGGCTTAGCAGCAACAACACAATCTATCTTTTGCAACCGCAGACGGTTTTAAAAGTATCATAAGTTACTGTAGCAAGGTTTGTCATTGAATATTGCTTTTGCCACCCAGAGCAATGCTGGTTGATACACTATACCTACAACTCTACATCTCTTGCCTGAACGAGAAGCTCGACACACAAAATTAAATATTATTCTATTCTACACAAAAGCAGGTGTTTTTTCATACATACGGATCTAAAAAATCGTGTTCTTTTTATTTTTCAAGCAAACATTAGAAATTTTGGTTTTTTATTCAAAATTGTACTAGAAATGTTAAGTATTATTTTGAGTAAAAAACCACTTTTCCCGTTGTGACCGTCAATGTGAAAATGATCATCCAGTTTTTAAAACAGGTTTGGTTTATTCCGCATTAAAAGTTATTTCCCAGACACAGGGCTCTGAAAAATGATGATGCTAGTGCAAATGCTCGTCTGGCCGAAAGGTATTGATTTCTGAACCAACTGCTAGCAGAAAAATATGCTTACATCACACAGCCTTTGTCTCCACCGCGGAGATGTGAAAGCTATGAGAGTGTGGAGATGGACTTAAAAATAAAAACTACAAAAAACTGGAATTTCTTTTGTTTTTTTTTATTTATTCTTATTCTGCACAACAATGGTTTATTATACAGTAACTATAAAATTTCCATGTCACTAACTGTAGGTATAAAAACAATAAAAAAATAAGTTAAAGAATTTTAATAAATCCTACTAACTTTCTTCAGAGAAAACCAGACGAGAGTTCTCTAATCATCTCATATTTAAGTTTCACTAGGCACAATATAACATAGTAATAATAAATCCCCATAAAGGTGCATTGTGACCAAGCATTAATTAGTGCTTTCCACACAACTCGGCTTTCAGCTATATATTTATGATAATCAAAACAGTTAATGAAGCTCAAATAATAAAATAAATTATGAAGTAATAAACACAAGAACTATGGAAACTAACTACACTCATCGCTTTGACCAAATGTTAATAAACTGTTTATTATTTTCTATTAAAAGGTATGTTAGAACCTATGTTGATAAAAGTTGTGTTTACTAAAAGTAGCAAATTATAATTAATTGATGTGAATGGTTGCCACACAGATTGATGGATCTGCAACGTCAAGCTTTGTCTGTTCGTAGATCTGTACGTCTATCTTGTGGATCTTGTCATATTTGAATATATCACAGTCGTCAGAAATCTAAGATTCTGACAACCATACTAATCTTTGGATGTATGTATTTTCCGTAACTACATTTGCCATCTGTTCAAAATTCCGACAATACACTTGAGAAACTATAGTGTGTAGATATTTTTAAAATAATTTCCACCTTATTAGTTCACTACTTTCATTAATAATTATACTATCACTAAGAAAAGCAATTACGGCTAATGTTTCTGGAAAGGATAGATATTTGTATGCCAGTCCATGGCGAAACATGTAAGATCACAACTATATAAATAAGACCTTAAATGTACCATGTTTTAAAGCAAATAAATATATTCTATTCTATTCTATAAGGCTTTTATTATTATTTATGCGAATATTATAATTTTATGCTTGCTTGCTTGCTATATTTTTTCAATGCGTTTATCTCACATTTGCATGTTCTACACGCATTTATGAAACTATTATATAGGCAGATATTATTATCAACTAATGACGGCGTGGGTTTTGCAGTTCCTTCCACAAGATTTAAATCTTCAATATATGTTTAATCGTAAAATTTCTTAGCTACATGCAAATTTTATTGCTTATTTTATTACGGGACAATATAATTACATTGGCACATACAATAAACTTTAAAGGTTTAACACTGTAGCCATAATACAGTTAACATTAACTTCAAAATTGTTAGTATTTACAGATCTAATTAAAGCCAAATCCAAAATATATTTAAATGTTTCTTTAAGTTTCGTATATCTGTAACACATGTTGTAATTTCTACAGTACTCAGATAATAAAAACATAAAATATATAACTGCAATTTATAAGAGGAAATGATGCATTTCCTAAACTGATACGTTAACTACTTAATATTCTATTGAAACAGACAACCGTTCAATGTGAATGTTCTTGATCAATACCTAGTTTATTTATTTGAGCCACTTACTAACTGCTTTAGTACTGATTTATGTTTCTCAGTGAAAGAACCAAAAAATATCAATACTAAATAACTCATTATTATAATCACTGAATATTTTTACCAAAAAGAAAACACCCTCTCCACACTCGCACACCCAGAGCATTTCAGGATTTGGAACAAAGGACAGAGCTATAAGAGGGAACGAGAGGTCACACGTAATCCACTTATACGTCACGCGCGGGTTGTTCCCATACATTTTTACTGGAGAAAATTCGGGAATACCCTTAATGCATATTAAGCCGGGATCCCGAGTTATTTGCTATGAGGTATCGGGATACCTATTGAAATGAAATTTTCCGCAGTGTGGGTTTTTGGGATAACGAAGGTTCTGCACACTTTTGTAGGTAAGAATGTGACCCTTCCCGAGTTTGGCCGGCCGGATTATTGTTTCAAGTACCATATTTGGAATACCGCAAAGCGGTTTGGAAAACGGTCGGCTATTTATATAAAAATATATGCGAAATTTAATAAATGTTTTGTGGATTAAGACATTTACTCGTAATAGTTGCGATTTCGACATTAATTAAACATGATGTATTTTAGCTTCGACATTTTAACATTTATAATGAACGCCTTAAGTAAGTGTAGATCGTAAGTACTTCTAACATTAATTAATTCCTGTTTCCTTACGAGCTTTTAGCGGCAAGTAGTGAATTTTATAGTGTCATTATAATAAGTGGTGGCGAATGCGGGATCAAAATATCTTAAACGCTTATAAGGAAGTGATAATATCTGATTACTTTGACCACGCATAGACTGGTTCTCTAATTTAATCGGCGTAAGCGTACCTATAATTAACGGTATACCATTGCTTGGAATTATTATCCATACAAATATTATAAATTCGAAAGTAATTCTGTCTGTCTGTCTGTATGTTACCTTTTCACGCCTAAACCACTGAACGGATATAGCATTCTGGAGAAGGACATAGGCTACTTTTTATCGACATACCACGCGGGTGAAGCCGCGGGCGGAAACTAGTAGACAAATAATTAAGATGATGGACGGCGAGCAACAGATAGCTCGCCGTCCGGCAAGGTTAAACAAATCTAGCTCCTTTATACCAGTGTTTTTTAAAATATTAAAGTGTTTTTCTGAACTGAATAAAGTTTTTATTTATATTTTTTATTTATGTTTAAATACTTTGTATCTCAAGTTAATCAACTTTAAAAAATAAAGTGCGGAACCATGCTGCTATTTAAGACCTTTTTTTTTTATAAAACCTAACGATATTTCATTATAATTCATCATAATATGAATACTTTTTTATATAGACTTCAATAAATAACTCGGCGGTATTTTATGTCTTGTAAACAAATTTTTTCTTTGTTCGCGCATTTTAGGTATTTCATGTGATGGGAAGAGACTATAGCCTAAATCTAGTCGTTAAAACAATATTCCTCATCTAAAAGACTGCCTCGAAGGTCTAGTGCTCACAAGTGTTACTGCTGAGCACAAGATCCTGGGTTCAATTCCTAGGTCCGGCAAATTGTTACTGGGTTTTTCAGTAGCAGTCCAGAGTCTAGATTTGTGCCCGGTTGATGGCAATAGGATCGCCCCCTATTGCGTGGGACTCAAACATAACTGGCAAAATGTGGGTGTACTATAGGTACACCTCTGAAATAGATTCCTTGATTAACGTACATATCCATTAGCCACACGTTGTTAATGCATCAGCTTATAAAGTTCCCACTGCTGGGACACAAGCCTCCTCTCGATGAGAGGGAGTGGGCCTTAATCCACCACGCGGGCCCAGTGCGGGTCGGTAGATGTCACATGTCTGCGAATTTTTGGTTCTAGGACATGCCGGTTACCTCACGATGTTTTCCTTCACCGTTTTGAGAGCAGTGGTGATGAAATAATTTACACAAAGTAAAGCGCATGTCGCGGTTCGAACTTACGAGTCGACTCGTAAGTCGCGGCTCACTGTTGTTAATAAATAATTGTTAATGTCCACAGTAAAATACCGCTGTAATCCACCTTCATTTGCTATTAAAATGAATACGTAAAATAATCATAGCCATTAAGGAACAACCAAGAAATGCTTTACGTCTTACTAATACTTATTAATAGCCATTAGTAGAGTATTATTAGTTGCAGCAAGCGATACTCAGGTTAAGACCTCTTCCGTTCAGAAACATAAGCATGTACGTTCTCTTTAACGATTTACATTAGTACTAAACGTAAACTTATAAATAAGTATCATTTTAAGTAAGATATATTACTTTTGTCTGGCGTTTTATTGAAGTAACTGCAAGCTTCTTCATCGTTAGGCTTAATTAACTATAAGTTAAGTAGTTTTTAGTATTTTAAATGTAAAATAAATAGACAAATGTTGTAAGAATAGTAAACGTAGTAATTTAGTTTAATATTAATTATCCTCATTTTGTCGATTCTCCGGTCGGGCCAAGTGTTATTACATTGCATTCTTTCATTTTTACCGAATGAAGCTGAAAACCATACACGGAGCGACTGCCTATCTGACCTCCACGATCCAGTTACTTTATACGATACCCCTTGGTAAGACTGGTTGTCAGACTTACGGACTTCTGACGACCCATAACGACTGTCAAAGATCTACGAATGGCAGCCGAGACCAACGGCTTAACGTGCTGTTCGAGGCACGGAGGAGTCTCGGTATGTTAAGATTGTCATACATCCACGGACCAACCGTGCCAAGCGTAGCTTAACCTGATAGATCAACCCGTGCGGGTGTTATTACTTAGCCATGTCATAGCAAAAATACCAAAAAATTTGCATAGCGGAATGAAGAACCAAAAACTTAGATACGATATTTTTCGGTTGCAACCTCTTCTTCATTAATATAATTTTTCCATTTTAGAAATCTATGCATACCTCGATAGGTAATATCCTAGGTACCCTAGGAAGGTAATTTCCTATTGCCGCATCAATGCATGGTTTTATTATCAACATGTTACATAGCGTTATTGCTGCTATTATCCTGTATCATCCCAGTACTGTTCAAAGGCTCCGCATGACTTCGTGCTTTTTGGATCCAGGGCTAATTTGACCACTGGTCGTTTGTTTTCTCCAGCTCGTCCCATCATCTTCTACGGGACATGCCGCGATGCCTTCTGGCTGTGTCAGGGCTCCACATAGTGGTCATTTTGGCCCACAGCTTATTATACAGGGTATACGGCCAACGTGGCCAGTACAGTCCCATTCCAGCTTAGCGGCTTTTTGGCTACCGTCTGTAATCTGTGTTTTCGAACGCAGTGTGGTGTTGCGAATGTGATCTGTCAATTTGACGCTTACTGATGAATACTCTGCTTTATTGCACGCCACTTATAGAACTCCCTCTTCTTAATAAAAAGGTGACCCTTTTAACAGTACAGAAGACTTCACTTAATAATACGACATAACATAATAGCATAATCAGCCTCTAATGTGACTGCTGGTACACAGGCCTCTTTTCCAGAGGGAGTGGGCCGTAATCTACCACGTGGGCCCAGTGCGGGTTGGTAGATATCACATGTCTTAGAATTTTTAGTTCTAGGACATGCCAGTTTCCTCACGATGTTTTCCTGGACCGTTTTCAGAGCGGTGGTGATGAAATTATATACAAAAACAGAAGCGTCTTATGTTACGGCATGACCCTACATAAACCCGTTTCTATCGAGATTTATATGCGCAATGAACACCATAATTAGAGACAAGATGCTAGTTTTATATATAAGCTTTATTATCTCACTGTAATATTCCTTAGTGGTACTTAAGTTTACGATTGGCGGGAATATTTCAAGTTTTATTACAGGTTAATGGTAGTGACGGACAATCAAAGTCTAGATACAGAGATATAGTGTAATGATATAATTATCATTTCAATACCGAGGTAATTAAGATAGTATGAACTAGCCTTCATAACCTTCCGTATGGCATATATCAAGAAAAGAGACTGTTACGGACTATTCTAATCGAAAAATGCTGATAATGCCTGAGAAACAAAAATGATTGCATACCTCCTGTGTGATTTTGTACGCACACCTCATGTGCGAATTCTCTCTTGCGTTATCTTGACAAAATACATGTATTGTCATTGAAATGGAAGTGAACGCGATCAACACATTTAAAATGCATTCGACAGCTGTGAGTGGCTACACAACAGTAATGACACTGACACTTCTTGACCGCGGTTCAGATGAGCTGATCGCGTTCAGTTTTATTGGTGCAATCCGAAAAGAAGAATGCCAAAATTAGTTTGTGAAAAACTATCTGTAAAACTAAATAAAACCTCATTGACGGGAAACCACACTCTTGTACTGTTGATTGAGTTCAAATAATACATTATAGCTTATACAGAACTGTCAATAGTTATGCTGATAACTGCATAGGTATTGACAGACGGATAACGAATCGTCTGCAAGCGCCTTAACAAGCCGTTTCCTTAGTTAGCCCTAACAAATAACTGGATTATCGATATTATTCTCGTTCGTTACCTAAAGTAGAGACGTCAGCGTTTAAAAAAAAATTTTTTTACCTGTCCACTTCTCATACCAAATAAAAAACCAAGACAGAGCGCTGTCAACAGTGACGTGAGGCCGGTTTCGTAAACATGTGTGCACTTATTTTGGTGTAGTTTGATTGTAATGTCATTGTAAATAGTTGTAAATGTGTGTGTGTGAGCGTGCATGTACAGGAGCTTTGTTGTAGTTTTAGCATGCTTCACTGCATTATTCGCAGCGCTCCGTCTTGGTTTTTTATTTGGTCTGAGGTCCACTATTACAGAAGATGTATATTATTTTCTAATGTTTTATATGAAAAGGTAAGATATCTTGAGTCATTTCCCGCTGCAAAGGCTTTCTACAAAATAACTTAAAAGTCATTTAAGGAGTCTCACCTTTATTTGATGGCAAAGACATTGGAAAAGCTTTCTTCGATGTTGGGACCTTTCTTTCCTTTTGAGGGAATCTAATAGAATGCATAGCAAAGCATTCAAACGTCCTATTTTCGTTTCATTAGTGTAAAATCTTCGCCTTCTTCGTAATAATCCAGGACAACATTCAGCAAAGTTGTAAACATCTCCCAAATCAAAACAACATCGACCTTTGCTCGGCTTCTAACTTTCAACACAACACATTTATAAACACATACACAACCACACCACAAGTCATTTACCGGCAACCAAAGTATCACCTGTCCGTCACTAAAGACCACATCAAGACCACTTCACAAAAATTCGGCAAATCAATTAAAAATAACATTTAAATGAGTTTAAAACGGTTTAAAAATCAGGCAGTGTGTTCAGCACGACACCCCGACTTGCACTGGTGAGCTAAATGAGAAAGGTTTCCCTATTTCTTCCCATTCGAGAGAGAATATAAAACTCTTTTTCGCCTTTTTTTTTACTTCCAACTTCGTCTTAATATGCCACCCGCTCGGACCTTGGGGTGACGGCTTAGGAACCGTATAGAAGAGGCAGACACAAAAAACAATAATTGGTCCTTCGATTCAAAAGTTCAAAACCGTTGGTCCTTTCCTTTACCAAATGTTTATCGAATTACCAGCTAATCCAAAAATTTCCGAAAATTGGCCCTTTTAACCGACTTCCAAAATGCAGGAGGTTCTATATTCTTGTCTTTTTTTTTACATAGCATGTAATGGTATTCGAATTTTTGTGGGGTACTTACAAAAATTTATAAAACAACTAAAAAGTGAAAAATAAAAATAAAATACTATGCAATCATCCGTCTTCCAAAAAAAAACACTGCAGTGTGTTTTTGGAAGTCGGTTGTTTTTATATACAGGAGTCGTTATAATTAAAAGTGATTTCGAATGAAAACCGGTTGCATTGCTCTTGTGCACCAATTAATACGGCTATTATCTTTTATGACATTTTTATGATGATTTTATAGCCTCATTGGCCTCGTGATGGTATGCAGCGCTTTAGATCGGAGTCGCTTGAAGATACCTTGCGATGCATAGGTTAGCTAATATTATTAGGAATTCCACTTAGAGAATATTATCACAAATTAAAAAAACTGGGATAAATTATCAGACTCACCAACTGGAAATGTTTAGACTTATCATTATCAAGGTCAAACTGCTAATAAGGTTTACTTACTTATAATCGTATATAT
Organism: Lithophane leautieri; assembly: GCA_949152455.1. Lineage (NCBI taxonomy): Eukaryota > Metazoa > Arthropoda > Insecta > Lepidoptera > Noctuidae > Lithophane > Lithophane leautieri. Next base: position 13,825,451 of record OX424472.1, on the reverse strand, counting down.
TGCGGAAGTCGTTATCTCCCAGATTTATATTCCAAATCGATCAGAATGCAGAATTTGTTCCAGAAACACTTTTAAAGAAGAGAGAAGGTCTCCAATTCCAGCTATGGTCATTGATGATAACAATATTTTGATTTTAAAAGAGTGTCCATAGAGTTTCTCGCCCGTTCTTCTCCAGAGGTACCTACTACGCTTTGGAACGGGCAACTATCTTCATCTTTCTGTCTGACCCCCTTGACAATTCATAAGTGCCTGTAATTGGTCTAAATGCTTTGAGTTTTGATGAAAGACCAGCAATTCCAAGGTTAACTTTCTTTTGAAGCAAGACATTTCTAACCAGAATCTATAACTGCAAATATTTTATATTGGAATCGTCATGTGTCTCCAAGGACCACCATAATTATCGTAAGTCCTTATTTATTGGTTTTAGGCACTAAAACAACTGTTTCTCTGAAACCCTTGATCTCAAAAGTGTAAACAGACGTGTGTTTGCATTTATTTTGTACATCCCACATGCATATCGTAAATCTGTCCTAAAAGACCAGCCACATCGGGTAAAGATATTCAAACATAAACAGGAGATTATACTGAAGTATTCAACAATCTCGTATAACCTTATAACCTTATGTATGTCTATCTGATGTCTCAATGTCTAAACAGTCTGCAATACACCAGACATCTACCGTTAGATCAATCTGTTGACTGGATCGTTAGATTTTAATGGTGATATAATATGTGCCCATGTATTATTATTGGTAGTAGTAAGAGAAACTCAGTGACCATCTTTACATACCGAGACTCCTCCATGCCTCGGAAAGTACGTTAAGCCGTTGGTCCCGGCTATCATTCGCGGATCTTTGACAGTCGTTACGGGTCGTCAGGAGCCCAAAAGTCTGACAACCAGTCTTACCAAGGGGTATCGTATTACCCAGTTACTGGGTTGTGGAGGTCAGATAGGCAGTCGCTCCATGTAAAATACTGGTATTCAGCTGCATCCGGTTAGACTGGAAGCCGACCTCAACATAGTTGAGAAAAGGCTAGGCAGATTCATTTTGATAGTACTATTAATGGAAAAAAAAATAGGTTTATTTGTCACAGAAACACGTGCATACAAAAAGATAACATTACTTAATAATAAACATTATAGAAATATGAGATTAGTAGTACTTATAAAAAAAATATTTGGGTGTGTATTGCTTGGCCGTTATTGTGAAGCTGTTAGACTGAGTAGATGCTCCGTGGATTTAGAATAATCAAGTAGGTATTTTGCATTACCCCATAGAGCCGAACCAAGAGTGGGGTACAACAGATCACCGGTGAAAAAATCCGAGGAGACGAGACGTTCTGGTGGGGGGTGGATTGCTACCTATTGTGATAAAATCTCACAACTATTTAAATCTATAGACAGAGGTCGTTATCCCGGTCAAAAAAAAAATGAACTTGAGATATATCGGTAAAATCGAACGTTTTAACAACAGGTTTCAGGATATCGGCCACTTTGGTCAGTCATAATCATAATTCAGTTATCTATTAATTAACAATCTGACAGTAAGTTAAAAGGTAGATCAATAGCTGCATGGCAACTCAATACTTATGGAACTGCAAACCGCTTCAACTTCTCACATACATTTATCTTTCACTTCAATTAGTACCTACCTTACTTCAAATAGTACCTAGTTCAACCCTGAGACCACGAAAAAAATCAGGTGTTACATTACAAGTTCATTTTGACGAGCTATGCGAACGTAAATGTTGGGAACAGCAAATTTTTTTTTCGCGATTTCAGAGTTTATTCCATAGTAAAAGTTGTTTTTAATGACGAGTATAATGACCCCTTAAAAGGATGCCCATGAATTCAATTTCACCTTGTATAATATCTGCCAGCCACCTACTTTGAAATAAAGCTTTTAAACTTATTAAGTTTCAGTAATATTTGCTCATAACTTACATATAAATATTAAAAGACAATTAATGTAAAATACAAACCTTGTGTAACTTACAATTTTCAGTCGCTACTGTGTCGTAATGTTTTCTAAACGAGGTCCTTTGATGCGCAGTCGCACTAGCTTCTCCACCAACGAGAAGAAGTTCGCAGTCAGATCTAATTCTTCGCTGGTCTACGTGAAAGGGGCGGTTGTGTTAATCGCGGCGCCACCCCCGGTCTTCGTTAGTCTAGAATTAATTCGTTGATAAGACGCCGCGCCTCCCAGCGATGTTGTCTTGAGATCACAGGGCTGCTACACGGAAGAAAACTCTTGGAAAATGTTTTTTTTGGTTTTCTTTATTTGAGTATTTCTTGAGGAGTTTAAGGCCAGTATTGGCCAACGAATAGGTTGATGAATATGCGAGGCTAGCCGTGGTCATGTCTGAAGTCTTGTAGATAACTAAACACATCATTTCTATGCAAGGCATGTCTTTAGTTTATTGATTCAGCTCAGATAACAGATACTAAATAATATTATTACGTACTTATAAGAGTACTTTTAGGAGCCACACAAAAAGCGGGTTTAAGCATTGTTTGGAACAAGGCTATGCTAAATAAACCCTCTCAGTAATACCGTGTCACTTGTAGCAGTGCTAATGCAGCCAGAAGTTCAGTGCACCTCAAAGCAAAAATGAAACAGTAATGAAAAAACGACTTCCTAGACTGCTATAAAGAGAAACCTCAAAAACATTTGTCGTAACGGCACAAAAGGATTCTTTTATTTATGCACCAATTTTCCGAATGTAGCCATCCCTGAAATCCAAGAGCAAATTAAAAAGACGACCACAAGATCGCCTCAGGGGGGACAGGGGGAAATTACACCCCCAAGCCTACGTTGACCCTCTTTAATGAACATTGCACCGCATGCTATCTCGCTTCCTCCTCCAGCATCCTCGCTGGATTCCTTTTTCTATCTCTCTCGAATGGTGGAGATTTCACTGTGACATCAATTGTCTGCGTTGCATTTTATACGAAAATATTTTCGTGTGGTTTCTTTAAATATTTGAATAGGATACGTTTCAGTATGAAATATTTTGTTGCGAATAGAAACCGTATACAACAATTATTGGCAAAAAGTTTAGAGATATTGCGATCTTCGTTTGAGGGTAGCGAATATTCTGTTAGCAATTTTCGACATAACATCTTCGCTTATCACTTCCTATGGAAACACATCGGTAGCAGTATACCTACTCATAAGCACAGTATAAATAAGTAACAGTATTATATCTTCACAAAAAACGGCCGAAACGACGCACTTCGAAATCTCAGTGTTTATCAGTACCTACGCAACAGTACTGAGTGTGCGGCAGTAACGGCAAGTTTATCTACCGAGCGGCCGAAGGTAATTATTTCAAGGTCACTGCCGAGATATAATACTGTTACTTTATTATACTGTGTTATTTAAACAAGTTCAAAAATGGCAAGATAATGACTTTCGATTATAACATCGGACTTAAATGTAATATTAATTATCACAAACACGCCTTTTACCCTTCAAACAGACATACCAAACTAATGAATCAATTAAAAAGTGCAAAAGACCATTTATCTTCCCCAAGAAATATCTCCGGGCCTTAGGCACAGATGAATACAGATGGTTAACTCCGAAAAACCATTTAAATAAAAAAGCGTTTCTTGCTACGACACAATAAAGTGCAATTCAGGTCACACAGCGCTAATTAACTATAGTTATATTCACCTAGAAGTTGCCTCTCTATCTATCGCGTATCTCATAGATCTTCTGACTAAGTTACATTCACTGCGTTGGCCCGACAAGACGGGCCCGCCGCGGCGGGCCGCTTCCTTGTAGCTTCATACCTAGAATGCGAAGTGAACCATCTGTATTCATCTGTGCCATAGAACCAAATGATATATGGATCGAAATAGTGAACATAGTACTTATTAGTGATACAAATGTGCCAAGTCAACCACGCTACAGACAGCTGTGAAAGGACCTAAGGCTGCCATAAATATAAGGAGCTAATAGGACATAGGACCAGAATTTATTGGTCCTAAGAATGTGATCATGCAACGATTATTTATGGGTTAGGTACTCAGGGTTCTTAGTGATTACTAGACAAAAAGATCAAAGAAATTAACTCCAAGATAAGGTCACAGTGGGCGAGTGAGCTCGTGGTTAAGAAATAACAGCCGCACGGGTTGATCCATCAGGTTAAGCTACGCTTGCCTAGGTTGGTCCGTAGATGGGTGACCATCTTTACATGCCGAGTCTCCTCCGTGCCTGGGAAAGCACGTCAGTTGGTCCCGGCTGTCATTCATGGATCTTTGATAGTCATTACAGGTCGTCAGAAGCCCGAAAGTCTGACAACCAGTCTTACCTAGGGGTCTCGTATTACAGTTACTGGGTTGTGCAGGTCAGTAAGGCAGTCGCTCTATGTAAAATCTGCATTCGAACCTGCATCCAAAGCTGCATCCGGTTAGACTGGAAGCCGACCCCAACATAGTTGGGAAAAGGCTAAGCAGATTGATTTTATAAGGTCACACTGAACCGTTATAGATTGTAGATGTCTGCCGTTCAACCTTTAATGAGAAAGAAGCTACGAGTATATGTCTCTTTATAAAAATTATAAAGGCTTTTACCAAACCAAACTACTCTCAAAACGGTGAAGGAAAACATCGCGAGGAAACCGGCATGTCCTAGAACCAAAAATTTGAAGATACGTGACATCCATCCACCCGCACTTGGCCCGCTTGGTGGATTATGGCTCAATCCCTCTCACAGAGAGAAAGCCGGCCAACAGTGTGAACAATATAGGGATTATACAGTGTTTCCAAAGAGTTTTAAATTCATAAGCAGGCGTTTTTTTTTACTATTAGGAGGTTCAGCTCCAATACCACCACATTCAGAACTTCAGGGCACATCGATCTTAATAAACTTAAAACAATCGCGAAACAAAATTCGCATCCATTCTTTTAAACCTAAAGGGTCTTACCTCAGACCAAATAAAAAACCAAGACAGAGAGCTGTCAATAGTGACGTGAGGCCGGTGTCGTAAACATGTGGTGCACTTAGTTTGGTGTAGTTTCATTGTAAATGTGTGTGTGTGAGCGTGTATGCACAGAGCGGTGGTGTAGTTTTAGCATGTGCTCATAGCTCCGTCTTGGTGTTTAAGGGCCTTACCACAAAATCTTAGACACTTGTTCAACGAGTGTTTAATGTCAGATTTATGTCAAACTCCATACAGAAATGTCATGTTAAAAAGGTGTTTACGCTAAACAACTGATAAATACGGTTTTGTGGTACTAAGGAAAGTATCGAACCCAATCATCTTCACACACTCACTAATGAGACCCCTATAATAATTACGACACACAATAATTAACGATCTCATGTTATTTCGAAGTAGTTTAACGCTATAAAACATGCACTGTACTTAGTTGCTAAAAGAAGCTACAATGCACTAAGTATTTAACACCACAAGCTGCTAATAAGTTTTAAAGGCGACAAACAGTAATTTATTTCAAAGTGAAAAACGTTTTTTGTTCCAATAATTAGAACGCGTATCGAAGGCTTTTAATCTTGCGTCGTGTAGACGTTATTACTTTGTAAATAAAGAGTTTTATTGATATTGCATAGGTTTATTGTCTTTTTGTTTCCATCTAAAAAATGAGAAGTAATAAATAAGTAAGAAAGAAATGCGTTCCTTACGAAGCATGTGTGGTTAATGACAGCCTGAAGAATGATGAGATAAGGCAACGGTGCGGTTTAAAAGAAGATGTAGTGACATACATTGAAAAGAGTATGCTTAGATGCTTTGGTCATGTTGAAAGGGTTAATGAAAGACGACTTACAAAAGGTATTCACCAGGCAGATGTGAGTAGACACACAGGTGTGGGCGCCATCGGAGGACATACGAGGGGTGAAAGGCTATTTGTTTAAAGCGACATTTTGGACAATATTGAGTTATTACATATTCGGAATCAGTGAATTTTTCTGCGTCGGATGAGCAGGGTTTCGTACAATTCCGAGCACTTTTTTGGCACTTGAAACATCAGTAAAGTTAGGTCTAGTTTGAATCTGACTTGACTGATGCGACACAAATTTTATAAAATTTTTGTAAAAATGGACTTCACACAGACCAAATATTTTGTGATTTTGACTAAAGCTGTTTGAGCTGACATAAATTTCGTAACAGTAGGGCGTTTGAATCGCTTTGCCTGCATCTGAAATCCATGCTTGATGTCGTTTGAAACATTTAGCCTGCACGTGGAATTTATACCTGGAATTTATTATAAATACTTAATGTGAAGTGCTACATAAATCATTTTGGTCTGAAACTACTATTATGATACTTCAGCTGCATAAGCTGAATAGCCTGATTCTATATTACTATCGCGATGCAAGCTATTATATTTAACCTTACACTAAAACAACACCGAGTGTTGCTTAAATCATTTTTCCTGAACCTATAATATACAGTTTATGGCGCTTGAATCATTTAGCCCGTTTCTAAATAAAACTGATTTGAGGTAATTTTGTATGAAGAGACATTTATTTCTGGTAATAACAGCTTTACAAAAATGAAAACTAGACTAAATTGTGTGGTTTTTATAAAGGAAAACAACATAGAACACTTTTTTGTAAAAATATAAATACTTTTTCTATAATGATTATTTTTCCTAAAAATGAAACTTTGAAATGCTCTCCTGTAAAGTTCCAAAAATGTCGCTTAATACAAATAACCCGTGAACCCTCGATATAGTGACCTTATTGGTGATGTCCTTCAGAAAGGTCAGGAGCGTAGTACTCGCAACCGGCGTGCGTGTATGACCAGATGTATAATCAAATGTATGTTATGTGTACATGAGATATATATAAATGTATGTAAACGAAGCAAAAGGAGTAGTAGAGCCACTTGTAAAATGCCTCTATAGAATTATGAAAATTAACACCTTAACAAAAACTATTCACAAAATAAACAACCGAATTCCAAAAAAAAACTTAGTTATTTTTCCAAATAACTTTAATTTCGGAAGTCGGTGGCAAAAAAACGAAAATTGAAAACCATTTTTTTTTGGAAGTCGGTTGATCCTCTACCTTCTATGTAAAGAATAGTGACGGAGTAACATAGAACATCTTCCTTCTAGACTAAGTGGGAAAAATATGTAATATTGATGCTAACTCAAAAACTACGCAAGCACAGTTAATACAATTTATATGGGACCAAACCAAGAAATAATCATCAAAATCAATTCATAATTGGCGGAGTAATCGCATTACAAACATACAAAAAAAAACATAGATGAATTGAGAAACTCCTCTTTTTTTGAAGTCGGTGAAAGATACAATAAGCTTCATTGTCATCAGGCTATAGAAAAGTCCACTGCTGGGCTAGGCCTCTCGCAATAGCAAGCAATTTAACTGGATTCATACACCCTCAATCCTCTTAATCAAATTGTAATTTCCAAGGTGTCCGATAAAACGAAAAACAAATGAACGCGCAAGTGCAGCCTACTCGTGCTAAGCTTCTTGATCAATGTAACAATTAACCATTTTGTCATCCGACATTATCAACTACACTTATATGGATACGCTTAACCTTACAACTCCAGTCATCTTATTAGGAGCCAAGTTTAACATTATAAGCTGACGTTATAAATGTGTGTAATAAGCGACATTCTCATTAAATTACATCTAATCTATAAGGGTTATCGTGAACCTTTCTAATGGCTTAGTTTTGCAGATCTTTACATTAGCATAGCTGCTATAATAGGCTATGACCACACCTTTAGGTCACCCATAACGTTAAACGATTCCCACGCCTCCTAGATGGAATCAATTTCATTTTGTATAGCATTAGGTTGGTTAATAAAGCATGTGCCACCTACTTTCAAAGGTGCGGTATTAGCCCTTTTTGGATTAAGTTATTAAGTGTTGTTAAACTGAATTGCTTTTAGTCACGTCAGTTTTGAAGTGGAAAGATTGGTTCACTTCTTCAATCGTCGATATAAGAAATAATCTAACAACAAACACCAAAACATCGTGGGGAGACCACCATGTCCTAGAACCAAAAATCGTAGACATGTGACATCCGCCAACCCGTAGTGGGCTCGCATGGTGGATTACGGCCTCACAAAGTCCTTTCTGTGCGTGTATGTGACCTGGAATAAAAGCATAATCATGTTCCCACTGCTGGGAATCAGTGTGCATAACATAGGCTGATTATGCTTTTCAATCTGCCTAGCCTTTTCCTAACTATGTTGGAGTCGGCTTCCAGTCTAACTGGATGCAGCTGAATACCAGTATTTTACATGGAGCGACTGCCTATCTGACCTCCACAACCCAGTAACTGGGTAATACGATACCCCTTGGTAAGACTGGTTGTCAGACCATCGGGCTTCTGACGACCCGTAATGACTGTCAAAGATCCACGAATGACAGCCGCGACCAACGGTTTAATGTGCTTTCCGAGGCACAGAGGAGTCTCGGTATGTAAAGATGGTCACCCATCCACGGACCAACCCCGGCAAGCATAGCTTAACCTAATGGATCGACCCACGCGGCTGTTATTACTTAGCCACGGTTTTTGTTGACTTTTAAGTGGATAATTCTCCCGCTCTACGTACGTTAAGATATCGATTAGAAAACAATTAAAGGAAATGTGTGAAGGGCCAAAACTGTAAAAAGTTTGAAAAAAAATCGTATTACCTTTTTCAGCATTTTTATATTTTACATTAATTTGGCTTTATAGGGCTTGCTCTTAAAGGCTATTTGTAACCAAATTAAGGTTTCTTTGCGTTATTAGCACCTGCTTTGCGGCTATATACAGGTATATATAGCCGCAAAGCTGCTAATAACCTGTAGGACTTAAATTATTTATTTTAATATTCAGTAGCCCACACAATAGCCTTATTTTCTTTCCACTGTCTACGATCGGCTTATTATTAATAATAAATATCGCATTATGATGATAATTTCAACCAGCACATCTATTAGATGTGTATCTCTTTCTTTATTTGAAAGTGGTCTAACTGGCCGTTAACCTTATCACCGATCTGACGGACGCAAGCGCATAAGGGATTAATTCTATTCGCAATTTTAATCAATTCCTTTGTAAAGGTTGAGGTTAGCGGACGTCGTTTATTATTACATTATTAATAGTAATAAAACGTGTCATTAAATAATGCTTTATAAGCAGTCATTTATTAGGTTAGTTTGAAAGCGAATGAAACATAGTTGGGGAGAGGAGGGCAGATGATTAAATTTCAGTTACAATATTAGTAAGAAGATGGTACTTTCACCAAGTATTAGGAAGAGGACCTTCCGAAAACTTGGCTCAATTTTTGACATTGTATCTATTAAACTCGTTATTTGTCAATTGATCTATACAGGGTGTAAAAAGACCCGTCACATAGCCGTCAACTACGCATTCCGTACATCAAATTAAGTAACATTGCACAAAAATAATTGCTGGGAAACGACTTTTATTTTTGATGTGAAAAATCGCTGTAGTGTGCAACGTAACGCACGCAAAACATTGTGTTTATGGAGGCATGCAACAGTTCAGGGTTTGTGGGGTTATTTTAAATTAAGTTACAACATTTAAAACTCGTTTTCTTTAAAAAAAAAAACGTCCCAAAAAGTTGGAACTGTGGCCTTCAATATCTCCATAACCAGAAGGTTCCCAGGAACGGTCCAGAACAAAAAAAATACACAATGACGGGAATAACAAGTCAGTTTCGGCTTCGTTATGTTTCTTTTTATCACGTCATTAATGACGCGTGATTTTTGTCGTCGTTATTTAGATTTTATAAATTTCTCAGTAGCAGCCTGGAGTCTGGATTTGTGCCCAGTTGAGGGCAATAGGCTCGCCCCCAATTAAATGGGACTTAAACGTAACTGGCGAAATGTGGGTATTGGTACTATAGGTACACCTCTGCCTAACCCTTCACGGGTGTGATGTTATGTTATGGTTAATTTCTAAAAATGATTAAGGTTTTCGAAGGTCGGCTGTACTACAACCAAAATGTGCTAAGCTAGAAGTGAAAAAATACGTCAATAGTTCCTTTTCTCACTTTTGTCATTACTATTCTCTGTTTTATGACACATTTCTGTTTTAAACACCTGGCGAAAGACTGCAATCAGAGGAATACTGGCTATTTATCTTTGCACTGTATTCATGCAAAAATAATTACCGGTCCACCTTTACCAGTTAATTGAATTGTATCAAGCATTTGCTTTAATTACTGGGTATAAGACATGATCTGTGTTTATTCGAGTGGTTATAATTACTAGGTGCCTCTATGAGACCACTCCCAGTACACATCACGGTCTGGTCCAATGAAGATTGTGTTCTGGTGTTTATGTTAATGAAACATTAACTATTGGTATCGTAAATATTAATGTCTGTTTATTTATTTTAAATCCTTTTGAGGTACTTTTCAATATTCCTAACACCAGTATTAGGTCAGGAACTGGCGGTAGGAATGTAGACAAGTCATTTATGAGGCATAAGTTGTAAGGGCAGGAACCAGGCTTAGCAAGGGTTACCGACTACCGTGTTACCCAGTAACTGGGTTGTGGAGGTCGGTTGGCAGTCGCTTCATGTAAAATAGTTATTCATTATATAATATTTTGTTACCACTGGCGTACGCCCTGGACCATACCTGTACCTATGACCGCGGCCGGGCCGCGCGCGGACCAAAAACTATTGTAGTTTAATTAGAAAGTCCTTGAAGAATTAAGTTATCTAGAAGTCAAAGGTCAGCTTCAATTAATTATGGATCAAGAATGCTATCCCTCTCATGCACCCATTCATTCATCCATTCATTCTCATTCTTCCTCTCTATCCTGTCTCGCATAGGGTCGCAGCATTATGCTGAGCGATGGCCATTTTGCGTGACTGTGACGCATATTTTCCCCCAATTTGTAATTTTTCGTGTATTTGTATTTTCTTAGCGTCATGTTTGCCACAAATAAGCGTATTTAACTTTCTTTTTTTTTTTTTCTTTAAGATTAGCAAAATTACCCTATATGTGGTCATATAAAGTATATTTTTTCTGCTATAGTTAATGAAAACCAAGACCAGCACAAAGGACAGTACTTCAAAAACAGCTTAATACTACTTACTACATAAAAACTGAAACAATAAAACCATGATAAGAAAGCACATAAGCAAAACCCACACACTTCAATATTTTATATTTAAGACGTCATTTCCCTCATAAAAGTCGGGCGTAACGCGTAATACACCAACGAAATCGCAGTTTCATTGGGTGATCAAAATTTTAGTGCTGGCAACATTGTTAGTTATTAAACGTGTTCCGCGATCGAGATGCTCTCATGAGGTGCAGACCTCCCTGGAGCGAGCACGAAAGAGAGCAGGGGCGGATTCGGGGTTCATATGTTTATATTTTACTAGGTGATTGATTTTAAAAGAGTTTCCGGGGAGTTTCTTGCCTGTTCTTCTCCATAGGAACCTACTACGTTTTGGAGTGGGAAACTAGCTTCATCTTACTGACTGACCGACCACTTAACAATACAAAAGTGCCTGTAATTGGTTTATTTGAAATAATGCTTTGAGTTTGAGGTTGAGTTTGAACCTGAAGAATGGGAGTAGACCAAGTTTTATCGTTGGATTCCAGTTAAATGTCTGTTTTGAAGGCTTAATTTTATATAAAGACCAGCTTTGAATGTCGATAAAAAAGTATCCTATGTCCTTCCCCGGGATGCCATCTATCTCCTTGCCAAATTTTATTGAAATCCGTTAAGTGGTTTAGGTGTGAAAAGGTAACATACAAACAGACAGACAAAGCTACTTTCGAATTTATAATATTAGTATGGATTTGTTTTTAATAGCTGACGATTACGAGGACGAGAACACTTTGTTTTTGACAGTTCTTTCAAAGTGACCATGGTAAGGAGTTCAGTTTATGATGGTATGGATGGCATGCCGGATAAAATATAAGCTATTTTATAACTGGCTAATTAATTATGCATCGTAAAGATTCATGTAGGCGCTCGCATGACAAAACAATAAAGTGATACTCCATGTTTTTCTTTCCATATCAGCATGGTAATGCACTTCATAAATATTATGTTTAGCATAAATCACAATAACTTACATGACTCGCAGTTTCACTCACAACTGTCAATCAAACAAGCTTCGCTGCATAAACATTTTACGAAAATCATTTAGCAGAACGATTTGAGTAATGAGACATGCAATAAAATTACCTGAAAAACTACACTCGTCATTATTCCACACAAGTAATTGATATTTAAATATGAAGACACAATGTAATATGTAAATGATACTCCGTCGTCTGTCGGTGCGTTTATTACAATACTATTTAACATGCACTCCGGCCCTGTCAGATCCTTATCAAAAAAAAAAACAAAACCGAACAGAAAATAATTTTCGAAGGTATTACAATAATTTATAGCTTTATTCCGATCGATTGCTCGCTCCTTGTAAATATTACATTTTTATGGTAAAATCTTTGTGTAATTAACTCACGTAGTTTATCAATAAACTCACTAAACTCACTCGGGAGTTAAATTTACCACAAAATAATTGATTGCTGGGAGCTTCGGCAATTTTTGCGGGGAACTGATAGGTATGTATGGGTCACATTGCATACATTATTTTAATTGAATATTATGACTTTATTTATATAATTATGGGATATAATCGCCCAGATATGTTTTTTCATTTTCATTTTTTAGTAGCTAAGTAATCGGATCGTACAGTTCAGAATTGGACGTTCAACAAAAATTCATTAGAGTTTACTGTAAGAAAACTCATCACCTGCTAAATATAGTTGAATACGCCCGCGACTTCGTCTGCGATGCAGGATAAAAAGTAGCCTATGTCCATCTCCAGGTCATGGTTTACCCATGTGCCAAATTTCATCCAAATCCGTTCAGCCGTTTTAGCGTGAAAGCGTAAAAAACAAATAAAAAAACTCACTTTCGCGTTTATAATATTTTTTACGATAGTTAGGATTAGAATTAATTCCCATTACACCATCACCTCTCCGCCGCGACTAACCCTATTCACATCACGGCGCAAAACAGTTCCATAAAAAATAATCAATATTTAATTTACAATTCGCTTGCGTTCGCTCGATTCGATCACGAGCCGTTCACTTCCCCATTCATCTTTCAACTGCTCCACACTTATTATAAGACGAAATCGATTCAGCGCAAACGAGATCTCGATTCTCGATTCCCGTTCCCATAAATCTTTTAGCGGACGCTCGGGGCGCACCGTAACCGATTAGTAGGTGCACCACGGTTATCTGACGCGAGAAACAATTTTCAATGCATTATATAAATTATGACTTCATCGGAGAAACACAGGTCACGACTCACGAGGGTGAAACAACAGTGAGTTGGACGCAAATAGTAGGGCTGCGGATGACTTGCAATTTCGAGAGATTTGAATTCGATTGTTTTTTGTTTTGTTTTTTGATCGGGTGTTGTAGAAACTCGTAGGGCACCGTTTATGGGTTCAGTTTGATATTGATCGATAATTTTCGTAAATTATACAGTTATGCTGTACAGTAACAAAAAAAATTACAATGTTCTGAAAATTTACAATGGCCTGAAAATTTACAATGGTCTGAAAATTTACAATGGCCTGAAAATTTACAATGGCCTGAATATTTACAATGGTCTGAAAATTTGCAATGGTCTGAAAATTTACAATGGTCTGAAAATTTACAATGGCCTGAAAATTTACAATGGTCTGAAAAATTGCAATGGTCTGAAAATTTACAATGGCCTGAAAATTTACAGTGGTCTGAAAATTTACAATGGCCTGAAAATTTACAATGGTCTGGAAATTTACAATGGTCTGAAAATTTGCAATGGTCTGAAAATTTACAATGGCCTGAAAATTTACAATGTTCTGTTTACAATGACCTGAAAATTTACAATGGCCTGAAAATGTTCAATACAGGGTGTCATACCAAGAAACTTTTCAAAAGCTAAGTAGCAGTGATAGCCTAGTCGTGTGACCGTCGGACTGTCAAGTCATAGGTCTCGAGTTCGAACCCAAGACTCGCACCTCTGACTTTTCGGATTCATGTGCGTATTGTATAATTATCACATGCTTTAAAAACGGTGAAGGAAAACATCGTGAGGAAACCGGCATGCCTGAGAGATGATGTCAGAGGCCCTTGGGTAGGTATAAAACTCTGACACCAGGTTAATCCCTAGCCACACGAAAAGAAGAAGAATAGCTAAGTAGGAAATTATCAGCTCGGTTATACTAGACTAATTACTGTGGTATAACTATACGCACCTGAATGATTGCTTCCAAATTACGCCACAAGTCTAATAATGAAAAATGATTAAAGTATAAAACTCTGTGTCTAACCCTTGACCTCACAAAACAACATTTTTAGCTGCTTTCACAAAAGACCAAAAGTTTCACAAATAACCTTTCATTCTAAAATTACAAAATAAAACACCGGTTCTCCGCCCACGTATCAAAATTACTTTGCCACACACGTTGAAGAAAAAAGCACAAGCGTAAAAAAAGAAAATCTGAAGATTCTAAATTCAAACATTCTCACGATCATGTTCGACCATCTTCGGTCATTCAAAAAGGATGGCGTCGTTTCCGGTTCCTCCAGACGCCATGCCTGGTGACATTACATTTGATGGCCGTGACAATTGATGTAATTACTTCATTAGTCTTACTTTGTTTGATAGTGGCTTTAACGATAAAAATTATGGTGTGGTTCAGACGGCAAGTTTTTTAGACTTTTGTTTTTATTTTTATACAGCATGTAACAAAAGCCCTGTCCGATCCGAAAGGGGCACATAGGTACTGCAATAAAATTACCAGAAAAAAAGAAGTTTTTTTATTGAAAATAAAAAAGTTATTGCAATTTGAAATTCACATTTTTAGTACCAAAATTACCCCAACTTCATTAATATAATTTGACTTGTAGACAGCCGCTAGATGACGGTCGCCCGCGCCCCATTTAGAACTTGGTTGAACCGATTGAAAAAAAAAAAAAAAAAATCTTTTTAAACCACATAAATTGACTCTCAGTATGATTCTTAACAACACCCTCACGGAACGGACAGGGTTTTTGTTACACACTGTATATGGGAAATGAGTAACAATACCAAGTATTTAGTACACACGGCTACACATCAAGCTATGCATTTCCAGTTTATGCTGATCTCGCATTGTATAGGATTTCCGTACAATGCGACATCAGCTTATACTGGAAGTGTATAGCTTGATGTGTAGCCGTGTGTACTGGTTAGTTTGTGCCTGTGAAGTGCATGGTTTAAGGTTTTGCATCATTTTGCCCAGATTTTTATCAACGCGGAGAAACTGCAACTATTTCTCGACTGTATTCTTACGAATGGATGCTTTGCTTTTACCAATGTCATTAAATTATTACTTAACAATAGACGGGACATATCCATGACATAGCGAATAAAATTATCATCGGACACAATATTATTTTGTCCTAGTCGTCAAAAGTCGCTCAGTTTAATGTGGTACGCCTGCAGTTCGTGTTAGCTTTTACCGTGGT
Organism: Lithophane leautieri; assembly: GCA_949152455.1. NCBI lineage: Eukaryota > Metazoa > Arthropoda > Insecta > Lepidoptera > Noctuidae > Lithophane > Lithophane leautieri. Next base: position 13,809,943 of record OX424472.1, on the reverse strand, counting down.
CACTTTTTCTGATCTATTAAATCATATAAAGTCGCTTTTCGTGTTTGTCTGTATGTCCGCGTTGTTCTTCTAAACCAGGCAACAGATTTCGATGAGGTTTTCACCATCGTTGTAGAGAATTTATTCCGGCAGGTTTAAATGTGTATAATATACTTAAAGTAACATGTAACTAAGAAATCGGCTGGATGTTTTGTCAAGTCGTAAAAACCGTGCGAAGCAGAAGCGGGTCGCTAGTACTATAAACTAAAGTCACTTTTCGTATTTGTCTGCGTTATTCTTCTAAACCACTCAACAGATTTTGATGAGGTTTTTTCACCATCGTTTAGAGAATTTATTCTGGAAGGTTTATGTGTTTATTACGTTAATATTAAAGTTACTTACTTATAAATGTAACTAATCTCGATGGTTTGTCAAATCGTAAGAACCGTGCGATGCAGGAGCGAGTCGATAGTTCTACATACATAGGTACATATATAGAATCATATATTCAAAACATCATATTTTAAACAAGGAATGATCGTTCCTTGTTTAAAATATGAAACAAAAGACTAACAATTATTAACAGGCCCCAGCTCGTCTAAAACATGTTTCGTTTGCTCACTCGTAATTTTATAGTTGATCATAAAAAGATTATTCACTGGATAAGTATTTCCTTTTCAAAATTTATCCAGTCAGATCTTAAATTAGCCCCTATTCCATGGCATAACTCTGCTTCCTGTAAATTCTTAGTCATATTCTCGAACCATCCTTGCCTGATGGACAAATAAATAAATTGATTAATCTATAACTTCGTTTTCATAAACATTGATGCTGTTGGAGGAGCTCGTGGCTAAGTAATAACAGCCGCACGGGACGATCCTTCAGGTTAAGCTAGCTTGCCGGTGTTGGCCCGTGGATGGGTGACCATCTTTACATACCGAGACTCCTCCGTGCCTCGAAAAGCGCACACACAATAGCGGCGATAAGTCCCCTCTTTGAGGAGTGGCTAGAGAGGCGCCACGGCGTCCTCACCTTCCGCCTAACACAGGTCCTCACCGGACATGGCAGCTTCGGGAGGTTCCTGTGTAGGATTAGGCTGGAGGAAACGCCCGGGTGTCACCACTGTGCGGATCGCCCGGAGGACACGGTGGAGCATACGGTGGAGGTATTCCTTATATAGCCCTGCTTGGGCGGAGCACCGCCGTGTCCTCGCGGAGGCAATTGGCGGCAATGACCTCTCGCGTCCGGCCCTGGTCCAGGCCATGGTACGGAGCGAGAGGGCATGGGAAGCCGTCACCTCCTTCTGCGAAGCAGTAATGCTCGCGAAGGAGGAGGCGGAACGCGTGAGGGAAAGGCAAAGTTTGCGCCCTCACGCCCCTAACCGCCGCCGTTGGAGACGCCCCGGGCGTCGGTAATCCCAGGCGGATTCCCGGCCACCATAGGCGCGGGCTTGCGGACGGCGAGCAACGGGCAGCTCGCCGTCCGATAAGGACCAGGCCCGGGTCGATGGCGCGTCGTGTTTCACGCGCGCCTCAAAGAGATGTCAGCACAATTGATGGGGTCGGGTAGGACCGATGCCTGCCAGGGTTGCGGGAAAGTCCGAAAGGGATACCGGGACCTTGGCAACAGGCAAATGAAGGAACACGGGTGGGTTTTAGTCAGTAAAAGTCTGACACGCCCTTCCGCTCCGCCCAGAGCGGGAGAAGTCATTGGATTGGTTGGTCCCGGCTGTCATTGGTGGATCTTTGACAGTCGTTACGGGTCGTCAGAAGCCCGAAAGTCTGACAATCAGTCTTACTAAGGGGTATCGTATTACCCAGTTACTGGGTTGTGGAAGTCAGATAGGCAGTCGCTCCATGTAAAATACTGGTATTCAGCTGCACCCGGTTAGACTGGAAGCCGACCCCAACATAGTTGGAAAAAGGGTAGGCAGATGATGATTTAACATTGATGCTGTTTTACTGTCGTCATTAACTAACTAATATATTCACGAAATACCTACTAAAGAAGGTTCGGATTTTCAGAAACACTTGTAGAAAAAAATATTTTAATTTTATATAAGTAATTCAATCTCAAAATTGAATTCTGAATAGTAGTTACTCAGAATCGTGTTTCTCAACTTTTCATATTTAAAGAAGAACCCGTTACCAATTAAAATACCTGCCTTGCGAACGAAACTATTTTAAATAACTGAATATTTTTACAGAAATAAAAATTAATGAACAGTGGAAAGTACCTACCTCGGCAAATGACCGGTCACATTAAACCTTGATTAGTCAGATGTACGTAATTACACAAATTGGCGAACTTCAACTAACTGCCTCTGACACAGAACCGCACAGGATCATAAAAAAATAAGCACAGAGAGGTATTCAATCGCTCCAGCATTCCGTCAATAAAAATTAATCATTTCATTAAAAAAAGTAATAATATTTCTTCGGCGATTCCTCGACTAGTTGTACTACCATTATTGGTGTTTACATGTACAGTCTGATACGCAATTAGCAGCTCTCACACCTTTTCTGCCGAGTTTGTTGGAGGTCATTCAATTTTATCGTGTAATTAGAGTCCATAAAATCAGTAGATGTCGGCGTCAGACGCTAGTGAAGGCGATGCGCCGGCATTTTTAGGATAGCGATGGACATTCCGTGTACAGGGATGTACTCACTTAGCTTTTATAATGAACGTTACGCTTAATAAATCTTAATAAGTAGGTAGGTTTACTACAGATTTTTTTTTTTTTTATCACATTTTGTGTACACACAACATGTCATTGCATTGTTACATTCTCAAAGCTATTTATTTCCCAGCGTGAGCTACATTTTACTTGACCAAAGAGCGACCACATCTATGAAACTAGAACCACAGGCACGCAGAGCATGCAATTAGGTGCAACAATGTCAGAGATGTTACGAGTACAAAGTTCTCGACGTATATTGTCATTACCCTTTTGAGTGGACACATTCTAGGATAAAACGGGAAGATATAAATAGAATAACACATTTCTTTTTGGATGCAAAAAGTTTATGAATAAAAGTAATGTTGAAGCGTTCACGGCGGGCGATTGCACCATACTGCGCATCCTTGATCCAGCCCTGCACGCTCTAGGATGCCGAGCGCACCTTCCACGATATTTAAGCGAGTTTAAAACTAAGATTAAAGTTGTCGCCGCAACAGTTTTTGCGCTATTAACAAGCGCACTCATAAAGCAGTCTTTCTTTGTCGACTCTTTAAAATAACAAGCTTAACCTTTTCGAAACCTGTCTATAAATATCAAATAGAAATCGTCGTCGAGATATTTCATGTTTTGCGTGGGATATTTATTATTATGATCAGTTTTTTAGGATTCCGTACCTCAAAAGGAAAAATCCCCGTCCGTATACCCACCCATACACAAGCGGAGAACTGGTGGTCCTCGGCACCGGGCTGCAAGCAGTCCAAGGAAGCTATGCTATCCCTGGATGGCAGGCTAACCAGGCGTTTATTACGCGTGGACAGGAATGGCCTGCGTCTGGTGGCGGGGACCATCACAGGACACTGCTCGCTGAACAAACACTTCCACACAATAGGCATAACGGACAGTCCTCTATGCAGAGCGTGCACGGAGGCTGAGGAAGGAAACCGTCGCGCACGTGCTCTTTGAATGCACGGGCGTCATCCATATTAGAACTGAAACCCTCGGGTCACCCAGATCTTACACGGAGGTTCTGTACAGACCAGGAGATTTAGTTAACTTCTGTAGGGCTGGTTGGAATAACCACCAACGGCCGCCACGACCCACGCAAAATGGCCCACCTTATGGACTAAGGAAGGCGTGGAGGTATTAAGTTGATATAATATCAAATACGTAAGTCTATGGTCCATTGGAGCTCAAAAAAAATTCATCTAAGTCAACGCAATAAAAAAATACGGCCATTCATGTGACATTTGCAGTTGGAGAATTGACCGTAACGTATATCGATATATGGGTTTTTTTTTTTAAATACAACGTTCAATTTGTTCTTAGGACAAATTCATCCCTACTACGGAACCCTTCATTGCGCGCCGTCCGACACGCACCTGGCCGATTTTTTATTTATTAACGAGAGTATTCGACCGTTAGAGTGTAGTTAGTTTACATCTGGCCCACCTCTTCCCATTTCTCGACATGAATTATAGATGATAGGTAATTTACATCGCGTCAAAAACACTTCGAGGCTCTAAATCGCCGATTTGGCCATGTCGGCGATTTAAACTATAATTTTCCGGTTTAATCGATATATTATCATCATAAACTGATGATTTAGTGCAGAAGAGTTTGGCGTTCGCTCGGATTTGTAACATAAAAGCCTTCATTTTAATATGAATGCGCGTAGCTTTAAGGCTCCCACGGACAGCCGCGACAAGACAGCGCGACGCGTCTCTCGTAAAACAATTTCTATGAAAACTTCATAGAAAATTTTCTACCATCGTCCCATCGTGCGCCTGTCTGCAGTATCCTTTAAGCTGCGATTATGGTGTGCTTTAAAAATAAAAAGCTTTACAAAAGTTATCGTAGAAGCGTAATAGGTTTAAAAATAAAAGCTTTAATTTTTTCCGTCGAGGTGTAAATCTTCCTCTTCTTCACATAACGCCCTTTCTCCAAGATACCAAATCCCGTCTTCTCATACTTGTCCACACGGCTACACATCAAGCTATACATTTCCAGTTTATGCTGATATCGCATTGTATAGAATTTCCATGCAATGCGAGGTCAGCTTATACTGGTAATGTATGATGTGTAGCCGTGTGTACAACAATATATTTATGATGTCAAAATTCTTAGTATTCTAATTGAATTTCCTGGTTCCACACAGAATCACCGTTCGAATGAAATTAATTTAATTAGATAACGAAGCGTGCATATAACAATACTAAAACTAATCTAACAAAGACTACAACGTTACGACTCGCAAATTATACAAAGCGTTATAAACGTGCACTATTGATATTCGAAACAATAAGTTATCGTCTTTCGACGCGCCCGCGCAACTAACTATAGGGTTGCCCGATTAGAAAATTAACAAAACATTGGCCTTTTTGAGCAGGCACAGTAAATATAGAAAGTTCTCTCAATATAGATATTAATAGTACCTACCTATTCCGTTTTAGGATAGTACCGTACTATCCTAAAACTGTCTATCTGTCATTCCACAAAACCTTGTTTAGCAGTTATTTACGCTTAAACCATTAGTAAGTCTGATAAATAAAATTCCACACCAGTTGTTTTCTTTTTACTTTTTCCAAGTAGTTTTGTTAGCATAACCGTAGGTAATTGCTGGCAACTCTCCTAGGGTTATTTCAACTTGTTACCACATGTTCACCCAACTACGAATTAAGACACCTTTTTAAACGTCTCCGTTAACCCTAGTTTAGTTGAACAGCTGTTCAAGAGGTCTGGTAACCCTACACCTAACTAATGGAACTGATTAGTGCTCCGGGTATTGTTTAATTGTTATAAATTACAGCATGGCGATGCCACTCGTGCGCAATCGCAATTATATCGCGTTCTACGTGCTAGTGAGGTGACCTGGCATTGCTTGGAAATAATATAAATATTAATGTTTTTGAAAAAGTGAAAGAAAACGTATTTTATTGGTTCTCGCACAGGATGCGAATTCGGGGCGGGCTAGGGAAATTAGTTTTTTAGGTATCTGCTTTGTATGAAGTCCTTATTAATAGGTATTATTATAATGGAATAACAGAGTACTTCAAGCTTAAATACTCTGTTAGCTATAATGTACTGTATTTTGAGTACATCTCAAATCTCTCTTCAACAAACACCCAGATCAGTTTGTTTGTTTGTTTTGCATTCACACCTACATGATAGTTTGTGACATAGAGACATGTCTATAGAGAGCCACGTCTGCACACAAGAACTTTACTTTTTCCTAAAAACAGAATCAGGACCAAGATCAGGTCAGAATTTTAATAACTGTCACTTGTTCCAGGTTTCCACTGAGAACGGGAGCAACCGGTCTATTCTGTAAACACCTTGCCGTGAAAACTGAGGTGAAGTAAGCTGTCAATCCCTAGCGTCAGGTGGAGTGACAGCTCACTTAAAGCTCACTTCACGTAAGTTTTCTCGGTGAGATTTTTACAGAATACCACTAGTGTAGCTACTTGTAACCATGGGAAAACTGCATGATGTTTTTATAGAAGCCTTCAGAGGAATCTATATTTATTCTACACTAGCTGACCCGACAGACGTTGTCCTGTCAAAATTTCATAGAAAAAAAATGACGATCGGGTTTTCTGGAATTTTAAACTTTTTCGGGTAACTTTTCCAATTTTCTTTCTTTCCATAAAAATCTAATTCGGAATCGAAAATTTAAAAAAAAAATGCTTAATCCAGCCGTTCGCAAGTGATGCGCTTACCAACGGACAGGTTAAAGACAATAATATATGTAATTAGAGATGAACTCATCTTCAACAGTTTATGTAAAGTAAAATCACTTGATGTTATCATCTTGACTTACCTGCATTGTTCAGCATAAATACATACTAGAGACGTGGGCTGTACTTAACGATGTACACCTTTAATCTATGTTATACTTAACTACACTTACAGGTAAGTTCTATGTCATCAACGAGATAAAACTCAATGATGATTGGACGATCACGACTATCGTCGTTAAGAGATGGAGACGTAAAATAAAGTGAACAGCAAGACCACAATTTGTAGTTTCAATTAATCGAGAAGTGAGCTGTCATTTCACCTGTTGCTAGGGATCGACACTATTGACAGCTCACTTCACCTAAGTTTTCACAATGAGATTTGAATCTAAAGCAATCACCGCTCTGTATTGCTATTCTGTCAAAATCTCACCGTGAAAACTTAGGTGAAGTGAGCTGTCAATCCCTAGAGCGTCCGGTAGTGTGACAGTTTACTTCAAGCTCACTTCACCTAAATTTTCACGGTGAGATTATTACAGAATAGGTCGACAGCTGAAGATATAAAAAATGGGGCACATTTTTCTGTTCCTATTTGGCACCATAGTATATACTTACTACAATTGCTACAAAACTAGCCATTGTTATTTCAGTGCCTAATATGCTCATACTTTTCTCATGCATTGAGCTGTCTGTCTGTTAGACTACCAACAGACAATTGACTCTAGCTAAAATGCTTGGCTAAATTGAATTTCAACAATAGGTACCATTTTTATACCAACTAAAATTGTGACACCAACTTCATATAAAGTGGTGTTATTTACCCCGAAGACATTAATCTACCAAAGCTGAGCTCCAAACGTGACGTTGACAACACATAAATATTCCATCTGCACCGCCATGGTTACAATTGAGCAATTTTGTAATTTAAAAATCGTAACACAAACGTATGTACGGACAGTCAGACAGGTGCATTTTATAATGAGCTACGAAATTGTTTCCGATATTTCATTTGGCACGAATGCACGATACCTTGATGGACGGTCAGCAAAATGAGGTGTTACATCCAACATACACCTCCGTGTGAGAATCCATTTCTTTTTTTTTCAAATTCTTTTTTTTTTGTTCCCGATTTCCCCTCGGTTTTGTTTTCTTTGAACTATTTTGTTCGGTATTCCGTTCAAAAGATGTCGGTATGTGTATTAATGATTCCAGATTGTGTAGTGTGAGACAGGTGTGGGGGATTACATTATATTAGTGGTAAATGTGTTAATGAGTCGGGATTTATTACTGTAATCTGCTGGAGTTGTGAGAAGGTTTGCTTATTTATTGCTTATTGGTAGTCATTAGGTTTATTGGTTGTGGGAAAGACTTGCGAAACGTTTTAGGCATTGGGCTCACGCGATACAGGGCTGGTCACCGGCCGAGTGAGGTGTCTTAAGTTCAAATCCTGACCTACATAATGACGGATGAAAACCATAGTCACTACGGGTGTACCTACTGAAAAAAAAAATTGTGTCGCACATTCATTATGAATAGGTATCTGCGCTACATTCCGGCAATTACCTTTATGACTGGCAAAGAAACGTGAAACGTAGACGCTCACAATGGGCCTCATTAGAAGGCTGAAAGTCACCCAAAGGGCAATGGAGAGGGCTATTGTCGGAGTTCCCTACGTGATCGAATCAGAAATAAAGAGATCCGTAGGAGAACCAAGGTAACCGACATAGCCCGAAGTATTGTCAAACTCAAGTAGCAGTGGGCAGGGCACATTGCTCGCAGAACAGATGACCGATGGGGCCGAAAGGTTCTCTAGTGGCGACGGCGTACCGGAGGACGTAGCTTTGGAAGGCCACCCACAAGGTGGACCGATGGCCTGGTGAAGGCCGCGGGAATGCGCTGGGTTCGAGAAGCACAGAACCGGTCGAAGTGACGGTGCTTGGAGGAGGCCTATGTCCAGCAGTGGACGTCTTTCTGCTGAAATGATGATGGCAAAAATCTGTTACCAGCCGTCTTATAAATGTTACAAACCACGTCTTCGAAACATTGTGAAGAAACCTGGACGTATATAAGTGTAAACTTACTATAAGTCTAATATCGCCAACCTGTCTTGAGCAAGATAGGTCATCAATGCTCTTGTCTCTGTATAAAAAGAGGCCTTTGCCCTGCAGTGGGAAAAATACTATGATGGTATGTATTAACACATTCCGGGACAGACCGCCTCTCGACGTTATCTCGGTATATCGTTACGTGGCAGTACGGCTACGGGCGGTCAATTTTATTTCATGTAATTTGGCAAACCTTTGACAGTCGTTGCTTCCCCATACAATTCCTAGGAAGCACATGATCTAGTGACACATCACGCGACCTCATTTGTTCGTAGGTGTCACGGCAAACTTTTCAAGTAATGTTTCAACACATACATAATATGCAGCGCATTATGACACATTCACACCGCCGACAGGCGTAGACTGAGCCATACAAGTACACTGATGTTGATATTTAGTGTCACGGCACGTGCGCCGCGGCGGTCCGTACGGCCGGTAGTACGGCTGTAGACGGTAGATAATATGGGATTTTGTAGTGTCATATCATGACATTTGCAAATTGTCAAGTGTCCCGAAACGTGTTAATCAATCAGGAATCAACATTCCCTTGTGGTACTTCACTATGTTCAAGCGCTAACCTTTCCCCGACTTTACGGTCGCCATATGTCACCACACTAACCGAAGGCGTGTAAGCATTAAGTTTAGTGGTCACGACGCCTGCTTACGGCCCACAATACATCTGACGAAAGCCTTCAATGGGCCACTCGTTAACCCCACTACAGCAGATCGTGCGAAGTCCACTAGCGACCCCTACTAACTATTTCTGGTATAGCCATAGGATCTGTGACTTTCAGAGGCGGATACAGCATGACGAATGAGAAAGTTTGGTCTTCAATGGCCCATACAGTGTAAAGAGACGTGCAGAAAACGTTTTTAATTGGCAATTGGATTATTTATCGGTGTCCAGCGATTTTAATATTCCAAGAGCCGTATCCGTTTCCGTTTTCGCTTATATATCAAGTGAGCTGTGCAGTCTTTTCTGAAACTTGAAGATGCCTTTTGAAAGAAATGCTCAAAGAAAGAAAAACAATGTTATGATTAGTACGAGTAACTATCCTATATCAAAACTTTTGAACTTTCCATATTACTTTTTTGAGAGCTTCGACCCAATGATGCAGACAGTTTTAAATAATTTAAATCTTTTACAATTTTACAACCAAATGCCAACAAATTTTGAGTTTTAATCAAAGAACTAGTTATTATATACTACAGCAATATAAATGTCTCCAATTATCCAGCAAGAACAGGTTACATAAACATTTAATTAGGAACAAATTTTCACTTAGCAGCAATAATGATTGTCATAAACCGTAATGAACAGTTCATTATTTTTTTATGTCCGACAAGCAATTAGAAGTGCGAACTAATTAAAGAAATCGCTGCAGTCCTCATTAATGATTTAGGTTTATTCGTGATACACGATTTCTATTATTTAATTGTGACCGAATTTATTGAATTTGAGTCAATAAATAACGGTTAATACGAGATTTAAAATGAATTATAGAACATTTTATCAGTATCTTCGATCGTCCAAACTGCGTGAAGGTTACTAATATTGGGAGGTTATAGGCCTTCTCATAACTTTCCATTGGTTGCCTGAAAGGTGACTAACGAGACTTTCTGTGAAATAATTTTTTTTGTATTGTATTGTATTTATCTTATGTCATAGTTTTGAATTTGACTGCAGTAGATATTGACTGATAAAATGCACGTAAGTTATGTTTGCGCTCGACTGGAATCGGAACTAATAAGTATGTCACTGTCGTTTATGTAAGGCCAAATTAAGTACAAAATTATTTAATTAATTTATATTAATATAAGATTATATTAAGATCCGCCGCACAGGTCGATCCATCAGGTTAAGCTACGCTTGCCGGGGTTGGTCCGTGGATGGGTGACCATCTTTACATATCGAGACTCCTCCGTGCCTCGGAAAGCTCGGAAAGCCGTTGGTCCCGGCTGTCATTCGTGGTTCTTTGACAGTCGTTACGGGTCGTCAGAAGCCCGAAAGTCTGACAACCAGTGTTACCAAGGGGTATCGTATTACACAGTTACTGGGTTGTGGAGGTCAGATAGGCAGTCGCTCCATGTAAAATACTGGTATTCAGCTGCATCTACGTATAGTTAGACTGGAAACCGACCCCAACATAGTTGGGAAAAGGCAGGCAGATTGATTTGATTATAATATTAAGATTAATTATGAATTAAAGATTTAATATTAACGTATAGAATTAAGCACGTCAGCGCAACCAGTCGCGCGCGGACTTGTCTTGCGCGCACTCTCCACTCCAGCTGACGCGACGACAGATTGCGTTCTTGACACCTGTCAGCTGAATACAAAAGACTACGTGTTTTACGATTTTAAACTTTATTAGTTTCTAATCTCGTTCAACTGACAGGTGTCAGAAACGCATTCTCTCGGTGGCCGGAATATAGTCTTCTTTTATTCGAGTCGATGGCAAAAGCAAAAATATTTTATTATAAGTTGGGCCGTGATGTTTTAGGTAGTCAGAAGTGGAGGTGTATGAACAATTTGGACACTCCAAACTTACTAGATATGATTTGGCTACTAGTAAGTTATCCGTTTAACTTTCAGTAATTACCGGAACGGATTTGGATGATGGGTAAACCATGACCTGGGTTAAGACATACGAAACTATCGTATATCCTAACCTTTTCATCCCGTTATTCCCAAAGGATCGAGACACATGCGGGTGAAACCAAGGGGACAGCTAGTCTGTCTATAAATTCACGGTAAATTCACCCACAGCCGATCATACCTTCTCTTACCAATGGTAGTGGACATTTTCCCATGAGCGTGTCGCGTCGTGTTGCCGATAGCATCATGTTGGAGCGATTTCGGTGTCCAACAACCATAAGTTAAGGAGGTCCTCACACTGCGGTATTGCTTTCGGGAGAACTTGAGGGTTACGAGTCTTCCGCGGTAAATAAAGAATCCTGAATCCTTAGGGAAAGCCTTACATCCTGCGAATGGAGTTAGAATACAAGGCTACTTCGATGGATTTGGAGGCTAAATGTTTGTCGCAGATAGTGTCAGAATCTGAAGCAATTGAATTCATAAAAGTAGATGAGGCATCATGAATAATTTGTTACGTAAATATTTGGTTTGTTTAATATATTTTAAATTATTGACACACGACTTTTGACACGCGACTTTTTCCTTTTCTCAACGGAGTTCGTATTCTCAACAAGAAGGCGAAGGCTGAATATATATCAGATATTGAATTTCTGATACAAACCTCAAGACGCCTGTTCCCAGCAGACATCATTGATAAAAAGTCTTGCCTTCTCACTAAAAGTATACCAACTTTTGTGTTTCCTTGTTTTTCCTCTTCATATTCAACCCCTTCTCCGTTTGCTTCATTCTTTTTCATTTAAGTGTTAAGAAATTGTACGAATTATATTTGAACAAAATCTTTTTACTTTCCAAGCTCGATCTTGCCTAATCTTTCCCACAATAGGTTAGACATTAGACCCTCTATAGTAATGTTAGTACTTTCCAAAAGATATAAAACTATTGAGGATAATTGGGCAGTTTAGACGAACAATGATAGCGAGGAAAGGGTAACTGGCGAAAGGTAAGTTTCCTCGAGCCGAGCCAAATGACGATCGAGAGATCGGGTCATGCTCACCAGACTACCAGAGGCCCTAGACAAAGTGACGTTCTATCAGCAATAACGATGATGGCAAAGGCAAAAAAAATTGTATAGGACTGCCATAAGCTATCGTAAAGCTTATGTCAATCCTGTTGAAAGTCGTTGTAGAAATACGAAACGTTTTCGAAGCGATTGTCACTTGTCTACATACCTCAATAAATGACAAGATACATTGAAGATGTACTGGTAACAGAAATAAAATACGTATGGATTTTGATACTGTATCTAGATTCAGTTGTGGTGGGTACCAGATGGGTCTAAAACCTGGCAAATTGACCCTCCTTTAATTGTCTCTCTTCTCTTTTCATGTGGTTATTGACTAACCTGGTGTCAGAGATTTAAAGCCGCCCATAGGCGTCTGCCTTGGCTTCACATCCCGTCGAGAAATAAAATCGAATTCAATTCAAAATAAAGTCGAATTTGCAGTATTTTAACTATTTCAAACAATTGTCATAACATGACAGTTGCGATTTGAAAATACGGCAAATATAAGTTTGTTCATCCGCTGAATGCGGAATGCACAGAACCGGTCGAAGTGGTGACACTTGAGGGAGGCCTATGTCCAGCAGTAGACGTCTTTCGGATTTGTAGATGATGGTAAGTTTGTAGACATGTGATAGCAAATTGCTCGGACTAGTGACTTTCTCTTTCGGTGAGATTTGAAAGCAATGAGCTATGATAAGCAGAATTACCTCTTAATGGTAAGCATGAGCAATTAAGCATAGCATAACCAACATACAGTGTTCCCACTGCTGGGACTCAGGCCTCCTCTCTGTGAGATGGAACAGGGCATCTATCACGAGGGCAAAGTGCGGGTTAGTGGATGTCACTGGACATCGGATTTTGGTTGCAGGACAAAATCGGTTTCCTTACGATGTTTTCTTGCACTATAACAGAAAATTAAGAACATTATAATATTATTTACCTTGTAATAGAAACAACATTTTCCCTTCACATTATTAGCATACAAGCCACGCATTCGACGTTGCCTGGATGTTTTACGCGCCCATCAACAATTTTATGTCCTGGGTAACATCGGAACGTTTCGTGGGAACACATGCTATAACATTATTACGACCTTTATCTGATAATTTCACAAGCATTTGTTTATGTTATCTTTCTAGCTGTTGCGATTTCGTATAAACTTCAACAGTCGTCAAAACCACCAAACATCTTTTCTCATTGTCACTTCCTATTCGACATCTAATGAATATCTACACCGTTTTAAGTTTTTTGATGAGTCTCGCTTTCCTGCAATCTGTGGGAGTGATTTAGTTAAAAGCAACGGAAGTGTGTAACAGGAAACCTGGGAAGCGCGCGCTATTTGATTTGACCAATGAGCGCGCGCGGTGCTAAAGTGAGCTTGGCCGCCAGAAACGACCTTGACGCAACCCCGCCCCTTTAATGTCGCTTATTAGATGAGATGTCAGATATTACAGATCATATGAGACTACTGTAAGCTTCACTCCTTTATTGTTATTTTCACCGATTTCGGCTGTATAACAATATTTCAACCCATCAATTGGTTAGTCAAGCACATTCCATTTTGTCCTTATAAATTGTCGTGCAGTCAACGTTTACGTTTTCTTAAACAGAGTGTTGATGAAACCACAAGAGCATAGTAGGTATAGTAGACGTATGAAGCATTGCTGTAACTATGGCACCGGTACAAACCCGTTAAGTCTGTAACAAACTCCGTAATGCCCATAAACCGGTAATCAATTTGACTTCTACACGGCAATTCCGATTGTCTCATTGTCACCTCAGACGTTCAGTGCGCCGTGATCAGTACTTAAACAGTTAGGTGACAACTACAAATGCGATTTTGTTGCTCACACGACGGAGTGTTGTATGTTTCCGGGACAGTAGCTCAGCCAATTTATTCTGTAAAAATCTTACATTTGTAACTAGCTTGTAACACATTATGAAATGCAAATAAAGATATATGAATATGAGAGATAAATACTATTGAGAGCGTTCATTCAGCTAGCTAAATGCATTTTAAGCTCACTTTTCGCCCAAGTTTTTGCCGTGTGATTATTAGATTCTAAGTAAAAATGAATTCAATCATTTTACCACAATGGAAGAATCAAAAGTGGATACTCTCATGTAGTGGTAACTCATCTACGAGATCTTATTACAATGTAATGTAATGGAAAAAACTAACATTAAGATTGCTCAGTTATAAAGATGAATATTGTAAGCCATCATCATAATTAATTTTAATATCCATTTTTAAACGATTAATTTGCTTTACTTATGTACTTACTTAAGTACATAAGTAAAGCAAATTAATCGTGGGTAAGTAGAAGTCTACTTACCCACGATTAATTTGCCCTTCTTGTAATTTCTCTCTCTTCTCTTCTTCTTTTTTGTAATTTGTTCTACTTACCCACACATCGCCAAATGCATTTAGCGCTAAACTTATTTAAATCTTCGTTCTGTTTCCGTCCATCGTTTGAAAGATAAATTTATTTGTTCAAACATGTCGCACCCCTAGATAAAAACCCCACTAACTCAAAAAGTACGAGTTTCAAGTTACTAGGCTTTATTGAATTCCTGACTCGAATAGGTGCCTATACAACAATATAACTCGCGTAACGATACTTTCAACCGCAACGCTACCTTTATGAATGTCTCATTAGATCTTTGATATCATTCTTCCAATCTAAAAACAGTTTTTCGTCATTTCTGAAAAATTTGGTTTTTTGAATTGCCGGCGTCTTCATCTAGGCGTGCGATGTGTAACATGGTACAAGAATATGCACATATAGGTGGAAACATAATTTTAGTGGACCAACATGTTATGTACGAGCTGTAGTTTTTACCAAATCATTTATCATCGTCTAACATCTAAAATACGTATATTTAAAGATAGTTGCACAACGATAAATTCGGATACTACAAAGCACAACACTACATCTCATTCACACCATTCAAAACAATCGTCACATCCCACACAGGCTGTCGCAACCGAATATAAATCCTACATTTGACACGCACTCCCTAACCTTTGTCGATATCAATCGTTTGAATATTTCAACACAAGATTTATAGCTAATCCCGAATTTACAGCCAACACTATTGTCTCTAATTTGACTGGTGTGGTGTGGAATATATCTTAGGCTGTGTTTACAACTTGGATTACTTTGGTGTGCTTAAATGTCAAGTCTCTAACCTCAGACAAAATAAAAAACCAAGACAGATCGCTGTCAACAGTAACGTGAGGCCGGTTTCGTAAACATGTGTACACTTCGTTTGGTGTAGTCTGATTGTAGTGTCATTGTAAATAGTTGTAAATGTGTTTGT
This sequence comes from Lithophane leautieri, assembly GCA_949152455.1. Classification (NCBI taxonomy): domain Eukaryota; kingdom Metazoa; phylum Arthropoda; class Insecta; order Lepidoptera; family Noctuidae; genus Lithophane; species Lithophane leautieri. Next base: position 13,794,459 of record OX424472.1, on the reverse strand, counting down.
GTGAGCGTGTATGCACACAGCGGTGGTGTAGTTTTAGCATGCTACACTGTATAGTTCGCAGCGCTCCGTCTTGGTTTTTATTTGGTCTGAGGTCTAGGCAACTTAGGACACACACCACGTGGGTAAACGCCAACCTATCCAGTTAGTTATCAAAAATGGCGATAGGGGTATTTGTTCAAATGTGGGATTTCAATAATAATAATCTTTACAGAGCCTCATCAGCTTGAAAGGGCCCTAGGTTTTTCGCGTCTTTTAAGATATCGCGGCTTGAAGGTTATTTATTACCGTCTGCTATTATAAACACAACAACTAGTTCTTTGATTATCACAGTCGACAGATGACCACACTGGCACAAACATACTGATAAAGACATAAAGAACCAAGGATTCATTTAATTTGGCCATTTCATTTATGGTAGGTAAAAAGAAAGAAAGAAAAATGCGTTTATTGGCATTGTAGCAGAGAAATACACCTTAAAACTATAAAAACAGAAAACAACCATTAGAATGCCAAAAGGGCCTCAGCTCAGCATAATGTCAGATGGAAACACAAAGTGTACCACCTGACGCTGATTTTCAGCTGCAACCCACGAGTGCTAGAATATTATTATAATAAAGTAAAAACTGATCTATAAGGTAATAGATGTGACTTTTTTTTTCACAACTATTACCTACCATAAATGAAATGGCCGAATTAAATGAGATATTGTAAAAATGCTGAATCTTACGAATACTCAACGAATATTCGGCACATCTCTACACTTTCAATTAAAGCATGTATATACAGCCTTATAGATTAACATAATCTTATGGTGCGATTTCATAATGTTTATGTAAGTTACCCATGTAATGTTTTGTAAGATATCTGTAATTTTATTCTCACTAGCACTGCGTAGGTGACTTGGTAGCGAGCAGCGAAGCAAATCATTCTCAACTGGCTTGTTCAAGAATTAGTACAGCCTTATTATCTTATGGTTAATTTGACTATAAACTGTGTGTTTTAATTGAGGTTAATGCTTCGTTTTAAGTTCTTACTTATAATTTTATGACCATACAACATCGCTTAGGTCTCCTTTGATTGAGAAATTCAGATACATTGTGCTTAAAATGTAGTTACACTTTTGGTTCACGTATTGCCTTGTGTGAACTTTTTTTTGGAGTGGTCACTAAATATTATCACTTTAGTTAAGACCACATTCATCAAAACCCATGAAGATTTTAGGTATGTAGGCCTGACCAAGATTATGTCTGGACTTTAAAAGAGACTGCGACCTCTGAGTTTGTTTCGGCCTTTCTCTCAGAGTAGTCAGATAGGAAACGCCGACCTCATCTAGCTTATTTTTTTTTTATTTGACTTGTAATTTAATTTCAATTAGACATACACAATGCCACGATCTACAAAATAACCAACCCATTGACCAAAGATTACCATCATCTACGATACTTTAGCACATATAGACCACAATGTAACAACAATTTATTCTTTCTTAAAAAACATCTTAAAATTTACCTGAATTACCGGTAAACTAATAATAACCATTATGCATGAAATAATTTGACATGATTACAACACTGGCCGGTCGACGGATCGTAGACTACGGCTTACGAGCAGTTATCGGTATAAATAACGATCGCGTGAACGTTTCTCCGACTGTCGCGACAGAGTTTGTCAAACTTGTGAAGTGCCATAGAATAATAAATCTGTATAGAAGTGAACTTTGGGGGGCTCGTGACTAAATAATAACAGACGCACCTGTCAATCGAAGGTTAACCTACGCCTGCTCGAGGTAGGTCCGTGGATGGGTGACCATCCATTACATAATGAAAATGCTTTCCATGTCACGGAGAAGTGCCTCGGAAAGCATTTTAAACTGTTGGTCCCCGCTATCATTTGTAGATCTTTGAGAGTCGTTTCTGAAAGTCAGAAGCCCGAAAGTCTGACTACCAGAGTAGAGGTATCGTATTACCCATGAAGTTACGGGGTTGTGAAGGTCAGATAGGCAGTCGCTCCATGTATACAATACTGGTATTCAGCTGCATCTGGTTAGTCTGGAAGCCGACCCCAACATAGTTGGAAAAAGGAAGTGAACTTTGTGTGCTGTAGCTAGCTGTCATATTAGATAATTGTAATTATGGCATATCGAGTTTTAAAAAGTGATTGTCATATAAGTATGAGTAGGTAACAGAGATAACTCCCTTATAAGTTAAACTGGATGTGCCATATTTAGGTACAATCGGGTGCCGTACTGTCACAATCATTTGCAACTTTAAGTGCAGTCTAGAAGGTCTAGACAAAATGTCATTCTATCACCGATAATGATGATAGAAAAGTAAAAAAATATATGGAATTGACACAGGCTACTGAAAAGCTTATGTCAATCCTGTTGAAAGTCGTTGTTGAAATACGAAATTATTTGAAAGCTTATATTATAATACCACTTGTCTAGGCCAGTCTAGGCCCTCAGGGCAAGTCAAGATGCCTGCCAGGGTTGCGGGAAAGTCCGAAAGGGATACCGGGACCTTGGCAACAGGCAAATGAAGGAACACGGGTGGGTTTTAGTCAGTAAAAGTCTGACACGCCCTTCCGCTCCGCCCAGAGCGGGAGAAGTCATTGGATGATTTCCCACCCTCAAAAAAAAAAAAAAAAAAAAAAAAAAAGGGCAAGTCAAGATGACAGCTAATAGTTTCAATTACTTAACATTGCCCATGACACTTGACTTGTGCTATATGGTAATGTGGCATCTACATCGTGTCATGCGAACTACCCATCACAATGATGTCACACAAAATCCTGCATCGTGCAAGCAGAGTTTACTGCGTGACTAGCATATACAACGTCCCGATATCAATAGTCGGGTAGTAGCCCACCAGACACAACATCCACCTGGTCGGAGGATCCTCCTTTTTCTATGGAGGATGAGTGAACTTTACACCCTGTTCCTCATACCTCTATGTGTAGCAACTCCCCAGAGATTTCAATTTCATCGGAAAATTGAGCTTAAGGCACCGAAGACACAATCCTGTCTGTTCAAGGGGGCGAGCACGGCCTACTGTGACATGCCTCGAATCACACATTTTAAAAAACTGTGATAAAATATGTGACTCGAGCCACACAAGGCCGTGCTCGTCGCGCTGGACTGTTCAAACGCGACAAAACTATTGTATGTCGCTTCTATATATTCTAATTCCATACTAGCCCCTAGGGATATGACTACTTCGTTGATTAGTGGGCACGGCAGGGAGACAAACAACTATTGGATTACGAATGTTTTTGTATTTCATGCTTTTTGAGTTATCAGCTGAGTTATGTGCTTATGTTAATCCTATGATAAATGCCAAAGTTGGTGTCTGAAAGATTAGGTGTTTGTGAATTAATTCGAATATACTTTTCCTTCAATACAATTAATTTGTAGCGTCAACATAATAGGAGCTCGTGGCTAAGTAACACAGCCACATGGGTCGATCCATCAGGTTAAACTACGCTTTCCGGGGTTGTACGTGGATTGGTGACCACCTTTACATACCGAGACTCCTCCGTGGCTCGGACAGCACGTTAGGCCGTTGGTCCCGGCTGCCATTCGTGGATTTTTGACAGTCATTACTGGTCCTCAGGAGCCCGAAAGTCTGACAACCAGTCTTACCAAGGGGTAACGTATTACCCAGCAGTTACGTGGTTGTGGAGGTCAGTTAGGCAGTCACTCCATGTAAAATACTGGCATTCAGATGCATCTGGTTACACTGGAAGCCGATTACATAGTTGGGAAAAGGCTAGGCAGATGATGATAGTCCACATAAGGTGAGCCATCCACGGATCAACCGCAGCAAGCGTAGCTTAACCTGGTCGATGAACCCGTGCAGCTGTTATTACTTAGCCACAAGCCCCTTCGCCTTAATCGAGCTGATATTTGATATGTTTATATAATATCTTTCTCGGATCTAAGAGAAAACGTTTTAGTTTAAGAATATCTGTCTACGAACATTACTAAGAAGCACCGCGCGGGCCGAGTGCTTCCCATTCCCCACAATACCCTACTCTTAAGGTAATTACACACTAGCCAGATAAGTGGCTCGATAACACTTCATAACCCGTATGCACTGAAAGTACTGACAACAAAAAAATAACGCCATATTATACCCGTAAATAATTAAGTTATTTATGTCCGTTTTAAAATTTTAAACGAAGAATGTGAAGTTTGTTTTTAAATAACGACTTCCTGTTCCAAAGTAAATGTTAAACAGCCTACTTTAAAATGAGGTGGAATTCTTCAATTAGTTGTGCACATTGTGGCCGGCAGGCTTTATGAAATTAAAAATAATAATTATACTTTTAATTATAATTATTATATTCAACGGTATGACTCAACGGTACCGCAAACCTGTACTTCTTCCTCAATACAATACGGTATAATGAAAATAATCAAAACACCTGCTAAACAATGCGCCTGATCAGAGCCGCCGGGGTCATAAGCCACCCATTCCGACAATACTTGACGTAATAAAGCGAAATATTACCCAACGAACCATACGTAGATATTAAAACATGGGCGGGGTTTAATTAGAAATTTAACCTGTTAATAAATTACCGATGGTCTGCCGCCACCCAGGGTGTGGCAACACTCAGCGTATTTCCCTAGAGAAATAACGACGGTGTTGCCAACGCTAACTCGAATCCTGGATATTTTCGGAACGCGCTCGTGATGTTTATTATGTCATTTTCCCCGAAAACGAATTGTTACCCATTACTGTCCTGCGAGTTTGTATATTTCCATTTTTATTTTCACTAGAAACTAATTTAAATTTTCTTATAAACGACACTATTTCTATTATGTATACGGTCGCTATATTTTTAAATTAATAGACGTCACTATTATTAGGTTAAAGAAATAAATCCATCAGGAATGTTCTGGAAATAAACAAAAAATAATGGGACCATTATACAACTTAGATTGTTTAAAGATTTTAGTTTGAAGTGAATACCATTGTTAGTAGATAATAGAGTGCTCAATTAAAATAGTAAAAATTGGTAGTAAAACTGGAGTTCAGGCGCAGTTTAAAATCTAATAAAACATTTTACGACTGCCATGCAGTGTATTTTGGAATTATACAAGGTGTTTCATTATTATTTTTATGTGAAGTCCTTTTCTATGCCTTGATTTAGATGTGTAGAAGAATTTTAAATATTTCTTCATATATTTGATTTTTTTCAATTCTTAAGGTACCTACTGGTTACTGTTCAAGTAATTTGAAGCATCAAATATGAATAAAAATTGTGATAATGTAAGACTTAAGTATTATAATTTAGAAAAAGAATACGTTAATAACTTATTTGTCACAAATTATGCTTATAGAATCACGTCTCAAATGTTCTAAATATCAGACTGAAATACTTACTTACTAAAACAAACTTGGCAAAATTATACGTATGCATTTCATTTTACAAAATTTTGTTTTAATAAGTAAGTTTGTTTATTGCACACAGGTTCAACCTAGTTCAGGCAAATATGCAACTGTATTGCTATTTTAAATTTGTATGGTATTTATTGTAAACGTGCTCCTTTTTATAAATAAATAAATAATGATTGTATAAAAAATATTGGTATTGCATAGAAATTTTGTTTGTTACGATACAATTAAAATGAATAATCTAAAAACAAAGTCACAAAACATTCCATTCCATGCTCGAACGCCATTTAAACTTTAAAAAAAATCAATTAAAAATATTCCCGCGGCCAGTTAATTAAGTACCGGTATCGATTATTCGTTTAAATCGATGGAATCGATATTACATGTTATCGAAGCGCCTCTAGCTTCGTTAAGGACGGTGTAATCGGCTTAGACATGCATCATGGCTAATTCGTGTGTTATTCGATTTTAAGAAACGATAGCTGATGGGTTTAGGGTTACGCTGTAGATGGAAGAAATCGATTATCGGTTTTGCTCTTCAATATTCGGAATTAAATTTTCACTGCTTATTTCTTATTCCTATGAATATAAATATTTACAGAATTATAATCATTAGAATCTCTCTAAGTTAGTTTATGTATAAAAAAGAAATCAATTTACCTACCTACTGTAAAAAACACACCTTTAAAATACTAAACACAGAGATGACCTCATCTCTCAACTGGCTAAACGATGAGGTCAGCACCCTAATTGCGTCATACACGATCAATCACAACCTGAATCGGTTTCAAACAAATTGCTAATCCATTGCTTTATAAATTCGAAAAAAGAAACTGCACAACAACGTAAATAACGCAATGAATGTTGTTGAACGTCGAAATTTAACTGATTAGTCTTAATTGGTTACGAAAATAAGTTACGCAATAAGATATCTGGTTTCAGAAATGACCGAATGAACAAGACAGTATCTGTATCTACAGATTTTTTGATTCCATCATTTCTTTACGCTCCACTACTGCGTAAAGTTTCTGTAGTGTCTGCGGAACCCATCCCTTCAAACACAGCCATAGGCTATGTATTTCTGTAGCGATATTCCCAGTGTGACCACATATCGCTTTGCTACACGTAATCCAACTCAAATCAAACGCAATTAGAGTAATAACTTGAATAGGAATTACAATAATAACACATTTTATATAAATATAGTGCTAGCGTTGAGTCAAATGTGTCACGGAATTGATTCGTCGGTGGTTTTTTTCTATATTCTAGTGGTTTTGTGTTACAAATAGGGATAAAACTACTTGGGTTTTTCTTGTTTTTCCTTATGGTAGATACCGTCAACCGCACATCAGTAATAAAAAAAACCGGCCCAATGCGAGTCGGATTCGCACGGTTCCGTACCATATCGTATAAGATTTAAAGGGGATGCGCTAAGGTAGCCCACGAAATTCTAATTTTCTTACGTTTTTTGCAATTTGCAGGTCAGTATCAGGTTTTATGTTGAATAAAATATGATTCGCGACCGTAACAAATATGGATTTACAGAATTATAAACATTAGAATCAGCAGAACTCCTTAAGTTCATATAAGTGCCAAATGTCATGATTTCATGAAATAGTCATTCAATGCACTTATATGAACTTAATCAATCAATCAATCTTTATTCGTGAACATAGGTATTACAATAAAGGTCTTATGTATACATTTTAGTCGAGCTCCACCAATGAAATTGGTGTACAAATCGTTTTTTAGAAGGTAGTAAGTCTGAATCTATACAATACAAAGTCACGTTAACTTAGAGAGTTGTATTGCTGATTCCAATGTTTATAATTCTATAAATCCATATTATTTGTTGCGGTGAAAAAAAACGTGAGAAAATTGAATTTCGCGGGCAACCCAGAAGCTTTCACCTTAACTTGTTAAATTTTATTAATTAAAGGACGATGGGAACTGGCGTCCCGAAAATTGAAACTTAGTCAACAGACTTGAGACATACGTCATTTATAAGCTTACCTGCTGATCGTTTTCTTAAAAAATTTCTTCCAGGTTAAAAATACAGGAACTTCCCCTCTGATACTTGATGGTGCTTCAGTTTCAGTTAAGGGTCTAAAGATAATTAACATAAATACACCATATAGGTAAACTACAAAAATAAACAACTGCAAAAAAAAGGTAATTTGCGAAAACCCTTTCGGAACTGCACTAGTCAATATACGTATTGTTTTGGGATTCTGCAAAAGTGTTCCAATAAGGTCAGATTTTCGATTTGTGGTAGTTTTGGTTATAGGCTGAAAATTAAAATTTAGGAAAAAAAAATAAATTTTTTTCAACGAAAACAAACTAAATATTTTTCAATTTTTATTTTACCATATTGTTGGCATAAATGAAGTTAGAATACGTGTTTAAAATATTGCCAATTACTTAATAAAATTTCAGCCTGTATAATATAGCTCTAAAATACGTATCATACCGTTACTGACCTGTCAAACGACGGATTATTCTGCCTGATCCGAGGAAACAAGCATTGTGCAGTTTGGCCGTCGAATATTCAGTTTCGAAACAGAATCTGAGGCATCTCCAATTTCCATTGTGTGCTATTGATTGATTGACAGCTTGTTCGTCGTTCATGGCGAATGCCTTGAGGAAAATCATCATTGTTACATAGATACATAATAAACTCAAACATGGCAAGCCAAACTGAGGACTGTGTGACATTTTTACTTACCATCGTTATGGTAGCTGTACACGTTAAGATATACTTTCGCAAGTTTAGACTTGCACAAGTCTGCGTGACCCTCGAATGGTTCGGATACTTAATCTTATTCATCCCACACACGTTAAGGCTCGTGCAGACTAGCGCGACTTGTCGCGCGACGGGACTTTAACAAAACAATTTCTGAGAAAACTTCACGGTAGAACAAATACCGGTGTCGCGTTGCGCGACAAGGCGCGCTAGTCTGCACGAGCCTTTATTGTATACTTGTGCAAGTCAAAATTTGTGCAAGTATATCGTAACGTGTGTGACCTGCATAAGCCCATTTTCACAAAATATGCAAATACTTAGGTGTCGCTTAGTGTGAGTGAAAACGGGCATTAAGTACAAAAGTAAAGTCGGTCTCATTTGGTCCTGTGTTTCATTGGCATGTAATGTATTGTATGTATCCTCTTAAAGCACGTTAAGCCTCCTCACGTTAAGGTCCTGCGCCTGATCTCTCTCCGGTCCTGTCGGATTGCCGTCCCATCGGACTATGAGAGTGAGGAAGAGAGAGTACACCTGTGTCTACACTATAACATCTCCTGCGCCGAAAGCTAGTCTCCGTTGAGATTGGCCGCCATGGCCGAAATACGATTTGCGGGCCTAAAACGGCCACATTAGCATTTCCTCTAAAAGCAATTAATTTCCTGAATTTTCAGCTGTCATTAGCAATTCCTCTAATTTGACAACAAAGCAATTCATAATGTGTGGACCATTATACAAATCTCCATAGAAAACTGTCAAACAGATTAATTATTTCGTAATAAGAATCTCACGCAGATCATATTATGAATTGTCAGTTTGTGATATTTTACGATGATTTAAGGCTCTTACATACTGGGGCGATTCGTCGCGCAACGCGAATTTTAACAAAACAATTTCTAACGGCGAACAATGCGGCGGCGTCGCGTCGCGCGGCGAATTGCCCCAGTATGTAAGAGCCTTTAAGCCCAAAAAGCCAAAGTGACTGTATTAAGCCCCTGAAGGACTATATAATACAAACTTTTTATACTCATACCCACCAACGTTGTTTGTCGGCAGAAAAAGGTCATGAAGGTACAGTCAACAACACATCAGTGGTAACAATTTGACATTGCCAATGCCTATATGTCGTAGTAGTAAGGGTAATTTTCGTGATGCAAGTGATGTGCGGTTGACTGTACTTAGAACTTAATAATAGTCAACTGTTATTACTATAATTATGATAGCAATTAAGATTTCATCGTTATTATCTTCTGTAAAATATGATTATTACTACAATAAAATACTAATAAATCATATTCAAGATGATTTTACAATCTTCCCAAAAATGTGTACCTAAACAAATTGATTTTATCAGCATAAATTAATCATAATATTTATGATTGATTAATAAATCAACTTTAAACTTTAACAATCATTACATTTTATAAATTAAAGTCGCTTTTCATGTCTGTCTGTGAACGCGTCTTTTTTCTAAACTTCACAACGGATTTTGATGCGATTTTCAACAGTATTTAGTGAATTTATTCCGGAATGATTATGTGTATAATTCATTCATTAACCTTTTTTATTATAAAGAAATCTTGATGTTTTTTGTGTATAAGTAATTCATTCTTATTAAACTTTAATTTATTAAAGAAATATTGATGTTTTGTCGTCTTAAAACCATGCGAAGCAGGGGCGCGTCGCAGTGATTAATAACTAGGCATCTTTATAATTATTGTAATGCTAGTTTGGCGCCACAACGAATTAAGGCTCCCGCAGACAGGCGCGACGCGATAACGCGAGGCGACTCTAGTAAGAAATTTCTATAAAAAAATCATGGAAAAATTTCTACCAGAATCGCGTCGCACCGTCGCGTCGCGCCTTTATGCGGACCTTTAGACTTAAGACTAATAAATAGTTGTTTAAAGATAATTGGCTAAGCTAAGATACAATGGTTTTATGTCTTCAGGAGATCGATGTTTCTGTTAATTAAAATGTTAATACTTATTCAAAATATTTTAGTTTTAATACAAGAATGACGTAAAGTTTTCACGTGACCTCTTTTTCTTTTCCCTTTTTTGTTATTTTTAAAACGAACAGGTGAATCTGTCATTTTTTTTATATTTATGAAAGAAAGAAAGAAAAAACGTTTATTTGCGGTAAACATGACGCAGAAAAGAAAATAAACACAAGGAATTTTTTTTATAAAATATTGTTATGTATGTTCCTCAGTCATAATGTAGCATACTACTGGCGAAATATTTTTTTTTAAATCGGTCCTTCTCTTTGCCTTTTATTAATCATTACAAACAAAAATTAAAAACTTTTCTCTTTATAATATTAATTAAGTATAGAAAAATGAAAAAATAAATACGAAGGGGTCTATGGGTCTATAGATGGTCACCCATCCACGGACTAACCGCGGCAATCGTAGCTTAACGTGATCGATCGACTCGTGCTGTTATTACTTAGCCACGAGCCCCTTCACCACCAGGCTTCAGCCACAACAGACTAAAAGTAAAAGATCAAAGAACTAAATAAGTAGGTACCTAATCTAGATAATACTCGCCACTATTATTTCGACCTACATTCACAAAGGAAGCAAGAAAACATTATATGTTACAATGAACGAAATGTACCATAAAACCAAGCTACGTATTATTACGTCTCTAGACAAACTTTAAGCGCACGGGCGACTTTTTCCCGCAGCGATTTTTGTTGGGTATAGGATTTTCAACCCACTGCTTAGCGCCGAGAGTTGAAAATCTATCAATGAGTTTTTTGACGAGCTGGGTTGCACTCTGTTTTATTCTCAATGCTCGGCTCAAGACCGAGAATTGAAAATCCAGTGCGCGACCAAAAAACGTCGCAGGTAAGTATCGCCCGTGGTTTGAGGGCTAACAACGATTTTACACGGAAAACTAAGGTTCGCCTTTGAAATAATTCAGAATGCGTATAAAATAGGCGCCATGCAGCTCATTAGGCACTTCTAATAACTGTTATATGCTTTGTACAAGTAACAACCGATGCTTTATTGACGACGTAATGGTTACGTAAGATTTAGGTAGCTTTTAAGAAGTTTTCTTAGAATTGGTAAGTGAAACAGGCATGTTTTCCAGTTTCACGTAGAAAATTGTAGACTGAAGGGTCCCGCAGACAGGCGCGATACAACTCTGTTGGAACAATTTCTATGAAAACTTCACGGAAATTGTTCAACCGGTGTCGCGTCGCACCGTTGCGTCGCGTCTGTGTGGGGAGCCCTTAAATCATAATAACTGTAACGCATTATTTGAAGCAAAATCATTCACAATTGTAACATCTGAAAACTTATCAGTTTGCCAGCCCAAGACCATGCATCAATGTGGTTTATTCAAATCCATAACTGTTACTTCTTTCTTAGCTAAGCAATACGAACGTCTGTCGCGGGTAACCTACAATTAATGGCTGGCAGTGAGCTAGCTACTAAACAGTGGTTAAGGACTCTTACATACTGGCGTGACTTGTCACGCGACGCGACTTTTAACAAAACAATTTCTGAGAAAACTTCACGGCGAACAATGCGGCGGCGGCGGCGTCGCGTCGCGCGACAATTCTCGCCAGTATGTAAGAGCCTTAAGGATTTAGCACAGGGGTACCTGTTATAGTTATTATTATTTTTTACTTGAAAACAGTTTTAGATGTAGATAAGTACTTACATCTACATTTTATTATAAATTCTCCACAAAATCCCAAACAAACAAAAAAGTCCTCCGACTACTGTTACAAAATATAATTTACTAGCTGATGCCTGTGGCTTCGCCCGCGTGAATGTCATCGAGAACCACTCTAGCATAAAAATCGGTGCAGTAGTTTTTGAGTTTATCGCGTATAGGACGACAGAAAGAGCCGGCGGAGGACTTTTTTTTAATAATATGTAAGGATAACTGTAATAGGTCGCCATATTCTACCTAATTGAGTACCTACAAGCAGCGCCTGGGGGCAACCAGTCACTATCTACGTGACGCACGGGAACAGACAAAGAACAATTATCCGCTGCACTCGCGACATGACACTTACAATAAAAATAAATTAACTGCGCACTTTTCTAATGAGAGACTAGGGCTGCCATGAGTTCGATTTTATTGCTTATCATTCTACTTTGTTTTTGAAATGCTATCTCCCGGTATATTAATATAAAAAACTAAAACCCAACTACGATAAGGTATAAACAAGACATCACAGACACAAATAAAAAAAACAAATTCACACGTGTTAGGGCATAAATCAAACAGACACGTGTGACTCCGGATTTTATCCCTCCTTCAAAATTTTTTAAAATCGGCCTCATTCATTTTTTTTTTTTAGTTCTTGGCTTCATTTCCTCTAGAGGGCGCCATATTCAATTTAATGTGACGTCACCTATAATCAGCAGACGATCAAGACGCTTCCAACGATAGGTATCGTCTGCTGACATTTATTCAATTGTGACGAGTAGTTTAGAAGTTATGAACACATGAACATACATACATACCAGTCAAAATCATAACTCTGTTTTTTGCTTCGTCGGTTAAAAAAGAGTGAAGAGAACTCAAAGTGAGCTGTCATTCCACCTGATGCTAGGGACAAAGATATAAATATGTCTAGTTAGACGGTCAAAGCTGTGAACTCGTCAGTTCTACTGACAGGTGGAATATCATTTTAAGCGAAACTGGTGTGAAAATAAATACAAAATAACAGATGGCTGGTAACCCTAATGGCTAGTAGTGTCGCCAGTCATCTTTGATGACTCGAGACATTTCCTGAAGCTGTTGCAAGAAACGAAGTAAGATGCTTCTAATTTCGTCATTAACTCGTCCCATATACACGTTCCCACACTGATTTAGTGACGAACGGGGACATGACACATGGCGCCTTGAGCGATGGTCATGACGTCATGACGTCTTGTTCGAGGCTACTGAGATACATAAATGAAGCTACAAAGTGCTCTACTGATATTCCGATGACTTTTAAATAGGACACTGATTAAAAATTAATTAGGTACTTCGTTATTCGTGACGTAGCAGGAATTAAAAAAAATATGGTGATTCTGCGGCCATGCGGCAAGCCTTTCCATTAATTTTCGATTAAATTAGTTAGTGGTTGGCAGCCCCGGATATACGATTTTTTCGAACCGGTGCAGAAGCTTGATTGTGGCGCCCTCTCTCTGCAGCGTTTGAGATAGTTGTTAAAAAAACTCACAAATAGCGACTTAGGATAGCAGCGCATTTCGGAATGAACCCTAAGATGTGTTCAAAAATCAAATGAGCGTTTTAAAATCTATTTACAACAGCCTGTCGCTGGATATGAGAAGTTATTTTTTTTTTTCAATCGTTTTTTTATTTTGATATTTAATAATTTTGCCCCAGTCCCCCACCCTCCCCCCTAGATCCGGGCCTGGTGGTTGGTCAAAGTGCTGAGCTAAAGTTTTACATTTCTCCCCGATCTGGACGAATTAAATTACTAATTACTTTTTGGGAAGTAAATAAATGTTAAAGCAATAGTCAATTTAGCTTTACTCTATTTCAATTATTCTTATGCTTTTCTTACCTCCATTTTAATATTCAATATTCTTTCCAGAAATACAAACAGCAAAATACATAATTTACCGATTCATAGACAATATTGCCATCACAGTGTCTTGTTTTCATCCAGTATTTTTTTTAAGTGTGTCATAGACAATATTGTCATGACAGTGTCTTGTTTTATTCTACAGTTTTTTTTATTTTTTATTGTTGCACCTTGTATCTATTTATTTATATAATTATTCATTACTTAACCGTGCTTTTGTATGTTGTGCAATGTCTTTTGTGTGCACCAAATAAACGTTTTATCTATCTTTCTATCTATTCCATTGAGCATATCACAAATCAAACTATTACCCATACAACTGATACAAGTCACATGTATGCATAAAATAAATGACAGTGTCTGCCACAAGCCAATTTGATGATTCAACAAGTCTGACTCACAGCAGTCTATCTTATTAATATTACGTATAACAAAGAAAATATAACTTAGGTACCTTTTGTTTGTTTATGTTCTTTGTCTTCGCTCAAAATAACTTTGTCCATTTAACGTGAAACTTTCTGTGGCGTAGTGTTATGTCAGAAGTAAGAATGGGGCCAAATCTTTTTGTGTACCTGCTATCTAACTGCGTAACTCATATTCGTAACCGATTAAAATTAATTTGTTTCATTTTGACAGTTCAACAACATTCATTGCGTTATTTACGTCGTTGAGCAGATTTTTTTTTTTTGGAATCTAAGACCGAACTTCACAAACCTGAATGTAATCCTGTAGTTATTTTTTTAATGTATTATATTGGCATGCCACCTTAATTGTAATTTCTTGTTTATGTTAAGTTTTGTACGCCATTTATTGGCAAAACAGTGCACAATTGCACATGTTTTAGACAATAGGTATACTATCTATTATCATACTATGATCTGTAACCATACTGTTAAACAAATACATGATTGATTGATTGATTGATTGAAACCTTATCATGGCAATGTGTCTCATTATCTATGTATACATATCATAAATTAAAATCACGTTTCTTGTTTGTCTGTATGTCCGCGATGTACTTCTGAACCACGCAACAGATTTTGATGAGGTTTTCACCATCGTTTAGAGAATTTGTTCCGGATGGTTTATGTGTATAATACGTTAATATTAAAGTTACATATAACTAAAAATCTCGATGTTTTGTCAAGTCGTAAAAACTTGCAACGCAGGAGCGAATCGCTAGTAATGACATAAAATACAATGATTTTTAGTTACTCTTTGCACTTTTGCACAAATTACTACATACATAACTCATACTTTTTACCAACATACTCCATAAAACGAACGCGTACCGATCATAGCTAAAATTCCATTAAATATTCAATAGTTATTATAATTATCTCCTTGATCAGTATCGATGGGAGTCTAGAAAATATCCTGGCGATATAAGGTAACCCGGGGAAGTAGACCTGGCCATACCTTGCAGGGATGGTAAAAAACATAATTATAGATATCATGGCCAATCGATCTCGACTTGTGCAAATAAAATTATAAATATAACGTGGAGTCATTTGTATCCTGTTTGTGTATTTTTACTTGCTATAGGGATATGACTATCGAGAGAGGAGCTCGTGGCTAAGTAATACCAGCCGCACGGGTCGATCCATCAGGTTAAGCTACGCTTGCCGGGGTTGGTCCGTGGATGGGTGACCATCTTTACATACCGAGACTCCTCCGTGCCTCGGAAAGCACGTTAATCCGTTGGTCCCGGCTGTCATTCGTAGATCTTTGACAGTCGTTACGGGTCGTCAGAAGCCCGAAAGTCTGCCAACCAGTCTTACCAAGGGGTATCGTATTACACAGTTACTGGGTTGTGGAGGTCAGACAGGCAGTCGGTCCATGTAAAATACTGGTATTCAGCTGCAGCAGGTTAGACTGGAAGCCGACCCCAACATAGTTGGAAAAAGGCTAGGCAGATTGATTGATAGGGATATGACAATACATATTAATTGAAACTGAAATGCCTGGTGTTATAAAAAAAAACCAGTCAAGTGCGAGTCGGACTCGCACACGAAGGGTTAACGAAAAAAACGTGGCCCCCTTTAAGTATTAACTTTGTTTGAATATATTTGTTGTTATAGCGGCAATAGAAATACTCAATCTCTGAAAATGTCAACTGTCTACCTATTACGGTTCATGAGATACAGCCTGCTTATAGACAGACGGACAGCGGAGGTTTAGTATAAATGACAAACTCCAAATTGAAAAAACAAACAACAATAACTTCAAATGTCAAATTAGTTTACGAGATTAAAAATCAGGCTAGTATCTGAAACTCTAACAGGAAACGTTAGTTGGATAAGTACTTAAAATTGACTGTCATACGTAATGCGATCATAAAAGTTCCTAAATAAATAGAGAATTGAAAAAAAAATATTTCGTGAATCATTCCTCTATTATCAAAACCTTCATCAAAGTTTTTAGGGTTCCGTTAGGCACCCTCCGGGAGGCACCATCTCGTAGACTAATTTGACATTTGCAGCTATTGTTGTTTGTTTTTTGAATTTGGAGTTTGTCATTTGCACCTATCATATTAGTTTACGAGATTAAAAACAGACTTTAAGTATACCGCAAAAGTTTGTAATAAGCGGGTAGACACAAAAACTCATATATTTAAGTCATACATAAGTCACACAAACATAAAAAAACGTTGTAGGACACAAGTAAATGTGGAACAGTAAACCTAATAACTACGTTATTTTGATTTTTTCCTTAATTTTGATAAACGATCAACCAAGAAATCGTTTTGTCGATTCTACAGTCAAAAAATCAAAATCAAAATCAAAATATTTTATTTCACATAAGCCTACATGGGCACTTATGAAACGTCAGAAGCTAGGTGCACGGTTCCAATTGGTCGTTTCCTATGCAGAAGAGCCGGCAAGAAACTCCATGGTTATCTTTTAAAAGATAATTGGCTTTTACAATATTTTCGAATTACAGTGTTAATAGTTATGATGGAGGATGTCCAGGTACTTATAAAAAAAACAGCATTCACAGTACCTACATTTTTTTTTTAAATCTTTAATAATACACAGTGTGATTCTTTATAATGTGCACTTATCGAAATGAGGGAACCTATGCTCAATTTTATCGACGGCAAAAATATTTAAAAAATGTAATTTTTTTTTTTAACTTTATTATGGTTTTTTTTTTAAATTTTGTTCTCTACTTTGTAACTTTTAAACTAAATGATCTATCACGATGAAATGAACTCCGTAATGATTGGAAGTAATTAGACGTCACGATAGTGGGAAAAAACTGCCCTCAATTGAAAATAAACATGTTTCTTTTAACAAAAATCGTTTTTTTCTTTTCATACATTTTTACAATAATCATTACATTACACCGTTTTGTTTACACTTGGGCAAATATCATTGCACTTGGGTCACAAAAGCATTTTTTTTTTTTCGATTTTTTTAAATATTTTTTCCGTCTATAAAATTACACATAGATTCCCTTATTTCGTTATGTGTACATTATAAAGAATCACACTGTATAGATACCTAAGTGCAGTTACCTGTAAATATTAATAGTGCACAAAGTAACATTTCCAATATTTCCTGAAATTCTACACTGTCTGAGTCATATTCTACTGTAGCGATCTTTTGTTCAGCAATGAATCAGACTTCCACACAATGGTTTCTGTACTGACAAAGAGAAAATTTATTACTTGCAGTATTACGGAAACAGTTTTAAACAATAAAAAGATACATAAACTTTTTGTCGTAAAAGGATTATATTTACCTTTTGTCTAAAATGTTTATTTTACCTAAGAACTCATACAAGTTGGGTAGGTACTCATTTCTTAGAAATTACAAGAAAGACTGGTGGAGTAATGAAACTATCAAAAATATAATAAGTAATAATAAAAACTTTTACAAAGAACCTGTCGCCATAACAACAATGTTAACAGCATTGTTGTGTTTCGGCAGTTAGAGGTAAGATAGCCAGTTCCTCTGTGGTTGAGGATTCCGGGTGAAGCTCACTTCCACCTTCACTCTGATCGTCACTTACCATCAGGTGAGACGAAAGCACAGAGAAAACGGGTAGGGACAAAAAAAAAACCTGAAAAGGGGTAACCTATTCATAATTATAAACAACAATTACTAAGCGAGCCTGAAATCGCGAAAAAAAAACCTTTTCGTCTTAGCCCCATCCTGAACATAACATAACATCACGCTTGTTTATGCCGAAGGGTTAGGCAGAGGTGACCTTATATTATATTAAAAATTGTTCATAATGTACCCCTTTTGAGTTTTTCAGTTATTCCAATACACCTTGTGTTCAGAGGTTTTAAAAAGCATTATACAGTAGCTGCAAAAAACAAACTTAAGTTTAAAACAACATAATCCAATTCCCGCCTATCTGTGTATATCAAACTGCCTACATTCTATCCCAAGCCTATAATCATTGACGCGAGCGATGTCGCCGTGAGCACCAGTCCTAATATAAGGCTGCAACCAACTGTAATGACAACAAAGGTAGCTATTTCAAGCCTCATCGATATTTTGCGATCGTGTGGCGGATAGAAATTGTCGGTAACCGTCTTAGTTAATTTAAAACTGCCTGTCTTTTTCTAATCAATAGGAGATGGTAGTAATAAGGGTTCATAAAAATTCACGACATCAGTTGGCGCCACTTTGACAAGAGGTTTCCCATTTCGACAATGAATACTTATAAAATATACTAGCTGCGCGGTTTCCCCCGCGTTAGTCTCGATCCCGTGGGAATATCGGGATAAAAAGTATCCTATGTCCTATTACAGGTCATGGTCTACCCTTGTGCCAAATTTCATCCTAATCCGTTCTGCCGTTTTAGCGTGAAAGCGTAACAATCAAACAAACACACTTTAGCATTTATAATATTAGTTAGGATATGATGACGTTCATCATTCGTTTCATTCACTCAGTCAGAAAATATAGGCGCTTTGACACTTTTAACAGGTGCCCGGACCTGTCGTCTCAGTGTTGCCACCTGGTGAACGTCATAATAGAAAACCCTCATTAGTAGGATTTGTATACAATGCTGGGTTCCCAACTACTTTCATCTAGCTTATTCAATGCACACACTGTAAAAATACCAAAAAGTTTCTCGAAGCTCAAACCAATTTTCCTTTATCGATATCAATTTCACACCATTTTTCTCAATCAATGTCTATCTGGTTCTGATTCTTTGCCTCTTCAATTCTAACAGGGGAAACTGTTATATTATATATTAATATTAATATTATTAATTATATTATATATTAACTTAATTTAGGAAAAATTAAAATTTTATCAACCCAGGATAATTTTAGGGTAACTCGCCGTCCGATAAAGACCAGGCCCGGGTCGACGGCGCGTTGTGTTCCACGCGCGCCTCAAAGAGATGTCAGCACAATTGGCGGGAACCGCTAGGACCGTTGCCTGCCAAGGTTGCGGGAAAATCCGAAAGGGATACCGGGACCCTTGGCAACAGGCAACAGAAGGAACACGGGTGGGTTTTAGTCAGTAAAAGTCTGACACGCCTCTCGACTTCTCCCGCTCCGCCCAGAGCGGGAGAAGTAATTTGACGATGTCACACATAAAAAAAAAAAAGGGTAATTTATTGTTAAAAAAAAAGTGTTGTACTGCTAAGACTATCTTTTCTGTGATCATGAATTAATAAGTATTATCAAGGGTGGATCCAGGATTTCTTTCTGGGAGGGGCTCATGGGGCAGATAACCAAGAAGTGCCTCCCATTTCTGTATGCACTATGCTGTTTTTGGGATTCATTCTTTTTCAATGAAGATGCAGTACCCTACTTCTTCAGCGTTCATCATTGAAGCAATGTCAAGGATAGATATGCATTCAGGCCACTCCATTCAGATGATTCGATTTCATTTTACTTAAACCGTTTGGGAGGGCACGTGCCCCTGTGCCCTGGATGCGCCCTTAAGTATTATTATCTTTCAATAACTCATGGACACCAATTTTAATCGGCATATTTCTCTGTTACTGTTCAGTCATACTACTAAACTGCGTGTTAGTGTGTGTCTGAGTGTTGCATACGCTACCAAAATGATACATTGCAGACACACTTGAGACTAATAATAGACACGACAAATTAAAACGACACTTAACATACAGTACAGTCAGGAATAAAAATAAGTGATAATTGTACAGAGTTATAAAAAACACCTTTTCTGAGTGAGTTCCAGAAAAAGTTTAGATTTCCCGTCAGAGCTTTCAGATACCTACATAAAGAGTAAAAGAAAGAAAATACATTTATTCAGCTCAGAGTAAAAGACACAGCTGATAACAAAATAAAATAAAGGAACATAAAAAGTAAGACATTATCAAGAGACAATAATTTGAACTAATATGTAATTCAAAAGAACCCGTATAAATGATCCTACCTCTATCATACATACCTAGCCTTTTCCCAACTCTATGTTGGGGTCGGCTTCCAATCTAACCGCATGCAGGTGAACACCCAGTATTTTACATGGAGCGACTGCCTATCTGACCTCCACAACCCAGTAACTGGATAATACGACACCCCTTGGTAAGACGGGTTGTCAGACTTTCAGGCTTGTATCAACCCATAACGACTATCAAAGATCCACGAATGACAACGTGCTCTCCAACGCACGGAGGAGTCTCGATATGTAAAGATGGTCGCCCATCCATGGACTAGCCCCGGGAAGCGTAGCTTAACCTGTTGGATCGACCCGTGCGGCTGTTATTGCTAAGCCACGGCGCTTCTAGTGATGCATACTTCGTTTAATAACTGAGCCTCTTTTTAACTTTCTGGCCTTTTCTCAAAGTTGGTCGCTGTAACCAAGCTAGGGTTCCCCGACCAAAGGGGGTAGGTTAGGTTAGAACTGTAACCAACCGCTTCATTGAAGTAAGTCGCACATACTTAACTACTAAAGGTATTTTTAGGACCCCGAAATATGAATTACTAGCTGTGCCCCGCGGTTTCACCCGCGTAAGTCTCGATCCCGTAGGAATATCGGGATAAAAAGTATCCTATGTCCTATTCCCGGTCATAGTCTAGCCCTGTGACACATTTTATCCAAATCTGTTGAGCCATTTTAGCGTGAAAGCGTAAACAAAAAAACAAACAAACTCACTATCGCATTTGTAATATTAGTTAGGATTTTAAGTTTACAAAAAGAAGAATCATTTTAGAGAGTTCAATAACATTTTTTGGAAAATAAAATGGGAATTATTTTAGATTTTATTAAATGCATGTCTTTTTAAAGCAAAGGAGTATTTCTTAGTTCCCCTGACCGTACCCTCGGCCACAATGTCAATCAACGACAGATTCTGAGAAACACTACAATTTATTACGCGTCGCATACTCAGCGCCAGTAGTTTCTAGAAACAGCTCTATTACAACAAGCAGTAGATAGGCAATTTACTTTTATGAACAAACATTTGGTCGCCATTTGCTGCTTTGCTTGCTCATTATAGCTGCCACTAACTATATCTTGGAAGACAAGGTCGTTTAGGTTAGGGCCTATTCACATAATTGTGTATTGCTGATCGGTTAACTGATAGCGGTGATGGAAATTATTTGTGCATTAATTACGTTTGAGGTAGGCATTCACATTAAGGACCAAGTTCACCAAGCTCTGTTAGCTACTAAATGCCCCATTCTGAAGTGCATTGCTATGTCATTATCAGTAGAGCTGAACGTGAAATTGCCCCTAAAATTATTAAAGTACCCTACTTTCTGTACATGAGAGTAACAGCAGAGCAAGAGCAGTGGTGGCCCAGAGAGCAGTGGTGGATCAGTAGAGCAGTGGTGGATCAGTAGAGCATTGGCGGCCCAGGAGAGCAGAGGTGACCCAGTGGTAACGGCAGCAACTTATGAGTTGTAGATCGTAGATTTGAACCCAGCCAGACGCTTTACTTTGTCTATATTATTTCATCACCATTGCTCTCAAAACGGTGAAGGAAAACATCGTGAGGAAACCGGCTTGCCTGAGAACTAAAAATTCGAAGACATGTGACATTTTTTTTTTTTTGAGTTTGAGATCTCATCGAATGACTTCTCCCGCTCTGAGAGTATCAAACTTTTACTGACTAAAACTCACCCGTGTTCCTTCAGTTGCGGGTTACCAAGGGTCCCGGTATCGCTTTCGGACTTTCCCGCAACTCTGGCAGAAGACATGTGACATCTACCAACAGTATCAATCCGCACTGGGCCCGCGTGAAGATTACAGCTCACTCCATCTAGAAGAGAGGAGGCTTGTGTCCCAGCAGTGGGAACATTATAGGTCGATTATGCTATGCTTATTTATTTATTTATTAAAACTTTATGCACAAGTAAAAAAAACTACTGTACAACGGCGGACTTAATGCCTGAGGCATTTTCTACCAGTCAACCTTAGGGTGATACAGAGACAGACATGGTAGGTGCAACAAAAGACAATACATATAACTTGAGAAATAATGAATATTAATTAATACATACATAGATACATACATAAATTATAAACAAAATAAACTTAGTCAGGAGAAATAACGACAGGTAGAGGAGAAAACGAATCCATCTAACGCTGGGATGATTCTGCCAACTTCTTACGAATGTGATCACGCGCCTTTACTTTAAATGATATGCGACTAGTTGCCGTCTTGATGTCCAGGGGGAGCGCATTCCAAAGAAAGACCGCCTGGACGAAGAAAGAAGAGTGGATGAAACCAGAGCGGTGAGAAGGACATCGTAGAAGACGATTGTTGGTAGAACGAAGATTTTTACTATGAGCAGAGCATAAGTATTGAACATGGGAAGTCAGGTAAGAAGGAGAAGTGGGTTTGTCGAGTATAGAAAACCACATAGACAAAGCCCTCAACTCTCTGCGCTGACGAATGGGTAACCATTTCAAAAGCAATCGATGCGCGGACACATGGTCATACTTACGAAGATTGAAAACGAATCGAATGCAATTATTGAGAAGGCGATCTAGTTTATTAAGGAGATCTGCATTCAGGTTATAGTAACACACATCACCATAGTCAATTATGGGAAAGATTAGGGACTGTACAAGCATTGCTTTTATGTGTGATGGGAGAAGGTTTTTCAACCGATAGAGCGACCGCAACGTTTCGGTGACTTAATTACTAACTGTCGTGACCTGCTTTCGCCAGTCAAGACAAGTGTCGACATGCAAACCAAGATCCTTTACATCCGAGCTAAACGGAATGACAGAGTTGTCGAATATAACAGGTGGAACAGTTATGCCATTCAGCTTCCTCATGCTATAGGGGCTCCCTACTATGATGGCCTGACACTTGGTAGGGTTAACCGCAACCCCAAATCGATCAGACCAATTTTTACCGTGTCTAAATCCCGGTTCAACTCCTCGATGGCATCGGAAATGTTGTCAACGCTTGCCTGGCAGTAAAGCTGCAAATCGTCAGCATAAAGATGATACGCAGTTGAAAGCACGGTGGTAATGAGATTAATAAAAATGGAGAACAAAAGAGGAGATAATATACCGCCTTGAGGGACGCCAGCCGCAAGATCACACTAACTCGACGACGAGTCTCCAGCATGAACAGACTGCTGACGCCCCCGAAGATAAGAAGAAAACCATTCCAATACCTCCGGAGAGACCATAAGATAGGAAAGAATGGATAAAAGGACTTCGTGACTGACGGTATTAAAAGCATTGGAGAAGTCAATTAACACTAAGACTGTTACTTTAGTGTCTTCCATTCCCCGCCTAATATCGTCAGTCACTTTAAGGAGAGCTGAAACAGTACTGTACTACACTACAGTACTGTAGTACTGTAGTACTACAGTACTGTAGTACTTATGCTGTACATTGGAACCAAATCAAGCTCAGGCTAACAATACAGCAACAATAATATTGTATTTTTCAGCATTTTTGTATTTTTCAATTATACAGTCAACAAGTTCCTCGATCAAGTTGAAGCCCCAACTACAACAACATAGCCACAGACTGCTATGAGCCTTCAGTTTTGTCTAGAAAGATCATTATGAACGGTCACATTCTCCTGTGTAATCACTACCCACAACAACTACGTTACAATTCTTTGGAAAAGCAAAGTTGGAAGGACACCACAAAATAAATAATACGAAGATGCATCTTTCCTTTCCGTATTTAGTTACCTTTACATAATCCTATATATTTCACAACGACCTCCACTACATTTTCTACATAAGTTTGGCCGTCGTAGCTCGTACATTTTTATCTTTGTAACTTGAGTACAGCCGCTTTTTTCAGCGACTATAAAGCACTACATACACCAGAGGCACCAGCAGTGAAGAAGAAACTCTCCACTTTTGGGTTTTTTTTTTATTGCTTAGATACGGAAAGACCCGCAATGTGAGATTTTAAACCGAGTTCTACACAAGATTGTTAAAGGCACTCTGCTCAACTGTCAGTGCACACGCAAGCAGTGATGGCCGCGACGTACGAGTTGGAGGTCGAAGGTTCGATCCCAGACAGGTGCTTTACTTTCCGTAAATTCACCACCACTGCTCTCAAAACGATGATGGAAAACATCGTGAGATAACCGGCATGTCCTAAACCCAAACCTCGAAGACATGTGACATCTACCAACCCGCACTGGGTCCGCGTGGCGCGAGGCGCACTTCCTCTCACAGATAGGAGGCCTGTGTCCCAGCAGTGGGAATATTATAGGGTTTTACTATTCAATCACTCCCCAGATTCCGTACATTGTTTCCCACAGGCTCCGCCAGACATTTCTTAGGCCCAGTGTAGCCGTGGCTTTCGGCGAGCAAGCGGTGTGGCGGTGCCGAAAGCAAGCGGTCGCTTTGATCGCGATAGCGGTACCTCTGATGTCCGCACGGCCCGCCTGGAGCGATGTATGGAAGCCTATTTACTGGCCAGGGATGGCACTGTTTATGTTACTGATTTGATTTGAACTGATAGCGTTTGTTAAGACTGCAATGTAACTGGAGATTTCGCAACGTTGTCTAAAGTATAATTATTTTACTTGCCACTTTGTTAGAAACATCTGTGACTGTGAACCTCACTAGATAGTAGGTACTTTGATTACTAACAAAGATACTTTAAGATAATACTTTTGAAATACCCTGAAAACTATTCAAAATAGCCATACCCTGTATTTTTACTTCGTGAGGTTAGCCCTGGATTAGTTGAACAAGTAATTCTTTTCACACTATTGATACTTCTTCATCAAACGTATTTTCTTTCTTTTCTTTCTTTCTTATCAACTGTCTACCCCTTTTCCCAAAAGGGGAAAACTGATTTTACTGGTTGGGGTCGACCTCTAGTCGAACCAAATGGAGCAAAATCTATCAGTATTTTACATGGATTAAGCCCGCCAAAGCCCAGTTACTGGATAACACAATACCCCATGGCAAGACTGACTCTTGATGCTTCTTGGCTGGCTTTAATCAGCCTGGAATGTTTGGGCTGCTTACAGAAAGGAATTCCTCAATTTTTTTGCCATCATTTAGCTCTGAGGCTTTGCCAAAAGAGATTATCTTAGAGCTATAAATTCCTAAAGGATTTTATTTTTATTTAACCTATGTCCACTGCTGGGCAAAGGTCTCCCCCACACCTTCCAGTTCTCCTTATGTTGCCTTCTCCGGCCAATCGATCTTCGCTTATATATTTAAAAAAACATATATAAACCATACTCTGGCATCTTTATCTGTTCGTATATATTTTACAGTTGTTACGGGTAGTGAGAAGCACGAAAATCTGACAACCAGCCTTACCAAGGTGATTGTAAACTCCCAGGAAAATATCATCATCTGTCCAGCCTTTTCCCAACTATATTGGGGTCGGCTTCAGTCTTACCGGTTGCAGCTGAATACCAGTATTTTACATGGAGCTACTGCCTATCTGACCTCTACAACCCAGTAACTGGATAATACAATACCCCTTGGCAAGACTGGTTGTCCGACTTTCGGGCTTCTGACGACCCGTAATGATTGTCAAAGATCCACGAATGACAGCCGGGACCAACGGCTTAACGTGCTTTCCGAGGCACGGAGGAGTCTCGGTATGTAAAGATGGTCACCCATCCACAAACCAACCCCAGCAAGCAAAGCTTAACCTCATGAATCGACTCGTGCGGCTGTTATTATTCAGCCCGCAAAATATAGCTGCTTACCAGGAAAATATGTACTTAAAAAATACCTTGTATCCAAAACTACAAGAATACCAGCCCTAGAACTTTAAACACGTCATGTAAGTACTTACATAAGACAGTCGTGCTAGTGCCAAAAACATCGTTATATTATATAGATATAACGGTACAGATCGTTGACACTGCAAGAAGCTTGCCAGACCAACTGTACTCCGATCGTGTGTGATACCAGGCATTTGTTTTTTTTATCTCTGCCGTTAGAAGTTGCTGGTTTTTTTTTTTTTTTGGTGGCCATTAGCTACTGTTTTCTGCCCTTTGACTTGAAGACGTAAAGGTTGAAAGTATGCACTTTTGTTTTTTTTTTCCTATGTAAGTTACTATGTGGAAAACGAGATGGTGGAATACAATATTTTAAATCAAACAGATTTCCAATTAGAGAACAATTTTAAACCGAACTCCTCAGTATACTTAATACAGGCAAGTCCAATCCTAATAAATATTTTTCCCGTCGTCAGCTCGTTACCAATCACTACCATTCACCATCAATTCGATTCCTTAGTAAATATCAATTAAAACAATCAAAAGCACAGTTTCCAATCAGTTAAATTAACTGCTTCATTAATCTCTTCACACTCGGCGGTTTACGACACACTCACATTAACTCGCCCCATAAACCCCAACCAGAATCGGCAACACAAACGAAAGGGTCAAACCGAGATCAATATCAAATCGATTAAAACAAATCGATAAGCTTATCCTGAGAATTCTCCTTCTGCGGGATTCATCGCAATAAATACAAGTAGCCTCAATTTGTCGACCATAAAGTCCTTTAAGATGCAATTTGTCAACGTCAACTCGCAATGCGTATCGATGCATCGGAATGGAGCGATCGAGATCGATATCTCGTCTTTGTATCGATGCTGACGATTATCCGATTGGCGATTGTGTAGTTGATTCTGCGCGCGCATGCAACATGAATGGTAAATCAAGGAAGCTATATTCAAATGCAAAGAGGACTGTTTTGTTTATTCAGATTTTGAATAACAATAACTGTGGTTAGTGCGTATGGAATACAGATGTTTGAATGTTGATCGTATCGGATAAGCGTCCACTATTATATTAATGAAGATATGACAACTCGAACGAGGTAAGGCTAATGTCGTTTTAATTACACCTTCGTCGCAACAGATAACATAATGTTTTATAATTATTAGGTTAATAACAAATAAACGTTTACTGCCTATCGTAAAGGTGAACTGCATTTTTGTTCTCCCTTCTAATTTCACAATTAATATTTATTTTTTATGATTACGTTATGCCAACTGCATTGCATCCTGTCAATCAGTCTGTTTATCATTTGCATTTAGAAATAACGCTAGAAATAAGTTTCTGATCAACGATAAATATTTCATTCATTTTTCACGAATTTATCGTTTCGCGTAAATGTAACAGGAGATCATATAATGCAATCGAAGCTTCCAAGATGGCGTTAAATCACTTCTCATTAATACTTAACTCATCAACTATACATTTTATATTAATATTTTCTCACCGGAAGATTCATTCCACTATAAACTATCCAAATTGAAAGTTTTATAAATTACGTAAATACACATCGGGCCGTTTGGTTTATTTTAACGATAATAAATATTAGTTTTAACGTGGTTAGCAGGTAACGGAGTAGCAACGATATTTATGTTGAACTTCAAAGGCCTGTGACAACGTATGCGAAGACCTCGACTCTGATGAAATTATCACAAACTAACTTAAAACAGATTGGACTTCAAAGGAGAAAGGAGGTGAGTTATTAGTACCTATCAAATTATGACCTGATGGAAATTGGCGGGAGGCTAAAGGTATGATTCCGAACCCCGTTGCACGCCGCAGTGCTGTCGCAGCAATGCTGCCGCGTCACTACTGGTCCCCATAAATTTTCAATAGGTTTATATGAGACTAGCTGCGCCCCGCGGTTTCACCCGCGTAAGTATCGATCCCGTGGGAATATCAGGATAAAAAGTATCCTATGTCCTATTCCAGGTCATGAATACTTATGTGCCAAATTTCATCTAAATCCGTTCAGCCGTTTTAGCATGAAAGCGTAACAAACAAACAAAGCAACAAACAAATTCATTTTCGCATTTCATAATATTAATTTAGGTTTTAGGATTACATTCCGAGCACGGCAGCAATGTCGCGGCAGCACTGCTGTGACGGCACCTGTGCGGCAGTGTCGCCCTGTCGCCACGGTAGACCAGTAGTGCGGCATTCATCACAGCGATTACACGTGAACGTTGACAAGTAAATTGGCAACAAAATAGCGAGACACCACGAACAGCAGGTGCTCCGCTGAAACCGATCAGCGCGGTAGGCAAGCAGCACTGCCGCGCAGTACTACCGCGCAGCACTGCCGCGGCGTTGCGGCCGCGCACTGCTGCATGCAGCGGGGCTCGGAATCATACCTTAAAACTGCATTGACGTGACGGCGCCGAATCAGATTTTTCAAAGGACTAACCTGTGTGTCGTTAAGTTAATTTTTGTTCTATTTTGAATGGAAGATATATAATATAATACAGGAGGAGACGAGACATTGATTGAACGACGTGCGATTTCAATAATTATGATGAAAGCATCTTATCATTTCACGAAAACTTCCATTTATCAAATCACATAATTAGTGTTAGGGCCTCTACAGTTATTTATAATATAAAGAGAAAAAATTTGTATTTTTGTTTGTAATGAATAAACTCAAAAACGATTGGACCGATTTCTCCAAATTCTTTCACCAGTTGAATGCTATCATTTATAAAGATATCACGCGGGTGAAGTCACTGGCGGATGCTGTACAAAATTGATAAAATTGAAGAGTATCTAGCATCTAAACACGTTTTTTTTTTTTTTTATCTGCTCGGTTCCCCTTCTGGGCAAAGGCCTCTCCCCCATTCCTTCCAGGAGCTCTTTACCCACTCCACCTCGTACCAGCCCTCACCGTTCGCATCCAGGTCATCTCGCCACCTCTTTCTGGGCCTCAGCGTTCAGCGCCGCTATCCATCTTCAGGCACCCATTGTGTGAAGACTATCGCCTAGCGGTCATCGCGCATGCGGTTGATGTGACCCGCCCAACATATAAATCTAAAGGATCAATCGACATTAGTCTAAAGCATAATGATCGCCAGATATGTTTGAACCCGTGGTCCTATGGTTTTAAACCAACTTCGATCTCTGCAGCCTAAAATAGATCATCTAAAAATGTCTCCCTCACCAACAATTATGTCATTAATGTGTTTTATGTTATTAATGTCATTATTTAACCATGCTTTTGTATGTTGTGCAATGTCTTTTGTGTGCACCAAATAAACGTTTTCTCTATCTATCTATCTATCTATCAAATAAAAGCCATTTATATCCAAAAAACAATCACCAAGTCATAATACGGGGCTTGACTTAAAAGGCAGTTCCTTATATCTGTTTAGCAAGACTCGTGCAGGTATGTACATACCTATGTAATATGCATGAACATACATATTAAGCGAACATAAATACGTATAGAAAAAGAGCTGGTCTGTTCCATAAATTGAATTAAGTCTTGAAATACTTTGAATTAAGGCACTTGCGTAAGACTATTTTATGAGCGGAACTGGCAGTATCCATACTAATATTATAAATTCGAAAGTAACTCTGTCTGTCTGTCTGTCTGTATGTTAGTTACCTTTTCACGCCTAAGCCAGTGAACGAATTTCGATCCGAACCTTTTTTCTACTCTTATGATAAACTAGCTGTGCACCGCGATTTCACCCGCATAAGTCTCGATTCAGTAGGAATCTCAGGATCAAAAGTATCCTATGTCCTAATCCAGGTCATGGTCTACCCATGTGCCAAATTTCATTCAAATCTATTAAGCCGTTTTAGCGTGAAAGTGTAACAAACAAACTCACTTTCGCATTCATAATATTAGTTAGGATACACCTAGCCATCACTGTGAACGTCGTCGTAAAGTTAAAACAGCTTAAGGGGCTTAAAGCAAACTTTAATTGCCAGCCAATTGTGAATCACGAAGTCACGAGTTCCCATTCTACATGCAACATGACAGCTGAACATCTAAAAGTGTGCTAAAAGACAGAAACACAGACTTCGGCGGCGCCATGTTATATAATACCGAGTGATTAAATCCGTAGCTCAATCTGAAAGGGAAACATTAATTTACAATAAGCTGCAGATCATCCATCACGCTATGCAACAGAGGAAAACAGTCATAATCCATTTCCTATGACTACTATATTAATTATTGTCCTAAGGCGATCGGTAAGCAACCTCATTGTGGTATTTATGCCACCGAATAGCAAATAAATGGAGTGTAAACTACAACGAGGCAATAAACTGCATATTTATAATCAGTTCAACAGTCATCATTGTGACACCGTACGGCTCTGCAATCAAGATAAAAATAATTTATTAGTAACGGTCTTCCTTTCAACAACCTATGTCGATTTCTCCCTAAAAGGAAGTGTTGCAGAACTCCGTATAAGACTGCTCTGACTTATCTAGGCAGATGTCTTCGACTAGACAAATCTAGGCTAGTCCAAAACGGATCTACTGGAGTCCCGTTGGTTACGGGTGGAATGCACAGCTTGTCGAATATGTCAGAAATTATTAGATAAGCACTATTAAATTGACATTTTCTTCCTTAAATCCTATTTACACGATGCAAGTTTCTTGCCTGTGAAATACAATAAAAATTGAAGCAACAAATTACTTGCATCGTCCAAATAGTGTTTAGACGGTGCAACTTTTATTGTTGCTTCAATATGTAATTAAATCGCACCGTGTAAATCAGGCTTTACAAGCACACACTCCATTTAGTAACTCATCCGTGTCCAAATTGCTATTGTGATCATAAACTCGATACATTATTGCAGCTGCCTCTAAGCTATTCTATAAATATATCGCAATGAACTAATGAACGAGCAAAATTTCCACTGTTGCACATAATGCAATAAAAATTAACGCCCAAATAAATCTTGGGGCTCGAGTATTTGAGAAATGTTCATATCCTCCCATTATTTTTCTTTATGTCGGGAGCCAAATCCTAAGCTTCAGCGCCAGTACTTTAATGGCTTACAGAGCCATATTATGTAACGTGGAGAGAACCTGCTTGGAGATCACAATTTCTCATCAATCAATCTGCCTAGCCTTTTCCCAACTATATTGGGGTCGGCTTCCAGTCTAACCGGATGCAGCTGAATACCAGTATTTTACATGGAGCGACTGCCTATCTGACCTCCACAACCCAGAAACTGAGTAATACTTAATCACAATTGCTCATGTAGGTAAAAATATTGACTAAGTTATAAGATAAAGTAAATAGCAGTAGCTAGTAGCGTATATAGTAGTAACTAGTAGCATATACATAAAGCCTAGCAGTAGCTAGTAGCAGTAGCAGTAGCTAAGATTAAAGGCTTCTTGTACATGACGCCGGAGCCGCACCGGCACCGGACCGCAAGTTTGTGTATACGAATGAATATAGAACATGCGCCGCCGCACAGCCGCCGTGCCGGCGCCGCACCGGTACCGTGTGTACACTGGTAATAGAGCAACGATCACAGTTCCATGCGGTCCGGCGCCGGTGCAGCTCCGGCGTCATGTACAGGAAGCCAAACACAGATCATGGTATGTTAAAATTGTACTGTGCAAAGTTCGTTTTAAAGGTTCTTCGAAATCTATAAGCGTCAATATGTGAAATTGAAAATACTAACGCAAACGAGGAAATTAAATGTGCATTATTGAAATGTGCATGTATGCGGATTTCGATTAGGTGAGGGTCAAGAAAATTAAGGTTAACCTGTAATTCACCCAGAATTCGGAAAATTTACCGCAAACTTATAGGTACAGCTTTTTTAAACAAAATGAAATTGAAGGCCATTTTCAAGTTTCCACTGATAAACACTAAAAATAAAAACGAAAAAAGAAGGTTGGTAAAAAAATACCTATTACCTACAGCAACAAAATAAATACGGACTCTTCGATAAGTCCCATAAATTCAAACAGGTCCCAGAAACGAGATATCTCATAGCCAATCGATATCCTAGATACGTTAAATGCAAATTGCGAAAAATACGCCATCGGCATCTCAGAGATTTGTCGGAAGATACGCGCCGTGTCAACGTTGGCCGCGTTCCTCTATTTTGCGTATCTGCATATTTTGCGTATACTCACTATATTATATCAGCAATTATCAACTTTAAGACTATGACGATAGAAGTTATTTTTGTGTGAGTCTGTGCTGCCAATGTGAATGTATAAATTTGTTACTTTATATCCAATATCGGAATGATACGCCGAGTAAACTAGCTGCATCAGAAATGCAAGCGGAGATACTCGAATAAGTTATGTGTGGCGCGCGTACGCAGCCTTTAGGCTCATATTACTCTACTATGTAACAATAAACTATACCTACTCTTTTTTAATTAAACCAGAACTAGATTTTCTACGTTATTACTTTCGACGTCATGTCATGTCATGTCCAAACAATAATTCATACAAAATACCCATAGAAAATGCACCAATTTCCCCCGCGACTTTTCAATATGTTTTTTTCGTATAGATCTGATTCCGAACATTTGATAACAATAAGTAGCCAAATTGGTCCAGCCGTTCTCAAGTAATACGCTTACCAACGAACATCTCTTCATTTTTACCCGACTGCGGGGAAGCCAAAAAAGGCGGTTTATGTGTTTTTATTATCTATAGATTATTGTCAACCAATAACGTAATAAACCACCGTTGTAGTTATTGTGAGACATAAGAACAAATGAGGTGTAAATACGAAAATTGTCATTCAATCGAGATTAAGTTATTCTTAGTGTTTATTCAATCAAGCGTTCATTTACAATGTATCACAGTTAATTATAGTTATTAAAATAAGTGACCAATTCAAGACACGATGCGGTGACATGTCCACTCAACTCGAACTAGTAGGTATACTAAGTTTACCTTTATCTATGGTGAACTGGTGACGTGTTCCAATGCAAGAAAAGGCAGTCAAAGTCATAGGAACTGCCGACAGCAGTGAAAATTTAAAACATGCTTTCATTTCTGCCCAAGCGCACCACCTCATAATCATAGCTACAGATCCTACTGTTAACATAAGCATGTCGGTGATGCGAATCCATATGATTGTCCCCTACCAAATATCGGTCAACGCGCCTAAAGGAGTTTACACTTGCAAATGAAATACATGCCTCTTTGTCTTGAAAAGCGGCATAGAGAAAAGGAACAACAGTTTTCTTCATAATTTCAGCCGAAAGACGTCCACTGCTGGACATAGGCCTCCCCCAAGCACCGCCACTTCGAACTGTTCCGTGCTTCTCGCATCCAGCGGATTCCTGCGGTGACTCGGTCTCTTGTGAGATGAGAGGGCTTCCAACGCTACGTCTTCCGATACGCGGTCACCACTCCAGGACCTTTTCAATTTTCTTATCAACTAATATCTAATAGAAACGCGGTAAGGCACATGGTCAAATTAATTGTGGAAAATAGTCAAATTTATTGCATTGTTTTTCTTACACATTTTCTTTTGTTCAATAAAAAGAAACGAATTATAGTAGATTGTTGCATCGAGCACAAAGTGCATTAATTTTTCACTTTAGCAAGGTGCGTATATACTTTTCTTTCAACTACCAATCTACCTACCGTGATAAAATATACCTTCTCAAAATAAAAACTCAAGTTAATGAAGCAACAGTGCATTAATGAAAAACTGTGCAGCCATGAGATTTCATATGAAATTTCTGCACTGTTAAGGTTCTAAGCAAAAATACGTCCTTTATGATCGGTTTTGTAGTGATTAATGATAACATTACTACGTAGTTGAAAGAAAAATGTTTTGTGATTAGGAAATTTCCCCTTTGACCGCTCTTTGTAGTGACCATTGCATGGGCAATGTACATATTTAGCAGTCTGCCGACATTCAAACTATGCCACACTTTGTTTTTTCTTATTTTGTCTGGATCTGTGGCCGGTTGATGGCAATAGGCTGGCTCCCTATTACATGGGAATTAAAGATAACTCGCGAAATGTGGATACTATAGGTACACCTCTGCCTAAACAGGTGTGATGTTATGTCTTATTTTGGAAAACACGTGTCATTGGCATCGCTGACTGAAGACTGACACATGCAAATAATAAAATACATAATTCACAACAAGAATTAGGCAATGACTAACAAACAAGACATGCAAGCATGCCTCACCGTTAACTTACCCATTTAGGGATGCTACACACCTGTTCGGGTCGACATTCAATTTAGCAGTACTTATTTGTTGGAACGAAGGTCCTTTTCGCACGTTGTATTCTGCACATTTGGCGAATGAAACCAAGACCGAATCTAGTCAATCAATCTGCCTAGCCTTTTCCCAACTATGTTGGGGTCGGCTTCCAGTCTAACCGTATGCAGCTGAATATGGAGTACTTTACATGGAGCGACTGCCTATCTGACCTCCACAACCCAGTAACTGGGTAATACGATACCCCTTTGGTAAGACTAGTTGTCAGACTTTCGGGCTTCTGACGACCCATAACGACTGTCAAAGATCCACGAATGACAACCAACGGCTTAACGTGCTTTCCGAGGCACGGAGGAGTCCCGATATGTAAAGATGGTTCCCTTTCTACGGACCAACCCCGGCAAGCGTAGCTTTAGAAACTTCGTTCCAACCGGGTGTCCCACGAAACGTTTTGACAATTTCTTTCTATCAAAGCCGACCCGAAGCAATTATCACGAATATTCGGATTTAGTTTTGGCTCGTACCGATCGGGAAACTCCGTTCAGCCGCGTTCGCTGAATCATGTATGGGTTCAGCTCGGCACAATTCGATCTAAGCCGTGCAACTTTTTTCCGAACACACAAGGTAGAGACGACAATAAATTAATCTGCGTATACCTAATGACGTTCCCAGTCTACATACGAAAATTCAATCAAATATATCCAATAGTTTAGTCACTGTAGCTAGTCGGCTAATATGAAAGGCAAAATTTATAATCTACTACTTAGTTTGTTTGAAAAAATCACTTTTATGATTTAGATGTGTGATTGATTTGATAGTTCAAAAGAGTTTCCGTGGAGTTTCTTGCCCGTTCTTCTCCATAGGAACCTACTGCGCTTTGGAATGGGCAACTTAGCTTCGTCTTTTTGACTGATCGAAACCTTGACAATCCAAAAGTACCTGTAATTGGTTTATTTTAAATAAATGCTTTGAGTTTCGAGTTCCTAAATACTGTTACGCATTAAGTAATTCCAGTGTTTTCATTTATTGTCTTCACATGCTATATCTACGTTATACATAAATAGTCGAATTTGCCGCTCGGCTGCCCGGCTTTGCTGAATCATGCCGACCTGGCAAGTATGTAGGAGCCCTTAAAAACAATGTGCACTTAACTGAACTGTCACTTGGCATGTTACCAATACTATAATACTATATACTATCTACTCGCATGATTCAGGAATGCAAATATATTATTAACACAATAGTGTGACGCATCCCATCTTCCGTGTTTACCATGATGTTAAAATTTATGGCTCAACAAGTGTCGGTTCTACAAGTAAACCAGCTCTGATGTATCTTTAGATGGAGTAAACAGTTGTATGAGTCTATGTGATGTCCTTGGGTTAGTGATGTGGCGATGTAATGTCGAGTGGATGGCTTTATTTCTCGAAATAATCTAGCGATTTGGGGGGGGATTCCGTGCAGTAATGCAGGTATTTCCAAGTTCGGGTAATTATAATGACTACCTTCTTTTGCTTTTCTTTTGGTAATTATGGTTTACCATATACAAGTGTAAATATTTGTCATTTAAATTGTAATATTAGGGATCGAAAGCGTAAAACCGTATCGAAAAATCCCGTGAAAATACCTCCTATAGTGGAAACACCGCGAATGCGCGTTTTTTCTGCCCAGATAATGACGACTTTCAAACCGTACTTGCTACGGTTGATATTATGATATTCCTTTACGATCAACTGTCGCAGAAATGCACCCATAGCTTCTACTAACTGAACTTACTTATAACTGAACCCAATAAAACAACATAAAAATAAATAACGATATTATTTCTCTACAACTCGTGTATCGCTAAACTAGGGCGTACGCGCATCACTAGGGTGCAGCTATAACACGTGTTATGTATTGGTGACTAACTGAACTCAGTTTATAGAGCAGCGCGTCAATACCTACTATGAGTACTGAGAGTACTTAGGGATTACTCACACTTATTCAGCTCTATTCAGCTTATGCCCATAGAAAACAACGTTTTGTATGGAGACGCGTACGCATCCGTTCAGCTTTCCGAATCTATTCAGCTTTCGCGGCAAACAAGTATAAAATGAGGACAAATGTGTTATTATCAGGCAAGTGCTATGGATAGAGTTCAGCGCTGTTCTGCCGCGTTCAGCGCTGTTCTTCCGCATTCAGCGTCGAACGCGGCGGAACAGCGCTGTACGCGAATGGTTCTCGACTCCTTGTCGACAAGTTGCGATGTTATCATGCGAGTGCTATAGATAGGGTCCAGCGCTGTTCTGCCGCGTTCAGCGCTGTTCTGCCGCGTTCAGCGCTGTTCCGCCGCACTGTACACGGATAGTTCTCGACTCCTTGTCGACAAGGTGCAAGCGTTTCAGAGATAAGAAGCTATGACAGCTTTTCTCATTCTTACGACACTGTTAACGGCTGATAGAAGCATAACTGTATAAGTGTGACCAAAATCGTTCAGCGAAACGCGAAAGGAGCTGACTGAGTGTGAGTAGTCCCTTACTCAGATGCACTCACGCGTCGTTTGTGACGATTTAAATATTTTCATAGATGTGGAAATAGTCAGAGGGTTTAAATAATACATAAACATAACATCACGCCTTGTTTCCCGAAGGGTCTGGCAGAGGTGTACCTTTAGTTCACCCACATTTCGCCAGTTATGTTTAAGTCCCATGTAATAGGGAGCGAGCCTATTGCCCTCAACCGGACACAAATCCAGACTCTGGACTGCTGCTGAGAAATTCTAGATAGAAAAACCCAATAACACATATCCCCGACCTGGGAATCGAACCCAGGGCCTCATGCTCACCAGTAGTGCTTGCGACCAACGGGGCAGTCAACATAATACTATCCTAACTAATATTATAAATGCGAAAGTGAGTTTGTTTGTTTGTTACGCTTTCACGCTAAAACGGCTGAACGAATTTGATGAAATTTAGCACATGGGTAGACCATGACCTGGAATAGGATATACGATACTTTTTATGTACATCTTTTTAGATGACTTTTTTGTCGTATTTGGATTTTAGTTTTATTACTTTTACATATACACCTTTTTGCTTCGTATAAAGATGCTCTGCCTATTCAAAAGTATAATTTTATGAATAAGTAATTCAATAAAAGTCAATTACAATAATGAACTTACAGAAATCTAAAGAAATGATCAAAATATATAAAAACAAACTAAATAAGTACCTATATATTGTGCAATATAAACTTCGAGCTTTTATAAAATGCAATTTTTCAAAGGACCCAAGAAACATCAAATGCTTCTTTCAATTGTGTCTCACTAGTTCAATTTGCTATATATATTTTATATTTATTACAAACGAAGTAATCTGACCCCCACAGTAACTGCAAAAGTTCCTACTTTCTACGACTATCTTAACTTTTAAACCCGTCATTTCACTGAACAGTAGTCTTGGAATGTAAAATTGATCGTAAAAATGTCCACACAAATTGAATTTACGATGCCATAAAAAATTTAACCATACAGGTACAAAGTACTATAACTACTAAAAACCCATATTCTGTATGTGCTGGATGGTTTATAATCTTTGGAATTACCGTTCTATTATAATGTACATATCGAGACTCCGTGCCTCGGAATGTACGTTAAGCCGTCGCGTCGGTCCCGGCTGTCATTCGAGGATCTTTGACAGTCGTTATGGGTCGTCAGAACCCCGAAAGTCTGACAACCAGTCTTACCAAGGGGTACCGTATTACCCAGTTACTGGTGGTGGTCAGATAGGCAGTCGCTCCATGTAAAATACTGGTATTCAGCTGCATCCGGTTAGACTGGAAGCCGACCCCAACATAGTTGGGAAAAGGCTAGGCAGACAGGCAGGCAGATTGTTATGTGTTAAATGTGAATTTTATTGAGATAGGAAAAACTTAAATTCTTTAGGTAGGTAAGAAGAGAGGAGATAAGTATTACTGATTCTTTCTAATGTAAATGTGAAAGTTTGTATGTTCGTTACTCCATCACGCAAAAACTGCTGAACGAATCGTTATGAAATTTGACAGATCGGTAGCCTGGGACCTGAAGAAGAACATAGGCTACTTTTCATCCTGGATTGCAGAATAAGTCACGGATTACAACTAGTTTAGAATAAATTGAAAAAATACCCGCCTCGTGTAATGATATTTAAGTATCTCCTTGCAAACCAAACTCTTTTGTGACTAGCCGTGTGGCTACACATCAAGCTATACATTTCCAGTTTATGCTGATCTCGCAATGTATAGGATATCCGTACAATGCGAGGTCAGCTTATACTGGAAATTTATAACTTAATGTGTAGCCGTGCGTACCTACAAGATTTATGGAACAAGAAATAGCTGCTTCGTCAGTTTTATAATTTAATGAAAGTATTTAGTATCTACCTTTGACATTCAATCAATGATTCAAAGATTTAAAATGAACTTATATGCATATTTTGATTTACGGTTTATTATATATTCTTGAGAACATTCATTACCCACCGTAGTTAAAACCTTTGAGATCGTAGGTTTAATACATCTCGAAAGTTGACTTGAAATTACTGTTTTTATAAGATTAAAAACAGAAAAAAAGTGCAAAAAATCATGTATTCGATAATAATACAGTGCACTGCAATAACAGAATTAAATTAAATCAGCAAATTAAATTCCATTATAGTACGATACATAATTGGAAACTAGTTTTTGATAACTTTAAATAAAAATAAGATTGTTAAACAGAAATGCCTAGTAAACGGTTGTCATCCGATATTTACTATTAACACTTAAACATTTTATTTAGGGTTTCGTGCCCAAAGGTCGCCAACGGGGCCCTTACTAAAGCTCCGTTGTCCGTTCGTTCGTCTGTCTGTCACAAGTCTGTATCTTTTAAATCGTAATAGGTAGACATTTAGTGCCAACGGGACCGTATTACTATATTCCGCTGTCCGTTCGTTCGTCCATCTGTCACAGGTCTGTATCTTTTTAACCGTTATAGGTACACATTAAAAGTTAAAATTTCTTAGTGTGTTCTACTATGGCCGCTATAACAACAAATAAAAATAAAATAAAGTTAAAAATTAAATGGGTCCCCATACAAAAACCGGCCAAGTGCGTGTCGGACCGCACAATGAAGAGTTCCGTAGTTGGGATGAATTTATCCCAAAAACCAAAAAGCATGAAAAACATGTTCTCCCGTACATCGATATATGCCACGGTCAATTCTCCAACTGCAAATGTAAGTTTGTAGCAATTCTCTTATACCGTAATTTTTTTTTTTTAATAGTTTTTAAGTTGTACTGTATTGGTATTGTATGGTGGTACGGAACCCTTCGTGTGCGAGTCTGACTCGCACTTTCCGCTTTTTACTGTTCTATAACTTTTAGCTTCGGTTATAACCGAAGCTAAAATAAAATTTAACCCGTAAACCCTTTGAACATTAAATATTTTTTTTATCTCACTGCAATGAAGTATGAATACAAATGTGTTTCTGTAATTTAATAAAATAGTTTGCTATTAAAATATAAATAGACTCGTCCAAACGTAGGTAGTAAAAACACTTGATTTGTTTTTTGTACTTATATTAAAATTTAGCGATCAAACAAAAATTTACGAGTCAAGTAAAAAATTATAGTTTCATCAAGACCGGTGTACCGCATATTTTGAATATTTATTTTGGAGAGGTCGCGGTATATAAAAATGGTCACCCATCCATGGACCAACTATGGCAACAGTAGCTTATCCCGATTGATCGACCCGTGCGGCTGATATTAATTAGACACGAACCCCCCCCACTCAACCAGAAGATAACCTACCTACGGTTAAGTAGGGGGTACTTAACCGTAGGTCTTTTGGTTAATCGAATCTTCTGGTTAATCTGGTGTCACAAACCATACGATTGGCTCAAATAGGCAAACCATACGATTGGCTCAAATAGGCAATCAAAATGCAAGGGACACACACTTTTATTGTTTTATAATTATTTATTCTACTGAAGTAAATCATTAACTGTCGTGAAAAGCATTCTAAACACAGGTGTGACGAAAGAAGCATCATTATAACCCGCATCAATATTCATAACTAAATAGATAAGGATCGTATGCACACGTCGTCTGCATCCTCTATGAGATGTCGTCACTTCCCCTTATATTTAAGTTTGGAACAAGTTTGAAACTAAAATAATGTTCTAGGTTTTCATACAAGCGTAAATGTCCTTCTTACATTTAAAGATGAGCTTCAAGCTTTTAAGAAAATTTTAAGTTCTATGAAGGTGCTATGCTTACGTAAGTTTTATTTAGAACTTTTCAGTTCATTGCATACAAAAGCTTGTTCTTAAAAAGATTTTTACTTATATTTTATTTAACAATTGATAATACAATTGCAAATACAACTTTTATGCGACAAGCACAATATATAGGAAGAAAGATTTTGAAACTAAATAAATATTATGTGAGAAACGAGTATTTCCAATTCAAAAATCGTTCGAATTTACGTTCTATCTTTAAGCCTTATTGGTTCAATGAAAACAAAGTTTACAAACTGTTGCGCAGCATTGTTCTCGCAACTTTTCCCGAAACAAAAACTTTTTGCATAAAAATTGTTATTCAACTAGGTGTTCCGGTTTTTTCTTTGCTTTGTTTACCAACATTCGATTTTTTTAATAGTTTATACTTAAAAAAATGAGGTAGTTTACGTTCGGTTACCGAAGCAAACGATCGCGGTAACAATTTAGTCTTTATTATTTAATTGGAAGATATTTCTCTCAATCGTGAAATTGGGGTTATTATAATAACGCGACGTGTCACTTGTCGAACGGATTCTGCTGTCCATCCTTCTCTAATGGTGCGCTTACACGAGCAACTAAAATTGCGCAATTTCTATACTATCTTGGAATGCTGTAAATTGCAATCGAATTGCTCGCGTAAGAGCAGCGTAATAATGATAAAAAAAAACATTCTATTTTGTTACCTTGCAACAAATTCCACTTTAAGGTTCGTGCAGATTGGCGCGACTTGTCGCTCGACGCGACACCAGTGAATTTTCTACCGTGAATTTTTCTTAGAAATTGTTTTATTAGAGTCGCGTCACGCCTGTTTGCGGGGCCGTAACTGATTCTGTGATGTATATCTTGAGTCTTGACACCCATAGCCATAGGAAGACAACTGGCCTATTTTTAGTCAAGTAAAGGATTATATTTACTGAGGATATAAGTGTCATTTTGAAACCTAACTTTCAGATCTCAGTCTTTATAAGTTTGGACCAAATTGGCACCTTTAAGTGACGTAATTGCAATCTGGGGGCCTAAAACGGCCACATTAGCAATTCCTCTAAAAGCAATTCATTTCTTTTTGGAATTCCCAGCTGTCATTAGCAATTCCTCTAATTTGACACAAAAGCAATTCACAATTTGTGGACCATTTTACGAATCTCCATATAAAACTGTCAAACAGATGAATTATTTCATAATAATATGAATTGCACGCAGATAGTATTATGAATTGTCAGTTTGTGACATTTTACGATGATTCATAGTATTTTCCTATTATGATTCTGCCAAAGTGGCCGTTTTAAGCCCCCTGTTCCTCGAAGAAAAAGATCGAAGCAAAAGATGAACTAATTCCCGCAACCGTTATTTCAAAACGTGAGCAGGGAAAGTGTGACAGACGTACAAACAAACCGACGGAACCCTTAAAAGGAGCGTTTACCAATCGCTGTACGGAACTCGAGTTAAGTTCGATGATATCTGAGTCTTGGTATACTGGCTCTAGATCAGATGGCTGTAGTTAAATTAATAGCTGAAATGTACTGTGAGGCAACTTTACGATTAAATGTCGTTAAATACATAATACTGTAAGTGGGAATGGATATTGAATTTATAGTAGTTTGATGGGTTTAGTTAAGTTCAAAACGTTAAGCAATCGTAGGAACTTTTGGAAAAATGTATAGACGTCATACTGCTCGGACTACTCCAAAAATATTGATTTTATTGACTGACAACATTGATCATAGTACACATATTATTTGATCGAAAGACTGACGGTCCTTGAAATTGGACCCTAATTGCAAGATCAATCATAATCTGAATCATTTTGAAGGATACTGCTAATCCATTGCTTCATCTATTTGTCTGCTCAACAACGTAAATAACGCAATGAATGTTTTTTTTTGTAGTCTTCATTTATTATTGGAGGTTTGTTCACATTTGAACATAGGCAATGAATGTTGTTGAACTGTCAACATGAAACAGATTGTGATGATCGTGTGTTACGCAGTTAGGGTGCTGGGTAAGACTCAACACGAGAATTATTCAGGTAAGTAATTCTTCTGACATTTTAACCACACTAATCAATGACCTACCTAATTGGCTTTGCAGAATAGTTTGTCGTCCGTTCTAGAGTTTCAAGACCGTCAATCGTCAAATTATCATGTTTTAAGTCGACAGTCGATAATTATTGTGTCGCCGCTAGTAATTGGTAGGCTGTCGAACAAGTCAATAGACGTTTTGTTGAAGAACAATAATTGTGGATGCCATGTAAACAGCAATAACCAATTACCACCCGTCTGCTTGTATAGCCTAAAAAAAAGCACATTCTCGCAGTCTGATAATTACAAAAATTGCCCTTTTTCGCGAATGCGACCTTTGGCTTTTACTGGTCGTTTGCTCGGCGGGACATTTCGGCTTAAGCGAGACTATGGCGGCAATGGCGGCGGAAGCGAATTCTGGTCACGTCAAAACATTATCCGCACCGCTTGTCTAAACGATCTGCACCATAAAAGGCAACAAAACGATACGAACAAATAGCCATATTGTTAAAGTAAATTGGTATTTTACAACGCCAACTTTATAGTGTCGCGGTACCATATAAGACCTTGTCAATTTTACTTTTACACCTGGACTGTATAATTTCCACACTGTATTATGAAGCTTACACCGCGAAATATAAAGTCGCAAGTCAGTTTTCCTTTTAGAATTTTATGCAAGTTAAAGGGTTTCTAAAATTAAATGTCATTTTGAATGACAGTGGTTAAAGCGACATCTAGCGGTCAGATCACGAACGAACTTTGATGGACTATCAATAATTTCCGCAATGACAACCGGTAATTTCTTAAGTTAAACTGAAATTCAATTTTCTAGTTTAATAACAACAAATAACCAGCGGACAGGATAAACTATACTTCACACACTATTATTATTAGCAGTTAACTACTGAGGGACCTAGGCAGACATTTCACCACTGCTGTAACAATAACTACAATAAAAAAATGACACACGCGGCTGGTCGATTTGCCTGAACCACCTTCTGCTTACAAATGACAGTCCTATAATCGTTGGCTTAATAAAACCATATCATTAAAAGTACCTTACGCGATAAATTTTTAGTTTTTAGATCAATTGCCTTCAGCCATCCTGTAATTAAAAGTAAAAGTACTAATCGTTTATTTCAACATTAAAACACCAATATGGAGATTGCGTTGGCCCTTTGCAAAAAAAACGGGCGGTTTTGATTTTTTTACATTATTGGTAATCATTTAGTTGTAAAGAGGTGCCAAACTATGTTACTGGCACTTAATAAAGAGTCTGGGTATGAAAAAAAGTTAATTCCAAATTCGAAACTTTTGTATAGAACAATAATAATGCCTTTTTCAGTTTGTGACTTTTACTTTTTGCAAAAGGGTGAATATATATATATATTATGTTTACTATAACTTTTTAATTCTATATACTTAAATTAAAATGCTTATTTACAATATATAACACAACTAACTATTTACACTAATATAATTTGAAATTGGCGACAGTTAGGGTCAGTGACAGCTAGGCCCGAGTCAACTCAACCCGAATCATTCATTCCCGATTACTACGGTCAGGCAGATAATCGATATTTTGAAATAAATCATTAGGTATGAATAACTAGTTAGAGTCCTCGAGACGGCAAAAGACAACCTTAAAAATTGGTTTATATTTCATTTTGCGTTACCAAGTTTAATTACTCTGACCATTGCTATACCCTTACATTGAATACTACTTTTCGGAGTTTGGTGCATCTTATATGTTAAACCCCGTTTCTCTATCTCCATTAAAAATATCTCCCACTAACAAGTAAACAGAAGCAACATTAAAAACTACAAATATTTCAATAATAAACGAATAAACTGCTTCGCTGCATGTACAATGAGTGGTTAACGATCAATTTTTTACTCTATCCATCGTAACTCAACAACTGGAAGTCGCGGTCCCCCGCAAATTGTTACCGACTCCTGCGCAACAAAAACATACTTTATTTCGACGCTTTATACATGAAAACTGTTGAGTATGAAAAGAGGATATAGAAGCACCGTGTACCATCCTAGTTTTTCACGAGGGAACCGTGCTCAAGTCAAGTTCGGTCAGCAATGCCAGGAACAACCATCACCAATTCATTTGATCTCTAATATTCATGACGTTTATTGTATTTTAGAAACCGAATCGGTTAAATAGTAAATTGTCCTCTATCATAGTTATCATCATCATTGTTATCAATAACAGAGGACAATTTACTATTTAATTAATCCATAATGATACAGTTTTATTTTTACATAATACCTGCCAAACTGCAAAGTAATGTGTTGGCAGTAGGTTCTCGTAGATTTGGCTCGAAT
Source organism: Lithophane leautieri (assembly GCA_949152455.1). Classification (NCBI taxonomy): domain Eukaryota; kingdom Metazoa; phylum Arthropoda; class Insecta; order Lepidoptera; family Noctuidae; genus Lithophane; species Lithophane leautieri. Next base: position 13,749,748 of record OX424472.1, on the reverse strand, counting down.
CTTTGCTAGACTAAACATATATTATGCACTAAATCTAAGTAAAAACGAAGGCCATGGCTCTGTAGGCAAACACTCCGTATGTGAGGACACAACCATAGCTTCTACAACCACAGCCACTTAACTCTGCGGCATCTGTCAACGAATGTCATGAGCTCATCTATACATCTATACAAATAATAAAATCGAAAATGATCCGTGTCTGTACATTAAAGATTTTTGCAAAAAAATTACTGGAAGCCGCGAAAAATAAGTAGATTATTTAGATTATTTTAAATACCTAACAAAACAAAAAAAATGGTATCTATAAATAAAAATCAATTGTCGCATGTATCACTGAAAGAAAAATCATTACTAGAGAATGGCTCGACCGATTTAACTGACCTTTTTTGTTGTATTCGTATCTAGACAAGGTTTGTATGAAATCATTTTTTTGATAATGCACCGGACACCCGGGTGACGCACGCCGGGCACGAACAGCTAGTCCTGAATAAATTTTAAAAGTTGTTTCGCTGACCCCCAATGGTGTCCAAAAAGTGGTATACTGATGGATTGATTTTATAAATTCAGAGAACCTGTTATTATCCAATCCTTTGCATTATTATCCATAGCTACTTCATTCCCATAGCTCCAATTTTAGATATAATACGAAAAATGATCACTCAATCTTTTCATGCTCTACTGACGCGCGTTCTACAGCTTCTTCATACTTTAAGTATTTCCATCCCTCGCCCGCTGTGCAATGTTTAGGTAAAATTTATGTATGCTATACTAGGAAAACATAAATATAATACAAGCGTGAAATGAGGCAAGATCATAAATAGAGAATTGTGTTGCCAATTAATGTAAATTTCTCAATGTCCTCTTGTAATACAGCTAGGTTAGTACGTCGATTCTGTAAAATTCAAACAACAACTCGCATCTCACATTGCTATTCACTCTCACTTCGCATAAGGTTCAAAATGTGTTCGGGTTCGAGTGCAAAGTGAGCGTCGAAGTGACGGGGGAATTCCCTTACTGAATGCCACTTCTTACGTCATCTCATACTTTATCTGTCAAAATCTCACGGTCAATTTAGTTCAACTCGCTGACACGCTCTCAAGGATAGCGCTAGTGTATCAAGCGAGTTTTTAGAATGCCAATCACAAGAAACTCACAGCGGATTCAGATTCGAAGTTTAGAATGAGGTCTTACAGGATCACACCCCAGGTCTCAACTAATAATTAATTTAGTTGGGTTCTTCTTCCGCGAAATAATGGTGGTACGTACACATTCCTACAAATCTATACAGAAGGCAACTGTTTTTTAATACTGTTAGGTTTACTAGCAACTTGTTCTAGATTTAAAGATATTAAAATAGATTATAGATTTTGAGATACTAAGTAATAACTGGCGCACGGGTCGATCCATCAGGTTAAGCTACGCTTGCCGGGATTGGTCGGTGAATGGATGACCAAGACTCCTCCGTGCCTCGGAAAGCACGTTAAGCCGTTGGTCCCGGCTGTCATTCGTGGATCTTTGCCTTTCGTTAAATGATAAATGATTTTTATTTCTGTAAGTAGGTTTGTACAAACACTTTTACACGTCAATCACATTTTTAAAACTAGATGAGGTCGGCGTTTCCTATCTGACTACTCTGAGAAGAAAGGCCGAAACAAACTCAGAAGTCACAGTCTCTTTTAAAGTCCAGACATAATCTTGGTCAGATCATGTGAAGACCATGTAGATTGGTGTCTGAAATGGACTTTTGAGGAAAGAACCACACAGATTGAGTGGACCTGTCCAGTCAGTGCAAGCATTTGTCAATAATCGTGCAGCTCAACTCCAATTTTAAGGAGCTCAACGATTTGACGAACAGTACCAAAGAAAGGACATTTGGTTAAGCCGCATAAATTACTCAAACTGCCAGACCATGATTAATTAAAACTAAGGAAAAGTTAATACTAAAAAAGAAAAGAAACAAAGATCCACATAGTCTTCACATTCACAATAATTAAAATAATATAATACTTTACAAAGTAAACATTTATGTCACTGTATAAGTTAATAATAAAATAAAAAGTCACTAAAAATAACAGAATTCAATAAGTTAAAAAATAACAAATTTGGAGAAATTGGAGCAGCTCAATCCCAAGCCTTTTTGTCCTCAATGTAATCTTTAATGGTATAATACGCTTTTTGGCACAACTTACGTTTAATAAATGTTTTAAATTTATTAAGGCTTAGATCTTGTACGTGGCTGGGAAGCTTATTGTAAAAGCGTATACATTGACATCTAAAGGAGCCACCTATTTTCTTGAGCCTTGTTGTAGGTATAACAAATTTGTGTTTGTTCCTAGTATTTATATTATGGATATCACTGTATTTTTTAAACAATTTAATATTTTTGTGGGCATATAAAAGATTTTCAAAAATATACTGAGAAGGCACAGTCATTACATTTATCTCCTTAAATTTCTCTGAGTGAGTATCTCGGACGTTACGGGTCGTTACGGGTCGTCAGAAGCCCGAAAGTATGAAAACCATTCTTACCAAGGGGTATCGTATTATACCCAGTTACTGGGTTATGGAGGTCAGATAGGCAGTCGCCCCATGTAAAATACTCTGGTATTCAACTGCATCCGGTTAGACTGAAAGCCGACCCCAACATAGTTGGAAAAAGGCTAGGCAGATTATTTGATTATTTAATTTGAAAGTTCATAATTGTTTGCCCAATTTTTGCTTTGAAATAACTAACAGTGGTCTAAGATTCTTAGCCATCTTTCATCCACATTCCAAGTTCGGTCATATCAGCAATTGATTTACTGCTTCTGCCCGATGTTCTTGTAGGCTGTCTTTTAATTATCCGAAAATCCATCCATCCATCTTGTAAGTAGGAAGTGTTGAAAATCCAGTATCCATCTTGTAAGTAGGAAGTGGTGAAAATCCAGTATCCATCTTGTAAGTAGGTAGTAGTGAAAATCCAGTATTCATCTTGCAAGTAAAAAGCGATGAAAGGCTTTTTGTGAGCTGTCTTTTGTAGCTCTTAATATTCAGAAAGTGCTGATTTTCGGCCAAATTTAATGAGTCCCCGAAACGATAATCAATTGCATTTGTTCAACTGCCATCAATTTCTATTGTAGTAATATTGAAAATCGCTTCAATTGCATTTGGTAGACGATCAATTTGCGCATCAATGCGTACTTAACACGTAAACATTGACAATTGCAATTAATCGTTTCGGCGACTCTTAACAAAATGTCGTTGTAATATTTCGGCCACAAATTTCTAAAAGATTGTCCGCTAGCTTACTCAAGAATATATGTTCATAGCCGTTGAGACGACATGCATTCTTGTTTTCTCAGCCTAATCTTTCTTGTGACGCTGTTTACATACCTATGTGGCGGTACCTACATCGCCACATTCGAACTACGCATCAAAGACCTGACGTCACACAAAAATCCTGACGTCACATAAATCCTGTATCGCGCAATTAGAGTTTACCGTGCAGTGAACATATATATAAAAATCCAATATCAATCATTAGGCAGTTGCCCGCCAGACACAACACCCGTCTGGTCGGAGGATCCTCCCTTTTCTATGATGGATGAGTGAACTTTACACCCTGTTCCTCATACCACTAAACCTATATCATGTTTTCCTAATTCCTACCACCCAGCCTGCCACATCATGGCGGCCCGGCTCACAAACACCTGGCTGAACTAATAATGTCGCTCACACCACTATTTCATGTAACATTTCACCCGTCATTAGCCGTACTTCTGTACTTCCGTATTGCTACAGACGTCTATTGTCTGTGCTGTCGTTATAGTTTTGCTAATAAATGTTTTTAGTACTAGGTTGAGGTGTTTATCGTTTTACCGATAATTATATAGGGTGACGGAATGTAGGGAAGGATTTTTTCGCGATTTCAGGTTTGGTCCCATAGTAAAAGTTGTTCATAATGATGAGTAAAGTCACGTGTCGGTCACTAATTATCAGTCACCCTATATTATGCGAAGGGAATCCGGGCCGAATCATTTTTTTTTTAGCCTATTGTGTGTCCCTCTGCTGGGCAAAGGCCTCCCGTTTTTCCTTCCAAATCTCTCTATTTTGTGCGATTTCTGGCCATGTTGGCCCCGCAAACATGATTCCAGATCGTCACACCACCTTCGCCGCGATCCACCGTCCAGTGAGTGACGATTGAGTGATTGACGAATCATAATTAATTTACAAAAATACTTTCATTGTATACCGTCATGTCTTCGTATATCTTCAATAAGAAGTAGCCACTTAGGTACAAGGAGTGGGACAATAACTTGTCGAGTTGCTGACAACTAAACACCAGAATAACGTCAGATGAAAAACTGGAGACGATTGGAACCGTAACTACGTTAAAGATTACTCTATTCTCTATTTCCATGTGTTTTCAGGTTTCCATTTGTAACGTTACCTATTATTTTGTTACTCACAATAGATGAAAACAAAATTGTATTGAGTTAATAGGTACACACGGCTACACATCAAGCTAAAAATTTCCAGTTTATGCTGATCTCGCATTGTATAGAATTTCCATACAATGTGAGGTCAGCATATACTGTAAAACTATAACTTGATGTGTAGCCGTTTGTACTACAAACACATGCAAATATTATTCATTTATTAATAGATCATTCTCATTATGTTCTCATTGCATATTTTCATTAACACAACAGTGCGTCACACAGCTTACTCGTGCGGCCACTAATTAGTTAATCAATCCTTTTAACGTTAATTTAACTCAACACGTGTTTATTAACTTCTGCTGTAATGTTGGTCTTATAAGAGCTTGATAGATAACAATAAAAATAGTACTTTATGTTTTTTTTTTAAACACAACGGTTTTGCTCTTTTGCTTCATCTCACCTGACGGTAAGTGATGATCAAGCCGAATGTAAAAGCGAGTTTCACTCAGAATCCTCAACCACAGAGGAACTGGCAGACTCTAACTGCCGAAACACAACAATGCTGTTAACATTGATTCATACTCGGTTCCTATGAACGAAAACAAATCGTTTTGCCTACCAATGGTAGAATTTTTTATTGCCAAACTGGACATATAAATAGATTCGTAAGCTAATTTTACCTGTGACAGCTAGTTCTATGAGGGAGAGTCTACTATGCAAAGCTATGAGGTTTTTGCTTAATTATTGGTAAAGATACAAAAGTGTTAATTTTAACCAGTTACGGTTCTTAAATTACAGGAATCGGCCATAAAGGGACTGGGCCGTTTTTGTCAGGGAGAGAAACAAATTTTTTTTTTGTTTTTTTTTTTAAATATTATAACATCACACTTCTCGCTTTCCTCGAAAGATTATGCAGGGGTACATCTATTCGGCGCGGGTTTGCGGACGGCGAGCAATGGGTAGCTCGCCGTCCGATAAGGACCAGGCCCGGGTCGATGGCGCATTGTGTTCCACGCGCGCCTCAAAGAGACGTCAGCACAATTAGCGGGGTCCGCTAGGACCGATGCCTGCCAGGGTTGCGGGAAAGTCCGAAAGGGGTACCAGGACCTTGGCAACAGGCAAATGAAGGAACACGAGTGGGTTTTAGTCAGTAAAAGTCTCACATGCCCTTCCGCTTCGCCCAGAGCGGGAGAAGTCATTGGATGATTTCCCACAATCAAAAAAAAAAAAAAAAAAGGGGTTACATCTATAGTTCAGCCACATTTCGCCAGTTACGTTAAGCCCCATGTTACAGGGGGGCGAGCCTATTGCCAGTAACCGGCCACAAATCCAAACTCCGGGCTGCTACTAAGAAACTCTAGATGGAAAAACCGATAACACTTTGCCCGACCCGGGAATCGAACCCAGAACCTCATGCTCAGCAGTAGCGCTTGCAACCACTAGGCCAACTCGCCATTTTTTTTATATTTGCAAGATAGTCAAAGTAGGACTATCTATATAGACCTATCAGCATTTTTACAAGTAATGGTACAATTTCGTTGAATTAAATGGCTTCCAGTAATACAATATAATCCCTAATTTTTACCGATTGTGATGAAATCTAAGTACCTATCAAGGTGTAGGTAGAAAGTAAAGTTTTACATAACAATAGCGTTACATCACTAAAAAAGCTCACATCGCTATCAACATCACAGTCAAGAAAATTATGCCTTTACGTTTAAGGATGTCAATGTAAAAAAACCATTTTTTTTTGCTAAATTCATAGACAGAGTTAAGTAAGGTTGTCATTAGGTCAATAATATATTTCGTTTATTTATTTTCTTTCTTATATAATTATATTTTCAAATATTTCTTAAATTAAATGATAATATAAAAAACATTTAAAACTTTATGTACCTACCTACTAGTAAAATAAATACTGTACTTAGGTACAAGGGTTGAGACATTTTCTACCAGTCAACCTTAGGATGAGACAAAACATGCCAGGTGCAACATAAAGTATATGTAACTTGAAAAATAATAAATCCTAATGCATAGATACATACATCCTTACATATTATAAAACAAAGTCCTCCGCCGCGTCTGTCTGTCGTCGTATTCACGATAAGCTCAAAAACTACTGCACCGATTTTCATGCTGTTTTCACCAATGGTTAGAGTGGTTCTCTAGTAAGGTTTTAGTATATAATAACCGTCATCCACGCGGGTGAAGCCACGGGCATTAGCTAATTATAAACAAAATAAACTTAGAAGTAATAACGATATGTAGAGGAGAAAACGAATCCAGCAAATCAGCACTGGCATGATTCCCGAATAATGTAAACAAAACCTTTTCCCAACTATATTGGGGTCGGCTTCTAGTCTGACCAGATGTAGCTGAATACCAGTGTTTTACTTGGAGCGACTGCCTATCTGACCTCCACATTTCCACAACCCAGTAGCTGAGTAATACGATACCCCTTGGTAAGACTGATTGTCAGACATTCGGGCTCCTGACGACCCGTAACGACTGTCAAAGATCTACGAATAACAGCCGGAACCAACGGCTTAACGTGCTTTCCGAGGCACGGTGGAGTCTCGGTATATAAAGATTGTCACCCATCCACGGACCAACCCCGGCAAGCGAAGTTTAACCTGATGGATCGACCCGTGCGGCTGTTATTACTTAACCACAAACACCATAAGACAGTTGATGCAATATTTCCTTCCATCCCACCAGTCACCAGCATGGATAAGAAGCAGCTGTGCATGATTCTCAGTGTCAATTGAGGGTAACTGATTTAATGGTGGGTCTGGCAGATGGCTCACGAATTCCATTCCTCATGGACTATTTTGATCTTTAATCTCTGTGACGTTGTGGCAGATGGACACTGTGTCTTGTTTGATAAACTTATAAGTCATAACGTATGCACTTTGCGCATTTACACTTGAAAATACCCTCCTACTCGTACATTATGAATCGATTCTGGAGTCGCCATCTTGATTCTAGTCTGAACTGTTCCAGTTAATTTTCTTCTAAAGGTGTCAATGATTCAAACGTGCTTAATACATTTAAGAATGGATGAGGTTTTACTCTACTCAAGCCCAAAACCTAAGCATAACCTCAGTAGGTACTTATAATACACACGGCTACACATCAAGGTATACAATTCCAAAAAAAATACAATAGACGTAGATATATTTAGTAACCTACTCTTTACAGGATTTCTTACAGGGCTTTTTATGACTCTTGAAGAATAGTTAAGCGGAATAGGTTACTAAATATATCTACGTCTATTGTATATTATAATGGATTTCCGCAAAGTCATGCCTGAATCAATTAACTATATACAATTCCAGTTTATGGTGATCTTGCATTGTATAGGATTTCCGTACAATGCGAGGTCATGTTATATCTTGGCAGCGAAGGATTGAGATTAGAAAACCCACAGTTTTATTATTTATTGCCATATATTATTATTTCTTTTTACAATTCTCAATTTTTGCAGGTCTCTCCATTTCCTTCCTCACTCTTCTGTTTTCTGGCTAATCTCTCATGTGCTAATATAAGTCGCCACCATTTTCAAAGTTTTATCTTTCAATATTTTCAGCACAGCCCTACACTCATGGAATACAGTATTTATGTAAACAAGTAGTATTCACTAGCTGCCGACCCCTGGTCAATGATAGGCTGAGATAAGCGTTCATAATACCATGTCGGCTTGCAGGTGTGGACCTAACACTAAAGCTGCGCTTGCGACACAGAGGCTTTCTCTTTGGGAGATGTAAGTAGTCATTGTTTTGTTAGCTGTGGTAGTTCATGTATTCATTATCATGGATTGTGTTAGAAAGACTGATGCATCTTTCTACTGATATCGCAAATTATTTTTTTATTAGCTTCTTTCGTAGTAGCTGGTGTCAGGTCTCATAGAGGGTGTTTGAAAATTAAAAGCACAAAAATAAGTAAAAGAAGAAAATTCTGATAATCTGCAGATGAAAATGATGACAGGTAGTCATAATTTTCCTTCAAATATCAGCTAACCTTAACCTGTGAATTAAACGTCTCCAAGCAATATTACTAATATCCAGCCGTTAAAATACTTGGTGTCGAATAAATCACTTATAGTACCTTTAAGTACTAAAAATACCTAAGTAAGGTAACTATATGCGTTGTCTAGCAACTGAATATTTTTGAGTAAGACATGTATATAACAAAAAAACCTCGGATCACGCCTTCCCAAGAAAACCCAAAACCATTTATAACCTACCTACAATGAATGCCCTATTACCATATTAAAATAACTGCCAACAATGATATTATTTGCAAGCTACAACTTTGATATTTACTAAAGGTGTTTGTATATCAAAATGATTGAAGTCCTCACGCCCCGTGACAGCGGCCCGACAGCCATCGACCCTCACTCATTAAGCAACACCATGTACTTAAATAAGTCTCGGGGTACACCGAGAGCAACAATGCTTCAATAGTTAGTTATGCCCGTTATAGGCCGCAATCAAACCGCGCCGGAGGCGACGGCGGCCGCGCGATTGTTATCTGTCATTTTCATAGAATCGAAGCGGTAATGGAATGCGTCAACTTCTACATAATTATGGTAGCCTGGTAGCGAGACAATTATTTCTCATTTATTATTACATATTTATTTCAAAAGTTCCGCGGAATGATCGATATAATTATGGTAATTTAAAAATTATAAAAATTCCCAATAAATTGGTCATGTTTTCGAATGTAAAGAAGGTGTGTACGAAGAAACGTAAACGCATGTGCATTTCCATTAATAAATAATCATTTCCAACTGCAATAATGATTTAATGAAAATACAATATTCAATATAAACACGGGTGACGACCTCTGGCTTTTGACCTCTTAATGGATCATTTTCACAGCAACATATAGCGTAAATATGACCCATTAAACGGCGATCAAAGTCCGATAAATCCCTTTAACCGGCACCTATAGTGTACCTTGGGGGTTAATAGACAACTAACCTGTGACATTGAGTAGGGAGGCCGATGATTATCGCGCCGGCAACGCCCTGAGGACTATGAGGCACCACGTAATAATGCAACTGAGATCATAGCTGCATCATCAAGATTGATGACCTCGCATCCGACGTATGTTCTGCATATTAATCGCTATTGACGTTGTCTGCACCTTTTATGGTAACAACTATACTCCATTTGAAATAAGATTAGACATTTAAACAAACCTTTTTACAGTCCATTCAACCGATTTTGACATCTATACCGTAGGCATAAGGATGGCATTAAAAGCAAAAAAGGTTACACAATACCAACTGTCTACTGCAGCTGCCATTTGTAATGCCACCAACGTAATAGAAGTCAAAATCGGTTGAACGGACTATAAAAAAAATTTATTTAAATGTCTAATCAATCAATAAAATAAAATTATTTCAAATGGAGTATAGTTCCATATAAATTGTTCAACAATTATATTTGAATATTTTTCAGCTAGGTGTGCCATTGGTTTCACATCTTCAACTTTAGATGTACTCTGAGGTTTTAATTAAACTCTGTGTTGACCCACAAACGTTGTTGTATGATAAATTGTATGGGAACTAAACAAATCATTCTTAATTACAAAGAAACTGGCTGCTTTCTCAATAGACAAAGGAATTGGATTCCACTAAATTAACATTTGATGAGCCCATTCAAAAGCATTTCGCCATATAATATATAGTCCTCCAGACCGTAAGTACCTACTAAGGCCATGGCGGCCAATCTCAAAAGAGGCTAGCCATCGGCGCGGGGTATACTGCACAAGAGTGTGCGCAGACACAGGTGCACTCTCTCTTCCCTCATTCTCATAGTTCGATGGGACGGCAATCTTACCCGACCGGAGAGAGATCAGGCACAGGACCACTGGCTGCACCTGATTACTTGGTGGCATTTCACCATAATAATGCAACAAACGAAAACCGGTAGTTTACTTTCGATGCAAACATAAGCGCATCACAAATCGCCAAAAAGGAACAATGAAAAAATGCAAACGAAAACAATTTAGCCTTCCGACTACCTAGAACGTCATTATCTCCGGTCATAAATCTTCACGGAGTCAAATTGTTCTCATTTCACACCAAATAAGTTACGGGGAAGCGCCCTGCGTACGCGCAGGCGGCGTGCAATTACCCATGGTAATAACGCCGGGGGCGAACGTTGAAATACAATAATTCATTGTAGCGCCGTCCGGCCTGTGGTTACCGCCGATTGGTTCAAACCTAACGATAATTGGGCTGTACTTAGCTCCTTTAGTTCGTCTCAATATTGACCAGTATCCAGTTTTGGGTGTAGGTTTCTGTGTTGAATAAGGAAATTGACGATCATAATACTCCGTTGGCTACCATCGGCTTCGCCGTCATCAGAGAAGAGGGAGTAAGAGGTTTACTGCATCCTGAAATGAATGTTTCGGAAAGATAACGAGTTTCGTTGTAATCCGTATACGTATACTATCAAGAAAGCGTAAAGGAATGTTCCAAAAACATATATTTCAAAACCATCACTCGATCCACCAAATGACACATTAAGCAACCTTTCGCTCGATATCTCTAAGTGACAGTAAAAGGCGAAATTTTTTCGCAACAAAACTACAACTTTAAATTTAAATGATAATTAGATTTTAATCTTTAAATTCGTCTTGTTCATTTTAATTGAAACGCACGAAAAGGTCACTTAAAACTTTTGAGCGTTTGTATTAAACCGACCTAGGTTCAACATGTACAATTATGTAAAAGGAAAAAATTGTAACACGTCACACTCACAAGTTCACTCCGGTTTAATATTATCCAGGTAATTATGTAGTGGCAACACTGGCAACCGAGTATTATATTGTAAGCCCGGCTGCCAACAAATTGATAAGACTCATGAATAAAGATGGTCGGTCGCGTAAGAGTTGCTTTCTTTGTCCAGTATATTACACCTCAGGACTCGTTCGGAATGGCATGCAAGGTGCACGGCGACCCACATATACATTTAACGGAATTTCGCATTTATTTTCGCCTCTAGATGTGATTATCAAACGATCAGGTTTGCTTATCCGCACACGATCTGGTAAACGCGTGTAATATTCATTTATCTGTGTTCTGCGGAAAAAATATAGTCTTTAGGTTGTGAGCAACGCAGTTTTAATTGGTAGGTACTACCATTTAAAGTAAAATTTATTTCCAGTAAAAAGGTACCTAGGTTATTTATTTTCAGGAGTTTTTGTTATTTCGTGTATCTGGAAATAGTATAAAACAAAAATACGAGCAGTAATAAATTATTTGGATAAAGAAACAAAACTTGTTGAAAGATATTTATTTTGGTGCAAAATGGCGAAACCGTGGGCTGGCCCTCGTTAAATAAAAACGTATCATTACGCAATATGAGAAATAAAAAAGGCCAACTTGCCCATCAGAAATTTAAAACGCGTCTATTCAGAATATGAAACAAATACGACTGTCTCGAAATAAAATATCAAATGTGGGGAATAAATAAACTGAAATATAGTCCGATTTTAAATGCAGCCGGTCAATAATAAGCGTGGCATAGGATTGTTTCATCGTCCTATAAGTTTCCGCACGTAACCGCGATCAGTCAGCCTGACAGGAGCAGGTGCGCGCAGAACCGATCAAAACACATGATTTATACAAAACATCTTACATTCACCAACAATTCAGTAAAATACAGACCTTAAAAGCTACTTTACAAAGTTTAAATTCAACTGTAAGAGGAACGGTCGTTGGATAATTTAAATTGCGAATTATATATTTTATCGACGTACGCGCACCAAGCAATTGCGGTAGCGACTACCGTCAGTATATGCGTGAAGAATGACAAACTTGTATAGTTTCATACTAGTGAGACGCCCCACGGCTTCGCTGCGTATTTCAACGTTGACTTTATTTCATTTGGGAATTGAAAACAATGTGTACAACTTCCTTTTTGGATATCGACTAATTGACGGGTCGACGACAAATGTATTGCTGTGTAAAAAATGTTTTTTTCACTTACTGCGCGTGCACTTGTCCGTAGACTCGATTCAATTAACTTGAACTTCGTTTGCCAAGTTAGGTGGATCGGGCAACACTCCTTTCAGGACATTGGTGAAACTTGCTGCTAAGGTCCAGTAGCAAAATTCGAAAACTGTTTGATAGTAGTCTATATTTACTAAATTACGCTCATTGTCCTTATTATTAACCAGAAAATTACACTTACCTAACTTTTTATATAAACGTGTTATGTTATGCTATTCATTTTTTGGTTGATTATTATTACAACTCAAGAAATATCCGTCTCTTGTACCTAAACTCACGAATTTTATGAACTGTCATAAAATAAGAAAAACAATAAATATCCCTTAGTAACTTTGACAAAAATCAACTGAAGTCGCTCCATGTAAAATATTGATATTCAGCTGCATCCGGTTAGACTGGAAGCTGACCCCAAAGTTGTTGGGAAAAGGCTAGGCAGATTGATTAATTGAACTTTTACTAATATAGGCATTAGGCATCATTCTCTAATTGGTATTTATTTACACTAATTGACTTGCACTTACAACACTACATTAAAATCTAATCAAATAATTTATACCCACACAAAATCTAATCAAAAATAATTGACACCAAGACATTTGGAATCGACGGACAAACAGACGTTTATATATATATGGTAGTGACAATTAATCGGTAAGAGTCGACAGCGTAGATAGCTACTGCATCCTGTATTTGCTATTTATTTTATTGGCAACACACATAGCACACACACATATCATAGACACCGTAAAAGTCTAGAACTAAACAAGCGCCTTCTACGAAGACTGACAAAGATACAGTGAAGGAAATTGTTCTCTGTGATTTGTGTTATAGGTACAGTTGGTTTTTATGGCCCTTTGTAAGTACGGTACAGTTTGTAATAAATAAAATAAAAAATTCTTTATTCTACTAGTTTTACATATTTTTTACATAGTTTTACTACCACTAATCACATAACAACAATGTTAACAGCATTGTTGTGTTTCGGCAGTTAAGTAGAGGAAAGTTCCTCTGTGGTTGAGGATTCCGGGTGAAAGTCGCTTCCAACTTCGGCCTGATCATCACTTACCATCAGGCGAGAGAGTTTCCCAGTTGTGCTAAAAAAAAAAAAAAATTTTTGTTTTTTATGATTCTAAGTTAAATTTCACTTTTGTGGTTCTTTTCCTATTTGTATGATATTAGATATAGTGTGGCTCATGGTTCGCAGGTGTTGTCGCCTCTTTGGCGTGGGTCTCCCCCATTTCCTCCCACTGCACTGGTTCTTGTCCCTAGCTTTAGTCATCCATCCTGGTCCACCCTTCTCCCAAAATATATTATGTCTTACCAACTTTGCCTTGGCCGACCTTGTTTGGCCTGTTTCTGCTTTGGTCTCTTAGAATCCATTTAATTATTTTTTCGCCCATGTACCCATGCATAAATAAGTATGACACATGAAGGTCTAGAAAAAGACAGTCTTACACTCACAGATATGAGTAAAGGAGACGATGCTATTATATAGTACCGTTTCACTCATATCTCTAGCTGAACTTTTCTAAGTATCAACGATGGTATTGTTCAGCTAGAGATATGAGTGAAGGAGACGATGCTATTATATAGTACCGTTTCACTCATATCTCTAGCTGAACTTTTCTAAGTATCAACGATGGTATTGTTCAGCTAGAGATATGAGTGAAGGAGACGATGCTATTATATAGTACCGTTTCACTCATATCTCTAGCTGAACACTGTTTTTTTTTTTATCAGTGATAAGACGATGCTGCTACAAATTGGGGTTAAAAAAACAAAATTATTAAAAATAGTATGAAGCTCACAAAATAATAACTTCACAAAATGTTCATGTTAACCTTAATTAAAAAAATATCTGTAACAGATTATTAAATAAAAAAACCATTACATATATGGAATTGAGTATAAATCTTATAGAATTTAAGTGGTCATCATCATGGTGAGTCCATTCTTAAAAGAAAGCTTCTAAGAAAATGACAGTCTTCACAGAGTCCATACATTCAAGTCATTTCAAGTGAATGTGTAGTTAATCACAAAGATAGTTCCGTAAATATTTATTTAATAAGCTATAGGACTTGCTCCCGGTTCGCTGTGAAATATCACCAGCATCATTAAACCTGCCTACTGCCCATGCGTAAAACAGGGTTCCGTAGAAATAAATAAGCTAACTAAAAATATAAACTGAAAAGTAAATAAATAAAAGGAAAAAAGATTTTTCAATAAATATAATAAGTACGTATTATAAATTATAGTCACTTTTCATGTCCATCTCTGTGACCGCGTTGTTCTTCTAAGGCTTGAATTCCTCCTAGAGTGATGTCGGTCGCGTACGTCGGTCGCGCGTACGTATATACATTGTGTTCTATATAGCACCATACTGCGACGTTGACGTCCGCAGCGCGTACTTCGTTGCTACGCGTACGTGACCAACCATACGCGACCGACTGACGTCAGCGTAGGAGGAATTCAAGCCCAAACTTTGGTATGGATTTTGATGCGGTTTTCAAACATCATTTAGAGAATTTATTCCGGAAGGTTTAAGTGTATAATACATGTATATTAAACTGTGTGATGTATTGTCAAGTCGTAAATAATACTAAGCGAAGCAGGTATTTGTCCAGTAGAATAACTGGACGGAAAGATAACTTCAGACATACATCTCTTTCTGATAATTAATGTTCATTACGATCACAAATGCCCGGCTGCTTCTGAGAAATTCCTTATTTAAATCCCAATTACACTATGTTTTACCTAGGAATCATGAAACAGAGGTCAAGGTCAAGCCTCTAATATTATAAATCCGATAGTGAGTTTGTTTGATTATTTTTTTTAGTAACGCCTTCACGCTAAATCGTCTGAATGGATTTGGATGAAATTTGGCACATGGGTAGACCATGACCAGGGTTAGGACATAATATACTTTTTATCCCGATATTCGCACGAGATCGAGACATGCGGGTGAAACCGCGGGGCGCAGCTAGTAACCAATAACCAAACACAAACCCTGCTACCATGAATTTCCAATTGTACAATTCCTGAAGCATAAATCCTGTATTACATGTGAAGCTAAACAAATAACGTGGCTACACCGTGCACGGGCTTCGTTAGCAACGGGTCAAAGGGCAGTGTTACACAAGATCGTTACTGTACAGTCAGAAGCAAACATATAGCAGCAAACATGATCAAAAAATTATCAGAACTACTGCAAATCTTGGAAAATAAACGTTTTTTTATTTAAAATATTTTATTACCTATACCTAATTAATTAATAAAAATAACAAAATTATATCCTAACTTAACTAAAACTATTCACAAACTAAGATATGGCTTCGAAAAATTCATCTATATCGCTGTCGACAGGTACTGATGCTGAATGTACCCAAAATTTAACTACATATAACTCAATGACAAAAGGAGTGTTTTAAAATGGACATGAACTAGACAAACTGTCAATCTGACAAGAACTTTATCAAATTAGGATAGTTAAAATCTTAATGATCATCATTTTAAACGGTAATTGCATCCCTAGGAGATTACCATACACTCCAAGCAGGTTTTATTATATCACAGGTCACATCTGTACATAATTAAAGTGACTTTTTGTGCCTGTCTCTGTGTCAGCGTTGTTGAACAACGCGGTCATTTTAATGCGGTTTGCACCATCATTTAGTCGGGATTTTAATGCGGTTTGCACCATCATTTAGTCGGGATTTTAATGCGGTTTGCACCATCATCTAGAGAATTTATTCCGAAAATGTTATGTGTATAAATACACTAATATTAAACTTACATATAATAAATAAATCTGGATGTTTTATCACGTCGTGAAAACCGTGCGAAGCAGGAGCTGGTCGCTAGTTTGACGTGAAGTGTCAAGAATTTTGCACCATGTACGGTGCATGCAACTATTATTGTACACCGTGACTGGCATTTAAACTACCCTGGAAATGATTATTCGAGTGTACCTGATAATTTTGAACCATTATTCGTCCCTAAACTTTTGCCACTGTCTGTACCTGTGCCGTCTCTATTCACCGCACTAATGTCCTCCTTAAGGAGCCGCCGAGATTTACTACGTGTTGGTACAGTAACCGCTTTGTATTGCGTTAATTTAAGGCGCAGTGCTAACAGTATTGTAATGTGATGTTGCTGTTAATTCTTGTGTGTCCCACGGTCTTATTGTGGAGTTTGGAGAGTGGTCGTGCTCTCATTAGTGAATGCGGAAATGGTGCTAATGTTGATCTTGAAAAGGGCAGTCGGCTAATCAACCCTCAGACGCCCTGGCTACGAAGGCCCTGCCTTCAATCAACTCTATGTATCGCAGTCCACTGTTGGACAAAGGCCTCCCGCCCTGTCTTACTTACTCAATAGGATGTAGGGCCAAGGGATTGTACAAAAAAAAACACGGTCATCACCTGCACCGCCTAACATGGTCTAGATAACATTCTAAAATATGTAGTTTGTTCACACCAAGACACACACTGTTGTCGGATTTGACCGGAACTGACGGCCCGAATCAGCCGTATTCGCAGGCCTATCGAGAGACGCGATTTCCCAAGTTATTATACAAAAGTTTTGGTTTAGAACATGCATACAGCCATTACACTTAAAGAACTAATTAAAATTAGAAAAACCCACAACGACAAATTCTTGGCTTAGACAGTAATTTCATTGAAGACTCCATAGAGACTTTCATCATAAATCTCATTCACTAACAAAACACTAGCACATAACACATGTAACACCCACGTTTCCCTCACGTACGAACAAACGTATCCCATTACTTTACTTCTACGCGTTTTTGCGTCGGATTACAACACAGTTTGAATGGCGACTACGTGTGAAGACGCCCTAAGTATCTGCGAAACGATCCGTTACTGTTATAACTTAACGTAGCTATATTAAATAACCGTTATTTCCGACTTTAACACATAAATAATAACGCGTGTAGGGTTACCAGTGCAAAAGTTGTGGGAACAAAAAAGAAATTGCTCATAGTTCAAGCTTATAAGCAATAAACTACTGACATTCTTGGTTCCTCTAGTAATCATAAACGCAATTGCTGAGCTGGTTTTGGGGTCGATCCCCAGTTCGGGCAAACATTTTCATCAGAGTTTTCTCTCAGTAGCAGAAGCAGCACGGAGTTTGGATGTGTGGCCGATCGATAGCAAAATACTACTAGTATACCTATCGCCCTTTAATTTACATTTCAACATTAATTCACGAAACTAGTTTCAATAACGCAGATGAGAGCAGTGTTGGCGCAGTGGCAACGGCCCTTACGAATTGTAAAGTCGTTGTGTCGAACCCAGCCAGGCACTTTACTCTGTGTACCTAAGCCTAATATACCTACAGAGAGCTATTTAATTGCATGTGGAATAGTGGCATACCTTAAGTTGAACCAACAATAAAAGTTGCACCGTCTAAACCACCACGCCACAGGTAGTATATGTGGCGTAATAGAGACGTATGGAAGAGGCAGACATGCTGCACCGACTACAAATAAATTGGGATAAGGGCCAGAGAACGATGATTACAGTAGGTTGACAGAAATAACAACAGCCAATCAAATATCTAAGAGATTTTAGCTATAAGTATACTAGAATGAATAAAATTTCAGAACGAATTAGGAGTCAGTCAAAACACAGTTTCACAATGGAACCCGTCTACCAAATGACACCCCTAAGTCTAGTACACACTTATCTTGCTGCGTTGCAACTTATCGATTCGCAACGGTACACACTGGTGGCCAAGAAATTAACTGCATCTAAGACAATAAATAATTGTTTTAAATTATCGTTCGTAGTGTTGCTAGCGCTGTTGCGTCCAGTGTGTACTGCACCGAAGTCGAGGTGGTGAAAGCCAAAATTAGCCTATATTTTGGTTTTCACCATCAATAGTTTATCTTATAACAATAATTTAATGATCAGGATAATAATTTCTTGTACCTGTTTTTACTACTATTTGTTGCAGAGTCTTGTTATAATAATTCACGTTTATTTGCAATATATTAACTGCAAAAGGCGGTATTTAAACACAGATGTCATCTAAATAGTTTCTGTTGGTAAAGGTATATTCAAATGTAAAATACTTACAGTAAGAAACACCTGTGCCATTTGTGCTTCTTGAATTTATTTTACATGGAGGTATTATGTGCTTAGTACATTTTGTACAATCTGGCATTAAGATACAGACGTACTGAATAAATTATGGAAACTACGGGCCACATTATAATTAACATTAGCTGCGCCCCGCGTTTTCACCCGCATAAGTCTCGATGCCGTGAGAATACCGGGATAAAAAGTACTCTATGTCCTAACTGAGGTCATGGTCTACCCATGTGCCAAATTTCACCTTAATCCGTTCAGCCGTTTTAGCGTGAAAGTGTTACAAACAAACTCATTTTCGCATTTAAAATATTAGTTAAGGACTAGTTAGGATTATTTTAGAAAAAAAAGTGAAGTCTTTAATCATTCACAATTTTGCTTATAGAGACTTCTATAAGGAATTCATTTCGATGCTAAACTATTATCTTATACTATTATTTTTAGCTCATTAAAATCAACTCAACTTATCTTAAGAAAAGTCTTAACAATGTAACTGAAAAAACACAATATGACAGCTACAATAACTTAACATTCCACAAAGATGTTTCCATCTCCTATCAAATACCTTACGTTTAATCTTTGGAAATAATCGAACGAAAATTATTAATTTTCCAACTCCCCTATTCGTTCATACTGCGGTGAAGCCAAGGCCTAACCTATGAAGATAACCACCACGAACTTAATTGAATGTCAAAGTCGCTGAGTTTATGTCAAACTGGCCAACCATGAAAGCAATCAGCCTCTTAGAACCCACTGAACAATAGGCACAAAACTGCAGTTTCAACTTGGGGGCTACCTATAAATTACGTCACACGATAAGGGGGAGGGTGGGGGCCAAGAAAGTGTGAAATCGTTTGACAATTGGGGGAAGAGTCATAAGCTTCGTGACGTCACTTGTATAAATCCAAAGAATTAAAACTCAATCGAAAAACTTTAAAATAATACCAACTTTATCAATACAGAGAACAGCAAACGAATGAGAGCAGTGAAAGAATTGAGACCAGTAGTGGCCCAGTGATAACAGCCGTGACTTACGGGTTGTAGGTCGTAGGTTCGAACCCAGCCATGCGCTTTACTGTGTGTAAATTATTTCATCGTGCTCTCAAAACGGTTAAGGAAAACATCGTGATGAAACCGGTATGTCCTAGAACCAAAAATTTGAAAACATTTGACATCTACCAACACATAATGGGCCAGCGAGGTGGATTACGGCCCATTCCCTTTCACTCACCGAGAGGAAGCCTGTCTCCCAGCAATGGGAACATTATAGACTGGTTATGCTATCAATACAGGTTACGTTAAATTAGTTAACGAAAGACGCAGACGTGATGGGTATCGATATCTGAGGCCCTAGACAAAGTGACATTCTATCAGCGATAACGATGATGGAAAAGGCAAAAATGTATAAGAGTGAGCATAAGCTATCGAAAAGCTTATGTCAATCCTGTTGAAAGTCGTTGTAGAAAAACGAAACGCTTTCGAAGCGATTGTCACTTGTCTAGGCCCTCTGAACATGATAAAACAAAACAAAAATGATTTTATGTCGAAGACGTCTGCAGAGTTTCGCTAACCTTGATCCTGCATAATCATGAGATTATATTTAAAATCGCAAAAATATGTGACGATAACACCAAGGAACCAGATCAACACATACACACGGTCAGGGGGACGGAACACCAAAAATCATGAAATTCGTGTGACGTAGTTTATAGATGGCCCCTTCCGATGTTAGTGCTCTATGCGACGGTGAAGGGAACCCACAACCGCGGTCAGAGGTCGCATCTTTATGAGTCGTGGCCAGTAGGATGAGTTATGTTCCCCCATAGATGTGAGCGAGCCTCGCTTGATAGATATTTATTGTTTCTCCTTTATTATGGCGTCATTAACTTCGCTAATTTATGAACTTAGATTCGAGAAAGCTCGTTCAAAGAGTTTTCTAGTTGTACTTAAGTAATAGTGAGAAAGTTAAAGTGTGAGCTTAGTTTATAAGTAGTGATAAGGTAATTGTGTTGCTTATACTTAAAAGCAACAATAAAAATCCTCTTATAGTAGTGGCTCTTACCATAAAACCGTGCTTTATCAAATACTTATTGCTATTACTTTAAAGCTTGGTTTACACGGCCTCTTTGCTCTAAGTGAGACTATAATGATCCCATTTTATCTGAGGTAAGTATAAGATTAAAATATTTTTACCCGACAGCAAAGAAAGGGTTATGTTGTTCATGTGTACGCGTACCTATGTATCTTTGTACCTTTGTATGTCGGATTCTTCCTATCGTCGAAGCATCGTAACGGCAGGATGGATTTTAATACCGGATGGATTTTATCGACTCGTCTGGGTCGCTCGACGGTTAACATGGTTATAGGGTTATTCAAATAACGGGCTTACGGAGACGATTCCAAAATCTAACACGATTTAAAAAAAAACAATAACCGGACTGCAAAAAAAAAAATCGAAATAAGCTCATTTTTCAAGCAATCTGATGCAGTTGGTGGCAGTTCTTTTAGTTCCATCTCTGATTTGATGCCGAGAAAGTGAGCTTGTTTTGAACTTTTTAGTTGCCGTCGGGATTGTTTACTTAAAAACAACAGTGGCTGTTTGTAGAAAATTGGTAATGGATTCTTAGATCGTACATTTTGGTTTTATAAACTGGTCATGCTAAACAGACTTAAAAACTTCTGAATTCAGAACCAATTTCGTCGCGCCATTTTTGTATTATGTGACAGTAATAAATAAAAACTTTACACTCCTTTTTGGGCAGTCATGTAATAAATTGTACGTGTTACGTTATGACAACATAATACATATTATCAATTTAGCCCATCGATT
Source organism: Lithophane leautieri (assembly GCA_949152455.1). Taxonomy (NCBI): domain Eukaryota; kingdom Metazoa; phylum Arthropoda; class Insecta; order Lepidoptera; family Noctuidae; genus Lithophane; species Lithophane leautieri. The sequence goes on along the minus strand of OX424472.1, from coordinate 13,728,358 downwards.
GATCAATGAGCACTAGAAAATGTATTACCATCCCACGGCCGTATTTTACGAGTTTTTACGTGAGAACATAAGTAACTACCATATAGAATCTATTTATCTTTCCCTCCTAGTCTGAGAAGCGAGTGTAACATCCAAATTACGTAAATAACTATAAATAACAGCGGCCATTACAGAGCTTTATGTCATCAACTATAAATCGAACTGTTCGCGCGTGATTGGAATACCATCAAAGGCCGTCACTTCGTCGATTCCATGTGTAAGATAAAAATAAGTAGGTATGAATAGAGGTGATATCGGTTAGTCAGTTGAATGTTTACATTCATTACGTCAGATAGAATGAGATGTAAAATAATGATGTGAGAGGGAAAATAAAGTAGATAAAGTATGTACGGAGTAAAAGTGGTCTCGACGTCAGCGTAAGAGGAATTCGGGCCTAAACGTGAGAAAACGTTGAACTAAATTGTCTTTTTTCACTCGCGTGCTACCTAATTACAAAGTACAGTGCAAATTAGACAGAACCGATATAACTTCAATAACATGTTATCAAAGGTAATATTGTAAACAACTTTCTTGGCCGGCTGTACATGTATTGGCAACAAAAAAAATAAGTGATGATGTGTAAGTGATAGGTCACCGCCTATTATTACACACTTAATAGTACCTAAATACGTGTTATTTCCACCGACTTCCATCGTTGCAATTATTTTAATAGAACTACTTACATAATAACCTACTTATACCACAGTTTATTTACGCTACGTGTCCGTTAAAACGTGATGATTCAGCTCTAAACTACAGCCAGCCAAAATTTTTCTTATATATTTTTTTTTATTTGCAGAAAACACTAATATAAAATAACAATTTTAGTAAAAACATATCTTAAATGAGCTTATAATAACTGAAATTCGGCAAGACATCTGTGTCTGAACTAGATAAATAAAATATCTGTATTTCAGACAACAGCGCTCTTCCCTAAAAATATACAATATGTTACTTAAATGTCGAAATAAAAAACGAAAACGCTTTCAATATAAACTTGACTATCTTTGGAATATCTTTCTATTCTCTCGATAATACCATAGATCGATTCTACATAACATAATATCCTGGTATTCCCCGAAGAGTTAGGCAGAGGTGTACCTTAGTACACCCACATTTCGCCAGTTATGTTTAAGTCCCATGTAAGAGGGGGCGAGCCGATTGCCATCAACCGGGCACAAATTCAGACTCAAGGCTGTTACCGAGAAATTCCAGATGGAAAAACCCTTTGCCCGACCCGGGATCGATTCTATCAAATCTTAAATATTTTTAACCGATTTCTTCAAAAAGGAGGAGGTTCTCAGTTCGTCTTTATTCTTCGCCAATTATGATTTGATTTTGATGATTCTTTTTTGTTTCGTAGGTCATGCTTCAGAGGTGTTCCCATATAAATTGTATTACCTTTGCTTGCGTAGTTTTTGAGTTAGCTTCAATATTAGGTTTTTTTTTTTTCCACTTAGTATCTATGGACGATGTTTTAAGTTACTCCGTCACTGTTAATTACATAGCAGGTAGTGGCATTCAGATTTGTGTGGGGTAAGTACCACAACTAATAAGTGAAAAATAAAAAATAAATACAAAAAAAAAACAACCGACTTCCTAAAGAAACACTAAAAAGTGAAAAATTACTTTAATTTCGGAAGTCGGTGGCAAAAAAACGAAAATTGAAAACCAAAAACACCGACTTCCGAAATTAAAGTCATTTTTCACTTTTTAGTGTTTTTTTTTTTGAGGAGCTCAAGGCTACCTTATAACAGCCGCACGGGTCGTTCCATCAGGTTAAGCTACGCTTGCCGGGGTTGGTCCGTGGATGGGTGACCATCTTTACATACCGAGACTCCTCCGTGCCTCGGAAAGCACGTTAAGCCGTTGATCCCGGCTGTCATTTGTGGATCTTTGACAGTCGTTACGGGTCGTCAGAAGCCCGAAAGTCTGACAACCAGTCTTACCAAGGGGTATCGTATTACCCAGTTACTGGGTTGTGGAGGTCAGATAGGCAGTCGCTCCATGTAAAATACTGGTATTCAGCTGCATCTGGTTAGACTGGAAGCCGACCCCAACATAGTTGGGAAAAAGGCTAGGCAGATGAGTGTTTGTTTTTGGAAGCCGGCTGTAAAACTTTTTACAAAAAACAATTTTTGTAAAAAGTTTTTACTATTGGTTAACCCCTTCACATACAACAAAACGTATTCAACGATAAAATCTAAAGTAAATTCATCATCTAATCACCCTCACTAATATCAAAGGTTCAGTAAAACATCCCGTCCCACACATAACAGACAAACTCCAAGTCCTTTGTATGAAGCAGCCATTACAGTTATTGCTAGCAGCCCATAGGCTGCAACTATATGTGCTTGAAACATTAATAACTCGCAGCATGTAATTGCATTAGCTTCTAATCTGTAATTTATTGTGGATCCGGATGTACAGACCTGTTTGCCCTTAGGCGGTGAACACATGATACGGTTAATCGCAATCGACGGAAGCAGCGACTGAACGATCTAAATCCTTAAGTACTAATAGTATAAATGCGAAAGTAACTCTGAAGGTCTGTCTGTCTGTCGCGCTTTCACGCCAAAACTACTGAACCGATTTAAATGAAATTTGGTACACAGATAGTCTAGAGCCTGAAAAAGGACATAGGCTACTTTTTATCGACATACCACGCGGGCGAAGCAGCGGGCGGAAGCTAGTACAATAATATAGGTGCATGCATAAAATGAAATCGCTTGATGACTACTGCTACTGCCAATATTTCGGTAGATATCGACAGTTGTGTTGGCAGAATGCGCGAATACTTTTGCGCGTTTCACGAACTTCAGACAGAATTTTTTTCGTGAACGGTTATTAAAAACAATGTTTTATTTTTCCAGGGAATAAAAACTAAATTATGTTGTAACGTATACAGTCACTGAAAACAGATTGAAGCGGACTAAAGGACGCCCGCAAGACCGAACCGCTTATCAAAGACAACACTAGGTAATAGGTAATACGGGCTGGTATCCGCAACTCCACGTCAAAGCGCGTATTTTCCGTACGGGTGGGAAATCACTTATTCGATCCACCCCAGCTCCTCCAAGAAGGCCAGCAACGCCTTGGTGTTACTAACGATCTCACGTAGGGTACCTGGGTTACCGAAGTACTTTGCCGTGTATGTGGCCACCACCGGGTAGTAGTAGCACATGCTATTATTAAATCGGCTTCTTTGTAAAAGATGCTATGAAAACAAAACTATAATAGAATGTAACAAGAAATGCAGCAATCTTAAGCTCTGTTACTGTAGAAAACAATAAAAAAATCAACGATGAAACATTATAATGATACTTAAAAGCAATGTCACAAATCACCGACATAGGTATGCACCACCCCTTATATATGACTAGTTGTTGCTCGCGGCTTTGCCTGCTTCAATTAGTCCGTGCACTTTATTTAGAGGCGTGCATCGATTTTTAATGCGTTTCCTTAATTATGCATGAAATAATTGCTTCATTCGCCGATATTACGCTTAGTTTTCATGCAAATCTAAGGAATTACAAGAAAAATGCATGCATGCAATGCACTGTCGACTTCTACGGTTACCTCTGGTCCTAAGACCATAAACTTTGCAGTTTTAAAGCATTAATTAGATAGTTGATCGTTTGCCTAGAATAAATACACAGGTTCTACCACTAGAAAAGGTAATTGATTACCTTAATGACTCAACAATTATTTGTAGGTAAGACAACAATTTATTTTCCAGTAAAATAAATGGTTTTACGTGGCTTGGACATTAATTTGTGTTTATTTCTGTCTAATTGGCTGATAATTTGTAAAATAAAGGAAACAGTAGATAAATAAAGAAAAATAGGATTTTATTTTAAATCTAAACGTTTATTTGACAAACATTACACGTGTCTTTGATTACGGAAACTACCTACAGACTGTTCACTATAACTTGCCCCTTCCCGTCATGTTGGCGCCTTTGCTTGTCATCCTTAGTTTCAATACTAATAGAGTTCAAAATGGTGACTGACAGAATAGTGCCACCAATCGCGCCACGGGACAAGTTATAATGAAACTGTAATCTGTTCTCTAGTTCAATCAGAAGCGAACAAATCTACCCATTAGAACCGTAATCGAAAACTTCTATAACATTTCTTCTATCTTTAATCCCAGATGGCGATGATAACTGTACTTAAATTGTATAACTCTACAGCATTCAATGGAGCCTCTAATAAACCCCAACCAAGCATTACACGATAGCACTATGCTTAGCAGTGAGCGCTTTGATTGAAGGTAACAACTGGTCATCGCCACACCTTTGTTGCGTAGCATCGCTATGTAAGTAGATACAGAAGGTTCTCCTGTTGGTAGACTTGTTCCTGATCGATATAATTGTCAAGCAACGTTGCTACAAACCTTAATTATGTAGGAGATTGATTAACTCTTCGTGAGAAGTACAGAATCAGCTATCTAATTGCTTAACTTATTTGCATAACCGATTAAGACTAATTTGTTTCAATTTGACAGTTCAACAACATTCATTATGTTATTTACGATGCTGAGCGGATTTTTTTTCGAACTTGTGAAGCAATGGATTAGGCATTTGTTTCAAACTGATTCGTGTTTGTGTATTACGCAATTATGGTGTGGGTAACATGCAAAAAATAATACAATAACATCGGCGTAGTTTTATTAAAAGAAAGTTACTGATAAAAGTAAGACAAACTGTGTAGAAAAGGTGCATAAAAATATCCAAAAGACGGCATGACAAAACTGGCATCAACAATTCAGCGTTTAGCCAGATTGATAGTCACCCGAAAAGCACTACGAGCACAAAGGCTACTTAGATCTTTTACGATGATGACAAAGCCAAGCACAATTTTCAGACGAAATGTAACAAAACACTTCTCTAATGTACTTTGAACAAAGTGTACCTTCTAACCATTCCTATTTCGTGTGATTACTATGGATGTTCTAGATAAACATGGGCGTAAACGCGGCCCGTTAATTTAAACATAACTGTGTGTAGAACAATACGAGTAACGTGGAAATATGCGAGATGAGCGATAGTGGGACTCTGTCGAGATGGTCTATGAGGCCGCGAGCTGCAGTGTATGGGTTATGTGATAGGGAACTCTGTCGAGACGGGCTATGAAGCCGCGAACTGCAGTGTATGGGTTCAAAACTGCTAAGTTATTAGAAAATATTCGGGTTGATGACCTGACAATAGTCATAGGCCACTAGTGCTCTAAATGAAATTGCATCAGAAAAAGCTAGTAAATCTACTTGTCACCAGCTATCTAATTGCGTAACACATTTTCGGTAAACGATTAAGACTAATCTGTTTCATTTGACAGTTCAACAACATTTATTGCGTTATTTACGTTGTAGAGCAAAATTTTTTTTCGAGCTTACGAAGCAATGGTTTAACAATCTCTTTCAAAATGATTCAGATTGTGATTGATCGAGCAGAACTTTCTAAAGGAATTCCACTGTGGAAGAAAGGTAGAGAGTTACACATGTCTCACTCTTTATATAGAGCAGGATCACTAATACACAAAATTCTAGCTAATACTAGGTAATCTTAAACTTGAAGGGTTATAGATGTAGCCCGTGCAAAGTCTTATGTGGATAACTAAACCTTTTTTTTTTTTTTTTGAGTGTGGGAAATCATCCAATGAGTTCTCCCGCTCTGGGCGGAGCGGAAGGGCGTGTCAGACTTTTACTGACTAAAACCCACCCGTGTTCCTTCAGTTGCCTGTTGCCAAGGTCCCGGTATCCCTTTCGGACTTTCCCGCAACCCTGGCAGGCATCGGTCCTAGCGGACCCCGATAATTGTGCTGACATCTCTTTGAGGCGCGCGTGGAACACGACGCGTCATCGACCCGGGCCTGGTATCTAAACCTTGCTACCTACACAAATACATAAATCTTTTATCTCCACATATATCACGCACACACAACTACATCTCATCATAATCTATGTTTTATCTCTAAATATCTTTATTGTATTTTTTTGTCACTCCATTTCTTTAATTTTTTTTTTCTATTCTGTATATTGGCATCTTTTTTTTAAAATTAATTTCATTATAATTTGCTATCATTTAATTGTGTTTGTGTGTGCACTAAATATTTTTTTTATCTATCTATCTAGCTGCCAATCACAACAAAAATCGAATTGCTCCTACCTTTAATGCAAATTATTTCCCATGGAATCACAAGAAATTGCCTTTAACATGTCCCATTACGAATAATACACAGTTTATAAAGCGAACACTTATTGAAAAGGTCGCAGTTCCACTCGGCATTCGGCAGTGATTGCATTTAAACTATGATTTCCTTCACCACTCGACTAACAGATGACATTGACTCTAAATTCCTTTTAAACCCCATTTATTCCAATTAGCAACTGTTAATGCTGCTTGGTAAATACTAGGACATAGATCAAATACTTCCATTTAAATTATTATCATTCTATTCAATATACATGGTCCTTAATGTGGGTTGCAATGAAAATTGTCTGTTGATTTCGTTGAATATCGATGTGCCTTTCGTTTTTGATATTTCTAATGTTCTAATTAGAGTATTTATGTGGTCCAGCCATACATTTTCGTAGAATTGTACGGCTTCACCTGCTCGATAGGAGGCTTTTTGGCCTCGCACTCGTCGACGTCTTCTTTTTTTGTTTTTACTATTTGGTTAGTTTTAATATTCTTTTTTTATGTTTATTGTTTTCATGATTTTGTTAGTTTTAATGTTCTTTTTTTATTGTTATATTTCCTGTGCGTGTCCCAAATTTTTTTTGAGATATGAAGGAAAACACCCTATGTTTTCAAGTACCAAGCATTATCTGCCAATTTCGTCAAAATCAGTACCTAGATACAATTATTTCAGTCATAAAACATATTAAACAAACAAAAATGCTCACTTTCTCTCTCATAATTATTATCGAACCGTATCCCAACTTTTTCCTCGCACAAAAACGACCCAACCCTCCCACAACCAGTGGGTAACCCTGACCACACCTTGCGATGTCTCACAGCTAGATACGCGAATATTTCAATGCATACATTACATGTACGGTCCTTATACGTGCATTATTCACTAACGGGCGGTAATAAAGGCTTATCTTCGATCTGCGTATACACATACACAATGGTCGCGCGTTCCACAGCGGAAAAACTCGATGGCCACTTGTGCCGGCGATAATGGCGCAGTTACGGCCATGTGGTGATAATAATGATGATTAATGAAGGAAGAGGCGAGGGTTAGGATTAATTTGATAGTGGAAAAGGTGCATGAGACTTGGGTCCATTCTCAGCAAGTGAGTCTAACGGAATCTCGATAGATTTTCTAACGTACCGATAAAGTGTGCTAAACGCACAATAATGGCGATGGTAATTGGATAGTCAAACGAACTAACCTGTAAATAAAGTCCGACGATAACTATGCGTTGGAAGGCCCCCCAAAAGGTGGACCGATGACCTGGTGAGGGCCGCGGGAATGCGCTGGATGCGCGAAGCACAGAACCTGTCGAAGTGGCGGTGCTTGGGGGAGACCTATGTCCAGCAGTGGACGTCTTTCGGCTGAAATGATGATGATAACTATGCGAAGTTGTGGTGTCGTCCGAAAATGATGGTTGGATAGAAGCGTAGTCCCGGCCTTGTCACTCACTGGCGCCACATAATTTTAAAGATATATTTTTAAAGAAATACATACTTTATTATCATCTGCCGCCAAAAGATCACCATCACGATACTTGAGACATCAATCTGCCCAGCCTTTTCCTAACTATGATATAATCTAGCCGGATGCAACTAAATACCAGTATTTTACATGGACTGCCTATCTGACCTCCATAAGCCAGTTACTGGGTAATACCCTTTGGTAAGACTGGTTGTCAGACTTTCGGGCTTCTGACGATCCGTAACAACTATTAAAGATCCACGAACGACAGCCGGGATCAACGGCTTAACGTGCTTTCCAAGGCACGGAAGGGTCTCGGTATATAAAGATGGTCACCCATTCACGGACCAACCGCGGTAAGAGAACAGACTGAGGACAATTTTATTTTAGTCTTCGTACTTTAAAAAACATCTCGAGAAGATCAATAACACCTTGGAGGAACCACAACCTGTTTTGTTGCGATTAATAAAGCAATTCTAATCTAGTCGTGCGATTAGTCGCTACTTCGCTAGTTCTCTCAAGATACGCGTAGAAACGTCTACTTTGACTAATTTAAGTCATTAATAAAGTGTGTAGCGATCTGTGCAAGTACACACAATGGACCATTGTGTGACGATACTGGAATTTGATGGTCATTTGTGCTTGTAGCACGTAACGGGTTGATCGCTATTTTGCGATTAAACGAATACCTAAGTTATAACTATAGGATGCTTAGTTTACTTTTAGATCATGTTGTGGATAAAAACAGCAAAAGACATAAACTAAAAAAATCACGGCATTATTACAAAACAAGGTGTATCTTTAGACCCATGAACAAACTGGCGAGCAATTTTTTTAATTTCGAACCGTTAAATCCGAATTTAAGTTGTCAATATTGTATTTAGAACTTTATGTTTCTCGGAATAAAGTTCAAAATACAATAACTGAGTCGAAAGTTTGGACTTCGACTGTAGTTAGAACTAGGTTTATGTTTGTTATAAATGATGAAAATGGTGTATTTTGTTTCAGGTCTGCTCCGACTTGCTGACGTCTGATAGCAGTTGGTCTATGAAAACTTACACTTACTACAAAACCCTTTTTTCTTATCATATGTATTGCTATTCAGAATCTGAATTCTGTTTCTGAATCGCGGGAACATAGCGTACCTGGAATGTAAGGAAATTTCTTTACATCGTCTTTTTTCCATCGATGATTTACCAGAACTCAGAAATTGGCCAAATTTGTTAAACGTTACTTAGGCTTTAGCTTAGATATGTTCCCGTCTTTATCATGCACTTGAAGTTTGACAGTTGCGCGAAAGTGACAGCAAAATGCACAGCCCAATAAAGGCTCTTACATACTGGGGCGAATCATCGCGCGACGCGACGCCGCCGCATTATTCGCCGTGAGAAATTGTTTTGTTAAAATTCGCGTCGCGCGACGAATCGCCCCAGTATGTAAGAGCCTTAATGTGCTTAGTAAAGTTTATTAATCTTGGCCAAAGTTTTTTCTATTATTGGAAGATTGTTTATTTCCATTCTTTTTGTAGCCATTCTTCTCTTGCTTCATCAAATTAGTAACACAAACAAAAGCCCTATTACCATTGCTACCCACTAGCCACCTGTACCTACTCATTACATATCAGCCAATCAGAGCCTATCAGGGCACCGACACACGTCGAAGGTTCGTGCCCTGATGGCATCACCACGCGTGACTTCCTGGCCGCATGGAAATGGACGCGACCTAGTGGGTGGATCTGATAGGCCGAAGTAGATGCAGGCATCTACTATCAGAGCTTTGTAGGGTTTGACTTGTTAAGATTATCTATATGACAGTGGTTATATTAATTTAGCTTGGAATGAAGAAATAGGAACTTGTTAATTGGAATCTATCGGATCGCAGAGCGAATTAAACGAAAATCGAAAGGGATGAAGTCATTTACACTCATACTAATGGAAAACTCAATTTTACCAAAGATGCTTTATTTTATACTAGCTGATGCCCGCGACTTCGCCCGCGTGGATGTCGGTTATTATACACTAAGACCTTACTCGAGAACCACTCTATCCATTGGTGAAAACAGCATGAAAATCGGTGCAGTAGTTTTTGAGTTTATCGCGTACAGGACGACAGATAGACGCGGTGGAGGACTTTGTTTTATAATATGTAAGGATAAACAATAGAAAGAAGTACAGTTAGATCCAAAACACAGTTAATTTTAAAAAAAATTACTTGATTTCAAAACGAATGATCACAACTTGTTCGTTTTTCTCGTCCAACAAGGGGATCGCCATCACACTTCACAAACAAACAAACACGCTACCTACATCGACTAAATTTTTAAACAAAGTCCAACACTTCAGTCAGCTATCAAACGTAACTACATTAGCTTCGGAGCATAATTACAGGAGTGGCGCTACAAACAGTACTAATTGAACATTGAACAAAAAGAGTGGCAGTCGCGACCAACCCTCAAACGCCGCCATGCCGGCGGCCCCCGGGTTGGTCCGTCAAACCCTCGTCAAGTGAACAATTACATCGGTTGAACGTACCTTGTGACCTTAAAAAGTTAAAATACTCCAGTAATTGTCACCGATGGAACAATTTATATGACATAGTGAAATGTACGGGTTATACATATTTTAAAGATGTTAACGCTTAGTCGACAAAGGGTTAATTGTAGATCGTCAACGGTTTCCCAACCTGTCTGTTGTATTTTCATCGACCTTTGATCGATAAAACAACCCCGGATTCAACGGATTCTACCAATGACAGGTTTCTATTATTAGTCACGGCTCTAGAATAGATGACTGATCCAATACGGGAAACAGGTCAGATCGGAATTGCTCCAGTATAAATTGTAACATGATATAACTTTCATATGGTTTTTCGACCTCACTGCTTGAGCTCATGACTAAGTGTTTCTTTAAAGTTTGCAACTAGTCGGCCAAACCTGTGAGTAAAACCGTAAACATTAAAGACGGAATCATCATGTTCATTAGCCAATAGCTGTAGGTACATTGCTAGAGATAGGTAAGTATACTTCTACACTGTCACGCCATTCGATCTTCGGCAGCTCTCATCCAGCTGCCACTAGTCACACTGCGATGATCGTGGCTCCACCTAGCCAGAACATGATCGATAAAAAAAAGTTTTTTTTTTTTTTTGCCAAACTACAACAAAAACAACAACTAAAAAGTTATAATAAACAAAGACATCGTAACTAAATAACATCGGTTTTCATATAACCGCAGTCATCCAGAGTAATTTAGAAGTAATTAACAAATGAACAAACCTACTTATATAGCTTGTTAAAATCATAACCCGTCGTTGGCTTTGCCGTAGTCGGATAAAAATTGTCAGAATACTACAAAGCTTGAGCAGTTTCTAAGGTACTAGAGTTAAATTTAACCATGCTGGGTTTAACTTAGTGTCAGTTCACACCGAGATGCGATGCGACGCGCACTTTTTTATGATTCGATACAATATCGAATATAATTACTACACAATAAGGTACACGGGCTGCGCAGCACCGCGCATCTCAGCGTACCTTGACATCTTATGTAAATACTCGCACTGAAATTATACCATTTCGTGAAGAAAATAAGTTTGATAATTGTCAAAAAGTGCGCGCAGCGTCAGGTCGCTTCACGTCGAGGTCTGAACTGACTCTTAAATGTATAGTAACAACAGTTACGAAATCCCGTATCTCACAAGTATCTGCATGGAGTGTCTACGACGATTTTATGTCTCACTATAACTCAGAGATACAATCCATGCAGTAAAATGTTTTACCCGTAACTCAGAACAACGGTGTAATTCATTACGACGCCATCACTGTTGTAAAATATACGTTTCTAAGCTTTGCCTTACGTGTGAATATTATCTTAGCTTTGTAGGTGCTGTTGCTTATATCATTGTTCAAGTATCAAGCTGTCTCTGTGCTGAGTTTCATCATATTCGATTCAGTAGTTTAGCAGCTAACTAAACAAACTGAAAAAGGAAACTCTTTTTACATCTTACCATTTTTTCTGTAGGGAAATGTTTATGAATAACTAGCTGCGCCCCGCGGTTTTACCCGCGTTAGTCTCTATTCCATGGGAATATCGGGATAAAAAGTATCCTATATCCTATTCCAGGTCATGGTCTACCCCTGTGCCAAATTTCATCCAAATCCATTCAACGTGAAAAAGCGTAACAAACAAACTCACTTTCGCATTTATAATGTTAGTTGAGATAATGCTCAATATAAAATAACTTTGGACATACTAAAGACCTTGCTTGCTTGACTTGTTAAAAAGAAACATAAGAAAATAGAAAACAAGCTAGAGGATTACTTTATAACTATTAAGTGCAATAAACACCAAATCAGACGGACACTAAAACGTTTTATTGTCATTTTGAAATGACATAAAGATATCTACTATCGACAGTTTGCGTTTGATGATGGAATTGATGACGCGTGTAGGTAATGTGAGCAGGTAATAACTATTTGTCAAACTTACCTGTAATGAGGAACATCTTAAAGTAAAAGTACATTATGGCTCTCTCTAGCTTCAATCGATAAAGTCCCAAAGTTGGCTTGCTACAATAGCATTACAGTCGTGCAGTAAACAAATTGATAGATCCGAACCGATTGAAATATCGTGTTCCATAACCTTTGAACAAATATGGTCAAAAAGCCATACAATGCATCGATCACTAAACCCGTAGATAATATTCATTTTACAGTCGTTCTGTCAATGTTTAACCTTTTGAACGGCGGAGTCATGTCTGTAAGACAAAATGTAATCACGACACCAACTCCGCTTTATACGTCAAAAATATCACGACATAGGTTTTGTACCGAGGAATTTCTGCCCTCGATCATTGTTACTAAGTTGAACAGCTATTATAAACCGATGATCGATTGTAGGACGTACAGCCGCACACGCTGACACGCTCGATATTTCCCAACATCGCATTCTCGAAGGGCTCAAAATCACAAGTCGTAAAGGTCACGCCCACCAGTCGTAACCTTTCTATTTGATCTGTCTATCGACTCGGAACTTGGCCCGCAAACAAATGATACCAACTCCAACGCTTAGCCCACCATTCTCGACTTAGTGCATTAGAAACTTTGATGTAAGTACAAGAAAAACTAAGTTTGTAAACGTTGAAAAGTTAATGTCCGTGACGCGAGCATGCCCGTTCATTAAACTGACAAACGAACAAACAGACACGCAACAACGCTACGTATGTGTTTATAGCACACTTATATACAGTTAGCTTTAGAAAGCTCTATTGTCTGGTCGAAAGGGAAATGCAAACTTCATAAGTTTTTAGCAAATAATACCAAAATGTAGCCAACGAGTGACGCAAGTGGCAGCGGATTGCATCAGCCGCTGAGAGGCAACGACCGTGATAAGAATGCATATGATCACACTAAATGGAGAGCTTATCATTAACGAGTAGTAATTTGGGAACCGGTCGCTTGAGTTACCGCTCGTGTTATCGCGACGATGCCGATGTCCAAAGGGAGGTGATTATCGCGTTCCGTGTACGAAAAGGAAGTGTGGAGAATCCGTTATAGAGTGAACGGTGGGTACGCGAAGAATTTCCGCTAAATAAATTACAAAAAGTACTACTTGATTACCTGAGAAGCTTCGATTTGTGCACGTGTGATGCGCCCGTTGCAATTACGGGAAAATCTAATGCTACCGACCTAATGGATCTAAAGTAACTTCTTTTTCTTGAGAAAATTGTCGGATAAGTACCTATGTCTATTAAAGACGTGCCCGAACATGGATGGATGGATGAACTAGCTCCATCGACACGTGAGAACACAGAATCTCCCTGAATTCCATTAGATACGTACTTTTAAATTTCGCAATAGTTTTCTTGTGCATTGCTCTCCCGTTTGAGCAATAAAAGCACTTTCTTTGGCGATAGAATCCAATTACTTAAAACGAGTATTCAAGTAATGTAAGGTGATGACCGTTTATGTAGGTAAATGAAAAGTACGGTCGCTTTCACGAGGTTTGCAGAAAAGGGGACATCGCCATGCACATACACATGCTTATCGTAACCTCACGATAAATTAATTTATGTATTCCTCCCCAAAAAGGAGATAAAGCTTCATAGCTTCTACTCTGCATTGTAGATCAAATGAACCGTTCTACCTACACCAAAATCGCTAAAATCATAAAAAACAAAGTCCAACAAAGTTCAAAATAAGAATGACCTCAACAAAACAAAACACAATCGAAGTCAATCACCATATAATCAATCTTCACAACGATTTCATAACTGACAATCGAACTACCCGCAAGCCTAACAGTACGGCTCTCGATCAGCAACCGGCGCAAGCGCAACTAATCTTCCTAGTGTAGGAGCCAGTCAGAAAGCGACAAATAACTGTGCCAACGGCTATCTGTTCTTAATCGCAGGCCGTAAGGAAGCTGTTCAGGCCATTTAGAATAGTCTGGAGCATTTAGTTCACTTCATAGCTTGCTCGATTTGTGCCACTCTTGGACAAGTTACATCGTAATTCTTAAGTTCACAAGACCAGGATGTACTTTTGAACAACGAAGTGCACAAAATCTTGGCTTTTTAAGTTTTCAACGCCAGCCTTTTTCTATAAACCGGTCCAGAAGACCCGAGTAGACCGACAAGGCCTTGACGACTGACAAGTCGTAGGAAACTACAGGTCAGATAGGCAGCAAGACACCGTGTTTAAGATTTATCATGCTAGTCATTTGATTAGCTCCTAGCTTAATCAGCTTTCCTTTACCAAAATCATCATAATATCATACACAATTTTCACCGAAAAATGTTGTCATTAAAATCTTTTTGACAATCGTCACATCTAAGAAAAAACAGCATCGCCCATCGCTTTTTCCAGACTGTGGAGCACACGCGTCTAGCCGTCAGTTCCACGACAAATGGCCGCGCTGCCGGCTATCGGTATTTAATCGCAGCCTGTAAGGAAGCTGTCGGAGCCATTTAGAAACGTTTTCCGATGATTGCAAAAGCGACTAGCTAATTATTCCGCAGAGCCGTGATGGATGGCCTGCGTCGAGGATTCGCTTATGCAAATACATGTTGCATAAGATTGATGTATGCGTTTGTGTGCTGCAGCCTTTATTTATTGGTTAAGCTTTTCACGGAAGATTTATTACCAATTTGTCATATTGTGATATGAATCTAATGGCTACTGTGTGCTGTTTTGAAGCCTGGAGCTTTAACTTAATGAGTAATTAAATTTAATATGTCTATAGTTGATTGTGGTCAAGATTTGAACTTTCGAATGAATATAATATAATTATAATTAGTAATTATAATTGTGTATATAACAGTTATAGACTCGTCGTAAACAGAAAATATAATTACAAATTATGAATAACCTACTTCGAAGTTCGTTTAGTGAAAATATGAGAAAGTGGCACTCGTCATTGCTTTCTCTCTGTTCAGTCAATGGTAGTTGAAAGTCTGTGGTGCCTGTTATTTTTCCAGCATGACAGGCTTCTTCAAAAAGATACAAGATCCAATACAACATTTCTGTTAGTCGTAGATAAAAATTAAGCTGGCCTCCAGTAAAATATAGCAGATGCTTGCTTCACCTCCCGCACCCTCCATAATTACAAAATGATTTACCTACTACTTTATTAACTTAAAACATGACAGCACTATGTTAATAAACAGGTTTTGTTCATCGCGTACAATCGCTAACGTAACCTATTTTGAGAGATAAATATCTGATGCAATCTACCAATCAATAAGCCAATTATCGTAAACATCGAATTAGGTGCAGCTTTAGGCTATTAAATACGTTATTGATTTACCCATAATAAAGGACCATCAGTCACTTGTGTTTATGGTTAGTTAAAGTGTTTTGCGAAAGCACAATATAGATAAACATCGTTATAATTATGTTGATAAGTTAGGTAACTTTAGTCATCGTCGGCATCGACATTCGGTCATTGGGAATCGCGCAACGCACCCGTTGAAATATATTGGGAAAATATTCTGAGATCATAAAGGGCACGTGATGCTCAAGGAATCTTAATTTTTGACATCTTAATATTTACGAAGTAGAAAATCCTTTAATTGAAGAAGATTTGTAAGGCAATTTACATAGAATTAACAAATGCAGCATAAGAACCTAGTAATTTACCATTGAAAATTGAACAAGGTTCATCCTAAGGACTTTGATTGAAAGACGCAGAAATGGCCGACACCGAATGAAACATACTTCTAAGTTATCCTATCTAAACGAATCAATTTGTTTGCTTCATCCAACATAATCCAAATTGGAAAGTATAAGTAAATTAACCGTGTAATATTGGCTTACGTATAAAAACTTCATAAACTCACAGGTACATATGGAACTAATGATATTGTCCGACACAACAGTTAACCACTTCGACGATCGACGTTAGCGTGATAATGTTATTGATACTATCACAGCAAAATATTACTATTGCGATCTTTGACATGACTAATGCGATAGTTCTCAACTTACTCGCAGCTTGAAAGTAGAAACTGATAAGGATATACAGACATTTATCATTTGTATTAACGGAGTTGTGCTTGTCTTGGATTAGCGTATGGAGAGCACAGAAACATTAACGACTTCTTGTGTCCGGAATTCGGAATTCGACTCCGGCTGAAAGAATTGTCTACGTTTTCTTTGGGTGTCGTAAGGGACAATATTTAAGAGCTATACCGAAAAGGTAGGGCAGCATCGTCTACCATGAGTGTTTTAAGTATTACAATTGAGGATCTGGGTAAAAATGGGTAGCAGAATCTTTTATTAACGTTCTGAAATCAATGGCCTCCCATCCTTTTGGTGAGAGTTTGTGTTGCCTTGGGATATATGAAGAAGCTTATGTAGAGCGCTAAATTTCGAAAAACTTTCGATGCCTTGATGATACCTACATTATTATGATTGGAAGCCCATCACAATGACATTAGAACTAACTGCACCACTCAAGGAGAACAGTAAATTATGATATCTATTTATTTACTTGCAACTTTTGCACCAAAACACCCGTTTTTTGGGTTTCGTACCCAAGGGTAAAACGGGACCCTATTACTAAGACTCCGCTGTCCGTTTGTCTGTCTGTCTGTCCGTCTGTCACCAGGCTGTATCTCATGAACCGTGTAGTTAAACAGTTGAAACTGTCACAGATGATGTATTTCTGTTGGCGCTATAACAACAAATACTAAAAAACAACAGAATAAAATAAATATTAAAGGGGGCTCCCATACAACAGACATGACTTTTTTGCCGTTTTTATAAATAATGGTATGGAACCCTTCGTGCGCGAGTCCGACTCGCACTTGGCCGGTTTTTCAATTTCTACGTCTTCCGTTCCAAACCTTATCATTATACCCCACACATATACATTTTGTGTAAAAATAACACTTTTCAATAAAAATCAATTTACTGATTCCCATGGAGTCTTCATAACATTTTATTATAACCTTTTTTGTTTTAAACGGCTTTGAACACTGCTACTTTTTTCAATCGTTTTCATCGCTGACGCAACCAGATATTACTTCTGTAATTACTTGTTTCCCGTTATTTGCACTAAGAATAATATTACGGATCTAGGAAGGCTTCCTGAGTGATAAAATGCGGCAAATGTACCTGTAAGTCGGAATATGACTAAAGTATCTTACCATTCGTTCTTAGACGTAACCTAGGTTTTCTAAGTTCATTAAAAAACTTCTATAGTAACAGAACAATTGGCTACCATATTTATTTAAAATATAATTCTTTAGAGCGAGAGTTATTTCAAATTCATAGGAAAGGGCCTAATTAACGATTTTGTACGACTTGGATATTTTGTTGAGAAGGTGGTAAAACATTGCCTCTACATATACAAAGTCTACAAGTTTATATGGATAGCGGCGATTCATTCTACAATCTTCCTTACCAATAATAAGAACACCAGCTTCATGTTGACATACAATTACACACATCAATCAATAGTCACTGCCATTTCCAGTACCACCAACATCTTCAAATCAAGCAAAACTCGACGCCGTTAAAATCTCAACAGATATAATATGTTCATCTATCGTGACAAGTTATATTCATTTGCTTTACGTCTTATAATTTAAGAGGGACGTATTCTTAGCACATAAAACATGGTAATTTGTGAAGTCTCGAGGGGGACGCTGAGCGATCTCCCGGCTAGTTCTCACTTATTTTAATTTATGTTTGGACGTCCAGAGTATATCTTTACTTACATCCTAGGTATTATGTTTCTCATTAACTGTTGTTAACTATTCAGAGCAGATTCTTTAAAATATATAAATTTAATTAATAATATTTTAAAGAATCTGCTCTATATATCTCTATATATTCCTATGTACGTAGCCTATTCTAATCTTCATGAATTATTTTTTGGTAAACTGTTAGCGGTTTTTGTGATGAATTATGGCTGCAAAGATGATTGGCAACACTTTGTCGAGATTTTGAGAACTCCAATGATATATCAATTCCAATACCCATCCCATACCTTCAAGTGGAAAACATTGTAAAGTTCATTAAAACTCAAATCAGCAGAACTTTCTTGTTAAGAATAATTAGTTAATAAACCGTCTTTGCGAATGTTTCAAAGAAGCAGGGATTAATTAGCTATACCGGGAAAACGAACAATTACAGGATAGTACATATAAAGATAAATATCTTGCTAGCGAAGTACGATAGGGATAAAATAATACATAATTATTATTCATGTTGAAATTACAGAATAAAGTAAAGTGGTAACTGGACAACGTATTAAATCATTCTCATCAAACGATTGCGGCACAAGTAAATACAGGTAGATTGCTTATATTACAGTCGTTACTCGCAGCTGATTCTGACTTTAAACTACTTAAGACCATAAACGGTTATCTTTGAAAATCTCCTTTGGTAAAATACCTGGTTAATGAAAGCGCATACCTACGTCTTTTCAACACCATTCTGATGTTTTTACGGAACACCTTTCAAGAGATATTGCTCTTTTATTTTTGGTCTCTATAGCTCGTGAATGTTGTTTTTTATTGGCAGGTTTTAAACTAACTAACCGTGCGTTTGCACTGGCGAAACATTACAACAAAACATGTTTAAATCTCTAGTTCCTGTCAAAAATTGTATGGAACATTGACAGAAAATAGAGATTTAAACATGTTTTATCGTAAATGTTTCGCCAGTGCAAACGCACGGTAAGTATTACGATCATCAAGCACATTAAGTGATTGAGCTTTTTAAAAACTTTGTGTTTATTTTATATTAGCGAAGTATATTAACTACGCTAAAATAAATGTATTATGTTGATGGATGAAGAGAAGGCCAAAGAAAATATGGATGGATCATGTGAAGAATGATATGAAAGAGAAGGGAGTGAATGATAGCGTGACGGTTGATGGTATGCCCTTACTTCGCTAACAGCCATTTTAATTCAATCGTCATCATCATCACACTATCAAATATGATTACCTGCCACTCTCAAGTAGCTGCTACCAGCCACCCTGCGAAGATCGTAGCTCCGCGTAGACCCTACTCATAGTTTACCTATACATAGGTCACACCAAGATAACTTTTATTGTCTCTAGTCTATACATGGCCATATTTATGGCCCGAATGGTAGCAACGCTCGATATCCAAACTATTTTTGGGCACACGAAAATAGAATTCTCGACAATAAAACCAGTAAAATATTATGGAATAGAATAATTTATGAGCTGTGAAAATGGACGTCTGTAAATAAGAAGTAAGAAGTCACTGTAAATTAGTGACAGCGAGCTCTTATAAAAGTATTTAATGTCATTTTTATTTTGTCTTGACATGATACTGGATGCTTAAAAATAACTCCAGGAATCAGGTGGGAATCCACGTGATACAAATAGTATCACGTGGATTCATCAGGGAAGAAATTATGTAGTTATATATCGTCGCAAGAGGTAAAGAATGTGGAAAAACTATTATTATAATGATAAGAAAGAAAATAAAGAAGAATAGGATGATTTTGAGGTTATAATAGCCCACAACATTAGCTTTCTAAGTGATAGGCCAGTAGTTACTCTCTATCATACTAATTTAATGTTATCACTTCATAGTAAAGCTCACGTTCTAGTACACTGCTATAAATATCCACCTGACCTTTCAGCCAAGGTATTTATAACACAACTCTAATCGCATTGAAATATTGATATTGGACAGTAAATTTCATGCTAATGAGGCTGGCAACACCGACTAGAGGTGCGACCAGCAACTAGTGGGTATTAACAAGATGGCCCGTTTAGAATAATAGCACAGATAATATTTATTGGAGCATAGAGAATGAATGAGTGGTTCGACGGACTGTTATGTTTAATCTATGCATTCGATCAGCGATTACTGAATAATTGAAGATTTTGAGCTTGAAATAGCGGTACACCGTAGCTATACTAGCTCTGTATATGTTGCTACTGAGACTGCGCAGTCATGGGCACTAGATATTCGTTCAAATTAAGAGAAAATTTTACACACGCTGGCTAATAATGTAGGCTGACAGAATAATACTTGCTGCCACAACTAATGGACTTATATCGGACTGAATTTGAATCTCTGTAAAACAGAGAATATAGGAATTAGACACAATTCGTATATCAGTCCATTGGGGTCGGCTTCCAGTCTAACCGGGTGGATCTGAATACCTGTATTTTACATGGAGCGACTGCCTATCTGACCTCCACAACCCAGTAACTGGGTAATACGATACTCCTTGGTAAGACTGGTTGTCAGACTTTCGGGCTTCTGACAACCCGTAATGACTGTAAACAATCCACGAATGACAGCTGGGACCAACGGCTTAACATGCTTTCCAAGGAACAAAGGAGTCTCAGTAAGTAAAGATGGTCACCCATCCACAGACCAACCCCGGCAAGCGTAGCTTAACCTGATGGATAGACCCGTGCGGAGCCACGAGAGAATACCTATACCAGATTTTAAAAATAACAAAATTACTACTACGTTGTAATCATCGTCGAGCCAAAGTTTATCACTGCTTTGCTTTGGTCCAATTAAACCAACGAGGTAAGTTATTGAAGAATATCATGTTTAGCTGTATCTCTCAACCGTTTAAAACAATTTACAGATTCTAAACAACATTCACACAATAATAATATCGTCTTAAATACACTAATTATTGCATTACAGAGCCAAGGTTGGAATGTTCAGATTATCATAAGGGCTCCTACACAATGAATGATTATAATCAGTTATAGTTAAAAGATTGAGCTGATAGCCGAAAATGGCTACCAAACTGTTCGATTAAACAGCAATCAACAATGTATAAATCTATGGACAAAATTCTCGATTCGCCGACCCTTTGTAAATTGCATTAGGTAATAGAAACCAGAATGGAATAGCTACGGAGAGCATCAAAGATGAAGGACTGGAACATAATTATGTTAATAAACACGTATGTTAATTTAACTATTATGAGTATATCGTTAGCAGAGAATATGATGAAAAATAATAATTTAATTATTATTCGTATAGAGACCTATTAGGTAGAGTGGTAGAGATCAATGTCACTGAAATCTCTAATCACCATACTACGTATCTACAAACATGTTTAGAGTCGAAGAGTTTTCCTTAGAGTTGACTATTTAGATTGTATACTTCCTATATTTTGAAAATAACACACTAGCTCCGCACCGCGGTTTCACCCGCATAAGTCTAGAGCCCATGGGAATATCGGGATAAAAAGTCCTATGTCCTTCAGCAGGTCATGGTCTACCCATGTGCCAAATTCCATCCAAATCCATTAAGTAGTTTTAGCGTGAAAGCGTAACAAACAAACTTACTTTCGCATTTATATTATTAGTTAGGATTTACATCTTTTATTTAGTATCAAAATATATGGTTTCCTTGCATTGTGAATTTGCAATATATGAGCTGTCCGTTTCGGTAAAGAGTATGGGCTATCTACAGTATATTGCTTTCATTTCTATCTTTCTTTGGTCACCACCATCTTAGCAACCAGTGTCTAGAAAATGCGTTAAACATGTAAATTACAATAGCTATAGAACTTCCCATCTATTTAACGTTCACAGAGTCCATGGAGTTTTTTCCCGTAGGAACTAAGAACCTACTATGCTTTGGAATGGACAACTAGCTTCAACTTTTTGACTGACCGCCTCCTTGACAATTCAAAAGTGCCTGTCATTGGATTAATTGACACAAATGCTTTGAGTTTTGAGTAGGTACTTCGTTCGATCAGGTATAACAAATCACTAATCAAACCAAACCCTTACTGAGTAGTGTACGAATTATAACCGACCCAGTTCTCAAGCCCATCCCACGAACACATTCTACGAGCTCGTTATTGAGAATAACTATACTGCATTTACTATTAATAGCTTCGTTTATGTATGATTGACACTGCACAGGACAACCTAAATACTGGTTTCTACGTCTGAAGTGATTTGGTTATTGTTACTTTGTTGCCACTTTGATTCATTTGTTTATTAATTGAGATGCTTCTCGCCGTTAAATTCTCCGACAGTAAGACAAACAATAGATCCTTGATGAATTGAGACTATAAGACATGGCGCACACGTTACGACATGATGTCACTGCGGCAGCTCGGCGACTAGACGCAACGACAAGCTGCGGCCAACAATTTTATATATTTATATTTTTTTTTTTTTTTGTGTTCAAAGCTCGCATACTTGAGCGACTGCCTATCTGACCTCCACAATCCAGTAACTGGGTAATACGATACCCCTTGGCGAGACTGGTTGTCAGACTTCCAGGCTTCTGACGACCCGTAACGACTGGTAAAGATCCACAAATGAAAGCCGGAACCAACGGCTTAACGTGTTTTCCGAGGCACGGAGGAGTCTCGGTATGTATAGATGGTCACCCATCCATGGACCAACCCCGGCAATCGTAGCTTCACCTATTCGATCGACCCGTGCGGCTGTTATTACTTAGCCACGAGCTCCACAACATAACATAATAATCATGAAATATTAATGACTGTCGGCATCATTTCAACGGACGTTCTCTTTATCTTAAATGTTAAATAATTCCAATTATCATCGAAATTACATGATTAGAATGTTAGTTATTGGCACAGACCTTTAATAGTTAAATATTAATATGTGGGAAGGTTTCTATTAGGCATTTGTGTGTTCTAAGTAAAAACTTATTATAAATAATGGAAGGATGGTTATAGCCTTGTAAATAAAGGAGGGCTTGGCTTGTACCTACTTAAAAAAAAAAAATGGTATTGCGTTTCTCTAGGTTATTCAGTTTTGTTTCTGCTATATTTCATCATAATTGGTCCAGCAATTTAACCATGGCAAACGAACCAAATCGACATACAGAAAAACTCACATTCGCATTAAGTCACCTATATTTTTTACACCAAACGGCAGTCCGGACATAAATGAAGAGACATGGCCAAGAATTAAATGAAAACCATTAAACGAAGCCTTCACTTATTTTATACTTTTAATCCATTAGTTATTTATCAAGTTACATCACTAAAAATAACTAAGTATATACACCGTTACTTCTGCTCAATAACTATGATTTTACAACGATACTATCTGTAATGGCTAAACACAGTTATTAATCGAGTCCTTTGACCTTTTGTTAGACTAGCAACAGTTAACAGTTAACATTTACTATTGTATTTCAATTAAAACAAAGCAATAAATTGTTCGAAAGTAAATATTTGTTCACAACTATCCTTTACTGTTTCATTATAAGTTGTTTTAAAGCGCGGTTATGCTTGTTGTGTTAAAAAAAGACATGACACACATAAACTTAATTCATATTAATAGGTACTGTTTACCACGGCTTCGCCTGCGTGGATGGCGGAAAATATACAACAGCACCGCACTACCGTTATAATAAGTACCATAATTATGTGTTAATCCAAGTTATTATATTTCACCCAATTTCGTTCTGCCGTTTTTGCGCCAATACGAAACTTACATCCAGACTAACGGACAAAACATTCTTCGTTGCTTTTTTACATGTACTTATAGATAAAATCAATAAAGGGCTATCATGTGTTATATTTTACAGCGCTTAAAACAGAAATTCAATTTAAAAATCATTTCATTTATAAACTTTACCTTCAATCAAAAATGCATAAGTAAGTAGTTGACAGCCAGAACCAACTTGATTAAATTACAAAGCCAGGTGTCCCTAATTGACTTAAGTGTGTCTTTCCGTGTCACTAAGAGCATGTAAATTGCCCGTAACTATTCGCCGAACAACTAATCTTTGCATCTAATGCATGTGCTGAGCTAATCTTTCGTTAATTCATCTTTATCCATTTCCATTAAGTTTTCAGTTGCTTATATCGCACCAAACTCGAACCAGCGATTTTCAAAATAATCCATATCATACAGGTATACAAACGCGGTCGGCTGCTTTGTGATAAATAGTGTAGGGAAGATCTAAAGGTGCTGGTCGATTTACAATGTCAATTCTGTTAATCGATAATTGTATTTTATTTATTTTGAATCGATAAGATCAGCAGTTTCGTGTCGAGGGAATGTTTTAAGCGCATACCGATTAGTCAAACGCCTCTACGCGTCGAAACAAAAATCCAAAATGAAATATTTTAAATTATGTATTTTGACAGTATCAATTATTACGAAACAATAAATGTTCCATAGTTTTTATTACCGAAGTCATTTCGTTTTATTTGTTTATATTTAATTATAGTATGTTTGTTTAAAGCCGTTTATAGAACTATGTAATCAATTGTCGCATTTTATTTTCATTTGATAAAATCTGTAATATAACTGTCAGCCGATTTATTGTTCCTGATTATATGTCACGATTTAAATACATAAAGAAGTATTTTATCTATCCGCTCGTGTGCAAGCGCACTATAAGTAGCACGCTTTGTAATGGAAATAATGAATAAATCGTGAATTTTGTTCTCATTTCTCGTTCGCTACCCATATTTGCATCCATGATTATGACAAAGATTTTCGAAAAGACTTAATTTGGTTAAACATTATCATTTGGCCGACATATCGGTATAATGATTCGAGTGTAACTGTCACGATTCGTGCACAAGTTGAGTACTTAATACCGTATTAGCGTGGTATTACAAAATCTCGACGATATTTAACGGTGGTTCAACACATGGCGGGCAAGGCAGATATTCAATTTATAATCTCATAAATGGAATAAGGTCGATGCGCCTGCGGCGGCGGCAAAGGTTAATCGGAACACGGCTGAACACGTCACATGGTATTGTGTCGTGGCGCCCTACTATTGAGAAACTGAAATCTGAACACGATTAGATTTATTGCGATATTTCGCTATGATTGATTTCTATCGATTTTCTGTGCTGTACTGTGTGTGACTGATCGCTTCGTGTAGTTCGTGTATTATTGTTTGTTTCTCATAACTGTGTAGGCATTCTATACCTACCTACATATGGACCCTCTTATATAAAAAAGGTGCAGGTGCCAGCTTTTAAATATAAATGGAACTCTACCATTCCGCGTAATACTTTTCATGTATTTTACCCGCGCTACCGCATAACTGTCAGCACATTTCCAACAAAAAGCATGAATTAGAAGACAATAAATGAGTCGTAAAAGATAGTACGCTCTTAGGTATTTTCATTTTTTTACATCCGCTCAAGACAGACTCCCCGCCGCGCGACGCTCGATCATCCGTGGAACAACGCTGTTTTACCAGAAAAAAAGACAATTGAATAAGCACTTTTCTATTGTATGGAGGCAGCATTAAAGTTCCATTAAATGGCATTAAATATATAGTTTTCGTTAAGAGTGTTGACCGCCGGGGGTCGTGCGCGTGTAGAGCCACGGCGAGTTGTATGCGGCGCTCGTCGCGGCCACATCGGCATTCTGCCAGTGATCACGCGCACAACTGCATTATTCAGCACAACTCACGCGCCGCTGTCGCATTATACCGTACGATCCTTAACGCCTCGCCTCCGACTCAACCCGCATATGGAGTACCGGAAAAACTAACAATGTCGTACCTATTACATGACAAATTGCGACTATTAGCGTCTCAGCCTCGACGCACCGGCTTTGGCATCGGCTGCTCTAAGGCTCCGATGATTATGGAAACGTCGTTATGCAGTTCGCGGAAACCATTTTACTGGATGTGCCGTTTGTCGAAGTTGTGAGTGCCGGTAAGGCTGTCACAAGCAAGTCCGTCTCGCGATGCCATTTGTTGAGATGTTGCCACGGGAGCTGTGAGTTAGATAATTTACATTCTACAGCAAAGTCATAAGATCTGGGTGTGAGACCTCATTCTAAACTTCGAATCTGAATACGCTATGAGTTTCTTGATTGGCATTCTAAAAACTCAGTTGATACACTAGCACTACCCTTGCAAGCGTGTCAACGAGTTAAACTAAATTGATCGTGAGATTTTGACAGATAAAGTATGAGATGACGTAAGAAGTGGCATTCACTCACTTCCACTCACTTCTCACTCGAACCCGAACACATTTTGGACCCTAAGCGAAGTGAGAGTGAAAAGCGAGAGATGCGAGTTATTGTTTGAATTTTATAGAATCGACGTACCGGCGTCAAATTGGTGTTGTTGTCTACACCAACAATGCCTACATTGTTGCAGAAATAGTAGGAATTAACGGCGAATTAACTTTGACATTAGAGACCGACAAACGGTTGTTAATACGACTAGCTATGATATTAATATGCCATACTAACATGACATTTAACAATCATTAAAGTAATCGATGTTTCGTAGAACAATCAAGTAGAATTTTACCTTGAGGTCTTGACTCGTATAGATTGGTCTTATGGAAGGCCAAGAACCTAGTGATGAGAGGCAACTTGAGCGAAGCTTAGCTGTCTTCTTTCAGCAATAAACAAAACTGGCTGTAGATGTTCTGAAAGAAAGAAAGAAAGAAAAATAGTTGTTTATGTTTAAAGTTACTTCCTCCATGCCTCGGAAAGCACGTTAAGCCGTTGGTCCCGGCTGTCATTTGTGGATCTTTGACAGTCGTTACGGGTCGTCAGAAGCCCGAAAGTCTCACAACCAGTCTTGCCAAGGGGTATCGCATTACCCAGTTACTGGGTTGTGGAGGTTCGATAGGCAGTCGCTTCATATAAAATACTGGTATTCAGCTGCATCCTGTTAGACTGGAAGCCGACCCCAACATGGTTGGGAAAAGGCTAGGCAAATGATGATTTTTAAAGTTACTTAGGGCGAATTCGACCAAACTTTT
Source organism: Lithophane leautieri (assembly GCA_949152455.1). Lineage (NCBI taxonomy): Eukaryota > Metazoa > Arthropoda > Insecta > Lepidoptera > Noctuidae > Lithophane > Lithophane leautieri. Next base: position 13,701,438 of record OX424472.1, on the reverse strand, counting down.
ATCCCTAGTATAAGTCTAATCCAGCGAGTAAATATGAAATTTTTGACTGATTTTCTATACAAAAACTATCAGACGTCAATTTTATTCCCCGAATAAAAGTTATCTGGCTTTGGTTAAATCGGCCCTTAGGGAAGTAAGATACTGCAATGTTTTGGCATCCAGACTCCCGACCTAACAAAACCCTTTCCGGCACACAACCAGATAGGTACATATTACCAGTAACAAAAACATGACTTTATCTTCTCAACTGAAGTTCACCTGTCTATACCATGTTCGCAGACCCTCTAATGGCACAAAAGTGTACATTCATTTTCATCAAAACTAACAATGGGCTGCTAGAGTCGCCTAATAGACCATTACACGTAGATTTATGCCGGTAACAACGTCTCAGAATTGAGGCATAGTTGACTAGCATTACCATATAAGAAGGAGGAATAAATAACATCGATTTCTGTTGGAAAATTATTCGTTAGATGTTAAAGCGAGTAATCATGAGCGGTGAGTAGGCTTCGATGCGAACACGCGCTTGAATTTAAATGGTTAATTTGTGTCATATAGGTAGCTACTTTGTAAGTAATCTGCTTTGTCGTGGATTTATATCTTTCTCTTGTGTGATGGGCTTTAGGGATCGTGTGACTAAATACGTAGGTACTGGTTTTGGAAATATCTAAGTAGGATGAATTAGGTGGGAGATGAACAGCCAGGGCGAGTTAGGTGAGTTTCGTTGGTGGTCTTTCTTAGGAAGATCTGAAAATGTTTAGTGAAGAAAGTGAAAAAAAAAATCACCTAATTGTGGTAGAGAAAAGGCCTGTGGCCTGTGTGTGCCTGTGCGTGCTTGTGTCAGCAGTGGGAACCGTATAGGCTGATTATTATGCTTTATGTGGTATGTGCTCTCAAGCAAGCAAGGTCGATCCAACAAAGAACGCGACCAATATATTAGATATACACGCAAAACGATTTATTCTGCAGGTTGATCCAATCGAACCATACTTGGTCTTCATCATCAGTTCCACTTCACCAAATGGTGCTTTCCGAGAGCAAATGCACGAGTTACCTACTATAAAAGCAACAAACACGAATCGACAGATTCGACACAAAAAGTACTGAGTGAAACCCACCCAGTTCCATATATCAACTAGGAATTTGAAACAAAAACTAAATCAAGTTCTAAGTTTAAAAATAAACCGTTTAGTTTAAATTTTACAACTGCTATTAGGAAACGTCAAGTGTAGTTTGTGCTGATACGGATCTTGAGAGTAACAGTAAGCACCTCGGAACACGGTTAACTGATTTTCTAATAAGCCATTAATAATTAATTAATCGTTTGAGTAGCATTGGCAACTGTGTAAAGGCTAGTGCAAACTGGCGCGATATCGCGGGCGAGACAGGCAGCGCAACCCTTGCCGCGCCCGCGATATCGTGCCTGTCTGTACGAGGCTTAATGAGTGTTGGGTGGCCATATTAAAAGTGTGGTAGGTACCTACCTCCTACAGTTTCGCAAAATTATTAGTTTTTTTATTTTGTTAATATTTTTTCGTGGCATCCCATTGGTTGTACAAAGTCCAAGGTACCTGCTGGTTGATAAAACTCACTGAAGTGTTATGGTTCGCAGCATTCATCGCTAGCCCCACTCTTCTTTTAAAAAACAAGGAACTCTGATGCACTGAGATAGTCATTATATTCATGTGCCACGATCACGTAGGTATATACCTACATGTGTTGTTATCGATGCACTTAAGAATGCGTCAGCGACCTAGGTAGGTAGATATAAGTACTATGGACATATCTATTCCCTGATTCGTATATTACGACATGCGCTTTACTGATAGCAGGGGAAAGCGCAGCGTTGCTGTCCGAAATAAGGTTCCATTTGAACTTCTGAATATCAGCAGAATGCAAGCCTCAGAGTGCGTTTCTTCTGAAGCGGAGACGAGTGGAGCTGAGCGGCCACACAGTATAAATATAGACAGTATTGAAACTAGGCATAATTGTTGAAATAATAACCTACCCTCCATTTTAAAAGATCGCGGTGACCCCTCTTCTCGACACGGCACCAGCAACTGACAGCACCGCGACAATCACTTGTGGTCTCGTCAATGAGCGTGTCTGTGTGTGTGCCATTTCGAACGTTATGTACGTAGTTTCTGTAGGTATTGTCCATATTTATGCTGTTGCGGAGACCTGTAGGAATCACAATGGTTGAAATTCTCATCGCGTCTCGTTTGTGACTGGACAAATTCTGCACGTCTCCGCTCAGCTCTCTGCTTCAGTGAAAACGCACCCTTACAAATAGCTCCTTTATACCTTTTGCTTAGAATATCTAGAAAGCAACTCTCATGTTTCATATTGAATAAGCATATTATAAGTGCCGCCGAAGATATCCAGCGATTTATATTCGTAATTATTTATCACGCACCGTCCTTTACAATTCTGAAAACGTAGACGTGTAATTTTTCATCTATTCAATTAACGTTACGATGGTAAGTTGCCACTTTAATCAAAATTGCAGGTACTTTAATTTACTCTGTCATAGTAAGTATTAAATTTCATCCAAGCTGTAACCCCACGCGGCGCATGTAAATGAAACATAAATCACTCCTACACTTGGATACGCCTATTTATATTAACTTCACTATAAAGCGGTATTATGCAAAGGTTTAAAATGGAGTTGGGGAAAAAAACTGCAATGTGAATGTCTACAAATGGGTATTTCGCCGTTACAAAGTTCTTGAAGGGGCGGGGTGTAAATCAAGTTAATTTGAAATCATTCATGGAGGCGGGTGTCATGACTGGTCGACTTTAAAGGGTTCCGTACCCAAAGGGTAAAACGGGACCCTATTACTAAGACTAGCTGTCCGTCTGTCTGTCTGTCCGTCTGTCACCAGGCTGTATCTCATGAACCGGGATAGTTAGGCAGTTGAAATTTTCGTATCTGTTGTTATAGCGGCAACAGAAATACATCATCTGTGAAAATTTGAACTGTCTAAAGGCTCTTACATACTGGGGCGATTCGTCGCGCGACGCGAATTTTAACAAAACAATTTCTCACGGCGAACAATGCGGCGGCGTCGCGTCGCGCGACGCATCGCCCCAGTACGTAAGAGACTTAACTATCACGGTTTATGCGATACAGCCTGGTGACAGTCGGTCAGACGGGCTGACGGACAGCGGAGCCTTAGTAATAGGGTCCCGTTATACCCTTTGGGTACGGAACCCTATAAAACTGACATCATACAGATCTGTTTGTTCGCATAGTTTGTGGAAAACTATAACATGGTGATTATAATATGTAGTATTTCTGTAAAAAAGCACACCCGGACAAGTTGGTTTTTAGCGCCTAGTCATCGGATCCGAGCAAAGTGCGCTGAATAATCTCAGACTACTTTGAGGATTAATTTTTGGACGACAGAGTTGTGGATTACAGAGTTTAGTCAATTGCAGGAGAGGAGATCGTGGCTAAGTAATAACAGCCGCACTGGGTCGATCCATCAGTTTAAGCTACGCTTGCCGGGGTTGGTCCATGGATGGGTGACCATCTTTACATATCGAAACTCCTACGTGCCTTGGCAAGCACGTTAAGCCGTTGGTCCCAGCTGTCATTTGTGGATCTTTGACAGTCGTTACGGGTCATCAGAAGCCCGAAAGCCTGACAACCAGTCTTACCAAGGGTATCGTATTAGGTACCCAGTTACTGGGTTGTGAAGGTCAGATAGGCAGTCGCTCCATGTAAAATACTGGTATTCAGCTGCATCCGGTTAAACTGAAAGCCGACCCCAACATAGTTGAGAAAAGGTTAGGCAGATTGAGTCTTATTGTCCGAGTAAAGCCCAATAGACGTCCTACCCAGACGTTGGATTATGTTCCGAGTGAGGTTTCCATAGGATATCGGGACCCGCCAGCCGAAGAGACCAAAAGTTAAACTTTTCATTCGCGAAATAACCCCAGGTCCTCGGCATAATAAGGCAGATAAAGGAACTAAGGTTTTTAAAATACAATAGACGTAGATATATTTAGTAACCTATTCCGCTTAACTATGCGACCGCTCTGCGTCCAGCGCTCGGTGTGGCAACACGTCGTGTTCTGGTTTGCAATTGGTCAATCGCCATCCTGAGGATGCCTCGTTGAGAGGTGAAACACGTGTCGATTTCTTACAGGGTTTTTTATGTCTTGAAGAATAGTTAAGTGGAATAGGTTACTCAATATATCGACGTCTGTTGTATTTTATAATGGATTGCCGCAAAGTCACGCCTGAATCAATTAACTGTCTAAGGTTTTTAATCAATTCGACTCTGACATAGGTAGGTACATAGCCCTCAGTTCAGTATTGTCAAGGCAAAATAACCCAAAAAGGGCAAATTAAGTTACACCATCAACTCGTACGCACATCAACATACACGTTTCGCAATTGATAAATGAGTACGATAACCCACGTTACCCACGTATGTTATTTGACGCAGAGAATAGAAAACTGACCTTGTTGTCTAAAATCACATCGTTAACCTACTGATCCATAAGCATAAAATAACGAACTCTGATACTGGAGCCACTAGAGGTCAGAAACCTTCAATCATGGTTCTTACTTCTTACATTGGTGAATGTCTCTAATAACGTATTTTCGTTAATATAATAGTGAAGTGCGTTAATCATTGCGTGTCACTCAAATTGTAATATCATGTTTTTGGCTCGGGAAGGTAGAACACAGAGCATGCCCATAACCTATGACCTGTTTCAACACTTTGGGATAAGTACCGGGTAACTTGTCTGGCAGACCATTTCACACAAATTTTCTCTTGTAGAAATATCTACCAGATACTAGTTTTTTTTAAACAATCCCTTAATATTTAAATTAGTTTTCTTTTTTTAGAAGTCTCCGAATGCCTTGCCGCAGGTCTTACCTACCATAACTCACTAGTATTTCTTATAAATCATGTGCAGCAACAAATTTTGCCACAAATATAACACACAGAACGTCAAAAACTGCATTCCCAACAACCAACCAATAAATAAATAAAACAACAAATCAATTCGACGTCCGTATAATAATTAAAAGATATAATAAAATAAATCCATTAATAATGCGCTAGTCCTGCACTAGGCTTACGTCGATATTGAACTGTCCTTTCTCAAGGTCGCAGGCTGCTTGGTACCGCCATCTGTAAGTGCCACTTGCGTCGTAGGACTTTTTCTGTGGAGTAAAATAAGTGTGTTAGGTATTTGTTGCTATGTTGGTAGGTAAAGTAGAGATAAAGTATGCGGATGCAGGGGGAAACTCCATATTTTAGATGCGTAACATTTTTCCTCTCGTTTTACTACTATCTGTGGGAGTGATTGCGTAAACAGGACGGAAGTATGTAACAGGAAGGCCCCCAAGCGCGCGCTATTAGATTTGACCAATGAGCGCGCGCGGAGCTAGAGTTGGCCTTCAGGTGAGATGTCAGATGTTACACAGCATAAGCGACTACTGTAAGGCTCGCTCGTTTTTTGATGATAGTGAAATTATAATTAAAAAAAACTGTTTTTTTGTAGTTATTAAAGGAATTCTTTGGCAAACACTTTTTTGTCGACTGTACTTGCATTGCAGTTCCAGTACTCACAATAATGAGTCAATTATTATGTGTACTGCATATATAAAACTGAATATCTAGTAAATAAACAATAAGTTATTACCTGGCAACAGGGAAGTAGGCTGTGGTAATTACTATGCAGGCTAGATTGCTGGTCTAATAAATGAATGTAGGTTGTAATTGTTTTTATTATACCTCTGTTGCTGACTGAGTCATAGTATAATAAAGTAACAGTATTATATCTCGGCAGTGACCTTGAAGTAATCACCTACTGCCGCTCGGTAGATAAACCTCCCGCGCACTCGATACTGTTACAGATTGATACACACCGAGATTTCGAAGCGGGTCGTTTCGGCCGTTGTCTATGAAGGTATAATACTGTTACTTATGTATGCTGTGACCGGGTATTGCTATGAATAGATATTGCTATGAATAGATATTGCTATGAAGCCGTCTTAACTGTCTTTATGGCATTATCCATCACACAGAATAAAATAAGTTAGTTATACAATGCTCATTTCACTTTTAGTGGCTAAGCAGCAGGATAACATATAAGTGATTGGATTGTATTTTTATTGTGTACATAATAAAGAGTATTCTATCTATCTATAGGTACAGGCTGTTTATTTAGTTTATATTTTTGATGAGGATGCAGGTGTATGTTTTATGCATGTTTTATTTAATTACACATTTGCCACCGTGAAACTGTGAGCCTATCTGTGGTATCGTAGCTCCCAAACGGACTGCCAAAATCCATAACAGTTTATTTTTTTTGGTTAGGTATTTTTCACCACAATGTTTGTTTAATTTTAATTTATTTTATTTTATTTGTGTGTATTTGAACGCATCAACATAAAAAATAACCAAGTTTACTCCAATGACACCATAAACCAATTCAAAGGATAGCTAATGGATAATCTGCAGTTTAACTTGTGTAATAAAATCTAAGCTCGGGGCTACGGTTCTAATCCATTAATCTCTAGTTAAATGTAGTTTACAGGCTCACATTATTGAGGAAGCTATTCGTCACGGGTTCAATTACATTAGTCAATATTTTAAATGATTATGCAAACATCGTAATTAAATGTTCCGTTGATGGCACTATCCATACTAATATTATAAATTCGAAAGTAACTCTGTCTTTCTGTCTGTATGTTAACTTTTCACGCCTAAACTACTAAACGAGACGCAAGGAGATAGATGGCATCCCGTGGACGGACACAGGCTACTTTTTATCGTCATACCACGCGGGCGAAGCCGCGGGCGGAAGTTAGTAGTGCATATAATAACCGGTCAAGTGTGTTTTGTACTAGTTTGGAATTTTTTGTGAAAAAGTAGGTAAGATATTAAAAAAAAAATCACTAGTTTCGAAAGCAGATAAGTAGGAAAAATGTTGAAATCCCTGTTATGTGTCATATTTACGTTTATATTATGATAGCTGATGAAACTCACAGATCCATCTGTGCCTCGGAAAGCACGTTAAGCCGTTGTCCTGGGTGTTATTTGTAGATCTTTGACAGTCGTTACAGGTAGTCAGAAGCCCGAATGTCTGACATCCAGTCTTAACAAGGGGTAACGTGTTACCCAGTTTACCTGGATTGTGGAGGTCAGATAGGCAGTCGCTCCATGTAAAATACTGGTATTCAGCTGCATCTGTTTAGCCGACCCCAACATAGTTGGGAAAAGGCAGATGATGACCAGTGATCGGAATAGGTAGAGCTAATTTACCTAAAGTTCGAAAAAGAACAGAGACAAAGTGGAGACGCCTTTCGACAAAATATTTTTTCGGGACTAATGTCCCGGGTTTCAGAACATTACTTAAGTACAACTAAAATTAATAAAGTAAAACAACTATCGAATTAATTTCCTGTTTCTGTTTAAAAAAAAAAGTATGCACGATTTCTATTGTTTAAAAAAAATTAAGGTAATCTCCTAATAATCTAATATTCGTTTGAACGATGTAAGTAAGCGCAGAAGCTAATGTTATTTACATAACAGTTTTAATAATAATTTATGTCATCACATAAATTATTATATTTTTTCGGGACTAATGTCGGGATTTCGGGACATCTCCCGAAATCCCGACATTAGTCTCGAAAAAATATTTTAGTCGTAAGGAAGTCTCCACTTTTTTTGTCTCTGTTCTTTGAACTTTAGGTAGATTAGCTCTACCTATTCCGATCACTGATGATGACTCACCGCGCGTATGAACGTAAAAGAAGCAAAAAGAGTACCTATGTAAGGATCGTGGCAGGTGGCGTTCTGTAGTTTCTGCCTACCCTCATGGGAAAAAAGCGTGAGTTTAGGTAGGCTCACCAATATCTTGACAGCTTGTCTGGTGTGAGGGTCCCATTCCACCCACTCTCCCACTACTGGTGGTTGGATGGGCCCCGAACTTTGTTGCACCCCAATTTTCCACACCGTCCATAGTGCGAAACCGTTTACTAGTTGCTGCTCTTCTGCTTGCGCTTTACTAGAAATTTAAAAAATGGCAGTTTTGGGGTTATGAACTTTGACGTTATGTCCTTCGAAAATATTTGTCAATAGAACATATAAATAAGTTCTCATCATAAAGAATATCTACACACAAAGTATAAACAGAGTAAGACTGGAAAACCAAGGAGAAGAAATAACAATAGGAAAGGGCACGGAATGGAGGAGGCTTTTACCCAAAAAAAGGTCCATTTAGGGTATAACCCTCCTTTTTGGTTCGCCGTAGTCGGGTAAAATTCAACTAACACAAGTCTAACACTAGTAGTAAGAAAATATTACTATAGTTTGACCCTGATCGCTGTACCGCGCCTTAGGTATGTGCGCGGCTCACGGGAGGCAGTGCAGGCCGCTCATTCGTCAACGCTCAAGGCGCGCGCCCCCCGCCCGCCACTGATTCGTCAACGCTGCCCACCGCCTCACCAAGCATTCCTAAAGCGCGGAACAGCGGATACTAACAATACATTTGATTTACAAAAAAAAAGGAAATATGGAATAAATAAGCTTCATTATAATGACGTCGTCGAAGTGAAGATGATTGACAGTAATCTGACCGGCTCCCCGCGGGTCTTACAAGGATTCTCCTACAACGGCTACGCTTCTACTTCTGTATTATAACTTATGACTATACATTGACTTACAGCACTTCAATGACGCCGTCGACCGCTTGCGCCGCCTCCATTCGGGTGAAGACTATCGACAGCAGTCTGACCGGCTCCCCGCGGCTCTTACAAGGATACTCCCATAATGGCTGCGCCTCTATCTCAGCGTCGCTGATTGTGCTCGATTTCTGAAGATATTAGCAAATGATAACAATAATACCAGTATTTTATTGTCCCCCTGAATGGCAGGCCTCTTCACATGCAGACAAGGCATGTGCATTGATCACCACACTTGTTCAAGGCGGATTAGCGAGACTCATATTAATCAAGTATTTATTAAAATTAAATATAAATTGATTATAAGGAAAATATATCTCAAGTGAACTATTTAAGGTTAAAGCCATCTTGATTTTGTCGTGAAAATAGATAGTGCTATTCGTATAGCTCCATCTCTTTCTCACACTGGTTGACTGATCAATGATGATCCTATTACCACGTCATATCATAATAATGTCTATTTGCAAGTAACATGACCTATGGAATTTATTTTTAGCTTTTCAGGGTGGCTTGAACATTTGACAGTATTGTGTCAAATTCGGTACATTCATAATAGATACCATATTTTGCCGTAGTGCTTATTTTGGTGGCAACGCGACCGCGTTACTTGCTTTTTAGTCCAAGTAAAGCCCCACCCCTGTAGTCTTAAAGAATAGTAACTGTATCGAGATAGGGGCACTCTTTGAGGGAGCATTTTATAAGACGTAAGAGGAGATGAAGACTTCCCTATACTGTAAAAACCTAGTGAGTCCGAGGATTGCACAAAAATTCTGGCAGGAGCCTAGCACAAAGGTAAAATAATAAGTAAACACCCACCTCGACTAATCTGTCAAAAACTGCCATATCGATTCCTTCACACTTCCCCAACGGTGTGGCAATCTTGTGCAAGTCTTGAAACTCCACCGGCATGGCCCAGATCTCACAACACTCAGGTATGTACGACACACAGCTATACAGCTTAGTCTTATGTTGAAACAATAAATACGCCATCTTTAGATTCTCCCACGGCAGTATTGTACTCGCGAAATTAGGATCAGCTATGAAAGTCGTCACTTCTTTTAATATTTCATCTGTAAGTTCAGATATAATGTGTACTTTTTCAAGATTGTTTGTAGTAATATAGTCTTGTAGAATCCCGATATTCATGTTCAAACTTTCAAGTATATAAACAGCCTTCGCACCAAATTTCGATGCAGCTAACCCCATAAAACTGCTTCCATTTAAGTCTAAAACAACTGAATCATTGTTGATTTCTTCTTTCAGTTGTTCTAGAAACTTCTTACTTCGTTTTCCATCATTTAGGTACGATACGTGAGTTCTTGATAAAGCCATGTGGACTCCACATTCGCAGTTAGGTCTTTGGTAGTTTGTTACTTTGTTGATTGCATTTTCTAGGTAGAACCAAAGTGAGTATTCGTCTTGGCACGAGATGAGCGTTGCTTCTGAGTCTTTTTCTAGGTTAAAGTCTTGTGGTAGGTAGTATACAGCTTGCATCCAGTGATCACGCCAGGGTACGGTGTCTTGTGGTCGTTCAGATGATGTGTCAGCGTCAGGGTGACACCACCAAGGTGCACAGCTGAGGCAGATTCGACCTGGAATCAAAAGTGAAGTGAATCATATTAATTATTCTTCTTTCTTCCAAACAATAATAAAATCTGTATGTAGAATCTGATATCGTTTGTGTTTGGCAACTATAGATTAGGTACTGGGATAACTTAAGCTTCGTAGGTACTCTCGAGTTAAATTGTAGGTCACATCAAGCAAATCTTTTTATAGCAGCACATCTGATGAAATCGGCATAGTTTCGTGTCGTCTCCAATGCATTTTAATTACCCTGTGACACAGCAGAACAAACTCACATCGCATGATTTTCATAGAAAACAAAACACGCCAAAATAAAGCACGTGACATACACAAGAGGCGAGAGGCGCGGGCGAGGCGACCACGGTGCGGCGGGGCGTTGCGCCGCTTCTTTCATATTTCATACGAAATGTATAACGAGCGACGAAGCGCAGGACAAACACAGGCGGCGCGATCCACCCATACGCAAAATACACGCGTTATCATGGAGTTGCCGACACCAGCCCGTATTACCTATTGATGCGTTAACCGCTGAACGGATTTCGATGAAATTTACCACACAGGTAGACCATGACCTGGGTTAGGATAAGTTTTATGGACACACGGCGAAGCCGCGGGAAAATATCCATATATTTTCAAACTCACCTTCAGTGTCCATATTCAGTTCCCACCACATGAACACAACCTGTGCCTTCCCCGTACCACTAACAGTAAAGTCTTGCTTCACCGTCCGCTTCATAATGATGGGTGAACGTCCTGACCAGTCATAATAAAACACTGGAATCTGATCTGAAAGCTCACGGAACGTGTGACGAGGTAACTGGGAGAGTTGCAGGTCATGGACAGCGGCAGAACCGGGGCAGTCAATCATCTGATGGCAGAAATGTGGAGCTTATTGAGTATCAGTTAATTTTCTGGCATATCTTAAGATATACAGCGTGCCGCTCTAATGGTGACATTAATTTAACACACGTATACGGATTCGCGTACTTATTTTATGAAAATATTTTAATTTAATTAAATGTTACTATTTATTGATTTATTTACGATTTTTTAAAATAGCATCTTGGAGCAACCTGTACTTACAGAACTGTAGCGCAGAGGTCATTTGCCGGGGTCACGGATCATAACATTGAATCAATGAAATCGTGCCAAAAGTAGGCAAATTGAAGAAAAGAGAGAGCCTATGTGGGCGAGTGGCGCAGGCGGCGCGCGCCCTCCCCGCCACCCGCCCCGCGCTTTTTCTAACTCTAAGTAAGGTCCCTTTTCTACTTTTAGTGCTAGCCGGGCTCGTGTCCTTGACACAGTTTTTCAAATACGATCGTGCGCATAAAATATCGTCGTGTATTGTTTTGTGAACGTTTCCGCGAAAAAGACGCTTACATATTGTTTTATTTATAATTGTAGTGTAATTAAAACAAGGTAATGCGATAAAGACGCTTTGATTTGTTTTCGTCAGTTTTCTACCTAGATAAGTACATCTGCGATAAGGACGCTTTTATTTGTGTTACTAGTGCTTGTAAACCTGTGATCGTGATGCCAAATACACATCCGAACTACACGGCAGCCGAATATGCGGACATGATCCTAATTTACGGCGAATGTAATCAAAATGCCGCCCTTGCGTTAAGGACGTGTCGCGAGAGATATGGCGATTCGAGACGATGTCCCACTAATCCGCGAACTATTGTAGGAGCTCTTTATCGCATCCGCGAAAACCGGCCAGTGGATCCTAGTGCTGAACGCCCAGATCGACCGCCTATACGACCAAATCCAATGCAATTAGATGAAAATGTGCTACAATATTTTGGGGATCAACCCGAAACTAGCCTCCGTCAATGCGCTAGGCATTTTCACGTCCACAATACTCGTAGATCCATCCATAGAATACTAAAATACTACATAATAAGAAAACTTAAAAATTTAAAATAACAAGTAATAAAAATAGTGATTAGTGTTGAATAGTGATGATAGTGGTAATAACTAATAGCAGACAATGATAAGAGATTGATTACGCATCTCCGTGCTGCACTCGCAACGCGCGCGGTGCCGCTGTAGATACTTACATGCCGCGCGATTTCTTAGAAATTAGCCGGTAAAGGATGGACCGAATCGTACAAGACGTGTTGCGTGGTTGCCAGCGCGCGCGCGGCTGCGTTGCCGCTCCGAGTAGAACGTAAAGCCAGCTGGTAAGTTGCTTCATGAATGAATCTTACACATAGTGATCACAATTTTGGTTATGTTTTTATTATTTAGTTTGTTTGAAAATTTTAATTTTTAAATTTACGAATTATTTTATTTTATTAATTTGTTTATGATTACTGGCCACTAGCCCTACCCCTGTGTTCAATTAATGTCACCATTGTAGCGGCACGTTGTATGTATAATATATGTTTGTTATGATTATAGTCAGTCTAAAAGTATCTTTCTATGGGTGAAGACGGTGATATGAAGGACAAAGCTAACATCTTAGTCACCGAGGTGTTTGATACTGCGTTGATTGGTGCAGTTTGTAATGCCATTTAACCTGACAGGGTTTGTTTACACTTTCAACACATACTCTTGGAACTGACTATAGGTGGCAGAAGGCAGGGCTTTTAAAACCAGGATTTTTGGGAACCGGTACCATAGGTTGTAATTGTGAATGCTGACGTAGTACCAGTACTATTGGTCTTTCTAATCACTATCGGTACTGTACCAGTACCAAAATTGGAACCAAACAAATATTTCTGTAAGTCAAAGTAAGAAAATCGATACAGTAAATAAAAATAAAAAAACATACAGATGAACATAACACCTCCTCCTTTTTGAAAGTCAGATAAAAAGGATAGTTAGAAAAATAACTTCAAAGGTTGACAACCGGCTCCTTGTACATATACGAGATATTTGGAACGCGACGCGGCCTGAATTTGGTACCGGTACTTGTTAGGTGGAGTACTGCATACTGGTACCCAAAGTACGAAATGGCAAGAACAACTAAGTACCGATACAGAACCTGTACACCTTTTGATACTGGTTCCAAGCGCTAGCAGAAGGTCACTAAAAGACAATTGAATGAATTTAACTATATGAGAATTAATTAGTGTGATTTTAGTCCTGTGAATTTAATGTAACAATTACAAAGCACCTTGGCAATAAATTTAATCATACTCTTAAACCTAAATTTGTACCTTTTGTGGAGTCTCTAACACAATATCCAATTCAGCATCAACAAGATCGTTGAGTTTATTCCACTTCCACAAGGTCGGACACTCCACCACCTGTGCATATATGACCGCAGAGTCTGGCACCACTATGCAGTCTGTATCTAACAGGCACTTGTGAGCATGTGCAAATGTAGACAAAGCCCCTGAAATAACATAATTATTATTACAAATCATCCAAGCCTATATCTTTCTGTTATAAAAATACTATAAAAAAGTTACAGAGACTAAGGGTCAGTTCACACCGAAACGTGACGCATTTGTATGTATTAGCCATGCAAAATATAACTTTATTTACCACACAAAAAGTTACGCATTTAATCGAGATAATTCGAAAATGCCTCGTAGCGTGGCGCTACGCCACGCTGCGCCTCGAGATGCCTCGTTGCGCAGCCAGGTGTAGGGCTGCCAGCGACTTCACGATACGTCACGATACGTCTCGCAGCGGCGCGCTGCACGGCGCGAAAGCACTGGCCTCTTCAAGCATCTTCGCGTCGCGACACGTCTCCGTGTGAACTGACCCTAAGATGTACTCAAGAAAATACCTGCAAGAATAGGGGAGATGACATCTCCATTGGTGGAATCTGCTATTCCTTTGAATAAGAATGTAGTGCACTCATTCAAATCATAATAACAATTTCTCTTCCCAAAAATAACATACTATATAGACAAGGTTTTATCCAAAAGCATATTACGTAGCTCAAACACCATCACTTGAAAAAATATTCTATCAGAAAAACGCTATACCTTCACCAATCAACTCAGTATCGAAGACCTCGGTGACTAAGATGTTAGCTTTCTCCTTCATATCACCATCTTCACCCACAGTAAGTTCCGTAGACCTCTTCGGTATCAGTTTTATCTTGTCAGCAACACCATTTATATGAAGAATTTGGGCACAGCACTCTGCCATTGGTTTGAATGCTTCACAAGCAACTACAGAGTCGGCACCAGCACGAGCTGCCATAACTGATAGGAGACCTGTTCCTGTGCCTGAAATTAAACCGCTAATTGATTATTTATCTAGAGATAAGTAGTATTTTTGAAAGGAAATCAACTATCTTTAAAATTCAAGAGAAATATATAATCATAATACTTAAGTACAAACCTATATCCAAAACATTTGCTTTCTTTCCATTACTATGCATTTTTTCTATAGCAAGTTGCAGAGCTCTTTGATACTTCTTATTCCTCTCAGTATCGTGCAGCATATCGGCAAATCCAGATCGCGCTATTTCCTGGTGAAAATCATATTTCTCATCCTGAACATCCCACTCCGTACTCCCTGTAATAGGGTTTCTCTTCTGGGTAAAAACTTTCATCTTCGTCGAGACGGAGCTTTTAAACCTGAAACACCGAAACTTTAAAGTGGATATTCACAATAGGTGATAAAAAAAGCCGGCAATCACAAAAGTTATTCTCAAACATACCGTTTCACGGAATAAGTTATACAAAAACGACTTAATCTGGCTATATGTATTATTCTCATTTATAATAACATTATTTCATCATATCTTTATTATCTTTAGCTTTTCGTAGAACTTGGCTGAAATTATTGAGCTTGAGCACAGAACAAATTATAATCCAAAAATTCAGACCTCTTCATTTGTTTTTTTTTTTTCTAGCTGATAGTGACATATTGACATTGTGACATTGACATTTCAGTTCGGAAATAGAAATATTTTTTACTTTCTTGAGGGTATTCTCTACAGACAATTAATAATTTTAAATTGGGACTATCAATACCGCATGATTCGGGAGATAACATTTAAGTAGGTAATTACTGGTCGTTGTAGTCGCTAAGGTAAATTATTTCAATAAAAAATAAATTTGTGGTCACTGGCCAGATTTGAGGGCTGATGTCAATAATAAGTCGTTTTGATGTGTGTTGTCACTTAAAAGTAAACAAGCAATTATGTTTATGTTTATTTCCTAAATGACTAGAATAGAATAGAAATCTATTATATTTTTTACAATATTTTTTACAAATTAGTGGCATTGACAATATTATTTTCGAATGGCAGCATGACTCGTAGTTGTCAGCGGTTTGAGCTCTCGTTACGACGTTTTTCTATCATGGCGGCCGCCGTCGGTAGGATTTGTGGGGCACGTCTTTTGAGAAATAATGGCATAGTTGCTCCCCAGGTACTGGAAATAGTTCTAAACAATTTGTTATGTAGTATAAATTGTTAGTCGGTACCCTTACCGTGTTCAATATGTTACCAATGACGGAATAGTTCAAGTTCGAAGTGTCACGGAATATTGCTGTATTTTATGAATTTGTGCCATATTAAGAGCCTCGTAACGTGTTAAATGCAATGATGTAGTGTTCAGGCCCCTCTGGAGCGAATATTAGCACGAGTGTTTAAAATAAATTTTCATGGGCAAGTGATAACCTATTCTGCATTATGTAACAAGTACGAAATCTAATGGAGGCTGTCCCTTGCAGGTTTGTCAGCTGTCCACCAGAGCTCAAGGATGGACAAGGAACAGAAAAATGGTAAGTTTTATCCGATTTATTTTTAGCAAAAGAAAATATTTTGAAAGTTTGCCCACGTAATCTTCGACTATACGCATTCGAAGTTATCAGTATTGATTTTATAATGTTGTGGAATCCCTAAGAACACCAGCCAATTCGGACACAAACTCCTTTTTTTTTAATGTGCATTCGTTTTTAATAAAAGAAAAACTAAGCAACAACTGACTCAAATAGTAGCCAAAATATGTATTGTGCAATAATAACTGTATCCTAGAACAATAGTTGTATTGCCACTTAATTTTATAAGTGCTTACTTTGTGTTAAAATTGTATTATTGCAGTTACAGACATCCTGTAAATTCATGGTCTACAAATTTGAATACATTTTAACCTTACATAAAAAGAACAATTTCTCCACATTATCATATTATAAGACAAGTAAATCAATCATTCTTGTTGCAATATCAAGTTTATGATATTTTATCACATCACTAAATACTCCTACATAAGTCTTTGTTTTAAAACTTTTCATGCAATTTTTTTTTTTCCTGTGCAGTGGCTGTCCTCATTGGGAGTGATTGGTGGTGGTGTGGGAGCCCTCCTTTTCGCCCTTGAACAGTCAGTACAGGCTTCAGGGTCTGAAGCCCATGCACCACACCAGCCTTGGAGTCACGACGGCTGGTTCAAGTCACTAGACCATGCCAGGTAAGTTCTTAACTAAAGATTTTCAACCAGTAAGTAACGAAAAGTTTTTAAGTTAAATTACCACATGTTAAGTCAAAGTTAAGTTAATGATACTTAGAATTTCAATTTAAGCCCGTGTCTCAAAGTCCAGATAGAAATCTATCTGCCAGATAATTTAAAAAAGGTACAGAACTTTTATGGAATTTTCTGCCAGGTAACTAGAAATGATCTTGTCATGGGGAAACTGGCCCTTACATAATAAAATTACCATATGCACTTAGGAAATTGTAATTTAAACATGTAAGTATGCCAAGTTCCATGTAACAGTTTTTTAAGCAGGACCTAAGATATTGAATGCAATTAAAAAAAAAAAAAAACTAGTTCTTGTCAGTTTTAATTCAGAAATAATGCTTTTTATAGTTTTGTAACATTTAATGCTGCGTGGTGATAATAATATTATATTCATTCAGGACTGTAATTTTACGATCAAGGTGTATTATCTGTTATCTATGTAGCAATGTAAATAGATTTATTATCAGAGCATCACATTGTAATAAAAAAAAAGTATTAAGCTGTGAGTGATACATCTACGGTTGTGTCAATTTATGTGCACACACAAAAATCATTCCTACAGCAATTATCCAATTTATGTTATCAAGAAAAGATAACAGGACTTCCTACACTTTACTGCAGGTAGAACTTAGGAGCTAGGCTAATGCACATTTTTCATTCATTCTTTTATACCTCCTATTATCACAATTGTGTTAACATGTCTCTTTGTTCCAAATATCTCTTATCAGTCATCAGTATTGTCATTCTGATTTAAAAAACATCCTAACTTAATAACTTAGGTGTTAATTGGATATGCGCGCGCTCCGGCCGGTTATTTAGAGGTCACGTCCAAATAGTTCCACTGCCAGGCAAAGGTCTCGCCCACAGCTTTCCAGTCTTCCCTCTGTGTTTCCTTCTCCAGCCAATCTGCCATAAACGAGTCTATAAGTCTTCTGTCATTCTGATAATACAATGGTTATTTTTGCATCCCTAACAGTGTACGTCGTGGCTACGAAGTATACAAGCAAGTGTGCAAGGCCTGCCACTCACTGCAGTACATCGCCTTCCGAAACCTCGTCAATGTCAGCCACACTGAAGAAGAGGCGAAGGCCGAGGCTGCTGACGTGAGTACCACAAGCATAGCTATTCGTGTTGTACAAAGCACTATTGAGTGAACAGATTGCAAGGACCCATTTCCTGCTAGCTAAGTGATGTATAATTATTGCAAAAAAAAGACCTATGAAGTTTTAATCTATGCTGTAAATCTAATTGCTCTTATCAACCACATGGCATTACACACAGGCCAGCAAATCTGCATGCGCGATTTGGTTGGCAAGTGTAGTCTTTCATTGTCTAAACTAAACCAAAGGAAAATAAATTGTTCACCTTCCTGACAAAGCAAGAAGTCCAATAAGTGAATTATCATTAGTTGATAATCTTGATTGAAGATGATTATGATATAAGAACCCCATTGAACTACAATAAATTGCTAATAAAAACTTATGTAACAAATATGGCGAGAGCACGTGCTTCCAATAGCCTACGCCCTACCCCAACGGAAAATCCTGTGAACCAGATGAATACTGGCATCAAGCCAGATAACAACAAACTTAATACATACACTTATGTACATTTATGTGACATACTGTGGAGGTGGAAACTATGCCTTGACAACCAGCAGTGTCATTATATTGCACTGCAGACAATTTCATTTAGTTGCATTGCCAAATAGTATCAATGCATTGACCCCAACTCAAAACAAGAATTCACTCCCTAACAAACGCTTTCTAATCACTCCTAGTGGATGCAAAAAGTGTACCATATCCTTCAGAACTTGATACAGTTCGATTCAAACTTAAAGGCGGCTCGGAAAATGAGTCACTGCACAGTAAAAATTTCATGTGTCAGCGGGGGTTAGGGGTCGGATACTGCGCAGCGAGTAGCTAAATTCCGAGCCGCCATTATATTTGAATCGAACTGTAACTCTTATCATCAAATCCGATGAAAAACTTCCTGTACACATTACTGTTTGTTTCATTCCAATAACTACATGTTTCGAACAATAATATTGTGTAATAGACTAACTAATCATCAGATTCTACTTTAGTAGATCAAACCAAGTAACAAAAAGGTACAAAGTATCTACTGAGTCGAAATTAACTAATTTTGCGAAACTCCGCAGATGTGATGAGTGCCAATATCAATTTGACCTGGTATAAACTGAAATACACATTTATTTTTTTACACAGGTGATGATTAAGGACGGCCCTGATGAGGAGGGCAACTTCTTCGAGCGGCCGGGCAAGCTGTCTGACTACCTGCCATCGCCGTACCCCAACGAAAATGCTGCCAGAGCAGCTAACAACGGTAACACTTATAATTTGAAATAGACATACTTATTGGATTAGCTTTTTATCGACAGATGCATGTTTGTTTACGTCAAAATTGTCCTTCTTTAGAATAAATTCGTTTGTTACAATGTGAACAAGTAACAAAAAAAATAAGACCATAAACAATCTTAACACTTATCATTTACGCTCTAACGAATTTGTGATCGCAGAATGATGTCATCCCTCTAATCGAGATCCAAACTAACATTGCGTCACCGCGTACCAACCAATCGTCATTGCCGCATAGTTCGGGGCTTTCCCTTTTTTTTAATCACGAGCAGTGATTATACTAAACAATTTACGTTAAACATTCTTAATTAGGCGTAATTATGCCTTGACCTACCTGTTTTTGTGCAAAACATAATGAAAACCACTCCATCTACGCCATCACGACCCCAAACATCACTCGAAATTCGAAAATTTATGAATTTTCAGCAGGTAGGTACTGCATTGATTGCTCCAGTCTAAGCTTGAAAAACAAATGATCTGCATCTACTCTGCTCTAGATTCTAATTTAACAGCGTATGTATGTTTAGAATACTAAATGTCTGTCGTAGTGCCAGAAAAATAAATACTAAACCATAGGCGTTGAAGAAAAACATTGTAGTCACTAGTCAGTAGGTTTTTTTTATGAATTCTACAAGAAAAATATTTACTTTCGATAGTAAATATATTTTGCTAGGAGTGTATTTTCATAATTTTTTTATTTTAATAATTTACTGGTTTAGTTAGTCAACAACGGTTTAATAAAGTTAGGTAATTTCGAATAAATAAGAATAGGCACCCATATCTTGCCTTAGAAATCGCAAGTTAATTTATTTAATTTCTCCTATTATTCCCACATTTAATTGGCTACATTATAACTATGTGCCGAATATACGTGTATTATTATGAGGAAAATGCTCAGTTACTAAGAGCAGATGATAGTCGACAGCGCATTGTGATTGCGACAAGCCTTTACAATACCACAAGCCTTTACGCAAATAAATGAATATGAATATATGGCTTCTTGATTACTGGCCATCTTATGATTAATTGCCACAGTACCCATAGTATACTACTACCCAAGTTATATGAAAAATACATGCATTCAGTCTGTATTTTGAAAACAAATATTCATAGTTTCAATTCTGTTAGGCCAAGATTTTGAATAAATAACTCGCAATTAGGTGCGGTAGGTAGTGCAAAAACTTAGCTTCAGTTTTTTTAATTACTGGCGTGTGTTTTACTCTGCCTCCAAGCATCAAGGCCCAATCCTTCGAGACTCTAAAATGTTGGAGATAACATTCCAACTGCCCGGCAACCTGAATAGCCCGCGAAATTCAAAATTTGATATATCATGAAAATAAGAATAACTTTTTACACCAAGTATGTACAATTTCGAGAGCAATTATGATGATTTTAATTTAGTAATTATTTTATCAGGAGCTCGTGGCTAAGTAATAACAGCCACACGGGTCGATTCATCAGGTTAAGCTACGCTTGCCGGGGTTGGTCAGTGGATGGGTGACCATCTTTACATATCGAGACTCCTCCGTGCCTCGGAAACCACGTTAAACCGTTGGTCCCGGCTGTCATTTGTGGATCTTTGACAGTCGTTACGGGTCGTCAGAAGCCCGAAAGTCTGACAGCCAGTCTAGCCAAGGGGATCGTATTACCCAGTTACTGGGTTGTGGAGGTCAGATAGGCAGTCGCTCCATGTAAAATACTGGTATTCAGCTGCATCCGGTTAGACTGGAAGCCGACCCCAACACGGTTGGGAAAAGGCTAGGCAGATGAATTATTTTGTCATAATTGCCACGAATTGTATTTGCTCGACATTTACCAGTGTTACAACTTGCAAAAAAACCTAAGAAACATTAAATTTCATGGGATGCATTGAAGGAATCACCGTAAAAGTAAACATCTGTTATAATATAACTTGATTCAACGCTACGACCAAAAGCCAATTCTAATCAATAAAACATTTCTCGTTGTCCAGGTGCCTACCCGCCCGATCTATCGCTGATCTCCTTGGGTCGCAAGGGCGGCGAGGACTACATCTTTGCGCTCCTCACCGGCTACATGGAGCCCCCTGCCGGAGTGATATTGCGAGAGGGACAGAACTACAACCCGTACTTCCCTGGTGGCGCCATCTCTATGGCACAAGTACTTTTTGATGAGGTATGAATGGAGTTTTTGTTAAAAAAAGATAATCTAACTGTAGCTTGCGAACTCAATCAGGGCCCTTTCCGTAATCATTCACGGGGCAGTTTCAAAGTGCAGGGCCAGTCAAGTTGACAGTGCAGCTGTAGAAAAATCTTTTAGCCCGTGGCAAAAACAGAACTAACGCTGCCATCTTGATTTTTCAAATTAAAAAAACAAATGCTTACCACCAGCACCACCCTATCAGCACTCTATAGTTGATTCGGAATCCCTTGACACCCAACTATTTGTCTAATATTGATCTGCTATAAGAGTATTCCTGATCCATTTTTACATGATTTTTATTGTTAGAGCCTTACGTCAAGCCTGATAATGACCACAAATTAATAACTGTTCCTAGGCGGCTGATCTTGGCGACGGCACGCCTGCGACCGCGTCCCAGCTCGCCAAGGACGTGGCCACGTTCCTGCGATGGTGCTCGGAACCGGAGCTCGACGACCGCCGACTCATGACCATCAAGGCTATCGGCATGTTCTCGATGCTTGCCCTAGTCGCCTACTACTTCAAACGAC
The DNA here is from genome assembly GCA_949152455.1 of Lithophane leautieri. Lineage (NCBI taxonomy): Eukaryota > Metazoa > Arthropoda > Insecta > Lepidoptera > Noctuidae > Lithophane > Lithophane leautieri. The sequence goes on along the minus strand of OX424472.1, from coordinate 13,679,621 downwards.
ACAAGTGGTCCACACTCAAGTCTAGAAAACTAGCCTACAAACCTGTCTATAAGAAATAAACCGCCACCTTAAAAACAGTAGTATAAACAGACGTTTAGACAATTTTTTTTTTATAGGCACAGTAACATGTTATTTGTTTATAATATTAAATTAATTTATTTTTTATTTTATCGCGTTTATTTCTTTCCTCAAGTTTCATTTCATGTTGCTTTGCTGTGACCCGTTACCATACGTATATAAGGTTTACACGCATCATAGGGCGGAAGAAGATTGTTGGGTGCGAATCTAATAATATTGATTGATAGAGCATTTCGTTATCACGTTTGTTGGATGATGTAGCACAGTCAAATTACTTAATGTTAGGTAATCCGATTATAACAGCTGTGCTTGTGATTTTCCATAAAGTTATAACTGTGAATCAGTGTACAGTTGAATAAATGAGTTATCGAAAATCAGAATGATTGGCCTTTTTTTTAAATAATTTCTTTCACGTTTACTTCCGTTTCCTTTATTCCCAAATTCAATACTCCCGATTTCACAAAAATTGAATATGAAACAAAAATAAAGTTTCAAGTTCGAAAGTAACAAAGGGCAGATTATAATGAGACTGTTACCTTTTCACGGCTGAACCGATGAAAGGGACACAGGTAGACCATGACCTGGGTTAGGACCTAAGGTACTTCGTTATCCTGGTAGTACGTTCTAGTGGATTAATTTCCGACCTCCACGGTTGAAGCCGCGGGCAAAATCTAGTATTCGTATAAAATTCAAGTGATCGTAGTTCAAGGAACATATCGATACCTCTGGGCTCAAAAAGCGTATAGCACATTCTTGGCATTGTGCTATACGCCCTTTGAGCCCAGAGGTATCGATATATGTACTCGGCGAGTTATAGTTCTGAAGAAAGATATGAACAACCTAAAAAGGAGTGTAATAGCTAAACACCTGTGCCTCCTCTTCGAATAATATACAGTATGGTTACTACGCATACCAGCCAAATTAGCAGTCCACTCACAGTTGGACGTGATGGTCCTTTCGCTCGATGCTCGGCCATTCTCATCCAGCTGCTACCAACAACTCATCGAAGCTGGACCTCGTCGTAGCCCTAACCTGTAGTCTGTAGTATGGTCCGAAAAAAGGTAAAACAAACGCTTTAATAGTTGACTCGAAACTTTAGACCTCGGTAACCATAACCGTCAACCGAACCTGAAAGAGAGTTACCAAATTGCCGATTCTAAACGACATCGTGTCTGCATGGCCCAAACTTATTTTACAAACAGATGGGGCTCATAAGTCACAAATCAGTGTCCGGGATTTCTATTTCATACAATTTTATAAAACCAAATTAACGTCAGTAAATAGAAATCCCGTACTAGTATGTAACATAAGTTCCTTAGTGTTGGCGCCTTCATCAAGTACAAAGCGTATTGTAGCGCTACGTTACTTCCAGCAGCCATAGCTTTATCATAGCAGCAGTAGCAGGTAAGCATGAAACAGCTGGTACAGTTCAATTCTGGTGGCTCGGAAGTCAGCTACTCGCTTCGTAGTACAACACCACTCACCCCCGCTGACACATTAAATTGTTACTGTGCAGCGACTCGCCTCATGTTCCGAGCCGCTATTAAGTTTGAATTGCACTGTAGGCATATTTAGTAAGGAATTTGTTACTCAAATCTTCATCTCTTTTCTCCTCCGAGCCCTTAAGAAATAACTAGCAACACCAGTACTCAAAATTGACAACTTGTTAGTGTACATTTTTGGCATTCAAACCTATTTAACCTATGTTCCAAACTGTGAAATGTACTCTGTGGTACTACATAATCTGTGACTCTGTGCATTCAAATGTCAATTTATCGAATCGAACATACATTATCTGTGGAATATGGAATCGAACAGCTGATGCTGATAGTGTTGCTTGCAATTCAATCATAAAATAATTAATACAAGTCAAATTCGTTATGAAATGAACGCAATAGTGGGTTTGTGCCATTTCTGTGAGGCCCACGGCCCGCGGCCATTATTTTGCACTTTCACCACGGACAATGATAAGAATACGACTGAATCTTCAAGAGCCAGTGTTCAGTGCAGCGGTTGTACTTCCCTGGGTCCAGAAACCGTTTTTGTATCACGAGAGGATGATGGCACAATTTACTGCAGCAGGGAATCAGTTCCCAATGCTGATGTTACATTGTTTTTGAGGCAGGCCGCTATTAGGAGTATAACTTGTGAGGTAAGACCTAACATACCTACTTTGTTTCTACGATAATTTGATGAAATTTTACATTTCCTATCAATACTATATGATCACTAATTTACAGGTAAATTGGAGTAAAGAAGGTGGAGTGGTGTACTTCAATGACACACATGGCCATGTCTTGAGCCTCACATTCCAGGTCAAAGACACCTGGGCCAGGGGCTTGAAGCGGTGGTTCTCAATAGTTGTCCTGATGAAGGACAAAATGCTCCTGTTGAATATAACACCTTTACTCTCTGAACATATGCAGGTGCTTAATATAATAAGTTTTTAATTCAAAACTTGCCCTGTAACCAGAGGGTTTCTTATATGAAGACTGAGCAGTGTAGTGACTATAATTATTATAATAAAACTGCTTAAAATTATTTACAACTATCTGTGCCCTGCGGTTTGACCCATTCAATCCCGTCGGAATATCAGGATAAAAAGTATCCTATGTCTTATTCCAGGTCATGGTCTACCCCTGTACCAAATTTCATCTAAATCAGTTCAGCCGTTCTAGTATGAAAGCATAACAAAGAAAAAACTCACTTTCGCATTTTTTATATTAGTAAGGACAGTTACACAAAGCAGTCAATATATTCACTTTAATACAATGAATGACTATACTTTGATGTTTAAGTGTAACATAGATACAAGAAATGTAAAAAATATATTTTCTTTTATAATATTCATGCTTCCGTAGAAAATATCAAAAGAACTGCAAGAGTTAGCTGAGGTTGTGTTTGATGCTGAACAAAAGGTGTGTTCCCAGAGAGCTCTTAGACTGAAGACTGGTAGAAATGACTTTGTTCAGTCTAGGTCACTAACGCACTTGACTGGTAAGTCAACTATCCATTGAATCATTTCACTTGGTGGCAAACAATTGTGGGCAATTGATTTTTATTATTACCTTATTTGCAGGAGATGAAAATGTATTCAAAAGGCTACACTCCCACTTCACATGGATGCTAAAAGCCGGTGCTCACACATACTCAGAAACATTGTACACAAGCCAGGATCTACTCAAGAAGTTGCAACCCCATTCTGCAAAGAAGTCCATATTTGAACTGGGAACCTGTTCCGTGACTGGTAACAAAGATTATATATCCCTCAGGCTGTTAGAAAAGTTTTTGTCAAAAGCAGTGTTCAGGATATTGATGTATTGTACCTTGACTGGTGTTTATGTAAGTATGTATTCTTTATTTTCACCACTATATGGATTTACAGAATTATAAACATTAGAATCAGCAATACAACTCCTCATGTTGATATAAGTGCCAAATCTCATGATTTCATGAAATAGTCATTCAATGCACTTACATGAACTTAGAGAGCTGTATTGCAGATTCAAATGTTTATTATTCTGTAAATCCATATTTGTTACGGCCGATACAACATGATACTGACCTGCAAATTGCAAAAAACTTAAGAAAATTTGAATTTCGCGGGATACCTTAGCGCATTTTGAGCGATCAGCGTCAGTATACAAACGAAAATTTCGCCCTAAACAAAAGCATATTCGCAATCTTCCAGTTCCATTTTTTATCTATACCTGGCCTTAACCTTTACCTACAAATATGAAGCTATTATAATAACATTCGGACTTTTGTTTTAGATAGTTATAAAGTCAAGTAATATTGATGCAGCAACCATTATAAATGGCTTATTAAGACTACTACCAGTAAATGTTACTGACAATCTTAGGATAAGAAAAAGCAGAAGTGAAGACCAGTTACAACCCACTGTATGCCTTTTGGATGAAACTGAAAATGGTAATTTTTGTTCAAAGTGGGCAGGATCATTACCAGCTAAATGTGAGTTATTTAGAAGAGTTATGTATATGTTAAATGCATTTGATACATAAAAACCTCACAACTAACTCACACCTTTGTTATAGGTCCTACATTGATGAATAGAATAGAAAATTCAATTAATAATGATAAGTTCAATGATGACGTTCTACACCAGCATGTCAAGTCCCTGCAATTGGAGTGGCTTGGGTAAGTTATTCAAATAGCAAACCAGAATAAATAAATTTATCTTATTTTCTTCCGTCTGCCCTCGTCCCCACAATACTTTGGGTTGATGCATAATGTTTTACTCTCTTTACGTTACTTCTTGTATAGTTATCTTTATGGCATTATTATTCCCCCAACCAAGCTCAAAAGTACAAAATATATTCCATTACAGAATATCAAAAGCAGTGAAAGCAGCTATAGACTCCTCAGGATCTAGGTCTGATGCTGTGGCTAAACTAAAGCAAGTGTTTGGAGTGGCACAGCATGATGAACCTCTGTTGAATTACTGGATGAGTGCCTTTTGCAGTTAGTTGTAGCCAGTAGTATTTAGTTATGTTTTAATAATAATAAATCTGTGATAATATGAATATTGTTGTTTCATTCTTTACAATGATTATGTAGCAGATACTTATAACAATGTTAAGAGTAAAGAAAAAATAGGTATGTCTATAATTCCTATTGTTTTGCACCATTTTGTCCCTTGCCAGTTGGCACCTTTAGACAGATAAGTCTTTATTTTACACCATAACAAATATGAACTTTTTGAGAATTGTATAGGAGTGATTGTTTTAGCTTTAGGCTCAAGTGTCAGAGTGGAGAGTTGTGGTTTCTTACAATCTAGAAATAACACCACCAAATTAGATTTGTAGTCCTTATATTAAAGATTACACGTTAGAACGACGGCTAGGCCGCGCGCGCTCGTGTCCCTTTGTGCGCACGTACGGCTTCGTGTGCGAGCGTGGCGCTCCGGGCGCGGGCCCGAAGTGGCGGACAGCCTCGCGCGCGTTACGGCGACCCTGCAGAAGTACGGTCTTGGCACCGGTGGGGGCGCGTAGAGCCAGTTGATCGAAGGTCAGGATCTCTCCTGAAAATTACAAAGTTTGTGTTAATAAAATCAATTTATTCATTTGAAAATCGTAGTGGATAACTTTAGCAGCTATGCACTTCTGAAGTCAGTAGCATTTGTATAAAGATCTTATTTAATACAGATTATATGTACAGAAAAGCATTCAGGTTTTACACCAACAGTCACAAATATTTTCTCTGATGACTGTAACATCAACATAGATACTTTTAATGCTGCCTCTGAACTTGTTTTGAATCAGTCACTATGATTATTATTGTGGTAGTTTTGTCTATCCTGCTAACAGATACTATTTAAATTGAATATTGTTTCTAATGATAAGCGGGGGAAGAGGTTTTACTCAAAATTAGACCATTATAGATAGCATTGATTGGCCTGGTACAGCCATTCTTATTACTGGTACTTAGCCCACCCCATTAGCTAAACTAACTAGGCATTATTCTTCACACAATATAATGACTGCCGAGTGAGGATTGTTGGTGATAAATCCTCAATAATGTTAATTCTAGTAGTGGCTAGACCACTTTCGCTAAGCTCAGATTTTGAAAAATGGACATTACTTCTCGAATAGAAATGCTGATTTTATAACTTGCTTACTAATAGGTTCATTTTTGCTCACCTAAATAAACAAAATCATAATCATTGTTGTAGCATTTTATGCTATCATTATAAATAAATTATGACCTGAATCAACACTCCCTCACCATGTAACATGTATTTGAAGAGGTCATCTGAAATTAAGTATGAAACAGAAGCTATTTCATACATGATTGCACCAATGTGTGTAACAGCAATAGATGGTTCAATACATACAAAACTTCTGTAGAAAACAGATTAAGCAAGCTTTTGGTTAAAAATTGACCTGAATGACTGAATGTTATCCCAAGTCACAATCGAGCATTGATATAACTTTGTGTTATATCCCTTGTATTGTTACTGTTATATTTAATTACATGCTTCCTAACCTCACTCAATAAATAATAACAACAGAACATACCTCCAGCAGCCAAGATGCGGGCACGGGCCTTCTCAGTGACGTGCAGAGCGGCAACTGACATCTTAGGCACTTTGTAGAGCCTGACATCGTTGGTGATGCTACCAACCACAACGGCAATCATGCCCTCGCGAGTGGGCTTCTTCATGTGACGAGCCAACCGCGACAGCGATAGTGGAGGTCGGTTGATGCGGCTCATGAACAGCCTACGAAGAATAATTGTGTTGAACTTGGCATCTGTACGCCTAGCCAAGTACCTGTATAGCTGGAAACATCAAGTTTAGGTTAGAAGCTGAAGTTTCTCAAAGTACCATTGGTTTTTTTTAAAACAAATTTATAGATTCAGTATAGAGCTTAGTTAAGACGTGGTAATAAAGTTCTACTTACTTTTACAAGCAATCTCAGGTACACATCCTGAGACTTGACTTCGGTGCGCCTAACTTTCCTGTCGTGTTTATGGTTGATGTCGATACCCTGAAATATGTAAAGGAACACATATTGATAACACTGCTCTAAGTAAAAACCACCATGAACTCACACAACACTTTGTATATATCACGATTTTCAAAGATTTATTTTAATTTCACGGTAACGAAACTCACCATCTTGACAACCGGAAGAAAAAGAGACTATAGACAAAAAATATTGTTGACAGCTGGGTAGAATGCTGCCAGAAGTGAAAAAAAAATAGTTCTGACACCTTTTTAGATTAGACCATAAACTAATAAAGGCACCCAAGGAGGCAAAGTAAAAATCTATATACACGGAATAATATTGATAATGTAAGGTCAGCAGCAATATCCATCTTTTGATCGCCAGTCTTTTGCAGTGGTCTATAGAGATATTTTAGAGAGCCAACAACAGTTATGCTGGGGCAAAATTTTGGCATTATAGCGAACTATGCTACGCGCGCTCTCTGTTGCTCAGCGAGACGTCGAGCGCTGTCACGGTGCGCGAGAGAGAGCGCGCGGAGTTTAGTTCGCGATAACGCGACAATGTAGCCCCAGCACTAGGATCGATGAAATGGCTATCGCTTCGCATGCTTTTTTTCTTGCCGATTCTGCGATTTCAAAAGTTCGATAAGGAAAATAATGTCGTGTAGGGTTGGCAAAAACAGCATACCTGTGAGTAAACACGCGATTAAATAAAATATGAAAAATATGTTATTTGCGCCTAGCACCTGTGGCAATAGACTATTTTAACAGCTTGCCAATGTCATGCTACCTGATAACGTTATCCCTTTAGTTGATAGACATTATTCTCAGCTTCGTTGGGAAGAGAGGTGATTTTAATCCGTGCCTCCCAAAGTGTGCCGAATGTTGACCAAGACCGCAGTTGAACGCAATAGGAATCAAGGTTATCACTTATCATGTAAAATATGTCAGGCAGCAATAAAATAGCGTAGAAGGAGGTAGGAACTGAAATTTGAATTTGTATGCCATAGGGAATTTAACAAATGAATCACAACTGTCTCCAAGCCTGTCATCGCGACAGATCAAGTTTCGACCGCCGTTTTTTCGAAAGGAATGGAATTTAATTCGAAACATCGAAAATTATCAAAAAATAAAAATTCTGTTCGTACTCCTTCATCCTCGAAACCCAGATTAAGCAAAAAGAAGATAGTTACGCGAAAACGAAAATGCGTGTGCCTCCCTGAAAATTATTCAGTTGTAGAGTTCCCTACGATATGGAATGAATTGAGACAGAACGGTCAGCTGTGCGATGGCACTATCGTCTGCAGGGATATGAAAACAATCCGAGTGCATCGGGCGATACTCTCTGCCGTTAGTCCATATTTCAAAGCTATATTTATTAATTCGTTGAAGAAAGGAGAGCCAGAGGAAACTGAGATTTTTGTCGATGTCCCCAGCTATTACATGACCTTGATTCTCGATTATGCTTACACAGGAACATGCACAGTTACAGCTGAAAACGTTGAATATCTATTACCTTATGCGGATCAATTTGATGTTGTTGGTGTTATTCAACTATGCTGTCAGTTCCTTTTGCACGAGCTGAGACCGCACAACTGTCTCGGAATATTCAAATTTGCGAGATATTATTTCTGTAGTGAGCTAGAAAAAAAAGGGAAGTTGTATATAAGACAAAATTTTAGCAGAATACTTAAGGAATGTATTGAATTTAAAACACTTTCATATGATGAATTAGAAGATATATTGAGAGATGATGAACTAAATGTTCGAAACGAAGAAATTGTATTCCAGGCAGTTAAAACATGGGTGGAACATGATATAGAAACCAGAAGAAAATGTATTCCACCATTACTTTTATGCGTACGGTTCGGTCACATCAGCTATAAATATTTTAAATCAAAAATACTACAATGGCCGCCGGTTGCCGACGACGAGGTAAGAAAACGAGACATTCTGTACGCAAGTCAATAATTTCTAAATAAACTCAGATTAATTTTTTGTTACACAGAAATGTCAAGAAGCTTTATATCCCGCCGTGGTATTTCTTACGTTGTTGGATTCGAGACCGGGTACAGAAGCGGATCTCAACGATCCATTAGCAAGGCCTCGAATACCTTTTGAGATACTTTTTGCTGTTGGTGGCTGGAGCGCTGGAAGCCCCACTAGTTTTGTCGAAACATATGATACAAGGTACTTCAACATTTTTACTTTTACATCTCGTTCCTGAAAAGATAATCGATTAAAGTTGGATCCCCTCTAATATTGTGTATGCCGATCGCGCACAATTTAAATCTTTTTAGCCATATTTTGGGATAAGCAGCTAAGATTATTCGCTATAAATAAATAAAGTATTTATTGCCACTCACAGGGCGGACCGATGGTTTCTTTCGATCCACATGGATCTGACGCCTCGCGCATACCACGGCCTATGCACTTTGAATAATTTGATCTACATGATCGGAGGTTTCGACGGTAGCGATCACTTCAACACAGTCCGGTGTTACGACCCAGTGGCGAATACTTGGCATGAACGCGCCTGTATGTATCAGGCGAGGTGCTATGTCAGCGTTGTGGCTCATGGTTAGTTGCCTTTGCTTGATTTTACGACTTTATCAAATGTCCAAATGGATTACGACTATCTAACTTTATGCGTTTGCACCAGAAAACATTCAACGTGTAGATTTTTCCGAACTTGGCACATGAAACAAATCTTGTTTTATTAAATTTGCGTTCACACTGCACACAATGTGAGTAAGTTATGAGAGATCTCAAATTAGTGTTTTCCAAACATCGTAACATGTAGTGGCCAACATGTTGCATGTCAAATTGTGATACGAAACGTTAAACAAATTTCGCGTCAACAAGTTTCGTGACAATGGGAACGCGAGCTGATACCGTGCGTTTGCACTGGAGCTGATACCGTGCGTTTGCACTGGCGAAACATTTACGATAAAACATGTTGAAATCTCTATTTTCTGTCAATGTTCCATACAATTTTAGTGCAAACGCACGGTTACATTGACAGAAAACAAAGATTACAACATGTTTTTTTAGGTGAATGTTTCGCCAGTAAAAACGCACGGTAATGAGTATCACATTTCACCAAATTGTGTAACAAATCATTCATCAAGTTTACCAGACTTTAGGAAATCAAGAAAGGATTAATCGTTCTTTATATTTTTTTTTAGATGGGCTCATTTACGCTTTGGGCGGGTACAATGGTCGCACACGCATGTCGTCCGTTGAGCGCTACTATCCCGACAAGAATCAGTGGGAGATAACCACACCCATGAACAAGCAACGCTCTGACGCCAGCGCCGCTTCCCTTACTGGAAAGGTAATGAGACAACTGTTGAACTCCCTTCGCACTTTGTTGGGAATCAAACCCAACTCCGCGCGGTTTGCATGAGCAGGCTGCGTGATCAACGCATCATCGACAAGTAAAGGCGCGGCGCGGCGGCGACACAGCTCGACCCGATGAACACACGCTTCCACGAACTCCACCGCGACGGACTATATTCCTCTCTAACCTAATATTTAGTTGTTTGTCCGGGACAATTTATCCTTACTAATATCCTTATCCTTGTACGATGTAAAGTGTCTGTCTGTCTGTCGCGCTTTCACGCCAAAACGACAGAACCGATTTAACTGAAATTTGGTACATAGATAGTCTAGAGCCTAAGAAAGGACATAGGCTACTTTTTATCGACATACCACGCGGGCGAAGCCGCGGGCGGAAGCTAGTATCTTATAATATAAAGATCAGACGGCAATAAACCATTGCCTATAAAGTACAGTCCACTCTTTCATTCGTTCGTTTGTGATTAGGGTTTGAAATAGAGTAGCCTGAGCAGTTGCCGCGACTCTGGCTGCGTGGATGTCGATGCATGTGGAACTCGGGAAACATTGAGGCGACCAGTTAAAACAGTACTAAAGAACGATTAATGAATTAAAAGGAGAAAAAGATTCAAGTCAAGTAGGAAAATTGCTTGCTTCGCTCTCGAAATACTAAGATATTCCTACTCGTCATCGAGGTCACGCTCACACACTACGTCACACACCTGTCAGCTTGTTCTACCGCTTGCTCCACGCCTTGCCATTTGTCCAGATATACATCGTTGGTGGATTCAACGGCCAGGAAGTTCTAAGTTCTGCCGAAGTGTTCGACCCTGACACTAAACAGTGGAGCTTTATCAGATCGATGCTCAGTCCTCGCTCCGGAGTCAGCCTCATCACTTACAGGGACTGCCTCTACGCGCTCGGAGGGTTCAACGGATATAGTCGGCTGAATACCGGTACCTATTCTTGTATTTTTTAAATGTCATTTGATAGGGATTTGTGTTAGCATTAGTATGAAAATGTAAGCCTCGGCCAGTCGGACGCTACTATTGTGCAAAACATTGTGATACCTCTAAGTGGTTTGCACGTCTTAGCATGCAAACTTTTTTTTTTTTTATGGTGTTTATGTATTATTTTTCCAAAGGCGAGAGGTTCAACCCTCAGCGCGGCGGGGACTGGCAGGAGGTGACGGAGATGTTCAGCGCACGGAGCAACTTCGCCACGGTGCTGCTCGATGACATGATCTTCGTTATTGGAGGATTTAACGGTAATTATGACATACAAAAATATTTGAAAAGTTCTTCATCATTGTCGACCCAAGAAGGCCTTAACTCTACTTTTGGGAATCCTTTGGTCATTTTATATTCCTTAAATAGCCAGCCCTAACAAGGTGGACCGATGACCTAGTGAAGGTCGCAGGAATCCGCTGGATGAAAGAAGCACAGGATCTGTTATATGGCGACGCTTTGGGCAGGCCTATATCCGGCAGTAGTCATAACAACTTTCGTCTGAAATGAAGATGGTGATGAAACAGCCCTGAAGTTTCATTATTTTCGCAGGATCAACTACGATACCCCACGTGGAGTGCTATGACGGTGACACAATGGAGTGGTACGACGCTGCACCCATGAATCTGAACCGCTCAGCGCTAAGTGCCTGTGTTTTAGCTGGCTTACCAAACGCGCGCTCCTTCTCATACCTCGCCAAGGCCGTGCCCGCCGCCGGCGCAGACCAAGTTCACCACTCCTGACCATCCCTCAAACCCACAGAAATACACTCCACAAAACATGCAGCTGCTCCCCATCAATCCTTCGCTTCACCAAAATCTACTAAAACACCAAGGATCATTAAGATATTTTCAGATACATTTTCAAGTACCCAAATTGGCCGATTTTTGCACCTATCATGGCGGCCATTGCGTGCTTTTGTGATTGATAGTACATGCACTGTGATATTTTGATTGTACATAGTTTTGTGAATCTTATTTTATGTATTGTAAATCATGGTAGTATGGCCTTATTTTATTGTACAAATCATGTCCGATCATATTTTGTATTTTATAATTGTTTTATGTAAGAATTAAGAACGTAGGCAGAGGCCTTGCGTTAATAGCTAAAGGAAATGCGAGTCCCTAAAATAATAAATTGGTATTTTAGAAATTGTTTTAAAGCGAGGGATTTGTTGCAAATTTTCAAGTTTTTTATAGTGTAGTTTGTGAAAAATTTTATTTTCGTATATTTGTGTACAGTACGCGTCCGTGGGAAATCAGAGTGGTCGCGTTTTGGATGATGTGTGTACGATACTGCGGTGGGCGGAACCTTCGTGATATTATTGTATCTGTGATATTTTTCACTTATTACTAGAGAAAATTCAAAAAAATGTAAAATTATTAATTTTATTTAATTTACTGAAAAATTTACTGTACCTGATTGAAACAAAATAAATTGACAAATAAAGAAAAAACTATGACTATTTTTGGTTTTATTTTCCTACAAAAGTAATCAACCTATCGTGCGACACTATTTTGGGATAGAACAAAGGGGCAGCTAGATAGAACATGAAATATTCGGCACAAATTTATGTTATTTGGGTACTTAGCCATACATGATGCACTACCCATAATATGATGACCGTGTTTTTACCTAGGTACAACGAAGTAGCCATATCGGTATCAACGGGTAGGCGAGAGTGGAGTGCAATCGTGCGTATATTTACTACCGAAGGGGGAATTGGGGAGAAAACGGGAGACCGCCCCCTCCCGCCGTGCGGAGTTCCCGTCGCGATCGAACCACAACGAAGGCGGTAGTGAACGCGGTCGCTTCGGGGCGCGGCGCAGAACTCGGCAGAAAAAAATCAGACATGGAGCTCAAGGGAAAGGTAGCCCTCATCACCGGCGCCGCGGCCGGCATCGGCCTCGCTTACAGCCAGGAATTGCTCAAACAAGGAGCCAAGGTAAGCGATGTAGAACACATCCTCCCAAGATTTCCTCTGCGCATGGCGTAGTTCCTAAAGTAATTTTAAGTTCAAGGTAAATAACTGTTGAATAAAGTGTACTGGATATTCGCCAATATTGTCCAAGTGTCGTACTTATGTGTGTACCAAAATGTAAATAAATTGATAGTCGGTGGATCACTCGAGAGCCGGTACTCATTTTGTATTGATTTTTGCCGGCGCCCCGGTCATTGGTGTATTGTTTTCCTTTGAAGTTTCTTTGTGCCATTCTAGATGCTATACACTGATATTTACTTATTCTTCCAATGCGGTAATTAATGGTTTTCTCTCAAAGACTTTCTTTTGTTTATCTTAAGCATATAGGTACCTACATCTACATCTGTCAGCTTTAGTATATAAACATGTTTTTATTTATAGGATGACACGCCTCCAATACATACCCAGGAAAATATATTTTTATTTTTGCCTCCTCGCCTGTCGTCTCGAGATTTATTTGGTATAAAGCTCGTATCTATTGATCAGTTTCTTATAAATGGTAAGATTAGTAAGTCAAATATATACCTACTGCTACTTAGTTATGCGCAATTAAACTTCGCGTTCCGAACTAAACACACTGAAGGAAAAACAATGTGAACATGAGTCACTCTATCGATAAGACTACATCTCCACACCTTCAATATAAATAGACTATGAAATAGACACAATGTATTTACCTACGTATTTAATAGGATCGTTTCCGTTCTGATAGGTTCCGACTTCGAAGTAATCGTGTAGACAGAACTAAGTATTGATCATTCAGAGGTATATAGGTACGAGCACCTATGTACATACATAGGTAGGTAGTGTAGTAGTTTACATACCCACCTTGTTAATATTTTGAAAGTAGATCAACATCACGCTTGTATTCTCCTGGTATAAGCAGGCAGCGTAAACTACATCCACATTTTGTCACAGGGTTCGGGCTACTATAGCTACTAATGAGAAAAAGTAAATTATAAAAAATTAAAAGCCCGACTGCGTAAAAAGTGAACTTTAAAAAAGATGACCTATACTTTCTGTCTCCAATCCCACAAACAATCTCAAACATTCGGATTCGGAGGCATCTTCTTAAATTTAACAACAAAGACCCGCCTGCGACTGAGTCAGGTTGTTTAGTAAGTGGGATTGGAGACAAAATAATACGTCATCTTGTTTCCATCTTTATTTTAATTTGTAATCACCTTTTCAAACCCTTAATTTTTTGAAAACTTACATTTTGGCGCCAAACATCATCCGCCATTTTGTATTTTTTTTGTAAGTAACACTCACACAATAAAGACGAATCTAACGAAATTTATCATCCACAAAAATCGGTTCAGCCTTTTAGTAGTTACGAGGGATTGTATAGAGACGGATATAACCCTCCCTTATTGGCTTCGCCGCAGTCGGGTAAAAATTATATCAATATGATAGATTTAATTAATAAACATTCTACCTACCTCATTGGTTTTACTTTTGTCGCTAACACGACCTCAGAACTTCATTTTCTCCACTGCATCCTCTTGACATTCTACAGGTCTCGATATGCGATATCGACTCTGAGATCGGCGAGCAAGTAGTCGACGATCTGGGCTCCAAGTATGGCCGGAAGAACGTGCTGTTTTGCCGCTGTGACGTCACTGACTACCCCCAATACGAGGGTAAGTACATGGCATCGCGTGCAAAAATTACCCCTTCATATTGCTGTCAGGAGAAAGGTATTTTAAGACACATTTCGTCGTTCGAAAGGGGAAGACTACTCACTAACGTAACATTTATGTATTCCTAAACTTTTGTTACAAAGACGTTTGGAAACTTAAAAAAAAATCCTATTAGTATTTAGACTTTAGACGCGCAGAAATCTCATCACCTGCTCTATGCATCTTCATAGTAGGTACCTATTGACTTATCGAGTTTGGAACAAGTTACGAAGATATTATGGAACTTCTAAAAACTTCTAAAAGGTGTTACCTATTATTACCTATTATTTATTTTGATGTTTTAGCTCATCATATTATATTTTATCGTTACGATCACACGTCGTAGGGTTCCGTTTGGCATATTAGACTTTGGCACGTTAGACTGAACAATAATTTATACCAGAACATTTTTTTACGGGACTTCTATACGGGCACGCTTCTGTATATAACAAGAATGTAATATAGTATATTTTTTGCAAATTTACAGAGGCATTCGAGATGACAATGGAAGTGTTCAATCGCCTGGACATAGTGATCAACAACGCGGGTGTAATGAACGACAGATTCTGGGAACTCGAGGTGGACGTTAATTTAGTAAGTTTTATCTAATTAAAGACGCTACTTTATAGCTTCCGAGCTTCCCAACGATATTTTTGTGCGGCGGAAGTCCCTTCTCTGTTCGTTCCTCCGAAGCTATTGATTTTTAACCGACTTCCAAAATGGAGGTTCGACTTTATGTATGTTTTTTTTTTAAATGTATGTTCATCGATATTTTCGTCAATTATGGACCGATTTCGAAAATTCTTTTTTATTTGGTAGAGGAAGCATGCGCGGTGGTCCCATAAAATTTTAATTAACGGTGGTTTTTGATTTAGCTTCTATGATACGTATTTTTCCCACTTGATCTATATGGATGATGTTATAATAAGTTCCTGTCACTGTTATTTACTTCAGGTAGTGGTATTCGAATTTGTGTGGGGTAGGTACCACAACTAAAATGTGAAAAAAAAAACATTTTACAAAAAAAAAAACAACCGACTTCCAAAAAAACACTACAAAGTGTAAAATAACTTTAATTTCCGAAGTCAGTGGCAAAAACGAAAATTCAATACCACCGACCACCGGTTTTGTAAAAAGTTTTTTGTCTTGAACATTTTTTAACCGACTTCTTCAAAAAGGAGGAGGTTCTCAATTCGTCTGTTTCTTTGTATGTTTGTTACGCGAGTTCTCCACCAATTATGAATCGATTTTGATGATTATTTTTTTGTTCGGTAGGTCATGCTTCCGAGGTGGTCCCATATAAATTTTATTAACTCTTTTAGTTTTTGAGTTAGCTTCAATAATTACGTATAGACGACATTTTATTTGACTCCGTCACTGTTAATTACATAGCAGCTAGTGGTATTCGAATTTGTGTGGGGTAGGTACCACAACTAAAAAGTGAAAAAAAAAAAACTTAAAAAACAAAACAACAGACTTCCAAAAAAAAAAAAAAGTGAAAAATAACTTTAATTTCGGAAGTCGGTGTCTTTGGTTTTCAATTTTTGTTTTTTGCTACGAAGTCAGTTGTTTTTTTTTTGTTTTGTAAAGTTTTTTTCTGATTTGTACTACATGCACAACACATAACACTATAAGTACTGGCTGTCACAACAAATCAGTCTTAGACCATAGTCCTAACTATGGTCTAAGACTGATTTATTTTAAATAATGGATAAATTACTACCTATGCTTAATATAGAACATCAATAACAGAATGAAAGATAAATTTAATGCATTTTGTTTTATTTTTTAAATACAGACGAATTGATAACCTCCTTCCTTTTTTGAAGTCGGTTAAAAAAGAAACCGTCGGGTGACTACCTGATCTTGTCAGTCAGAAAATCAAATCATCCACAAATTTCGTAGCACTACTTCGAACAAAACCGACATTCTTACCTCTTCAATCGACCCCACTTCCCCCAGAACGGCGTGATACGCGGCACGCTGCTGGCCTACCGCTTCATGAGCAAGGACCGCGGTGGCCAGGGCGGCACCATCGTCAACACGGCGTCCACTGCCTTCATCAGGCCGCAGGTCTCCACGCCCATCTACACGGCCACTAACTACGCCATTGTGGGACTCACCAGGGCTTACGGAGTAAGTTTGTACAAATTGCCAGATTACAGGATACCATTTTCACTACCTAAAAAAAACCTAGGGCAAAACGAGGCTCTGAAGATCGAGTGGACTTGCCAAAACGATCAAACCAACGAAGACCACCATTCTGCTACAGTTGTCTACGTTGTTTTTAGGGTTCCGTACCCAAAGGGTAAAACAGGACCCTATTACTAAGACTCCGCTGTCTGTCCGTCTCTCTGTCTCACAGTCTGTCATCAGGCTGCATCTCATGAACCGTGATAGTTAGACAGTTGCATTTTTCTGTTGATGAAGTATTTCTGTTGCCGCTACAATAACAAGTACAAAAAAACAATAAAATAAATATACAACAACAAACGTGATTTTTTTGCCGTTTTTATAGATACTAGAACTAGCTTCCGCCTGCGTGTTATGTCGATAAAAAGTAGCCTATGTCCTTTCTCAGGCTCTAGGCTATCTGTGTACCAAATTTCATCTAAATCAGTTTAGCAGTTTTGGCGTGAAAGTGCGACAGACAGAGTTACTTTCGCATTTATAATATTAGTAAGGATGGTACGGAACCCTTCGTGCGCGAGTCCGACTCGCACTTGGCCGGTTTTTTTTTATTGTCAAGGGGTGCCAAGCTATCTCCTCTACATTATAGATTCACTGGGCCTATTTGACTGACTGCCAGAACCTTCATCTACCCTTATCGTTCGGTGTTCCACAGGGATTCGTTCTGGGGCCACTTTTGTGAAATATAGAGTACAGCTAAAACCTGTCGTTTCATAAATGTTCTACACAGAATGATGTGGTAAGAAATTTTAAATCTTGATCTTCGTTTCTTAGGATCAGTACCACGTGAATCTGACTGGAGTGCGAAGTATGGTGATTTGCCCGGGCCTGACCGACACGGGTCTCGTTAAGGAGATCCGCAAGCAGCTCATGTCATCAGACTATGAGGCAGCTTGGCAGAGGGACAATGCTAGCTGCAAAATGCAGAGGTAAGCTTTTAGCGAGTCCTACTACCTCAGCTGCTCGCGGACGACTGAGAGCGAGACTGAGTGGCTGAGAGAAGGCTCCAAGGCGCCGATAGTTTAGGTAATTTCTTTTTACGGTGAAAATAATGGTATTCATAAAAAGAAAACATCGTACTTATCTGCTTTATATTTAGTGAAGTTATTATGAAGTTTCACGATCTAATTTGAAGTATGTTTTTAATGCTAGCGGTTGTTCGTATATTTGTAGCTTTAACAGTAATCCTCAACATTACCATATATTTATTTCAAAATTAATGCTGAAATAATTAATGTTCGATATACCGGAGGATCATGCTAAGCAATTTGAGGTATTGTAGACTCTAAAAGTTCCATTGAATGGTACAGGGGGGGGGGGGGGCATAAACGATTGTGAGGCCGCAAAGAGATTATATAGTCATTGTGAGGCCGTATACGAAATTTTGCCGATTTCGCTAGTTTACGTGATTTTACAGTTACAATACTGTATTCCTATAAGTTTTAACGCAAAACATGAATGATCATTTCAATTTTGATCGTTTACTTGTTGAAGTTTGTTGCGCCACATCTTTCTAGTTCAAACACTAGGAAGTGGTGGAAAGGGTTGGCGTAACGTTGTGGAAAATGTAAAATGAATCGGTACTTATTCTAAGGCTAATTTGAATAACGTCTGTGCTAATGGTTGTTATATACCTTTTTTCAGCTCAGAACACGTGGGTCGCTCGTTAGTAGAGATCCTGGCGAAGGGTCAGAGCGGTTCCGTATGGATCGTGGACAACGGAACACCCGCGCGGGAGTGGCGCGGTTAGACTAGTCTTATAAACCCCTTGTTTTATCACTATGCGTAATTCACGCATTTTCCATTGTGGGTCGAGACGTCAGGTAGCTCGTGAAATGATTGACGGTTACTGTAGGTTGTTCAAGTATTGTGAAGTGAGAAACCAGCACGCGTAGCATGACCAGCGTAGAAACCGGTTTTGTCGACGGAAGAATAGACAAAATGACAGATAAACAATCACAATCGGTAATTTTATCTATTCTTTCGGTGACAAAACCCGTAGCCGTAGAAACGGCTGGGTTGAAACCCTTATTTGGTATTGATTAGTATTAAATATATTTGACCTCTTTGTACACTTCACCAGGTTTTTGATCACAATGGAAACTAATTAAATAATTATGGTACTTAGGACACATTCAAATAATATTTAAATAAATTAACTAAATCTTACTCATTTAAAGATCGTAATTTTCATACTGTGAATGTGCCTAGTATATTTTATTTTGTAAAATGTAAGACTTAGAAATTGGGGCATATAATGTAAGCTCAAGGAATACGATAGACTAGGAATATGCTTCGATCTACTTATAGGTGAATTCTTTATAACTTCATGTATATGATTGTAAGTGGGATACATAACACGTAATAGAGGATTGGTCGTGATTGTGTAAATATTTCGTTCTGCTACTCGTAAAGCCTTCTTGCGTAAGGCATTATATTTTTTAAGATATACTTTTAAAAACAAAAATATTATGTAATATGTATAATGTCGTGACATATATCGTGTACTTTAATCTACTTATATTGTATACAAGCAAGTATGTATATTAATAAGGGCATACTTTGTATTTTACCTGCTTTGAAGTGCAAGTTATGGATGTTAAACATTTTGTTTTTATGTACAGATATCTGCATTAATAAGGTAACCCACTCTTTTAGGTATAATTATAACTGAGCACGGGTACACAATAAATTAATGCATATATCTCGTGTCCTCCAAAGATTATTGTAGGAATGATTAATTTAATGTTTTGTAACATTTTGTATGACATATTGTTGATTTATTTGGTGATATAGAAAGGCTACGCTATTTTGCTTATTTGCAATAAAATTGGAAATTTCAATATGATTGTTGTTTTAAATAAAATTACGTTTTGGAAGATTTGTAGTAAAGTTATATTTTTATATTGATACAATCACCAGGTACAGCTTTAGAGTTACAGGTTTTTACAAATATCATGTTCCTTGTCAAAACTTATTTCAGAATTTTGCATGAAAAGGACTTGCCAATATGAACACATGTAGGTAAAATTAATGATTCCAAAATAACTACAAGAAAATACAATAGTCCTTTTCTAGAACTAAATATTACAAGAATTTTATTGAATTGAATAAACATAGACTTTACTAGTGTTGATACTGTGTTATCAATCAGTTGGTGAAGCGGACGGCCGTGTGAGTTCGCGGCCCGGCCATCAACACATCTCCTAATGAGGCAGCAGTCCTTCGATCACATTTATTTAGTACTAACTACAAGTGAACGACAGTCAATAAACAGTTTACATTTAATAACATGCCGAGG
The DNA here is from genome assembly GCA_949152455.1 of Lithophane leautieri. Taxonomy (NCBI): domain Eukaryota; kingdom Metazoa; phylum Arthropoda; class Insecta; order Lepidoptera; family Noctuidae; genus Lithophane; species Lithophane leautieri. The sequence continues at coordinate 13,659,574 of OX424472.1, read as the reverse complement.
CAGCCTCTAACCCACAATGATTTATATAATTACACATGAAAACATCTGGCCAGCAGGTATTAGAAACGAATTTATCCTCGTATTATTAATTTACTAACACTTTAGCAGGACTGCTGCATAGACTGTCGCATGTCATTGCAAGTAAATAAATAAAATGGAGGCGCAATGACCGTTCGTGATAGCCATTTTAGTACTTTAAATATTATATGGTTAAACCTAAATAGGCACAAATAATCATAACAGGTGAGGAGGTAAGCTTTATGAAAATATTTATAATTCATTGCATAAATAAAATGTCTCCTATGCAACTCTCATTACATAGCCTCCCTGAAATTTACAAGTGGCCTCTATCTCACTCACCGATAACATTGGCATCTTTGAATCACATAAATGAGCCTAATATCATCCAACTATTGGTCGACTTGTGACATTATACAATTCAATTTAGCTGATGCCAACGCCCTGCCTAACTGCGTTATCGCTCACGACACTCCTATACTTACATTATACTAACTGTGAGCCTTCTCAGTGTACCGACATTTTGTTCTGTCGCACGCTTACGGGAAATTCCATCTTTTTCCTTCCATTATATTGGATACAACACTATCACACCAAAACAATGTCCATCAACTGTAATCTGCTCAACATTAAAACTTCCCGCAAAGACATTACGTTTCGAATCAATACAAGACACTTCATCACCAAACTAACACTTTTCCGTCACTTATCCATTTTTGAATAGTCCCTGCTGCGATAAAAAATTCTTTCGGTGTAGCGGACGCTCTCCAACAAATCCTACTTAGCTGTAAACAAAAAAAAAATGCCTAATTAGAAACTTGTTGGAAAAGTTCACTTTGAAAGAATATGAGTAACGACAATGCAAAAATAGGGTCAAAAAGAATGAAACACGAGAGGTGGCACAAAGACGAAAGTTGGAACAACAATTCCGAAACTTTTCACAATGACTGAAGCCATACTGTGCCTGGAAAGTTTAGTCAGGTAAAAACAGTAGACGATACAACGTGATCAACCCTTTGGCACAGTGAAAACAATAATTCTAATATTTATATGAGTTAGCAGGTATTTTCATAGATTAAAAAAAGAGCAATTGTGAGTGTGTTGTAACAAATTAATTAGGAGACTTGTCAATCTGCACAATATTTGCATTTGAGGCAAACATAATGTTGGACATAAATAATTTAAAACTAGCAATACATACCTGCAGTGGGTGCTGGCTGCGGCATGGCGGGCGCGGGCTGCGTGCTGGGCGCGGGCCCCACGCGCGGCCCCCGCGGGCCCCCCCGGGGACCACCTCGCGGGCCCCCGCGCATCGCGCGCCACCTGCCGTCGTCCGAGAAGTTGTGCACGTAGTTGCTGTACAGGAAAAACACATGTCATCTTTTGCTAGTTGAAATAAGATTAACTCAAATAAGTTATCTTGTTTTAGATGTGATTAAATGGTCAGACGTCCAAAAAAGTCGTTGACTTTTTAAATCTTCATAATATCGAAGAATCGTTTCGATATTTATCACTCCAATCAGACAATGAATTTTTATTTTCATTTTGTACGGAAATTAGGCGAGCAATTAACTTGCCGCAAGAAGTACTTCCAAGAGAACACGTTATGGGTAGAAAGGGGGGGGGGTGACGACTGAGATGACGGCAAATAAATCGGGATAAAAAAAGGAAGGAAGGTGAGTTCTAACTTACGTTCACTCAACGTATTTTTTTTTTGTAATATCGCAGCATTATGCTGAGATAGGATAACATCATCCCTGTATTCCCGAAGGGTTAGGCAGAGGTGCAGTTATGTATAGTATAAGTCCCATGTAATAGGGGGCAAGTCTATTGCCATCAACCGGGACAAATCCAGGCTCTAGGCTGCCTGCTAGTGAAAAGTTTCAAATCGAAAAAACCAATAACACTCTTTCCGACCCAGGTCGGAGCATGAACTCAGCAGTAGCACTTGTGACCACGAGACCAACGAGGTACATCCTCCCAAAAAAAATGTACGTTGAGTGCGTGCTCACGTGTACTGCTGGTGCTGCGGGTTGTGGTGGCGCCAGCCGCCGCGGCCGCGCCAGGCGCCGCGCCGCGCCGACGCCACGCCGAACGTCTCCGAGTTCAGCTTGCGCTCCGTCCGCCAGTCTGTCCGCTGGCTCCTGCCCTTGGACCTGCAAATGTTTACCAGTTATCAGCATGTACCATGGAACATCTATAGTAGGCTAATGCCCATACCTGCACATCCGAGGATCTAAAAATTGATGCGATGCCGCGATAACCTACTGGGCCTAACTCATCTTCTATACCATATTATAAATTAAACTCGCTTTTCGTGTTTGTCTGTATGTCCGCGTTGTTCTTCTAAACCACGCAACAGATTTTGATGAGGATTTCATCATCATTTAAAGAATTTATTCTGGAAGATTTATACGTATAATACGTTAATATTAAAGTTACATACAACTAAGAAATCTCGATGTTTTGTCAAGTCATAATGAGAGTCGCCAAAACTTCAGATAGCATTGATATCGCCGATGCTAAAAGTCTGCTTTGGCCCGTGTGTGTGTCAAAGATAGTACGAGATTTTATGGCGATAGTTGATTAACTTTTGAGAATTCGTATCGCTAGTTCTATGATCCCACCCTTATAAATCCTAGCCGGCTATTATACATTAATTATCCTACCTAATATTGCAAATGCGGAAGTGAGTTTGTTACGCTTTCACGCTAAAACGGTTGAACGGCTAGGCTAATGAATATTTTTATAATTAAATGATAAGTTCAAAATAATATCTCACCTCTCAACAGCCTCGCAGGAGATGTTGTCAAAGAAACTCTTTGTCTTGTCATACCCTGTGTAACCATTCTGGTCCTCGTCTACTTCCGGTTCGCCTGCGCCGGTCTCATTTCCTGAATCATCCTTCTTGTCAACTTCGCCCTGCGGTATAATAATTACTTCAGACTCCTGCGATGTCCGAAAAGAAAAAAAAAGTATTAACATTTTTGACAAATACATTCAAAACAAATTAAAATACAAATAAAAAAAAAGAAATAACAAAGAAATGAAGATGTAAAAAGTCCTCCCAAAAACTTTTTCAATAGCCCATTATTTCTGATTTCTCTATAACCATAAAAATCTTGGAAGCAGGTATTTTGAGAGGACCACGGCTAAGGATAAATCCATGCGGAAAAACTAGACGAATTTTCCTGTGATTTACGTTGATCTTGGCAACGATACCAGTTTCAGTTTTTTCGCCCTAACATGGTTCTTTGATACGTTTCCCGTTTAGATTTTTCCTTAGCCTTTATTTCGTGCTGATATGCAAGTAAAACTACGAAGTTTTTACTTAGATACACCGAATTAATTGCCCACAAAAAATATTGGACAACAAATGAAAATCCGCTGTGGCTACGTCAGTCAACACAGTCTAGGAATGTTGCCAACCAGTTCGCGTAATCAAATGGCCTGTGTTTACCAAAACTAGGTGTTTACTAGCTGACAAGACGACGATGAATAATTTAGCTACAATTAACCCTATTTCGGTCATGGAAAATCACTGAATGTCCATAAAATATGCTTATTCTATGGTTTCTGCCGAATTCTTCTGACGTATTTATCTTATTTTCTCTCTAGCCTGACTCATTAGTCTGAAAAAAATTCCGAACTTAAAACGGTTGATAGAGCGTGACGAAAACTCGTGGTGAATTGAAAAACAAGAACAGGAAATCAGATTTTTATAGTTAAACCTTAAATGCTACGTTTAAAACGTTATACCTATGCCTTTTCCCAAAGGGGTTGGCAGAATCTACAGAATTGCATCTGCTACGATTCTTACATTCTCTTTTTGCTTCGTTTACGTTACGTCTAACGTCGGTCATATACGCGTGCCGGTTGCGAGTACGACACACCATGACAATTATTTTTTATCTTTACTTATAGAAAAGTAATTCCATAAACACCTATACGTTAATCGAGATTAATTTATAAGTTTTTCAGGTGCAAAAATAAATCAGTTACGTCTTATAACAATGTGTTATTTTGTTTATTTTTTTATTAAAAGCACAAAGTTATAGCATAAATTCTCATTGAACATCATCAAACGATTGTGTAATTTCATACGTTCAAACGTAAGCTCAAATCAATTAGGTCGTAATTGGTATGTAACATAATACACCGACTATGACATAATAAAATTGTAACGCCGCGTAATTAACGATTATGAATAGGACCCCAATGGTTTACATTGGTTTAATATGAGGCTAGAACGAAGTGGATAGGTGGTGGTAATATTGAGTTGGCAGCTAAATGCTTATTGCATTGCATTCATAGATACATAAACTCGCCTTTTTCCCATGGGCAGCAACTACAGAAAGCCACCTGCTATGATCCTTACATACCCGTCTTTATTTCGTTTACATTCATACATGTGAATGAGATGTGCTATTAGTGGTGATGTTATAGTAATTTATTATCCTCGAAAAGGTTGGGACTGCTGATTTCAGATAGGCTCTTGTCTCATCCCTAATTCTAGAATCTAGACTGTATTGACTGTCATAAAATTGCATTTTCATTTGTAGTTACATCTTCAGATACCATTAACCTAGTTTAAAAGGAAACAAAAATATATTTTTTTTGTTTTGACAATGATTTAATTAACAGGTTTTTCTAATAGTAATTTTTTGTATTAACGATCATTTTTCTAGGCAACTTGACGCAACAAAGCGACCGATTATAGTTCGAAAGGTATTGTGAACAAAATTGTATATCTCACCTCAACTTTTACCTCGCCATCAGAGATCTTTGCCTTAGCAAGCTGGACGCGCAACTCTTCAAACTCAGTGTTGGCTTGTTCGAAGTCATAGTCCTTATCAAACTTGAGCGTGTTCTTGTTGCGGGGAACGAAGCCACGTCCGCGGCCACGGGGCCGGCCTCTCCAGCCGCCGCGGTTGTAACCCTGGCCCGCACCGGAGAAGTTACCTAGTAACAAAACCATTCGTTAAGTGATGATCCTTACATATTATTAAAACAAAGAACTCCGCCGCGTCTGTCTGTCGTCCTGTACGCGATAAACTCAAAAACTACTGCACCGATTCTCATGCTGTTTTTACCAATGGATAGAGTGGTTCTCGAGGAAAGTTTTAGTATATAATAACCGACATCCACGCGGGCGAAGCCGCGGGCATCAGCAAGTTTAAAATAAAATGGAGAACGCTTAGTCGTAAGTTTCATATCGCTACGAATACCAAAACTTCCGGATCTTTATAGGTCGCGCGAGAATAGACCCTAAAATTTTAGTACCTACATTGTGGGTAGTGAAAGGAGCTCTTTATTTGTAGGTTCTAGCTTCAAAGAAGGACGGCAATTATCACTCTTTTTGGGAAGTAAATAAGTATTATGTAGTGTAACTATGAGCAAACAAGAGGAACCTGTGCTCCTTTTACACCACATAGAAGTCGATAGCCAAAAAAACAGTGTAGTGCGACACGTGAAACACATGCAATGTAGTAGTTTTTACGTAAGAAAAATAGGTTTATTAGCCCCAGAAACACGTGCATACAAAAAAGATAAGTTTAATCTAATTATTTATTATTCGATTAAATTTAAAAAAACAGAACTAGTCAGCTGCACGTCGTGGGTCGTGACAGACAAGAAGGCTTCCCCTCCGCATAATGCTATGCTATACTATGGGGGACCCACAGCACAGCGCTGATTTTCAATGGTCACCCAAAAACGACGTTTGGGAACCAAGTCAGGTACCTACTTATAAAGATTAAACAAAGCGCCGGTGCGCCTCCATTACAATAACAAAGATGTTTGTAACTTACCAGACTGGTGATGATGATGAGGCTGCTGGTTCGTTTGCACCTGGTTGTGCTGATTATGCTGGTTATGTTGCTGATGCTGCGAGTGCTGCTGCTGCGGCTGGTGCGGGTGCTGCTGGTGCATGGGCTGCTGCGGCTGGTGCTGCTGGTGCGGCTGGTGCGGCACCGGCGCGCCGCCGCTCGGGTAGCGCTGGCGGTTGCGAGAGTTGGTGCGGTTGCGGTTCTGCGCCGGACCCTTCTGCGGCTGTCCGTTGCTGCCACGTCGGCTGTCCCGTTGCTGGCTAGACCCACTAGCCACAGAGCCGACCTATACACACGTGTTTTAGTGTGGAGTCTTATAGATGTTGTGAATGTAGCCCTGAGATTATGCAGTGATGATAATGTGTAACGTGAATGGTTGAAATATAGAAGTTATAACAGAAATGAGTGGGAGAATGTTTCCAGGTACATAACAACAAAAAAAATTAAGAAATGGGTCATTGTTTTTGGAATAATTTGTTTTATGTAAAAAAAGTTATAAGTTAATGTTTATTTGTGTGCAGTTCTTTTTATTATTCGAATTGTTTGAAAAGAAACCTATTTCAAAATAACTATTTAGCAGTAAGTATTCTTGTTTTAAATAGAAACAATAATTAAATAACAAAATTAAAGTAATTCAGGAATGCAAACTTGCCTTAAAACATTGATTAACATTCACACCACTGCATGAATATACAAACAATATTTAAATGCAGGTCATAACATAACACTAATTTATAAACAGATTCTCCAGCTCATCCTTTCCAATGAAATAATATCAGAAATGGAAGATTTCTAGTCTAACTGGGATATTATAAATAAATAAGCAACAATCAATTCACTTGCCACATGTAATGATTGCGAGAATATCCCTCCAGAATCTGCTGTTGTGGTCTATGGCAAGGCCGCATCCAGAAAAACATTTATAATGTATTTACTTAAGTCTTAATTACTGCTTAATTAACTTAATGTATTGCCTACAAATAATTATGCTAACTTATTGGGACTATACAGACCCTAAGATCCTAAGCCTAACTTAGTTATTTTGTTGGTATGTTTATGGTATGGTAGTGGAGATTTTACAACTTTTACATGATAAATTAGTTTATAGTTTATGAGCATACCTGTGTGCCCTGGTCTGCAGTAGGGCTCTTCCTGTGCGCGCCGACAGCGGGGGTTCCCGACCGCGAAGCGTTCTGCTGAGATCCTCCTCCAATGAGGTCAAGCATCGAGCCTGCAACACATTTTCTTATACACACATAGTTGAGAAAAAAAAAACAAAAATACTTTACTATGCTAAGCATAAGCTTTAATGATTTACAAATTGCTTTTTCATTGTTCTTTTATTTCAATTTTCATACAAGCAACAGACCAAGGAGAAATGACAATGCATGTTGCGATTTTTTTGTAAATGCATGCTGTTGTTAGTTTTATTAATTTTGTTGTTGCACGCTTGGAAAATAACCCACCACCAGTAGTGCTAATCTTATTAGATATTTTTTGACTTTTTTTAAATTCCTTACACCCAAGGTGAATAATAATGAATACCTTCTCCCATCTTAGTATTACAAGTATGTAAATAATTATTAATGTAATATTTACTAAATGAATATAAACTAAACTGATTTCACCTAGTGCTGTCAAGAAATACATAGAAATATTAGTTATTTTTTTATTATACATATAAGTTAATAAGGGGATCAAACAACACTAACCAAAAAACTTAATAAGATGAAATACCTTTATCCTGATTCAAAGGATTTTACAAGAATTAGTAAAATTTTAATAATGTTATGGATTTTGTTATTTACAAGCTAAAAATAATATTAAACTGTGTGAATTAAATGTCAACAAATACAAAGATAAATATGCAAGTTCTTTGAACTGTCATACATACATAATATGAGATTAGTCTGCATGCAAGTTTGGTGAAAGCACAGGGAGTAAATCATAACTAGATACTTTATTAGTTCAATAAACCAAACCAAAATTAAACTACTTGAAAGGTTAGCAAAGTATCTTTTTATGACGCTGCAAAAATCGCAAAGTAGCATGTTGAAGCAGAAGCTAAAATTATCCAAGAGCAAAAACCTTGGTCTTTCACTTGATTGGCGTGATGCGCCACTCCTGAGCCAATCGGACCCGTGACAGGCAGGGGCTGGGGTGCCAGCTCCACAGAGGTTTGCGGAGACAACTCACTGGTCTTGTTGAGCTGAGCATGGACACCTCCGGGAAAGCCAGCCATCGGGTGGTACTGGGGGTAAGGCGTCTGGCCGACCACCGGGTGGTTGTATTGCGCCGTGAACTGGCCCGGTGCACTGCCAGCGCCGAGGGTCGGCGGCACAGACATCTGCATGATGGCCGGATCATTGGGTAGGGAGGGAACATTGTTCAGCACTCGTATATCCTTGATGTCAGAACCACGAAACAAGATGTAATCATACACCTGGCTCTGGGGCGCAACAGGGTACTGCGTCTCTCGATCCTCCGTACCAAATGAACGCACTGTAGACAGAAAAAGTTTATTAGGATCATTAACCTCAAGCTGTGTTATAATTTGTAGGTAGTTACAGTTTTATTCAAACAAAAAATCGTTCCTTACACCAATTTAAACATCAGTAGCGATTAAATTGGTGTGACTTTTACTCTGAAGGTACTCTAAATATTGTGTCCGAGTCATAATTTTTCCCATTGCACAGTGGCATCTTGAACATAATAAAAAGAAAAGGTAGGTAGATTGATATAACTGTTAACACCTACTCATCATCAGAAATAGTAAAAGTACAGATTAATTTTTAGGACAAAGACGGTGTACCTTCAATTTAACACCTGCTGAAGAAAACAAAATTGTAGCATACATAGGACGTTATCAACGTCATCAATGTGAAACCGCGGTCATAGGCGGGACCAACAATTTCACTTTGAGGGTAGAAGAAAAACAATGCGATACATTTAACTTAAAATCATGGAAAATTAGAAGGAAAATGCCCAACAATAAACATATTGGACGCTTTACCAAACAATAAACAAAGATGGGCATAAATCGGGAGGGAAAAAGAGAACAGCTTTCTAGAGACGTCGATCGATGTTCCTACAAGAAAAAATAATTATCGCCAGGAAATATAAGAAGAAAACATTAAATTGATGACGATTACTGCGAAAGGGGCCTTGTAATAAGATAACAGTATCCATTTGTCAACTTACCGCTAGCCAAAGCGATGGTACATTCCTGAGGATCGACGGTGAAAAGCCGGCCTTCGTAGCGAATGTCAGCTTTAGATATTAGGCTTATCTTGGAGCCCAATTCAGGCATTCCAGAACTCATAATGTCACTTTGGAAATAACTCGCCGATGTTAAAGATTTTTAACGATATCGTCGACCATAGAAATCAGCCACCGAACAAAATGACTGACGGGAAGTTGGCAACAAGCGATGCGTTTACAAACAGCTGTAATGAGTGGGGGAACTTTGGAAACACACTATTTGGCTATAAAAAAAAACTGTAAGCACAATATCAAATTATCAGTTTAAAAAAAGCATTTTATTGAATATCATAAAGAATTATGAAATTATCTGATATCACACCCTTTCAAAAAGTCATGGAATAAAAGCTCTTATCAATACTTTATTATCAAAATAATTGAATCATCAGTAATCCGTCAGATTAACATCAATAATCTATTTATTTATCTATATATAATTCGACTAAGATTAGGGCAAACATTAGACGAAATAAAATGTTGAAGATGGTTGACCGGTATGTCTTTCTTAGCCATATTCTTTCTTTTAGAAAAAAGCATCAATAAACGGAGACATCGAGAAGAATAAAGCTTGGGCTTAGAATTATAAAACTGGATATATACAGGGTTACTGGTAACTCGACGTATTCCTTGCAGGACGTCATAGTAAGGTTAAAATGCAACAAATTAAGCCACCAAATGTTCTACCGAAATTCAGTAGTTTTTGAATTAGTTAAGAGTTTTTATGAAAAATCCCAGATTAAATCATTTGAAACCAATTTAAAAATGATTTACGGCGCGACTGTACTGAAATTAAAGTTATTATCATAGTTGACGCCGTAGCAGACCTTTGTTAATAATTAAAAGTTCAATAATGCCTAAAACTTTGGCAAATATCACTAACCAAACATTTAATTTATTGTAATTTTTGCTATTACTTCATAAAAAATGTAGTCTAGTGCAAAAAAAAAATACTGAATTTCGGTAGAACATTTTGGTGGCTTAATTTGTTGCATTTTAACCCTACTATGACGTCCTGCAAGGAATACGTCGAGTTACCAATAACCCTGTATATAATATTTGTAATTTTTCGAAAACGGCTCAAACAATTTCGATGAAAGTTGAAACATAGTGGTTTATGGGGTCGAAAAATCGATCTAGCTAGGTCTCTTATCTGGGATAATTCTTTTTTCTATTTTCACAGCTATGGGGATGTGATACAACGTTGGTATACCTGGAACAATATGTAAATCTATTTTCACCCGAGCAGGTCTTGGTCGACTAGGAACTGAATAATAAAATACTTATCAAGATATTACGTTTTTCTGTGGTTACTAACAGGACCAAAACCAGTGGGGTACTTGCGTAGTGTTCTGCATACCATGATGACGTACGGTGCTGAAATGTACGAAGGTCTTCAATACCGGAAAATGAATTATAGAACTCAAATGGAGTTGGGCAGGACACCAAGACAACACACGTTAAATCGAAAATTGGTAGATAAAGCGTTGTTTTAAATAAAAGCTACAATAAACTTATGTTTTTGTTTTATTCTCGTTGACAACGTTCCAACTACCAGTTTTAATCATCTCCTGCATTCTACATTATTGCAAACACTTTGCACGCTAGTGGGACTAGAGTAGCCCCACTAACAGGTTATGGGCCCAGCGACTTGCAGAGAAATGTTTAATGGTAGGTAACAAGTGTTATTATAGAGAGCAGAAAACAAAAATGGCACAAAATACGGAGTAAGAGCAAAGATTTGCTTGATGATCAGACCACAAGAAAAGAGAGGTTATGCCCAGCAGTAGGTGAACTCGGTTTGTGGATTATTAAATTGATTTGATAGCTCTAGTTTCTGTCAAAAATTGTATGGAACACTGACAGAAAATAGAGATTTCAAGATGTTTTGTTGTGAATGTTTCGCCAGTACAAACGCACAGTATGTACATGATGATGAACATATATTAATATTCACAGTTTGAACTAAATACACAAGTTATGTGCCAAGATTTTGTTAGAATAATAGTGATAACCACTATTATAATTTGAATAATAAAATTAAAGCCCAAAGAATCATCAAATTCTTAATTTAGTCGATTTTATGTATCATTATTGACATGAACAGTCAGCTTATCGATATCTTTCATTAAGAAAATAATCACCATCGTTACATCTCTACAAGTGTCCGTTGGTTTTGATTTGACGCTTGACGGACAATCACGGACAATATTGATTTTCGTACACAAATCTGATTTTACTGTGCGGTGTAATTAATTAGGTTTTCTTTAACTTATATACTTATGTACAAGTGGTGTATGCTACGTACGCGTAATGATGATAGACACTCCGATAAGTTCTACCCCTGGGCTAGCCAGGACAAGTGTTGGCGGGAGTAGCAATAGTTCTGTTAAAAGGCGAAGTCTTATTCCGCAAATACGACCAATTGGCTCCAGAAATGAGGTTTGTGGCTTACCAGATTGTACAATAACATTTTAAATAAGTTTTTATTAAAATCTTTGACCTCATTGTCCTTCGTTGTTTACTAACATAATGAACTTTGTAACAACGGGCTTTTTGTGAACGCATTGCGGCATTTTTGTAGATTTAGTCGCTTATTGTGAAACATTATCATTATCCTGAGAGTTCCAAACAGTGTATTGAGTTAGCTCACTTTTAGTTTCATAAGTAATTAATCTGTAGACACTACTTTTCTGACATAAATTATGAAAGAATGTGATGCATCTTACTAGATGCTTTTACAAAGACGTGAGACGGAGAATCCGCAATACTCTCAACTGGCAAAAACATATTTTCCTGTATACAAAAAATAAACATGTTCCAATTAAATACAAATTCAATTATGACCTTATCGGAAAGACTGCTAAGAAAGCTATATAAAAATTAGTAAGTAGTATTCAACGCTTTATTTTACAGGAACGCAATGATGACGATGCTGAGAGGTCATCATTGGTGGCATCTGAGCGTGCCCTGGCAACATCAACGCCACAAATATCATCACCCAGACGAGGCAGGGACACCATGTCTTCATCACCACAGAAAGAGCACTTTCAAGGATGTCTCAAGCTTTATGCAGAAAATGTAAGTGTACAATATTGGGCAGTGCTTTTTCACTCCATACACCTATTTTCATACTGACACCTGTCAGTTTTATACTAACGAATATTTGTTTTGCGAATTTGACCCTTATTACAACTAGAAATCGTTCAACTGACAGGTCTCAGGAGTGCATTCTCTCGACGGCCGGAATGTAGCTAAACTACCAGCATAGCAAATGCTTTGCTAAGTTGGGCTAATATTAAGTTAAACATACCCCTGAAAACATGAATCTTAGTGAGTAAAAAACCCAAAAGACAAAAGAAAGAAACAAAATTTATTTGACCTAGGTTACACAAAAAAAAAAACATTTAGTTATAACAGTATTCTGTGCCACCGGGCTGCACCAAATAAACCCAGTTCAGCATAAATGCCATACAACTGCGGGACAATTCCCTTATTTTTAAGAACGTTCATTCGCATCTAATTCGTAATCTGTCACAAAAAACATCATTTTACCAACATTTTTGACAAGTTTGACAAATTGCGACTTGAATGTGAACGTTTTTTATGTAAGAGAATTGGCCCTCTGGTATCTGATGCTGGTTTTCAACTGACAAAATACTTAGGCTCAAAAACATTACTGACTAAACTTTTTATTCCAGAAAATAACAAAAGACAATGCATGGAACCTGCAGTTGATAGACTTCATGACGTCAATGTTAAGAAGGCACGACTCTCGCATGGATAACTTACAAACTGCCTCTACGGTAGTGGATGCGTCCGCTAGGATATACTCGTTTAGGGTGGATGCGGTGCATTATGATGTTTTGAAAATGGCAGGTGGTCTTAGTAAAGCTGCTCAGGTATGCACTTTAATAGTTCACTCCACAATAAATATGATATCACTAGCATTGACTATTATAATATCAAAGGATACAACACATTTTCGTTCAATAGTCATCCTTACATATTATAAAACAAAGTTCTCCGCCGCGTCTGTCTGTCGTCCTGTTCGCGATAAACTCAAAAACTACTGCACCGATTTTCATGCTGTTTTCACCAATGGATAGAGTGGTTCTCGATGAAGGTTTCAGTATATAATAACCGATATCCACGCGGGCGAAGCCGCAGGCATCAGCTAGTATTAAAATAAACAAAGAAGTTGTCAGTGTTTCATCATTGATTTTGTAACTTTGCATTTGTAACAACAAATCAGCTTGAAATACATGACAGCATAATTTAAATATCAGAATTTAATCCGACTGCCAGGAACCGGAGTCAGTCTAGCATTTAATTAAGATACCATTCTTTCAAGGCTGTCGTTTATGGATCTTTGACAGTCGTTACGGGTGGTCAGAAGCCCGAAAGTCTGACAACCAGTCTTACCAAGGGGTATCGTATTACCCAGTTACTGGGTTGTGGAGGTAAGATAGGCAGTCGCTCCACGTAAAATACTGGTATTCAGCTGCATCCGGTTAGACTGGAAACCGACCCCAACACAGTTGGGAAAAGACTAGGCAGATGATAACTATTCTTTCAAGGTTTTAAAGTAAAACGTATCCGTAGACTTTGCCGCCTGTAGCCGTTTTCATAGAGTGACCCCGTGTCCTAACCAAAAGCGATCGTCTCGCGAATACGCGATTGACGTGATCGTTTGTATGAATTTTGACGTAGATTGTTCGCGCGACTATGTCTGTGTCATATTCATATTGACATAGAAATATAAAAAACATAGAAATATAAAAAGAGCACGACAAACGCTTTTGGTTAAGATATGGCCTTACATAGAAACCAGTCGTGTCGCTGCGGTCTGTCATTGCGGTTGTGTTTTAGTCGCCTACGGAATTGAACCTTTATAGTCATAGTAATAAATAGTAGTGGTGGCCCAGTGGTAACGGCCACTTACGAGTCGTAGGTCGTAAGTTTGAAGGAACCCTGACAGGACAGGCGCTTTACTTTGTGCAAATGATTTCATCACCACTGCTCTCAAAACGGTGAATGAAAACATCGTGAGGAAACCAATGTCCGAGAACCAAAAATTCGAAGACATGTGACATCTACCAACTTTCACTGGGCCCGCGTGGTGGATTACGGCCCACTCTCTCTCAAAGAGAGGCGAGGCCTGTGTACCAGCAGTGGGAACATTATAAACTGACTAGCTGTCCCCGATAGAAAAAAAGACGCATCTAACAGTTTTTCCAGATTTGAGTTATATACATTGCCGGAATCAGAAAAAAAAGGCACATCTGCCTGTATTTTTAATATTTTTCTAACTCCCTCCAGTGCGGTTTTAGCACAACAAAATAGGGCGCTTCTGTTCATTTTTTTACACCCGATTGAAGATGAAAAGACGAATTTATGTGAAACTTAATTAAAAAGTCGCATTTATGTAGATAATGTCCTTATACTTTATAACTTTTTTTTTAGTTCAGTAATATAAAAGGCGCATATTTGTCCCTATTTCTGAGAGGAAGTTAATAAGACGCAAATAAGCATTTGCGTCTAACGCGCTACTAAAAAACTGCTTTCAAATTAAGAAAAAAAGACTACATCTGACCACTGCGTCTTAGTACGTTACGTTGAATAAAAAAATACAATGTGTGCAGAAACGTCCTTTTTTCTTAGAATTGTGAATTGAGCGGAGACTGCGCGGGGGTTGGGTAGGGTATGTTTAGTACGGCGTCTGACCAGTTTCTATGTCAGTTGCGCCCGAGTAGGTTGGAGGTATTAAATAATTTTATAAACATTTTATCTAAGCCAAGGGTTATCTAAATACTTTCTAATTCTTATGAAAAAAGGCGGAAATACATATATGCGCCCATTTCTGTTAAAATCATATACTAGATAGCTAAACTAAATACTTAGAAGAAAAGTACACCAACAAGCATTTGAAATTTAAAGGACGCATCTAGCCATTTACGTCTATTCAATTAAGTATGTAATATTTTTCTTCATTTTTTATGCTAAGTTGAAACGGTTTTTTCATTATTTTTATTATAATAATTAATAAATTCAGATTATTATTAAAACAAGTTAAAGCCCAGCGTAGTGGGCATTATTTTCAAATTTTAGTATGTAAATATTTTAATTTACTCGAAGACAGCAAACGATTTCCCGTTTCATTCATTAAAATATTTTTTTCTCCATTTTTACTTTTTGTTAGATGCGTCTTTTTTTCTATCGGGGGCAGAGCTGCGCCCCATGGTTTCACCACCATAAGTCTCGATCCCGTAGTAATATCCTATGTCCTTCTCCAGGTCATGGTCTACCCTTCTGCAAAATTTCATTCAAACCTGTTCAGCCGTTTTAGCGGGAAAGTGTATCAAACAAACTCACTTTCGTATTTATAATACTAGCTTCCGCCCGCGTGGTACTCGTATGTCGATAAAAAGTAGCCTATGTCCTTCACCGGGATGCCATCTATCTCCTTGCCAAATTTTATCGAAATCCGTTCAGTAGTTTAGGCGTGAAAAGGTAACATACAGACAGACAGAGTTACTTTCGAATTTATAATTATAGTATGGATTTTAGTTAGGATTTGTACGGATTATGTTAATGCTAGTCATAGTAAGATGTAATGTACCCTCAAATTACCCTCAAATATTTGTGTAACATTATGCAGACAAAAAGAGGCAAGAAAGATGACGATAACAACGTGCAAGATGAAGGTGCGGCAGACGGGGAGGCCGCAGCGCCCGTCAAGAAGAAAAAAAAGAAATCCAAGGGTGCCATTGCTCCGAACCCTGCAGTATTCAATGGGGATTTTGATACTAATGATTGTATAGGTAAGGTTCCATTTTCATTGCAAACTGGGCGTTATACAATATGTAAAAAAAAAACCTGTGCGATCCGAAAGGGGCATATAGGTACTGCAATAACATTATCAGAAAAAATAAAAAAGTTATTGCAATTTGAAATTCACATTTTTAGTACCAAAATTACCCCAATTTCATTATAACAGCAAATTTTCTACAGAGGTCATAATGACTTGTAGACACCTACTAAACGACGGCCGCTCGCGCTCCATGTAATTAACTGGGAAAATTCCACATTAAAAAAAAAGTGAATTTTCCAACAAAAAGAAAAAAACACGTAAATAGACTCTTAGTATGATTCTTAACAACACCCTCACGGATCGGACAGGGTTTTTGTTACACGCTGTATAGTGTATAGGCCCTGAAACTCATATTCATTTTCCAGCCCTTCGCCCATGTTATTCTGGGTCGGAGCAATACGTTCTTATTATAATACGTATTTCTTCCATTCTGCATGTCAGGTGTCACTATCATTCATTCTTTTTCCTTTCATATCATCCCTAACACAATCCATCCATCTATTCTTTCGTTTTATTCTCCCTCTCTATCCATCAACATTTTTATTCATCACTCTTTTTAACCGAATTCTTCAAAAAGGAAGAGAATATGAATCGATTTTGATGATTCTTTTTTTTTTTTGGTAGGTCATGCTTCAGAGGTGCTTCCATATACATTTTATTTACTTTGCTTGCGTAGTTTTTGAGTTAGCTTCAATATTACGTATTTTTCCCACTTAGTCTACGTAGACGATACGTAGACGATGTTCTGTGTGACTCCGTCACTGTTATTTACATAACAGGTAGTGGTATTCGAATTTGTGTGGGGTAGGTACCACAACTAAAAAGTGAAAAATAAAAATAATTTACAAAAAAAAAACACTGACTTCCAAAAAAAATACAAAAAAAGTGAAAAATAACTATAATTTCGGAAGTCGGTGGCGAAAAACGATAACTGAAAAGCAAAGACACCGACTTCCGAAATTAAAGTTATTTTTCACTTTTTTGGTGTTTTTTTTGGAAGGCGGGGGTTTTTTTTTTTGTAAAAAGTTTTTTAGTTATATCTGTTTCACCCCTCCTCATCACATGCTCATACCAAGGCAAACGATTCCCTTTCAACTTTTCTGTAACTGGCGCCACTTTGAAACCTCCTGTAAAAATATCGTCCTTTGATAAATAACGCGATTGACAACGCGTGGAACTTTCATTTGTATACAAAGTATTATTTCTTATTCTATAGCTTCGTTTACAGTTGTTATGCTAAAGTTTGATATCAGCCTGTCTAATTAACATGTTTTTATGTCTTCTTTTCTATCAGATCCCTTTTTCGAGCGGTTAGCGGCGACGACCGGCGATGTGACGTCATCAAACAGAGCGTTCAACGCGACTCTACCCATAGACAACAAAACACTTGCTTTGATATTGAGGTACAGTCTTATATTCACACTAACTGTGCCCCGCGGTTTCACCCGCGTAAGGCTCGACCCGGGTCGAAAAATAGATTACGACCGATTCTCAGACCTAACGAATATACATAATATAAAATTTCATAAAATTCGGTCAAGCCGTTTCGGAGGAGTATGGCAACTAACAATGTGACACGAGAATTTTATATATTAGATAAAATCTATGTAACATCAGATAATGTACTGCATTTTCTTGCGGCAGGAATGATGAATGCAAAAATGATTGGCAGTATCATGCATTGTTTCAACTCGTGATTTATTCCGGCTAAATTGTATATTGGTTTCATAAAATATCTCAATATTAGTAATTACGAGTCGTCAGAAGCCCGAAAGTCTGACAACCAGTCTTGCCAAAGGGTATCGTATTACCCAGTTACTGGGTTGTGGAGGTCAGATAGGCAGTCGCTCCATGTAAAATAGTGGTATTCAGCTGCATCCGGTTAGACTGGAAGCCGACCCCAATATAGTAGGGAAAAGGCTAGGCAGATTGATTGATTTGGTTTCATACAATATTCGTGTGATAATCTCTTCCTGCGTCAACCATTAGTCTTACTGATTGAGTTTGACCAGCCTTAAAATGTCGCTCTTCAATTAAAAAAATGAACAATTTATTATTTCTAGAACTGATGATCAATTCTTAGAAGAAATAAAAGAGAACATTCCTGAAGAACAAAACATAGATTTGTCGGAGCGGATCATTTTAGCTGCCAAGCTACTCCCCGCGTTTACAAACAGTGACCATATCTGTGAACCTTTTACTGGATTCTCTATCTCCAACTGGGATCCGGATACGGAAGACACGTGAGTTTTATACTATTACTAGCGACCCGCTCCCGCTTCGCACGGTTTTTACGACTTAACGATTTCTTGGTTATATGTAACTTTAATAACAACGTATTATACACATAAACCTTCCAGAATCAATTCTCTAAACGATGGTGAAAATCTCATCAAAATCTGTTGCCTGGTTTAGAAGAACAACGCGGACATAACACAAAGACGAAAAGTGGCTTTAATTTATAATATGTGTAGATATAGATTTATGTAATTTGGGAAAGTCTAGTGTTTGGCACTAGAATTCCCATATTACATAAATCTAAGATAGAGAAGATTTATAATTTTATAAACATTAAATAAATGGTAGAGTACTATATAAGGGCAAACAAGCATGTCTGTATAAATTACTAACGTTGCCAAGCATGTCTGTATAAATTACTAACGTTGCCCACGCTTACCGGTGCGCAAGCTTTGTATTTCTATTGTAGAAATCTTCATAGATATCCTTCTTAGCTTGGGGCACATTATTAGCATATACTAGTTTTTTGCCCGCGACGCCGTCCGCCTGGATTTCGTACTTTCCCCTTAGAACTTCTAAACCTCCTAATTAAAGGGTAATTTCGGAAAATATATTATAATGAATGTGATTTTTCTACCTGTGTTTCCCGTTTCTATTACAAAGGTTGATTTTTGTAAAATCGCAGTTTATACCGAATTTCGAGTTATCGAAGCAAGCACTAAAATACTCGCTTAAACTTGATTACCCGATTTTGGAGAAACCCAAATACACGTCAATCTTTATTTTTTGTCAAAATCATTAGTACCAAGTTTCAAATTAATCGAACCACGTGTAAATATCCTTCCATACAAACTTTAACACCACTTTACCTCCCTTTGGCGGTAGTTTTGAAAAACGAATGATTTCAAACCTTATTATTTATTTAAGTACATATTCGTACTAGGTTTCAAGTTTACAAACCGAAAGAATGAGATTTTTCATGCAAACAAAATTCAGTCAAATTAAAGCAAAGTGTTTGTTATACTGAAAAACCTAATGAAAAAACTCGTTTTGTGATCAAGTAGGATTCTAACCAAATTTTAGGCCTTGAAACAGTTTGGTCTTGAAAGACCTGGTTTAAACTCAGGTTTGGCACATTTTTTGTAATAAGACCGTGTATGTTTCTGTAGTGACAATCGAGTAACCAACTGGGTGGAAGAGAACCGGCTGAACTTGTCACAGCAGGCGCTTGCCTTTGACGTGAACGCGGAGGTCGAGCCCATACCTCAAGATGAACAGCATAACGATTTGTATGGTATGTGTGTTGTGTTTATTTCATAACGATTTGTATGGTATGTGTGTTGTGTATATCTATTGTTAGGTAACAGTTATAATACTCGTACATATCCTTATTTACCTATATTTATTTATTGAAACCACTTTTTAATCCAGTCAATCCATTATTTTATTTACTCCTACGCCACTATCTATAATTATTATGCTTATTATCCTACGCCACTATATATGATTATTAATTTATACGCTATACATTTATCTGTATAAATAATCAAGGTAATAAATAGACATTCATCATCGAACGACAACGTTTCCTAATGCAAAACTGTATAATAGTTACGTAATTTTGCTCCGTACACAAATTCACATATTAATTTAATGTATCTGCTCGACGTCCGTATGTCACCGCAGGGATCCAGCAGAATATCAGCGTCAGGTATATTCGCCTGACACATGCTGAGTTGGACTCCCATTTGATGCAACGTTGAGACGCACACCGCACCCTGTATTACTCGTTATTTTTTAAAGTTTGTCATAGACAATATTGTCATCACTGTGTCTAGTTTAGTTTTCTTTTATTGTGTCTATTTTTTTTTTTTTTTTTGTAAATTGGCTAACCTTGTCTTTGTATGTTGTGCTGTCTTTTGTGTGCATCAAATAAATGTTTTATCTATCTATCTTATTTACAAGAAAGATGGTATAGCATTTTAAATTTGAAGGGCAGTTGCACAACTTTGTCCTGTTCCTTAGCAATTCAAACATGCATTGGCAAACCTTGGGTGTTGCAGGTAAGTATATAAGACGTAATTGGTAAATATAAGGTACGTACTCTTCATCAAGAACTCGTTTCCTAGAGAAACAAAGAGATTATTTCACTGCACCCACATGAAAGAACATTTTTCAAATTCAAATATTTTACTTCAGACCAAGGGGTTTTTACACTGTTTCTTTACTTGATAGGTATTTTAAGGCCTTTCGGATTTATAAATCTTCGAGAATGCGGTAGTCTTCCCGTGACCTGCCGCCATTTCATCCATCCAGTGTAAATTCTGTGCTTAACAGTCCTATCTACTTCGCCATTGCTTTGCACGGGTGAAACGAGATACAGAAACTCGGAGCATACCGGGAGAAGCGCGCCATCAAGCGCTATGGCTCCAGCACCCTATATGCGTAATACACTTTCAATCACAATGATTTTGAAGACATTGCTTCGAATATT
This sequence comes from Lithophane leautieri, assembly GCA_949152455.1. Taxonomy (NCBI): domain Eukaryota; kingdom Metazoa; phylum Arthropoda; class Insecta; order Lepidoptera; family Noctuidae; genus Lithophane; species Lithophane leautieri. Next base: position 13,638,864 of record OX424472.1, on the reverse strand, counting down.
CGAAAAAGTCTGTTCAACAACGTAAATAACTGTTTTGGTTCTGCTGATTTTTAAGCCGACATTCTCAAGCTTCTGTTGCCATTTCTTATCTGACATGATACTCCTATCATTCCAGACGACGAGCCCCTCGGCGGCATAGAGAGCGAAGAGGAAGCGGACGTGGCAGTGGCCGCGTGCGTGGCGCGCGCGGGCGCGGCGCCCGGCCTCGCGCGCCTCGCCGACATGCGGCCCGCCGCGCGCGCCGACACGAGGCTGGAGTACTCCTACTGCGGGGCCATCGTCACGGCCTGGGCGGGGCCCTCGCATTGGCGGCTGAAGAATAATCGAGGTGAGGCCTTTTTTTGTATTTTTGATGGTATATAAATAGAAAAAAAACGAGAATAAAACAGCAATCTCCGTTGTTAAACGTAAACTGCTACAATTACTTTGAGCTTGCTATCGAACTCAGCTAAATGAAGCTTGTATGTACTAGGAGTGAGTTCACCACTATAATAAAATCTTGGGTTGTCTTCACCCTCGCCAGACGACTTAGCCGAGTAGCCTTAACTTAACGTATTTTCCTCTCGACCTTATGTAAAAAACTGCCAGGTGCTGAACTGAGAAACTTTTATTGATATATTTTATATGATTTCCACAGCCTCAAAAATGTCCGAACGCACCCAATCAGTAGGCGGCCGTCTCACAGTCGAAGGCAAGAAACCTTCTCGTACGAAACGCCAGCTAGACTTTCTAGTAGCCGGCCTAGCGTTTGACTGTCGGTCCGACCCCGTAGGAGAGTACGAACCGACCCAGCCAGCCAAGATCATGATCAGTAGGAAGACGCTTGCCACTGGACATACGTGGAACGAGGCTAACTTTAAAACTCCTATTGATAGGTAAGATTACGTTACAAATCACAAGCGCGCGTCGTGTAACATTTAAGTCAAATCAACGCTACAATAATTCTGCCAACTTCTTACGAGCTTTTGCCTAGTACCTCTTAAATTATAGTAATAGAAGCCTTTATTCAAAAATTTTGATACTGTTTGCCCTTTGGCAAAGGCCTCTCTCATTTGTCTCCACTTACTCCTATTCCTGGCCGTCTTAGTCCACAAACTTCCTGCCAATATCTTGATTTCATCAGCCCAGCGCTTAAATGGTCTGACTCGTTTCTTTATTTTACTTTTAGGATACCAATGAACAATTGTTTTGCTCCATTTGTCTATTCCTCTAATGATGTGTCCTGTCCATTCCCATTTAAGCGTTCTGACTGTTGATGTGACGTCTTTTAACCTGGTATGTTCCTTTATGGTAGTTATTCTTATCCTGTCAGATTTCTTCTTCCCCAACATACTCCTATCCAGCGCGTTTTGACATATTTCTAATTTCCTTGTGTGGGTACACCTCTTAAATTAACAAGCACTTTTTCTTTTACAGAGGCCTAGACGAGTCCCACTTCCGGAAACTCTTCCTCCGTCACAACGTGATGATGCTTCGCAAACGTGATCTCGAGCAGAGCAAGCAACCTGAACCGGAGCCAGATACAGTGGAGGAAGCCAGAGATTATGATTATAACAACGAGAACGATGCTTCTTACTGTCCTAATAATATTCCTGTAAGTATTCTACTTACTGAAATAGTAATCATAGAGTACGCGCATGTTCTTCAAAGACCTTTCTAGTCTATTATCGCATTGGTGATGTTTGGCTCCTAGTCTGTGCCCTGTACCTGCTAGCCTAGAATGTCGCAGGCTAAGTATGGCAAACAGCAAGTCTTTGTGTTATCGGAACTAAGAGAGAAATAATAGCAATTTTCTTAGGTCCCGTGACATCAGACGTGATTGTATCGAAACTTACGTTGATGCAGGGTATATAATATACGCAGAATACGCTCAATAAATTTTAACGATGAACAATTTTTTTAGGACGGCGATGACTGGGGTAATGAAGACGCGACAGCGGCGGGCGACCTGCACGACCAACTGAAAGCGGCCGAGCCTGAAGAGATTACAGACATGTTGGAACCACCCACTAAGGTAATATACAACACTCTAATGATCTTATAGTAAGAATATAAATGATGTAATCGAAATGTAGGTATATTGTTCATCCCTTTGGGAAATTCGGTGTGATATTATGTTATGTATCTTCTCTTACTAACTTCCCTCCCGCAGGTCGCAAAAATCTTCATACCTTACGCCATGCGGGCAAAGAAGGTGGACATGAAACAACTAAAACACTGTACATGGAAAATGCTAACAGAAAAGACGCCAGAAGGAGAAAAAGAGGACGTCACAGAAACAAGCTTCTTTTCAATATACCAGAGGTTACCAAACAAACTTACACCGAATATGCGAGAATCGCTCAGTGTGCCCCTTGCCTTACTTTCAGTGCTCCATCTAGCGAATGAAAAAGGACTGATTTTGGAAAAACGTGACGAACTGAATGATTTTGGAATACTAGGTCTCATAAAAAAATAGTTAGTAATGCTTTTTTGTTAAGTATGTTTAAATGTAGCGTATTTTTTGTTAAAACGCCATTCACCATGAATTTATTAACTACTAGCAACTTACCCGCAAGGGTGCAATGGCGACTTGTCATAATAATATGCAGATTTATTATACACGTATACCATCTAGAATAAATGATCTAAATGATGGCGAAAACCATGCATCAAAATCCATATATAGTTTAGAAGATCTAAACTGCCACACAGACTGACACGAAAAGCAACTTTGTTTTAAGGATAATATGTATTGATTTTTATATTCACAAAAACCTTGAATATTAAAAATGAGGCCCGGTTCATTCTACAAGAAACCCTCGGGCCCAAAGAACGGTCCTACTCCCATAGAGCGTAGAATAAGAGTTCAATTACTGATTATTAAACATATACCTCTAAGGCAATTCATCATATCATAAATTATACCATTTTTGTTGGAAATGCAGGACATTGTAAATATAATTTGGTTTTCGTTTAAATGTTGTAGCGTTTTTTCCATAAGTACAATGAGAGAATGAGATAACTGCCATAGTAACATTGTATAGATGTTTTGATAATAATCTCTTTATATTTCTATGTAGAATGGAATAATGTAGAATAAAATATCTTCAACAAATACCCGTCTTTTTTTTAATTTTTTATAACACTAGCTTCCGCCCGTGTGGTATGTCGATAAAAAGTAGCCTTTGTCCTTTCTCAGGCTGTAGACTGTGTGTACCAAATTTAATTTAAATTGGTTCAGTAGTTTTAGCGTGAAAGCGCGACAGACAGACTTACTTTCGCATTTATAATAGTAGTAAGGATAGTTACGATTACGATTTTCACTCTATATTCCCGAAGAATTAGGCACAGGTGTACTTACGACAGTATAGCCACATTTCGGCAATAAAGCCAGGAATACACATGACCAGTGACTTGCACAAAAGTATGCAAGTACCTAGCTTGCATCCCAATGTGCCATATATTGATTAGTGTCACGATGGCATGCAAGCTACTTGATGGAAAGGAAACCTTAGGGCCGCCGCCCGCTGGCGGCACGGCACGGCAAGGGATTTTTATGTGACGAATAGAAATAGAACTTAATTGGATGACAATGATGTTTCAACGTCAACGATGCAGTGGTATGCCGCGACGTCCTAAGGCCATCGAAATTTCAACTTTATTTTCATACAGTTAGGCTATATTTTGTATCGTCGCCTAAAAATGCCATGCCATTCCGTGCAATGGGCCGGCCCTTAGCCTTCTTGCGTTCGGTCTTAGGTGTGCTCACCAGGTCTGGCAGTTAGTGAATGTTGGATTTACCAATAGGAAATACTCGGCCGCATTTAAGAATTGGGGCACGCGTGCTGGCGTATATTTTTAGCGCACTTGACTGATATTGTACGCTGACTATTAGCAGTAGTAGTCGTATAGAGGTTAGTAAAACGATGATGTAATAAAAAATCCATTCGTTTACTACATAGCTTTAATTAAAAAAAAAAACGAAACATGTTCCTTTTCCTAGGACATCAGTCCTGAATCTCACAAGATGATTAATAAACAAAAAATAACGACAATCAATATACCTTCGGTATTCGTAGTTGTGGTGACATGTTAAATGAAGGGAATGTGTTTAATTACAATAAATTACGTCATGTATGTACATAATAAAGGCCACATACTGTTACGAATGAAATCCTATTTTATTTATTTTAGTAATGAAAATCTGTGCTTTACCCAACGATACCGATAACATAAAATAAAACCTACAAATACAAAAATGAGTATTTATAATAATGTAATATGAAATACTTTATGAGTTACAAACAACTTTTAATGGTACAAAAGTTATTAATTATTTTTGTTATTTTAAATCACTTCAAGCACTCAAAACATAACGATAATAAACACTGTCTCTGGAAATGTTCCAACATATCCACTAAAAGTCAGCTATTCGAGCAGCAAATAAATCAACAATATTATATTAAAAAAATAACACTGAAAACGATACGTCAATCCTTAACTATGACGTTTTACTCTTTATGTACTTCGTACAAAAATTTACACAAGTAAGCTGCTTGTTACCAATATTTATAGTATTGGCACTTGGTTTGACCAAAAGATGATGCAAAGTATAAATTATTGCATGTTTCAAAACAGTTCTAAGACACATTATATCGGTTTAAATCTAAAGAGATTAAAATATAATACGATGTATGAAAGTTTTTTTCGTGTTGCCTTACTAAAAATACCTTGTTTTAAGCAACCAGCTTTATTTACAACCTCCTAACTTGAATTGATGGTCTCTGTCTTAACTTCACTGGGTTCTGTAACTTTTTCTACAGAATCTTTTATTCGCCCTGCCACTTTTTCTGTTGTCGCTGGTACTTTGTCTTCTTTTTCTGTCTCAGTTTCTTTGACAGCGGGTTTTTCAGTCTCTGGTTTAATTACTATGGTTTCTATTGCTTTTTCTGGAAGACTTTCTGCTTCTTTGACTACAGGTTTTTCCGTTTCTTTTTTGACAGGACTTTCTATTGCCTTATCTTCTTGGCTTGCTGCTTCTTCTGCAGGCTTATCTGTTGCTGCTACTTGATCTACAAGTTTTTCTGTTATGGTTTCTGCTGCCTTTCCTGTTGCAGTATCTGCTGCCTTTTCTGTTGCAGTCTCTGCTGCCTTTTCTGTTACAGTCTCTGCTGCCTTTTCTGTCACTTCCTCTGTATTTTTTTCTGATTCTACCAATTTCTGCTCGAATTTGTCAGCGTCAGATACTGTTTTCGTTTCTGGTAATAAGGCTAAAGCTTCTGCAGGTTTCGCAGCTTCTGATATTTTTTCTAAAGGTTCTGATTTTCCTGTTACTTGTACATTATCTGCAAGCTTTCCAGAATCTGCACTCGTATTTAATGACGTATTAGAAAGTGAGACACAATCGCTAAATTCGTCTTCTTCCACCGTCTTTACGGTGTCGTGTGAGTCTTCCAGAGTTCCTGACGATATATCTTTCTCAGGACTAGTCACGGTGTCATCATTCACCTCATTGGCGGCAATTTCTTCACTCAAACTGTCAGCCTTCGCCTCGAAGGATTTGTTCTCAATAACTGTGTGATTGCTCTCCATACTTTCGTCGAGATCAGCTTGTGATGTGTTGTGTTCAGACTGCTCATTTTCTACTTCTTCTAACTCATTTGCTGCTTTATGTACCTCATTAGCTGCTTCTTCTGTAAATTCATTAGCTGCTTTTTTAGTTTCCTCTTTTGCGGCAGACGTCTCTGGTTCTTCTGTTATGTCTGTTGTATTCTGGTCAGCTGATTTAATATTCGAATAAAAATCTTTTCCATCGGATGTCAATTTAACTAGAGCCGGGTTAGTTGTGCTATCCAAAAATTCTATACTAATTGTAGCGTCATCTAAAGTAAGTTCGTCCAGTTTGGTTTTTCCAGTTTCCATTAAAGCGGGTTCGTCATTTGGTACGACCAGACGGCAGCATCTTGCTAAAGGTTCTATTGTGGCGAGATCTTCAGGTAGTTGCCTGAATTCTTCGCATTTAGCTTTATTTCCATAGTCGATAAAATGCACGTGATAACCGACGTCACAAAACTCCAAGATTTTCGCTCTGTACCATTGTTCGTCTTCAGCCCAAAACGCAGCACATATCGAACCTACTTTAAGTTCTGAGACTGGCTCAAACTCGGGGCTTTCATTCATCTTTACCGTAACTTTATCAAGATTTGAAATAACGTCATCGAGGTGTACGTAGAATTCGTCCACGCCCGTGACGTAGCAGATTTTGCCCGTGCCGTATGTTTCTTGTCCGACGGGAGCGACTCTCACCGCCGCCACTGTGTCGCACAGTCCGACGAGCTCTTCAGTCACAGATTTTCCTTCGAGGAATAATTCCACGATGGATATGTCGCCAGACGCGATGAACTGTACATTAAATATAGTGGCTCCTTCAGCGGCTAATTCGTTAAATCTAGTTTCAGACTGGCGCGACCACTTGATGTCACGAGGTTTCTGCAAAGCACATTTTCTCGAAAGCGCGGGCTTTTCTTTAAGTTCATCTGGCAGACTTCTCAACTCGTTAGCGATGGAGGCGTTACCGTAATCCATAAAGAGGACTTCAGTTCCCTCTGATCCGTCGACGATGACTTGCGCTCTGTACCACGCACCGTCTTCAGGGTACTTAGCTGCGCAGATGACGCCTTCCTCCTTATCTGTCAGTTCTGGGAAGTTTTCAGCATCAACCATTGCAGCTTCCATTGCTTGTAATTCCGGGGTAGCTGTTTCTAACTGAATCCAGAACTCGGATGGCGAGTTCACATGGCTGGCGAAGCATGACGGCAGATCGCCGCAGTCAGTCTCTTCAGATCTACTCGCGTAACCCTCAGATACTAATTTATCGGTCAAGTTCTGGCCATTAACAAAGATATCGACATATGTTGTAACATCTTTCAGGACAATCAGAGCATCTACTGGATTTGCTAAATCGCCGACAAGTTGCGTGAAATAGTCGGAGGAGGATTCAGACCACTGGCCTGTACCTGTGGGGACGGCGTTAACGCTCGACTTGACGGCGTAACGTTCCATTGCCTTGAATTTCTCTGGCATCTCCTTTATCAAACCGGGCTGGTTGTCGAGTACGTCTGTATTGCCGTAGTCAATGAAACGAATCGTGGTGATATCAGAATCGGAGTCAAGTATTTCGGCGCGGTACCACTGGTCGTCGGCCAAATACTTGGCAACACACCACGTACCCAACTCTGTGTTCGCAATATTGGTGTATTCGCTCGCATCGGTTTGGAGCTCAGCTTGAATCGTTTCGATTGTGTCTACTTTGTCGGCCATTTGCAACCAGAAGTGTCCAGGGGTGTCAATATGGCTGATGTACACTTGGGTACAACCGTCAGGCAGTGAGGTGGGCTCGGCAAGTGTGGGAGCCTGCGCCTCTTCAATTTTCTGTTCTTCTTCTGTACTTATCTGTGGCGTGGCCAATTTTTCGTTAACCAATTTCATGGATAAGTCCACGCCGTCTAAATGCAAGCTCGCGAGCCACCCGTCTGTGCCTACAGCCAGTGTAACTTGGACCTCCTTTTCATTGGTCCATTCCTTCAGCTTCGGAAGAGCGTCTTCTTGCAGGGCTACGAGCCCTAGACTGGCGACTAACGCGAGTGCGCACGGTTCATAGAACTTAGGATCAAGTATTTTAAGAGATTCCTTGGGAAGAGTTTCTGTGTTGCCGTAGTCAGGATACTGAACTTTGACTTGCGTATCTTCGACGCTGATGATTGTGGCGCGGTACCAATTGCCGTCGCCGGAGAGGGCCGCACAGATGCCGTCTACTTCGAACGTTGACAGTGCCTCGGGAGTTCCTGATGAGAAGACAAAATATTATCTTAAGACTGTATCGAACAAACACCAAGTATGGCTGCGGCGTGTAGCTGTGGCATGTCCAGCACCAAATAATCGACAGGTGCATACTTAATATGAATAAAAACTATTTATATCCGTTAATTTATTGTTAAATATTAAATTTGAATAACTATATTAATATACTATTATATTTTTATTAGTAGGTAGTTCTATTTTTTCTCCCGTTGCTGTTCCCTAACAGGATCCATAATTAGTATGTGGCGGTGTCTACATCGCCACATGCGAACTACGCATCTAAGACCTGACGTCACACAAAACCTGCATCGCGTAATTAAAGTTTACCGTGCAACACGCGTCTGGTCGGAGGATCCTCCCTTTTCTATGGTGGGTAAGTGAACTTTACACCCTGTTCCTCACACTCCTAAAAGTATATAGCATATTGCCTTTTTGTAACATCTTTTATGCATTATGGAACAAATGAATTTGGGTGAATGATAATGCAATATATGAATGCCGTTCAAGACTTGTGGGGTTCCAGATTAAAATGTCGATGTAACAAAACGACTTCTTACCTTCTTCATAGAACTTATAAAGGTCATCAAGCAACAGAGCGATCCTGTCCCCATCGCTGGCCTTCTGCAGATAGAACTCGTTCAAGTTCTCAGTGTGAACGATGTAGGCCATTCCGAAGTTGTAGTTAAAGACGGCTCTCATGCAAAACTGGATGACTTCGTCGTACGCGCCCTCATCCGGCTCGAACACGGCGATCTTATGGCCGGTCACGCAATCGTATAGAGTTGTGACCAAGCTGGAACAAGTAACCATTCTTTTATTTAAACTTTAATTCACAATATTAGAAAATTTAATTATTTATCATGGCTTACTAACTAAATACATACACAGAATTAACCCACAATCTTTGTCGTAAGTATAGATCTCGTATGTATCTAAACAGCAAGCTTCTCGCATGTATAATAATTAAGTTTTGGAACCAACTCAATGTCATACATAACAAAGTTCAAATTTAATTGCAAAAAAAACTTATTTAGTACATTTTTGTTTCAAATTGTCACTCAAAATTCACCTTAGAATACATAACGCTACAGTAGAAAGTTTTTTATCAATGATTCTGATAAAACAAAATGCTCACCTGATTCCCTCCACCTGGTTGATGTACACAATGACTTTGTTGCCAGTAAGCTTAGTCTGTAACTCCTCAATAGTCATCAGCTTGTTGGAGTCAGCTGTGTAGTTGTTCAGACAACACTCCAGTGACTGGTAGTAGTACACACTCAGTTCAGTTGGTAAGATCATGATCTGAAATAATTAAGTAAAAATGGTAAATGAAACTGCAAATATGATCCAGGATGAAGTGATAATAAGAGAATTTCGTTGCATGGTTCGAATTGGTCATTTCCTATAGAGAAAAGCCGCTATGAAACTCCAGAGTTACTCTTTCATTTCCTTTTAAAGTCAGGCATGTTGGTTATCACCAGTGATCGGAATAGGTATAGCAAATCTACCTAAAGTTCAAAGAACAGAGACAAAAAAGTGGAGACTTCCTTACGACTAAAATATTTTTTCGGGACTAATGTCGGGATTTCGGGACATCACATAAATTATTATTAAAACTGTTATGTAAATAACATTAGCTTCTGCGCTTACTTACATCGTTCAAACGAATATTAGATTATTAGGAGATTACCTAAATTTTTTTTAAACAATAGAAATCGTGCTTACTTTTTTTTTAAACAGAAACAGGAAATTAATTCGATAGTTGTTTTACTTTATTAATTTTAGTTGTACTTAAGTAATGTTCTGAAACCCGGGACATTAGTCCCGAAAAAATATTTTGTCGTAAGGCGTCTCCACTTTGTCTCTGTTCTTTTTCGAACTTTAGGTAAATATACTCTACCTATTCCAATCTCTGGTTATCACTTACGTTTTCCAAAGCAGTGGTGACGGATTTCCCGTAGTCTGGCATCACTGCTTTGATATTCGCTGGGTCGGAGACATCTTCTAAGATGGCGCGGCATATTTTACCGTCATGCTTCAATGTGCAATGGATACCGTCTGCGAGGCTGTCCGCGGTCAATGGTGTCAGCTAGAAAACAGGGCTTTTATTATTTATGTTAACTCTTTTATGGAGTAGATACTGTATGATGTTAAAATGACAATACAATATGTTTTCGTTTATTTCATAAAGTCACTTAAGATGTTGGTCGAGGCTTTTGGCCATCAGGCCATTGGCCGTTACGACAATGTGTTTTATTATTACGAAGAATATTGGGGAATTAAAAAAAAAAAATCTACAGCTGCTGCGCTAGCATATATCCAATAGCCTTATTTTGTAAAAACACTTCTTATGGAAATCGTTTTCATTCATTCATATTATTGAATAGTCAAAATGAAATTAATTGTAATACAATAGATATCCTGTCAACCATAACTTAATTTATGAAATACCATTGGTATGGAAGTAGCTAGCATGCCATAATGTCAGTACTAACTTTGCTGGTGTCAAAGTTGGCGATAGCTTCCTCAACCAGTGTTGCCTTATCCATGTCAAGTTGCACATAGAACTTCTCGAAGGATTCCACGTGGGTCACTCGGCAGAGTATCTGCTGACCGACGATGATCGTCAAGTCGATAGCTTCGTCTAGAAAAAACGTATAAAAAAAAACATAAGAGGGATATTTTTTGCTTGCTTGAGAATTAAGATTCTCAAGAAATCAATCAATTTCTGCTTGACATAGGAGGTCCATCCAGACCAACACTTCAATATGGTTATTATGTCTGGTGAATTAAGGATTGTGAACTTTTGTCCACAAATCCCCATCAATGGGGATATGTGGCCCAGAAAGTTCACAATTCCCATTGATGAGGGTTGTCAATGGGAATTAGTTGTATAACCCAATAGCTGGACTGAAGCCAACACCAACCAACAATATATGTCTTACCTTTCAAAGTAACAGACGACTGGTGCTCGGATAGTTTAGCGAGCTCCTTCTCCACCAACATATCGGCGACACTCACGCCATTGTTCCACAGTGATACCTTGTAAATTTCATCAACATTCTCTTGGAACACGCACTGGTAACGTGGCGCGTTGAAACAGAGGTCTACCTGGTTGTTAGGCTTCCACTCTCCATCTACAGGAATGACGCCAGATAAAGAACAACAGACAGCCATTTTCGGCAATTCCATCATCTGTCTATCCATCTGCCAAATATCTTTAGCATCGACTAACTGCTTATTGCCGAAGTCCACATACCGCACGATGAACTTCGAAAATGGCTGCACTGATTCTATTGTCGCTCGGTATAAGACTCCGTCGACGGGGTAACGGGCTAAGACGGACCCTCCGACGGGTACTTCACCAGTAAAGGATTTCACACCTTTGTATATCTCTGGGATTTTGTGCATCATTTCGAGGAATTTGGGTTGTAGCGACATGATTTGGGCGTAGAAGTATTCGGGGGATATGATCCATGTGACAGAGACCTCGTGTTGCGCGCCGGGTTCTATTGGATCGGACGGTGGGAAGGGTGTGTCGAGTGGTACCGGATCCGCCAGTTCTTTGTACTGAACCTGCGTGAACTTGCTGCGACCCTTGTACGGAGGGGCCCTGCCACTGTCTTGAGACCTAAAGCTCTTTTCAGACTTCTTGTCGTCAGATCCGAACGAGCGATCAGCGCGCTCTCTAGGAGAGAAGTTGCTGCGCGCCGGTCTGTCAGAGTTTGGTCGGAATTCTCTCTTTTGATGCCAGTTTTCTTTTTTATC